>CM037027.1:15215466-16480063 GCA_020875875.1 Dioscorea alata
CAACATTCATCCAAGTTCCATAGCGACCTTGAGTCTAAGGATTCGGTATAAGCGTTATATGAGAGCCACTTATGACTTTGCAACCATGTAGTGATCTCGTGAGCGGATCGATCCTAGACACGCTGTTCACTAACACGTGTCTATGTCTATTGATTGACATCACATGTCCTATAATCCGTAAAACATGATCATCACACAATAGGCATACTAGTCTTAGTTTACTAACATTCCCATGACAGTAATTGACTAGGGATGTTTAGAAAGTTGTTCCTTTACGCACCAAGGTTTTACTGCCCGAATCACGTATTCGGCAACTTGTGCGGAACAAACTCTCAGGGATAGTTCTATCCAAGCATACATGCACAGAAATGCAGTAAGATAAAACAAGCCAGGTTTTATTAAAAATAAACATATAACTAATAAAGGTTCAGATCAACGCATTGGGGCTAGGCCTAACACTAACACTAACTGCTTGAATAATCCCAGCAATAAACAGTTGGGATCTGCGCTAAATTGTTCCAAATACTTCTTTGCATTCCATTGGGCATTCACATGCCTTATCATATGCTGTATGACATATTCATGGGTGAGGATTTCTGACTTGATTTGAATGTATTCTTGTCCTTAATCATTGGAGCAGCCCACAAATAAAAAGGGCATCCCTTCTTGCATATTGCAATGCACCTTTTGATGTTGCTTGGTATGAAATTCATTTTCACCCTGTGCTTTATACCATAATTCCTCACAGTCTCTCTGAATGGCTTGAAGTCTCTAAACTTCAGACCAACTTTAAACTGTGGGTCTTTCATATCAAACTCCTTAACAAACTTTGCATATTTAAGTATACTTACAGCCACAACCTCCTCATCTGTTGAAGAACAGGAATGTAATTCTTCTGAAGCCCCATACTCACTCTCATAGTCATCTCCATCTCTTGCAGGCCCTTTTACAATATTATCCACTGATCCAGCACCCAACCCAGTACCATGCCCATCACCATTAACCTCATCTACATCATTTTCCTTACCACTAAGACTATAATCTAAGCCATTCAGATCATTGTCAAGTTCAACATCTACATTGTCCTGATTATTCTCTTGATCCTGATCCATATTTTGATATTGATCTTGTTCTTGGTCCTATTCCCTACATCCTTCATTCTGATCTAAGTTGTGATTATCATCCTGGTACTTATCATCAAAATTTTCATGCCTTGAAGTTTCCTCAGAGTTTGTATCACTGAAAACTGGCGCGAGTTCCCTATTGACCCTAACAGTGACATTCACCTCACCATGCAATACAATACTTCGGGCCATTTTTAAAGTATTTGCATCAGTTTTAATCTCTCTTTTCCCCATATTATCATTCAGATAATCCATCTAGGAGAAACTTCAGCCATCCACATCTAAATTTAGTTCTTGTGCCATGGCTATGATTTCTAATAAAGACATATTGTCATGACAACAAAAATCAACATATCCTACTAACTTTGGTGGAGACATGTTCACTTTATTGTCTACTATATAGAAGAACACTAGAGTGAAGTAGTTTGAGTTGCGTGCGATTAAAATGGCAAAATAGGTATTACTTAACTTAATTGATGATTTAAAAATACATTCACAATATATCAAAAGAATAATAAAATGATAGAAACATCAACAAAAAAAAATGCAATTAATCAATCATTACAGCATAATGCTAACCACAGTTTCAAAGTTCTATTTACTCATTAATTTCATTACAGCATAGTTATATTTCTAGTTGGCTCTAAGAAATTATGATGATTGTAATTCATTACAACATGGTTTGAAGTCAAAAGTTGGTTAGAAATTGCTATCATTACTAGTTTATGTGTCATCAATCAAATTATCATCTCTAAGTCCTTCAAGGATTAACAAACATATCAAAAGCAATGCATTAGATAGAATGACACTAAAATCTTGGTAATGACTTTTAGTTCTACTCAGAATTACAAATAAAGATATAATCGAGAATGTTATATATCACAAATAACAACTTATCTACTCAGTTCTTTCACAAATAGATTTAATGTTATGAATGAAAATATTTGGTTGCCTAGAGACATTGAAGGCAATGCATTACAAAAGTAATACCAAACTCTCAACTCAACAATTCTGCTCATAATCATAATAAATCATACCAATCCTGGAACAACTAATCATAAAACATGGGGAAAAAACTTAAATTCAGCAATAACCATGATAAACTCAAGAGATCATAAAAAAGTGACACCAAACTCTATTCATAACATAAGAGAGGAAACAAAAAGAAACTTAGCCTTTGATTACACAGAGAATAAATCTCAAGAAATTAAACACTAATCATGATAAACTCATTACTTCACAGACAATGCACTAATCTAGTTAAACAATAAAAATTCTACGGTTTTACACAGACAAGATGTCAGAAATTGTGCTGAATTCGAAAAAATGCACAGTGGATTTGAAAGCAATAACCATTCAAACCCTAACATCAACAATAATTCCATTCATCCAAACCCCTAACATTAAATCTCAAGAAATTAAACACTAATCAAGATAAACTCAATACTTCATAAACAATGCACTCGTCTAGTTAAACAATAAAAATTCTACGGTTTTACACAGACAAGATGTCAAAAGTTTTGCTGAACCCGCAAAAATGCACATGGATTTGAAAGCGATAACCATTCAAACCCTAACATCAACAATAATTTCATTCATCCAAACCCATAACATTAAATCTCAAGAAATTAAACGCTAATCATGATAAACTCAATACTTTACAAACAATGCACTCATCTAGTTAAACAATAAAAATTCTACGATTTTACACAGACAAGATGTTAAAAATTTTGCTAAACCCGCAGAAATGTACATGGATTTGAAAGAAATAACCATTCAAACCCTAACATCAACAATAATTCCATTTATCTAGACTCGTAACATTAAAACTCAGGAAATTAAACACTAATCATGATAAACTCAATACTTCACAAACAATGCACTCATCTAGTTAAACAATAAAAATTCTATGGTTTACACAGAATGTCAGAAATTTTGCTAAACCCGCACAAATGCACATGGATTTAAAAGCAATAACCATTTAAACCTTAACATCAACAATAATTCCATTCATCCAAATATGCAACATTAAATCTCAAGAAATTGAACACTAATCATGATGAACTCAATACTTCATAGACAATGCACTTGTCTAGTTAAACAATAAAAATTCTATGGTTTTACACAGACAAGATGTTAGAAATTTTGCTAAACCTGCAGAAATGCACATGGATTTGAAAGCAATAACCATCCGAACCCTAACATCAACAATAATTCCATTCATACAGACCCGTAATATTAAATTCAACTTACGGTAAACTGGTGGTTCCAACTTTGGCAGCCTTACGGCCCAGTCGATCTCCATGATGCTTCTCCTTTGGCTACATTGCTCGCCAAAGCTCCCCCTTCATTTTGATGGGCTTCCGGCCCAATCTCCACACCGCTCGTCACTGAAACTGCCGTACCTTTTTCTCGCCTTTGCTTAGATGCCTCAATTGGTGTACTGCTGCCACAGATTTCACCCTTGCCATTGCTGTAAAAAACTAGGGTTAAAAAGTTAAAACGATTTGAAGGTAAGTGCTCACTTGGAATATGCCTAAGTGGGTCCTTTCTTGCTGATGTGGGTAAGTCGCTGACGTGGAAGGCTCCACAACAGACTCTTACGTGGAAAATAGGAGTCCACGCAAGTAATCCGGCAGCAACGTCATAAGTTTCTTGCCGAAAAGGGCCAACTGCTCAGTCGGTGAAAGAGAATAGAAACTCAGTGCTCACTTTGGTACAAATTGAAAGTTAGTGCTTAAAGTGAGATTTGACCAAAAGTTAGTACCCAACCAAAAAATTTATCCGATCTAATGGTTTACAAATATATGAATTTTGTAATGACTATTTTTTAATAAAAAGTATAAGAGTTTTATTTTTTTTGTAATTATTTGATTCTTGATTTGAAGGCACACACAAAAAATAAAATAAAATAAAATAAATAAATAAAAATTGAAGAGTTTAAAGAAAACAACCATTGTCAATTTATGTAATTTCTCATGAAAAGTATTTTGAGAAAAAGAAAATGAAAACTTCAACAATTTTTCAACTGAAAAAAAACTTTTCAATCAACAAATCCCTATATAATAAGCTTAACTTGTAAAAAAAAATTCTTAAAAAAAAATCTTATTAAACTTAAGAAATATATTTTTTTTTATAAGCCAAGCGGAAGAGAATACTCATCTTCAAACATGAGTTTGCGAAAGTAAATAAAGGAACTATAGAAATCAATTTATATAATTCATATATTATACTTATTATATTACAAATGTGGTTTATTTCAATTATTATTATTTTTTTCTAACGTGTTAACATGCCTAATAAATCATTTTGTGCTTTAGATCGGTTGATTGGTTGAGCTACCATATGATATGAGCTCTTTGTATTAATAAATAAATAAATAAACACTTTTAAATGTATTAGTTAATATTAATAAATATCGACAATAGCTTCAAATTTATATATAAATATGAACTTAATTTAAAAATCTTTTTCATTAGTATTAATCTGGGAAAAAGACCATGATCAAAACATAATAATGTAGTCCCATATACTAATTTTAAAAACCTTAAATGATAAAAAATAAACTCATTATTAATTTGTGGTACATGTACTCAAGTTCAAGGTTTTAATTAATAAATTCATCATACTTAACAAAGAATTTTGCAGGGATTTAACATAAAATTTTAAACTTGTTAGGGACTTATTCCTACTTTCCTATTTTAATATAATATTAAGTTTTCAAAGAGATATATATATAAAATCCATGCGAGAATGAGCTCCTTGTTCACGTTGAAGCTCCAACAAAAAGCAAAACCCTAGCACGATGATTCCCAGAAACCATCGTCCTGTGCACTCTTCCTGCAAATCATTGGCTGTTTCTCCTTTCGATCGGGTTTCCCATGGATTTACCTTGCTGATTCCTTGACAATCCCTTGTTTTCTTGTCAGGCATGGCGCCAAGAGATGCAGGAAGGAAGGCCGTCGGTGTCCGTGTTCTCGCTTTGGATTCTCTCGTTTTTGTTGTGTTTTTGTTTTCTAGGGTTGGGAGGAAACCTGGATTTTGATTTTTGTGCACGTGGCTGGAGAAATTTCGCTATGAATTTCATTCTGGGTGCTATATTTTGTGGCAATGCTGATTGTGATTGGTGTTCGTTGTGGTCGGGAAGAGCTTTTTCTGAGTGGAACTCAAGCCTCTGTTGTGAAGGTATGAGTTTTCATTGATTTCTCTTTTGAATTATGTTTGGATTGTTGAAAGTTTGTGTCTTGTTCTCTTTTTCTGTAAAATTATTGATTGATAAATAAATTTGTGAGGTTTTTTGCCTCTGGTTTAGGCAAATCTGAAGCACTTTTTTTGTAGGAAGACTAGATTATGTGGTGGTGATATGTTTGATTTGGATAAGGTGGGGATTTGGAAAGGAATGCATTTGATTTGACATGGATGAAGAAAAGCATGAACATGCATGGTTTTTAGGAATAGAATGTTCATATGTACAGGGGTGATTTTGGTTGGCCCTTTGTCAAGCAGGGGAAATTTTCTTGTCTTGGAATATTGTTAGCTAAGTTAATTTCTTTGGACTAAAAGAATGTGATCATTAAGTTTTTGAATGTGAATGAAATCTTCAATTTTTATGAGTTGGCTGTGCAAGGAAGTTTAAATGATGTGGGTCTAATGAGTGGAAATTGATCGAAATTAATCCATGTTATTGCTCAAAATGTATGAGAAACTGGGCAAGTGCTCCTTTATGTAGTTTGCCTTACTTAACTAGTTCATGTTGATTAAAATTTAAAAGATTATACACACATTTCAAGTAAGAAGTTTTCCTACATAATATAATTAAACGCTTGCTAAAGTAGAAGACAGTATTTCTTCTGTTCCTAATTTTTGCTTCTGTGGTAAATCTCCCATCATGCATTTTCCAGGTCATAGTTTAACATGTTGCCGAAAATTGGACTGGATGATCTATCTTCAGTTTCATCGTGCTTCACCCACCACCGGCGACTCCATCCAAGCCATGTAAGTTACTGATTAATATACATGTCAAGGTCAACATTTTTAAAATTCTCTTACTTTACATGTCTGGACAATGCAACTCCATTTTATTCATGAGGCTTCATCTGTGTGTGACAATTATGCAGTAGCAAGATTTCCTCCTAAAGTTTTCGAAGGATCGTATGGATGTTATTGTTTTTGGAAAATTAGCAAACAAAGCTGAAACTTGAAGGCAGAAGCATTCATGTGCCCAGTAAAATTTATTATCTCTCCTAGAAATGAAGTACGTTAACAAGGAGGATTGTTTGATGCAAAAATGCTCTCGATTTCTTTAGCTGACATTGTTGGATAGTTATTGCCATTATCATCAACCAATATTTTGCCCACAATTTGGGAACAAATATGCAGCAGAAAGTTTAATTAAATAGGTCATGAGATTTCTAATGCTTGCACCAATTATTTAGCTTTTGATTTCACTTCATTTGATGAGCATACATTGTTGAATTCCCTTGACATTTGAAAGAACCTATGGCTATTATATTCCATGTTAATTTTGCTGTCGAATTTTTAGATTTTGTGACTGAATTATTGTAAAGCTTGCACTCTTTTAATATGAATCTTACTTCAGGGATTTTGGAACTTGTATTGCCAAGATTTGAAATTAAGGGGAAATCTCACATACTCAACACCCAAGCAGTATTTGAGCACCTCTTTTTACGGTGATCAATTACAATTGGGAAAGAAAGAAAGGGTCAATTTAAGAAGATGCTCTGTTATTTTTTCCAAGTTGCAAGAAAATGATCAGCCTAAAGAAAACAGTTGGAAAGCCTATGGTTACTACAGTATGTTCGTTACATGTACTTGCAACTCTCTAATAAACCTATTTCCAAAGTAATTATTTTTTAAATTGGGTGACTCAGATCATGAAACAGAGGAAGGCCTTTCTCGTCAATTTTCTTACATCCAAAGTCCTGATGGTCCGATAAACCTTCAAGACCTTCTTCTTGAAAAATTAAAGGCTGTGCATTTGCATCTGTTAGCATCCGAACGCTGGAATGCTCCTCAGCTGAAACTTTGCCATAGGTATCTTGCTTTCTATCAAATGATTATAACTATTCAAAGATTTATAAAATAATTTTTGTTTTATGTTTTGATCTGTTGTAACAGAAATTACTTGGTGAGTGCCATCAACTTGACCCATTATTTGGCATTACAATGCCTTGATGTTAACTACCACCTTAAGGAAGATCTCACATCTGTTGGCCTTCTGACTTTGGATAATATAAATTCACACATTCTCGTCAGTATTACTGCTTGCATACAACTTTTGGATAATCTAGTATCCGAGGATTTTTGCAGCAATGGGAATGCCTGCTCCACGCATGATGGTATTCATATGGTTACTCAGGATACCGAAACTATGGGAGAATTGAGCATAAATTCTATTAGGAAAAGGATAAATTCTCATGTGGAAGCATTGTTTGGTCCACCTCAAGATAAGAGAAATGCCCATATTATGGTAACTGTTGGAAGAGAAGCTATATCAAATGAATTGATGGTCACTGATATTCTAAGGGAAGGAGCAAATATTGTAAGGATTAATTGTGCACATGATGATTCAAGTGTCTGGAGTGATATCATCAGAATTGTGAGGAACAGCTCCCAACTGCTCGAACAACCATGCCGCATCCTCATGGATCTTGGTGGATCAAAACTAAGGACAGGTAATTTGACTTTGGATCCAAATGTGTTGAGGATATCACCGAAGAAGAATGCAATGGGTGAATTTTTACCAGCTCAATTTTGGTTGTGCTGCGAGGGAAGTAGTCCTCCTGCTCATTTATCTCCTGATGCAATTCTTTATATAAACCATAAATTTGTCAGTAAACTCAAGGTGGGTACTATCTTACACTTTATTGATGTTCGAGGGAAGAAGAGATCTGTAAAGCTTGTTTTGAAGTCTTCTATTTTTGCTTTCTCTGGATATATGGTGGAGAGTTTGAGGACTGTTTATGTGGGATTAGGCACTGAATTTTACATCAAGGACAAGAGCACAAGGCAATCAATAGGCCAAGTGGTAAAAATGCCAGCTTTGGAGCCATTTATCAGGGTAAATGTGGGAGATTTACTAACCATATGCAAGGACTCATCCCTATCTGTAGATAATGCATGTGCTCCTACATTTTTCTCCACAAGGATAACATGTTCCTCTGATCATCTTTTCGACTCAGTGAAACATGGTGAGCCCATTGCTTTTGATGATGGAAAAATCTGGGGAGAAATACGGAAAACAAATTCTACTCAGATCACTGTTCTTATTACTCATGCTGATCCAAGAGGCTCTAAACTTGGACCTGAGAAGTCCATCAACATACCAGAGAGTGATTTACAATTCAAAGGCCTAACTTCAAAAGATCTTGTAGACCTTGAATTCATTGCAGCTAATGCCGATATGGTCGGCATTTCATTCATTCGAGATGTTCAAGACATGGTTATTGTTCAGCATGAACTCAAGAAACGGAAGCTTGATAAACTGGGAATTGTACTAAAAATCGAAACCAGGGATGCTTTTGAGAAGCTGCCTTTAATACTATTTCAAGCCATGCAATCTTCAAATCCTTTAGGTGTTATGATTGCCAGAGGGGATCTCATGGTGGAGTGTGGATGGGATAAAATGGCTCATATTCAAGAACAAATATTATCTCTTTGTAATGCTGCTCATATACCGGTGATATGGGCGACACAAGTTCTAGAATCTCTCGTCAAATTTGGTCTTCCTACTCGAGCAGAGATCACAGATGCCGCCTCTGCTATGAGGTACATGGACGTACATATCCTCTTACATGTTATATCAAGATATTTACCTATGTTATTAGGTAGCTCTAGAAGAATACAAATGCATCATATAACATACTGATAAATAGGTAGCTTTAGATTCAGAGACAATTAAAGAATAAAGAATACTTGGTTCGAACAATAGTGATGCCAACTTGTTCTTGCAGGGCGGATTGCATTATGCTGAACAAAGGAGAATATATTGTGAAGGCTGTTTCTGCATTGGTTTCTATAATGTCCAAGAATTCTGCGGAAAATACGAAGGCTATGTTTAATGCATTCTTTCAATCTGCACACACAAGTGAGTAGCATTCTCATTTTGTGCTTTGTGTGTATGTGCTGAGTATGTATCCTTGTGTATGTATATTGTGTTGTGCTTTAAATTTTGTCTGTCTTTTTTTTTGTTCTTTTTCATATTGAGAAACTTCCGTTACTATATAATGCTATTTTCAACTCATAAATTTGTATATAACTGGAAGGAATTGGTTCTTTGCCACAGTTTTGTTGTATGCTAATTGATTAGAACTTTGAAGGTTCACCATTCACTTTAGTCACAGTTTTATCCTTAAATTAAAAATAGGAAATGTCCGAATACTCTTACTAAAGTGTGGAAGACAAACTGTTTCTGTTTCTATGCAAAATATGTTTTTAATCTTTCGACCAAAATAAATATTTTTAGAGCAATTTTTAAAATAATATTATTAAAATACCGGTGCTTCTAAAATATTCACTAAATTAATGTTGTACCTCTGGTTTATCAACTTCTTTATTTTTTTTTACTGCATAATAACTCTTGTGATCTCAGTTTTTTAACTTTTTTATAGTTGTTTGGTTTCATCATAGTCATGGATAGATCACTACGAGATAATCAATGAAGCATTTAATCATAATTAAAGATCAAATTACTAAACTTACTTGGATGTTACCCTAACCATGGCGGAATATTTCTGGGATGTTAATGAACAAGTCAGGGAATTTGGGTTTAGGGGTAGGGGGAGTGAAAAGAATATATTGGAACATCAATTTGCCATAGATGATTGAAGCAAAAGTTAAGTTATATGACGGAATGGGGAGACCCAAAGTATGAAATAGCATAAAGAAGCTAGCCCTACTTAATTATGGTTTAACATTCTTGCCTATACATTATCTTTATTCTGTTCCGGCTTGTAATCTTTAATGAAGAATATAGCTCTATGAGCAAAAGCTCCCGTCATGATGAACCTTGTGATATATTGGTGATGAGATATATATAATGATGTATGTTAGTGTAGATAGCCATAACTTTAGTGTTTTTCTGTCTTTAAATATCTTTTCTTCATAAAAAAAAACTATGAAGATTTTGTCAAAGCCTTAATTCTTCTTTGGAAAAGTTATACTATAGATTAATCCGTGCCCAATCTCACTACCAAGTTTTAGTATACATTTGTCAAATGGGGAAATGTAACTTAAACTTTTGATGTATATCAATTTTAATGTGGTAAATGGTATAAAAATATAAAAATAAAAAATAACTATATATATATACAATAATGACTATGAGCATAATGGGTATTTCTAAGTTTCAAGTGGGGAAAATGACCCCATTAGCTCCAATGTAGATCCGTCCATATCCCCGCCCTACTCAAAAGTCAAATCCTACTTGTGGTTTTTTCATAATTCTTAAATTAAATATTAAAAAAAAAAAACTTAACACTTTAATGAACAAGTTTGTGACGAAAGGGATTTAAGGGAGGCTTTAATGAGAATGACCAACTGATCACACACTTCATCACAAAAGCAAAACAAATACGCACAACCAAAAGACTTTTCTATTAAAATTAAAAAAAAAAAAAAAGTCAACGAAAAGACTCGGAAACAATTAACTTGACATGAAATTTTCCCTCATTGAAGCACTGACACATTCCCCTTGAAGAGAATTTCAAATACATATAACTCCATACAAATTAGAAGAAGTTGAGAGAATTTTCAATACTTACATTTTGCATAATACAACAAATCTTCCTAAGTTATTTTCAATCATGTACACACCAAAAGACCAAAACCTAGAATGGCAGTCACAAAGGAACAGTCATGTGGTGAACAAGCACTAAACCGTGTTGCATCGACATTATCTCGTGTGCTCCTTAGCAGAATGATAAATTCCGAAAGAACTGATGATTGCAAAGGAAAGTCCGATTTCAAAACCTGTGCGAAAGGCAAGATTAGAAATCATGTGCTAGTGTTCATCCACCGTGAAATCGGGTTCAGCTGGTTTCTGAAGCAACATCACAGGCAACCGTTCCTGCAGCCGGGTCTTTCGTGTGCCGTTTCTTCGAAGAGCCCGAAGAGCATTTACTGCGAATCGAGAAGCATAAATGGTGGCGCCAAGGCTAGGTGAACTAGCACCACCTGTGACAAGAGCAGCCTGCAGCCTGTTTTCATGTTCATGCAACGAGTCCTCGACTTTCTTCTTCATGTATCTTCTCCAAGCAGCTTGTATGAAGCAGGCAGCCCATGTTCTCCACTGTTGTGAATAGAACCTAAATGTGTGACGGAGCTGCTTGCTGTGCAGCCGTCGGAACTGAGAAGCAACAAACTTCAAATCGTCCGCCATTAGAGCAAATGCCTCAACCTCGGACAATGCCTTCACTGTCCGTGTTGAGCTGGGGAGGCTGGAGGACGAGTGGGGATCCAGAGCCCAAGTGAGGAGCTCTTCGCCACAGAAATCTCCGGCTTTGAGAAAATCTGAATTGAAGAATCCTGTTCTTCCACCATTAGTGGTGACACTCTCCAATTTTCCTCGCATGATAAAGAGCATCTCATCTACGGGGTCTCCCTCCCGTATGATGCAACTGTCCTCAGTGTATAGCACTGGTTTCAAACGATCACACATGGCATCCATGAGTTGATCATCCATCTTCTCAAACATGGGTACCTGGAGAAAGGAGTGTGACACATTGAACTCAGAGCCTTCGTAATTAGAAGAGCATTTAAACAACACGAAGAGTATTATAATCAGATACACAAAAACAAGGTATCTCATTCGAGGTGTTTTCCTCAAATAACATTCCAAGATTAAATATAGTTTTTCCATTATTGCTAGAGTTTCTGTATTGGCTCAATTTATGTGAAAGGCATATTTCACTAGATAGATCGAATTAAAGACTTGTCAGCTGAACATGACTCAATCAAAACACATAAATTGATAATTTCATTTAAAACATACGTTACATCAGCTGCAAAAAAGTTTAGGACCGGGCCTATGTGATATCATCAAGACAGATTCATGTGCACACTGACTAATATTTTTTGGTGAGTACTTAATGTCTGAAAGCTAATTACAAAAATCTATAAAAAAGATAAGCATACATACAATGATTGAAAGATAGCAGCCAAACAGCTGGTGTATCCACTGTTACAGAGTGCATTTGAGAGAGGGCAGGCATGCATGTGCACAGAAAATATACTACATAATTTCCAGATTCCAACAAATAGCTTAACTTTTTAATACCATTCCCTCTTTAAAGGAGAAATAGCTGGTTCAAAGTAGTCAAGGCAAAAGAGCAGTTGCTGCTAAGGCAGCCAAAAAATATGGCAGCACACGCCATATACTCCAAATATGTATGAATATCCAATGATACATAGTGGGAATTTATTTTTCATTATCAGACTAAGAACAGAAAAGTTGAGAAAACTCATTTGTACGAACATGATAAATAATATATGGGAATCAATAAAGCCAACACAGAACAAATTTATCTCCACAATACACCACATGCATTAAATTGCTTATCAGAGCAATAACAGACTGAATTTGAAACTGACTACATGCCTGTAATGCTGCATGCTTTCTTATGAAAAAAATATGAATTTTATCAGTAAACAGAAAATGTGCTGTAAGTGTAATTTATTAAAATATGTGCTTAGGCAGATAGAAACAATGGACTTACCCTCATGAGCAGTGCCAAACAAAGATGACGCTTAATGTCCCTCCTTAGGTCTTTTGGCAGATTCATGATCAAATGCTCTTCATCCACACCTCTTGTTTCCTGCCATCTGTACTGCTCATGTCGACGAATTCGTTCCCTCAAGTTCTCAGGAAGTAAGCGGTGAGACATCCACTGCTCTGCATCCCTCCTTTTCACCCTCATTTCTTCTATCCTCATTGTGGTGGATTGCAGGTATGTCTGTTGCATAGCATCTGAGGGTCTTAGATTAATTATGAAATAATTCTCTAGTTTTCTTGCTTTCTTCATTACGTAGGAAATGAACATCAAGACTTGACTTTGTATTTCATTCAAGGTGTTGGGCTCACTTAGTCAATCAGGTATCACACTTGTTAGGATGGTAGTGTTGCAAAAAAGACAATCAAGACATATCAGGTTATACAACATGTTGAGTAAGATCAAGCAATTCCACTAAAGTTAATGTCTGCTTGTAATTTCACTCAAACAGAGTTCCCAAGTAACTGCTAAAGCGTGTAAGGAACTACTAGTTGACAATCTACTATTAAGTTACTCTCCAACTAATATTCTGCAATGCATAAAAATAATACCTGATATACAGGAATAGAGCAATCAAATTCTAGTTTACGTTACAATTTATAACTACATCAGTAATTTATCATTTTCAGAAACAGAACAGCTAATTTGATAGGCACATATAATTTTGTCTCCCAAAGCTAAAATCATATGTGCAGTAACTGTATCAGGAGGTTTCGAAAAGCATGTAATGGGTCCATTGGGCTAGCATTTTTTCATGGTGGATGGTGAATAACGTGAAATAGCAGGATGTCTTGTGGACATCCATATCAACCTGTGTGTCTGCCTGCTTTGCTGCTAATACATACAAAGCATAATGCTTGACTATGATATGCCTTTCCAGTGATGTTCAAACCATGGACATCCAATGGAAATTTATGGTTGTGTTGTAAACAAGATGGAAGCATGGAAATACAGCGCCACTTGTTAATATGATACAAATAAGAGGTTATCAGCAACTTTTACATTATACTCCAGTAATTGAGAAATTGCAATAAAAAAGAGGGGAAAAAAAGGAGACTTGTGATGTTTTCAAAATCTTTTCTACTAGGTAATCTATTATCTTATGCATAAAGATAATAAATTCGGTCATTTTGGTTAAACTCTAATATGGATTTCTGACCACATTTTCTCCATAGGGCCCTTAGAATACTTCCTTCTGTTACTTTGAAGTTAATGATTGTATTCCAGGTTGAGCACCATATCATCATACACCCATTTCACATGTTAGGTGTAGCTGATGCATTCGGTGACTCACTATTTAGTGTATGCATGGTTCTTTTGTAATCTCTACTTTGATCAGGCCCATTAGGGAAACCACTGAAAATGAATCTAGTGATGAAGGTTACAAATTTGGTCAAGAGGAAGAAACTAATAAAATCATAGGTACTCATGGTTACTTTGGTAGATCAGTCTTCCAATATGCTAGTTTCAACAATTGTTGTTCTTTACATTTCTTCTTGACTGCTATGAGCATTGATACCATGGCTTTCAACTTAGATGGTTTCAATTTCAACAAATCTGTAGTTGACAGTCAAGGCTGTATCATTATTTCTTGGGCTGGTATCGTTAGTCATGCTAATCTTGGTACCGAATTAAAGATAATGCTCACAACTTTCCTGCTTTTGAAGCTTTATCAACAAATGTATAAGACTATTATCTAACATACACCTATCCTGACCAAGGAGGATGGGCTGTTCTACAGGGTGATTTCGAAAATGAAAAGGCTTAGTTCGAATAGGCTGCTAAGTACTGAAAACAGGCTATAGGGCTAACCTCTGTGATTTTGGTTGAAGATTAGAAGACATTTATTCCATGTTTGGCTGGGCATAAGAACTATTCTCTTAGCTAAACAATTTATATGAGTATGCTTCTTAGTTTTATAAAAATTATCTTTTAAATAATATAAATAATTATTTTTTTAAAAAATATCACTATGAATATATATTATTTAAAATATTAGTTTTTATAGTATTAATTAAGTCAAACTTTAGTCAGCTTAGATAAACCTTTTTCCTCTAACCAAACATTTTAAAAAAATCATTTTATTCCCCATCGTTATCCCCAACCAAACCCCTTAGAATTTGAATAAGATCATTCTCAATTTTATTTTTAATCCATTAAAATGGGTTGTCAGATCCATACAAGAAGGATCTTCCTTTATGCATCCCTAGCTTTTTATTTCATAAAAATAAGTAAAACAAAATATATAAATAAAGGAAATAATGTAAAGCAAGAAAATGGGAATAAAAAAGCATCCATTGTCTAATGGATATGACAGAGGTCTTCCAAACCTTCAATATAGGGACACGTCCTATTGGACACAATTTTTTTCCAGGTCCAAGGAATTTGATTGCTTTCTAACACAAAGCATTATGAGCTTGCAAAGACAAACATCACTTAAAAGGCATATAAATGGAATAGCTGGAAAAAGTTGAAGAAATTAAGATAAGACAAGATAACCATGATAACAATGGAACCACACCTGCATATTCCCGATGAGAAGTGAAAATAAAACCAGACCAGATATTGAGATGAAAACAGCAAACAAGATTTCCCAAACATAAGTGCTTGTGCCCAGATTCTGACCAAGAGAACTGCAAAAACTCAAGTGTCAAAACAAGTTCCCATGTTGGAATTATGCTCACAAAGAAAATTTGCATGAAAAAACAGAATGCATACAAAGCATATACACTTGAACACAAGCTAATAAGCAATCCGAGGTGGAAATAAAATTTAAAAGCTTCAAGCACAATACTCCATAAAAATCTTCCATACGAGTGTAAAACTGCCATGAATCACACCGCATACTCTAACAATTAAATAAAACTTTGTTAAATATGGTGTGATGTCAATTACATCCTTGGGAGTAACATTTAAGTCACCATACGAATGAGCAGTTTGGGAGCATTATGTAAGGGAAGCATCATGTAAACCCAATAAATGTATTTAAATCAATATATTCATTAATTAATTTTTCAAAAATATTAATATCAATTAAATATTTATTATTAAACTTTCCATTTTGAAATATTTAATTTTGATTAGTATTAATTAAATCAACTCATATAAAAGCTCTCTCTCCAAATCAATATACAAAAAAGATTCCCCTAAACACACTCCTTTTACTCATCAACCAAACACAACCAAAATATAAAAAAGGTGCGATAATAAGATACACATACCTCAAGTTTTGCAATCCCCACCAAAAGCAATAAAACAGCTTTGGGAAGAAGGCTTTTGTTTGAACAATATTTTGAAGAGCAGGAAGGAATATTCCAAAGTCAAAAAGTGTAGCATTAGGTTTTGCAACAGGGCAAGCATCAGCAATAATAACATTTTGCCCATTGTCTTGTCCATCTCTACAATACAAAGAGGAAACAGAGCAGTTGGTTTGGCAGGCACCTTTCCAGCATGAGTATTCTCGTTCTATTGAAATCAAGTACCAAAATGCTCCAAGTACCTGCAAGATATCTACCCATGATATCAATGAAGCAAGCATGGAAGAATGAAGGGATTCCTATCAGACAGATACAGGCATAACCATTTGGAGCAAAAGAAGTACAACACACACACAACACTGTAATCAGACGACTTTCATACAAATGCATTTAAAGAGAATACCTTAGAGGCTATTAAATCTTTTCGAAACATTATTTGACTATGAAAATAAATTAGAAGTCAATGATAGTAATTGGACTTACATGGCTTGCAAGCATATAAAGCAAGAGGTTAAAAGCTGCCCCAGCCCATGCTGTTTCAGTGATTATTCCAGCTGTCCTTGTAACTTCCAGATACAAAGGAATGATCCTAGTAAGTCTAGGAATATATTGGAACACAACGATAAACATTAAAAGGTTTTTTGCATTTAATGGTGCAGACTTCAGCTCTGGTACTATGCTTAGGATAACCACCTAAATGAAGAAACATTTGAGTTAGAAAATCAGGCCTATGAATTGAATTACATAAGATAAATAGCTATTGCACAGAGATTTAGGATATCAATCATCTTGCCAATATGACCAATATGTGTATAAGAGTACTAAAGAAGTAATATCAACAACTGCCAGTCTATTTAAACCCACCACCACCATCACCATCCAGTCCTCAAGTAGTACTAACTAAAAGATTGATGCAATCCTACTCAAGGACATTCAATATAAACATCATTGCTTTTAAGCAGGCAAAACCTCTACATAGTACTATACTGTATCATGTGAACAATTATTTCTCAGAAAGCCCTAAACATCTTCAGGGAATAATTAATCACCACCATTTTGATAAGTTCATTTCCGAAGAAAATTCCTAAAACAGTTCATTCAGAATAAGAGTGAGGACTTCTCATGATGACTATCAGGCACTTTTCACAAGTTTTAGGTGAAATAACTTCTCACTCCTTCACATCCAGTGTCATTTAAACTGGTACATTAATACATAGATACACCTGAGTGTTTTATAGTAGTAGCTTTGAATCAACTTCTGAGCCATCGAAAACTAGTCTTGTATATTATGGGCAGATAAATGAATGAACATACATCGCACTCATCCTGAATTTGTTGCTATGGTTTATAAACAGAATTTGTAATATAGTCTAATAAATGAGAGACAGTAACACTGTGACCAGATGATCACACTCATCAATAAGAAAAACATACGCAGATAGTCTAGGGCATTAATAAACAACAAGCCTGTAATTTTATTTAAGAGCTAATATATAATTGAATAAGGTGCACATTATTTATTACAATCCACAACTTTGAGATTTGTTTACAGGTGAATCTACAACTAAATGAGTCAGAAATACAAATCTCCTGAATTGTGTTTTAAAAAGTTCATCTCTATTGCTCAGTTAATTTACCAGTGAAATGGTAGTAATTAATAAACAAACGGATGTCACCTAAGTGAATAAAAAGATATTGTGTTTTAAGATAAATATGTAACTGTTACAGAAAGTATACATGCAATAAACAGAGTCAATCCAATGTGTGAATTAATCTTTTACCTGAGGCAAGGGAAGTACAGCAAGAATGTCAATGAGAAAGTGTGATGATAAATACCGTCTCGCTATTATTGAAGGATCTTCAACTAAAACACCCCTTCCAAATACTCTTGATGAAGGAGCTATAAAACCAGTCCGAAACTGAAAAACGATATGAAGAAGGTAAAACAGGTCTGTGATGGAGCGCAAGACACTGGCAACGATTGCCAGTTTCATATCCAAATCAAGACATGCACCATTGTCATTAACAACTGGAATATAAAAGAATAAGGGATCCACAGACACAGCAATCACACAGGACAAGACAAATATCTTATTCCACCTCTGAAGAAATGGACCTTGAGGATCAAGTACTTTTCTCCTAGACTTGAGCTCTCCCACTGAGGATTCAGATGGAGGCTTGTAGTGAAAAACATTTTCAATCGCCTTGGATCCCCACTCAACAAAAGCTCTAGCAATATTTGCAACTGAACTGAATATTCTTCTCTCTCCCTTTGAATAGGTCCTCTCTGAACTAACAGATCTCTCTGAACGCCAGTCCTGAAACCTTCATTTCACAAAGTATACATAGTAAATAGTCATATTCAGTAAAAGCATTAGACAAAGAACAATTTTTTAATAAAACTAAGATCACATTAAAGAAGCAATAAAATTCACATTTTCATGAACTTGCTTCTTCCCTCATAATTTGAACCAATTTGTTAGAGATCACACATCATTATCGATATATTAAGTGTTCTTTTTTTACATCGGCAGAAAGTTCTATTAATTGGCCAAGCAAATAAGTCATGAATAGTGCATCACAAGTAAAGATGATATAGTTACATAGTTGTTAAAAGCAAAAAAGCATATCAAGGGGTTAGGGACCAAATCGTCCAGGCGCAAGGAGTAAGGCTATGGCATGCACTTTTCCAAAGCAAGGAGCAAAAAATTTTAAAAGAAATAAAAAATTAATAAAATTTATAGTACATACTAAAATTTCATAAAATAAAAAAAAAAATCAAAATTAAAGTTCAAAACCTGGATAAAATATGTATAGAGCAAAATAGCATAATATTAACATAGTAAAAAAATCATCACACCACTACCACTCTATTACTACTAAGGTTGAGCTAAGAAGAGATTGATGTTTTTAGCATGAAAAACCTTTTCGTTTTCAAAGGTTGAGATTTAATTTAATAATTGTCCAATGACTCATATTTATCTAGTTTAAAAACTGAAAAAATAAAAGAGCCTTTTGTTTTTAAGGGTTGAGATTTAATTTGATAACATCTAATGGCTCATATTTGTCCACCTCTTAAAAACTGGAAAAAAAAAATACAGAGCCTTTTATTTTTAAAAGTTGAGATTTAATTTCATAATCACATAATGGCTCATATTTATCTAGTTCTTAAACATTGAAAAAAAAGGTTGCACTTTACTAAGGTGTTCCTCAAATCGCCTCGAGGCAAGGCGCGTGCTCAGGGACTCTTTAATGTCACGAGCCTTCGAGGGCTCCAAGGCTTTTCTAAGCTAGAGCTTTGTGCCACACTTGATAACTATGTATAGTTGGACAAAAATAAAAATAAATGCAAGAGTAATTATTGGCGAAATCTAAATGTAAGCACAGACTCCCAATGAATGTATGCATGGCAATGTAAAATCTAATTCGAATTGCATACAACGAGGGGAATCATATTCATGAAAATATCAAATAGAACACAAGCCTATAGAAAATATCAGTCTTTGTTGTGATTTGAGATTAGAAGTTGCTGAATAAATCAAAAAATTCTTTGTTTATTATTAATAGATGTTTCAATTAGGGATATTTTACAAATTTATCTCCTAGGCATGTTGGGTAGGTTGGATTTATAGGTCCCTCTTGGGATTTCTTTAGTTCGAGTTAATTAGTTGGCCTAGAAGTTTGAAAGCACCTACAGGCTGTTGATCTCCTTCCTCAAACATTCAAAATTGTAAAATGTTAATATACACCTACAATACAAGGCCAAAGAACTTGTCAAATTCAAAAAATCAGTTTTGGAAATTGGCTTCTACTCAAGTATGAATAATTTTCTCAAATCAATTAAATATATATCAACCCACAATCCCATTCAAAATCATTTTTTGATGCCTTCCACTCCTAGGCAAGTTCAAAAGGAATTTGCTCTTCATAGAACGTCCAAGGCTCTAAATATATGAGTCTCAAAAGAGAAACAGCCTAAAGAGGACAATTATGTACAATGGGAGTTTTACTGTTAGAGGAATATGTCTATCCAGAATATGTAACAACTAATTTAAGTCAAGGAATATAAAGCTGGAGTATATTTCAGATTATTATTTAACCATTTTTAGTGCACTTACATTAATAATCACTGCAGTCACAAATTTCTCATTTTCAAGAATTGAGGTCATATTGAGTTAACACTTGGATCTGAATTTGCAAACCGATGATTAGTGCACTTGTAAAATTGACATGTAATTAATTAGGCTCACTCATCTTTGTACAAATTTGGTAATTTAAACCTAATTCTGTCAACCACTCAAAGAGCTACAATACCAAATCAAAGCTATATAAAAACTAAAACGAATCCAATAAAAAATAAATACATTAAAATATGATTAATTATACATCACCAAAACATGATTTTCGCCGGTGTGCTACATCGAAAAAGAGTAACCAACTTCCAATAAAAAAGATTGTCTATGATAGATATGCATGTATACTTCATCCAACGATGTGGATGGAGCAAAAAATTGGTGCAGCAATTACATACTTATTAGCTATAACCCAAGCATACTAAAGCTCTTTACAACTAATGTTTATGCAAGAGAGAAGCCACCTGTCATTGGCTGTATAAAAAGTAATACTTTCGCATAGAGAAGAACCAGCACTTCAGGATTATAACAGAAAGGAATAAAATCATAAACATTACTGAAGAAATAACCAACCTCACAAATTTGTCCTCCCGGTGATGCATCATTTCAGGTCTTGCACAACAGCAACTGTAAGTGCACACTGAACTCAAGAGGTTTTTAAATATGGGGATAATCAATGATCAAAATCTAATTCAGTTCTCATTAGAAGGCCTCAATTTCACCTTCAAGCACAGTTACAATCAGCCAAATGGTGAACCTCCAAATTCACACAACCCAAAATGGTATCACTGGAGAATTCATTATAAGCACAAGTCAAAACAAAGCTGTGAAGTTGGAAACTATTTAGAAGTATTAAATAATAATCTACACTTAACCCAATCCCACCAATTAGTAATTGAAATGTCTATATAACTAGGAAGATATACTGCAATCCTGCTGTGGAAACAAGATAGACATTTGGTACCAAATACCGGTTACATTCCCACAATTCAAAGCATGAAAAGGTAAGGAACATAGTAAAGGAAGCATAATGTCTGCAAGTGGCAATATTTCAGATTGGCCACATATTCCCACTACCAATGGTATTGAACTTTTTTGATCAGTAGAGATGACTAGCTGCATATAGTTAAAAGGTATCAAACAACAACACACCTGATGTCAAACTAGTATTGGCTATAAGTTAGCTGGAAATACTAGCATGGTGAAGTAAATAAAACTGTCATCATTCTTATCATGTGCCCTTATGATTTGGAAGTAAATAAATAAACAAATGATGATGAATAAGACCAAGTTTCTGATAGTGAAGTTTTTTAATCACAGGCAATAAAGTTATTTAATCAAACTTAACACAGACCCTTAGTTTTCCTGCCTCAACTTCACAAATTTCACATGCATCTAAATAAAACCACCCACTTGTTATCATTTACCAAAAGGAAAAGAAACCATCGTGTACAAGAAACTCCCCAAATTGTTTTAGTCACAAAACGACCAACATAAACTTTATTAAGCATACACTTATTGGATGCACACATTATATATTGAAAACAATAATTACAACATGCCCACCAAAAAGCTTTCAGCTTGCTAAAATTAACATACTGCAGTGATCTAATACTTTCCAAAGGTTCGCAGAACCATTCAAGAAATCATCAGTGACCACCCAGCTTCCACAACCAAAAGTTTTGATTTAGTTAAGAGACTTCAAGTACAAAGAAGAAATTCCAAAGAGAAGAAAAAAAGAAAAAGAAAAAACAAATCCTCTGTACCAAAGCTGATGCAACAAGACTCTTACAAAAGAAAAACAATATATTCAATAAAATCACAAAAAAAAAAAACAAAAAACAAAAAACCCATCTTTTACCAAGATCGGAGAGCATCCAAGAGAGAAGCAAACCCCCCAAAGCCCCAACGCCACGAGTTCACCCCTACACCATCCAATTCACAATCCGCAACAAGATCAACAAATCACCAGAGAAGAAAAAAGATCACAAAACAACAAATCAAGTCAATAGCACCAAAACGACACAGATTTGTCGGCAAAAAGGGTAAAAAGAAAGAAGAAGAAGAAATCAAACCTGAAAAAATCCAAGAACAATCGAGCTAGCTGGCCGAGGAGAAGGAGATTTGGCTTCTCTGGTCCTCGAAGGATGAGGAGATATGATTGAAGGTCTCGCTCGGGACAAGGTGAAGCTTCCGGGGTACTTCCTGGGAGAGGAGGGGGGAATTGGACTTGAGGTCTAGAGAGAGAAAATCGGGAAGTCAGACGCTGATTCAAGGAAAAGTTAGGAAAGTGGGTGAAAAAGTCCATCCCTACTACTGTCAAGATAATGGAAGTGGAATCCCCCTCTGACGTGGCATCATGCCCCACTTCTCACGTGCCTCTCACGTGTCAACATTGCTCTCAAGAACCTTTAATAATAATAATAATAATAATAATAATAATAATAGCTCACTCTCCCTTGCTTAAATGGATGCTTTAGCACTAGGAAAGTGTTTATTTAGAAAGTAATTAAGAAAAAGTAATTTTTTTGTTTGGTATATATTAAGAAAAAAAAAGAATAAGTAAATTGATGGGAAAGTAATATTTTTGTATTTGGTATAAAATGATATTTTTGAAATTTTTGGTATAATGATAAAAATATTTTTATTTTATTTTTTTTATTAACAAACTGACAAATAAATTTTAGAAATAAATAAATAACTAACCTTTTATACATATTAAAAATAGATACAACATAATATTTATTTAGGCATTACGAAGGAGACAAAAGTATTTGGTCCCCTTAAAAAATGGGTGGGGCTTGGGTTTTAATGATTTAGACATATGTCTCCCAAATTAGATTTATTTTGTTGTACCATATTCTAATTTTAGACTTCATGCCTCTTTAGATTTTTTGTGCATGTATTAGAGGTAAATGGTCATTTAGTACTAGTGGCATCCTTGCATGTTTGCATAGTAGCTTTTATGTGGAAACCAAGTGGCAATTAAGTCATTTGGACTCATTTTCTTTTATTCTTTTAATAGGAGGGCAAATTGGTCATTTTTAAAAATAGAAAAGAAAGGTAAATAGCCTAACATGGTTCCATTTCCTTATTCTTACTTTTTATTTCTTCTTTCTTTCTTACGGGCGAACCTTGCAATTCCCTTGGAATTTTTCCAGTGACTATTTTTTTCCAGCGAACCAAGCATCCATTCTCTTCCTCTTTTACTTGTGAATACAGTAAGGCTTCGATCCAAAGTTTTTTTTTCGTATTTCTCTCGTATTTTCTTATTTTTGGAAATCTTTGAAAACCTAGAAATACACATGGATTGGGTTGTTTGTAGGCTCAAATCGAAGCCAATGTCATTGTTATTCATTTGCATGAATGCTTGTAAAAAAAATATTTGATTAGATGATGTAAATCGGGAGAAAATCTTTGTATAAGGGCCGGTTTACTATAGGAATCCCGAGTTTACTACGGCACCGAAAATGTTCAACCTTATTTCTTTAGTCCAAATCGAAGCCCTTCTTACTTGGAATTCATTGGAACTAGTTTTACTCTAGTTTAAGGTCATTTGGGTCCAAAATGATGTTATTTTACCCTAAACCCCTAGAGTTACATGTTCGACATGAACATTTGCATTCGCATGCATTTTAGTTTTTATTCTTGTGTTTATTGGTTCTTGGCTTCCCTGCTTGTATCTAGGTGGCAAAGCATCCTCCAAGGGGAAGAAAATCGCCGACCAGTGAGCACGTTTCAAGGTGAGATAACTAGTTCTGTAAGTGGTTCAATTCGTAATCGCATAGATTTAATAAGATGGTATTCTTCCAAGGATATGAGATACCTTCTTACAAAGATTAAGGGGCCTTATATAGGCTCCAAGACTTAAACCCTAAGTAACCTTAACTCTGGTTAACAAACTAACCATATTCTAGTTTACTTAACCCCTAAGTAATGGGGGACAATCACAAGACCTTAGTGGAGTACTAATATTCTCCACTAATTACAAAGAGATAAGACTAAGACTCTTGACAAGACCTTAGTGGAGTACTAATATTCTCCACTAATTACAAAAAGATAAGACTCTTATCTTTATACTGTAGTTACAGTGAGTCTACAGTTACAAACCTATTTTACACACTAAAAAAACAAACATTGCTTCAGTCCACCAAGTTGTTCTTTTATGCTTCCATCATGTTGTCAAGGTTGAACTCAGCAATGTCATCTAAGCCTTGTGGAGATTCGTTTGGATCTGGACTTGGTAGCATTAAGACTGCAGAGGGGATACTGAGTCTTGAATAATCTCCAAATCTGTATTCTAATGCCCATGCGTAAACTTTCTTCATATGATATTCGATAGCTGGTATTTGGGAAATTAAGTTTGGAAAAAGACAGTACATAGGGAACATGTACTGATCAACATATACTTTCAGCACTTTAGTTTCCAGCACCATCTGGCATCTTTGATTATCAACTATTGTAGGGCAAGTTCTCTTCCAATAAGTTGAAACAGCACAAGAACGCCATAATTTCATTTGTTGCTTGATATCTCCTGGAACGATCATGTCTTCAAGTTTGACAGGAGTTATCCTTTCTTGATCAGGCTTATGGTGTCGAAGAAGAGTAATCTTTATGCGATGTCTTGCTTCATCTGGATACCCTTCATCATAGCAAGATGGAATTGAGTTGAGTTCTAAATTAACATACCCATCAATTTGAGGTCCAAGAGCTTTGAAAAACTTGTGAAGGAGATGTATCAATTGTCATTAATCTTTCAGGAAATTTGCTTGCTCAGGACTTGTCAGCATAATTCTGGATAGATACCCATGCCTGAATAGGTTGATTGCTTGTATTTGGATGCCGTTAACATCTTGATCTCTCCATTGGGACATGTCTAGTAAGCACTTGAGAACAGTAAAGCCTGCTTCACATTGGCATCCTGTATCTTTATGTGCAATCTCTCTGAACACATTTCCTGCTATAGCGAATCATGTAGGAAAGATTTTTCCTTTTGCTAACTGTCTAAAGACTTCTTACTTAGAGATGAACTGATTGTATTGTGTCGCCATTAATTTCTTGAATACTAGTTGTTTTACTTCTTCAATTTGCTCTGGAAATAGTTCAAAATTTTCCATTCTTTCTTTTCTTTCTTTTATCAATATTTTTTTTATTTCTTCTGCTTCTTGAATATTTTCTTGAAGCTGATTTTGGATCTTCACTATTTCTTCTTCAAGACTATTGATTTTCTTTTCTTGATCTACCATGTAATCAACTGTTTGTGGTTTCAATGAGAATTTTATACTTGGTTTTTGGATTTTGTAGTGGATTTTGGATTTTTTTCATTTGATTGGTGGAAATATCTAGCTAAGGTATGAAAGATAGGGATAAGGTTTTTTGGGTCATGTTTATTGGCCCAAAGGTTATCAAGAATGATTTGTTGTGGAAAGTTTAGATTTGCTTGAGTTCGGAATTTTAAGGTTGAGGTTGGAGGAAAAATGGGAAGGCTTAATTGAGGTTCAAAGGAGGATGATTGATTGTAGAGGTTTTTACTTGCCATTTTCTGCAAAACAATAAACTGTTAGGTTTAATATTTTCTTGCCTTTTGCAAGTTTTTACTTGCAAAAATAAACTTGTTAGTTTAATAAAATTTCTTGCTTTCACAAGTTTTTGGGAAAGATAATCTAGACTCCCACCATAGTAAGAACGTGAATGGACCTGCTGGTTTTTGTAGCCACAGCCTCACTATGCAGATGAACAAGTCTTTTGTCTGCTAATAACTACTTGAGATTTTGGTTACATAGTTCCCACAATTAAAGAAAACACATATGAACCTGTTGGTTTTACAGTCACAGTTTCCTTCAATGTGAATGGACGAACTATCGGCTGATGTAATTTTCCTTTTCTTTTTATAGGGATTTTTTAATTTCTTTTCAATTTTCTTCTTTTTCTTTTTCATTTTTATCTTCTTAATCATAAATTATTTCTATTTCATTATAGTCAACTATTAATCTTCATCTATAGCTCCATAATCTACTTTGATTTCTGAGATATTCATCTTGATGAAATTCTTTATATTTTATTTTTATTGGTTTCCAAATAGATTTTCCATTTTCATCCTTTTCTTTTGTTTTATATCTTACTTCTATTAATTCTTTTGCTTGTTCTTTAATTTGATCTCTTAAAATTATGTATCTTTTGACTTCTTTTAACCACATACATTGTCTTGCTTTTATTTTTTCTTTTAAAGTTTTATTTTCTTTTATTGTGTATCTTATTGAGTTATTTATTAGATTTTCAATTAATTCAATGTTTGTTGAATCTATTAAGTGTTTCATGTATAACAACTTTCTATTGATTCAAATTGTTCTTTTAAAGATTTTCTCTATCTATTTAACATATCTTGTCTATGTTGATGTTTTAAAGGATGTAATTCTTTTCTTGGGATGAATTTTGTTATCCATTTCTAATTTCCTTGACTATCATATTCTATTGATCTGTTTTCAATTAATATTTCTAATTGTTGTTGATAAGTATTTCTCCATATTAAATAAACTGCTCTTCTATATTTTATTTGGTCATTTACACTTGTATTGTATTTACTTAAATATTTCCTTAATGGTTTTAGTTGAATTTCAATTAATTCTGGGTCTTTTATGTTTAAATCCATTTTATTCTTGGAGTTCTTCTATTACTATGCCCTTATTCTTATAATCTATCATCCTTACACTAGTATTGCCATCTGTATTTTTATAAAATTCTGCATTACTAGGTCTTTTTGTTGTTTCAATTTCTACTGGTTGAATATTCCATTCACTTTCTTCTAAAACTTCTGATGAATAATATTTTCCTTCTATTCCTTTTAAGCCTTGATTTTTCTAAGAAGGACTTTACTTTTTTGGGTGTTAGGATATATTTTATTCTACAACTGCTTGTTAATTGTCTTGTAAATGTTTTTGTTATACAAAGATTTGCTACATTTGGAATCATGTTATATCCTTTTGAGTTTATTAACAATTTTGTGTATTTATAAAATGTTTCCAGAGGGATTAAAAAGTTTGGTGTCATATAAATTATTTCTGGATGATTGCAATTCATGTCTATTTCGATGGATTTTATTGTTGCTTTGGTTATGTTTTTTATTTGTCTTATGTCAACTAAACTTACTAAAACTTTTGTTCCTAATCCTTTTCTGTGTAATCCAATTACTCCTAACATTATTAAGCCTAGATGAATTAAAATATATCCTGATGAGATTTTTTTATTATATGATTCTTCTGTGATTAGATCTAATATTATTTGTTTGTCATTACTTGTACAACAAATTCCCATTTCATCATAATGTTCATAGATTTTTGTTTTAAATTCAAATATTCCAAATTTATATAATTCTTCTCCAGGAATTAATTTAATGTTTATGTTTCTTGCATTTTGTTGTTGTTCTTCAATTGTGTAAGTTACTTCTTTTCTTTTATGATGTTTATTAATTTGATTTATGTATCTTAGATGATTTAAGAAAGACAATCTTCTTATGTTATCTATATTTTTTACTATTATTTTATGTTCTGAATTTTCTAAATTTTCCTTAGACATATTTTGTTTCTATTTCTTTTAGTTGTTGAGATAGTTTTATTTTCCAATTTTCTAAGAATTCTTTTTCTTCTTTTGATCCATTTTTTGTAATTCTTATTTTTTTCTTTTAGATATTCTTCTACTTCATTAAGCCATTGATATTTTGATATTTTATTTTATCTTTTAGATTTTGTTGATTTAATTCTTCTAGAGGATAGTATCTTATTCTTATTAATTCTATTTTGTAAAATTCTATTGTTTCAAGTAGATGTTTCATTTTTTGAAAATTTTAATCTATATTCTGGTGGTTTTCATAATTCTTCTTTAGTCCAAATTTTAAATGGTGTTACTTGTTTTCTAATTTTTTGGTTTGTTCTGAGTTAAATATTTTTTACTTTGTTGCATAACTTATCTAAAATAGGTTTATAACTGTAGACTCACTATAGCTATAGTATAAAGATAAGAGTCTTATTTTTTTGTAATTAATGGAGAATATTAGTACTCCACTAAGGTTTTGTCAAGAGTCTTAGTCTTATCTCTTTGTAATTAGTGGAGAATATTAGTACTCCACTAAGGTCTTGTCATTGTCCCCCATTATTTAGAGGTTAAGTAAACTTGACTATGGTTAACTTGTTAACCAGAGTTAAGGTTACTTAGGGTTTCTGTTAAAACTATTTATAAGATTAGTGTTGTGAGCTTTACTATTATTGTGATTATTTTTACTTCATTCTTTTTAATATTTTTCATTTAGATTAATGTTAATTTCTTTTCTTTTATTCCAATTATTTCTCCATTAATTCTATTTTTTCTTTTTGAAATTAAATCTATGGAGTTTTGTAATGATTCCATAGCTTTACTCCTAGAATGAGATATATGATATTTTAAAATTATTTTATCTTTACATTCTTTTAAATCATTAATTATTTTTCCTAATTCTCTAAGATTCTCTTATCTGCATTCTATTAAAAATATCATATCTTCTATATCTTTCGGTATTTTTTTCAAAATCTATTTTCCAATTATATCCTGGATGGAGAATATAAGTACTCCACTAAGGTCTTGTCATTATCCCCCATTACTTAGGGGTTAAGTAAACTTGATATTTTGGATTATATGTTGAGTGCTTAAAGATAGATCATCTCATAAAAATATTACAAAGAGATAAGACTAAGGACAATGACAAGACCTTAGTGGAGTACTAATATTCTCCACTAATTACAAAGAGATAAGACTCTTATCTTAGGGGTTGTTTGTTTGCAAGGAGAGGAATTAAGAAGGAATAGGATATGAATGAGAATAAGGGGGAATGGATTAGGAATGAAAAGAAAACTGTGTTTGGTAGGAGGGTATGAGAGAGTAATTCATTGGAAATGGGGAAAAGCAAAAAGAATATTGTGGTCAAAAGACTTGTATACCTTTAATACAAGTTAATAAAGAAAAATGTTAGGTTAAATAATAATTATCTTTTTATAATAAATAATAATTATTTTAATTTTAAAATATTTTGACATTGTTATTTTCATTTAACTAAATATTTCACTTTAATTATTATTTATTATTAAAAATATTTATTTATTTATTATTTAAACTAAATTATTATTTTTAATTATTAATTATTATTTTTTTGACATTAATTATTATTTATTGTTAAAATTATTTATTTAAATATTATTTGAACTAGATTATTATATTTAATTAGTAGTTATTATTATTTCACATTAATTGTTATTTATTATTCAAATAACTTAATTAATAATTATTTAAATTAAATTATTATTTTATTTATATGTTATTATTATTTCACTTTAATCATTATTTATTATTATAATTATATATTTAATAATTATTAAATTAAATTATTATTTTAATTATTAAATAAGATGGGCAAATGTGACATTTCACCCCAAGGAATTTGAGAGGAATGAGCAATCCTCCCATTTTTGGGAGGATTGCCATTCATCTCTCACTCCTCACTCATTACTCACAAATTCCTTTCTCACTCCCATACATTGCCATCCAAACAAGGCATTGAAATCACTAAGTAATCATTCCCGTTCCATGCCTTGCAACCAAACACCCCCTTATTCTTTTAATAAGAGGGCAAATTGGTCATTTTATAAAAAAAAAAAGAGAAAAGAAAAGTAAAAAGCCTAGCATGGTTCCATTTCCTTATTCTTACTTATTCTTTCTTCTTCTTTTCTTATGGCCGAACCTTGCAATTCCCTTGGAATTTTTCCAGTGACTATTTTTTCAAGCAAACCAAGCATCCATTCTCTTCTTCTTTTACTTGTGAATACAGTAAGGCTTCGATCCAAAGTTTTTCTTCTGTATTTCTCTCGTATTTTTTTATTTTTAGAAATCTTTGAAAACCTAGAAATACACATGGATTGGGTTGTTTGTAGGCTCAAATCGAAGCCAATGTCATTGTTATTCATTTGCATGAATGCTTGTGAAAAAATTTTTTGATTAGATGATCATGTAAATCGGGAGAAAATCTTTGTATAAGGGTCTGTTTACTGTAGCAATCCAGAGTTTACTACAGCACCGAAAATGTCCAACCTTATTTCTTTGGTCCAAATCGAAGCCCTTCTTACTTGGAATTTATTGGAACTAGTTTTACTCTAGTTTAAGGTCATTTGGGGTCCAAAATGATGTCGTTTTACCCTAAAACCCTAGAGTTACATGTTTGACATGAACATTTGCATTCGCATGCATTTTAGTTTTCATTCTTGTGTTCACTGGTTCTTGGATTACTCTTCTTGTATCTAGGTGGCATTGAGTTCTCCAAGGGGAAGAAAATCGCCTACCAGTGAGCGCATCTCGAGGCGAGACGACTTGTTCTGTGAGTGATTCAATTCTTAATTGCATAGATTTAATAGGAGTATTGCAATATTTCTTTATTTGTTTTATAACATAAATTTGGTGATAAATCAGATTTCATTTGATATATGTATATATTTTAGCATGAATTTATTGGAATGGTTAAACCTAGAATATTTCTACTTATTTATTTTGAAAGAAACATGTTTACATGTATATGTATTTACATGTAAATGGAATATAGTTTGATGTACATTTTCGTATTTAAACATTGTATGATGGATTCCTTGTGTTGGAAATTATAAAGAATTTCATTGTTGCATTTGATTTTGATGGTGAATACAGACTTTAGTCCGACATTAAAGTGGAGGTCCCACTGTCCGGCCTGATGGGAGACGGCGTGATTAACTCTGAGTTTACCCTGGTCAAGAGGTGCGTAGAGCCATTGGTTGGGGTTCTTTTATGTGAGAACCTTGGTGGTCCAATAGCTAGTCGCGGCCACGAGGCTCTCAACGGCTAATACCAAGGAAGGCAACATTTTAAATTTTGAAAGATTTTGAAACACCTTGGTGGTCCAATAGCTAGTCGCGGCCACGATTAGCTTAGAAATTGTTTGAGGCCAGCCTATATTTTAAGCTGTGTTCAATGTATTGGAAAATTTTACTTGCTTGTACTATTGATAAATCATTGTGTTATCTATAAATCTGTTGAATACTTAGAACAACTTTTATATGTTATTATTATTATTGTAATTACAATTTGAAATATTTTATTACTCAGTTATATCTATGCTGTCACCACTCATTGGGTAACATCTTACTCACCACTCTCTTTTCTTCTTCTTTCTCAGACAGTGACGTTGGATTTGGTTGTGCTGGGTAAGTAGTAGAGTGAGTGACCTATCTATTCTCCTTGTCTAGGTTAGTTTGTAGTGTGCATGTAAACTCTATGGATCCACTAGACTTAACCTTTTATGTATTGTTCTTATATTTGTACTTTCTGGTTGTATTTGGAAACCCTAGCTTGTACCATTGTTAATTTTTTCCTGTATTTAGGGTCCCTAGTATAAAAGAACCCTATTATAACTATTGTTGATATTGTCTCCTACTTTAGTAACTATGATAGCATGTTTGTATTGAGCCTTAAGGGGGACCTGAATGTGGGGCCGTTGTGGGACCCAATTCTTGTTGTTGTGGCGATTGCCACATGCTCGGCTAGGTTTAGGGCGTGACATATTTTGTTTAAAAGTCTAAACTTTTTTTTTATTTTTTAAAATAATTGTTATTTTATTTTAAAAAATAAATATGTTGGCTTGTGCGTACCTTGGTCATATGTTTGGAAATATGAATGGCCTTGGACAAAAGTACAAGCTCTAATAACTTGGCCAAGCGAGGCCTGGGTAAGTATGGTCACTGTTAATAACAATCTTGACTCTACCCAATTTAGCTTATGGATAGGTTTAGAAGAAGTAAATATGATGAAAGACTGAGGGTATTTTAGGCAAAACATAGGACTTTGCATTCCATTCCAATAGGGAAGTGACTTTCCCATCATATATTAAAAAAAATCACTTTCTCATGGCAATATTACATTCCTAGGAAAGTACCCAACCAAACACTGGTTAAGTGATTCCCTCACATTACTTTCCATATATATATATATCAACTTGACATTTATTATTGTGAGCCCCACCTCTTAATTAAATCCTAGCCATTGATATATTTTTTTTTAATCCTAGCCGTTGATTGTGTTTTTAGTTTTAAAACCCTAGATACCTCTTCGCCTCCTTCTGATTTACATCACCATTAAGAAAAGAGAAAGACCTAATTTCATCTTTCTCTCCCTGTTTGTGGGTGGTGTCGGCAGCGAGGATGGGAAAAGGGTCTCTGTCATCCATGGTTGATATAGTATTATTGTTGAGGTAAGCATCCTTTTCTTCGGATCTTTGACCAAAATGTAGAATTGTTATTGTTGTTTTCTAGATCTTGATCTGTTAATGATGGATGGTACTAATGGATGGGTTAGGTTAGCTACTTGCTTGAGGAGTTTGGGAGTAATTTAATAGGTTTCAGATTTTGTTTTTGATAATAGTAGAAACCCCTCTTCGATTTTAATGGTCTTAAAGGCAGAATTTGAAGGATAATAAAATAAGAAACTTGTAGAATTCTACGTTGGCTAAGTACCTGCCAAATTTCAGAATTTTTATACTTGTATCCTGTAAGATATAGCCTTTGAATGCATGTGCCTTGGTTAGGATTTCTGTGTAGGCCTTTAAGCGTTATTTATTTATTTTATCATTATTTATTCTGAATTAGATGTTAATTTATGTATAAAAGTTGTAGATTTTGATGTTACCTAAATATCTACAAAATTTCATATTTTATGCATCTGTAGTTTGTGAGATATAGCCCAATTAGTATAAGTGTCTTGGATGATATTTCTGTCCAGAACTTGAAGAATTATGGTCATTTTTTATGATCATGGAGATTGAATTGGATAAGGTTAAAAATGGAAAAGTTGTTCATTTTTGAGCTATCTAATCGTTAGTAAAATTGCATTACTTTTGGAGTTGTAGGTTAAGAGATATGCATATTTTAAAAGTATATGTCTGAATTACAGGTTTGCAGAAATATCTAGAGAATCAAATGAATGCTATAATTTGACTAGTACTCCAAATAATGTAAATTTCGGATATCTCATCATCTTAGGTGAGTACGTTTTTTGGAATCTTGAAATTTGTGATTTTGAATAGTATATGTAAAGTTATAAGGGATTTAGTGCTCAATGGTCGTGATGGAATTGTTCATATGCCCTTTAAATTAGATAATTGCTATTGTACCCTCGCCAGAATCAATATTTAGGAGTCTAGATTAATAGCTTGAACGTTTTGCATTTGTGCCCTTCTAAAAATCTCATTTTATAATACTATTGCTTATTAGCCCCTTAAGCTTTGTAGCATCATTAGATTTTGTTTTGAAACTAATAAAATCTCTTCTCAAATATAAGACATGTCAAAAGACCTGTTTTCGTGTATGATTTGGGAGTATTTTTGGGCGTTAATCAGGTAAGTATCCCACATATAAATCTTATCATATGTATATACTTGAAAATTATAGTTTTCTAAACTTTTGGAATTTTTAAGAAAAATCCTGATTATATTGACTTATATTTTGAATTATATTTATTTATTATTATTTTCAGAATTACTTTAAATTATTTGAAATTTCAAGTTAATTATATTTTATTTTGGATTATAATTATTTGAAAGGTTTAAATATTTGTTTAAATTCATATTATTTAATTTCTAAAGTATTTAGATAGTTTATTTAAATATGAGTTGTTTAAATTCTGTTAATTTATGATTAATTATTATTTTTTTTTAAAATTATCTGTTAATGTTTGGATTCAAATAACTGGTTAATTTTGATATGATAAAATGGGATCATGCAATTACTATAAATTTTGTCTGTCAAATTACTCGTATTTTGCCCAATCTAAATTTTGATAGTTTATTGTTTTGTGAACATGAAGTATTTTGATATAGAAACTAATCCCTAATTAACTATGCATTAACCCTGTCACTAGGAGTTAAACACTGATCGTGTCAACATGTATTCTAATATAGAAACTATAGTTTCTCACCGTTTTCCATCGGTGAAGAATAACGGCCTCTGATAATTCTGATTTGGGTCACCGAGGGTAAATATATGAATTCTGTTATTTTGTTTTGGCAATATTTGTTTAGGGGACCTATATGCTCAGTTTTGACATTTGTGTATATTTGAAAAAAATTTTGATTTCTTATTTTTTTATTTTGATAAATTATGATTTTTTTTTTTTTTCAAATGATCCCTATGGGTGCTTACTGGGCTTTTGAGCTCATAAATGTAGTTATCTCTTTTCAGATCAAGAGTAGAGTTGGGTGGTGGATAGCTTAGGGTAGACGTGGCCATTTGGAACCGAAACCGTGGAACCGAACCGGAACCGAACCGCCAAAAACCGGAACCGGAACCGGAAAAACCGTAACCGTCCTAAAACCGGAACCTGAACCTTCATACAAGGTTCGGTTCCGGTTTCAAAATTTGAAAACCGTGGAACCGGCGGTTCAACCGGCGGTTCAACCGTCTGTTCCAATTATATCAAAATATTATATATATTATATAAATAATGTCAAGGACTCATGATATCTATTATCCAATTAGGTTTGAGTCGTTTGACTATTTGAGGCATGCGATCTGTAATAACTAAATTGATTAGGTATGAATCTTCTGATTGTTTGATCTGATTCATTTGAACAATTGACTTGAACAATTGAACCAATTGATTAAATTATTAAGAATTTAGGAGTTAGAACCATTAGTAATTAGCTAGCATTAGCCATTAGGACGATGATGCAAACAATTAGACATTACAGAAATATGGAAAATGTGTATAATAAAAATAAAACAACTACGTGAGCTTTGATTCCTCGGGAGGGTACGTAGGCAACTTGATATAAATTAAGTTCAAGCTCTTTATTATTATTTTTTTTTCTTCTCCTATTGTACTTTTATTGTAAAATATTGTTTTAAATTATTAATTTTTTTATTTTTTAATAAACTATTGTATTAAATTAATTCTTGTGTTTTTGTGTTCATTTTAATTTGAAATATTGGATTATTTAGTTATAAAAAAAAAACCCGAACCGTATGAACCGTCAAACCGGAACCGTTGAACCGAACCGCCAGAACCAGAACCGGAACCGAACCGAACCGGAACCGCCAAGAACCTTGCCTAGGCGGTTCGGTTCCGGTTCAAGATTTCTTTGAACCGGAACCGGCGGTTCAGGAACCGTAACCGGCGGTTCCTGAACCGTGGCCATGTCTAGCTTAGGGAGGAAGACAATCACTAAATTATTAGCATGTAATAAGTCCCGGTTATTGTGGGCGCCGCCTAGGTTTTATTTGAATAAGTTTGTATTCTTTTCATAAAACACTTATTCTGATTCTATCAATGTTGAACTATATTCTTATGTTCCTAATTTTGGCCTCCTTGTTATATTCTTTGTTCTGCTTTGGATCAGGTTTTGAGGCCTTGTATGTCTACTTGGCTTCAGCCTTGTAGGTGTACATTCGTTTGTCGGCGTCTCGGGTCCACTGAGCCGGGTTTGGGGCGTGACAATTATTTTGTTAAAAAATAATTTAATTATTGTATTTTAAATATAATTTTATTGTCTCGTAGTATTTATATAAGCACATGGCTACAACCCACCTGTAAAGTTTAGTGTGCAAAATTTTGTCAGATTTGTCGATATTGTACATTGGTTGTTTTATATAAATTTATTGTCATGCAATGTTTATTTAATTTTGTATGTGTGATCTTGTGAGAGAAACATAATTTCTAAGGTTGTTATATGGATCCCTTCAGTTAAGAATTTTTTTTTTTTTTTGGTTTGATAAAGTGGATAAACCATTATTAGGGATGCACGTAAGCGTGGAGTTAATACCTTAATACACTTGTACTCTCAAACTATGTGAACTATGGTTCGAACCCACATTTTCGATAAAGACACCAACATTCTACCCAAGGGAGTTGATGCAAATAGAATAAGAGGTCACTGATTTTGTATAATCAATTTATTCATATACTTGGTGATTATTTTATATGAAAATTTTTAATTATATGAGTTTAAATATATTGTTAATATCATATAGTATTTATTGAAGATTTTTTGTGTAATACCTTTGAAATTTGTGCAAGCACATTACGCACCTTAAAGTTGCTATATTAATCACAATTAATTGTTGCATCCATTTTGTAAGAAGAATGGTTATCTTTTAAACCTATCAATGCCGATTATATTGTTGAGAAAATTTTAATAATATATCTTTATTGTACAAGGGATTATCCAACATGTTTAGTGTAATAATAGTTGTAGATAACCAAAGTTGTCATATGGATCACTTTACTTGAGAAGTCTTTTTGGGTCGATTAATTCATATATTTTTTAATGGCATATGGTATTTATCTGACAACTTGGTGTAATGCCTTCAAGATTTATTGTAAACATTGAGATTGTTCTACAATTTGTAAAGTTTGATTTATTAGGAAAGCATTAATTTTTTATACTTGATTCATTGATTTTCTTATTGTCGGATATTTTGTTTGGAAAATTATACAATTATACACTAACTTTTTCCAATATATATATATATATATATATATATATATATATATGTATATATATATATATATATATATATATATATATATATATATGTATATATATATATATATATATATATATATATATATATATATATATATATATATATATATATATATATATTGATTTAAATATACCTTTATTAAATATAAGACACTTGTGAGACATACAAATTAAAAAATATTAACAAGTTTATGTTGAATTAAAATATTTATATTTTAGCTGAATTATTTATTGCAAATATATTGAGAATAATAACAAGAATATCTGTAGAAAAGAGAAAAACATTAATTGTATTATTTTACTATTATTATATCAAGAATTTTCATGATAAAGATGGTAAAAAAATGAAGTCTTTCAAAAGGGCAAAATAGGGTTAATATAAATTAGACATAAATACTTTATATTAGTTTCTTCTCAATGGAGATTATTAATGTTCAAGTTACTAATTATCAATAATCAAAAGAACTAAAAAAACATAATGACACAAAAAACCGGTAACACAGTCCGACACCAAATGCCTACATCTATGGGCCAACCCAAAAGAATCAATCCACTAGTGCCATTTATTTGTTTACAGTGGGAATGCTGTAATGACGTATAATCCATGGAAAACTGCTTCTAAGAAAATTAACATTTCTTTGTTTGGTATGAATTAGAAATTTTGATTATATTGATGGGAAAGTAATATTTTTGTATTTGATGTGAGAAACATTATTGGGAATATTTTCACATAATGACAAAAATATCCTTACATTATTCTACCTATCAAACATTTGTAATATTGAAATAATAATTAATCTTCCAAACACATTAACAATCATATTAGCATAATAAACATTAACTAACATTAATCCAAAAACCCTAGGTTGGGCAGTAATTATCATAAAAAAAAAAGTGTGGGCATTATGAACAAAACAAGTGGGCTTATATTCTATTCCGATGGAAATCTCACTTTCCTACCATATATTGAGGGAATCACTTTTCCATCAATTTGAGGGAATAAAACTCCCATAACAATGTTACTTTAGAGAGAAAATACTCAACCAAACTTGGTAAGATGATTCCCTCATATTGCTTTCCAGGAAAAACGCTCGACTTTCTCACTTACCAAACACCCTCTAACAAAAGAGGCAAAATACAAAATACATGGTCTCGTATAATTTTTGAAAAGTCATACTTCCCCTACCAATTTGTAGCCCTCGACTCTTCAATTATAATAGTGATCAAGGAACAAGAATCTCTCCTATAAGCTTTGTCTTAACTAGCCTTCTATTTGTCCCAATCGACATCGACATAGATCACATTTCTTAAGATCTCGAACACAATCACCATAGACAATAGGCTTTGTAGGTTGCTCCCCCTTTTCCATAAGAAGTTATGTGAAAAAACATAAAAATTTAAACAACTTCTCCAAATAATCATAAGTTCATGACCTACCTTCTCTCTCCCTCTGGTTGGTCACCGTATTGTTGCCATCTCACATCAAGCCTCGTTACCACCTCGCCATCATTGGCCGACCATCCACGGTCCACGCCACAGAGCTATCCAAAGGTATCATCTTCCTCTAGTTTTTTCTTTGAATTTTGTGTTCATAATGTTGTTTTTGTTAGATTTAGAGAAAATATGTAGCATTTGTGAGTGAATTGGTCCTGAGATTGCATTTGGATCAATTTGTTTGCTTATGTTGGAGGAGTTTTCATGGTGTCAAAGGGTTGTTTTGGAGGGATTTGAAGATGTGAGCTTTAGTGAATTTGGGGAAGAAGGTGCTTCAATGATTTTGTCCCTAGTGTTCATTTCATCCATACTTTTCTTATGTCAATTTTGTACAACATATGTAATTTTTGTTTGGTTTTAATGGGGGTCTTATTGATTTGGGATTTGTAGTACGTTGATTTCCCCGTGATGGTGATGAATTCATCCAACCCTTAACCCGTCACAAGGTTGTCGAATGCATCATTTTCTAATTTCACTCCCATTCAAGAATAGTAACTAGTTTCTTTTCCCCTCTACCCTGATTGATTGTGCCTAGCGTAATAAGGTAAGCTTAGAGCTGTCAAATGGGCCGGCCCGGCCTAGCACGGCACGGGCCCGCTGCGGCCCACGCACTGTGTGTGCTCGGGCCAGCATGGCCCGCCAACCCATAGAGGTCAGCCCAGCACAAGACACGGCCCATTCTAAGTGGGCTCGTGCCGTGCTGGCCCGCTACTATTTTTTAATTAAAAAATTAAAAATTATAAAAAAAATATTTAATTCTTAAATTAATGAAAAAATATTTAATCTTATTATAAAATAAATACCAGAAAATCCGAATTTTATACTCTTCTCATTCTTCTGGTCCTCTTTATTCAATCAAATTATTATACAAAAATAAACATAAATTAACAATGAATCAATGATCATCTGCTTCACTACAAAAATTAACATAAAAACAATGGGGATAATTTGAGACAACACTAAAAATTTAAAAACTTAAAATCCACAAAATCAAAAAATCATGCAAAAAAAAAAATTAGGAAAACAAAGGTTACAGAATCAGGGATGATGCCGCCGACCACCATACCTTCTGAGAGTTACAAATAATGGAAACAAAATGAATGAAATTACAAATAATTGGAAAGATTAATTCTGAATGAAATTACAAGTAAGGCTGAACATGTTCAGTAATTCAACACTAATTACAAGTAATGAAATTTCAAAACAATGTTCAGTAATTCAACACTAATTACAAGTGACAAGAAGAACGGGCGGCGGTGGAGACGCTCTTGATAACTTCAGGGCTCGCCGGCTTGGATTCGTTCGATGAGGCGATCGCCGGTGAGGAACCAACGATCTGGTGGTACCGCAGCTTCGAAGAACGGGTGGCGGTGGAGACGCTCTTGATAACTTCAGGGCTCGCCGGCTCGGATTCGTTCGATGAGGCGATTGCCGGTGAGGAACCAGCGATCTGGTGGTACCGCAGCTTCAAAGAACGGGCGGCGGTGGAGACGCTGGGAGAGGATGCGTCATGCGACTCATGCGTATCTTGGCGAATGGCGGCCATTGTTAGGGTTAGGGTTTTTAGGGCATCCAATATGTCCATATATGATATATCATAATATTGATATATTCAAATTTTCAAATTATTCAATATTCATATATATCGCTTTTTAAAAAAAAATTAGGACATTAAAATCAAAAGATTCAGAACTTTAAAATTCCAATTAAAATTTAAATAAATCTAAATAAAATATTACAGAAGTGAGAAGGGCCAGAAGGCTCAGAAGTCAGAACTTTAAAATCTAAACAAATCAGAACTTATTAAAACTATAATAATTATTAACATATAATATATTATATCTTCATAATTTTAAAAATTAAAACTTTAAAATTTTTATTAAAATCTAAATAAAACATTAAACATTACATCACTTAATAGTTAAAAAAACTAGAAATATATTATTAGAAAAAAAAAAACCCTCAAAATTCTGTATCCGTATATATGCCTTCTCCACCATCATCGCCGGTGTATTTTTCTCTTTGATCTTGTAATCTATCTTCAGCATCTAACCAATCCTTTAGGCATATGCACATTTGCACCGTTTGTTGGTTCATTCGGCTTCTCCTATCATCAAGTACTCTTTTTCCTGCACTAAAACAAGACTCCGATGCTACTGTAGACATCGGTGGAGTTAGTAGATCACGTGCCATGGCAGCTAGTACGGGATAACTGTGCTCTTGCTTTTTCCACCATGACAAATTATCAAAATTATCAATTTCTTCCGAAGTAAGAAAATTAGTAATATTATTATTTAAATAATGATTTATTTCATAAGAACTAGTAGGAGTAGTGCTAGTGTTTGAAGAAGAAGAAGAAGAACCACCCATGAAAAATTGTCGATTAATTAAATTAACAACATAAGTTGCGGATCTATTTTTGGTGCTTGAAGATGAACTTTTAATAGTTGTAGGTAAATTGAAAGCTCGTCTATCACCATGTTTTTCATGATATTCATTATACATATCATAAAACAAAGAACGATAATTTTCTTTGAGTAAAGAATGATCAAGCCCCATATTTTTGTCATAAGAATCGATCATGCAAAAAGTGCCATCGATTTTAAAACGCGGGTCGAGAATCATAGATAAAACGGGAAGTGGTTCAAGTTTTCCAAAATATTTTTTGAATTTTACCTCCATCGGAGCAACAATAGGAGCAAAATTAGGATCATGCCTATATCTTGCAAAAACCTCACTAATAAAATATATTTGATTAATAATAATAGGTGAAGTGGGATAGTAAACACCGGAAAACTTATTAGTTGAAGTATAAAAAATTTCCAAAAACTCCTTAATCAAATTACTAACTTCCCAATCATAATTAGTAACTTGATCTTCGGGAAATTTGTCATTACAAAACATGGAAATAATATCTCTATCATCGTAGGCACACTCCAACATTTCATAAGTCGAATTCCACCTATGATCAACATCAATGAGATATTTTTTACATTTTCTTCCCCTTTCCGAACAAAAAGTTTGAAATTCATGTCTCCGGTGTGAACCATTTCTAACATATAAAATGCAATTTCTAATTTTTTCAATATGGGGCTCAATTATTTTTAAACCATCTTTAACACATAAATTCAAAACATGGCATGCACAACGAACATGAAAAAAAACTCCGGAAAAAATAGGCATTAAATTCCTTTTTAAAATATCAACCGCATTATTATTTGCCGATGCATTATCCAAAGAAATTGAAAATATAGAATTTAAAATACCATATTCATTAAGAGCACGAGTAATATAGCTAGCAATAATACTTGCGGTATGTCGGTGTTCTAATTCAAAAAAACTTAAAATACGTTTTTGTAAAACCCAATTACTATCTATATAATGAGCGGTAACACAAAGATAATTGGTTTTAAATTGAGAAGTCCAAATATCGGAAGTAAGAGAAATTTTTAAAGAACTATTAGATAATTCGAAAATTAATTTTTGTTTATAATCATCATAAATAATAAGACAATATTTTCTCATGGTATTTCTTGAAACCGATTTAAAATTTGGATTAAACCCACGAATAAGCATTTTTATAAAAGCGGGATTTTCGGAAAGATAAAAAGGTTGCTCATTTTGAATAATAAATTTTGCAATTTCTTTTCTTGCATTTTCATTATTAAAAATAAAAGTTCCCAAAGATGAATCGGTAAAACTAATTTGTGTTTGAGTGGAATCGTGTTGCTTTGTAGCATGCTTGTCGGCATGCCTTTTTAAATGCCCCGTCCCCCCCGAAATTTGGCAAGAAAAATCTTTTTTACATTTTTTACAAACCGCCCGATTACCTTTGTTTGAAAATTCAACAATATCATAAAATTCCCAAACCCCGGAAGTTCGTTTTCTAGAACTTGTTGGTGGCCTATTAGTTGAGGGCCCAATATTCCGGGTCTCACTAACTTGCTCAACAACATGCTCGGGAGAACTCAATGGGGTATTATCATAAAAACCAAATGGAGAATTATCGGAGGGAAAGATAGGAGGAGAACCGGCCATTATGCAAAATTTAAATTAATGTTTAGGGTTACCTCGAGTACTTTAACGACGACTTACAAAATTGATTAACTACCGATTGTCCTTCAAGTGTGGTTGAGAATTTTTTGATGAAGAATGTGAAGCTTTGATTTGCAACCTTCACTCTTGAACTTGAAAATTGAGAAGCCAAAAAAATCTTGAATGCTTGAGAGCCTTGAGTATTAGAATGAGAGAAGATGATTTTGTTTGGTGTAAGAAAAAATGTTGGCATTTAGGGATATTTATAGTTTTTTTGAACTTTTTCTAATTCCTAAAATGCCCTCATATACTAGCCGTTTATAGTTGTTGAGAAGGTCAAAAATGTCATTTTAACTTAAAAGACTAAATTACCCTTAAAACTAGCCGTTTTATAATTGTTGAGAAGGTTATAATTGAATTTTTAATATAGTAGAAGAGAAAATAATAAATTAAAACTAAAAAAAATTAAAACTTTTTATATAGGCTGGTTACCGTTATGAGCCGTGCCAAGCACGGCCCATAACGGCTAGCCAGACCAGCTCAGGCTGGCACAGCCCAGGCTGGGCCGTGCCAGCCCGCGTGCCCAGCACGGCCTGGGCTGGGCCGTGTGCCTGGGCCAACACGGCCCGAGCCGGGCCGCGGGCAGTTGAACCACAGCCTGGCCCGGCTGGGGGGTTTGGGCCGTGCCCAGCCCGGTCACGGCACTGTAGCACCGTGCTCGGGCTGAGCACGGCCCAATTCGTGCGGGGCCGTGCCGGGCCCGGGCCGGCACGGCCCGGCTGACACCTCTAGGTAAGCTCTCTAAACCTATAATTTGCTAGTTGTTCTTTTGTTTAATGTATCACCAATGTTTCAATATACTTGATTAATTTTCATTGCTTGCTCTATTCTTCTCTCACATTAGTGTTAGTGGTGTGATGTTTGAGATGGTAGTTATTCTATTGAACATTGTAGGATGATTTGTTCTTATATTTTGTTTTCTTGTTGGTTATGAATTATAAGATTGGATGTTTAGGTTATGAATTATAAATTATATTTTCTAATTAACATGAGTTTGATTATATTTAGAAAACTTTCATAGTGGATCAGATAGTTCTCTTTGTTACTTATATATTTTCTAACATATTTCCCTGTAATCTTTAATTATAATATTTATCTAATCAATTATAAGATGCAAACTTATATGTATATATTTATGGAAAAATTGTGATTTGATTTCGTTTTCTTTCTTCTCAGATGGTAGAAGTCTAAAAGATCGTGTTTGTATTTGGAGTTCAATATTTTGGTATTACAAGTTGGAAGCATTATGCAATTATTAAAGTTAGAAACTTAAACTTTAATTTTATTAGTATTTGAAATCATAAATATATTGTAGTGCATATTTGTATTTGTGACTAGGATTGACGAATGGTGTTGTGTAAATAAATACTTGCTATTAGCTTTGTCATGTTTCTTTTGATCATATTATCCTTATTATGCACAAAATTCCCTTCAATGTGAGGTAAAGATCAATTTAACATAGGTTTTGCAATCAGAATCTTTGGTCTATTTTTTGTGAAGAAAATTTGAGTTTTGAGACTGCCATATCAAGCTTGTAAACCACACTTGCCGTATTGGACAATGGCTATAGAAATTCCCCCTAAGTTTAATTTCTACATCCACCACTAGTTCTCCCCACATCTTGCTGACCTCTATACACATTGAACCTTCCAGAAGAAAGTACTTACTTAAGCTCCTTTTTTTTTATTATTCTTTTTTCCTTCTTATTCACTACTTTCTTTGTTTTAAGGCTCAATTATTGAGTGAAAACTTATCTTCTAGGTTGACCTAATTTTCCAAAAAAAAAATTCCCAAAAATTCTCCTCCAGTCCTTGATAAGAGAAACTTTTACAGAATAACCCCTGAAAATTCACCAATAGTCCTTACTTTAAAAAAATTCATTTCAATGTGATAAATGCTTTTCCCTCCTTACAAACTATGAGTTTTGCTTAACAACTTACTACCATCCTGTTTCTCCTTGTTGACCATCTTAAAAGTTTATTTGGTTCTATAGTACCCTTGCTACGATATAATAGTAATGAGTCACATGAATCTACAGTACATGCAATCCAACATGAAATTGACACTGAAAAATAAAATAAAAATCTAGGTATTACAACTCCTATTCGACCTTAGCCTTCTTCGACCCACACCAAGTGCTTGTGAGATGCTTTGATGCCCAAAACAAATATCTACTTGTTCTTCTTCTGATAAAGCTCCTGAAATACCTTAAATCCTATTGTTGGTAACTATTCTTGTTGCGGCCCATTATGATAGCTGAATTTGATCCATCATTGTACTATTATAGAGTTACTTATCTTAGTCTTTAAATTGAAGAGGGGATTTTTTTTTTAAGGAAAGAAAGTTAGGTCTAGGGAGAAGAAAAGGTGGATGGATGTGGGATGAAGAGATTTGGGGCTTGGGAAGATGAGGAAGAGAATGACGATGATTTGGTAACAAGGGAGAAGAAGGTATGTATAAATTTAGTAGTGTTTAGAGCATTTAAGGTTTGATTGGTTATGGTCATGCTTAAGATGGGGGTTGTGTATGTTGTGTGTGTTGTAAACATGAAAAGAGAATACATACTTAATTATGATGTTTATTTATTCTTGAACGAGTGAATGGAAGTAGTTTATTTTCATGAGTTTTGAAAAGCATGTATGCATTATTCTATGTTTTGATTGAAGGTTTTGTTGAACCTTAAATTTGTATAAGTGAATTTGTGTATGCCAGTGTAATTAAAAGTGCTAGGCACCCTTAAGGCGTTAAGACATTTTATTGCCTGAGGCGAGAGGCGCCACGAAAAGCACACACACACACACACATATATATATATATAATTCTTGGAACAATTAAAGTCAAGCAAAGTAAAACATTAAGTCAAACAAAGCATAACATAAAGTCAAGAAAACACTTCTTAGATGCCTAAAACTAAAGCTTTTGGAGTGTAAATTCTATCTTCATAAGTCATTTAATTCTAAGCATTATCATCCTCATCATCTAAGTTAGCTTCAACTCCAACACTAGATTTAGAGTTGTTGCCTCTTCAATTTTCTCTAATTAATAAGTTAATCCCTTAATTCACTCATTATTTTTTAAAAAGTACTACTTAAAGCATCTATTTTTTCTCTCCTAAATTTATTAAGTGTGCCTATTTTAAAATTACCTAGTTTTTCTCTCCTAAATTTATTTAGTGAGTCTTTTTTCAAATCACCTAGTTTTTCTCCCCTAAATTTATTTCCTTCCTTATGAGTGTGTTTTTTTTTTAAAATCGCCTAATTTTCTCCTCTAAATTTATTTCCTTCCTTATTAGTAAGCGTGACTTTTTTAAAATTACCTAGTTTTTCTCCCTTAAATTTATTTTCTTCCTTATTAGTAAATGTGCCTTTTGTAAAGTCACCTAATTTTTCTCCCCTAAATTTATTTCCTTCCTTATTAGTAAGTGTACCTTTTTAAAACCCCAATTAAGACTAATTGAAAGCATTGAATATAGAGCTAATAGGAAAAAAAGGATAGGCGTGCCTTTTTTATGCCTGGCGTCTGTCAAAAAGCGCTCGCTTGGGCTCGCCTCATTGAAGGCGCCTCGCCCAAGGGGTGTTGAGGCGCTGGGGCCTCACCTTGCTTCGCTTGAGCACCTAGGTGAGCGCTTTTCTCGCTTTTAATAACACTAGTGTATGCATGTATGAACTAGGTTTGAATTCATGTGTGAGTCATATGTTAGCATGGTTTTGGTTAATACATGCATGATGATTGAGAAAATGCCTCTAAGAATTGAACTCAAGTGTTTGATGCATAATTGCGAGGATTGATGGCGGGGTGATGTGATGATGAGAAGGATGTTTGTACAAAAAGTTACTTGTATTCGTGGCCAAACTTGGCATGCATAAGTGTGCGTATGTAATATTATGGTTGCACTGGTGCTTGCATAGGAGGACAAATATGATAGAAAATTGTGAGTTTAATTTTGTACTCACACAATATAGTTGAAAAATAGTTTTATCATATGAGGGTGATTGAGAGCCATACTCATATACCCTAGAAATTGAAATGGTAAATTTTAGATACTAACATTTTAGCGATCTGTATAAGTATATTGTAGTCAGTTATTGTGGATAGTATTGCAGATTTAATTGGGCCCAATACTATTATATTATCGTAGCTACTGTACATTTATTGTACCATATAGAATTGTAGTATATAATATTGTACCATACTATAATGTTGTATATCTCATTGTTGTTGATCTGTATTCCTATACTGTAGGTAGTTACTGTAATTTATATTATAGATTTAGGGCATGTTTGGATACCCCTAAATTCCATAGGAATAGTGGTGATTCCTATGGAATTTAATGTTCCTATGGAATTTCTATTTTTTGCTGTTTGGACACCTTTTTACTATAATAAAATACCATGGAATCTCTCATCAATTCCATAGGAATTTGTAAAAGAGGAGGACCCAAATTTTTTTCCCTTTGTTTTTCGGGTTGTCTTCCTTTCCACTCACACTCCCATCTTCTCTTCTTTCTCTCCAAACGAGCCCCTCCTCTCCTCCTTCTCCGACGACTTCGACATCTCAGCGCAAAACCCTAGTTCGCCCCGCTCTCTGCCCTGCCGAGCATCACCAGACCCCAGCATCACTGGACCCGAGTCTCTGTGGGTTAGATCAGCATAATCTTTTGTTTTATTTGTTTTTTGTTTGTGGATTTGGATCTCTGGTGCTTGGTTGTTGCCTATAATTAGCGCCTTAGAGGCGGAGAAGGAATTGTCAATCTCCATCAATGGAAAGCTTTGTGGCTAGGGTTTGTTGGTTAGGGTTTGGACTTCCCGCTTTTTTATTCCTTTGATGGGGTTTAGAACCTTTGTTTGCTGTTTTTGTTGGAGATAATGAGGTTGTTTATTGATGGAAGGCTTATGAGCTGCTGAAGGGTTCCAGGTTAGTGAGAATCGATCTGCTTTCTTGATCTTTGGTTCAATGGAGGCTTGGGCTTTTGGTTTTTTTTTACTGTGGTTGCTGCATTGTGAATTTGGTTTTGAAATTTTAGGTTTTTAGTGTACTCTTACACTGTTTACTTGTTATTTGCTTTTAGATCTTGGTTTTGGCACCATTGGAAGTGTTCCCGTATTTTATTTATTTATTTATTTTTTAATGAGTGAGAAGTCAAAGTTTTGTTGTAATATGATTATGGTTTTATTGTTATTATTACTTTTTTTTAGAGCTTTGAGGTGGTTTACATGAGGCTTGTCTTTGCACTGGTTTCATCTGTGAATTGCTCTTGCTGCTCCCATCTTTTTTTGTCATGATTCTTCTGTGCTTGGAAAGGTGTGGTATTTTTTTTTTTGTGTCCCCCATCTGTGATTTGCTACCTTGTGCAAGTTTCATTGAATAGTAACTTCTTCAAGCATGATGTTTGTATGCTTTGAACCTTTAAAATGAGTTATATTGCATATGTTATTGGTAAGAAATTATTTTTCAGCCATATGTTACATTTTTTTGTTCATTATGATTATGGATTTATGATCATCTCATAGTTTGCTTAATGGAATGAAGATGAAGATAGGATATTACATGATTTGGGCGCTTGCCTTACGGTAGTTCTTGTGATTATATCTTGGTTTCATGATGGACTTTAAACTATGGTGTAATTTGAAAGATCTTGGAGTATTTTATGATGGATTCTTTTATCTCTGGCTGTCTTGTGATATACTTTAAGTATGATTGACAATCCTGGTATAAATGCATATCTTGCATAATCAAGCTCAATTATTGGTTCTAATCTGCCCCTTATAATTAATGATATGGTGGCCCATCTTTAAAATTGCTAGGAGATAGTGAGCTTACAATCCTAAAACAATAAAACCATAACATTGGGTAAGAATAAAAATTAAAAAAACATAAATAATAAATAAAAAGACAGTAAAAAAAATTTCCAACCTTGAAATATGGGAAAAAAACTCTACTGTTTTGGATAACGGGTGATGTTGTTGTCGGTGGCAATTCTATATATGTAATAGCAAGAGTAGTAATGGCTTTAAGCACTTTACCAAAATAACGGCTAACCGTTTCGGCCGAATGTTGAAAGCGTTCTTGCACGTCACGATTACTAGCTTTGTGTGCAAGAGTGTATACAAATATTGCTAGATGTTCCTCGATTGTAACTCTTTTCGAATTGTGAAGAAGAGATCTTTCCCTTAAACAATTAGCAAGTGCTTGAAATATACGAGGCTCCATACGAAATTCGCTCTTACAACGTGCCTCATGATCTTTAAGAATTTCTTGTACATATGCAGCACCTGTTAATATTGATGTATGACGAGGCCTAGTTTCTGAACTTGCAGGAAATAAACTTGGTAAAATGGCGAGCATAAATTTGTCATCATCTTCATTAGTCTTTCTCCATTGATCTAAATCCATATTGAAACAAACGACTTTGAGACGTAAAAATGTGAGCTGATAAGAGAGGCAAGTTTACAAATTGCATAAGGGTGTTGGCTTTAAATAGAGAGAAATTGGTAATGACTAGTTTTTAAAAAACTCCAATGGCTATTTTTTCAAAAACTCCAACGGCCAGTTTTTTTAAAAAACTCTAACGGCTAGTTTCATTTTCAAAATTCAAAATTCCTATGGAAAAATTCCTGTGCACATCCAAACATTGAATCCGTAGGAAATTTTCCTGTAGTAAATTCCATAGGAATCATTTCTGAATCCTATGGAATAAAATTCCTGCAGGAAAAATTACTATGCATCCAAACAGGGCCTTAATTTGATCCATTACTATGATGTTGTAGTAGTTTACATAGGAGCAATGTTGTATACTGTGTTACATCATTGGATTCATCTATGGTACTATGGTGTACGATATTGAGGCATGCGGATCATGGTAATGGCACTGGGAAATGATGGTTTGTCTTTATTGGAGGTGAGGATCTAGTGTTTGGAAAAGGGGTAGAAATCATGGTTCACGAGGAGGGAATAAAAAGGAAGAGAAGAAAGAAATGGGGAGTTCACGGGGGCTAGGAGCTGCCATCTGCTAGTCATGTCCTATGCAAGCATGGTAAAGATGGTGGAGAGTTTTTGGGTTTCGTTAGAAGCAGTTGTCTTACTACTAATTCTAGTGGTGCTTCTATTTTTATTTTTAAGATTATTATTCTTGTTGGTTCTAATAGCTTATTTACTATATCTCTATTTTTTAAGTATCCTTAATTAGTGTTTTAAGTACCACCTATCTGTTGACCACCCCAAAGTCTTCTGAGAAATGTTGAAGACTGTAATTTAAAAATAGAATGGCCGAAGATCTAGGATAGGTGTCCAGATATAAGTATTTCTTAACTATTCTAGAGTTGAGTGGCACTTTCTATTGATGAAAACATTTGAGAATACTCATTGACAATTTATGTAGTTATTCATATTTATGCAATATGCATTGGGTTCCTTGTTCGAAAACTGGAAACTTGATACATTCACCATTTATCTCTCGCTGAGTTCTCTTACTATGTGTAGTTATTACAATCGTTGGAGCCAAGAATCACTTTGAAAAGTGTGATAATGGCACTGAGTTTGTGGGGTTAGTGTGGTTTCTTAATGATGTTGTTGTTGATCTGGGTTTGTATTTGTTGGTATGCATGTGTGCAATTAGGAACCCTAAATCAAAGACCAAGAGCCTTGCAAGGGGCGATGAGACTGTAAGTTGAGAATGATATATATTCACTTCATTCCAGGGATTAATTTTTTGTATAGCTATCATTATCAGTAATATTAATTAGTTGTTTGTGATTATTTTTCATCCAGCTAAAGAACTCTACATGTGCCTTGATTCCTCTCCTAGGGGAATATGCAGGCAACCTAATTTGACCAATAGACAAATTAGGTGCAAACCGAACTTAAAATGGTTTCATTTCTTATTCTAGCAATGTTTTATACAAGAAATTGGGGACACTTTATAACTAATTTCTAGTGCTAATACTATTTACTCTATGGTATCTATACAAGTAATGTGTGAATGGTTATTACATGTTATACCTAATGTTTTAGTACCTACTTAGCAAATGTGCGTGTGTTTATACATATATATGTTGTGATGTCTTTTGGGATTTCTATGTAGCAACCTCATGCAGTATTTGATGCGAAGGGGTATACCTTGAATTTTGTGCAATGTTGCTATTTATATGATATTGTATAGGAGTTATATGATGACAAAATTATATTCAAGTAAAATTTTAGAATATGTGGTCCTAGTGCTATTACACATAAGATATTTCGCCGCTATTGTGCTTTGTGGTCATATTCTAGCACTATTGAGCATCTATGGTTATATTATAATGCTATTGTTTATCTGTCATTATATTATAGCACTATTGTGCATATATGGTTAAATTGTGATGTTATTGTGCATCTATGGTTATATCTTGGCTCTATTGTATGTATGTAGTTATGTCGCTACAGAATATCTGATACCTTGACATTATTGTACATTTGTGCTTTTCTTGCTCATGCACATCTGACATTCTAATCCAAGTACGTGGGAAATTCTACTAGAAATCTGTGTCGGATTGACTGTTATATCTGAAAAACTAGGATTATAGTATGGGGAAAGACTGTGTTTGTTCCTTAATGTCTTATGGCGATTTGTATAGTCTCTTCAAAATTCAACTGATGGTGTAATGGGCACATATAAGGTAATAGTAATCATTGCTGTAAAAACGTGGAGTTGCTCCTGTACAATTAGCTCATTGTGCCTTATAAATGTAAAATATATTATAGCAATGTATTGTAGAACCGAGCGAGGACACATTTTGTACTCAATGTGAATTCTGATATATGCTAATTTCTATTTATATTGCTATCTATTCAAATATATATAAGCCTTACATACACTACCAGGCCCATCTCTATACGTATGCGGCTAATCTATCTACATCGACCATTGACTAGGTTCAAGACATGATTCCTAAACCACATCTTAAGCTAAAGTATCCACAAATCATCTACATAAGCATTAATAGTGCTTCTAGTGACAGCAAATCCATCAAAGGCCTCAAATTCGTCAATGAAAAAGAAGTCACCATCCATGAGATGGCAGATATTCCATTGCTTCTTGTTCTTTGGGTCTTTAAGGTAGGGTTGGCCTTAGGCATATAATCAATTAAGGTTTGCCTCTAGGTCCCAATATTTCTTGGGGCTACCACAATTCATGATTTTTTTAAAAATTATATTTAAAAATATTATTATTATTATTACTTGTATTTTATCCACATAATCATATTCCTAAAGATCTTAATTATATTTTTAAATATAAAACTTATCTTATTTAATTGATATATGATAATATTAAATTGCATTAATTTTATCTAATTATCAAGTGCGTGGACCATTTTCACTTAGACCAACCTTGCTTCAAGGAGGTGCTCTAGTATATGCTCATTGTCTCTTAAAGTGAAGTGAATGGAGAAAATAGCCATAGGTGATGAGTATAGTTATTATGTTTTATAGCATTTCCATTTACAGTTAGGTTGTAAGTTAAAATGTTGTAAAGCCAACGCAAGATGCAAAAGTTTTTACATGTAAAACATGATTTCGCAGCAAACTAAATACTAAAAAGTAACTTTTACATGTAAAGTTTTTTGTGTTACAACTATTCATTGTTAACCAAACAACCCAAATGAGCATGTTCATTTAAAAATGGAGACTATATGTAATTTTTCTATTAAAAAATATACATTACCATCAAATATAGAAACAAATGATCTTTATATTTTAGATAAATCTACACCTTATGTTCATTCTTGAGCATGCAAATGGGTCAAAATGATAACAACAAGTATTCCATCTTACAAATAAAGCATATCTTACCTAGGCATAATTTGGAAATGATATCTTTATTCTTCTGTTTTCAAGAGCTACTGTATCACTTATTTTGATTTCAGAAGAAAGAATATGGCAACAATATATCTAATGTATCATTGCAATATGAGCAGAGGCTCTTTTCTCTTAAAACAAAAATAAACATATAAATAAATAAACTCCCACACCCACCATTTGGAGTCATAGATTGTACTTTTTCTAGTTAGTTTGCAAGGATCAAACACCTATATTATAGGATTATACAAGTTACTTATGTGTAATGCGCTAAAGCCAAAACAAGCTAATCTTAAGAGAAATAAATGAGTTTCAAATATTTTGAGGCAATTCAAAGAAGGTATTTTGTATGTTTGTTACAAAATATTTTTTTGATCCAGATACAACAAATGCTAGATAATTGCCAAAAAAACAAATAAGTCGAAATATATTGTGTTCTCTACTACACTTTCATAACTCCAAAATACCTAAACTCCTTGATGTTTTGTCTGAAATACTCAAAACACGCCATTGGTTTGTTTTCCTTAAGTAGGTCTCGCAGGGTAGCACAAACATACCTTATCACTAACAAAAAACAATATCAAAGACATCAATCATATAGAAAATTTTATTAAAACGCAAGTTGGAAAACATAGTATGCACCCTACTATACATCCATAAATCCAAATACCTAAACCCCCATCCGTTGGTTATTCCAAAATGAGTTTTAAAAGGTATTACATACACATCATGTCACCGAAAAAAAAAGAAAAAAGAAAAAAAAGTCAGAGATAAAAAATGCTAATTCATATAGAAATTATTATTAAAAAAATTCTATTATAAGTATAAAAAGTTATCCCATAAATATTTGATATATTTACTAAAAAGCAAGCTTGAAAAATATATTATTTCCATGTGACATTTTTTTTAACTCCAAATATCCAAATTCGTTATAGTTTTGTTTCAAATACTTCAACCATCCCATCAAGTAGTTATTTAGAATAGTTCTTAAAACATATTACAAACATACATTGTCACTAACAATAAAAGAAGGACAATGGAATTAAATAAGTTAATAATTTATATGAAATTTTTTTTTTAAATATATTCTAATTATAAAGATTTTATTCCACTAATATAAAATATAATAATATTGATTCATAATCTTTTGCACACACTAGTTTCCATAAACAGCTAATTAGATTTTTATTTGTACATTTATATTTATAGTTTGTTTCCTTATATTTAACAGTCGAGGCATAATAAATATATCTATTGCTATAATTTTAATATTTGACAAATTCTATTATAACACTTTTATCATTTCTCATAAATTAAATTTTTTTAATAAATAAATAAGAAGCACTTTTGTTTAAGAGAAATCAACAACATACATAATTATAGAGTTAATAACATACTTGTATTTTTTTATAAAAACAACAAGTGCTATATCCATGAGGCAGTGCTCACGTGTTGAAAATTAATTATTCAACCCATACACTGTCAGTAAGGAGTTGTTACTATTATTATTTTCAACAAATCTTGAACTAAAACTTTTTTGAATATCTCACCCTTATTTTTCATAATAAAACCAAATACCATTAGATTACGAGCCATTTAATCTGTGCTCTCATCTCGTCCAAAACCTAGCAAACAGGCGTAACAATAGATAAGAAAAAATGAAGGCTTTAAAATTCAATTATTATAAAAAAAATAATAATTTGGTTATATTATTGGTGAAAATTTTTCCCAAAAACATGAACCGACCCTGAATATACCGCATCAAATCCATACACTGAACTCAAACAAATTGAGGTGTGATGAAGAAGTGCCAACTCAGATGCATGCCTATTCCACGTTCTCGTTTCGCCGCGTGGCACTCCCCACTCGCTTTCTCTCCCTTCTTTCTCCACCTCCCCCCTCCCCCAATTTTATACATTACACACCTTTTAAAACTCTCTCTCTCATCTCGTCTTCTTCCTTCCCAAACTTCTTCTTTTTTAAAATAAATAAATAAATATAAAAATTATTTAATCGTATCACCGACTCATTCGATCCCTTCTTCTTCTTCTTCTTCTTCTTCTTCATCATCATCATCCCAGCACTTGGATCTCTCCTTGTGAGATCCGTCTCCCATGGGGGTGGATCACTCCTGCTCTTAAGCCTGTCTGTTTCGCCGATCGATTTCTCGTTGGATTGAGAGAAATCGGAGGTCTCTTTCTCTTTTGTTTATTGTTATTCTTTTTTTTTTTGTGGGGTTTCGGATCTTTGTTGTGAATTCGGGGTTGTTTTTTGTGGTGTGGATCTTTTATTGGTTTTCTCTTTGTTTTGATTTTGTTGTTGGTTTTTGATTTTTTTTTTTTTTCGGATTTTGATCTTTGGGTTTAGTGGGTTTTGTGTTTTTTTTTGGGATAATTTGGGTGTTTTGATTTGCGAGTGATTGCGATTGTGAGAGATTTTAGATGTTATGCTCATGCGCTGTTAGCGTGAGGAACTTGGTAACGCGGACGAAGAGTCTGTGTGGGTTGTCTTGTGTTGGGGACGGGCATTTTAAGCTTTCTGGGAGGGATCTGCATGCTCGAAGTGGTGTGACTTATCCTTGGGGTTGTCGCCGATTCAGGGTGATCTTGCCCATGATGGTGGATACGGGAGCCTCGGCGGAGCATGGAGCTGTTGTTAATGTCTCGTCGGAGAGGGAGCATGTGGGTGATGGTGGATATGCCAGTGGAGGATGGAAAAGGTAAAAGCTTTATGGAATGTTGCAGGCCTCCGGATAGTTCCTTTGGTGTTTTGAGTCTCTATAAGCACTTTGTGTTCATGCTCTAATTATGATATCCTTGGATTGTGTTTTTTGGTTCTCTGCTTAAATTGGTGGAGTATAACGTGTTATTTTAGATTGGAAGATGCCATATTTCAGGGTAGTTCATGGTTTAGTCACAGAACACTGTCTGCATCTTTTCTTTTGATTGTTAGTAATTTGAGTTTTTATAAATTATAACTCTCTTTGATGCCTTGTATAGAGAATGGGTATCATTATAATCTTGTTGGGGCTTTTGTGTATGGCTTGCTCATTAAGTACTCAATGCTTGCTAGTTATGTTTAGAATGATTTTATGACTTGTCCCTTTAATTACTCTATTCTAGTTATATTTAGTATGAATTTATGTTCTATGACTTGTCCATTAAGCATTCAATTCTTCTATTTACATTTAGAATGCTGTATGACATGTCCATTAAGCACTCATTTCTTCTACTTATATTTAGACTGAATTTATGTTATATGACTTACCAATTAAGCACTCAGTTCTTCTATTTATATTTAGACTGAATTTATGTTATATGACTTACCATTTAAGCACTCAGTTCTTCTACTTATATTTAGACTGAATTTATGTTATATGACTTACTAATTGAGCACTCAGTTCTTCTATTTATATTTAGACTGAATTTATGTTATATGACTTACCAATTAAGCACTCAGTTCTTCTACTTATTTTTAGACTGAATTTATGTTATATGACTTACCAATTAAGCACTCAGTTCTTATACTTATATTTAGACTGAATTTATGTTATATGACTTACCAATTGAGCACTCAGTTCTTCTACTTATATTTAGACTAAATTTATGTTATATGACTTACCAATTGAGCACTCAGTTCTTCTACTTATATTTAGACTGAATTTATGTTATACGACTTACTAATTGAGCACTCAGTTCTTCTACTTATATTTAGACTGAATTTATGTTATATGACTTACCAATTGAGCACTCAGTTATTCTACTTATATTTAGACTGAATTTATGTTATATGACTTACCAATTGAGCACTCAATTCTTCTAGTTATATTTAGGATGAATTTATGTTATATGGCTTGTTCATTGATCACTCAATTTTTGCTAGTTATATTTAGAATGAATTATGTTCTATGGATTGTCCATTGAGCACTCAATTCCTTCTGGTTATATTCAGAATGCTTTTATGGTTTCTATTACTTGTACATAAATTAGACAATTCTTGCTAGTTATGTCTCAAAGGATTTTGTGTTAACTTGTCCGTTAGGCACTCAATTCTAGTTTTATGGCTTTGTTTTGTATCTTGCTTCTGCTTATTCAAATCAGAGTAGTTTGATGATTTGGTTGTACATGGCCGGCTTGTTTGTTCTCTCACGTGCATTTTCATTTACCTTTCTTTATTCATGATAGATTTCTATATTGCTCATGTATCTTGTTTTCTCTTTTGTCGTGTTCGTAATTTGACTCATTCGGTCGACCACATTAACTACAAGTCAAATACCTGTTACTTCGTCGTATAGATGTTTTTCCAAATAGAAGGATGTCATGGTTACTTATGCCTGGTTTTGATAGGTCTCAGTTTTTGTGATGGATTGTGTGGAAGGCCATAATTTGCAAATGGTAACTTGCATATTTTTGTTCTTGTGTTATGTCTGGCAGACATCTGATGCTAAGTTGCCAATCCTGCTCTCTGGGTGCAACTAGTTGTGGTCTTCACTGATTGGATGGTTTGTGTGTGTATATATATTTTTTTAACCTCTCTTTACTATAGAAGTAGTTCTTCATTTATCCCTAAGGTGCAAATAAATGTGAATTTCATTTTTTCCCTGTGGAGGTATAGTTTACTTCTAGAGTGGATTCGTTCTAATTTTTTATGTAGAGAATATTGGGTTACCATAGTATCATGGAATTAGGATTAACCACAAGCCGATGATACAATCTGAATTTAAGCTACATATAGAGCTTAAAATTCAGGTTCTATTAGGGAACTTAATATTTTTACCTGTCAAAAAAAAAAAAAAAAAAAAAAATAGAGGGTGTTGACTCACTTTTAGTAGCTGCTTATCTTCACCTTTAATGTTAGAGAAAAGACCTGAATTCCCATTCCCTACCCAAAAGAAGTCTTCTGCAGTTTAAAATAATGACCACATCCTACTCAAGCCCAAAGTGTTAACTGTTGCTTGGCCCATTGCAACTCCACATAGTTTCATTGATCATGTGCAGTGGCCTTTCAAGTTATTTTGTTTGGTCAAGGATTGCATAGCTTAGGTGGCTGAATTAATTTTCAGATATCTGATTATTTTTCTGTTGTTGATTTTGCTTTTTATGGCTGGGTATGGTATTTTCTTGTTCAAAAATGTAGAATAAACTTTTCTTTGTCTTATTTCCTCATCTGATTTGCAGTGAGGATGGAAAATTAAGCTATGGATTCTCAAGCTTTAGGGGAAAGAGAGCAAGCATGGAGGACTTCTTTGATGTAAAATCAACAATAATTGATGGGATGTCTGTCAGTTTGTTTGGGATATTTGATGGTCTGAACCTCCCTGTTAGTTATTTAAGGCTCTATAATCATAGTTCTATGTCTCTAACCAACATTTGGCAATGCAGGTCATGGTGGTTCACGTGCTGCGGAGTATTTGAAGGAGCACTTATTTGAAAACCTCACAAAGCATCCCCTGTTCTTGACTGATACAAAACTGGCTATCAGTATGTTATGTGTGCATTATTAATTATTTAGTTTTGAACAAATCTTTACGATCATACAAGGTTAGACAGGGAACCTTTGTGTTGGTTTGATCATAATTTTGGGCTTCTTACAGGTGAAACTTACCAAAAAACTGATGCTGACTTCTTGGAAGCGGAACGCTATACCTTCAGGGATGATGGTTCTACTGCATCAACTGCTGTTTTGGTGGGGAGTCATTTGTATGTAGCAAATGTTGGGGATTCGCGTGCTGTAGTTTCAGTGGCTGGCAAAGGTAGATATTAGTCTCTAGAATTTAGCTAATGTGCATTTTTCATCTGGAGAGCTTACTCTCAGTTTTTTGTTTCATTATGTTATCAGTCTTTATTTGGGCATCTTATGCCTTTCTCAAGTTTCTGTTCTCATCTTCTTAAGCCATTATGTCAGTAGAATTTCATTCCATAATAGAAGTGTAAAACATATTATTCTGAAGTTGGAAATGATGATATCGGCATCAATAGCTATTTCTTTCTACAACTGTTTCAATCATGGGCCAGTGTTTCTTACAGAACTTTAGGAAATAATTGTAGAAACTTTTTGCATTACTAGATTAGAAAATTCCATTTAGTCATCAATGATCACATTATTATTGCACAGTATGGATCTTTATAATTGTGAAATAAATACAGATTTAGGGTGTGTCTGGTGTTGCATTTGGGAAATATAAAAACCTTCCTAATTATCAAAGGCTCTTGTGAACCTTAGATCAGTGTATGGCTGATAATTAAGAAATGAGCTTCAGATTTTTTGAAGGTGAAAACAGCTTTGACTTCATAGCTAAAAATTGTTGCCTTGAATAAAAGTTTTTCCAAATAGCTCAAATTCAAATTTTCCTCAATTTGAACATATCTTTTTATATTATTTACCATAAATGTCCTCACAACCCCTTTTAAAATAAAGTAGCACTCTCTTCCCATCCCAAAATTTGTAAACTTTTAGTGTAAATTGACATTATAAAAATTGTTTAAATTAAGGCAAAACTTCATTATTTCCTTACGAGAGATAAGATTCAATTTATAAAATATTGTATGCCGTCTATTGTCTTTCAAGTTAATAATATCAACTGTATCAGAATATTTAATATATCCATTTAAATATTTTTGGTTTGCTGACCATAGTTCGAAAAAAAAAAAGCTTTTGATAATTTACAGCCAAAAAAAAGAAGATATGAATCCCCTTTTACATAGCGTAACCAAACAACAAAATTATCCGTTAAGAAAGATGTATCTTTAAAATGCTTTGTTGGTTGAAGCTCTACTTTAGAAGTGCCATCTTGAAAGCAACGCCAAATACACCATTGGTGTTTGGATGCTGATTAGGGATTGTAATAACAGTCGATTACTTGGTCTATGATACCTTAATGAGGAATTGCACCTTCTTCACCTCTGATGTATCAGTGAGGATCTTCCATATTCAGTGATCTCAATCTTTTTTTAAATTTTATTATTATTATTATTATTTTGGGTGTCTGTGTATGTGTGTGTGTATTTTTATCTTGCAGCTTTTCATATGTTTGTCTTCTTTTATATGTTCAATAATAATCTACTGCACTTGAAGCTAGTCAATTTGTTTATTGGCTTCTATTATGTACTTCAGTTTACCCATTTTACTTGCTGATTGGTATATATAACGTATATAAAATTGTATTTACGTTTAATATTGCTTTTCGATATGTCATTTAATATGTTAAGGACATTCTCACCTAATTTTTTCTGACCAACAGATCGCTTAATCTAGGAGAAGCTATACATTATGAATGTCCTAAATGTTTCTTTATTCTTATTTTTCTTCAGCCGTCGCTCTCTCAGATGATCACAAGCCAAACAGAAGTGATGAGAGGAAGAGAATCGAAAATGCTGGTGGAGTTGTACTGTGGGCTGGTAAATCTCCATTTTTCTGTTGTTGCTTGTCATTTTGGATTCTCATTTACAATTTACACAAATAAATCTCAGTGGCTCAAATTTTTTCTTGAAAAACTAGCATGAATGGTACTATGTTAACCTTCTTTTGTCCAGTTCGGAAGTACTGATATTAAGTTATTGTATGGGTGTGACATGATGAGAAACTTGAAGTATTTTATAAAAATTTTGAACAAAATTGGTGTGAAAACCAAGGTATAGTATGTTGCAGCTTTGCCCTTGTCATAGCTGGCAAGCTTCTACCCACATTTTAGTATAAGACCTGTATATTGTTGTTACATTTTGTGCGCCTTCTTGGTGAAAATGTGAATGATGTGCTGTTACAACTGGGTCCAGTTCTTCTTGTCTCTTGTTCTGATAAAAAAATTTTACTCTGTCATTTGAACAACAAAAAAGCCATAACGCGAGCTTGACGCTATCCATAAGTAAAAGGTAGCCATAACAACCATAAACATGCACTATCTTGTTCAAGAAAATAGTTTTCTTTTTCTTCCCCTCCATTTCTTGAGAACAATATGTTCTCTGAAAATAAATATTGCTTAAAAATTCAAAAAAAAAAAGTTAAACTGCAAGGTTGCCTTTCTTAATAGACAAATAAATACGAGGAAATAAACAAGAAAGCGAAAATGGGAATAATCAAAACAAGGCATGACATATGTAAAACATGATGTTAAAACTAAAAATGAGCAGCCAAGCACATTTAATTTCTTGTATTTCCTATATTGTTCCTATTTATTCATTTCACCTGACAAAAAGTATTCCTACACTTATTCAGATAAATAATTGATCATTCAATATTCATTGGTTTTGCAGTCTATGGCCTTTTATTTAATGAAACTAATGAGAAGATCTTGAGAACATTAAACAACACCCTCCAAATTTTCTTGTTAACAATCTTTAAGCAGATAGAAGTTAAGTAAACTGGCATGTGGTAAAAGGCAAATATAAACATGGCCAATATATGCTATTTACAATTTTTTGTCAGCGACATAAACGACAAATTGTTTGCCAATTTTATTATCCAATTGGTAAATAGTTTGTTGAACTTCTTTATGTTGACATCGTAAACGACAAATTATGTTATTATATGCTATTTACAATTTTTGTCAGTGATAAAAACGACAAATTTATTTATTATTGCCGTTAATACCTTGCTATGTACATCTTTGGCTAGGTACATGGAGGGTAGGTGGCGTCTTGGCAATGTCACGTGCATTTGGTAATCGCCTATTGAAACAGTATGTTGTGGCAGAGCCCGAGATTCAGGTATACAACAATGATCTGCAACCCACTACCATGTAATTGTCTTACATGGATAACTATTAACTTAAGTTAGGATTGGTGAAAACGTTTCTTCTATGTATAAATTATCTTTGTGTTCCAGATATACGGGTATAAGGTAATTGGCTGTGTCATCCATAGTGGTGGTGAATTCATTTCAGGCCATATTTTAGTTTGTGAAGCATGTTCCAGTAGTCTATGGCTGAAAATATAGTGAATGTGATCACTCACATCACTCTAGGAATCCTATAACATGAATAACTGGTGAAATAGGTCTTTAAGAATTTTTAGCAAATGGAGCCTGTTTTTGCTCTGCTTTCATAATTGCAAGGCCTAAACAAGAGGCCTGTAGCATCATGGCCTTTCCTGTTATTTTCTCAACTTGTAATATGTATTTTGAGTAAAGGTTTCCTGAAACTTGCCCTGAGATTAGTGGCTTCTCTCCCAGCCTCAGTAGGACTCGCACCACTCCAATTCAGGCTTTAAAGGACCTATTATTTCATGAAAAACTTAAAGCTTAACATAATAAGAGCTCTATTGTATTGATTTATAGGACTCTTGAGCAAATTCAAGCTTCCCTTTGAAGCTTGTGTAATCAATGGACCTAGCTGGACAATGAACTCAATTGTTAATAGCTGGCAAGCTTGTATATTGGCATTTCTGTAGTGTTCAGTGTTTAATTTGTTTGAAGTGGGTTTTATGCATTTACTCTGGTACACCAAGTAGAAACAGTAGAATAGGTATAAAACCAGAATAACACTTGGCAGTTAGTTTCCTGATCATTAAACCCATCAACCTTGACCCTTTCTAATTGCAATGAGAGAGCTGACCATAATGCTTCGTATTTAAATTTTGTTTGAGTCTCTTTTTTCCCATCAAGTCTGTGCCCCAGATTTTAATTGTTTCTTCAAGTTGATGTCCGGGTGTCTTTTTTTTTTTCTGAAAATGTTTATATGTTTTTTGGGCCAAAATATTTTGACAATAATTATTTTCATTTTAATAAAAATGGAAAGTATAGGTCATTTTGATATAGTAACAATTTGCTTGTATTATTTAAAGTAATCTGAAATTGTTTGTTGTTTTATAGTCATTAGCTGTAAACATTCCAAAACATCTTGTTGTATCCAAACTGTCGAGTTGTAAGGATAAATGCATGGGTTGTTTTTTCAAGTTAAGCAATTTTTTATGCTAAATCTGGATTACCATGTTGAAGGATACGACCAGTAGCCTTTGTAATATTAGAATACGTGTTTGTTGAGATGATTGGTTGTGTTTGGTGAAACCCTTATCCTAATATTTGTTTGAGTAATAAATTTTGTTCCTTGTGAACATCATTTCTTTTCAAGAATGACAATTGTTGTTTCTTGCATGTGTATGCTGTGGTGCCACCATTGAGAAAATGAGGCAATAGTGAGTCTGATTTATCTGAGAGAAAAATTGAATTTTCTTACATTGTTTGTCATTCAACCATGTTGGAATTTTAAAGACGAGAAAGAGAAGTGACTCTATAAATGTAAAGATTAGAAAGTACTTAAAATGTTTTAAGTATTATAATACTGATAGAAGTTGGTTATCCTGAATACTTCATTTTCATAGCAGTGAAGCAGATTCTTCAAAGGAATAGTATTACTACGTGAACTGAAATGATGTTTACCATTTGTTGCAGGAGCAAGAGGTCAATGAAGAACTTGAGTTTTTGGTGTTGGCTAGTGACGGATTGTGGGATGCTGTACCAAATGAGGTCAGTTCAATCAGGATTGGATTTTTTTTCTCTTTTCTCATTTATGGATAATTTGTTCAAATTCTTGTAGAAATCTACCCCAATTCTGGTATCATATTTGAAAAAGTTACTAGCTACGGTAGTTAACTAATTCAGAGGTAGAAGGAACCAATGTGATGACAGTGATGAAACATATAATCATTTGCCATTATGTTTGATGATCATATTGACATGCATACACAAGTTTCATATATTTACTTCCCATCATCTCAAGCTGTGTTACCATCCAAGACTTCCCAGCAATTTACATGTGATCATGCAAAGAGAAATGGCGTGGTATACAGTTAACACAATTTAGTATGACAAAACAACCTCATCTGTACTTTTACAATTTATAAGTTATACTGCAATTTGAACAATGATTTTGTGTTCCTTAGTTCTGTCTTTGGGAAAATGGAATGCAATTATGGTATTATTTCTCTCTAACTATTCATACTCTAATTATGCATCAAATTATTGTGATGACCGATGATACCACATCCTCTATAACTGTGTCTGTTTTTTATGCTTAATTCCTGAAACATTGTTATCTTTTACTGTTGTTTTTCGATGTTATCTTTGATGATCATCGTTTCTATGTGTACCAATCATTCACATTTCTGTTTTTTTGTCTTAAAAAAGGATGCCATCTCCCTCGCAAGACTTGAAGAAGAGCCAGAGGCTGCCGCCCGGAAGCTTACAGAGACTGCTTATTCCCGTGGAAGCGCAGACAATATCACATGCATTGTGGTGAGATTTCACCATGAAAAGATGGATGTAGATTCTACTCCTGCTGATGATCAAAATTAATCTTTCATAAAACATGCTTTCTTTTTTCATCTCATGGTTGAACTGGATGTGTTTCTTCAATGTTACTAAGCCAAACATCAATGCCCATCTTCTTTGGTTTGTTTGTTTGAACAGAGAGCAGCAGCAGCAGCAGTTCATGTAATGTCAATATATATTTATTAATTTATTTTTTTTCTTGTTCTCTTCTTTAGCTGCTTTTTTCATGTTTTTCAAGGGAGCAAAATGATTGCTTGCGGAATCACTCTTAGTTCTGTGCAATTTATTTTATCTTTTTTAAATATATAATTCGCACTTGATCACAGGTTTAACTACTTAAAGCATGTGGCAGAGGATGATTTAGTTGTTAAAAAAAAAACAAAAAAGAATTCTAATAGATGAAAATATAAATTATATTCAAAGGCTATGTTTTTCTCTTTGGATTAAATGGGATTTTTTTTTTTTTTTAATAGAGAGTTTGGCTTCGCACTAAACTGGGTCCAAAATTTTTATTGATTGATTTTTAATAAGAACAGTTGACTAATCTAAAAGTGGTAAGCACTCATCCCAAACTATTTAAATTTTATCTTGTAAGTGTCCCAAATAATTGTTAAAATCTTAATTAATTTCTAGGAAAAAAAATTAAAATGTTAAAAAGTTCAGTTATAATGATAAATTAACAATTGAAATAAAAAATTATAATTTAATTGGTTTCTATAGCAAGACAAGGCTTAAATTTTTAGTTCTTTTGGAAAATTTTAAAAAGTTTAAAAAATTAGAATAAATTATAGATGTTTATATAATGCATATGAACACAAATGTGTGTCTGTGTGTATACTGTGTATGTACATACTCTTAATAACAAAAGGGTGAGTCTCATGGCTGTAAACCCTCAAAAACATTTTTGCACAAAATTTGCAGCAAAGAGAGACATTGAAATTATTGAAATTGAGGCATTGCACATAGCATCATCTCTTACAGAAAAGCCCTGATCACTCTAAGCACTTGCTACAAAATTCGACATGAATACAGAAGGGCAAACAAATGACAGCCTCAGTTTTACAGTGTTTTTACGTCGTTATACATCGTTGACATGAAAAAGTAACAAATAGGCCACAAGGGCACACTTAGATCAGGACTTATTTATTCTAACTTCATTTTCATCAGTTCTAGCAAATAGTCTTTTCTGGAGAAGAGGCCATTCTTCTGACAGCAGAGAAAGGCCTGCATTTAAGGGATGTGAAGATGGAAGAAGAAAATCCAACCTTGAAATTCTCTTATGGTTTTTCTTCATCAGATTGTGAGCAAGGCCCGGTGATGGTGTCGGCAAAATATTCTTCCACTGGAACACAAAGCTCAGAGTTATTATATCAATTCATAATCAAATGAGGGTATACATTTTTTTAAGAAGATTTAGCTCATCACAATGCATGGAGAGAATTATGACTAATTTCCATCAGACACAAAGACACAGCTTAAAAAGAATATTTAAGCTACATCAGAGAGTTTGTAGGTCTTGTTAAAGAGTACAAATTAGTCTAAGATATGTTCACAATGCCAGCCCATATAAGAACAGGCATCTAAAGCATGAATTGGATATTCCACAATTAATAGAAAAAGTCATCTGATGAAGAGATGTGAGGGCAAACAGAAAACAATGTATTATTACCTATATCATCCTGTTCCTGAGAGTCGAGCAGAATGTCTGAATCGGACGGAAGGAATGGAGAGCCAGTATAATCGCCGAGAGCTCCAAGATCTACCAGAACATGAGTTCCAAATTATTGTTGAAAAGCACAGAATAAGAAATAAAGTTATAAATGTCTACAAATCTAATTGCAACAGGACCAGCCTGCTATTTAGGATTTAACTAGAATTTTGGTAGCCCATGGTTCTACTAAGCAGATCCACCTGATCATGAATATTCCGATCGAATCAGCATTTGGTCCTCCCATAGGGATATTAAAGCAAATTTTGAAAATTACTGAATAGAAATCTCATAAAATGTTTTGGTTTCTAATGGACAAAACGAAATTATGACCTGATCCAAGCCAATTATCTAGATCATCTGATATAACAGATTGTTTGATGCGATATAATAAAGGGTGGTGACAAAAAATGATGACACCTTCAATGGAGGCTTCTATACATGAGAAAACAAAGAATCTCTGATGTAAAAAGTGAAATCAAATTACCTTCCAAATTTGTTAAATCTGCTGTTAGGTCTGAGAAACTGAAATTCCAAAGTTGTCCTAATGATTTGAGCGAGTCTCTTGAGGATCCAACCCCACTGTCAGGTCCTAGCTGTAACCCTCCAGTTCCCGCCACATCAGTTGGAAATGTGGAATCCAATGCAGAGGCATCAATACCCATCCCTGACATCTCAGAAGGATTAAAAGGAAAATGGTTACTAGATGCCACTGATGCAGGACTGACAGCCATCTCTGAGACTGATGACATGGTGCTGCATTGAGGAGCAGTGTGTGGCACATCGGATGCTCCGTTGTCCATAACAATACTTCAAAAAGAAACAGAGGTAAAATTTAATTAGAGAGTTGATGTGTTGATAAAAAGAGATTAGAAAATGCAAATATAACTATAAAACCAATTCTCTGACATAGACTCTCAGATCAACTGTAAACTACTGGACTTCAGAAAGAAAGCACAATCTTAAAACCCGCAAGGCAGATGTCTCAGTACTGATAATAAACCTGGCACGCCATGTGGAAAAGACAAAATGGTGTAGGTCATGATTGAGTAGCCAATGCAATTAGTATATCCCACAAAAATAATGTTCCCTAATATCCTAGAGAAAGGGATCAGTTTAATCACTGTCAAAAAAATCCTTTCATAGTCCAAGTAGTCTAATGGATGTTTACCAAAATTGTTCCTCAAATGAATGGATTATAATAAATGCCTATTCATGAGCGCATACAAAATAGGGTGATGTGTGCCTTCCATTCTTATCTAAGAATGCTACTGTCATGGCAGGGAATTAATTAATGGGCACCTGTCCTTTAATATGATTGACAAATTAAACAAAGGCAGTCAAACAGAAGATTTTGGCATGATGCAACATGTAGTCTACATTCTAATTATTATTACAGACAATTTTCATGAGAAAAGCTAAGCTGTAAACTGAAATAAATAGTAGTGGCTGAATAGAATCTCAATTTGGAGGTAATGAACAGTATAATTCCATATGTGCATACTAAGTATGCATAAACAAGTATTATACCATTTGGGCTGATTTCCAGAAAAAGGTCCAGATAAATTGAATATTGACTTAGGTGCACTTGTTATACAACTACAAAAATAGTTTGCTGCAACCTAAGGTGTCAGTTAATGGAACTGGTAAACTGAATCTATTGCAGAGCTAGATTTATAGTACAGCATGAATATCAAAGTAATATGCTAATCCAATATGAGTTGTTAATCAATCAGACCAGTACTCCAACAAACTACCACTTCAGTTAGGAAGCATATTTCTTTGACTAGTATGCCCATACATAATTTCATCAAAGGCCGGTCACATGCCCAACAAACAGAGATGCATTTTGGCTCATGAGCAAACAATCTCCTACTAGTAGTCGAGCCCATTACATTGTGAACTATAGAGAAATGAATGCAAGTTTGCACATTTTAACGATTATAATCCACATTTCAACAATATTTCCAGAGAATAGAACTAGCCAAAGTCTTACTCATTCCCAGAATTCATACGAATAGGATGAAACCCGCCTGGTGCAGGAATCCCATTGACTACATGACAGCTGGACAATCCACAACTCATGGAATCAAGATGAGGCTGACCCGTAGCTGGCATCGGAGGCTGCTGAATAACTGGGTATCCCATAGGGAAGTTGTTAACTGCACTGCAAACAGGTTGGCATTGAATAAGAAAGAATAATGAAGTGAACAATGTGCTTATAACAGATGAATTATGTTGGGTGGAGAAAGTTTCCATGAAGAGTTCCATCTTCACCAAAAGTTATACAAGATCTATAATTGACATTGCAAGCTTAATATACGTACGATGAAATACCAAAAAAATATTGTAACAATCAATATAAGAAAATATGATCATCCTGAGGTCAACAATGAAATGCAGTTACTAATCTGAGTGAGCAACGGCATGACAAAGCGAACTATATGGTTCCATCATTTTTCATTGTCCACCACTCCACCAACAAAGCCATGTTTGACATACTGATGGCTAAAGAGTTAGTGAAATCGAGAAATTAGCACACTACTTATAATAAAACCAAATTTGATGGATATCATTCATCAGAATAGTCTAAAAACCCATGGGTATCATAACCATGGAGATCTTGGCTTTGAATTTAAGAAAAACTCAGTGCCCTAGATAAAATAGATGTGAACTCCCCCAGAAAATCTATAGACAAGAATTTTTTCTAAACTCAAGGACCATTAAATTCTTTAGAGAATGCTACTAAAACAGAGGCCTTACAAAGATTTTGTGGAAGAAGAATGGAAACTTAGGATAAACCAGTCATTGAAGACTGCATATAATTCCAAATCTGGTGAGATAGAGAGATGGGTAAGAAGGTAATAGAAGATTGCACTTTGCAGGTCTATGCAGAATAAAAAAGCAACACCAAAGTATGGATAGGAATAACTGGAGAAGTTTTTGAGAAGCTTATATATGCAAAAGAATACGGTTTATACTTTATATGAAGCCTAGTTCATGTTTTATGCTTCACGCACAAGCTGCTGGATTGTCAAAGCGGATGCTTGACACACCACTTGCACCATAATACAATCCAATCCACTTAGCATACATAAATTTAGAAGTGCTCTATTCTGTTAGAAGAAATTACCAGGCATAGGATGAATTCCGTTTTGTATGGGAGCCAACGGAACCTTAGGATGCACAGGGTACTTCATCAAATGATACTGGTGCTCCAGTAACTGATTGAACATGATGATTTGCTTTTTAAGTTTAAGCCGTATGTAATAAGCTCTGAAAAAATCAGAGTTTTCTTCTTCCAATTTCTGCCATACTGATTACAAAAAAAGAGTAAATTACTACGAGATACGGTTTGATGGAAGAATATTGGTAAATAAATTGCTCAATAAGTATTATGAGCATAAAAGAAAAAGCTTTTCACATCGTATCTTTTAGAATTACTCTCTGAATACAGCTAAGAGAAACAGAAGATAATTACTGGTCTAACACAATGAGACATTCAATTTTCCTACTGCAATTACAAGGCACCAAAATTTTGAAAATATTCCCACAAACTAAATCAGTGATCATGTGGAGATGTCATAGCATATTGGATACAGATAAACTACTGCAATGCAAACATCACAAGCGATAGTTAAAAATAAAAAATAAAAACCATAAGAATCAAAATACAACATATAGAACTAATATTACTGAAAGAAGAAGCATCCACAACAAATTAGCTGACCTAAAGTTGTAAAGCCAGGTTCTATTCTAGCTCGATTTGAGAGAGTCCTAACTACTTCCCCTTTATTCATATACAGCTGAAGACACCGTTCAATCAGATTTTGAACCTGGTGTAAATGGTTAAAAAGACAGCAGAAGAAAGGTCAGAAATAACCTTTTGAAATTGATTCATTCCAGCCAACTTGCTTTAACTACTAATGTAATAATGGTTCATCTTACAAGCTCAATGTCTTCCCGGGACACCTTTCTATTTTCACTGCTTGCAATGGATATTGAACCTGAGTCTGCTACTGGAGCGTCACCCCCAGGATTATCTTGATGGTTACCTTGAGTTTCATGTTGAACTTGTGCTGATGGCGGTGCTTCCACAGTATTTTGAGGATCCTGCAGAAATTGCCCTAATTTCAGAAAAGATAAATAGCATCGAAGATAGCAACAGAAAAACAACAGGACCAAACAGGCCATGAGAAAATACCAATTACTCTTGGAATCTGAGAGTAATTGTTTATGCCTTTTAGACTTTACTCCAGCACAAGCTCAGAAATAAGAATTATTCTTAAAATAGAAGTGAAATCATAAAAACAAAAAGTGAACAGATCTGAATGTAGGTGGCATAGCTGACCATTGAGCTCAGGCAGCATGAATTGTCAGACTTCTACTACAAATGCTCCATGCTTCTTTCAGTGTGGCATGGGGAAACAAATTTTAACTAAGTAATTACAAAAGTCATAATCTGGTTCCAGTTTAATAGTTCAGTATTTAACGCCACAACAGCATGCACGCATGCACGCGCACACACCCACACACGCATCAACCACCTCTAGAATACATCCTCAAAACTATGTACCATTTGTCTTAATTATTTAGCCAATGATAATAACTCAAAATCTATAATTTAACTAGTACTTTATTAGAGTCTCAGCATTGATCTAGATCTACCATCAGTGGTCTCAGCATTGTGTTTGATTTGTTGAAACTGTCCCCATCTATTAAGGTAATATTATGCAACAATAATTAGCATTAATGCACCATGCCTTTCTTGTGATTTTCTTTGATTTCTGCCGTGTGGGGATAGATGTGCCAAGAAACATTTTTATGTCCTCAATACAAGGCATATGTGCAACTAGCTGAATGATTCCACATATCACCAGAAAAAGTGTTGCTATTAGAATATTTTGACTAAAATCAGCATGCAAAAAGGCCAAAAAGCTTCCATAGGGAAGCTTCCAATCAAAACACCAATTCGTAATGATACAAAACCTGCAAAGGATAATAATGGAAATAATATTTTGAAAAAAAAATACAAAAATAATTCACAATAATAGGACAGCCCATTCAAATGGATAATAAGAGCGATACAGTGTGGAAGTATATAATACGTTACAAAGAACAACTTCTTCACCTGCGAGGTCTTCATTTCAGTTCATTGTTATTTTCAGTTATATTATCCTCAACGTAGCTAACAACTTTTGTTTATGATGCCAAGATACTCCTCAGTTATGCAAGGTTCTGCAGAATAATTTGCAAGGTTAGATAGTTCCATGTAAGTTGAGAGGCTCATCTAAATGGACTTTGCAATGTTTGTAATTATAGTATTAAAAGAAGACACGCAATAATGTTCTTATAATGAAAATAAGAACGCATGCTATAAGTATCAAAACTGCATGGCATGTTTCTGCTAAAAAAAACACCCTTTTTTGAGGCCCACATGCATCGTATTGCATTACATCACTTCAAACTTTAAGAAATGATATTTATAGTTCTAATCCACTCATTATCACTGTAGTTTCACTAACACACTTCAAAATTTGTGTTTTCATATAATATGAGATCCTTCTCTATTAAGGAAAAAAAATTTGGAAATGTGGAAACACGATATCCAAGTTCCACACTAATAGCACAGCATCAGTGTGATCCTCTGTTGCACAAAAATAAACAACAATCAAATATGTTCAGTCAGTTACACATCACGAGAGCAATGCATACTAATAGCTATGGCACAGGCATGCCTGAAAGACATTGTTGGCAAATTCAATTCATAAAGAGCACATGAAAGCACATACTTTTCATATGAGTGACTGGAAATCTAATTCCAATCATCATCAATTGAAAGCTCCATGAAATACAATAATCTAAATCCATGAGCCTCTTTTGAGGTATAAAGCAAAAAAGTTTCCTTGTGTGGAATACAAACTTTGATTGATTTAGATGAGCAAAACATGTGTTCTGGATTCAAATACCATTGAACTTTACAAGCAATCAGGAAGATTTCTCTGCTTTCCACCTCATGTTGAAGTGCGGTTCATGTATTTCTTAAATCAAAAATAGAATCTAGAGTTAAGAGCAAGTTTAATGGAGACTAGTGCCAGTTTCAACATCCATTATGAATATCTGGCGGTTCCTTATATTGAAATTGTTCAAAAATAGGTGCTGACTACAGAGAGAATTCAATTTTCTCTGGTCACTATACTTCTTATGGCCTTCCTGTAACTTGTGTAGATTGTGTACGCAAGTCACTAAAACATTAAAGAAGTTTAGTAGAATCAAAAAGGACAAACAAGCTGAATAATATTGTGTCCTATTCCAGTAAATGTTTCATGGAAACATCAGTTATTTCTCAAATGAATGATTTGGCAATCTCATAATTCAGGAGATTCTCATATATTTTTGTAAGATTAACAAATATGGCAGACAGCATTATAAAAGTTCTAAACAAAGTTTCTACCAATCTGTCAAAATTAAATGACATGTTTCAATCTTTAATAACCAGGAAGGACTGTTCTTCCCATAATCATACCTAGCATTTCGCCTTTACAAGCTAAAAGACTAAAGAAAAATTTAAATTTAAATTTTTTTAAAAAATCAGGCTCACAAAATTCATAATGAAATGATGACATCCGTAGAAAAACAGTAGCCAGAAGGGACATAAATCATAAATTTTCAGATTCATTCAACAAGTCTTTTCAAATTTCCGTTGCATTTGTAATGAAATAAATAATTCCACTAAGGCAATACCTTGTCAAAGGGAATTGAAGTAACACGCTCTAATCCACAATTTATACAAGCCTTAAAAAATTTCCCTTAACCAAAATCAGCTAAAAATAGCAATCAATTACTGACTTACAAAATCAAAGAATTCCCATGTGCTACTTCGTCCTCTACACATGCAAAAAGAGATATAAAGGTGCTTTTGCCATTCCCTATAATTGAACCACAATTATTTACAACTAACACAACACCAAAAGCTTCAAATGGTACAGAGAATGCATGCAAACGAATCAATTACCAATTATCTCACTCTCAACACACAAGAATAGTAATACCAAACAAAAACACATCTTTAAAGTAAAAAATCAATACAAAAAAAAAAACTAAAAGAAAGAATACGCCATCCAAGAATCCAGCATGCATCACTGTCTCATCAGAAAACAAGAATAACCTTGAAAACTCCGCAGTGAGAACAAATAGATCTAAAAAAAAAACCCACAATCCACGCAAAAAAAAATCACAAAATCAACCAAAGCCACTCAAAATCGAAGATAAAACCCAGCACATAAGAACAACGAGAATCCAAACAGCATTTCCATCTCCTACCGCACTTTCAAGCAAATCCAAAAGTAATTCCACCAAAATAAAGCGTAAGAACCCGAGATTCGAGATTCCTACAGAACACCACAGCACATGATGCGTTCCCGCAAAGGACATAGAGCTTACCGTCGATTGGGAAGCGAAGAAGTGAGAGATTTCTAGGGTTTTATCAGCCATGAGAGCTCTACTCCAAGCTCTCTCTCACTCATCTAAGACAAACTCGAAAGAAAGACACAAAGACCAAGAAAACGAAGAGAAAAAAAATATATTTATATAAATAAATAATTAATTAATAGTTTTTAATTATAAATAATTACAGCGAGAATGAGAATGTTACAATGGTTCAGTTATATATAAATTATTTATTTATACTCTTTTTTTAATCTATTTATTTATTTATTTATTATTAAAACGATTTAAAATTTCGGGAAAAAATGAATTACTTTCAAATTCCAAGGTAGATATTTCTTCTAAGGATGGTACGGTATTATTATTATTATTATTATTATTATTATTATTATTATTATTATTTTAACAAAAGAAATAACCCTGATTAATGCATCAGGTGCCCTCGCAGTGCTCGCACATTTTTTATTTACATATTTAAAAAAACTTTTAATTATAATTATTTATTTTTATAGGTAAACTTTTACAGTTTGCTATTTTACCAAAGGTGGATATTTCTTTAAAGATGGTATAATAATAATAATAATAATAATAAAGAGACAAACCATGTTTAATGTATCACATGCTATCGTTTGGAGTTATTGGAGTCCGTATAAGAGTTATTGGGTCCATATAAGGGTTAAATTTTGTTTACGTAGTTAATTCTTTTATGTGGGATTTCACTAGCCACGGGTGGAATATGTATATACATATGTTTTTGTTTATATATTTTATAAAATATTTAATTATAATTATTCATTTTCATAGGTAAACTCAGACAATTTGCTTCTTAACCATCTCCTTCAAATAAATTAATTATTTTTAAATGAAATTCATACACGTATTAAAAATCATCAAAGTTGTCTCATATATTTTAAAAATTAAATTAATATTTCATTTCTTTGTGATTTTAAAGGAATTTTAAAAATTTAAAGTTATTTCTATTTTTAATAATAAAATATATTTATCTTGTTAATTATCTATATATTTATAATATTTTAGAGGTCAATTGAATAATCAGAGTTATTTTATCTTTATACAATTAATTTAAGGAGTAAAATGGAGTAGAACCTTGAAGGGATAGATCATGTTCTCAACAAGGTATACTTTTTACTATATTTTATTATTAATGAAATTTTCTGATTATATAATTGTAAATTTGGGTTTAACTCCAAATTATATAAATTTTGGTGCTTTTAGTAGTGTTTATCTTGGTATTGTTATTGTGTGCATAGTTAATTTCTCCATGCACTCTTTTTTGAGTGCATATAGAGACTTTATGAAATTATGCTCACTTTATATTAATTTATAATTATACAAAATAGAAAATGTAATGTAAAGGACTTGCCAAATATGGTATACAAGGCAATAATGATAAATAAGAATATTTTTTTAAAAATAGATTCCTCCATAAATTCCACTGATTTCATGATTACATTAGGAGAAAGAGGAGATACTGAAGTATGTAGGAATGACAAGTGTTCAATGATAAAACTGATTGATAAGACAGGGTAAATGAGAGATATATATTTTTTTAAAATAAAAAATTAAAAGTGGAATCTTGTAGCAACATGAGTAAAGACCAAAAAAAAAAAAAAACCCAAATATAATTTCAGCTCTTAAGATTAGTTTGCAAGGGATCTCAATGTCTTTTTCTTTTCCTTTTTTTTTTAAAGAATTTCAGAATTAAAGCGAATAATAGACAATTGATGCTAAAAAGAATGAAACCCAATATCTTAACCACATAGTGCTTGTTATTTATTGAAAATTAATTTTTTATATACTTGAATTTTTTTTTAAATATGTCGTTATATAAAAAATTTAATCTGACTTACCTATTTTTGTTAGAACCACTAGCTTGCATTTCATATTTACCTTCATATTCATTTTGTACATATTTAATTAAAGTTAAAAGCTGCTCTTATCTATCATTGTTAAACCCACTAGCTTGTTAGACTTAATCACATTTCTCTGTCTTTTTTTAATTTATTTTATTCTCAATCATTTTAACTCATGCAACAAAAAAAACTATGAAAAACCACTAGTAACCCAGTGGTAACTCACTATAAAATACAGAAGAAGACAATTGTTTGAAACTTTATATCAACCGTACTTTTTACGCATTGTACACTATGGGTCAAGTACTATTCATTAGTATTATTTGTTGCTCTTCATATGAGTCCCCATAGGAGGAAGATTAAAATGATATAAGTATAGAGTAAATGTATTTTAAATAATCATTACTAAGTCATAGGGGCTGCAACAAAAATAAAGTAAATGCTATAGATCAGGGGATTTATTTTGGTATTTAAAGAAAACCTCATAAAAAACTCAAATTGGTCATAAGCAAAAGATTAATAAACATCGTTGTATTAATATCATCAAGTAGAGATTAGAATTAATTATGGGTATGTGTGTTTGGTTATAGGTGAGCAAGATAGGGTAAAACAAATGGTGAACATACTCGTGTTTAGCTTTGGTGAGAGGTAAGTACTTTTACTCTCACTTGTATATGATTGTACATTTTATTATGTTATTGGATCGAGTGATTGTTTTGTACGTACTTTACTTATACTAGTATGTAATTTTATATTTAACTATATGAATTATATATCTATGTGTGTGTTTTTGAGTTTATTGAATTTAGTGATTTTTTTGACGATATATCTTATGAAAATTGAGCATGATGCTGTTGTTATTGAATTAATGGCATAGTAAAATTTTTATTGTCATATAAATAGTATATTATATTTTGTTTGAGGCATGGATGTCTTCGAAAGAAGATAATAGAAATACGTAGTAGAACGAAATTGGTTTGACATTCAGATGTGAGATATGAAATAAATGGAAAAGATAAACGATTAGTGTTTGCCTAGATTGAGTATGTCCTTTGGTCTAGAGATTGATGTTGTGTGTTGTAATCATATTAGCACCTGTCCATATAGACGACTGTCCATATAGGTGACAATTGTAATACCTGAGATTGATGAGATTGAGATGCGTGTCCATATAGGCGACAATAGTACATGCCGGGGAGAGATATGACTATTTCACCATTGGACATACTTAGCTAAGTTAATTGGTATTTAAATAAATAAAACAGAATAACATATAGTGGTAGAAATTATGATAAATAATTTAGTAATTAAATTGCCATGATGAACTATTTGATTATATTTAGGAGAATTAAATTGACATTGTTGATTCCGCGTTATTCATTACTTGTTTATATTTCTTATTATAATAATTAAATCGACATGATTGATTGTGTGTTATTAATTATATTTTATTTGTATAGCTACTTACACATCTGTGTAATACCTATTGAGCCAACAGCTTATCCCTTGCCACCCATTTTTCAAGAATTAACGATTGAGATTCATTTTGACTAATACTTGTAGTGTGCACTAATTGTTCAAATTAGCCGGCACATGGAAACTCATTCCACTTTATGTTATGTTTGATTAAGTTAGGTTTATTGCATTCGGTCAGACATTAGCATTTATAAAACATGGAATTGTTAATACTTAGACTTTTCTATAATATTGATTATGGGGGTACATATTATTATGTTGTGCCTTGGGTATGGTGAGATATTGATAAGTGTTCATGTATAAGTAATATGAAATATACTTTTCTTACATTGAGCATTACTTTTCTCAGGTTTTATCATTAATTCTTGTGTATTTGTGTTTTTTTGTGCATTTAGAGTTGTGGAGAAGAATTGAAAGGAAAGAAGCAAAAATAGGTCATGGACGTACTAGTTGAGAAGACTCTTGGACTAAGCAAGGATTAGGCACAAGTTGTAGACATGTGAGTGTGTGCCAACCTCCAAAGTGCTCAAGGAATTATACAATTTGGAGGAGCACGAAGGCAGTCACACTCATGTATTCCAATTTGTGTAACATGGAAGAGCTTCATCAATTTGTCGAAAGCAAGAGGCGACATAATCTACCACGTGTTGTGTGCCCAATTTAGCGGCCTCAATAAAGAAATGAAGTCGGGAGCAACTTTGGTGCGACTACTGCAGCAAGACCCTGTAGCAATTTACTGTAGTAGTTATTGTTCATAGTGCGCCGAAAATCAGAATTCCAGAGAATCCACAAGGGCGTATGGAAATTCCACAATACCGTGTGGATGCCCGATTTCAACATATAAATACCGCGATTTGATTTATTTGAAGGAATTTTTTTTTCCATCTTTCGCCCAACTTTCGGGAAGAGCACGACTAGGGTTTGGAGAGTTTTTTTGCAAGGCTTTTGGAGCGGTTCTACGGCATCGACATCGAGTTCCTTTGGAGGAGAACTATTGGGAGAGCTTTCGTCGGCATCTATTCAGCGAGGTGTGCCTTAGGTTTGACAAGGGAATCTTTGGAGAAGACGAGGCGGCTTCTCAAGGCCATCGATACGGACCACAAGGGTTTATAGTTTTTATGCATATGTTTTCAAACTCTTTGTTGATTTTGTATTGCTCCATGGAGAGCTAAACCTCTAGTGGGTGCTTGGACTTATAAACCTTAGGATGACTTTGTTTCATTGACTTTTATTATGCTTCTTTAATTTATGATTTTAATTGAGTTTCAATCTTGAATGTTAATTGCATGATTTTCCCTTAGATGTGACACTAGGGTTGAGAATCCATCTAGGTAATCCTTTAAAGAAGTGACAACTTCATTAGGGTTAGACTAAGCAAGATTGAAGAGGGTTGAGAGGGTGAGTCGAGAAGTAGCGGAACGTTCCATTTCCCTTCTGACGTGATCTATCCTACCTCCACGTTCTAAGAGTTCTTTGCGGTCATGATAGAGTGAAGTGCTAAGAGATGAACTCCACTGGAGCTTAGTTGTGCAAGTAACAGAGTGAAGTGTTGTAGTGAATCTTAGTGCTGGGGCTTAATCGCGACTAGGGGTCTTTCGCTTAGACCAAAGGGTTAGGTCTATATTAAGGAATAGGGTTTATCACTTGGAGTCCCTAGAACCCCATGCAGTCCCATACAGTGTATGGCGTCGAGATTATCATTTTCCACCGGGGCATATATAGTGTAGAAGGCTAGTCACGGTTGACCTTAGGTTTGGGACCGTGTGTCTTTGGATTTCCACAACTCATTAAAACTTCAATTAAGAGGTATAATATTAGTTTTGCACTTGAAACAATAATCCTAGGGTGAGCATTGTCCGGGTGCCCCATCTTCCCATCAATTACCTCTTTTTACTCTTATTGCTCTTCCTGCATTCTTTTATTTTCTTTTGCATTCATACACTGATTTCTTTTACCATCGATTTTTTTCATAGCTAAATAGTGATTTCTTGTTTTTAAATACTGTTCCCTGTGGATATGACTACCCACTCACCGGCGTAAAATTTTATTACTGCGATAACCCGTGCACTTGCAGAACACTCACACAAGGGGTGTGTCAGATATTATAACACTTTATTTGTTTGTTTGTTTGTTTATTTATTAAATAATAGTATTATATATGGGTCGTTAAACTATCACAATTGGTGCACTTCTGTATTTGTATATTTTTTTTGCAGTGCTTGTTGTCTTTATTAAAAATAAATAAACATTGTTTATAAAGTTGTATAAATATATAAAAAAAACATGAACAAAAGAGAAAAAGAGAAACTTAGATTAAAAAAGAAAAGAAAAGAAAAGGAGAAGAACATGTCCGTGAAGAAGAAAGAGAAAAGCAATAAGAAGGGACGTATTTATAAAAAGGAAACACGGTAGAAGAAAAAAAAACAATAGCGCTTTTTTCTTTTAGTATTACATAAATTAAAAAGTTAATTTGATGTTTGTAAGGACCACAGATGAATTGTAGGTACAGATAAAGACTCTTGATTATTGCAGATATGACTTCCAAGTCAAATTGTAAGTGTGCAAGGACCATTATGTTATTTTCCTTAATTTTTTTATTTTGATTTTAAAATTGGTGTAAGAAATAAGATTCTTTCAATCATTGATCAACCCACATTACAAATTTTTTATTACCAAATATTTATTCTACATTATATTAAGTTTTGAACTTCAATCTCTACCTTTAAATGATTAAAATGATTTTTAAATAACTAAAATGCCCTTATTTATTTGAAATGACCAAAATATTATTTTCATTACTTAAAATATATTTTAAAATATATAAAATAGTATGTGTTTTTCTCATTATGTATTTAATTTATAAAATCTAAAAAAATTTGACCTAACGACTGCTATGTGTAGTGATGGTGTGTAAAGTTTATTATTAATTAATATGTTGTTACACTATTAGATACTATTAACTATTATTATGTACTGTACATAAATGTACAATGTGCTCTATATAAAATGGTAGTTTTGCCATTTTATCATTAAACATATGAAATTAAATAAACTTATTTCATAACTTATCATGAGCTTACACAAGTAACTTCACATACATGAACCATAATATATTAATTAATATTTCATAATCTCAAATGATATAATTTTTTCTCAATTTTTTTTTATCCATTGATTTCCTAAGACAAGATAAGCAAACCTTTGCCACTTAAATTAATTAATAAGATGATTTTTAAATTTAATTTTCAAATATCTCCAAATTAATTATTATTATTATTATTCTCTTTAGCTCAAGCCTTATGAAGCTGTTGAGTGGGGAGAGTGTGAACTAATGTGAAAGGTGTTATGAGTGTGAGTCTTGAATGGTGGGGAGTTAACATTCAACTGAAACCAAGGCAAGTCCTTGTTATGACTTATGAGTTCAGTTGGATCACTGGACCACTTCCTTTTCTTGATGCCAATTCACATGAAAACCTCCTCCTTTTCTCGTTCATAGTTTTATGACATTTAATATCCATCCATAATCTCATCATCATCGTCATCATGTAAAGTCATGTAAATGAAATAACCAAAAAATAATTTTCATTTATTTTGTTTTTGTTTTTCTAAATAAAGATGTACACATCAATATATAGCATCCTTATTTATTATTTTTAACAAATTTAAATATTTAGGTCACCATTACAATAGCTGAGCAGCAAATTATTTAACTCTTACATGATAAGTCAATAATTTAATTTTCTCTCAATGCATAATTGAGGCAAAATAATAAAAGATGTGTGTGATGACTTATTCGCATTGTCAAATAAATAAATAATAAAGTTTAAATTCATCACATATGATCAAATATTAATTTTAAAAATTAAAAATATAAAGAATTTAATTTACATCAATATTGGTTATACATATCAAAACAAATCATATTGTAAAATACAAGAACCCAAATTAGATCTCAATTATATAAACTATATAACTAAAATTTTTACTGTTAAAACACTGAACCAATCTTTCCTCTTCCATCTCTAGTTAATCGTTTTTTTCTTATATCTTATCCCTTCAAACAATATTTTTTTTGTAAAATTATGTATATAGTTATAATTTGTGACTCAAATTATATTTGATTCAATTAAAAAAACTAGCAGGGTAATTTATGTGATTTTTTCAATTAGGAGAAAATTTTCGTGAATCACTAGATAGGCTAATAGATATGGACATATTTAGAGAATTTAAATGATCAGACCCTCACCTAAAGGAGTAGTAGAATCTAATAAGGCTCAGATTTAATTCGAGTCAATCTAATTAACAATCAATTTAGAGTCTATTTAAATATATTTTAGGGTTTTATTATAATAAAATAGTTTTAGTAAACAAAACAACCACTATTATACTTAATTCTTAATATAGTTCCTCATTTTTTTTTTCAATATTAAGTTTTTCAGATAAATTTATATGTTCTTTTACTTATCTTCATTCATCAATGTGTATATATAAAATGGCACCCAATATATATATATATATATATAAGTGGTGCCATTTTTGTCACTAATTAATCAAAAGCATCAATAAAAGAATATAAGTGAAATTTAGCCACAAAGTGGCAAGTATTAAATGGGGACCTCAAAACAAGGAAACAATGATACGTCAAGGAAAAAATAAAGGAATATTGGCACACCCACCAAGGAATTAAAATGACAGAAGTTCATGTCTTTTAGTAAGATAAGACTAAGAGTAAGACGATTCTTGAGAAAATCAAGATAAACAAACTTTAGAAATATGGCAATCAATTTCAATTTATTAGTACAAATGTTATTGTCAAATTATTCAATTTGATTGATACAGACAAGGAAGTAATTATTTCTCTTTAATCTTAATCCACTCTTATTTTAAAGTTTATATTTAACTAATTTGTAAAATAGAAATTATTGTTAATGTTTTTTGGAAACAAAATTCCTAGTTAATGAAACCTTAGTCAAATTTTCATCTGTTTTGAATAATGACAAAGGTATGGTTAATTTTATGCAGAGGAATATTTTAATTATAGATTGGATATAGATTTCACACTCATTATTTTTAAGAATGAAATGTATTTAAATTAAAGCAAGAATCTAGTTCGTTTATTTTAAAAATATGAAAAGACTAACACAGTTATTTAATTATTTATGATGTGTTCAACAAAAAATACTATAAATTCACATAAATGATCCAAAATTCCTTAATTAGAATGAAACAATTGTTAATCATATGTCAATCTATAAATTATGTATGACTTGTATTGTTTCAATTTATACACAAATCGATTATATGTTAGAATACAAATAATATGAGTTAAGCATATCTATTTACGTCTAGTTAACTACACCTTTAACAATAAGTATCTCTGACAATAATTATATCATACATAATTAAGTAATTATGTGAAAATTAAGTCAAATAACTCACAACCTCAACATAAAAAAAACATATATATGAAATTATAATTTATATTCAAAATAATTTTGTGAACTGCTTTTGTTAGAAATATGACAATGAAACTAAATAATACTGCTAAAAATAGAGAAAAATAATAGTTTCATAATATATTAAAAATAGCGAATATGAATCAAGTTAATTGAATAAGAAAAATGGTCAATATCCTGATACAACTATATAAAATAACAATATCATATAAAGAATAACTTAATTTCAAAAAATAGAAATCGGACAATAAAGAGAAATGTCTTGCATGGGGGTCCTAATTCCACCACCATGGAAGACAACATTCTATGCCCATATTGCCACCACATGCATTACATTCTACAAAAGAGAACTACCATGTTGCTGCCACATGCACTTTCTTCTACAAATAGTACTAGCATGGGTCCATACATTATGCCCCAAGAGCATCAATAAAAATATCCGAGGATCTACGACAATGGGACACACATATTCCTCTTCAAAACTAATCCTTATATTTTAATATATATAATGTTTTAAACATTATTATTATTATTATTATTTAATAAAATATAAACAAATCATGTGTTAAAAGCATACACTTGAGTAAAATTAATACCAATGCATATATGCCTAAAACTTGTCTAAATTGAGGTTCGAATTCATCTCTTCAACAGAACACAAACACTCTATGCAAAAGATCTAGTATTAATAGATCAAGAGGTTGTTAACTTTAACATTATTTAGTTTGAGCTTGTTACCTAAAATTCTCTTTTTATTTTTAAAATTAATATTATTTTCTTAACTTTAATTAACTCTTCATTTTATTCCAACTCTTCTTCCTTCTTCCATTGATTGAAGCTAAATAACTCTTTACTTTTTCCTTTTGCTTCTCATTCTTTTTTTTTTAAAAAGAAAAAACTCATTAAAATATATATTAATCTTGCTTTAGGGCTAATTTGGACAATTTCACATAAATATAGAAAGCATCTATTGCATCATTTTTTGCGTGATTATTTATCCTAACTTAACATATAAATATCATCCATCCATCTCTTTCTCTGTGTCCATATCCTTAAGATCATGAGATCTGTGGGTGGTATGCTGTATGGTGTCTGATGCTTGAGTCACTGTTTGCTTGCAATTTGCCAATGGTCTTTATAGATAGTGAAACTAGTCCCTTCTAAGCACCACACAAGCTAACGTGTGCTAACTCAATTATATTGATGGTCTTTTACTAGGCGGCCATGAGACTGAACTGATAGAGGAAGCATGTATATCCATTTTTTATAAATTTAAAAACCATCAGCACATAGTTGATGTGAGACTAAACTTAGCTGTGACTAGAGATGGGCACGGGCCGGTTAACCGGGCCCGCCCTTTTTTTTTCTTTTGTTTTTGTTTTTTTAAATTATTATATTAAAATTAAAAAGTTTAAGTTGTTGATGGGATTCAAACCTTGGCCACTTTACAAAACACTTCATCTACTAACCATCCTTTCCAACATTTCTTTTGAGTATAGGTACTAAAAAAAATATATAAAATTTGAAAACCGGTTTGGAACCGGGCCCGGCCGGTTCCAAACTGGGTTTTGACTCGGCGGGTTGACCCGTCACCGGCCCTTCTACAGTACGGGCTAGTTACGGGTCATTGAACCGGCGGACCGGTTCTGGGCCGGGCCGGTTTTTTTTTGGGCCCGTGCCCACCTCTAGCTGTGACCATATAATGCTTACCATATATACATGTATCATATATGAGAGATGAGAATGTTGGAATTAACCATATATATATACAGAGAGAGAGGAAAAGGAGTCTACTGTTGTCTGCAGACATCCGCTGGTGGGAACAGTGTCCCATTATAGAAAGATATAGAGAGTAATGAGTAGGTTGTGCTGTGTTTTTTTTTAGTTTGGGTTTTTGTAGGTCAAGTGGATATAAAGTTTGACGATTAAAATTCATTCAGTTACTATTACAATCACGATTTGATAGTTCAGATTAAAATATTTCGCGTCTTACTTTTTATTGTGCCACTATTTATAAGCACAATGATACTATTGACCAAAATTTGTAGATAGTTGGATTTCAATTCAACAGCTTACGTCAATATTCATAGATTTCTAATAAATAAATGTACTTAGGATACTTAACCTTATATATATATTTATTGGTGGAGGAGTTGAAGATGAGCCACGATGCATCTTTTTCCTTTTGATGAGGTTTAAGAAAAAGATTTTAATTTGTTTCATAATATATTAATGGTAGAAAATTATTCACTTAACATAATCAAATTATAAATTATAAAAATTAGGAAATGCTATTTTTTAATAAATTTTTTTAAAGAATTTAATTTAATGATTGATTTATAGTTGTTGTCATTTCTCCATAAAATTAATTTTTATCAAAAAAATAAAACGTGGACAAAATAATTCAATAAAATAAGAATTATTTACATAATATTTATATATACATGCATAACCCATTTACATTAAAGGTCTTCTACTTTTATTTCCCGCTTTCCACTGAATTTTGAGGCTCTATTACACACACACACACACACACACACACACACACTTATAAATACATCTTTTTATTTTTTTTTCCTTTATTTCAAAAGATTGAAAATCAAACTTTATTTGTTTTAATTTGTGAGTTGATTTTTAACTATAAAAATATTTTATAAAGATATATAAGTATATATGATTTTTATAAATACATATTAGTAGTTATTCATTTTATAAGGGTATCCAAGCAAAGTTTATAAAATAAGACTTCTTAATTAGTATCATTTTTTAGTATTTTTTTTGACAATAGGCACTTTTCATTAACAAAAATCAGGGGCATGGGCAAAAGCCGGGGATTAATCATCTCACCCATGTTTTTTCATATTTTTTGTTTCTAGTAAAACTTGAATTTGATATTTTTTAAATATCTCGTACTTATTTTCACAATAGGTCTTGTTGTTAGGCTACCTACTCTTTGATTATTTAACTTTATTTCTAATTGAATAACTAATAATATTTATTATTTTCTTCAAATTGTCACATCTTAGTCTAAAAAAAATGGATTGGAAAAATTGAATGACATTATTGATAAACACACTCCACTTCCCCCTTTTAAATTTCCAATTTTTTATATAATTTTAAAATATCATTAAATATAGACAGCTACATTTGATTATACGAAATTAAGTTGCATATGAACAACATAAATTTTAGAATAATACAAAAAAAAAAATGGAAGGACTAAACTGAAACTTTCCACGACGTTCCTTTCTTCAGAGACCGGCACGGAGACCATCCTGCGGTCCACATCATTCCAGGTGTCGTTTTTTCATTAGCTTTATATGGGTCCCACCATTCCAGGTGTCATCTTTCCATTGGCAAGAGAAGGGTAGCCGTTGGAAATCGGTCCCCTTGGGCATCTTGGGTTGGACCAGTCTTGTCTTGAACAATGTTGAACTGGGACCAGCTCTTCCCATGAACTTTTTTATTTTTATTTTTATAATAATAATAATAATAATAATAATAATAAGAGGAGGAGAAGAGATCACTCTAATTTTTAAATTTAATAAAAATATTACAAAAATTTTTAGTCATTTATTTTTAAATCAAGATTTATAAAAAATTACTAAATAATCAGGATTTCAAAAAAATTCAAAATGAGAGATTGAGAAATATGAGAAATATGAGAGGGATTGATTGGGGAAGCTATGCACTTATAAGGACTGGTGGATAATTTGTGCAATAATAATTGGGAATGTAATTGGCACTAATAAAAGGGGATTCTAATAATAATAATAATAATGATAATAAGAAATGTAAACAAAATTAGAAGAAATAAAAAAAAACAAAAAATTATCCAAAGCTTAATTAAGTTTACTGGATTGTTCATAGATTGGAATCAACCGCGCTTTAAAATGATACTAATTTTATTATTTATTAACTTTTAAAACTTGAAAAAAAAAATGATAACACCACCAATAATAAGCTATTAGTTTCAACTATTTGAGATTTTTTGTATAATTTTTTCTCTTCTATATTATTATATAAAAGAAAAATTGTTCATATATTCTAGTTTACTAATTTAAACTTATGATTTTAGACTAATTTTTTGACACTCATTTGTCCAAAATGGTGTTGAAACTCTAGTTCATATTCCAATGCATTTAAGCTATGTTGTAATGGATTGACAACTTATCATATCCTTTGTTCATTGTTAACTAAATGTGGGGTGCTAAATATGACTTAGCCTTATCAAATATTTAATCAAAATTTATGTTCAATGTGTTCTAACAAAAACTTAACTGATGACTATTAGCTAGCACTGCAACTCTCCTCTTTTTTCATCCAGGCTTAAGATCACCCATGGATAGTTTAATATATATATATATATATATATATGATAGTGAACGAAAATATTGATTTTAGCTAAAGAGTTCGTAGTCTAACGACATTAGCCCCACTGTGAAAAATGTTGGTGTGGGATTTAAGATCCCCTAGTTCAAATTCTGTTCAATATAGTGATAGTAATAGGTCCCAATTGGATTTGGGTGAAGGTATATGGGTTGAACTATAAATTCCCACCTCGTAAGGTATTTATAAGATTTATAAAAAAAAAAATCATAGTAAGATCGGCAACAAGGACGAATAAAAAAGGAATTTAAATAAATAAATAATTAATTAATTTAAAAAATGGAAAACTACAATTAATTAATGAAACAATACATGGAAATTGATAAATAAAAACATAGAAAAAGTTTAAACACACCCGTCAAGATTTACTTAAATTTATATGTTTTAGCTAAAAAAAAAATTCACTAGTTTAATAATATCTGTTTTCAAGCAATCTTAAATCAACCCAACTTCATTTGGTTTGGGCTTATTCATTGGGCTAGCAAAAAGCTTCGGCCTTATAGTTGGTTTGTAATTTTATTGAGGGAAATTTGTATATGAACCTGTATAAAATGGATATATGAGTATATACTCAATAAAAATTATATTCGCATAATATACAAATATTGCATTACTGATTTGATATAAATAATACATGTACTCCCAAACGGCCTCTTAGCCTATTTGCACCAATTCCCTTACATAGGGTTTAGGTTATTATTGAGCTTGTTCCATGCATGTGCTTATTTATATATTGATATTCATTAAAAAAAACATATAAGCTAATTTTCAATATTTTAAGGTATCTAAGGGTCTGTTTGGATAGCCCAGAATTATGACATAATCCGTGCATTATGCCATAATTTTACATTTTTTGAGAATCATGTCATATTGGTTGTTTGAGTATTTATTTTAGAATATAAAATTATGGCATAATATAGGTATTATGGCATAAAAAAATATTCCACTAAGAGTGGAATATTTTCTCATTGTAAAAAATCTCTCTTTCTCTCTTTTGATCCAGTCACCCGTCATCGGTCCACCGCTTATCCGGCTGGCCTCTGGGGATCGGCCATCGGTCCGGCCAACCTCTAGCGATCGGCTACTAGTCCGGTCAGTGGTCCGGCGGACCTCCGGTGACCGTCCACCGGGGGTCCAACCACCGGCCGGCAAGCATCCGGTGACATGCCGGCGGTCCATTGGTGGTCCGGGTGACCTTCGGTAATCGGTCACAAGTCCACCGTGGTCTAGTCGGCTATTAGATGACCTCCAGCGACCGGCCACCAGTGATCCTACCATCGGCCGGTAGTCCACCGGTGGTCCAGTTGGCCTTCGGCCACCAGCCACTAGTCCACCGGCGGTCCGGTGGCTGACCAACAGATTTTCGTAATATTTTTATTTTGTTAACCAAACACTCATTCTGTAAAAGTAAAATATGTCACAATTTCTATAATAATCACTTGCACTTCCTACATAATAAAATTATGCCATTTTTTTTTTATTTTGCAACCAAACAGGCCCTAAATAATATATATAGGCAAGAATATTAGTTGTAGCTCATGAAGAAGAAGTTCATAATTCAAATTAAGAAGTTTGATGACTTTTTATTAGATAGATACAGTGAGGGGGTGGAATATATAGTTGAGATGGATATATAAATGCTGGAGCTATTCTCCAGCGCTCATCTCCTCAATCTCTCCTCAAGCTCTCCTCAACATGCAACATAATGATGAAAGTCAATATACTCTCCTGGGTGCTGGTTGTAATGAATACTCCTTTATTCTTTACACTGGTTCTCCTCAACCTCTCCATATGGACCCCAAGATGGCGACCTGGGCGGAAAACAGCTCCCCAGTCGGACTCTCCTCAACCTCTCCATATGGACCCCAAGACGGCGACCTGGACAGAAAACATCCCCACGATCGGACTCTCCTCAACCTTTCCATATAGACCTCAAGACGACGACTTGGATGGAAAACAACCCCCCGGAATAGACGCCGACTGGGACGAAAAACAGCCCCCCGAAAGAGACGCCGACTGGGTATAGCTTGTAAGATAACTTAGTGGTATAGCTTAGTGGCATACCACTAAGTAAAATAACTTAGTCAAAACCTACTCCTATGTAAGATAACTTAGTGGTATAGCTTGTTATAGTAATCTTTCCTTCTATATAAGGAGTCCCCTTGTAATCATTTGGATTATGAATGAAAAAGATAAGTCTTTGATAAATAGGTTTTGTGCTTTTGCTCGTGTTCTCTTATCCTCTCCATAAATCCCTAGCCTTCTTTTTTTTGTTTCCCTTGCTCTGCTCTGATAACTCTCACAACCTCGTAGTTGTAAGAGAGCATAAACCCCATCTACAACGGTATCAGAGCTAGTAAGACAAGTATATGGAGGGCTAAAAGCACTCTAGGGCTTCTCTTTTCTAAAACCATGAAATTTTAGTGTGGAGTTTTTATTTCTCTTTACATTTTTCAAGAATATATGCTTTTAATTTCACTTAGCAAGAATTTCATAATCTTGTGCTTTTATCAAGTAACATGGCTCTTTTTAATACAAGATGAAGTGTTGATTATTTTTCTCTGAGGCTAGATAGTGAGTGGCTGTTTAAAGGGCAAGGACCCTTGTTAAGGTCCGGTGACCGAAAGTAAAAGAAAATAATTATTATTGATTTGATATAAATAATACATGTACTCGCAAACGCCTCTTTAACCTATTTGCACCAATTCCCTTACATAGGGTTTAGGTGATTATTGAGCTTGTTCCATGCATGTGCTTATTTATATATTGATATCCATTAAAAAAAAATATAAACTAATTTTCAATATTTTAAGGTATCTAATAAATAATATATATAGGCAAGAATATTAGTTGTAGCTCATGAAGAAGAAGTTCATAATTCAAATTAAGAAGTTTGATGACTTTTTATTAGATAGATACAGTGAGGGGGTGGAATATATAATTGAGATGGATATATAAATGCTGGAGCTATTTTCCAGTGCTCATCTCCTCAATCTCTCCTCAAGCTCTCCTCAACATGCAACATAATGATGAAAGTCAGTATACTCTCCTGGGTGCTGGTTGTAATGAATACTCCTTTATTCATTACACTGGTTCTCCTTAATCTCTTCTCAACCTCTCCATATGGACCCCAATACGGCGACCTTGGACGGAAAACAGCCCCCCGATCGGACTCTCCTCAACCTCTCCATATGGACCCCAAGACGGCGACCTGGACGAAAAACAGCTCCCCAGTCGGACTCTCCTCAACCTCTCCGTATGGACCCCAAGACGGCAACCTGGACAGAAAACAGCCCCCCTATCGGACTCTCCTCAACCTCTCCATATAGACCCCAAGACGGCGACTTGGATGGAAAACAGCCCCCGACGCCGACCGGGACGAAAAACAACCCCCCGAAAGAGACGCCGACTGTGTATAGCTTGTAAGATAACTTAGTGGTATACCACTAAGTAAGATAACTTAGTCAAAACCTACTCCTATGTAAGATAATTTAGTGGTATAGCTTGTTATAGTAATCTTTCCTTTTATATAAGGAGTCCCCTTGTAATCATTTGGATTATGAATGAAAAAGATAAGTCTTTGATAAATAGATTTTGTGCTTTTGCTCGTGTTCTCTTATCCTCTCCATAAATCCCTAACCTTCTTTTTTTGTTTCCCTTGCTCTGCTCTGATAACTCTCACAACCCCATCTACAGCAGTATCAGAGCTAGTAAGATAAGTATATGGAGGGCTAAAAGCACTCTAGGGCTTCTCTTTTCTAAAACTATGGAATTTTAGTGTGAAGTTTTTATTTCTCTTTACATTTTTTAAGAATATATGCTTTTAATTTCACTTAGCAAGAATTTCATAATCTTGTGCTTTTATCAAGTAACATGGCTCTTTTTAATACAAGATGAAGTGTTGATTATTTTTCTCTGAGGCTAGATAGTGAGTGGTTGTTTAAAGGGCAAGGACCCTTGTTAAGGTCCGGTGACTGAAAGTAAAAGAAAATAATTATTTACTATAACATGATTACATAGATTGGGATTCCACTTAGCAAAAGTTTCCTAAATCTTGTGCTTTTATTAAGTAACATTGTTCTTTTTAAGACAAGACATTCTTTTTCCTATTTATTTCCCATTCCCTAATCTACACATGACCATGACATCTACTACCCTTTACATGAAGAAGATCAATTTATGGGTTAGAGCCTATTCTTTCGAAGATCGTGATATCTGCAACGTTCCTAGTGATGAATTAATGCTTGATACCGACTTCTTGACTAAACAAAACATTGTCAATCTCATGTAAGCCTAGTTTGTCGGTCATTACTTGGCCTCTTTTGTATGTGGGTGATAGGTATATAAGTGGTATGTATGTACATACATGTGTACGTGTATGAGCAAGCAGGTGTATTACTTTCTTTGGAGGTTATTTATTAACCTATTTGGGAGGTTACTTATAATGGTTAAAATAGTATCCGACCCTATACACTAGGTTAGAGTTATTAGGTTTTAATTAATAAGTCCATGTAACATAAAACAATGTATGCAGAAATAGTTATTGATTTTTTAACAGCAGAATCTTACAAAAAAGTAGTAAAAGCTAATTACTCCTCAGTATAATTAGGATTAATGATTTTTACTATAACAAGATGAAGTTTTTATTTCTCTTTACATGTTTTAGGATTATATGCTTTTAATTTCACTTTGCAAAAGAACTTCATAAATCTTGTACTTTTATTAAGTAACATGGCTCTTTTTAAGACAAGATGTACGTGGTATGAGTAAGTGAGTGTCTTATCTTCTTTGGAGGTTATTTGTTAACATACTTTAGATGTTACACCTAATAATCCTAATCTAATATATAGGGCTTGACACTATTTTAACCATTATAAGTAATATCTAAAGTAAATTAATAAATAACCTAAAAAAAAAAATAAATAAGACACTCACTTACTCATATACATATGTACATTCGGATACATACCACTTATATCATACATACCACCGGGTTAGCGGATTTCGGATCCTAACCCGGATCCGAACCAATCTAAACCCGCGCCAAAGACGTTTCTTAAAACCCTCGTCTAAAACCCTATCCAAAGCCCCCGCATTTGTACCCCAATTGCTCTCCGCCTCTCGCAGAACCTCGCCGGCAAGGAGTAGGGTTCCGGCGAGATCCTTGCCTCAATGGCGAGACAGCTCCTCCCTCTCCGCGTCCTTACCTTTCGTGGAGCCTTTGGCATCTTCTCTCGGCATCTCACCCCCTATCTCAAGCCACGGATTCTGCCTTCCAACCTTCGCCGGAACCTTGATGCGTCTGGATCCAGTGCCGGCGTTCGGATGTTCTCCAGTCGGTCTGGGAGGTCCCGCGATCATCACAGGCGGGGAGGCGTTGCCGGCCAGGGGAAGAGCCTTATTGACGATGAGGCTGAGCTTAGTGATTGGGTGAGTGATTTGAAGACTGATTCTTTCCGATTGGGTCTTAGCAGTGACGATGATAGGGCAAATCGGGGGCGGAGGAGTGGTGGTAGAGATAGTGGTAGGGATGCTGCTCCATCTATGAGGAAGCAGGGTGCTTTGAAGAGGAGTAGGGATACTGATTCAGGTGATTTCTTGCGTTTCTCTGATAAGAGGCAGTCCCGGGATGTGAAAGGCTCTGGTTCGTTCTCAAGGAAACGATTTGATAATGCTTTGGAGGAAGATGAAGATGAGGATGAGGATGAGGATGAAGATGATTTGTTGTCCTCTAGGCGGCGAAAGGAGAGGGGTGGAAAGGCTGGGTTTTCTAATGGTATGGTGAGAAGAGGAGGTAAAGAGGTTGAAACGGTTTTTAGACAGCAGAGAAGTGTGAGAGGCCCCATTCTTGATGCATCTAGAGAAGAAGAAGATGATGATGAAGAGGACGCTTCTGGTTCTGAAGATGACTTCTTTGGTGACAAGTCAGACTTGAAAGAAGGGAATTTGAGGAATGGCTTAAAAACTGCCAATTCCCATGAATTGGGTGAAGAAAATAACGCAACACTGGCACCAAGAAGATCCATTGAACAGAGTGAATCTTATTTAAGCGAAACCAGGTAAAATCTAATACTACAAAGCAGTCACTTTGTGTTAAAGGTGTCAAATTTGCATTTAATTATCAACTATTATCTCTACATTTAAATCTTCGAATTCTTCTTGGATTAACATCAAACGGGGTTTTCATAGCCAAGCAATTTTAAGAGGTCTAAATTATTACTTTAACTTATTTTACTCTTTTTAAGATCACAAGGAGCATGATTGAAATTTGGTTCTTTTAATTCTTGTGTTATGTGCTACAGGTTTGATCAGTGCTCCATTTCTCCATTGTCACTCAAAGGGATAAAAGCAGCTGGATACGAGAGGATGACTATAGTACAGGAAGCAACTCTTCCTGTTATTCTCAAAGGTTGCTTTGTTTTCATGGAGCAGGTTTCATTTTATATATATGCAAGTGGTTTATAATTATGGGATTTATTACATGGTTTGGCACTTTGGTTTGGAATTGCTCATGTCATTGCCGAACTTTGCAATCATGTAGTAGCTATTTTGGAAGTTTTCTATTCTATGGTATTAGTGGGATGTTTATTTTCAATTTCTTTTTGAGTGAGATATTGAATGTTTATTTGAAGTTCTTTATCCTTGGGTGTTTGGTGAAGCTGGTTTATGTTTAACCATACTTTTGTGCTAAGTTTCCATTAAATTTTCAGTATATGGGTGATAAGTTTATTTAATGCTTCTGAGCAAGGACACTCCTTCCTTATCTTAAGATTTGTGGCATGCTGCAGGGAAAGATGTTCTCGCAAAAGCAAAGACTGGAACAGGAAAAACAGTAGCATTTTTGGTGAATATCTTCTATTTTATTTTGGATGCTTTCAAATTAGGATTAGAGTATTATTCCAGTTAACATGAATAAATTGATGCCAGCTTCCAGCCATTGAAGTTATTGCGAAATTACCTCCTGTTGATCGTGATAAAAAAAGGCCTCCAGTTAATGTGCTTGTTATCTGCCCCACCCGGGAGCTTGCTAGCCAAGCTGCAACTGAGGCCGAGATGCTTCTAAAATTTCACCCTTCTATTGGTGTACAAGTGGTGATTGGTGGCACAAGATTGTCCCTAGAACAAAAAAGAATGCAAGCTAACCCTTGCCAGGTTAAATAGTTGTTTTCTATCTGACAGGTGCTTACATACTTTATTTTGTGCTTTCGTTTTTCAAAGCTAACTAGCCATAGCACTTGTAGATTCTTGTAGCAACACCAGGTAGACTTAGAGATCATCTAGAGAATACCCCTGGATTTGCAACTCGGTTGATGGGTGTAAAGGTCCTTGTTCTTGATGAAGCTGATCGCTTATTAGATATGGGATTTCGAAAGGACATTGAAAAAATTGTAGCTGCTGTTCCAAAACAACGACAGACACTTCTGTTTTCTGCAACAGTTCCAGATGAGGTATTTCAGTCGAATGTCTTGAATTCTTGTTCTTTGAGAAAATCTCAAAAATAAATTTTAACTTGTAGGTCCGTCAAGTATGCTATTTTGCCATGAAAAGAGACCATGAGTTTGTTAACACAGTCGAAGAGGGTAGTGAGGAGACACATTCTCAGGTATTTATTTGATCAGTTCAGCGGTTATTTGTCTGACATGCTGGAATTGATGCATTGTGTGACACATTCAGTTGGGAGGCCAAGTTAGATGTGTATTGTACTTTTTGATATGTGAGAATTATGGATTATTTTTTGAATTGGCCTGTTCAGGTAAAACAGATGCAGCTAGTGGCACCTTTAGAGAAGCAATTCTCCATCTTGTATGCCCTTCTTACAGAGCATATAGCAGAAGATGTCGACTATAAGGTGAGCTGTTGAACTGTCAATCTCGCTTAATTAGTCTATGTCACAAGGCTGTTGAATGTCCAAAATTTGATTTCAATTTGACTAATGCAGGTCATAGTATTCTGTACCACTGCTATGGTTACAAGACTTGTTGCTGATCTTCTTGCCGAGTTGCACTTGAATGTGCGGGAGATCCATTCTAGAAAGCCACAAAGTTATAGAACACGAGTTTCTAAAGAATTTAAAGAGTCAAAGGGTCTTATACTTGTGAGTTCTGATGTTTCTGCCAGGGGAGTTGATTACCCTGATGTTACTCTTGTTATACAGGTAATTTACTGTTCTCAAATATAATCACCCCCATTGTTAATTTTACCTGTCTATGTTAAATTTAAACTTTATTAATTAAAATCACTGGTGGAAGAAGGCTAGTATATGTCAGTCTATGATGTGTTATACACTAAACTTTTGCTTTCTGTTATCTGATATGCATACTACCCTTCCTACTACCGTAAATTTTCACATCTCAAATCATTAACTTATTGCATTTTCCTGTCAGTGTTGCTCTCACTCTACCCTAACCATCTGGCACTCGGCAATATCTATAGAAAGTAAAATGGTGGAAGGATGCAAATTCATAAACTTTCTTGTTTATCTGCACTTCTTTGATAAATGGGAAGGCAATTGAGGATGTGGAGAACACAGATTTGTCCTATAGAAAATAGTGGCTTATATTATTAGTTGAAAGAAGTTCTTAATAGTAGTGATTTTTTCAATGTTTCTTCTTTACTCTAATTATTATTTTTTATGGTAAAATTTTTCAACCTAATAATGAGATGGATGTAAGAGCTTCATGTTCAATGTTTATGCTTGCTTTAACTTTTTGGATATATTCAATATATAATATGATTGTCTTGATCTACCTTTTCTAATTTTCTATGTAAATTGTTTCTGCCAATATAGTTAGTTTTCAATATGGATAGACTTTTCTAAGCAGTTTTCCCAGGGGCTGTGATTTAGGTTCATCCTACCTCATGCGGGCATGATATTGATGAGTGATTTAACCTGCTTTTAGAAAGTAACTCTGGTTTCATTGGAGTAAGTGAATTGCTAAATGGATTTTCTTTTACTTGTTTGTTTACCTTGGCAGGTGGGAATTCCTGCAGACAGAGAGCAGTATATACATCGGCTTGGTCGAACTGGTCGGAAAGGCAAAGAAGGAAAGGGCATTCTGATGCTGGCCCCCTGGGAAGATTTCTTCTTGTCTAGCGTCAAAGATTTACCAATAACAAAGGCTCCATTACCATTAATTGATCCAGATACCAGAAAAAAGGTACATTCTTTCCTTCTTTCTCATTCTTTGCTTTGTTGCAAACCACTTTTTTTTGATATAGTGTTACATGCTACTTCCTGTACTGACTTACAAGCAGATATTTGAATAAAAATTCTATTTACTAGAAAATCATTGGCTATAACAATAGCCAGAATTTTGAAACAGACCATCTTTACTGAACATATGATTGAGAACTGATGTGCATGCATCCTCTTGCCTTAACCATGTGTTGAATATCTTTATGCTGCTTCATCTGATTGTTCTTCTGGATCATTTAGGTCGAACGTGCTCTTGCCCATGTGCAAATGAAGAACAAAGAATCAGCGTACCAGGCATGGCTTGGTTATTACAATTCTAACAAAAGTATCGGACGTGATAAGTACCATTTAGTGACACTTGCCAACGAGTTCAGCAGTAGCATGGGTCTCGATTCCCCTCCAGCCATACCGAAACTAGTGCTGAGAAAGATGGGCCTCAACAATGTGCCTGGTCTGCGCACCAAGTAATTATGCTAAACGATGTGTGTATGGCCGAATTATCTGTGCCACTGGAACTGAAATTCAATTATCGTGCACGTGATATTCATCGGTGTCAAACGTGTATTTTTTAATGTTCGTTTTGTTGACATCCTAAAATGAAAGCTTGTGGCAAGTGAGATACATTCCTTTTAACTTGCAAAGAGCTGGCATTGTTAGCCTTCCCTTGCAAGTGCTAGTTTCCACTCTAAAAATTATTTGTTTTGTAACATGTAATTTGAGGATGATTTGGAATTTTCATTCTTGTAGTGATTCACTATCAACAAGTCAGGTTATTACTTCTCTGTTGTACTTGTGCTAATTGTTTTTAAAGGTGATTTTTTGTTAGAAACGAAGAATGGTTCTTAAATTGATAATAGATTTTGTTTATATGCTTTTTTTTAACAATGTGTATAATTAACTAATTTGTATAATTAATTTTAATGAATAAGTCTATAAAATGCAGGTTTTTAACTAAATAAAAAATATAATTGATTTTAATGAAAATCATTGCTTTTATTTTTTATGAGAAATTGTTCTCATACAAATAAATATATCTTTCTAAATATATCAAGCCGAGTTCATTTGTGTTGGGCTTATCTATTGGCCTCCCTAAAATTACTTTATATATATATTTAGAAAGATATATTTATATGTTATTTTATTTACTCATTTTTTTTCTGTAGTTAAAATTTTTTTTTGGCTTTTTTAAATGTAATAAATATTCTATTTGTTGATCATTTATATTGGTTAGAAAATATATAGTAAGTTGGGAAAAAGAAAAAAAACATATCTTTAGTATGAATCAAATTCAATATATATATATATATATATATATATATATACATTTATGGTAGAAAACTCTCAAGTAAGTTTGAAAGAGTTATGTTTTTACCTGCAACTTGTGTTCTTGTAATCTCTACATTTGTATTGTTTATAGTGATGTTGAGATTTCTCTGTTTTTTTGAGCATTGCTTGTAAGTATTTTTTTTGTGTCTCAATTATCGTTTGTAGTATATTTTCGACCTCTAAAAGAAAATTTTATTAGTTAAAGATTTTTTTAAGGAAGTCATGTGAAGATGTTATTTGAGATGATATTAAAAAAGTTATTCTATACTAACTCATGCATGGAATAATTTAGTATTAGATTAGATTGTCAATGATAGTCATACTCAACCAATTTGTTATGCATTTGTTGTCAACTTCATCTTTTTAAGGTTTTCTAGTGTGTTATGTTGATATATAGCAAGAAAGTTTTGTTGTAAGAGTTGTTCACATGTTTTATTTATTTATTTATTTATTTATTTTGTATATAAAGTTTTCTTTTTGTTGCATTTTGTATTTCCTTAATGCAATTTTTTTAAAACAAATACTAAATAAAAATATCATGCATTTGGTATGCAAGGTAACATTTATCATGGCAGGAAATTGCAAACATAGGTTGAAGTTTTGAACCCGATAAATTTGTCAAAACATGTTGTTCTTCATTATAGTTTTATATTTAAGTAGGAATTTCATTAATCTGTGAGTGTCTGAGCTGCTCAGAGTTCCAATTTAATTTCAGTGCAACTTCTTTATGGCATGGGTAGTAGTCTTGTAATTTTAGTAGAATTCTAAACAATCAACAATAATTGTCAAGGAATTAACATTTAGTCAATATTCTTTTAAAAACTTGTAGACATTACTTTGAGTTTCTCAACCAGCTCCTTTGCATTTGAAGCAGAGATAATGATATGCTATGCACTTTGTTTGATAAAACCTTCTTCTACAGCTTGGTTAATGAAAGAAAGCAATGAGTTATAATAACCATCAATGTTTAGCAATCTGACTTGAAACATATAATAAGTTAGTCATATTTTTTTTTCGTAATTTCCATTGTGTATGTGTACAATTGGAATCAAATTACCGGCTTGTTATGAATGCCTAATTGTGCCCGAGTAATTACTTCAAAAAGTTTCTCAAGAATGCCATAACCTCCTGCATAATAATTAAAATTCAAATAAGTCTATTTCTGTGTGTTTTTAGTTATTTCTTTCAAGAAAGTAAAAATATAATAATTAGTGAGTGGATTTGTGATTTTCTGCATAATGAGTAATAAAAGAGTGATAACAAAATGAAACAATGCTAGTTGGTCCATTTCAAAAATAGTGAACAAAGATAATTTTTTTTTTTTTTTTTTTTTTTTTTGCATTTTCAATGATGCAAATGAGGGAAGGAAGTTGATTTATGTGCAATATTGAGCTATAGGAAATGCAGGTTATACACTAACCAGGCATAACGATAAAGGCATCCGAATGTAGGCTCATCTCTGGTACATATGTTCAATTAGTTTTGCTTCTCCTATAGTGACACCAGTAATATGCCATTAAAAAAAATTCGTATATACAGAAAAAAAAAAACTATGATGTATTGTTTGTGGTTTGAGTTTTTGTTTTTAAAGAGTTTGTAATAAAAATAAATAAATTATTTTCATACCTCTTTATCCATTAGAGCCTTGGGAAAAACTCTGAGTAGATGGATAAAAGATTTGGTTAATATCTTAAGAAGTTTTTATTAAATGAACGTAATATGAATTATTTTTTTTTAAAAAAAAAACATAAACCATACCCAAGAACATGCCTTCCACTATCAAAGACAGTTTGAGATATCAACCCTATTTAATCCAATATTACCTCCTCCATATACCAAATCAATGTTTTTCATCACTTGAAGGCCGAACATTTGACAGTTTATTTTAAATATCTTCATTTCTTAATTTATTTTCTAAAGCAATAATAGAGGAAAAAGATAGAAAGGAAGAGAGAGTGATGCAAAGAATAACTAAAAATAAAATAAAAAGAAGAGCCAAACTAGTTCTTTGCCAAGATCAATGGCAGCATCCTAGCAACTCTTTTTCTTCCCTAGCCTACTACCATTAAAAACACAAATTGTCTTGAATTTGGATGTACTCATTCTCTCTTTTTCTCTCTCTCTCTCTCTCTCTCTCTTCTTTTGCTTTACTTACACTGCAAATTGCATTAACTATATATATCATAAATTAAGTGGGAGAAATGAACATAATAATAAGGAAAAATAAGTTAAAATTGGAATAGTGATATGCATTTTTTTTTTTTGGCTAAAGAAACGCTTGAACACTACAAAGAACATGGAAAATATATTTCTACAAACATTGGAACTATTTTATACCCCGTTAGATCTAGCAGAGTGATGATGGAGTGTTGTTTGGGAAGATTACTCTATTTCTATCAAGTTTTTTTTTTTAGATAGGCACTACTACCTTTTAAATGTGTGTGTATATATATATATATAATCATGTCTTGTTTGATTTTCTTAAAAGAAAAGTAGATTTGCTTTATATTTGTACATTTTTTAATTAATAAATAATTCAATATGTTGTTAAATGTTTATATAATTGGGTGTATTTTTTTTTTTGCCATTAGGTGGATTTTATTAATAATTATGTGTATGTAACGATGAGAAGGAAGTTGATAATGAGGGGTATATATATATATATATATATATATATATATATATATATATATATATATATAGTTTTACATTGAAAGCATCTTTATCCGATAAAATTGATAATAAAATTGATAATTACCACCAGTAATTCAAGGGAAAAACCAAACAGGATCTATTGAACTCATAATTCATTAGATACTTTTTATGAATGTCAACTAAGTATCTTAAGTAAATTGAAAATCGAAATGAAATAAAGAATAAAACAAAAAATATAAGTAAAATTGATAATAAAATTGATAATAAAATTGATAATTACCACCAGTAATTCAAGGGAAAAACCCACAGTTTTAACTATAAAGATGCTTTCAATGTAAAACAGTTAATAAGAGTTTTATGAAATGTGAATTTTTTGTCTACTTCTTGGCTGCTAGGAAGCATGCTAGTTGTTCAAAGGCCTTTTCTGCTCATGTTTTCCATGAACCTTTGAAGTTTCACTTTGATAATAATTTGATAGTAAATTTTTATTTAATTATATATAAACATTGCCTACATTATAGATGTTAAAAGGGAAACGATTTTACTAATATGAAAGTTTTTCATATATTATTACAAACAAACATTTGAATCTAGTATTTTGTAAAGTTTTATTTCTATTTTAATTAAGATTAATTGAAGATTGAGAGTTGTGACAAATATTAGATGTGTAGATGCATGCAAATTAGTCAAAAAATATATCATATATGATTTGATGTGCATAGTCTACAATAATTCAAAGATTTTCATGTTTTTGTTTGTTTTCCCAACAATTTTTTTTATAAGTATGCCTATGCTTTGTCTTTAGTTTTTTTTTTTTTTAAATTAATATATGACAATTGCATTTTTAAAATAAATATGCAATAAATTTTAAAATTTAAAATTAAAGTATTATGTTAATAAGGCAAATATAATAACAAAATTAGTTTAGTGACTTAATATTGTTAGGTCAAATGAATACTTTGTGTGTGTGTGTGTATTATTTTTCAAAACAATATTTTTATAAGAAAAGGGGGATTAAAAAGGAAAATAGAAGCAAAATGAGATATAATAAATTACAAATAAATAATCATTTTTTAAAAAATTATGAATGGATTCCCAAGAGAAAATTTGGTTCCCTTTAAAAATTCATGTTATTTTTTTTTAAAAAAACAAAGGATAAAAACAGGAAAAACTAATAAAAAACAATTGTAGTCCAATTATGGGAAAAGCTAGCAAACTCTAGTTTAGTTTTTTTTTTTTTTTTTTTTTTTAATCTCGATAAATAATTTGTTCATCTCCACCCAATTGTTTTTTATTAGATTAGCATGATGGACAACATATATGGTGTTATAATTTATAGTGGATAAAGACCAAGAAATTAAGCTTAGATACAAAGAATAAATATAGCTATTTGATATTATGTTTAATTGATTAGTTATGGATCTTGATGTCCATATATAATTTCTAATTCAATTAAATTTACTCGGAATATATATAGCCAGACCAAAGCATAAGAGCTAATTCAATTAAATCGAAAGAGGTAATCATAATATATAGTCAAACCAAAGTATGCAATTGTATGGATATAGGAAAAATTATTTAATTACAATGAATAAGAATTTAGAGATAAAGTTAGGTTTTCATCTCTTTATATCTAATGTCATTTTTTATGAGTTGGCCACAAATTTGGACTTTGTCTAGCACAAATATCAAAATATTCCCCATGTATGTGATGCATTGCTACTAAATAGTTAACCAAATAATATAATTAATTTGAACTTAATCAAACTTATCTTGGAGAGGGATATAAGGTTTTTAAAAACACAAATATCAAATGGTTACACAAACAACCGGTAAAAAACAAAAAAAAAAAACTATCTAATCTAAAAAAATATAGACAATAAATAAATAAATAAATAAATAAACATAAATACAAACAATTAAAACTTTGAATACACATAAATTTATTATATATATTTTAATGTTATGCTGACATTGCTTTAGCACTAACAATATAAAATTTAGACATAAATTTATTCATGTCTAATGAAAGACATCCAGGAAATAAATTTAATTTTTAATAAAAAGATAAACAACAATAACAACAACAATAATAATAATAAACTTTGTTGTGACCATAGGTCAAAAGAATTCAATCATTAGAAAGTATGATCAATCAATTGCAGAGTTAACACGATAAAAAAAAAAAAAAATCAAACCATAATACACTCCAACAGTCATACCATCATAATAATTATATTATTTGAGTTGATATTTGCCTAATAAATTTATCATCCACTTTTATTATTTAAAGAACATTAACAAAATTGCATAATTTTTTTAAACAAAACTATTTTCCACTTTTATTGTTTGGGTAAATTTTGTTTTTTAAATTTATCATTGCCATAACTTTAACAAAGTAAACAAATAATATCAGCCAAATAATAAAAAAAATGGAGGGATATCAAACAATTGACTGAGATATCAAACAAAAATAAACAAATAATATCACCCAAATAAAATATAATTAACAAAAAAATTTATTTTAATAATGGAGGGATTAAGGCAGAAGAGGAATCTCACTAATTAGTTCTAATCCTCATTCTTTCCGACGCCACATGAAAATTAGGGTTAGTAACGATGCTGAGAAAGAATGATTAAAAAAACACAAACCCTAATCACCAAATGGTAACCCAAATAAAATAGAATTAACAAAAAACAAAAGTTAATAATGGAGGGATGAAGGGAAAAGAGGAATTTCACCAGTTAAATAGTTGTGTTTGAGGTTACCTCTACGCGAGCATTGAGTACACTATCTTATCCTAGATAGTTGCACACACACATAGAGTGTGTTCTCTAATCATCTTTCCTTCCATAACTATAGAGAAATTAGTGTTTCGGCTGCCACTAAGAAAGGACGGTTAAAAAAAAAAATACAAACCTTAATGATTAACAAAAAAGAAAAAAACTTAATATCAAAAGAATTAAGAGAGAAAATGAATCTCACATTTTCTTTTTCCAAGCTTTGAATGAAGAGAGATAAGAGAGCCCCAAGATTAGGGTTTCGGTTACCACAGAGAAAGAACGGTTTAAACAACACAAACCCTAATCATCAAATGGCCTTTGGAGAAGCTGATAGGGTTATTAAGGCTTTGCTTGGATGGAGATATAAGAAGGTTTTGTAAAGTGGAGATAATTTTCTTTCCTCCTGCAAAAAGCATATTGCCATATTGCCATATTGCCCTTAATTGCATTTTAAAATATAAATATATCATTTGATGTTTTTACAATCATGTGGATGTGGGATCACCACGTCTCAGTTCCACCTATGATCCCACGGAACCGAGTCCGTGGGATCACCACTCAAGTAAGGTAAAATATGGTAATGAAAGGTAAAAGAAAGATTTAAACCTTTCTTGCTTGGGGCAAAATAAAGTAAATAGAGGTTTTGAAATTTTATTGTTAAACCCTTCTATGTGTATTGTTAAACCAATCCTCAATGTTCAAATAGCATTTAGAGAGGCTTAAAGGGACTATTAGGTAAGATTAATTATATGTTATATATAAGGAGATGATTTGTAATTTTATTAATGAGAGAAATTTATATATAAACCCATATAAAATGGATATATGTGTATATACTCAATAAAAATTATATTTTCATAATATTTACTAGTTTAATATAAATAATACATGAACTCATTCACAAGTTGGGAATTCAGTCCTCTGTTCGTCTACATTTATTAAAAACATATTTTAAAAAAATTTTGGTTACTTATCGTAAATCAAGTCAAACTAATTATAAAAAATAAAAATAAAATATAAATGTCAAAAGTCTCATTTAAATTTCCCTCAACTCGAGATAAATGATTATAAACAATTTGCACTTTAAATTTTAAAAATATTATCATCTAAACTTTCAGATCAACTTATTTTAAAAATATATATATATATATATATATATATATATAGAATTACATCCTATACTGATGCGCATAAATAAAAAATCTATAAACACCCAATTATCAACCGTTTGATCATGATCCAACGACTGACATTGATAAATAATATTATGATTTATTGTATTGTTCCAAACAGTAATTATTGCATATGTTACTTTAGTAACTAATGTTCATTTATGTTAACCGTTAGATCAAAATCCAACAACTAATAATGGTCATCCACAGAAGAATAGTTCTATATACATATTTATGAAAAAAACCAATCCCTCGTCCCTTAAAAGAAAAAAAAATAAACATAAAGAATAGGTGCTTTCCTTCAAATTTCAAAAGATACAATTCGTTTTTGCCAATTTAATTTTAATTTTTTTGTAAAGTCTCATTTTTTATTTTCAAATTTGAATATTAAATATATATATTTTTTTTCTGAAATTGATATATATTTTTTAAATTCTTTCTGTCTCTCTCTCTCTCTCTTTTATTTTTAAAAATTGATTTTTTTTCCTAATTCTATTCAAAGTCTGAGAGAGTTTATCCCTCTTCTTCCCATCTAAACCCAGCCCTAAAATCATACGAGCTCTTCCGCTGCCGCCGACGGCCGACGACCGAAGACGACCGAAAGCTCCTTCTCCTCCGCCTTGTGCTCGTTCGCCATCTCTCTCTCTCTCTCTCTGTTCGCCATGTCTGGATCGGACGATCCAGTGTGCAACTTCTTTCGCAAGGATCTCACCAACAAGCGAATTCGCAAACGAAAGATCAACGATGATGATGATGATGATGATGATGATCATGGCAGCGAAGACCAGCAGCAGCAGCAGCCCCAATCGATGGAAAAGACAAAGAAACCTTTGCGCGACAACAAGCTTTACTTCTCCAGCTCCAATGCCGATGGGGCTTCCGACAAGGACTCCTCACTCTTCCGCTTTGAGTCCTCCAACGAGATCCAGGTTCACCATGACAGCCGTGCCACGGCCACCCTCGAGACCGAGACGGATTTCTCCCGTGATGCCCGTGCTATCCGAGAGCGTGTCTTGAAGCAAGCTGATGAAGCTCTCAAGGGCAAGAGCAAAGGGAAGGGGGATGAGAAGGTATACAAGGGGATCCATGGATACACTGATTACAAGGCCGGGTTTCGGAGAGAACAGACGGTGGCCGGGGAGAAGGCCGGCGGAGCTCATGGCCCGCTTCGAGCTTCAGCGCACATCCGATCGTCAGCGAGGTTTGATTACCAGCCGGATATTTGCAAGGATTACAAGGAGACTGGGTACTGTGGGTTTGGGGATTCTTGCAAGTTCATGCATGATCGCGGGGATTATAAATCTGGATGGCAGCTTGAGAAGGAGTGGGAGGAGTCTGAGAAGGCGAGGAAGAAGGGGTTGGCAATGGGAGGTGGGGATGGTGGTGGTGTGGATGCTGATGTTGATGATGATGATGAGGAGGAGGATGAGCTGCCTTTTGCGTGTTATATTTGTCGGCAGCCGTTTCAGGATCCGGTGGTGACCAAGTGCAAGCATTATTTTTGTGAGCATTGTGCTCTAAAGGTGAGTTTTTTCATGTGGTTTTAGTTCTTTAATTTGTTTGATTTCTTTCTTTGCAATATATTTCCAAATTATTTTGATACGGTTCGTAGTGAAAACAATTAAGTAGTTTTTAGTGTTTTGGCTAACAATATCACCCTTTGAATCAATAATGCCTTTGCTTTCCTTTTAGTACAAATAATTCGGCTTACCTTTTGCATCTTATTTTGCAGCATCACTCGAGAAACAAGAAGTGTTTCGTGTGCAACAAACCAACACTTGGCATCTTCAACACTGCACATGAAATCAAGAAGAAGATTGCAGAACAGAAGGAGAACTTCAGCCATTGACAAAGGTTACCACTGAAGAAAATTATATTGCATTTTATTTTCGGTCTCAAATGGAAAACTATAACATAGGATTCCTCAAAAATAGTATTAAATTTGCCGCCTGATCACACCTTGTTGTACAAATGTGCTTGTAGGCAACCCTCTTATTTGATCTTTGGCAAATATTTTCACTTGTGTTTTTTTTTAAATTTTTCCTTCATGTTGTTTTCTTTTATGTATGAGTACATTATTTTCCAGCAACTCACTGATGAAACTAATGATATGTTAATTTGCGTTTAATCATCAATTATTATCTCTACATTTCAATATTTGATTTCTTCTTGGATTGACATCAATGGGGTTTTCATATCCAAGCGATGTTAAGAGGTCTAAATTCTTAATTTGACTTAACTCTTTTTCAGATTACAAGGAACATGATTGAAATATTGGAATTGGGTTCTTATTCGATTCTTGTGTTATGTGAAATTATTATGAAAGTTCAGGTAGTCATTTCTGTATATGTGCAATACATGTTTTCCTGTTTGACTATTTGCAGTTACATTTACATATATAATCTTATGACTTGTTGTATACAGTCGAATATGTGTTCTTATTAGTCAAACTTCCTCTTAAAGGTGGATGGCAATGTGGTCTATCTTGTTTTTGTCAAATATACATGTTTCGGTGACCGGTTCGCATTGCTATTCCTCAATTTTTTGGGCTCCTGTACCATGGCATAAAAAGACCAACTACCCTTACTAGAAATTGTAGGGAAATACCTCCACAAAAAAAAGAAGCATTTCCTTGTAATTTCTGGGTTTATTCCTTGTTATTTCAATTCACGCTCTATAAATGCTTGAATCCTCTCACTCTTTCCTATCTCATGAGCAAAAGAGAGAGCGAGAGTGAGGGAGAGTGAGGGAGAGTGATTCTTTGCTTCGATATATTCTTCATTCGAGTATTCCCGTTGCTGGTGATGGTTTGATGCTTGTCTTTTGAATTCCTTTATCTGTGATGATCATCTCTTTGTTTGAATTGGTTTTTCACGGATTTCTCTGGTTGTATTATTGGTTTTATCTCTAGAATTGCATTTCTCTTTTTCTATGGTTTGGTTATGGGTTTGGACTTGCATTTACTGCTTTTTGCTGCCTGGATTTATGTTAGGTGATTGGTGGAGCATTGGTTGTTTTGTTCTGTTTTATATTCCTGTCTTAATTTTTCAATATGGTCGAGAATGCTGGTTTCAGTGTAGATTTGTTGCTGAGCTAGTGATTTTTGTATGTTAATTTAGTTTAAAATAATTCAGCTTAGGATTGCTTGCTGTTTGTTTGGTGTGCATAATAGATGGTCAGTTCTTCTATTGAGTTATACAAGTTTTGATATCCAAGAAGGAAGATTTTTGTTTTTCTATCAATTGTGAACTTGGTTTGTGAGGTTATGCTTTTGATGATCATAGTTCTTGTGTTGTGTGGTGTGGCTTATGTTTCTTTCTCTGGTTTTTCATATATGATAATGCTTGCGTCATACATGCAATGCTGGCAGTTAAATGCCGGAGTAGGATTCTTCTAAATCTAGGAGGTCCTTGTTTTTCAGTTTCAATTTGAATGAACTACCTAATGTTCTGAGTTTATGCATTTGTTTGGTATTCTACTCTGCATTTTTTTGTCTCTACCAAAATAGCAACTTATTGTGACCCTTCTCTTTTTGTTCAGCTTCATTGGTTTTTGAAATTCATATATAGAAAATGGAAAACACCCCAAATATGGACCAATTTTCTTCATCTGGCTTTGAAAATGATGATGAGATGAGGGCCTTGATTTCATTGCTCAATGCATTTGGTTCAGTTTCTTCACTTGACGAGATAGCTGATGCTTAATTGCGAAGGGGAGCGTGATGTGAATCGAACTCGTGAAATCCTCTACCAGCTCAAACAAGTAAATCTAGTGGTGAAGTTCAGGGCAGCAACAAGGGTTCAGATCATCCTGAACCCATGTAATCATTGCATGGACACACTGCTGTTGAAACCACCCTTCCAGATAAGAAATCTATAGGAAAATCCAGTAAGGCTTGTGCTTCTTTAGGGTACAGTTTCTTCTGTCATGGGGTGCACATATTGTAAGACAACTCCATCCTTGAATGATACATCAAGAACTAGCGAACCATTGATTGTGGAAATGAAGGGATCAATTGAAGAGGACCATGAACTTAATTGATCTCATCACATCACATATCACAGCTTTGAAAGCATCCATTCATGATAAGGATGTTGAGGAGTTTCTTTTCTCAATGCTTGGAGATGGTTTTCAGCTAAGAAGGATGTCATCCGAGAAGTTCTTGGTAATCAAATCCTATATGCATGTCTTTGTCTGTTCAAACTTCTTTTTCCTTCAAATATTATCATGTTATGGCCTTATTCTTCCTGTGATTGCCTATATTTTCATTTCATGAATGCTAATTATCTTTCTAGTTGTTATTATATCCTTTTTCAATGATGGATGCCTTAAAATGTCTTTTGGTTTTCCTATAATTCATGCAGCAGGACTTTTGCACTACCAGGATTTTGCATCTTCTTCCATTTCTATGAAATATTCCACAATATGCTGCTTTTAAACCAGGAGTATACTTAGTATGTTGGATGTAAGCTTGTCCACATAGAAATGAATTTAGCTTGTTGCGCCCTTGAATTTGAACTTTTCATTTTCTATCATTCTCTCTACTTATTCAGCCTATGATTCTTATTGAATGTTAATTGGCTTGTAAAATTACTTGCAGGATACAATGTAAGAGACGTAAGGCATTCTCAATTTTTACATTGGGTGACAATTTATTTAATATCTGGCATACCAAGGTTGTATAAGTTTATATTTGTTTGAAATTAGAGTTATTTTGATATGGCAGTATGAATATTATCCTTAGATACATTATGATACTTTGGCAACAATTTTGGATCATACATTCACTCATGTGATTCTCACTTGTCTTTTGTTTTTCTGTCTCAGTTTTCTATTTTTAATTACCTTATCTTTTCTGTCCTCTAAAACTCCAAAATTTTTTATATCTGTTTTATCTTTATAAATTGGTTTTATCTTTATGATCTGTTTAGCAGTAATTTTCATGACGTTAAGAAATTTATTTCACTTTGATTTACATATCATGTGATTAAATTTAGGAAATTTACATAAACTACACCAGCTAAAATTTGCTAATTTTGTTTAGATTGGCATTTGTCTGTAGGATATATAATGATCATTATACTATGAAATTGGGTGCTATTCTTGTGTGAAACTCAGAATTTGATTGCATTGTGAGTGGCATCTTTAGTTTAATGATTAAGCTTGATCCAGTTGACTTATATGTGGAACTTTTTATTTATCTATCTTAATTTGTTGTCAGATCTCTTGTCCATGCTGTTGGATAAATTCTTCAAACGTACAATCATTGGTATATTAATCGATAACATTTCTTGATTGTTTTGCATGTGTAGAGCATGGAGAAGTTATTGGCATTGTTATACAAAAGCATGGACAAGCAGAGGCATTTGAATTGTGACACTGCACAAAATGTAAGTCCATAAAATAAACTCACAACTAGATGATCATAACCATAATATGTTTTTCTACAAGTGAAAGCTGCTCATTTTTTAAGCTAAAATAAGGGTGATGATTTTTTATTAATTTGTATTATATGGATGGATAATGGATTATTTTAAGCCTGGTCTCCTTATGTGTATTTGGATTTTATGTGCTAATACTTGGTTCATATTTTGACATATTTGTTTTAGATTCTTGGAGGTTTTGAACACATTCTGAAGTCATTTATTTTTCCAATCATTCATATGGGTTATGAGTATTGATTAATTTGCATTAAAAGGGATGGATTGTTTGTTCAGTTTATAATTAAAGATAATTAAAGTAAAAAAAAAAAAAACACTGAGTTTATCACATATTCTTTTTTTCAGTTTGGCATGTTTGATTGCCTCTTTTGAATTTATGATGATATGTGTTTTGTCTCTGGGGTTAAATAAGATGGGTATAAATTTTGGGTTATTTTCCCAACCTTCATTCCCTTGGATCTTTATTATTAGTTATTCTGCTGTGCTTGAAGCCATAGCTGGAAATGTGGTTCAAAATTTTACAAGCTATTGTTGAGTAAATTGATTCCCAGTTTTTACTAGAGCTATTGCATAAAGTAATTTTTTTTTCTTGCTTTCTTTTTTTTGCTTTCCAGTCCCTGATGGTTGTAAGTTTTCCTCTCTCTTGCACTAAATTTTTTTTATCCTGGTTATCTATATCACAATAGATTCTTATTTTTTATGTTATTGTTTTTTTTTTCCGCCTTCAAGAACCACATTTCTATGATATTTCTTCCATTCTTTTTTATTTGTCATAAATCCAATATTTTTTTATCGGCCATTTTTTAATATCAAAAAGTATTTTTTTTCAAAATTATCTTTAACATTATTCAACTCTCTTGTTGGAATAAAATATAAGAGAGAAATTTGAAGGTATAAATTAGGAATAATTTTGGAAAGAAAACTAATTTTTTATAAAATTTTGTGAAATAATTAAGTTTCTTGGTATGTGAGATTCGGTTAATCACGACAGATAAAAAAGAACGGAGTGAGTAAAACGCAATATATAATTCCATTTTTATGGGTTTTTTTTTTTAAAAATTTGTTTTACCCTGCATTTACATAAGATGTTCATTGTATAGGTTTACAGGTTAAAGCTTGGAGATAAAAGCTTGTGGCTCTAGTCAAAGTGGAAGGCATGAAAAAAAAAAAGAATCTCATAGCTTTTTGTTGTTATCTTTATCATTGTACTGATAAGCACAATTTCAAATTCAATGGAACCAGGGACGGAACCAGGATTAATTGATAGGGGGCTGAGGTCAAAATGTAAAAAAAAAAAAAAAAATTTAGTCTACATAACAATTGTTTTCGATATAAAATAGTGCGACATTGTGACATTTAATTAAAATAATTACAAAAAACATAAAACATTTATCTATGCACACTAGAGCTAAAACTTCTATCTGTATGACGCATGCTACTCAGAGGAGGTAACTGAATACGACGAGTTTGTATTTTTTGAAAACACTGTAGAATTGTCTCATTATCGATAGTTGCAAAAACCTCTTTTTCAATATACACAATTGTGCTATAGTTCATCCACTCGTCTCCCATTTTGTTGCGCAAGTCAGTTTTCACAACATTCATTGCCGAAAATGCCCTCTCAGCACTAGCTGTCGCAACTGACAAAACCAATGCCAACTCAATAAGACGATAAACGAGTGGAAAAATAGCACATTTGCCAGTATCAACCATCTTCATAGCAAAACCTCCCAAGTCCTCGATATTTGCAAAATCATCATCATGTCGCACATCATAAATGAAAGTAGCAAGTTGATCCTCAAGCATCATACGTTCAGTCACCGAGAAGTCTTCAGGATACGTCTTTGCAAGACGGAGTAGCTTATGGATGTTGAATTTAGAAAATGAGTCCTTTGGATCAAGACATGATATCAAAAGAAGTAACTCCGTACTAGCTTCAGGATCCTTTTACCGCTTCAATCAATCGCATGCTTGAACAATATTCTGATCCTTTTGTTGTAAGGCAAGTGACAAGTCATTTGTCATCCCCAATAAACACCTCATCAAGTACATCACAAACACAAACTTGTAATTCTCCATTTTGTCAATCAAACTTGCTACTATGCCTCTATTATCACTAGAAGCCCCATCATCATGCACATTTTGGAGTACCTCTAAAATTGAGGTCCACATACAAATTAGCCGGAGAATGGTAGTATAATGCGATCCCCAACGAGTATCCCCTGGTCTTACTAAACTGGATTCTTGATTTTTGCCTTTGCCACTGACTGTCTCTACTTTCTCCAATTGCTCAACCAATCTATCATGATGATGTTGCCGAAGTTGATCTCTCCTTTTACATGATGCTCCGGTGGCATTAACAATCATATTAACATATTGAAAAAAAAATCACTCACAATTCAATTGTCTTTAGCAACGACAACAATTACTAATTGTAGTTGGTGAGCAAAACAGTGTACGTATCTTGCATATGGATTTTCTTTTAAAACAAGTGCTTTCAAACCATTGAATTCACCTCGCATATTTGAAGCTCCGTTATATCCTTGTCCTCTTAACCTTGAAAGAGACAACTTGTGTTTAGCAAACAAACAATCAATGGCATTCTTTAAAGAAATAGCAGAGGTATCAGGGACATGAACCAATGCAAGGAATCGCTCAATCACATGCCCATTCTTATTAACATATCGCAAAACAACTCCCATTTGTTGTTTTACTGAAGCATCTTGGGCTTCATCAATCATAAGAGAGAAATAACTATCCCCAATATCATCAATAATGACACGTGTAATCTCTGTTGCACAAGCATTTGCCAACTCCTTTTGAATTTTCGGGGAAGTCAATTGATTGTTTCCAGGGGCATTTTGATTGACTGTCTTCCAAACCTCTTCATTTCGTAGGCTATACCATTCAAGCAACTCAAGAAAATTGCCTTTGTTTAGTGAGTTTGAAGACTCATCATTTCCACGGAAAGGTAAACCTTGCTTCAATAGAAAACGGGTCACATCCAAAACCGCCGTCAAACGAATACGATATGCAACCTCCATCTCATGTGAATGCGCAGCCAACAGGTGTGACACACTTTGTCTTTGACTTTGGAACCCTTGAAATTTTACTCTCGCATCATTATGCAAACTATTTACGGCACCAATATGTTATACGAATTTTTCCAATGCTTTTTTCCAATTATTGAATCCCATTTTGGTGAATGCATCTCCTTCCATTCGGCTTCCTCTACTTGGCTTGAAAAGATAACACCAAAAACAAAATGCCGCATCTTTTGTTATACTATACTCCAACCATGGATGTTGTTTAAACCAAGCATCTTGAAAACTTCTCTTTTATTTGCCATAATCTTTTGTGAAAATTTGTGGCCAATTGGTTGACATGGGCCTCTAGTCAAATACTCTCTTCTAACTTGGTCTCTAATCCCAATATCAAAGTCTTCAATTGGTTTTCGTAATCCGGGGTCACTAACAATGTCGTTGAAATTAAAATTTGTATTAATGTTCTCCTCGCTTGATTTAGAGTCCAATGGTACTTTCGGAGTATTTGATGACTCTTCACTCGGTCGTTTGATAAAAAATTTGTCCATGGTCAATAAAAAAATAAGTAAAAAAAACTTTAATTTTAGACTACAAAAAATAACAATCAAAATATTATAGGTGCTAACTTGCTAACATTACATTACTATCATGACACAACCAAGATCATTAGAACTTAAAAGAATCAAGCACACAAAATTGTTTGTATCATTAATCATTTGTTAATTGCCTAATTGGTATAGTCATATTGAATCCAATTTTATTATGTGTTAATGAATATGAAACCTTTGGTAAAACTAGTCTTATTGAAACCTATTTTGTTATGCATTTTGCTAGATAGACTTAACACTAAACATTATTTAGTTATGCATATATTAATATATACATTATTATACATATTAATATTTGATATTTGATATTTGATATTTGATATTTGATATTTTCAACATTTTAACTCATTAAGGCATTTCATCAAACACATTGTAGGCATATTTATAAAAATAAAGTTTAGCATTCATGTTCTATTTATTTCACCCATAAATTTTATACATTCATTCTCATTTTCATTAAAAAGTAATACATAATCCTTTGATCTAATAATTAACAAAAATAAATAATAATAATCTAATATACTCACTAGTTATTATTATCTTCTAGACTCCCAAGTTTCCAACCAAGAACCAACCAATTGTTTTGAAATCAATAAACATAATATATATAGCCGGTGGGCTGGCCCATAAGCCACAGGCCCACAACCCATACAAGTATACAACCCACAATTGCACACAACTCAGCTTTGCAATTTGTTTCTTTTTTTTTTAAATTATTTCATTCTTGAAAAATCCATACCAAGAGTCAAGACAATATGCCAAAGTTCAAACTCAATCAATGCATTATGCCAAACTTCTTTCCCCAGGCGGGCCAGACCCAAACAATTTTAAAAAAATTAAAACTCTCATTGTCATTGTCACATTGACTCAGTCATTGCTTTTTTTTATCCCATTCCAAAGCTTCCAACGCAACCTTGAACCTCCACGTGACGTCGTGACTCGTGACTACATCCCATCTTCATTCTTCAAGGCTTCATAGAAACTCATCTGTAACCCGATGACAATGAGAGCTTGAGAAGGAGGCTAGGAGTAGGAGTCGAGCCGCCGGCGCCGAGGAGGAATTAAATCATTCGAGCGAGGCTTTGAGCAGTCGAGGAGGGTGGAGGGGGGCTGGTTTTGCGTATTCCGGCCAAACAAAGGAGAGAGCGGCGGAATGCGGGTGCCGAGAGGGGGCTGAAGCCCCTGCTAGCCCCCTCTTGGTTCCGTCCCTGAATGGAACAATCTAATTTACACAAAAGAGAAATTTAGTCAAGGGAAATTCCCGAATCATTATCCCCCCCCAGTTCAAATGATAAGGAAAAAAAAAAAAACAACAACTCTTTCATCTCCTCTTTTTCTCCTCCCGCGTTTTTTTTTTTAAATTTAAATTTAAATTTTCTCAAATTTAAATTTTTTCTAATTTTTTTTAAATCTCATTTTTTATTTTTTTCTTCTGAAATTAGAAATTTAAATTTTTTTTTAAAATTGAAAATTGAAATTTAATTTAAAAAAAACAACTCTTTCATCTCCTCTTTAAATTTTTCTCTCTTTTAATTATTTTTTTCCTTCTACGCTAGCTAAGGTAGGAGAGTAGATTTTTTATTTTATTTTTAACCAAGCCCTATTTCATACGAGCACCACCGCCACCGCTCCTACACCGTCGCTCCGACCTCTCACCCTCTCTCTCTGTTCGCCATGTCGGGATCGGACGATCCGGTCTGCAATTTCTTTCGCAAGGATCTCACCAACAAGCGAATTCGTAAACGAAAGCTCAACGAGGATGATGATGATGATGATGATCATGGCGGCGAAGACCAGCAGCAGCAGCAGCAGCATTAGCCCCAATCCATGGAAAAGACCAAGAAACCTTTGCGCGACAACAAGCTTTACTTCTCCAGCTCCAATGCCGATGGGGCTTCCGACAAGGACTCCTCACTCTTCCGCTTTGAGTCCTCCAACGAGATCCAGGTTCCCCAATCCATGCCTTTTGCTTGTTATATATGCCGGCAGCCGTTTCAGGACCGGTTGGTGACCAAGTGCAAGCATTATTTTTGCGAGCATTGTGCTCTAAAGGTGAGTTTTTTCATGTGGTTTTAGTTCTTTAATTTGTTTGATTTTTTTCTTTGTATTATTAAATTAGTTTGATTTGGTTGTTGTGAAAAAAAAAAAATAAATAAATAGTTGCTGCTATTTTTTTTTATTCCCAACATGCATGTATGCGTTTCTAAATAGTAAACATTAGCTTGTTTGCTGTCTTGCTACTATTCCTGAAGAATGGCTTTGGTGGATAACCATATTCTTGAACCTATGCTTAATGGGGATGATAGTGGCAAATCATTGGAGAGAAATTATGATGAAGAACATAGTTTGTATTCAAGTGCTAATTTTTTAGTGTCCTTAGTTTTTCTTGGATAGGGCCTTTACTCTCTTTGTAATAGGAGATGATTAAATCTTGATGACATTTCCATGCTTGCCAACCGTGGTTCTGCCAATGTTTTATAATCCGAATTGGTCACCGAACCGGTTGAGCGGCCGGGTCATGGTTCAACCGGTTCAACGGGATGATTCAACTGGATTTCCTATTTTTAAAATAAATAAATTTTCAAAAAATAAGAAAAACCTGAAAAATTAGAAAAAATAAAAATGGAAAAATACAAAATTTTGCAAAATGTCATTGAATATTGAAATAATAGGTGTACGTGGTGGGTGCATGGAGTAGAGCTAGGTGGTGAATGTGTTGATCTTTTTAATCTAATCTAGTCCTTAATCGAGTGAGAAGTTGTCCCATGCTTGCATCTGGTGGCTTCTCTTGGAAGTTTGAAAATTGAAACTGGACACTGGGATCATGCTCAAGCTTTGATAAGTTGTTCAAAACTCTTCTTTTGATTCTCTCCAAATCACTAGTAGTATTTCTGTTCTCCTGCCCATTTATCGGTGGATCATGATCATGAAGAGCTCATAAAACTCATTGCAAAGAAGATTGTTCTGTAGCCCAACTCCAACAGCAACTCCAGTCTGTATATATATGAACATATATAGTAAAACAAAATTTAATATGACAAAAAAATATAAAATGTTTAGATGTTCCTTCCTGAAATAACTAAATTAAATTAATAAAAATATAATATTGATTACCTCGTAACTCTGTCAAAGGGCATGTTCTTGTCTTTGTGTTTCTACTTGTAAAACTCATTGAATATCTCTGGCAAAGACACTTCCTTTCCCCTTCCTGGAACACAGGTATTTCGGGTACAAAGCCAAGCAACAACGATATTGCTCCTATAGAGATGTCATTGGAAAATGAAATTTTCACCTTGCAAGATAATGAATGTTTTCACAAATGCAAGGTGCAATTTTCATTAGGTTATAGTTGTAGGTGATAACTTACTTTTTTTAATCCCATGTCTGTGAACTTCATTGCATTTTTTGTATAAAAAAGAGAGACTTTGTTGCATTTTTTGTTTCGTTCAAAAACTAGGTTATCCAGTACATTATTTAAGAGAGACATTCTAGTATTCAGAGAAAGTGAAAGCTTTTATGTAGGATGGAAGATAGTTTGATGTTATCCATATACTGTTCAGTTTATAGAGCATAGTGAGGCACTCACAGGCCAAGGAAATTGATGTGACATATATGATCAGGAATTTGTGTGTGGTCAACTTATATGGACAATAAGATGATTGTTCAATGTTACTGAATTGCTTAGTGGAGAATAGTTTCCAACTAGAAGTGAAGTTAGATTGCAGTTATGTACTTTAACCAAAAAAACTTGCCTTTATGTAAAATTCTTCTGATAAAACAATATAACCTGTCATGGTGGAGATTGATCTGAGGGACTTGTTTGGTTCTTTGCACTGTCCTAACCTCATTGACATATTGGATCATCATTTTTTAACTTTGTTACTGCTGGGAGTTGCATTATTTTTTGGCACAATACCTGTCACATCATCCATTTGTTAGAATATGGTAGTAAAAACCACACCCTCCATTTTATTTCAAATGAGTGATTGGTTTCATTAATAGTTAATATTTTTAAATATTGATTAATGATTATATTTATTATTTAAATTCTGTGAAAAAGAGCTACTTTTATTTCAAATTATTCTAAAGGTGTTTGGTTAGAGAGATTGTAATAACTTGGGATGAACTTGGACCTGCTAGTTTATTGGTGTCATTCTGAAGATTGTGGCAGTTAATTAATATTTTGAGGAGTTCTGATTTGTGGCTTTTTATTTGGTGTAAAAACTATGGAAGTAAAACTAATTTAGAATCTTATTTGGAAGTAGGCATTACCTAATGGAAATTTTACTGTCAATGATGAATGAACTGATGATTGATACTAATCTTTTCACCTTTTCTGTATCCTATTCATTCAAATGCGTGTGAACTGATGCTCCATTACAGACCTCTTTTGTTTCTTTTCTTTTAAGTTTGTTTGAGCCTGATGCATCACTGATTGTGGTTGCCATAAAAGCTTGTAATAATGTTTAATATTTTGGCAAACCGTATGACCATTTGAATCAGCAAAATTACAATACATTTGCATTCATTTTAGAAAAAAATAATTCAGCTGACCTTTTGCATCTTAATTTGCAGCATCACTCAAAAAATAAGAAGTGTTTTGTGTGCAACAAACCAACACTTGGCATCTTCAACACTGCACATGAAATCAAGAAGAAGATTGCTGAACAGAAGTAGAACTTCAACTAGTGATAAAGCTCAACACTGAAGAAAATTATATTGAATTTTCCTTTCAGGCTCAAATGTAAAATTATGACAGAGCATTCCTCCCAAGAGTATATAAATTTTTTCCCCCTGATCACACCTTGTTGTACAAATGTGCTTGTAGGCAGCCTTTTTATTTAAGCTTTGGCAAATATTTCGTCTTCTCGAATGTAAGTGTGTTATTATTACAGGTAATTACCAAAGAAACCCCAAAAGTTTGCAATATGCACAAAAAAACCCCACACATTTTCATATCCCTAAAAACACCCTCCTTTTGATTTTATAGAAATTTAAACCCCCCAATGCTGTAACGGTGATTGACGGTGTTAAGTTTGAATATATATGACGAAATTGCCCTTACGTGGGATGCTGTGTCATTTGAAGCGTGGATTGACTATAATGCCCTTGTGTGCAATGATGTTTCCGCTTAAAGAGGAAGCGGTTTATTTTTATTTGTTTAATCACTGGAGAACACCATTACTGGCGCCGGTTATTTCCTATCATCGCCGCTTCATCGGTTGGGCATCTTGCTATCATCGCCTGTTCGGCAGTGTTTCGAAGGAGAACTCCCGCTCTAGTCTTCGTCATTTCGTCGATTTTCCAACCAAGGTAATGAGGCGATGAAGCTGTGCGGTTTTTCTTTTGTTTTTCGCCATTTCGTTTGTAAAGTATCGTCTCTGTTGTTTTTTTGGCCATACATTTTCATGGTTTCATTATTGGATGATATTGTAGTTTGCAGTGAGATTTTCCGTCTAGGGTTTTCTTTGTCTGTGCACAGTATCGAGAGCGAGAGTGTTGTGGTGCAGGAGATTTTTCGATGGTTATGCAAACTCATTCTGTTTTCAAATGATTATAATGTGTGTTTCCCCGTTAATTTGATGTGGGTATGAGTTGTGTTTAAAATTATCAGTGTAATGGTTGGATTTTATGTTGAATACATGTCGTTTCCGTTTAACAATCGTACTCTCCGTTTAACAAAGGAAGTTTCTGTTTAATTAATAGAGTTATTGTTTAATAAATCACTCTAAACAAATGTATTGTTCTTCTTGTAGTGTATTGGTCATGGCGGTCAACCTAGTTAACGGCCGATGCTACTTGACACCGGTGGTCCAGACTTTGAATGAATTGAAAGTTCACATGACTGGACGACACTGGGAGATCATCAGAAGGACACCGTTCGCGGCTTTGACCGAGATTGAAGCCGTCCTCCAAGAGAGAGCCCTCCTTGATTCTCTGCTGCAGAGGTTCGATGGCCGCAGCAGCAAATTCAGGATCGGGGCCAGCCTCGTGAGTTTCAGACCTCAAGATGTGGGTCTCATCCTTGGTCTACGCTGTGATGGGAACGCAGTCGTATTCCAGAAGAAGAAGACACACTCGCCGTTCGAGCTGAGGTATTTTTCAAGATCTTACGAGAGAAATAAAGACTCCATCAAGAACACACTTGAGCGGATAGTTCGCGAGAGGGGGGAAGAGGAGAATTTTGTAAAGCTCCTCATGGTGTACCTCATGGGTACTATCCTCTTCCCTAACACTTCCTGCTCTGTTCCTGTTTGGATCGTTGACTACGTCGACGACCTACCAGCCATGGGACGATTTGCATGGGCTCAAGCGACCCACAAGTGGATAATGGAGGACGTTCCACAAGCGGCCGCTCGAGTGCAAGCGAGATGCGCCGGGAACAAGACCAACACGGGGTACGTCAAAGGTTGCTCGGTTGCATTGACCACCTGGTTCTATGAGCTCATCGGCACCGGCAAGAAGTTGCATTTCGGAAAGACCCCAAGGATCCTGTGCTACGGTGAAAACAGCTACCGGAAGCAAGTGTCGACGGGGACTTTATTTTCATCACTTGAAGGAAAAGAGGTAATGAATCTATTTAATGAATCTTCATTTAAGTTTACCGTTTTTGTGTTTGACAATCTGTGTTAGTGTTTAAATATAATAATTCGTATTTAACAACTATGTTTACAATTTAAATTATTTTCTTAACATTTAACTCGTATGTTTATTGTTTAAACGTATTGGATTTTTACAATTGTTAGTTTCCCGAACTGGTCGCCGCCAACCAGGACGAACAAATATTTGTTGGGGCCATCCGCGGAGCTGCCACCGGCCACGGAGGTGTTATTCCTCCCGCTTCCGCTCCCGTTCCGCTGGCGAGCAAGACTCCCGCTCCACCTGCGAGAAAGAGAGATGATCGGGCAGCATCGTCAAAGCGCGTCCGACGCCGATCACCTTCTCGGAGCCCGCACCGCGCACGGACTGCTCGCCGACGGGCAAGCCCCCTTCCACCCCCCTCCCCGACACCAACAGGCGACGAGCTGACCAGACGTCTATTGCAGACGTGCGAGTTAATGTTGCAAGAGATCCCACGTCTTGTTGCTCGCGTTGATGCTCTGGAGGCGCGTTCGCAGGCCACGACGAGGCCGGATGACTATGATACGATCTCCGGCAGCCCGAATGCAACGGACGCAGCCCCGGCGATTGCCAGAGACGACGTTCTCGCGAGGGCATTCGCGAGAGTCCCGCGCAGGAAGAGGCTTATGTGGAGGACTGCAACGATGTGTCTCCCTCCGCCGGCCGACGTCGAGGCAACAGAAGTACCAAATGCTGTCGAACCAACAATGGCGGAGGCTCAGCCAACTTCAGGTCCGAGCTCGCCATTGGAAAAAGGACAGGCAGCGGTGCCGCCGGCTGCAATGGATGTGTCTCTGCCCGATGATGCGACTGCCGCCGTCGACACGTTAATTGAATCCCTTGTCAGTGACCTCCCTGTGTTGGAGGCACCGGCGCCGGCGTACGATTGCTGCGCGACGAAGGCAGACACAATCCTGGCGCCAGTGGCACCAGAAGTGAATAAAGACTCCGTGGCATTGCCGGTGTCGAGTCAGCCCACGTTAGCAGCTGAACCGAAAAAAGACGCTGTCGCCGACGCTGTGGCCTTACCGGCACCGTCACATGTTAAAGACTCTGTGGCAGTACCGGAGTCGAATAAAGAGGCTGCCAAGGAAGGGCAACGAGACGTCGACGACGCTGTGGCCGTACCGGCACCGTCACATGTTAAAGACTCTGTGGCAGTACCGGAGTCGAATAAAGAGGCTGCCAAGGAAGGGCAACGAGACGTCGACGAGGCGCAGAAAAAATTCGTTCCGAAGAAGAAAAAATATGCCGGAATGTCGCGTCTCGACCAATTCGAAGAGAAGATAATAAGAATCTTCCTCAACTGTGTCATGGACTCGTAAGTATATTTATGTTAACAGTTAAATAAATACACTTGCGGTTTAACTATCTCCTTTAATATTTAATTGTTTGTAAATTGTATGTAACTATTTAAGTTATCAATTAACTATATCATTATCCACTTAACTATGAACGTTATTGTTTAACATCAGGACTACCGTATGGAGGACTGACGCAGTTCAGACGACACGCGAGGCCGTGTTCACGTTGGTCGAGGGTAAGGAGAATGTGACAGACGATGTCGTCGATGCCTTCGTCTGCATCATCCAGAAGTCGCTGAAGCTTCAACCGTATCCTTATAAGAAGCGCGCTTCCATTACCCGTCCACTTGCACTATTCCTCTCCCAAAGGGAGGACACGGCGGAAGACGCTCTCCACATGATAGACGATGCTGCGCGGAACGTCCACGAAGTCGACATCGTAATAATGCCTATAATTTTGCATGACCATTTCCATATCGTCGTTCTCGACAACATAGCGCAAGAGTACAGGCATTACTCTTCCTGCCAGAGCGAGGAATACGACGAAGACGCCGCCGAAATGGTAAGCTCCCGTGTTAACTATAACGGAAATAACTTACTTCCTAATTTTCCATCTCGACTTCAAAATTTATTTGTTTACAGCGGAAACTATTCGATAATTGCATCGAGATGGAGCTTGGCGAGGCGGCGACGTCCTCGTACGCCCTCATTCACGACAGGAGCACTCCAAGACAAAAACGAGGAAGTCTTGACTGCTCGGTGTATGTGATGCGGTTCATTGAGCAACTTCTTGCTGACGAAAAGCTTCGGGTACCGCAAACGGACGTGCCGTACTTACGTCTGAAATACGCCGCACGTATACTTTTGGATGGGAGGGCAGCCGGCGTCGGGGATAAAGGGGAGACGTCCTCGAGAGTCAATCCTGTATAAAGTTCTTTCTCAATTTTACTGTAAAGTTTGTAACATACATTCTTTTGCAATAACTAAGATAGTTAACATTTAACGAAAACCTTTAACTATACATACGATAAAAACTCTCTGTTTAAACTAAGATAGTTAACATTTAACGAAAACCTTTATATTATAACTATCAGATTCTATGTTTAAATATAAAATCCTTCGTGTACGTAATCAGGCTTCTGTGTGACAACACTGATTGAGAGAACGAAACGTTTTTTTTTTTTAACTATACATGGGAAGTCGTGGGCGGTTCGTAACGGGCACTGCAATAACTTGTCCGTGTTAGGCGGAGGTTGGGGATTTTGAATATATTCTCTTTTCGCCACTGTACGACCGGAATTAACCTTTCGAACATCGTCTCCACGGAGGACTTATGGCGACAACCCTAGTTAATGGGCGATGCTCCTTGGCAGCGGTAGCGGAGACGATAGCCGAATTGAAGGTCTACATGAATGGACAGCACTGGGAACTTATACGAATGACACCGTTCGAAGCATTGACTAAGGTGGGAGCGGTATTCCAAGACAGGGCCCTTCTTGATTTCCTATTGCAAAGTTACGATGACCGCACAAGCAAATTCAGGATCGGGACAAGCATGCTAAGTTTCAGGCCTGAAGATGTCGCCCTCGTTCTTGGTGTGTGTTGCAGTGGAGAGGAAGTCGTCTTTCAGAAGAAGAAATCACGCTCATCTTTCCAAGAGAGGTATTTCTCGAGAACGTACGAGAGACACAGAGACTCTATAAAGAGAACTCTTGAGCAAGTTGTTCGACAAAGTGGACAAGAAGAAAATTTTGTCAAACTCCTGATGGTTTACCTCATGGGTACGGTCCTCTTCCCAAATACGTCATGCTCTGTTCCAAATTGGGTCGTTGATTATGTCGACGATCTACGTGGCATGGGCCGATACGCATGGGCGCAGGCGACACACAAGTGGCTTATGGATGACGTCCCACAAGCTGCCGCAAGAGTGCGAGCAAGATGCGCCGGGGAGAAGATTCAGGCGGGGTTCGTGAAGGGTTGCTCGATCGCATTGAACATATGGTTTTACGAGCTAACCGGTTGCGGAAACAAAGTGAATTTGAGCAAGACACCAAGGATGCTTTGCTACGAGAAGCAAGGGTCGATACAAACCATTTTGCCATCTCTGGAAGGAAAGGAGGTAATCATACCGAATTCTCCGTATAATTATGGATATTACCATTTACTATATGTAGTCTCTGTTTAACTAGAAGCATTACTATTTAAATATTTCGTTTACCGTTTACATATTGACGTCTTTGTTTAAGAAAACATGTTCTCTAACCTTACCTTGCATATGTTAGTTTCGTGAGCTGGTTGCCGCTAATGCGAATGAAGATATAACTGTTGGGGCCGCCCGACGGACAATGCACGATGAAACTACAATCTCTCCCGAGCGCGTAAGCCGTCATTCACGTACTACGAGTTCAACGCGCCGTACGGGAACACCCCCCTTGACGTCGGCTGCCCCCCCGACGACGGCAGCCACCCCGCCGGCTGAAAGGGACGATGTCAACGAACGTCTGCTGCAGGCGTGCCAGTTATTAACATCCGAATTCCGAGGGCTTGTTGCTCGGGTTGATGTAATGGAAGGACGGTCACATTCGAATGAGCCGTCCATACAAGCAAATGAAGTTCCCGGTTCGGATGCACCGGAGGTAGACCAGGCGAATGCGGGGGCCTTCACTGAGACGAGCTCGGAATTTGACGACGATGAGGTCATTGCGGTCGCCATTCGAAGACGGTCAAATTTGAAGAGACCCGCGAGAAAAACCAAAAGAATAAAGCTGATCGCTCGAGAGGCTGACGACGCAACAGTAGCAGCGTCGTAGACAGACACAAATCCGGGGACCGATGTCGTGGTCGCCGCATCGCATGCGGACAATAGCAACAATGAACCACCCGAACAGGTACGGCACGATTTCATTCCGCATCGGAAAAAATACCCCGGCCACACGCGGCTCGACATATTCGAGCAAGAGTTAATAACGATCTTCGTCAACTGCTATATTGACGAGTATGTAGGAAGTTTTTACATCAACATTAGCCTTTACCATTTAACTATAATTGTTACCGTTTAACCATATCTTTTAACGTTTAACTATGTCTGTTGTCGTTTAACTATTTCTTTTACTCGTTAATTATAGTTTTCTTTCTCTTACTGTGTCTGTTACCGTTTAACCGCAGCACTATCGTTTGGACTAATGGCTTTGTCAGCACTACACGGAGACAACTATTCTCCATGCTTGAAGGACAAGAAACGGTTCCCGACGATGTCATGGACGCGTTCGTATGCATAATTCAAAAGTCACTGAAGAGGGTACCATACCCTTATAAGAAACGCGCGTCCATCACACGTCCACTGGCATTGTTTATGTCCAAGCAGCCTGACGCGTGCGAGTCGACGCTCGCTATGATCGGAGACGCGGCGCGAAACCGGCATGAAGTTGACATTGTTATCTTCCCAATCATCATGATTGGCCGCTTCCATGTGGTGGTGCTTGACAATGACAAACAAGAATACAGGCATTATTCGTCATGCCAAGGTGACGAGTACGAGAGAGACGCGTTTGAAATGGTAAGTGCCTCGGTCATTCAGAGGAGACTTTTTAACATCAGTAGTTTATTAACATCAGTTTGTATATCTCAACAGAGGAGACTTTTTGACTATTGTGTGGACATGGAGTCCGGCGAGCCGGCGACTATACTGTACCCTCTAATTCACGACGATGCCACCGCACGACGGAGACGAGGAAGTGCCGACTGCGCCGTTTATGTGATGAGATTTATCGAGCAAATACTCGAAGGTGACAAGCTACGCCTTCCTCGAAAGGATCTACCATATTTCCGATTACAGTATGTTGCACGCATACTCATTGAAGGTCGAAGGACCAGAACCATAGAAAGAGGCGAGTCTTCGACTGGGGGGGGGGGGGGGGGAAACCGACTTGAGTTATTGTTTTGAGATATTATGTTTAACTAACTATGTTAATCTTTAACAAATGTTATTTATGTATAACTGTAAGTGTATATATTTAAATTTAAAAGTTTCTGTTTAACTATCAGCCTGGCCATTGTACTATCGGCATTGTAGTCCTTTAACATTAATACTTAAATGGTTAAAAGTAACCGTTTCTGTTTAACTATTAAACATAGAGACAGTTTCACACATGAAATGAAATATGTTTATTGCAAATACGAGAATAACTCATTACATAAATTGCAAATACGAGAATAAATATTAAACAAGGACACGTTTTAAAACAATTGATAAGATATCTGATCCACCAGGACATGAGCAAGATGCAACTCGGCGACGTAATCGTAGGAATCTTGCACATCAGAGGCTTCGCAGGCAGTTGTTCAAATTGCAAGTTGAACAACCACCGGGGAAGCCTCTGATATCGAAGAAATCCCCGATTACATTGCCAAGATGCATCCCGCCGATCCCCTGGTCGAGCAGATGTCACATCAATTGTTTTTGGTAACTTCATCCCTGGCCATTGTACTATCTTCGCCTGCAAAATCTGTTGGTGTCTAGAAACCTTCATAAAGTTTTAAAACAATTGATGGGATATCTGATCGAACAGGGGATGTCCAGGATGCATATCAGTAATGTCATCGCCTCCGGATTCTCTGATCTCGAAGGATGGACCGATTACATTGCCGATATGTGTCCCGGCGATCCCCTGGTCGAGCAGATGTCGCATCAATTGTTTTTGTAACTTTATAATCTAATCACTCCACTCCAAGGCAATTTATACAGTAGACGGGAAATTGAAGGGTCGTTCAACTTGGCTGCTTCGATTCAGGAGATACATTAAATGTCTTCGAATGAGAATTCCAAGGGTCGATCAATTTTGACCGGACAACTACGCTTTGGTGTGATATGTACTACATTTCTATGTTATCCTTCAAACAAACCGTTCTCCATTTAAATATAACTTAAACCATTTAAATAGTAATGTCTCCATTTAACGAACATTGGTACTCATTAAAATAATATTTTTCTGTTTAAACTTACTGTGTAAATATCAAACATATAGACATAAATATGCTTATTATGAGTTAAGACAGGTGTTTATTTACAATGCCTACTCGGCGACAGGTTCAGTACAAGATCTACGATTATGGCCGGACGCGTGGCAGCGGCTGCACCGTAACTCGCGGACCGCGGAAGCTTGCGACTCGATCCTCTTCCGTCTGGGTCGCCCAGGTTGCCTTCTCGTAACCGGCGGACGCAGATGGAGTTCTCGATTGTCGTCTGTAGGCTTGTCGTCGTCTGGTATTGGGAAAATAGCTTCCCTATACGCCAGTTTGTATGTCTCGACGGTGAAGTAGTCGCTAATAAATTGATGAACGTTGGTGTCTGTCTGCATTATTGCAGCGCAAGCGTGTGTGCACGGGATACCATAAATTTGCCACCTGCGACATGAGCATGTTCTACCCGATAGATCGACGGAGTTGCTGCAATGGTCAAGGACTTCATAGCGATCATCGACACAACGACCAACATAAAGATTTCGGCTTTCCGCAACCACTTCGTCTACCTTCTTATGTATATCGGGGCATAAGTAGGTGTCCCATTTGTTCGCTTGCTCACGACGGGTGCATATCATCCGCATTAATTTGAACCTGTATCATAACAAATTATAATTGATTGTTAAGGTAAACCAAGAATAGTTAAACATAAACGTAATTATTTAAACAGAGAAAATTATAATTAAACACGAACCATCATAGTTAAACAGAAACCATTATAGGCAAACGTAAAGCACACGAAGTTAAACAGTGACGAAGAAGTTTAAACCGAATGAAAATCAAACATTCAAATACCGTATGGAGTCGACCATTCTCGTCACTGGTAGATGGCGAGCTTCTTTTATCCACGCATTGAAGGACTCTGCGACATTTGAATACATGTTGCCCCAACGTTGACCTTTAAACAAATAATTACACCAATGTGACAAATCTGACTTTTCAAGCAACCAGCGGTGCGCTTCTGGTGATATGGCCCGCAATTCATTCACCGTATCATCAAATTCTTTAGCCGTTGACGCCCACGCAATACGAAAACATATGGACCAGCACTCGTCCTTCAATGCCTTCCCAAGTCCGCCATTTGCTTTCATAAAATTCGCCTCCAAGTGTCGAAGGCAATAGGCATGTGGGGACGAGGGGAAGACCCTTGCAATGGCGTTCACAAGCCCCTTAGACCTGTCCGACACAAATGTAATAATCTCTTCATAATCGCCGTCATCGTATAACGCATCACCTAACTTGGAAATAAACCACGTCCAATTCGCATCTGTCTCGTTGTCGACGATACCGAAGGCCAAGTGGAAAAACCCATTGTTACCATCTTTGCCTGTGGCGCCCAGCAACGTACCACGATATTTTCCAAGAAGATGGGTACCGTCGACAAACAGCAGCGGCCTACAACCCCGCTTGAATCCCATGATACAAGCACGGAACGAGAAGAATGCGCGTTTAAAACGGTCACCGTCTCTTTCTACAATCGCAATGCTGCCGGGATTTGTCTCGGCCACCTTATCCACGTACCAAAGCAGCAGATCATAGCTGGCGACGTCGCTGCCGTCGAGAATCACCCGGGCACGCTCTTTACCCAACCAAGCTTGCTTGTATGGAATGTGGACACCGTGTTCCCGTAACATGTCCTTCTGAATGTCGATAGGCCTGTACAATGGCTGGCTTTTAAGCTTGTCAATCACTCGTGCGCTTACCCATTTGTTCGACGCTTTCGGATGTGACACCGAGCCAATTCCACCACCGCAATTGTGTGACGGGTGCATTGTCTTTATTCTGAACGTATTTTTATTGTATTCCTTCGATGCATGAAGGCGCCAGCCACAACCAACGGCAGCGCATTCTATAGTCACCCTGTGTTTCTCATTCTTTATGAATTTGAAGTCGAAATTCCTCTTGATTGCAAAATTCCGAAGCGCGTCTCTTAAATGGTCAACGTCTACGAAACGTTGTCCGATATCCAACGACAGCACTTCGGGATGATCCGAGGAGGACGGAAGACATGCTCCACCGTCCGGGTCGCCATGAGATGGAACAGGTGCGCTGGCAGAATCAGAATTCCTGCCAACACTTCAGTTAAGCGGAAAACATCAGTAACTTAATCGGAAACAAAATAAGTTACCTTGAAACATGTATATTTAAACAATAAAATAATAAGTTAAACACAGAAACTATTTGTTAAACGGAAAATGGTGTAGTTAAATAAAAAATACAATATTTAAACGGTAACTATAATAATTAGGCGAACACATATGACTTCAAAAGTAAAGATAAAGGATAAGAACTTTACAATGACAAGAATTCGTTTTGACTATGATGCGACAATGGCACATCATCTGTCTCAACAACGAGATCGACTGCAGCGCATTTGAAGAGTGAGTATACATGACACATGCGCTGGAAGTCAACCTCATTTTCTATTGGACAAATCGTTTTATGTCCATCGGGTGTGATAAACTTCACCCTAACATGGGAAACATCAAGACCCCATCGGTCACATATCTCCGCTAAGATTGAATCCCAAGAAGTCTGTGCCGTGAACACTAGCACTCGTCCCTCACCGTTGTATCTTGCAATTGCACAAAAACTCTCCATTAAAAACCTGAAACCTGCATATAAATAAATATAAATTGGTACTCTCACTTAAAGGATGATCAAAGTGATGGAAAGGAAGACATTCTCACCTTATCTCAGCTTATCGGCCAACCGGCGGAGTTCAAACGAATGCAAACGATGAATCTTCCAAACTTTATTTCAGAAAAATCAACGCAAGCAGGGATAAAAAAGATTGACAAAAGCCAAATAAAAAATGTTTAACATGATGTGACTGGGCGGTTTTTTTCCCACCATTTGCAAGGGCACGCACGGTATTTCACAGCATAAACCTTGTACAAATGAACGACAGGGGGGAAAAAGGAATTCAAACACTAACGGAAGGGCTTTCTGGGGTATTACAAACTTGCAGGGGCTGTCTGGGAAGTTTTGCAATTCGCGAGGGGTGAATAGTAATTTTCCCTTATTATTATTATTATTATTATTATTATTATTTAGTTTTCCCCTCATGTTGTACCCTTCTCCGAATCATGTTATATTTCAGCATCTCATCAATGCAAAATAATGATATGTTGATTTCCGCTCCTGCAACAATAACCATAACAAGCTGTTAGTCTTAGTTTTAACTATTTACGGTCAGTTATGTAAATATTTTCTTCAATTTTGCTTTTATCATGGGGTGAAAGAGTTGATAAAATAGGCTTATACAAATTATTTTATAAAATTTCTACTAAATATTTTCTATGTTTTTCTCTGCTTTTTCAATAATTCTTCATCCATAGAACTTCAACTTTTTTAATGAGGGTATTTACTGGTTACACACGAGTGCATTTATATTATCTTAATCGATTTTTTTTGTTAATTTGTCAATAATAAGTGTCACACTTAATTTATTTTAAATAAATTTGTTCTTCAATTGCTCTTTCCTAATAACGTTCTACATCCATTTGCATTTCTCATTAATAGGGATGGCAATAATACCCAAACCCGATTCAACCCGACCCGACCCGACCCGAGTTTGACGGGTAAAACCCGGTTTGACCGGGTTTCGGGTCGGGTTCGGGTAAAACCCGACTAATATAAAGCGGGTACGGGTGCGGGTATGGGAATCCTGATACCCTACCCGAACTCGACCCGAATTCAATTAATAAATATTCCCTATTATATATATTCAATTTTTTTATTAAGGTTTTTAAATTGCCACTCTATGGTGTTGAATTTGTCTATTTTTTTGTTATTTGGAATGTTTATTTATAATTTCTATTCTATGGTGTTCATTCAAATAAAAAATTTATTATTTTAGATTGACATTTTTAATTTTTACTTTGTATTTTAATTTTATTTTAAATATTTTTAAATAGGGTTATGGCGGGGCGGGTATACCCGCGGGTACCTGATTACCCGTTGGGTGCGGGTGTGGGTTGAGGTTTTGAAAACCCGTCGGGTTCGGGTATGGGGGCGGGATAACGGGTTCGGGTAAGGGTATGGCAAAACCCGCACCCGACCCGATCCGTTGCCATCCCTGCTCATTAATGCCTATAATTAAAGCTGTAGAAGCCTTCTTCTATTTTACCGAATCTACCTTAATTAATCCAAAACATAAAAATGGAGGAAAGTAGGACCCAAATCAGAAGTTTGCAAAGATATGATATGAGGTCTCATATAATGCCACAACTTGTTTGTCCATTTTCTTTTAAGATAAGACAATGACACCTCCACACATGCATCTTGTTTGCCTTTGCTACAAGGAATATCTCTCACAAATTGGGGACCATTACCCTTCATTCATCTCTGAAAGGCTCTGAAAAACAAACAAAAGAGTTTGCTCTGATTCTCCAAAAACTTTTCTCATGTCTTTAAACAGAAAAATGATAATAACATTGAGAATCAAAGGTTGGATTTTTCTTGCCTTGATTGAGTGTTTTGTTTTTTTTCTCCGTTGTTATTGCTATTATGGTTTCAAACCAATGTTTACAAGGCCAACGACAAGAGGTTAATTGGTACCCAGGTCTTTGCAAAAAAGCTTGCAAGTGGTAAGCTTTTGATTAGTAGGTGGTGGTACATTTCTGAGAGTGTAAACAGTAGTTGTGTGTAGATAGTCTCAACGCTCACATATGCACTGGTTTTATCCTTACTTGCTCTGCCGAAGATTATGCAGGTCTCTGTCTTTCTAGCGACAACGTAACCGTTTATTTTGGGAGAAGAAAAACCAAAGTGGTATTTTGTGCTATAATTAGTAAATAAATAATGATAACTTTGATTTTCATACTTGCATGATTTATTCATGTCTAAACTGGATTGGATTAGTGGACAGTGTTAGTTTTAATCACTCTTTCAAAATTTAGCCTTTTTTTATATATTTTTTGTTAATTAAATAAAACTAGTGCAATACTGAATTCTGTTCACAATTAAATAAACAAACAGTTTCATGAATGTTTCATCAAAATATGTCAGTTATATATATAATGTTTTTAATGATTTATTTGATTTATATTTTTATTATAAAATTACTTTTGGTTTTGATGATTTAAACATCGTTAAGAGAATTTTTTCAATTTTTAAGGAGGCCTTGGCCATCCGAAAAATCTGCCCTGATCCATCATGAGTCAACGAAAACAATGCGAAAGTTGAATACTAAATATATTAATATAAATTAATCGTATTAGTCTTTATAGTGTTTCAAGTTCCATACCTAACACACTATTAAAGAGTCAATGAATTGCCACTTATTAAGTAGAACAGAGTCCAACATCTTATATTCACATAACTAGGATGTGCCAAACTTACATAATTAATTGAAATAAGTCCAATATCATGTAATGGTTTTTTTTTAATTATATTCTTTTTAAAAAAATTTTGAATTAGGTATTTTATATATTATTTACTAAAATACAAATATCGGTAGTACTTTTCTTTAATTAATGCATTCAAGGAGGACGATATTCTATTTTTTTTATTTTATAATCAGGTTTTTTTAATGTAAAATTTACACTATTAGTTCTGGAGGAGATTGTGTATGTTAATTTTTTCACTTAACTTACTAGTAATGAAATCACACACACAATCAAACAAGCAAGAAAGAGACACACAATATGGTCACTCAGTTCGGCACACCTTTGCCTACATCTGGGGAGCAAAACCGGAGAAACAATCCACTAAAAGAGATTAAGAATGAAGAGTACAAACACACTCAATATAAGGAACACCCTCTCAAGATTGCCCGAAATCCACTCTTCTCAACCCTCACCAAAGGGTCTTTCTCGCGTAACTCATCCTAAATCTTCAAGTAGGATGTCTTATATAGACTCACCAAAGTCCTAATAGATCCTTTTCTTTTAGACTTCTTTGCGGCTTCCTAACTTGGACACTTTCCAAAGTTAGATGTTGCACTTCCCAAATTCTTCGATTCGCCCGAAAGGAAACCCCTTTCGCTTTGATTCCTCCCTCAAATCTCACCGTATTCCCCAAATTCTCTTGGATTCGTGCGATTTGCTTCTTTTGTTTTTAGGGTTTGGCTTCACGGCTTCGAATTTGTATGTGATTGTATGGAGCGATTCGTTTTAAGTGTTGTCCTTTTTGAGGATTTGTGGTTTGATTGGGGGCTGTAGTTTCGGGCTGGTAGTGTGTTTAAGGAGGCGACGATGATGGTTTTGGCGAACTTTTCGTGGCCCTATAGCGGCCGTCAGGTCTTCATCACGTGAACTTTCACGAGCTGGACTCAGCATTATCAGATGACGCTGGTGGATGGTTCACCCGGGACTTTTCAGTCGTTTATTGATCTTCTTCCTTGTTACCACCAGTACCGATTCTTGGTTGATGGGATATGGTGATGTGATGAAAGGCAACCTTATATCTCTGATGGATTTGGAGTGGTAAATAATTGGCTATATATAGCGGAAGCTAATGTTGCCGCTCCAACATTAAAAAAAAAAAAAGTTAGATGTTGCAACACCCAGATGCAACGTTGTCCTCCTTGCTGAACATGATTGAGTTCTGACTCAATTGCAACTGAACTTGTGACACCTTCAATCCTCCCTGTTCCTTCAATCCACTTTGTAGCAGTTGACTCGTCCCGAGCTCCTCCTCCTTGCAACCATTTCTTTCCTCACGTCATTTCAGCATGTCCTTCTCTCGAGGGTCACCCCCACCAAGGCACAAACACCATCTCACCAAAGATGGTTCCAAAAGATCTCCCGATCTTCTTTCCAAATTTGGTCTAAATTTGGTATTCCTATAAGATTTTCATTTGAATCATGGATATATTGTTATTAAACTTGATCTCCTCTCATCCAAATTTAGTCTTCAATATCTTCCAAGCATGATCTCCAATCATCCATGCTTGGTCTTCAAATCTTCAACCTATCCTTAACTAATCTTCAATCAATCTTCAACTAATCTTTAATTAATCTACTGATTAGCCTCCTTGAATAGCTTCATCTATAATTAGCCTTTTTAATATCTTATACTCCATGACGATCTTCTCTCAATAAAGAATAGTTCCTCTCTCTTTAAAATAGATTTCTCATAAAAGGAGTTTTACCAAAGATATGATTTATCATCCCGGATCTTACCAAAGATAGATAAATCATACCTAAGATAAAATTTACCCTTTTTGGTGAGATCCCTTTACCTTGATTCTCCTTCCAGAAATAGTTATTCTATAATTGAGTCAATGAGAGGAAAATCTCTAATTATAATCCTTTATCATGATTTTCTATCCCACATCTCTTCATGTGCTAAGTTATCACTTCTTTAGCCACATCATCTTCCTTATCACTTCTCCATTTTGCCAAGTCATCATTGCCACGCCACATTTCTTCACCATGTCACCTCTTGGCTTGCCACATAATGCCAATCTAAGTCTTCAAACCTAACAATCTCCCCCTTTCGCATTATTTGACACAATCTTCTCTTCTATGCTTCTGCCAATTTGCTACTAGTTACAACACCCTGTTACAACATGCATCGAACCCAGAACATGACTCTCCTGACTTTTCCAAGACTGATTTAATAGATTATCATCTAGTTGTTGCATTACAAACAGATATGTCAAATATACTAGCAACAAGCTACTAGTGATTAACAACACAGATTAAACACATCAGTTTAAATGTAAATACATATTGTTTGAGTACTACTAGAAAAAAATGTTCATCAAATAAAACTGGCAGTAAGAAGTAATAATTTCTCCCCCTTTGTGGCCAATAATGGCAAAGACGAATTCACCCAAAAGAACTTCTCCTTAAGGACTGCCTTACTGCAAGCATCTTCAAGAAAATTTTAGCACATGTAAAATCGTTTGGAGAGTCCTTCGGGCAGCAATTACATTTGACAAAGACCACTACAAAAATTTCACAGATTTGTAACAGTACAATCCGTTGCAAATCCGTTGCAAAGTATAATTTGCAACGGATTATGGACGTCACTATTTCTCTCGTCGCAAATATTTTTTGTGACGGAAAAGTTATCCGTTGCAAAGCTTGCAACGGATTTGCAACGGATTGGCAACAGATCCGTTACAATTCCGTTGCAAACTTGCAACAGTTTTGTAACAGATTTGCAATAGATTCATTACCAAATTTGTTGCAAATTTGTAACAGATTTGCAACGGATGGGCAACAGATCCGTTGCAACTCCGTTGCAACATTGCAACAATTTTGTAACAGATTTGCAATAGATTCATTACCAAATCCGTTGCAATTTCCGTTGCAAATTTGTAATAAATTTGTAACGGAAGTTTTAGATCTGTGACAAATTAGTTGCAAGTCCGTTGCAAATTTGCAACATATTTGCAACGGAATTTTTTAATTTGTTGCAAATTCAGTGACAAATCCTTTGCAAAGCCGTTTCAAAGTTGCAACGAATTTGCAACAACCATTCCATTCCATATTTGTTGCAAAGCCGTTGCAAATTTGCAACAAATCAATTGCAAAATCCGTTTCAAATCCCTTGCAAATCCGTTACAATTATTTTAATAGTAAATTTAATTTTCAAATATTTCAATATTTACCCTGCTACATTAAATCTTGATATTTAAATTTTTTAACAAAAAAAACTGGTTTTTCAAATAAAAGTTCTACCATGTTTAACAAAATATAACATTCATAGTAATAACAATAAAAGTGTGTAAAAATACAAACAACAAAAAAGATCTATAAGTCGAGGTCATCATCATCATCCTCCTCATCATCCTGCTCTTCATCCTGCTCCTGATGCTGAGAACTCTGACCTGGTCAATTAGGTAACAATCCAGATTGCATCATCATTCTCATTTGCCTCCATTCACGTCGCATCTGTCTACACATTCTCTGGTTTTGTTGGATCAAATTCTGATTTTGCTGCTCCAACTCAACCATCTTCTTCTTCATGCCATCCATCTCTGACATGATCTCTGGGGGAATAGTAGCTGCTGAAGGTGGTGGGGGAGCTGATGTAGCACCACTAGAAAGTGACTCTGGATACAAGCTAGATGCCTGTGATTCAAGACCATAAACTCTCCTTTTCTTTTCTCCACCAGAAGCCTCCAAGTATATAGCATCCATATTCGGTGGGGAAGGCTGTGAACCATCTGATAATGACTGTGAAACAATCTCAATCATCTTTTGCATGGCATCCTGCAATTAAATTATAATACTTATTAGAATATGCACAATATAATATGTAAGTAAAGAAAATAATATCAAATAAAGGTAGAACATTACATAAACTGCTTGTGCTCGTGAATCAACACCTTTTCCTTCTTTACTAATATGAGTCTTGCAAAAAATATCAAATGCAGTAGGTGGCTTCTGAAGTGACTTCCTCTATAAAAAATAATAATACAAAGAACATTAAATAAATCAGTTTATAGTGAAATTAAACTTTATACATCTACATATATAAAACATTCTACCATTTTATATGGGATTCATGCAAAGAGTTGATCACTACATTCAATAACAAACTTATATCAATATTCAATGAAGAAAACAAATCTACTACTTGTTACAATTTCATCTACAATCCTAGTAAAGAATCATAATACATAACTATTGATGTACAACATAAGAGAATTATTTTCAAATGTAATTGTTTTTGATGATCTTATAATAAATTTGATATCTTTAGCAAATCTAATAGCATGCTTAAAAAGTTATTTGGAGCGATAGCTTAACAAGAATAAATATTTATTCAAAGTGAAGAAGATTAAATAAATTTAATATGTTTACCAAATCTATAGCATGCTCAACAAACGATTTAGAACCTCCTAGATGCCTACTCATTCCATTCCAATTTACAAAAGCCCTCATTCTTCTCAAAGAAATCATAAAAGGTTTCTCTACAGCATTGCTGCTTATTGTTTCAACAGAAACTCAAACATATTTTCAAGAGAGCTTGCATAAAAGACATATTAAATATGAAACGCTTTGATGATGATGATGATAGCACACTGTACACATTATTAGGAATTTAAGTAAAAAAGCCAAGCAGACACAAAGAACAAACTGATTGGAATATAGCCCAAAAACACTCACAGCCATAAGATTATTGTCTGAAATAAATACTATGGCAACAACTGAATGAATTCATGCTCAAATCATGAGGATGCAGAAGAACAAAACCACATTATAAGATGAATTATAAGTTTAAAGGCCTCAATCATAGAGATAATCACCCAGCCTCTCAACAACCATGTTGCACTGGCCTGGAGTCGAGCTCATCATAGATACCAAAGATCAAGGCTTGATTGGTCTTCTTTATGGTAACTCCCCTTGATCCCTTTCAAGAACATGAGAACAGGCATCAAAGGTTTAACTAAATAGAGTTAACTACTTAGACAGAAGTAAATAAACTTCTTATTAATTTCGTTGATAACATTCAAGTTACCACAAGAAGACAGCTCGATGGCCGGATATGAAGGATACAACCAGAGAGACGGCGAGGCGGCGGAAGGGAGGAGAGAGAGAGAGAGAGAGAGAGAGAGAGAAAACAAGACAGGATGATTGCATGGATCTCGTCGACGGTGGGCGGCACAGTGAGCGCAAGAGGTCGCCTGTGAGGATTTAGGGATTGAGCGAGCTGACAATGGTGGCTTTTTTTTGGTTTTCTTTGTTTTAGACGAAATTATGAAAATGCCCATGCTCATGATTTTTTACAAATTATCCGTACTATGTAATACAAAAATTAATTCCTTGCTCCACCCTATGATAATGCCCATGCTCAAGAGTAATCATCAGTACTCTTTACAAATTTAAATATATGTAATACAAAAATTATATTTATAAAAATTATTATTTGACCCATCTCATGATAATGGAAAAATGGTGTGTTGTTTTCCAATTATATAAATATTTGTTTAGGGTATATGGGAAAAGTTAATTAATTTTCAAATAAAAATTTAAAAAATATCTTGTGCAAACATTTCAATGCTTCAAGGAATTTGCTGCCAATGTTAATAAGAGATCACAACGGTCTGATCTCTTATTAACGTGTTTTTTTTTGTGCTTATTATGGTAGTTAATTGAAGTTTGGCACTTTGAAAATTGCTTTTATGATCTAAATCAATAAATTTATAAACTAAAAAATTAAAATTTTAAATAAATATTTTAAATTTATAAAATAAAATTAAATATTTTTATAATTTAATATTTTCTCATAAAAATATTTTAGAATTGAAAATATTATAAAAATAAATAGTTAATTTTAAGTATTTTTTAAATTTAATTATAATTTTTAAAATATTAAAATTATAGAAATAAAATAGGAAAGTAATACTTATTAAAATAGGAAATTATATTAATTTTACTCTATTTATTTTAAAAAAATAATTTCATGGCAAAATCTGTTGCAAATCTGTGACAACTGTTGTTGCAAGTTTGCAACAGAAAAAATCCGTTACAAATGTTTGTTTCCTATCTGTTTCAAATCCGTTGCAAACTATCTTCCAAACTATTCCCTCCATTTTATTGCAACGGAAATGTATTCCGTCGCAAATTTGTTACAAGTCTGTTACAAAAACTGTTGCAAATTCATTTTAAATAACTTTTGCAACGGATTTTTTCCTGTTGCAAAATCTGTTGCAAATGTTTTAATCCGTCACAAATCTGTTACAAAACTGTTATAAAATTGCAACATATTTATTCCGTTGCAATTATCCGTTGCAAAATTGTAATTTTTTTGTAGTGGACCTAGGGTACCTTTCAAATGTTCATATCTCGTAACGTCAAGGGGTTTGGTGAAAATGTCAGCCAATTGTTTTTCAGTTACAACGTGATCTATCATTATAGTCTTGCTTTCAACTAAGTCAAGTATGAAATGATGTCGAATATCAATGCGTTTGGTTCGAGAATGTTGAACTGGATTCTTGGAAATATCAATTACACTTTTGTTGTCACCGAAAATAGTCAACTGTCCTTGTTGTAGTCCATAGCCATCAATCATTTGCATTATCCATATCTATTGTGTGCAACAACTTGCTGCTGCTATATACTCGGCTTCTGCAGTGGAGAGTGAGATTGAACTTTACTTCTTACTTTACCAAGTGACAAGGTTATTTCCTAGATAAAAGCATCCACCGAAGTGCTTTTCCGATAATCTATATTTCCTGCCCAATCAACATTACTGTAACCTGCCAAATGTGTATTTGAGTCATTATGATACCAAATGCCAAATTTTGCTGTGCCACTGATATATCGAATGATGCGTTTGACAGCTGTTAAAAGATAATTCTTTGGTGAGGCTTGCAATCTTGCACATACTCCAACACTAAAACAAATATCTGGTCTGCTGGCTATGAAAGAAAGTAGGCTACCAATCATGCTTCTATACATACTTAGGTCCACATTTTTCCCATGTTCATCCTTAGTTAATTTTTCATTAACACTCATTGTTGTCCTAACCTGTCTTGTATTCTCCAACCCAAATCTTCTCACAAGATTCTTTGCATACTTGCTTTGAGAGATGAGCATACCACTCTTGCTTTGTTTAATTAGAAATCCTAAGAAGTGATTGAGTTCTCCTGCCATGCTCATTTCAAACTCTTGTTGCATAAGTAACACAAATTCATCAACTTGATTCTGAGATGTGGAGCCAAACACTATATCATCAACATATATTTGAGAGACCATGATATCGGAACCAATTTTCTTGATAAACAACGTCTTGCCCACTCCCCCTCTTTGATAACCTTTCTGAAGTAGAAATGTTGTGAGTCTTTCATACCAAGCTTAGGTGCTTGCTTTAACCCTTAGAGAGACTTTTGCAACTTGAACACATGAGAATGCTGTGAATCTTCAAACCCTTTTAGTTATTCAACATAAACTTCTTTATACAGAAACCCATTTAGAAATGCACTTTTGACATTCATCTAATATAATTTGAATCTTATGCTGCATGCAATGACCAATAATAGTTTGATGGATTCAAGACAAGCTAGTGGTGCAAAAGTTTCATCAAAACCAATTCCTTCCACTTGAGTATACCCTTGTGCAACTAATCTTGCTTTGTTTTTGGCAATATTTCCTTTATCATTAGTTTTGTTTTTGAAGATCCATTTTCTTCTAATGACATTCACATACCTTGGTCTTGGAACCAAAGTCCAAATATTATTTTGAGCAAACTGATTCAGTTCTTCTTGTATAGAGACAATCCAGTATTCATCATTCAAAGCTTCTGTTATATTTTTAGGCTCAATGAGAGAGGTGTAACACATATATCTTGCCAATTCCTGATAGTCTATCATTTTACTATTTTTGGTGCGTCTTCCCTCATTAATGCTACCAATCACATCTTGTATTGGATGATTCTTTCTCACTATTGAAGATGGTTCACAAGTGTTGTCTTCCTAACTGTCTCCATCTGATTCTGAAGCAGTATCTTCGGTTGTACCTTGTGTTGCAACATTTGTTGTATCAAGCTATTTGGTTGTTTCATGAGTAACTTCAGGTGTTGCAACATATTGCTGAATATCATCATCAATAGGAGCATTGCCCTAATTGTTATCTGATTCTCTGAATGGATTTTGAGACTCCATAATGGTTGTTTCATCACACAAGTCATTAATAACAACATTGAAGGTCTCCATAATTTTATCAGTTTTTGAATTTAACACCCGATAAGCACGATTGTTTGTGGAATAACCCAAGAAGATTCCTTCATCACTGTTCTCATCAAACTTTCCAAGCTACTCTCTGCCATTTAAAATATAACACATGTTTCTAAATAAATGAATATAATTAAGGTTTTGCTTTTTTCCTTTCCAGATTTCATATGGTGTCTTTTTGGAAAAAGGTCGGAGATATGCTTTATTTATGATATAGCATGCTGTTTTTATTGCTTCTGCCCAAAACTTTGTGGGAAGTTTCTTTGCATTTAGCATGATCCTGGCCATTTTTTAAAGAGTGAGATTCTTGAGTTTGACAACTCCATTTTGTTGAGGTGTTTTTGGAGTTGAAAATTCAAGATGTATTTTACATTCTCTGCTAAATTCTGCAAATTGATTGTTTTCAAATTCCTTTCTATGATCACTTCTGATTCTTATAATTTTGTCGATATGACAAATTTTCTCATTTTGGAGCTGAGTATATAGCTTCTTGAATGCTCTGAATGTTTCTGATTTTTCCTTGGGAAACTCAACCGAGGTGAATCGTGAGTAATCATCAATACAAACAAATATGTACCTGTGTCTTGACTAGCGTTCTTCTTGATCCATGTGTAACAGCTTCAACACTCTTGAGGTAACTATATCTTGCAAAACTTTGTGAGATGCTCGTATTTGCTTATTCATTTGACAAGGACCACACACTTTGCTTTCTTTCTGTGTTAGTCTGGGTACTCCTTTTATAGCTCCACATTCGATAATCTTCATTAGATTCTTGTAATTTACATGACCAAGTTTTTTTATGCCAAGTTTCTGTCATGCTGCACACAGTGTTGTAACATTTGTGTAGTTTATGAAATTCATAGCAATTGTCTGAAGACCTCACACTAGTTAAAACACATTTGGTTGTGTCATCATAGATCATACAACTGTCTTTGGTGAACTTTACTACCATATTTTGATCACATAGTTGGTTAATACTCATCAGGTTCACTTTTAGACCATCCATATGTAGAACATTCTTCAAGTTTGGTAAGCCTGGTAACATTAACGTTTCCCTCGCCAATCACTTCACTTTTCTGACCATTCCTAAATGTAACTTCCTCGGCCGAGCATTTTTTGTAGTTTTTAAGCAAACTTTTATTGCCTGTCATGTGTTTAGAACAATCATTGTCAAAATACCAATCTTCTTTTGATGGTTTCCTTGCAGATGTATATGCCACTCCACACATTAAATATGTTTTCTTGACCCATACTTTTCTGATTCCTTTTCCTTTTTATAGTGTCTTACATCACATTGAGAGAGCTTCACTTGTCTTCCTTCATTAGTGTATCTTCTCAGTCCAATCAGTCTAATTGAGTGTGACCATTGATTCTGCAATATTGACAGTAAGAGTAGGCCTCACTGGTTTTTGGATTTCTTCAGATGTTGCAGCTTAATAGGTTCTATGAATAGGATATCTTACTTCTGCATTTGTTTTGAAGACAATATAATTGACAATAATTTTATCTTTTAGTTCTTTACTATTCTGCTTAGTGTCAAATTCTGGCTTGTCCTTTTTGATACATTTGTTCTGCAAATGACCAGTTTTACCACATTCCCAACATTGTATTCTTTTGATTTTCTTCTAAAATTTTTGTTGATTGTTGTTGTGACAACTTCTAGTAAGAAATTATTGTAGGAGTCTGTTGAGATCTTTTACAAGTAATAATATTTTGGCTTTAGCTGTATCTTCCTGTTGCAACATGTCTCGCTTCCTGGCTTCTTATTTTAGAGCTATGCCTTCCGTCTTTTTTATTTTTATTTTTTCTGACTTCATGTTCATCTCATATGTTTGAAAAACCCCATCAATTCATCCAGTCTTGTTGTAGAGATGTCACGAGCTTCTTCAATGGCTGTTACTTTTGCTTCAAATCTCTTAGGTAAGGATGTAAGAGTCTTATGTACCAATTTTTCATTCAAGGACCTTTTGCTCAACTGAAAAGCTTGATTTGTTATGTCCATCAATTTTGCGTTGAACATAGTTATAGTCTCATCTTCCTCCATCTTAAGATTTTCAAACTTGGTAGTTAACATTTGGAGTTTTGATATTAGGACAAGAGTTGTACCTTCATGAATATTTTCTAAGATGTCTCATGCTTCCTTTGCTGTTTCACATGTTGCAATATATTTGAATTGATTTTCAGCAACTTCTCCAAATATGGCATTCAAAGCCTTCTCATTTGCACTAGCTTTCCTTGTATCTTCAAGACTCCAATTGCACTTCTTCTTTTCGGCATCTTCTTCAGTCAGAGGAGACCAGCCTTCTTCCAAAGCGGTTCATGCACTTTTATTAAGAGATTTGATGAAGGCCTTCATGCGTGCTTTCCAATATGGATAGTTGGAACCGTTGAGTAGCGGTGGCCTTGTGACGGATGCTCTTTTCCTTGCAACCATTGTCGGAACTCTACTTTAACCTCGCCGGCTTTGCAACCAAAGCAAACAATGAAGACCAAGCTTTGATACCACTTTTTAGTTCCGGAGGGGAAGGTGTGTGTTAATTTTTCGCTTAACTTACTAGTAATAAAATCATACACCGACAATCAAGCAAGCAAAAAAGAGACACATGATATGGTCACTAGTTCGGTACACCCTTGCCTACATTTGGGGGGCAAAGCCCGGAGAAATAATCCACTAAAAGAGGTTAAGAATAAAAAGTACAAACACACTCTCTCACTCATTCAATACAAGGAATATCCTCTCAAGATTGCCCGAAACCCACTCTTCTTAACCCTCACCAAAGTTCTTTCTCGAGCGACTCATCCTAAACTTCAAGCAGAGTATCTTATATAGACGCACCAACATCCCAATAAATCCTCCTCTTTTAGACTTCTTTACGACTTCTTAACTTGGACACCTTCCACAGTTAAATGTTGCAACACCCAGCTGCAACACTGCCCTCCTTGCTGAACATGACTGAGTTCTAGCCCAGTTGCAACTGAACTCGCGACACCTTCAATCCTCTCTGTTCCTTCAATCCGCTTCGTTACAGTTAACTCATCCCGAGCTCCTCCTGCCTGTAACCACTTCCTTCCTCACGTCATTTCAGCAAGTCCCTCTCCTGAGGGTCGCACCCACCAAGGCGTGAACACCATCTCACTAAAAATGGCTCCAAAAGATCTCCCGATCTTCTTTCCAAATTTGGTCCAAGTTTGGTCTTCTTATAAAATCTTCGTTTGAATCATGGATATATTGTTACTAAACTTGATCTCCTCTCATCCAAGTTTAGTTTTCAATATCTTCCAAGCATGATCTCCAATCATCCATGCTTAGTCTTCAAATCTTCAATCAATCCTTAACTAATCTTCAATTAATCTTCACCTAAAAGTATGAATTATACCGAAATACATATTTTGATGAATACGGTATAAAATGCACATTTCAGTAATTTTAAAAAGATATGTAATATTAAAAATAAAGCTTCATCTAATTAGCCTCAAATGAATTTAAACTTTTTAAATCCATTTATAACTCAAGGTTGAGTTTGATTTATGTACTTATATCTTATCAATTTATAATTTATGTTTTTTAGCTGGATGGCAGGTGATTTGAAAAAGCAAAAAATATTTTCTTAATAAAATTCTTCTTAATAAAATTTGACAAATAGTGCATGTGCTGTTTAATATAAATTTTACTATTTTATTTTATTTTATATATATTTATGAATTTTTTTTTATCAAATTTATTATTACTTATGCCCCTCCAAAGTCCAAACCATACATGAGAGTTTCAATAACAATTGGAATCTTTATATAATTAAGAAAATTAATTTTATTTTGATGTACTAATTATTTATAAAAAAATAATATAAATATTTGCTGTCTGCTTTTAAAACTATAATACTTATCATTTATATAGATTTATCTTAAATTTCATGGCCATATTAATCAATAATGTAAACCAAACTATAAAATAAGCAAATATAAATGCGTCTAAGTTCAACATATTTTTTTGTATCGATAATTAGACCATATTTATTGCCTCATTATGGTTCATGTATTCTTTTGTCACATATTTTAAGATTTTACATATTTAGAAATTTTTTTATTGGCATTTGTTATCAATCTGTTTCATACCCAAATCTCTCAATCTAAAAATCAATATTTTTATTATAGTGGGTCTTTATCAACATATTTCTAAAAAATATTTGAATCTTGGGCAAAGATTTAGGCTTAAAAAAATCTATAATTTTATTATATATAATTTTCTAATACCAAAAATTTTTATTATATATTTCTTATTTACCATCATCTTTGTCTTTTTCCATCTTTATTTCCTACTTTCATTACTTTCAACTAATCTTTTAATTTATCTTTCCATTATTTTTATTTTCTTCATCATTGTCAAATATGATTATTCGTCATATGAAAACTACAGCATTTGACAAAAAAAAAAGGGTTATGTGCGGACTTCCTGCATATGACAAAAGAAACCAGGGTCCGCAAATGAGAAAAAGGAGGTGTGCAAGTGAAGTTTCATCTTATTTTTTTTATTGTATAACATTTACAATGTTCCCAATATTGTCTTATTTGGATGAAATCAATTTAAAGCAGATAATATATCTACTAATGTTGTCAAGATAACCGGTCCTCTATATATCTTTCCTGAATTTTTTTCTTGAGAATTTTATTTTTATTTTAAAAATTAAAAGTTAGAAAAATGGGGTGCTTGGCCCATTGAAAGTTTTAATATATATATATATATATATATATATATATATATATATATATATATATATATATATATATCAAATTGAAATAAAAAATCATAATAGTAATCACGTGGGAGATGGGGTCCGCACTATGATTTTTTTTTTATAATATTTAATATTTAAAAAAATAAACTTGGTATATTAAATAAAAATTAATAATAAATAAGATATCTACTTAAATAGGGATTGATGTAAAAATTTTATTTTTAAAATTTTTATTAAAGTGGATAAGTTGTTATTAAATTTTATATTTGGATATATATTTTTTTATTAGACTTATCATGCATAATCTTGATAATCATCAAATTTTAGCATATCTAAAAACAATAATAATGATAATAATAACAGGTAATTACCAAAGAAACCCCAAAGTTTGCAATATTCACAAAAAAAACCCCACGAATTTTGATATCCCTAAAAAACCCTTTTTTTTCTATAGAATGAATTTCAAATCCCCTAGGATTGTAACGGAGATTGACGGAGTTAAATTTGAATTTATTGAACAAAATTGCCCTTACGTGGGAAGTTGTGAAATCGCGACTTGGTTTGACGGTAATGGCCTTACGTGGAATGATGTTACCGCTTATAGAGGAAGCGGTTTATTTTTCTTTGTTTATTACCGAAAGAATACCATTTCCGCCGCCGGTTAACTGCGATCATCGCCTCTTCACCTTTCCATTTCCGAAGTTGTCATTGGCTGGGCATCTTGCTATCATCGCCTCTTCACCTTTTCCATTTCCGAAGTTGTCATTGGCTGGGCATCTCGCTATCATCGCCTCTTCACCATTATCTGGAAGGAGAACTCCCGCTCAAGTCTTCGGAATTTCATCAGTTTTCACACCAAGGTAAGGAGGCCGTTGATGAATCTGATGATTGAGTTTTCTGTGTGATAAATTTGATTTCGTGTTTTATAATGTTGTCTCCGTTTAACAATTTATGTCTCCGTTTAAGTATTGAGTTCACTGTTTGACTATTTTGGTTTCTGTTTAACTATACGAGTCTAAACAGATGTATTGTTTTTCTTGTAGGGTTTTGGTCATGGCGGTCAACCTAGTTAATGGCCGATGCTACTTGACACCTGTTGTCCAAACTCTGAGTGAATTGAAAGCTCACATGAGTGGACGTCACTAGGAGATTATTAGAAAGACACCGTTCGCGGCTTTGACCAAGATTGAAGCCGTCTTCCAAGAGAGAATCCTTCTTGATTCTCTGCTACAGAGGTTTGATGACGCAGCAACAAATTCAGGATCGGGGCCAGCCTGGTCAGTTTCAGGCTTCACGATGTATTGGAGACGCTATCGTGTTCCAAAAAAAGAAACCATGCTCGGCATTCGAATCGAGGTTTCTATCAAGACTCCATTAAGAAAACACTTGAGCAGCTAGTTCAGCAGAGGGGGGAAGAGGAGAATTTTGTAAAACTCCTCATGGTGTACCTCATGGGTACTATTCTCTTCCCGAACACCTCCTGCTCTATTCCAATCTGGATCGTTGACTACGTCGACGACCTAGCCGGCATGGGACGATATGCATGGGCGCAAACGACCCACAAGTGGATGATGGAGGACGTTCCACAAGCGGCCGCTCGAGTGCAAGCGAGGTGCACCGGGAACAAGACCAACACGGGGTACGTCAAAGGTTGCTCGGTTGCGCTAACGACTTGGTTCTATGAGCTCACCGACACAGGTAAGAAGATTCATTTTGGCAAGACCCCAACAATCCTGTGCTACGGTGAGAACAGCTACCGGAAGCAAGTGTCCACAGGAACCTTATTTTCATCTTTTGAAGGAAAAGAGGTAATAAATCGATTTAAGTACCGTATTTGTCGTTTAACAAAATATATTAGTGTTTAAACATATGATTTAACGTTTAACAATATTGGGTATTGTTTACCTTACGTGTTTTTGTTACAAACATAGTATTTAGTGTTTAACAGTATTGTTGTTTACAATTGTCAGTTTCCCGAATTGCTCACCGCGAACCAGGATGAAGAAATATTTGTTGGGGCCAGCCGTCGGGTTGATACAACTATACACGGAGGTGATATTCCCGCTCCCGTTCCGTTGGCGTCAAGGAGAGATGATCGGCCAACATCCTCGAAGCGCGTCCGACGCCGATCACCTTCCCGGAGCCCAACCCTCGCACAGACTGCTCTGCGACGGGCAAGCCCCTCTTCACCCCCCGATAGCAACATCCGACGACCTGACCGCACGTCTATTGTAGGCGTGCGAGATATTCACTATAGACTTCCCCAGGCTTGTTGCTCGCGTGGCGGCTTTGGAGGCACGTTCGCAGGCCGATGTTGACGCAAGAGCCCCCCTCCATCCGCCGGGTGACTGTGCTACCATCTCCGACGACGACATTATTGCGAAAATAGTCCTATGAGGCCGTCGTCGAAAGAGGCTTGCGTGGAAGGAACCAACAATGTCGTTGCCTTCGCCGGCGGACGTCGTCGTAACGGAAGCACCAATTGATGTTGAACCAACAATGGCTGAGGCTCAGCCAACTTTAACTCCGAGCGCGCCATTGGAAAAGGGGCAAGTACTGGACGCGCGGGCTGCACTGGCTTTAGGCTCGCCTGTCGATGCTGCTGGCGATGTCGACAGGATAATAGAATCTCTTGCCAGTGAAGTCCCTTCGTTGGAGGCACTGGCACCGACAACGAAGGAGAACACCATCCAGGCGGTGATTTACGTGGAAACGGAGAAAGACGCTGGCTTGTTAGCGGTAGCGGCATCGGCAACAAAGGAGGACACAATCCAGGTGATAGTATCCCTGGAATCGAACAAAGACGCTGCTGCGTTACCGGCACCGACACCAAAGAAAGACTTTATGGCAGTACCGGATTCTAATAAAAACGTTGCCGCAGCTACCGTAAATAAGGAGGCTGCCACCGAAGGGCAAGGAGTCGTCAACGAGCAAAGAACACTTACTCAAGCTGAGAGGACACTTCTTGCAAATCAACAGTTCGATGACGTGCAGAAGAACTTTCTTCCGAAGAAGAAAAAATATGCCGGGTTACCGCGTCTCGCGCAATTCGAACAGGAAATCATATCAATATTCATGAATTGCTATATGGACTCGTAAGTTTCGTTTAACTATCTATGTTATCAGTTAAGTATTTTACGTTTCTATTTAACTATCCGATTTATTCTTTAACTATATCATTTCTCGGTTTAAGTATGTTAGTTAGCATTTAAATAGTTTTATTTTTTGTTTAAATATCAGGACTGTCGTATGGAGGAATGACTATGTTTACACGACACGAGCCAACGTGTTCACGTTATTGGACGGGAAGGAAATTGTGACAGACGACGTCGTCGACGTTCTCGTCTGCATCATCCAGAAGGAGCTTAAGAGATCGTTGTCTCCTTATAAGAAGCGGGCTGCCATCACCCGGCCACTGGCACTGTGCCTGTCCAAATAAGAGGACACTGCGGAAATCGCTATCGGCATGATTGACGATGCTGCGCGGAACGTCCATGATCTTGACATCGTAATAATGCCAATAATTTTAAATGGCCATTTCCACGTCCTCGTTGTGGACAACATTAAACGAGAGTACAAGCATTACTCTTCTAGCAAGAGTGAGGAATACGACAGAGACGCGATCGATATGGTAAGTTACAGGTCACACGCATCGGGCTTCGTATTTGTCTATACTAACTTTAAAGTTTATTTCTTTACAGCGAAAACTATTCAAAAATTGCGTCGAGATGGAATTGGGCGTGTCGGCGACGTCTTCGTACCCCATGATTCATGATAGGAGTGCTCCACGACAAAAAAAAGGAAGTGTCGACTGCGCAGTGTACGTGATGCGGTTTATTGAGCAAATTCTAAATGGTGAAAAGCTACGTCTACCGCAAGCGGATGTCCCTTACCTACGACTGAAATATGTCGCACGCATACTTATCGATGGGAGTCCAGCCGGTGTAAGCGACAAAGGCGAGAAGAGCACCGCATCCGATGCACAAGTATAACTTAGTTTGTTAATTACAATGTAATCTTCCTAACATAACAAACAACGGCTGTCCGTATCGTTGGCAGTTTTTTCCAAAAACATGTAAATTTTCTTCTTCAGTGTTTAACTTTAGAAAAATATGTTTGAATATCAGTGTCTATGTTTAAATAAAACGGTCTCTTTTTAAATATCAATGTCTTCGTGTAAGTGAGTAGGCTTCTGTTTCATAAACACTGAGTGACAAACAGAAAAGTTTTTGCTTTGAACTCTGCATGGGAAATTGTGGGAGTGTGACGTGGTTTAATCATAACGGCCACTGCAATAATTTCTCCGTCTTGGGAGGAGGTCAGGGATTTTGAAATACATTCTGTACCCGCTTCTGTACGACCGGAATTAACTTTTCGATCATTGTCTCGACGGAGGGCTTATGGCGGCAACCCTAGTTAATGGCCGATGCTCCATGACAGCGGTGGCGGACACGATGGCTGAATTGAAGGTTTACATGAATGAACAGCACTGAGAACTTATACGATTGACACCGTTCGAAGCATTTACTGCGGTGGGAGCGGTATTCCAAGATAAGGCCTTTCTTGATTTCCTGTTGCAAAGGTACGATGACCGCACTAATAAATTCAAGATCGGGGTAAGCATGCTAAGTTTCAGGCCTGAAGATGTCGCCCTCGTTCTTGGTCTGCACTGCGATGGAGAGGAAGTCGTCTTTCAGAAGAAGAAATCACGCTCATCTTTCCAAGAGAGGTATTTCTCGAAAAACTACGAGAGGCACAGCGACTCTATCAAGAGCACTCTTGAGCAATTCGGCAGAGTGGAGAAGAGGAAAATTTTGTCAAACTCCTGATGGTGTACCTCATGGGTACAGTCCTCTTCTCAAATACGTCATGCTCGGTGCCAAATTGGGTTGTTAATTACGTCGATGATCTACCGGCCATGGGTAGTTACGCTTGTGCGTAGGCGACGCACAAGTGGCTTATGGATGACGTCCCACTAGCTGCCGTGAGAGTTTGAGCAAGATGCGCCGGGGAGAAGATCCAGACGGGGTTCGTGAAGGGTTGCTCGCTCGCATTGAACATATGGTTTTACGAGCTAACCGGTTGCGGAAACAAAGTGAACTTTAGCAAGACACCGAGGATGCTGTGCTACGACAACCAAGGGTCGGTACAAACCATTTTGCCATCCCTGGAAGGGAAGGAGGTACATATATCGAAGTCTCTGTTTAACTATAGGGATTACTATTTGACTATTGCGTTTACCGTTTACATTTGTACTTCTTCGTTTAAAAAGACATGGTCTCCAAAACCTTATCTTACGTATGTTAGTTTCGTGAGCTGGTTACCGCGAATGCGAATGAAGATATAATTGTTGGGGCCACCCGCTAGACAATGCAAGATGAAACGCTAATCTATTCCGAGCGCGTAAACCGGCAGACAGGAACACCCCCCTTGATGTCGACTGCCCCACCGACTTCGGCAGCCACCCCGACGGCACAAAGCGACAATGTCACTGCACGTCTGCTGCAGGCGTGCCAGTTATTGACAACCGAGTTCCCTCAGTTTGTTGCTCGGGTTGCGGCAATAGAAGGACAGTCACAATCGAATGTGCCGTCCATACAAACAAATGAAGTTCCCTGTTCGGATGCACCGGAGGTAGCCCCGACGAGTGTGGGGGCCTTCAGTGAGATGAGCTCGGAATTTGACTCGGACGAGGTCATTGGGGTCGCCATTCGAAGAAGGTCACATTTGAAGAGACGTGTGTAAAAAACAAGAAGAACAAAGCATCTCACTCCGCAGGCTGCCGAGGAGACAATGGCAGTAACGCAGACAGACAGAAATCCAGAGAACGATGTCGTCGTCGCCGCATCGCATACAGTGAGTAGCAACAATGAACCATACGAACAGGTACGACATGACTTCATTCCGGAGTATTTGAAATACCCCGGGTACTCGCGACTCGACATACTCGAGCAAGAGTTAATAACGATCATCGACGGAGTTGCTGCAATGGTCAAGGACTTCATAACGATCATCAACACAACGACCAACATAAAGATTTCGGCTTTCCGCAACCAGTTCGTCTACCGTCTTATGTATATTGGGGCATAAGTAGGTGTCTCATTTGTTCGCTTGCTCACGACGGGTGCATAACATCCGCATTAATTTGAACCTGTACCATAACAAATTATAATTGATTGTTAAGGTAAGCCAAGAATAGTTAAACATAAAAGTAGATAGTTAAACAAAAACAATTATAATTAAACACGAACAAATATAATTAAAAGGAAACCATTATAGGCAAACGTAAAGTAAACGAAGTTAAAGAGTGACGAAGATGTCTAAACAGATTGAAAATCAAACATTCAAATACCGTATGGAGTCGACCATTCTTGTTACGGGTAAATGGCGAGCTTCTTTTATCCACGCATTGAAGGACTTTAAGACATTTGAATACATATTGCCCCAACGTTGACCTTTGAACAAATAATTACACCAATGTGACAAATTTGACTTCTGAAGCAACCAACGATGCGCTTCTGGTGATGTGGCCCGCAATTCATTCACCATATCATCAAATTCTTTAGCCGTTGATGCCCACGCAATACGAAAGCATATGGACCAGCACTCGTCCTTCAATGCCTTCCCAAGTCTGCCATTGGCTTTCATAAAATTGGCCTCCAAGTGTCGAAGGCAATAGGCATGTGGGGAAGAGGGGAAGACCCTTGCAATGGCATTCACAAGCCCCTTAGACTTGTCCGACACAAATGTAATAATCTCTTCATAATCGCCGTCATCGTATAATGCATCACCTAACTTGGAAATGAACCATGTCCAATTCGCATCTGTCTCGTTGTCGACGATACAGAAGGCCAAGTGGAAAAACCCATTGTTTCCATCTTTGCATGTGGCACCCAGCAACGTACCACGATATTTTCCAAAAAGATGGGTACCGTCGACAAATAGCAGCGGCCTGCAACCCCGCTTGAATCCCATGATACAAGCATGGAAGAGAAGAATGCACGTTTAAAATGCTCACTGTCTCTTTCTACAATCGCAATGCTGCCGGGATTTGTCTCAGCCACCTTATCCACGTACCAGAGCAACAGATCATAGCTGGAGACGTTGCTGCCGTCGAGGATCACCCGGGCACGCTCTTTACCCAACCAAGCTTGCTTGTATGGAATGTGGACACCGTGTTCCTGTAACATGTCCTTCTGAATGTCGATAGGCCTGCACAATGGCTGGCTTTTAAGCTTATCAATCACTCGTGCGCTTACCCATTTTTTCGACGCTTTCGGATGTGACACCGATCTAATTACACCACCGCAAGTGTGTGACGGGTGCATTGTCTTTATTCTGAACATATTTTTATTGTATTCCTTTGATGCATGAAGGCGCCAGCCACAACCAACTGCAGCGCATTCTACAGTCACCCTGTGTTTCTCATTCTTTATGAATTTGAAGTCGAAATTCCTCTTGATTGCAAAATTTCGAAGCGCTTCTCTGAAATGTTCAACGTCTACGAAATGTTGTCCGATATCCAACGACAACACTTCGGGATGATCCGAGGGGGACGGAAGGCATGCTCCACCGTCCGGGTCGCCATGAGATGGAACAGGTGCGCTGGTAGAATCAGAATTCCTGCCAACACTTCAGTTAAGCGAAAAACATTAGTAACTTAATCGGAAACAAAATAAGTTCACTTGAAACGTATATATTTAAACTAAAACATAATAAGTTAAACACAGACACAATTGGTTAAACGATAAAATATATGTTTAAACGGGAACTGGGATGAGACCGGTTAACAAAGCATAACTTATTGGTTTAAAAGGGGAACTTATTTTTTTAAACGCAAAATAGAATATTTAACGTAAAAATATAATAATTAAACGGTAACTATAATAATTACGTGAACACATATGACTTTAAGAGTAAAGATAAAGGATAAGAACTTTACAATGATAAGAATTCGTTTTGACTATGATGGGAAAATGGCACATCATCTGTCTCAACAACGAGATCGACTGCAGCGCATTTGAAGAGTGAGTATACATGACACATGTGCTGGAAATCAACCTCATTTTCCATTGGACAAATCGTTTTATGTCCATCGGGTGTGATAAACTTCACCCTAACATGGGAAACATCAAGACCCCATCGGTCACATATCTCCGCAAAGATTGAATCCCAACAAGTTTGTGCCGTGAACACTAGCACTCGTCCCTCACCGTTGTATCTTGCAATTGCACAAAAACTCTCCATTAAAAACTTGCATATAAATAAATATAAATTAGTACTCTCCCTTAAAAGATGATCAAAGGATGATCAAAGTGATGGAAAGGAAGACATTCTCACCTTATCGGCCAACCGGCGGAGTTCAAAAGAATGCAAACGATGAGTCTTCCAAACTTTGTTTCAGAAAAAATCAACGCAAGAAGGAATGAAAAAGATTGACAAAAACCAAATAAAAAATGTTTAACATGATGTGACTGGGCGGTTTTTTCCCACCATTTACAAGGGTACACACGGAATTTCATAGCATAACCCTTATACAAATGAACGACAGGGGGGAAAAAGGAATTCAAACACTAACGGAAGGGCTTTTTGGGGTATTACAAAACTTGCAGGGGCTGTCTGGGAAGTTTTGTAATTCGCGGGGGGTGAATAGTAATTTTCCCTAATAATAAATATAAATATAAATAAAACCCTAAAACAGATACAACCCGTCTCTTGAAATCCCTACTTCTCTCTCTCTCACAATCTCTAAAAAAAAAGTCTTAATTTCCCTCTAGCTCCTTTCTCTCCTTTTGTAAGGCAAGTAATGAAATTCAACTCTAGATTGTTTACAGATTTCACTAATCCGTGAGTTTTTTTTTCTTTTTTATTTACTCAAATTTTTTCAAGTTTATGTTTTATCTTCCATTATAGAGGATTTTCTTTTTTTTCCCCTATTTGTTTTATACCAAATTTATTTAATTATTTATTGCAAAAAAAAAATTGATAGTTGAATAATTGTTGGATAATTGTTAAATAATTGTTCAATATTTGGTTGATTGATTATTTGTCATGAAAAAATTTTTAATTTTTTTTTTAGATATTTGTTTAATTGATTATTGTCAAAATTTAGATTATTCATTAAATTATTTTTAAATAATTGAATTAAATTGTGAATTGTGTAAAGTTTTTAAATTGCATCATTTATTGTTTTAGTTATTAATTGTTAGTTGTGTTAATGGTTAATTATGTAGATATGGAGAGGTATTTTACATCTAAACCAAAACATAATGAATCGAGAACACATGTTTCTTTTGAAGCAAGGGTTATAACACAAAAAAGAATTCATGTTGAATTTAGTCCAAATGATATCATCACTTATCTTGGACTTCAACAATTAATTGAAGAGTATGATGTGGGGATTAGAAACCAAGTTCAAAGAGAATATCTATTAAAAGGTCCATGTCAGCTATTCGGATATAATTTTCCTAAAAAACTGCAGGGGAAAGAAATGCAACGCTTTCAAGAAGTATGGTTTCAGAAGTTTGATTGGTTGGAATATAGTGTAGCAAAAGATAAAGCCTATTGCTTTTGTTGTTATCTTTTCAGGCAAGATAGAAGTGAAAAAGGTGCAAGTGATATTTTTACAAAAAAAAAAGATATAGTAATTGGAGAAAAGCACTTAAAGCTTTTAATCAACATATAGGTCCAGTGAATAGTGCACATACTAATGCTAGATGACATTGTGAGGATTTCAAAAATCAAAGACAAAGCATGCCACATGTGTTATTTTCTCATGGGCTTTAAATGGAGATTGATTATCGCTCTCGGCTAACAGCTGTTTTGGATGTTGTTTGAATTCTTTTGGTACTTGGTCTTGCTTTCCGTGGTCATGACAAGTCTTCTAGTTCCAAAAATAAGGGGAACTTTCTAGAGATATTCAATTGGTATACAAAAAAAGTTGAGAAGATTAGGAGTATTATTAATGAAAATGCTCCATGGAATAATCAATTAACTTCTTCTTTGATTCAAAAACAGCTAGTGAATGCATGTGCAACAGAAACAACATTAGCAATTATTAGTGAAATTGGCGATAGGAATTTCTCACTAATTGTTGATGAGTCTCGAGATAAGTTAGTAAAAGAGCAAATTGAGGTAATTCTAAGATTTGTGAATAACAGGGACAAGTTATTGAAAGATTTTTTTGTTATTCAACATGTAAATGATACTTTTGCATGTTTACTAAAAGTAACTTTAGATAAATTGTTTGCTCATCACAATTTATCAATTTCAAAATTGCGAGGGAAAGGGTATGATAGAGCTTCAAATATGAGAGGGGAATTTAATGGTTTAAATACATTGATTTTAAATGCAAATCTCTTTGCGTTTTACATCCACTGTTTCACCCACCAACTACAATCTGTGGTTATCTCAGTTGATTAGAATATTTTGGTTATTTTTGATTTGTTTTTGTTATACAAGTACTATTGTGAATATTGTGGGTTCTTCATGTAAAAGAAAAGATTTATTACTTCAAATACACCATAAAAAAATTGTAAAGAGATTGGAGACTGGCGAGATTTTTACAGAACGAGGTAAGCATCAAGAGACAAATTTGTAAAACCAGGAGATACTCGCTCGGGTTCACATTTTACAACTTTAATCTGTTTGCTGACTATGTGGAAATCAGTTTCAGAGGTATTGCAAAATGTGTGTTAGGATGGGACTATTGCATATCAAAATGGTATTGCATCTAGTTTGATTAGAAAAATGGAGAGTTTTGAATTTGTATTTGTTTTGCACTTGATGATGAAAGTGTTTTGGGAATCACAAACGAATTATCAAATGCTTTACAACAAAACGATCAAGACATTGTTAATGCCATGACGTTAATTGATACTATGAAAGATCGTATACAAGATTTGAGAGATAATAGATGGGATGAGTTATTAGAAGAGGTTAGCATCTTTTGTGCTAAAATGTGTATTCCATTACCCAACATGAAGGATAAAATACCAGTTCGGGGTCGTTCTAGGCATAAAGGATAGTGGATTACTAATTACCATCATTATCATGTTGAAGTTTTTATTGCAATTCTTGATTTAATTGCCAATAATATTATTATAGAGTTGCTAACTTGCATATCATGCCTTCATGCAAGACACTCATTTTCTAGATTCCATCATGGTAAGCTACTTAGCCTTGCTAAGACTTATTCTAATGATTTTTCTGTATAAGATCTTAAGTTCTAAAAGAGCAACTTCACATCTACATTCAAGATGTTAGAAGAAGTTCTGATTTTGTTGAATGTCATGATCTTACAAGTCTTGATGTGAAGCTAGTTGAAACTAGAAAGCATTTGGTTTTTTCATTAGTTTATCGCCTTATTGAATTGGCTTTGATCTTAGCCGTGGCAACGACATCAGTTGAGAGAGCCTTCTCGGCAATGAATATCATCAAAAATGAATATATTCCACAATAAGATAGGAGATGAATGGTTGAATGATATGATGATTGCTACATTGAACATTAGGTGTTCGAAACAATAGATGATGTATTTATATTTTTGAACTATCCCTACTATTGTGTTCGAAACAATCCTTCTATTTTGTTGAGATTTCAAAATATACAAAGTAGATGGATTCAACTCCCACCTCGTAGGGATAGTCATTAGAACTTAGATGTATTTATATTTTTGAAAAATATTGATTATTATAAATTTTAAATTTGAATTAATATAAATTTTTTATATTTATATATTTATTCAAAGTGTTGAGTGGTTTCATTGAGTTCTATGTGTATTAGATTGTATGGTTGTACTTGTATAAGTTCGATATTTATGGTTTGCTCTATATTGATAAACATTTGGAGATTATTTTATTTTATTTTTGTAAGTTTTTGATATGTTATTTTGTAGAGCTTTATGTTTAATGATTTTTATTGTTTTCATGGGTGCATTGATATTAAATAATTTTAAATAAATTAAAATTCATAGGTGTATTAGCACGGGGATCCCCGTGAAGGGGGTTTTCCCTGCGGGGATTGGGATGAAAGACTTTTTTTTCGTAGGGATTCAGGGATGGGAATTCCCAGTCTCTGTCCCTCCATATTATCACCTCTATGCGCCTCATAAAGAAAAAACTTTATTTTAATTTGATTCATTACATCTAAATAAAAATTATCACAAGAGCTAATTAATTAATTTTAATAAAATTCTACTTTTATTATAAAAAAGATATTTGTATAATTTATAATATGTTTTAATGATGTATGAATGTGTAATATAGGAGCTGTATTGCGGAGGAAAAAAATACTGATTTTTTTAATTCATTTTACTGAGCTACATGTATATATACAAGTGCTTGTATCTATGCATGGCACATCTAGCTTATTAGCAAAAATTAGATATATAATTAGGGACTATTTGAATTGTTGTAGAACTGTAAATGAACCAATGTTTTTGTTAAAAGCTTGAAGTTTTTTGTCATTAAGGGCTTGGCTCGGCTTGTTAATTAAGTAAACAAGTGATTCTTGAGCTCAATTTCTAAGCTCATAAAGTAAACGACAATTTCTAAGCTCATAAAGTAAAAGAGTCAAAAAGATTCTTCCAATGTCTCATTTCTGGGTCCAATGGAATTCATAGGTATAGGAAGAAGCCCCATCAAATAGAGATTTTTTCTTTCGACCATCTTTCGATTGTTAATACGAGATATAAGAACCACTACTACAAGCAGTACTACACCTTTGATCGTGAAATATCGATTGCTTGTTGAACCCTGTGAATCACGTGAAAGTAGGATACTCCCAATTCGGGGGTCAAAGAGTTTCATAAAACGTTCTTGGTGGAAAAAAATGTGAGTGGTCACTCGTTTACTTTATGAGCTTAGAAATTGTCGTTTACTTTATGAGCTTAGAAATTGAGCTCAAGAATCGCTCGTTTATTTAGGCTTGCGAATAACTCATTTATAATATCATTAAAGGCTCGTTTATTAGAATCGTTAAAAAGCTTGTTTACAGTGTTATTAATAAATTTACAAGAATTATTTATAAAAATTATTAGTAGAATTGTTTATAGTATCATTAATAAGCATATTTATATAACGTATTTATGGAATTATTTATAGTAATATTAACGTGGTCTTTTATGGGATTATTTGTAATATTGTATCACAAAAAATATCACACGTCCATCTAGTATAAGTTTAACAAAAAAAAAAAAAAAAGATTAATTTATAATTTTTATTATAAGAAGGTTTAATATTATTTTAAAAACAATACATTTTTAATAATAATAATAATAATAATAATAATAATAATAATGTATTATTTTATGAAAAAATTGACTATACTTTATCAAACTAACAAGCCAAGTGTGAGCCTTAGAATTTGATGAAGTTTTAAGTTGGCTTGTGCTTGGCTCAGACTGAGTTGAAGTAAGCTCAAGTCTAGTTTAGGTTCGATTAAAATAGTGACAAACCAAGTTTAGCTCGGGTGCTAGTTTATGACTCTAATTTGTGGTGTCTAATACACAAATGTTTGATTTGATGTAAAACTTCAATTTACTTTTAATAGTGAGTTGGAGTTGACCACATATTTTGTCATCAATCTTTTATATTTTATTTTATTTTATTTTGATAGGTTCTATTAAAAGGTACACACCAAATTAGGAAAAAATTAAATTGCACAATTAAAAAAAAACCTATAAAATTTTATTTCATTTAGATCTTGTTAAGACTACCCTATAAACTAGGGAACAATCTTGTTTAATTTAGTTTTGCATAGTTCTCTAGAAGCAAAAGCAACAAGCCATCATGCAATCAATTAATGTACTACATAGCAAAGTTCAATGCAAGGTGTATAACATCCAAATTTAGTTAAAATGTTGCTTGGAAACCATGCATTGGACTAACACACAACTCCTTGATTAATCATTAATCCTCAATCATTTTAGTTTGTCCTTCACCCTCCACATCATGCAACATCAAATTGTTCCTAATTTAATCATAGTATTAATAATAATTTGATGAAATTAAGATTAATCTATCACCTGAAACTTCGTTTTTAATTATCCAAACCATATTTTAGAAATAGTAAAAGGATTTATAATGTCATAACAATTGAATGTAAAGTTCATTAATAAAGTTGTAGGTGATTATGATTTATAAGGATTTGTAATATCATGACTTTTAAAGGGTTTAAATAAAAATATCTATTATTTGCTAACAGACCTTGCAAAACTGAATATTTATTTAAGGACAAGCAAATCTCATTATTTTTGCTAATATTTTTGTGGTTAGGGTCTCATCCACAATAAATATCTAATCATGTAACCCACAAGTGTACAAAAATATTTTACTATTTTATATTATATTACAAAACCATTTATGACATAGTACTGAATGTTAAAATAAAAAAATTATAATTATCTTGTTTTTACATGGATATTTCATTAATTACTAATTTTCATGGGGCCAAACATGACGCACACGCACCAAGAAAACACATGCACCTCTTGTATTAATTTATTTTAATGAAAAGATATTTTCCTTCTTTATTTAACTACTTCAAACTTTTTTATTTCTCAAATTTGAATCTATCTAGTATTAAATATAATTAATTATAGTATACATGTAAACACCAATGTCAGTAAAACCAGACCTGACATTGAACTGTTTAAAATTTGGGTTACTGATTTACCGATTCACTTATAATAAAATAATAATTTAAATAAGTGCTAATTTTCTAAAAAAATAAACAAATTACAAATAACAAACTTTAAGTTTTTAACATTGAAAAATAAAATAAAAATAAAAAAACACATCATCAACACATCTACTCAATGATCCACAGTTATCTAACAACAAATTTTAAGTCTTAAACATACTAAAAAAAAATTAAAATTAAAAAAGTAATATTAAAAATCCACAAAATAGTTAAAATGACATAGAAGACCCTGAATTTTTCATATATAAGAACCCATCCTTAATAGTAACATCATTTTAATAATTTACATCAAACCTTCCGATCCATTAAAAAACAGATGGTTCAATAAGTTATTAATTAAACCGACTATTTAATATATTTTATTTTGGGTCAATTACAAAATTAGATTGGTTCCATGACTAGTTCAACAACAGGTGGTCTCTGACTTGGTTCTAATAACAATAATAAACACAGTTTCATTGTTTGATATATGCGTGTGAAATTGGAAATCTAACGGGAATATATATTAACATAAATGGGAGTGTAATTTTAAGTTTTTTTTATAAGGGTACATTTTAAAAAGAGTATTAAAATAAATTGGTAAATAAAATTTAAAAGACAAAAAAAAAAGAAATCTAGAAAGAAAAAGAAGTCACGATAATAAAAACATTGCATGCAAAGTGACTGCCGTCACGAGGCGGGTAGTACTGCTCACGTGCGTCCCCACCCGCACGTGCGAACCCCACCGAAAGCGGCAGCTATTCACGCCCCCCGCACGTGCGGGGCCCACTCTCCCCAACCTTCCCAGAAGATTCCAGAATGCCGGATTTAACCTCCACCGTAAAATAAAAAAAAAATATATATATATTTTTATTAAAAAAATTACATTACAAACAAAAAAAACTTATTATTATTATTAGTATTATTTTTCATCAAGTGGTTCAGAAAACGAGCTGAGACGTGGACCAATCTCAGCCGCTGATTGGAGATTAGGGACTAGATGACCCTCCAGTTTGGGGAAAAGCCAAAAATAGGACCACTCTCAAATTATAAAAAAACCAAGGGCTTAACCGTAAAAGAAAACCACACTAATATTAAATATTAGTTACGTACACGGGGGTTGGTGTTTTATAAACACCACTCAATAACGATATATTTACGAAACTACCACTACAAAGTAACCAACACGTAGTGGCATTTTCGAAAATGAATTGGGAAAGCAAGGGTATGAAAGGGAATACATCATTAGGATAAATGGGACGAGAAGATAACATAAACCGTGAGGGACGGGGTGGCGGCTTCTCATTTAGGCCCCTGAAAAAATTTATAATTATTTATTTGTCTCATAAGTTGTGTAGATTATTTTGCAATTAGACCCCTATTTTTGTCAGTGATTAACCATTTAATCCCTCTGCCATCCTCTTGAATACGGACAAACAAACAAACAAGAGAACGAGATAAGAACCAGTTGAGAGACACACAGAGACACACAGAGAGAGAGAGAGAGAGAGAAGCGTGGTCGGTGGTGGTGGCGGCGGAGGCGGCGGCGAGAGGCAGAGTTGTGCGTCGGGAATCGAGACGGATCGGGGATTCCGGGAAGCGGATCAGTGGTTTTGGTACTTGTTTGGATAGGTTTGTTTTGGTGGAAGTGGTGGGAAGAGTGGGGATGGTCGTTGTAGAGACGGGGAGGAGAAGTTGGGGTGGTGATCCGGTGGTTTGGAACGGTGTAGGGAGGAGGAGGAGGTGGTGGTGGTGGTGGATCATCGGGTGACCGGGCGGCGATGGAGGCGGAGTATGTGAGACGGCATCACCGGCATGAGACGAGGGAGAATCAGTGTAGCTCGACGCTGATCAAGCATATCAAGGCGCCGATCCATCTGGTAAGGTCTTCTTGTTCGATGGTTTTGATTTTGGTTTTTCTTGGATGATGATTTGGGATGTGTTGATCTTGTGATGGTGGACACGGGGAGTAGGTTTGGTCGCTGGTGAGGAGCTTCGATCAGCCGCAGAAGTATAAGCCGTTTGTGAGTCGGTGTGTGGTGGAGGGTGATGGGAGTGTTCGGCAGGTCAATGTGAAATCTGGGCTTCCGGCGACGACGAGCACCGAGAGGTTGGAGTTTCTTGATGATAATCAGCACATACTTAGCATCAGGATTGTTGGTGGAGATCACAGGCTCAAGGTACATATTAAAGCTTTGAATTTTGGTACTGCTTTGACGTTTCTCTTTGTGGATTTTCATCATGTATATATCTTCCGTGCATTATTGTTTCTATGTTGGTAATTGTTTGGTGTTTTTTCTTGGGTTTTCTGATTGGCAAGCTTCTTATTGTTAGAAATCCTTTGAGTTAATTTTGGTATTGCTTTTCTGGTTTTTGATGGAAATTTTTATAGATTGTATTGCGTTTTGCATTGAATTCATGTGTTTCTTTGGCCATGTCTATTGTTGATTGGTTTGTAGTTGATCTTCTGATTTAACTTTATATAGGAACGCTTGTTTGATTGATTGATTGATGATGATGATGATAACCATGCTAATTTTTTTGCTGAAAAATCTTATTCTATTAGTGCAAAATTTCACTTTGATATGGGCTACCTACCTAAGCTCTGCTCTTTTAGATAGCTCTATGGAGTTTTAGTCATTCTGAATTAATTCACAGTAGTAAAGTTACGGAAGATGAAAATTTAGTGGCAATTTTCTTTTACTTTTATTCTTTTATTCTTTTAAATGATTTTCAGTTGGTCAAATGCAATACCCTGGTTTGTGTGAATTGGATGGACCTCTGATTGGATAATGAAAACATTGAGCGGTGGGTGTACTGTTGTGTAGCTCTATTAATTTGTTTTTCTAGGAATCTCTATGGAGTTTTTGCTATGTTGAATGCACCATTCTGAATTAATTCACACTTGCAAATGCATGGATTCATCAAATACAATGCCAGGATTTGTGAGAATTGGATGTATCTCTCATCTGTACTTTGGTCGAAATTTGAACCAATCAAAACATTGATGATGCCTTCCTAGGATTTTATTTTATTTTAATTTATTTTACCTTGGATTGAACCCTCAATCTTTGACATGAGAGACATGAATTACAACTCTACCGTTGTAGTGGTAATTGTCCTCTTAGGAATCTATATGAAGGTTTAGCTCTGTTCAATCTTCTATTTTGAATTAATTAAACTGTTGCAATTGCACGGACAACAAGTACCACCAGATGATAAGCAAATTTATTAAATACAAAGCCAGGATTTGTGTAAATTGAATTAGTTTCTCCACTCAGTATTGATTGAAACAATAAATCCAAATATAAAATTGTGCATAATGTGTTTACTACCTGCAGAACTACTCATCCATCATATCTCTACATCCCGAGAGCATCGAAGGCAGGCCAGGAACTCTAGTGATCGAATCATTTGTTGTGGATGTTCCTGATGGCAACACCAAAGATGAGACTTGCTACTTTGTGGAAGCCCTGATCAAATGCAACCTGAAGTCGTTAGCCGACATATCAGAACGCCTAGCAGTACAAGATCGGACTGAGCCAATTGACAACCTCTGAGCAAAAATTAAAAAAAAAAAAGTAAAGAAAAAAAAAAAAACTCCAATGTAGGTTAGAGAGAGATGAGAGAGAGACATGAAGATAGCCATGAATGGAAAGCTTCCCAGGCTTTCAGATCTCAGAAGCTTCGGAAGCCACTGTTAGTTCCATTACTGGTTAAGGACTGCATACCCACTATACATATTTGCATTTCCTGGAACTTGTCCTGGTCGTTTGTTGTAAATACCTTCTTATTGTGTCCTTGTTTGTTTTCTATGTTGTATGGTTTTGTTATATAAATTTGAGTTATATACTATCTGGAGGCTCACTTGTTAAAACTATGCATTCAGTTTTACTAGTTCTCACTCTATTTATATGTGCATGTATGTATATACATATAGTTTGTGATTTTTTTTTCGGCAGGTTTACGACCAATACACGACCGATGATTTTGAGGAGCAAGTTGGTTTGGACAAGTTGAGACTAAAAGCAGGTGGAACCGGTTCGAACCCTTTAACTTTATAAGTCTTTTAGTCTTTTAGTCTTTTTCTTGAATGATTAGAGTTTGTTCAGTTTACTCATTTGGTCTTTGTAGCTATTTTTGACTAACTGATGCCGTTATGCGATGGTTACTTTTTGTTCTTTCCTGGCTGATGGATGCTGTTATATTTTTAATTTGTGGTTTATTTTGTTTTATGAGTTGTAATCTTTCTATTCTTTTAAGTGGTTTATTTAATTTTTTATTAAATTATTAATTGGTGTAATTTTAATTCAGTCAATAATATTTTGCATCATATATTTTTATATTTATGTCATTCATGTTAAATTTCACATTAGTGAAATTGATTATATTCTTCATAGAAACCAACGTGAATGGAAGCAAATAAATTATTTCTTATCTTATAATCTATTTATTTAAAGGAAATTAAGTACTTTTATCAGTTTATGGAGAAAATTTTATATTTTTTTTAATTTAAAGAATTAATAGTGACTAATTTATTTTTTTTTTAATTTTTCTGTATGATTTGACAGCAAGGTCATAGGGAGTAGATTTAGGATTGGATTGGAAGGGTGAGTGAGTGGGGCCCATATGAGAGTCGACCTGTGATGGGAGGAGGGGGGTTATAACTACGGTTGGGCGGTGGCTTACGTCACCAACCCACTCCACGACAAGAAGCTGATAAGGACTCCATCCTAACACTGGGCCCCACTGGCTTTCATGGTTCCTTTTTGTGTCCCTTTTCTTCGGTGCCCTGCGCTCTTTCTCCTTTAAGATACCAATTTTATTTTATTTTTTTATATTAAATTTGCTTCCAATTTTTGGGCATGTCATTCCCACCATATTATTTAAAGTGGTAAATAATCACTATGTTCTTGAAATTTATTTTTTAGGAATTGCTTTAAAAAGGTCATAGCAATTTTACCATCCGCCAAATAAAAGAGATTTGATTTTTTCAAATCTCTTGGAAAGTCCTTTTTTTTTTCAAAATTATTTTTAAGTTTATTAGTTAGATAGTCTTAATTTTATTATTTTTACATTACGTTTGCTTGTTAGTTTTGTTTTTTTGGTATTAGTACTTAAGATTTATAATTCTTAAAACACTTTCAGTTTTTAGTTTTGTTTTTTAGTTTTTGGTGTATTCGCTTAATATTTGGTAAATCTATTTAAATTTGTGTGTTGTCGAACAGAATTCGAACTTCTAAAGATAATGAGAGGAATGAAATGTAACTGGTTATAAAAAAGAGGGGCTGTAGACGATAATATTTTGTCAGAACTGCAGAGAATTAACAAAAAGTTCCAGGGACTAATAAGTAATTTTTTCTTATTTTTTTTTTGATATTTTTATAATAAAATTAATTATTTTGTCTTTTTTTATCAAAGGTTGTTTTGTTTTTTAAATTTTTATAGACATTTGATTTTTATTTTTTAATTAGTTTTTGAGGAAAAGTTGTCACAACTCATCCATAGAATTTTTAATTTTTCTTTTAACTATCAAGCAAAATTTAATTGAAAAATATTAAATATCTACCAAAAAAATTATTAATTAAATACGAAAATATTAACCAGCTAAACAAAGAGACAACAAGCTACAAAAAAAATATTGACTAGCCACAAAATGTAATATATATGATTGCCATGGAATTGCAATATTTGTATTAGATATATGTTTGATGAAATATAACAAGAACTTATTAGGAATGTGTACTAACATAAAATATTTATATTTTTAATTTGTATGAGTTTTGATGTTCGATTTTGATATCTCTGAAAAGAATGCTTTACATAAAGATTAAAAATCTTATATCAATAGGTTAAGAGACGATTAGTCTTTGAACTTTTTCATTGATACATAGTTTTAAGACTCAAGTTCTATTATGATTCTTATAAAATAAATAAAATTTCCATTTGATGGCATTTCCATATCATTTGATCACCAGACTTTTTTTTATTCTTCCATCTTATTTAATTTATGTTTTGTACCTTGTTTTGGTTCATTTAAAAAATTATTTTATTATTTCTATTAAGATATTATTATTTTTCAGAAATTAAGTCATTTTTAATAGTACTTTTGATGATAAAGTTGATATAGATAAGCATGCCGGTACTTTGAGAACTAAAGCACAAACCAAATTTAAACAAACATAAAAAACTGGTTACACTTCTTGTTGTACAATCCGTATTACCGTATTATTGACACTAATAAGCAACTCATTAGCTGGGGTTTATCCTTGAAAAATAGAAAGCCCTTTGAATTAATGCATCTAATCCAAATTAATATTCATTTAAGTGATATAAGTGATTCCAGTGATTTTAGATATAAATCAAACGCGTAAGATTGATTTGATCAACTAGAAGTCATTATTCAATGAAAAAGACGGTTGGTTTAATAAACACCAAAAATATCAACGTAGTACTACGCATAAAATAAACATAATATTTATATGATTTCCCATTTAAATAGAAATTTCATATTCTAAACCACTTCTAATTTTTTTTTTATATATTTTTTGCAGAAAAAAACTTGTGTTAATAAAAATTTAAATTTAAATTTGGGGCATAATGCAGTGGTTTCCACCATGCTTTGTGATTGAAGAATCTCAAATTTGGGTCTCTCAACGGGTAATGCATGGAGTTTTTTTGTGAAATTTGGGTCTCTCAACAGGTAATGCATGGAGTTTTTTTGTGAGAGATTTGTGTGAGAAACACTTTTTCCCTTCTCTAAAATTGAATAGTAAAAAAAAATTTTAAAAAAAATGGTAAACACCGTAACTGATGCATTTCCATACCTACATGTTAAATAAATAAATAAATTCAAAATCATACGTATTTATATACTTATTTCTATCCAAATCATAATAAATAACATGGGCATCCGTATTACCTAATTATAAGTATATATGTATTAATTCAAACGTCTCTGAGACCTTCTAATAATTCATTAACAGTATACTAATAAAAAAATTTAATTGTTCATATATCTTTGGAATCTAATTCATTAGAAATTTTGATTAATATCAAAATATTTTTACAAAATATACATTTAATTTATTCATTGATTGTGATGCAGTATTATAATATTTTTACTTTATTTAATATATGCTTATTTTCTTCTTTTTCTCTTAATTCTTTTTCGATGAATGAAGTTTCAGTCTTACCTAAATTATCACTCTTTTTTTTTTTTCAAACTTTATATCTAATGTCTTAATCGAAAAGAATGATAACAATTTTATAATTAATATTTACTAAAATTAGTTAGTGTTTTATTATCAAATAATTTTCTAGCAAAAGAGTTTTATAAATTAGTTCGACCAAAATACCAATATTTGGGACTTAACCATATATCCAAATTGAGATCAGAAATATCTAGTATCATTGGATTTTTACATATAGGGTGTTCATGTATTTATCAAAAAAAAGTTCAAAGATAAGTTCATATAAAATGAGGGTATAGATATGCTAAGATATTAATTCAACATCTGTGCATGCCCATAAAGTGACTTAGTCACATTTCTTGAAAAAAAATTTTTTTTTTTAATGAATTGATAACATGTCACTATTAATACAACATGGGAAGTCTATAGTCGGTGTAGACTTTGAATTACAAGTGATAAGAGAGCCCCACTAATCATCTTCTAAATCATCAAAATTAGAGCCATTTATTGTATCCAATGCAATTGATATCAAAGAAAAGGACTAGCGCCTTTAATTAGATGCACAAGAGCTTAATCCTCTGGCTTTTTCTTTATTTATTATCTATAACTAAACCAAATTCAAAGTATTCAAAGTAGTCAAACGATTCAAACTCATTAGGTCGAGAATGTATTGCAATGCACCGACGGTTTTAATGAATTTTCTTGCTGCAATCTATTTTGTTGGCAGTTGGTCGTATTTATTTGTTTATTTTGGCTCAGGCATATTTTGGAACAGTATTGAATTTGATTATGATATTTTAAAATAAAGATTTGTTTTTATTTATTTATTTTTAAATAAAAAATTATTAATTTTATAGAAAAGAAAGTTAGTACTTCAGTGGTAAAAAAAATCCTTTGAATTTGAATAAATAAATAAATGCCAAAGAGCTCATAGTCTTGCGATATTTGACCCCATGTGAAAATTTTATTGCTATTCACTTATCTTTTTCTGACAGTCCGATTTTACTTGTTGCTGCTCAATTCAATGAGAACTCCCTTATTGCTGGTGCTGTGTTCATAATCTTGGATTTCCAGTCTAATTTTATTTGTGCAGGAAGTGGTTGTTGTTCTGCAGGGTCTAGTTTAGAGGCTGATTTGAAGGCTATTGGGTTTGCTACTCATTGCTGCTTGAACTGGGGAACTCAAATCAAGACAATCATGGGGACAAATGACGAGCTCTTAAGGAGTATCAAGCAAGGAACGGCACTGGAGGATTGGAGGTTGTACTGGCAAAAGACTGAGGTTGATGTTCTAGTTGCTGACCTGGGTGGACCAAGCCTTATTGTCGTCCCTACCTGCTGGAACAGAGCGGCCCATGCGTTAGCATTGTATGGCTTAAATCATCATGATATTTCGCTATTCCACCAGGGTAGAGAGCTGCCTAAATGGCTGATGAAAAAGTTATTGCAGATTGGAGTTAGGTTCTAATTATGTATTCTAGTGTGTTAGTCTGAGTCTGTTAGTTTTGTTTGTGTTATGTTTTGCTTTTTTATCTCTGTTGTGTAATGTTTCTGAACTCTCTTGTACCATTTTTTTCATATTAATAAAATAGCTCTAATGAGCTCCTTTCCAAAAAAAAAAAAAAAAAAAAAAAGGTGAGATATTCAAAAGTCTCAATTTCAAGAGTCAATGGAAGTAATGGTGATAACAGATCAACGGTTGTGGGTGTAGGTTTGCACCCTAATCCCCTTTTTCTCAGTTGAAGGCGTGCGGATTAGATGGTCAATTCCTGGCTTGTGCCAACACCTCTAATACATATAGGGTTATCATTTTTGTCACAAAATAAATAAATAAATAAATAAATTTGTAGAATAAATCAAAAGTTCTAAAATTCTAAATTCATATTTAGAAATATAAATTGTATTTAAATCAATACTAAGATATTGAAAATCTAGAATTTTTCATTACTTCAAATCTTAAAATGTTATTTTCATGCATTCCCGTCTCTTAGAAAGAGCCGCTAAACGATCGGACCACAGTGCCTACGGCAAACAAAAACCACTGCATTTTTATCTCATTTTGAATTTTTTTTACAAGGATTTCATCTTTTTCTTTTATATATCAATGTTGTTCTATATTTAAAAAATAAATATGATATAGCAAAATCCATTAGGTAATGAAGTGTAAGAATTCCATCACTTGATCGTGATTTTTATTATTAATAAAACAAGATCGTCTTGTTCTTTTATTTATAATATCATATATTCAAATGTTAAAGTTAACAGCACCTTTGTCATTAATAAAATAAGATGACGGATATTCTTCACATATGCCTTTATAATTTTTTTTATTAAATAATAGCATACATTATTTATTTATTTTTTAATGAATGGTGTACTAACAAGAGAAAGTAATGGCACCGGCATGTGCCATTAATAAACTAACATGGGGATTAGGCTTGTAGCTCGCATTTACAATTACGGACTTTTGCCATCATTGTATTTAGGTGTTGTTTCGTTGAATGTAATTATAAATGTAGTGAATTTTCAGTTACAATATAACTAAAAATACTTGGTTTTTAAAATACAGTGCAGTAAAATTTTGTGTTTGGTTGGGTGTAACTGGAATTATTGTATTATAAGATTTTTTGTTTGTTTGGAAGGATTTGTAATACTGGAATTGGAAAACACATGTATATAAGTGTATATATATGTGTGTATATATGCATATCTATGTACATGTATATCAGTTTATATATATGTATCTATATAAGTATATGTATATGTGTGTATATATGAATATATGCATATATGTATATGAGTATATGCATATGTAAACATACTATGTATAGGTATATATATGTGTGTATATGCATATGTATATATGAATATATGTAGAAGTGTATGTATGCATATGTAAACATACCTATGTATGTTTATATAAAATATATATGTATGTATATGTATATATGTGTATATGTATGTGTTTATATATGCATATATGTGTGTGTATATATATATGTATATGTATACACACACACACATATATACATCATCTAAGAATTTTCAACTCCTGGGATTTCGATTAACACCTAATTTGGCCGTAAAACCAAATCCCTCATTAGATGTAATGTGAGTTACATAGGTTTTTAGAATCCCGTGAACCAAATATTAGATTTTTAAAAACCAAGTGACTCAAGTTATATGTAACTCTAAATTCTTCCAAACAAACACTATCTTAATGTATTTCGAATTTCAGCATTAAACATCACACAAAATTTTCTTTATGGTTGAAAAAAATTTTCTTTGTATCAAATTTTTGGAAGTATGAGCTTGATGTGAGGATGTGTTTATAAATAAAATCTTTATGGGGGTGGAAATATAAAAGCACTAAAAATAATGAAAAGAAAAAGAAAAATATCTGGTCAACTTTATGGTGGTCGGTGGAGTATGATGTTAGTTAAGGATTATTTTTTAGGTGTGATCCAATATAATATTAGAGACTTTCACATGGTAAGTCATGAAGTTTCAAAAGAAACGTCCATTTTAGTGGGTCAAATTGTGGCCAACCCTCCCTACTCCATTTTGATGGGGATGTGAGCAATCTGCTCAAGACCATTGAACTGCTTTATGCTTTCAACTATTGATATAAATAAATAAATAAAAAGACTATTTTATTTGATAATAATAATATGCTCTTTTCTCTTGGAAAACCTTGCTATGAGAGTATATCCCTTAAAAATGAAATGATGTCTGAACTTTCACCTTCATTTACTAGGTTTTAAGATATGTCTAGCTGTATAAATTCAATAATAATTAAGAGCATCCTTAAAGAGAACATGGGCAGGGTTCATTGAGTGCTCAACAAAAATACCCTCCACTATGAGAGTTTATGGCTGTTGAGTGCTTAGAAATCACAAAATGATCAATCAATGGAGTTTTTCTTTTTAAATCTTAAAAATGATTTTATGGTTCATTGAGTGCTCAACAAAAATACCCTCCACTATGAGAGTTTGATGGCCGTGAGTGCTTAGTAATCACAAAATGATCAATCAATGGAGTTTTTTTTTTTTTTTTTAATTTTAAAAATGATTTTTTTTAACATTCAAATGACAATGGAACTCACATATTTTGAAAATTGAATGTAACGGTTAGTTTTTCATTTTAAATTTTTAAAACGTTGGAAGTTTAAATTTTCTATTTATATACACCCATATTCTCAAAATATGGGTGTATATAAATACTCATCCATCTTCTTTATTCTATTTATATAGACCCGCTTCTTTATTCTCTTTTAATTTCTACTATATCATGGATAAAAATACTCATCCATCTTCTTGAACTCCAAAATTTTCAAATAATTTTTAAAATTTTTCATATTCTTTCATTCCATCAAATATACAAAATTTTCAAAATTTTCAAAATTATCTAAATTCACAAAATTTTTCCTAATTTTATTTAAATGTCTAAAATTAATGAAGTTTTCCATATGCTTATCTTATGCTTTTAAGAAGGGGTTTTTTAATTTGAGCATGGCAAGTCAACAATGCAAAAACGAGTGGCTTTTCGATTCTCGAAATTGACCTTGAAAATTTTGATATATGTTATCGTGCTGATCAACAAAATATAATAGAAATAGGTTTATTTCGTGACTCTTAATTCTTCCTTATTCTATACAATTAGGATTAAGAAGATCATTTTCGATGAAGAATAATTGAAGAACCAATTGAAAAAGGTAGTGTGGACTGTAGATGATGATAAAATGATTGTGACTCCATGGCTTATAATTTCAATTGATAGTATTGTAGGCACTGCCCAAAATGATATGGTGTTTATGAAATGAGTAACCGAGTATTTTAATGAAAATTGATGATCTAGTCCAAGTAGAAAACTAACTAGTTGTAAGCAACATTGGTTCTAGATGCAACCAATTATATAACATTTCACCAAAAATTAAATATTTTTTTAAAACAATAATTTATTAATTTATCGTAGTTCCTTTATTTTATAAAATATTTTAATAATGTATTTTACAAATATAATTTTTTAATATATTATATAATTATTTCATTAAATATTGACATATTTTTATTAAATAAATATATTTATAATGAAATGTATAGTGTAAATAGTTAAATAGATGAATGAAATGATTGTGAATCTCATATTATGGTATAACTATTTTGGAAATAGTCTAATGGGTGGTGGTGTATCCCGCAAGCATACGGGATCACCAAGTAATACATCGTGTAAAACACAAGGATCTTATTCCTCATATGGATCACTTTAGGGGGTCATCATGAGCAAGGATGAACAACAAAAGTGTAAAGGTGGTTTGGACAGAGGGATTTCTAAATTAGGTCAATCCCAATCTCTTGGTGATTAAACCCTAATCCCATACTAGTGTTGATTAGAATCTTTTCCGAATCAACCCTTCTATTATTGCATTAAGAATAAGGAAATCCCAAAATAAGAGTAAATACAACCTAGGTTTACTCTTAAAGGTCAGAGGGCTATCGGCACCCGATTTCTTGGCGTGTCGGTACAACCAACCCCTTTTAATCCATGCAAGATCTAGTGCATGTGAGCAAGTTACATCAATGTGAATAACTCATAAAAGAACTACGGATCTCTCCACATGTAATTCTAGCATGAAAGCACAATGGATGTAAATACCAATCATCCAAAATACATGATGAACCCCCTGATGTTCATTGACATCTGGTGGCGTTAGAGGTATTGTGTGCCATCAAAAAAGTATAAACAACAATGGGAACCAAAACACAAGAAAATATGCCTTGTATATTCTTGAGGAAAGCAATATGCTTGGTGAAACTGGGTTAATTTTCCCAAGGGGTAGAACCACAAGTTAACATTCATCACAAGTGAAGATGTAGCAAATTAAGGAATATACTGGAGATTAGTGGAATGTCTTATCTACCTCCCTATTACTTGACTAGAGTTGAGCTACTTAGTACATATCCTCTAGGAATTTATGCATAACCCTAAGCAAGATCATTTAGATGTGGTATATTGCTTGTTGCGATACATAAAGAAAAATCTTGGATAATGACTTCTATTGAGATAAGACACTGATCTTCTTATGCATGTTTATTGTGACTCTAACTAGGTTAGTTGCTAGATATATCTCTTGCATAACTGCAAGTGCACAGATCATACAAGTAGTATAATGCACCTTAGTGGGTCGGGTAGTCAAATCCACAGGGAGTGGTGTAGCTCTTGATACTTGTAAAATTTCTAATATCTAGCTAATTCAAATGATGTGATTGAAATCTAATCCTAACGAAATAAAGAGATACAAAGAGAGAGAGAGAGAGAGAGAGAGAGAGAGAAGGTTTGGGTTGAAAAGACAGCAGTGGAAAAGACAGTGCCCTAGATTAATCCTCCTAACAAATGTATTAACTAGGTAATGCTTACATGTACATCTCCTTGGACCGTGACGAATACCTACAAAGGGTTTGATAACATACGACCTCACTCAAGGCTCAGAGCGGACTCAACCCTTTCCCTAATGTGTGTCCTAGCTAGATGGATCACTCGATTATCATCTAGACAACGGATGTGTAACTAAGATTAACATGCTTCTTGACCGCAATTACAACTACGGGGAACATGCACGCTAAATCAATGCTTAGGCAGCATGAGGCAATTCCCACATCGAGTTTTGCAACATACAACATCAAGGCAATCAACACAAACAAGAGCAACTAAGATAAACAAGAGGAAGACTACAAGGAAACTTAATAATCAAAGCAACTGAGTTCAATATATTAAGAGTCAGGGATCATAATCCTAGGCACCGAATGACGGTTAGCCCCTCATGGTTCTATAATGCATCAAAGAAAAACAACAAGAGAAAGAAATGCTATCCATAAAACTCACTTCTTAATTCACAATCCTTATCGGAGAACAATTTATGATGATCTTGCCGGCATTTCTCCATTCCCACGACGATCTCTCCATCTAGATCTAGCTCTAAATGGTGCCAACTTTGCCCTAACCCTTGTTTCCATAAAAGAGGAAGAAGATCCCCTTAAAACCTAACTTATGGGCTTAAAAATACCATTCCTGATGCAAGCACAGCCGTGCTCTTGACCGTGCTTTCCTCGGGGTATCTTGGAATTTGTTCTAAGTGTGATTGTAGCCTAACCTGAAAAGTGCATGGGTGTAAGCAAGCCCGTGCTTGTTATCATACTTCAAGAGCACACTGGTGCTAGGAGCTATGGAGCCATGCTTTTTTCTTTGTGAAAATCCCAATAAAGTGCAAAGGGGTAAGCACGCCTGTGCTTCCAAAGCACGATGGTGCTAGGAGCAGTGAAGCTGTTTTCTCCAGTTTGCTCAAGTTCCAGTGAAGTACACAAGCATAAGCATGCCAGTGCTTTCTAACCACGCTTCCAAGCACGGTGTGCTTCCTCAATTGGGCTGAATTTCTCTAAGTCCTAAAAACTGGACTGTTGTGAGTGTGGGCGTGCTTTCGGACTGTATTTGTCTTGAAAAGTGCATTCTAACTTTGTTTCGCGCCAAAATTCAACTCTTTCATTCCTTTTAATCCAAGACCTGGTTATCTGCATCAATTAACAAATATACCCCAAGTAGCATCGATTTATAATAAAAGAATAAAAAAAGACAAGCAATTTATGTAATAAGGTATATAAAAATGTCTATATAAAATGCACTCATCAAATACTCCCACACTTGATCATTTGCTTGTCCTCAAGAAAAATACTCAGCTCACTAGAAAAGAAGATGAGTGCATAACCTCTGATCTCATAAAGGGTAGGGGAATCATTGACAAAAAAAAGGAACTCTAGAGATTAGTGTATGTTAAGCTGTTCCAGAAGTAGTAATCACTTGTACCCCAAATATCCCATGTGTGTGTGTGGGTTGGTTCTACCCTAGTTATGTGCCCCATGTACCTTTAGGAAATAATAAGCTTAAAAATCACCTTATTACCTCTAAACACACTGGATAGTAGCTTCATACACCCTAGAGGTAACCCTTTCCCCTGGTAGGTCATCTTCACACTTCTAAGGAGATAGCTTTTTTTTACCATATTTCTATACGCACTATTTACAAAACATCGGTATGACATTCAAATGAATCCGACTTTACGATAGACTTTTTTTTTAGGGACATCAAACTAGGTCCACAAGCTTAGATCTTTCTTAAGGTACAAGTGAAACCACAAACAGAGCAGAGTGCGGAATAAAGAGGGTTCCAGAATACCAGTGAAAATAACAATTACATTCAACAAAATAAATACTAACTCTAGTTTCACCCATAGTCTTATGAACCCCTAACAATAAGTCATAGATTGTCCTAATTTATGCATCATCACAATAAATACAATGGTAACCCTTCCCCACACAAAAGAGAAAGAAGACAATTAAATAAAATGGAGGAAAGTTATTAGGGCTTCCTTGGACACAGAGAGTGATGATGCCTCTCTCACATGAATAGGCCAACATTCCAAATATGGCATACATCCTATAAAGCAAGAAGAGTACACAAGTGAAGCTTGAGAAACTCAAAATAAAATAACAAAGTGAAAGAAAATAATGTCAAGCACAAAAGATAAAACTGTTTAGCAGGAGAATCTCCTTGCTAACTGTACAAATAGATACAAGTCCAAAAGACAATACAAAGTCCAAGAAAAGAAAATAAAAGAATGAAAAGTAAAGATGGAATGCGGCTCAGTTAGACTTGGACTCAGTAGCATTGGCGCTACCCTTACTCCCCTTAGCTGTTAAAGTGTCTCCTGAATCAATAAGGTGTTTTCTCAGATCTGATGTATCAATGCCAACACTGCATGAGAATGTTGAATGTCCAGAGGAGGATGCTTCGCAATGGTTAGCAATCTTTTGTAAACTCCGAATCAACCATCTAAAAAATAAAGAATCATTAGGGAAATTTGAGTCCTCAAGTGCTAATATTAGGGGGGGGGGTGGTAAGCTATATGAAGGAATTGTAGTATCAACATCGATAAGGTTACTAGCAATGACACCATGTGGATTAAATAACCCCATTGCTTGTAATGTCTCTATAGTAATAGGATTGAACCTCCTAATGGTCTTCTATCGATCTACTGCCTTTAACAAGTTCATCCCTTTTGCTAATCGCTTGATATAAGGTCCAACAAAAATGATGCAGACACTGTGGTTTATCGCTTGATGATGTAGTGTGGTGGCTAACATATAGCCCAAATGAAAGGGAATCCCATCGGCCATACTAATCAAGTATTGGAAGTCTTTGCGATTTATGACTCAAGTATTGTCTCCCCTACTAGTAACTGATCCACTCAACAATGTATGAATTACACGAAGGGCTGGTGATATGAGAGTAGAGGCTTTGGAGAGACGCGGGTCATACAACGAAGTGTCACTACTTAGCCGGCACCAACACTGCAACATCAGCTCATCTAGTGGTCGACGGAATGGTAGGTTTTCATACTCCGTTGTTCAAGTAAACTCTTCATCATAACATTTCCCAGGAAGTTGAAAGCTGATTGCATCATGGATGTTCCAAGACACCTCTCCATTTTTCTTCTCAAAAGTGGCTAATACCTTCAAAGTTAAATCATGGTAAGTAGGATCAGTAATACCAAATATCCAACTCCATGAATCAACACTTAAGAGCTGTTGCACTTCATCTGCTAGGCCTACTTCTTTCAATGCTCCCGAATCATAGGTGTGGATACGTCCAAAAGTTTAGCATAGGAAGCGCTGATAGCATTCCCTATGAATTGGTGATCAAATAAGGGTCGTGCATGAGCATTCCTTGTACTTTCCTGGCCATATGACTTCTTTAATCAAGGATCACCTTTGATCCTTTTCCTAGGCATGATGACCTACAAGAAAAACTGACAACCAGTTAGTCAAAGCAACATAATCACTAACAACACCACAGAGCTTCCTAGAAGCACTCCCATGTCCATACTCTTAAATCCCAAACACAAGTGTATGAAAGCTGGGACTCGGTAATGACGGCGCTGGCCAGGGAGAATGAAGGCTATAGCGGTTTCAACCAAGCACACGCAAAAAGGAAGAAATGGGATGAAGAAAGAAGAAAGAGGGGGAGAAAACTACCTCTTGCCTAAAGAAAGTTAGAGATAACACTAGAAAGTAAAGGTTCGGCCATACGAGTTCACCGAGGAAAGAAGATAGGGAATGATCCCCTGATTTAAACCTCAAAATGCTCTTAAGATAGGAACCAAGTTGAAGATAAAAACCAAAGAGGATGAAAAACAAAGACCGGCCCTCAAACAAAGAACATGGGTCTTAAAAAGTGAATGAAACACAACCGTGCTTTGTCCCATTGATAAGTGTCTAAATGTATGTATTCTAGTATAAGTATACATTGCACTTTGCATGTATTTTGTCACATTTTGTGCCTGTTTTTATGCTTAATCGAGTCATATTTGCTTTGTAGGGAAGGTAAAAGCCATGGAGATCACGAGCACATATTCTGGGCAGAAAAAAAGAAGAAAAAACCTAGGCGCGGCACTGCAGCAGATCTACTGTAGATGAAGTACTGCAGCATGCACTGTAGCACTTAGGGGTCTTCGGGCAAGAAAATCCTGAGAATTATGCCTAAGCCTCACAGCCCCGTCTGCTACCCCGTGAGGAACTCACGGCCCAGTCTGCGACCCAGTGAAGACCTTTCAGAATGTTTTGCCTACCCTTCACTACTCAGTTAACCACCTAGTTAACTACCCAGTTAACTACCCCGTGAGGCTCGGGATTTGGGATTTCTTTGACCTAATTTGCATCCTCACGGACCCCATACGGCTCGTATGCTTCAGGGGTATATATGGGGACTTCTAGGGCTTTTGAAGGGTACTTTTCTCTTGGCCTTTGAGGCCGCCGCCACCTCACCTTCTTGAGGCCTTCCGGCCACCTTCTGGCGGCGATCTTTGTGGGAAACGAGCACACATCATCACCAAGAGGGAGAGGAGCAAGGGAGAAGGAGTTTGTGCGAAGTTCTACGCCACCATTGCATCATCATTCGAAGCTTCATCCATTCAAGGAGATCACAACCTAGAGGGGGTTTTCATTGCTTCTTTTATGTTTTTGTCTTCCTTGTATGTTGTTTAAGTGTCCCTTGTAATGAGGGATTAACTTATTGTTGTGTTTGGATTTGGATGAACCCTAGGGTTCATCTTGTGTATCAACTTTGGATGTTATTATTAATCTAGTTTGTTGGTTGTTTTGAGATTCAATCTTTCATGCCTTCATGTCTAGAATTACATATGTGGAGAAATCCGTGATTTTTTTATGAGTTGTACACGTAGACGTGACTTACTCACGTGTACTAAATCTAGGAGAGATTGAAAGAGGATTCTTGTGCCTACACGCCGAGAAATTGGGTACCGGTAGCCCTCCATTGCTAGGTTTACGCCGAAGGATAGTAGGTTTACTCCTATTAGAGATTTCACGGAGCTTAATGCGATCGTAGGTGGGTTAATACGGAGAGATTCCGATTAACACTCGTATGGGATTAGGGGTTAGTCACCGAGAGATCGAGGCTAATCTACTCACGAGGTCTCTAGGTCTCAACTATCATCAATGCATCTTTATATCATCCTAGTTTTGGACTAAATAACAACCCTAGGTGGATTCCTTATCCAAACACACCCTTCTCATGCTTGATACTCCCTTGTTTGTTTACATCCGTGTGCTAGTTACCAGGCCATAGGATTAGTTTATCTGTTTTATTTCTTTTCCCACTCAAATTGAATGGTAGGCTAGAAAATAGATGAAGAGTGAGTAATAGTATTTCCTTGGCCCCAGTGTAATACGACCTCTGTGTCACTCACAGGGTATTACTTGGTGATCCCGTACGCTTGCGGGGAAGCAATCAAGTTTTTGTCGCCGTTGCCGGGGACTTTCAAGGAATATTTGGAAAGCTTGTAGTCTATTGCTCTAGCCATTTTTCTTTTCTTTGTACATTTTACTCTTTGTAGATATTTTTCTTCTTGTTCATATTACTTTTATTTTATACTCTTTTATTTTGACTTTGTTCTTTTTATTCTCTTTTGTGTGAGCTACAATCCCATTGGAAGATGCAAGGTGCTAGCTCCTCCAATGCACAAGTCAAGAATGATGAGTATATACGGGGGCCAAGACCACAAGGAAATCTATGCAGCCCAACTTACAATCCAGAGTGGAAATACCACCCAAATTTTTTTGGGAATCAAGGGAAACAACAACAAAAAGTTTCCCCTCCTCAAGGTCCTCAATATCAAGCACCACAAGTAAAAAGATTTACTACTGAGGATGTATTGGTGAAATTCATGATGCACACTGAAAGTAGATTTCAAGTCGTCGATACCAAACATGAAGCCATCACCATTGAACTTCATGCCCTTGATGCCAAATATAATGCACGATCTGAGGGCATCGATGCCACCCTTTTGGCTATACAAGCCTCTCTTCACAAGCTAGAAAGTCGGGTTGAACAATTAATTCACGAGCGAGCAAGAGAGCCCCATTCTACGAACAACAATGAAATTGAAGAGAGATATTGTCAAAAAGAGGCGGGTGAGGACTTTGGTGTATTGGATGCTAAAATGGAAGAAAAAGTACCATCAATATCACTTGAGCAAGCCCTTAGCATAGAAGTGATTCAAAAGGCTAAGCACAAAAGAGAGTCATTCAGGACGGCTGTAGATGTGGGTAGAGGATTGAAGCCACCCGATGACCCACCAATGCCGATTTTAGACACGTCCCAACCAAAATTGTTCCCTTGGAGGCCCAAATGATTTTTTTGGGTGATCAAAGGAAGATTGACATTGGTTGAAGAAGGAGATGTGGGTAGGAGGTTTACACCACCCAAGGACCCACCCAAGCCAAGTTTGAAAAGCCTTCAACCTTATCTTTTTCCTTGGAGGCCAAAACAATTCTTGAGGAAGCTCCAAGGAAATTCGGCCTGGACTAAAATTGAAGAGGGAGGATGCTCAAATCAACCAAGGATCCGCCCAAGTTAAAGTTTCACAATGCCCGGCCCAAGCTTTTCCCATGGAGGCCTAAAGGTAACATGTTCTTGGTCTCCACAAGCTCATCATCCCAGAAGGTAATTCTTTTATTTCATGGAAGTAGCTATGCTACATGTGGCCGGGATGAACACACCCTCTTCAAGCCTTCTTAAGGTAAGACAAGAGGTACATCGAGCTAATGATGTTTGTGTTTCTTTCATGTCTTTATTTGTTTGAATAAGTCCATGTTTGCTTGCCTTGTACATTTGTCTCATCGTCGTTTTTGTGTTTTAATTGTTAACCATCTTGAGAAGCATGTTTTTGATGTTATGTCATGCATTAGATCGAGTTTTTAAGCATTTCTTTCAAGTTGGAGGTGTTCTTAATCACTTCATGGCCTTCATTTGGTGTTTTGGGTTGCATTTGAAAGGTTTCTAGAGTTTTCCAGGTCCTCACGGCCTCAAGGGGCCGTTTGAGAGGCCGTCTGCCGCCATCCAGTGAGTTTTTCCTAGGGCATACGGCCCCCCTCACGGCCCTTAAGGGGGCCGTACGGATACTGTAGCACATTAAGTTCTTGCCACCATCTCTCTTTCTCTTCATTTTTCCTTCTTCCCACACGATTTTCTCCTTTCTTTCGCCACCAAATCTTGGCCAAATCTTCTCATTTCTTCTCCTAGATCACCTCCTAACCTCTTTGAGAAATCGATCTAATGGTTTTCTTCGAGCTTAACTCTAGTTTTCTCAAGTTTTCGTCGGTAAGCTCTTTGATGCCCTAACTTTATGTTTTTCATTTTTCTTGCATTCTTGGAGCTTTTGTGTGGATGTTTTCAAGCATTTTGCTTGATTTTGGTGGTGTGATGGTTATGGATGAGTTTTCAATTGATTTTATGTAAAAATTTTTGGATTTTCATGTTTTTGGGGAGGTTCTTTCGGAGTGAACAGTACCCATACGGCCCACCATACGGTTGTATGGTTACTATTCATCATTTTACCCAATTTTCCTCCATCTTTTTCACCACATTTTGGTTTGTCTTGGATTCCTCTATGCTTGATTATGTTTTTAATGATTTGTACGAATGTGGAGGATGAAGGAATCGACAAGCAATCAACGATAAGGGCTAGCATGAATACTTTATTTTGTTGTTTTAGACTTTATTTTCTAGCTTTTGTGTTATTTTTGTGTTTTGTTTTAATTCTTGCATGATTACTCCCCGTCTCTCCTTTGTAAATTTTGTGGAATGATGTTATGCCCCTTTTGCCTTATAGGGCATTAAGGGAAGTTTGGTGAGCTTCTCCGCATTCAATGGAGATTGGACCCGACATGTATAGCTCGCCGTACCCTATGTTCGGGTCACACATCTCTAGTTGCACAAGATAAACCGGGGAAGTTCATTTTCACCCTCCTCTAATGTTTTTATTGTTTATATTGCCATGTCATCCATGATTAGTGTACATTGAGGGCAATGTACAACACTAGGTGTGGGGATGGGTGTATTACATGTATTACGGCCATATTTACATGCTAGTGTTATCAATGATGGCTTTGTTCATTCTTGTTAGATTCTTCAAGCATGAACTAATGATTGATGTGAGTTACATATTTTTGTGCTCTATTGAATCCTGTTTCACTTCTAGTATTGTCTTGTGCACTGAATTTTTTGTTGATGCCCTAGGAATAGCCAACTTGACTACTTTAACTCTCTTGTATGCTTAACACACAACCTTGAGTACTTGGCCTTAGAAGACTAAGTTCTACCCTTCAATGAACTCTTAAGAACTTCTAAGCCTTGTTGAGCTAGTCCTAGTTTTGTGACTTGTATTGCAGTCTAAAAACATGATCTAGGGTGAATATGAAAAAAAAAATGAAAAAAATGAAAATGAGTCTATGTCAGTATTCCTCTGCTAATGAAGCATGAATGCGTCTATGTAGACTGTAATCGAGTAGTTGGGTGGCTCTTGTGCCTAACCAGCATGTGCAACCTCCAGAAAGATTTTTGTGCAGTCTATGTTAGGTGGACTCGAAAAAAAGAAGTGAATATACATGTAAATAAAACCCTAGTGATCACTTAGACTGCCTACTTGATGTTTTGAGATGAATAGGGTTTTAGTTTCAAACATAGGACTTAGAAAGATCTTACTTGTTCATTGAGGTAACACTTAGCATTTTAAGATCCAGTATTCTTATTTGTGGAGTGATCAGCATCTAGAGCTGTACTGATTGAAGTCAGTAGGCTAGACCAAGCAAGGGCAAATGAGATAAAAGATTCACTTACACTGCACAGACATGTAAGAGGTGAGACAGGATCTTTTTGTTGTATTTATTGATTGTAACTCAACATCTGTATATCATTATTCATTGATTGTAGAATCTTATATTTATTCGAGCCAGAGATAGTACATTTAGCCACTTATCTCCTTATTTTTCATGATTTGTTTGCTTGGGGACAAGCAAACGCTTAGTGTGGGGATGTTTGATAAGTGTCTAAATGTACGTATTCTAGTATAAGTATACATTGCACTTTGCATGTATTTTGTCACATTTTGTGCCCGTTTTTATGCTTAATCGAGTCATATTTTCTTTGTAGGGCAGGTAAAAGCCATGGAGATCACGAGCACATATTCCGGGCAGAAAAAAGAAGAAAAAACCTAGTCGCGGCACTGCAGCAGATCTACTGTAGCTGAAGTAATGCAGCAGGCACTAGCACCTGGGGGTCTTCGGGCAAGAAAATCCTGAGAATTATGCCCAAGCCTCACGGCCCCGTCTGCTACCCCGTAAGGAACTCACGGCCCAGTCTGCGACCCAATGAAGACCTTTCAGAATGTTTTGCCTACCCTTCACTACCCAGTTAACCACCCAGTTAACTACCCAGTTAACTACCCCGTGAGGCTCGGGATTTGGGATTTCTTTGACCTAATTTGCATCCTCACGGCCCCCCATACGGCCCGTATGCTTCAGGGGTATATATGGGGACTTCTAGGGCTTTTGAAGGGGACTTTTCTCTTGGCCTTTGAGGCCGCCGCCGCCTCACTTCTTGAGGCCTTCCGGCCACCTTCTGGCGGTGATCTTTGTGGGAAAAAAACAACCAAACAATAAAATCAAAAAAATATAAACAAACACCACCAGAAGGGGAAACAAATAAAACAACAAAAGCAAACACTTGGGTAACCGCAAGTGCACGGGTCTTACAAATAGTATAATGTACCCGAGTGGATTAGGTAGTCGAATCCATAGGGACTGATATAGCTCTTGATACTAGTAAAATTTCTAATATCTAGCTGATTCAAATGATGTGATTGAAATCTAATCCTAACGAAATAAAGAGATATGAAAAGAGAGAGAGAGAGAGATAGAGAGAGAAAAGAGAAACAAGGTTTGGGTTGAAAAGACAGTGCCTCGGATTAATTCCCTCAACAAATTTATAGACTAGGAAATGATTACCTATACATCTTCTTGGACCATGGTGAACACCTATAGAGGGTTTAATAATGTACGACCTCACTCAAGGCTTGGAGCAACTCAACCCCTTCTGTAATGTGTGCCCTAGCTAGATGGATCACTCAATTATTATCTAGATAGCGGATGTGTAACTAAGGTTAATATGCATACCAAATCAATGTTTATGTAGCTAGCGGCAATTCTCACGTCGAGTTTTGCAACATACAATAGTAAGGTAATCAATACAAAGATGAGCAACCAAGATAAATAAGAGGGAGACCACAAGGAAACTCAATAATTAAAGCAACTAAGTTCAATACATCAAGAGTTAAGAATCATAATCCAGGGCATCAAATGATGGTTAAACCCTCATGATTCTATAATACATAAAAAGAAAAACAATAAGAGAAATAAATGCTATCTATAAAACTCATTTCTTGTTTCACAATCCTCATTGGAGAGTGATCTATGATGATTTTGCGGGTATTTCTTTGTTCCCACGATGATCTCTTCATCTAGATCAGGCCTTGAATGGTGCCAAGCTTTGCCCTAACCCTTTTCTCCAGAAAAAAGGAAGAAAATCCCCTCAAAACCTAACTTAAGGGCTTAAAACACCATTCCCAATGCAAGCACACCCATGCTCTTGGCCGTGCTCTTGACCGTGCTTTCCTCGAGGTGTCTTGGAACTTGTTCTCGGTGCAAGCATAACCTGATAAAGTGTATGGGGGTAAGCATGCCTGTGCTTGTTGCCCATGCTTTAAGAGCATGTTGGTGCTAGGAGCTATGGAGCCGTGCTCTTTTCTCTGTGAAAAATCCTAGTAAAGTGCATGGGTGTAAGCACACCCATGCTTCTAAAGTACGATTTTGTAGGAGCAGTGAAACTATGCTCTTCAGTTTGCTCAAGTTCTAGTGAAGTGCATGGGTATAAGCATGCCCGTGCTTTTTGAGCATGCTTCTAAGCACGGGTGTGCTTCCTCAGTCGGGTTGAATTTCTCTAAGTAGTGAAAACTGCATGATTGTGAGTGTGGGCGTGCTTCCGGAATATGCTTGTCCTGGAAAGTGCATTCTAACATTGTGTTTCGTGCCAAAATTCAAGTCTTTTCATTCCTTTTAATCTAAGACCTGGTTATTTGCATCAATTAACAAATATACCCCAAGTAACATCGATTTATAATAAAAGAATGCAAAAATACAAGCAATTCATACAATAAGGTATATAAAAATGTTTATATAAAATGTACTTATCATTGCCCAATCGGGAGGAAATTTCTTTTTGGATATTTTGTTTTTCTTGGATCATCCAGCATTTTATGGAAGATAAAGAAGTAAGGAGTCAAGTCTCAATCATTTGTTGAGGCTAAGTACCACTTGAGGGCATTTTGTCTTAGAAGAGCAGAGTGCCTATTATAGAGGGATCTTAAAGCTATTCCTTCAAATGAATTAAAGTGATTGGAGGCTTCAAAGGCTTCTAGGAAATTGATATCCGTTTAAGAATTTTGGATATCAGTTTTTATAGAGTTCATCCCTAAAGATCTCAACTAAGCAATGTGCTATTTAGTATAGCCAATTAAATGGAATATGGCATGCATGGGAGAGTCATTAGTATTGAAATTCCAAGCTTTATTAAAAAAATTATGACAACCTTGATACTCAAACCAAAAATTGTCAAATTTCAAAAAATTATCAAATTTCAAAAAATTGCTCTTCTAATAAATATGAGAGATGTCATATAATAAAGTAGGAGAATGACCAAATGCTATTTTAGGATGGTTATTATAAGCATTAAAGTTAAAGATCCAGGCATAATTAACCAGAAACTTGTCTAACTGAGCCTATCTCCTAGCTAGACCATCTTGGCCATTACACCAAGTGAAAGGCAGACCTGACAAAGCCTAAATCTAGCAATTGACTTTTAGCGATAAAAGTCCTAAAAGCATCTAGATTTAGCAGTATAATCATTGAAAGTCCTACCACAATGCTCATAATGATTAAGAATGGACTAAAATCCAAAATTACAAACCAACAAAAATTTAAAGCAACTAAACAAGATAAATAATTCAAAAAAACTTTTTGAGCAGAAATATTTTGAGGATTATAAACTCTAGATAAAACCCATATTTTAGGTTTGTATAAGGAGATAACTAAATGTAAAATAAATTTAGAGGAAGTATGAGGAGTAATTTTATCGATATGCCATTTCTAAAGCACAATTAAACCACAAGATGTACCAATAGTAGGGATATCAACCCACTCCTAGTATTTGGTAAATTTGCCGTAAGAATGAAAAGCTTTTTCCTCGTTATGTTTCTATAAAATAGAAGATAACAGAGTTTAGCCCCCTCATCATGTTTCTAATCCTTTTCACAGTTTTGGAGCTTGAAACCCCCTTGCAATTTTGGCATAATATGTTAGTTTTATCCATAAACTAAAAAGGTAGAATTAAAGGAAATTCCAAGTAGAACCAACTTATCAAGAAGTAGATCTTTTTCTTCTTTCTTGGAATAAGATCTAGCTACCAAATTGGATCTAGAGGCTATGTCCTCCACTTTGATGTCCTTTTGCCATTTGACCAGAGTCATTTTATCATCAACATCATCGAGTTCATCCCAACCACCTTTACCATCTTCCTTCATATCTACAACATAAGGATCGTAGAGGGGCTTAAGAGCATTCTTGACTTTCCCTACAAGGGCATCATGAGTATCTATCCTTGAATTATGTATAAGGAAATCCAGAGGTTGAGACCCTTGCTTACCTTAATTAGTACTTAATAAAGTAATTAACAAGGATTTGGACTTAGGAAAACCTAAGCCAGAGCCAGCATTGTTCTCAAGATAAAAAGAGGAGGTTTGTGGAATGTGGAATGTTAGAGAATTTTGCTAATTTTCCATGCCATGCACAAGTTCAAAGACTGAAATTGGGCTACTTTTTGGTACAAGTAAGGGATTTGAGCAGTTAGTATTAGGAAATGCTAATGGCGTATGATTGAAGACTGGAATCTTGACTTATTCCTCAACAACTTCCTCATTGCTCATAAATAATCCCTCGGGATAGATGTTAGAATGTTCACAGGGTAATCCTGGTTGTCCATCTTTAATTTCCTCATGACCTTTGTGCATTATGCTAGAGCCACCAGAAGACCCCACATGCGTGGAAGGGAGGCTTAGGGGCTGTTATGTGATAAGTGCTCAATTATACATATTTTACTCGTTGATTTGGAGCACTTAGCTTGTTCTCAAGACTTGTGTTATGCTATTTTTATGCACATTTTGGTTGTTTTTTGTGTGTAGTCCACTTGGTGCAAATGCAACAAAAGGGATGAGTTCAGTGTAAATTTTGGTAAAAAATGGAGCTCAATTGAAGAATTTCCAAGAGCAACACAACTCAAGCAAGGAAATGCAGTGAGGAGGCTAAAAACTAATATTTTTGACCAGCCAAAATTTAACATACCCTAGACATAGGGGTGTTTGACCCGTGGCGAGATCTAGAATTTCAAAACACCCAAATTTGCCCTCTTTTGATATAGCCTCATCACACACCGTGGCTAATGGGGAGATGAGTTCTTGGAAGGGTGCTAGCCACCACCACCACATTGGTGTTTAGGGAGAGTGATTTTTGAAGGTTTTGGAATGAATTAGCCAGAGAAGCTTGGAGATTAAGCAGGATTTAATGGAGAAGAGATTCTAGGAAATTTCCTTTTGTTTTCATCAAGCTTGGAGGGATTTTCTATCATCTATTGTGGAGATTGAGGGAGTGTTTTCCATGGTTCCTTTTATTGTTTTAGCACTTGTTGATTATTCTTGGCTTATCTTTGTAATGAGTGGCTAAACTTCCTAGGGTTTCCGGATTGTGGAACCCTAGGATGAATCTTATATTTGAATCTTAATCTTTTTAGAGCTTATAAAGGTTTTTTTTATTTTTTTTTATTTTGAGTTTTGTTTATGCGCTTGCATTGTTATAGATTACTAATAGCTTGAGCTAGGGTTAATGCTTGATATTCATGTTGTGATTGATAAATCCATGTGATTAGATCATCATAGAAAAAAGGGATTGGGGTTGTATTTAGAGATGTAACATCCTTCTCCTATTGAATTAGGGTTATCTCCTCGGGTTAGAGGCTGGGTGCACACCCTTGGTTGAGAAGACTTGTTCTTGTCCTTAGTGAGATATCCATTGAGAGTAATTCTTTCATGCTTTATTTGGGTGGAAAGAGATCACACCTGTGTCTTGTATTGATTTAGATTGTAATAGCTTTGAGAGAAGTACTAGCATACTTGCAGGATCTCCATTGCTCAATCAAACTTCGATTAAATTTGGGAGTTAAGGTTTAGGTACTTGAGGAATCCTAGGGGGAATCAATTCCGGGATCCTCTCATATCATTAATTTCCCTCACACACTTGTGCTCATATTTTTCTCTTCTTAGTTCTTAATTAGTTCACTTAGTTCTTTAGTTAAAAAACTCAAATTAATTAGAGATTAGATGATAGGAGAATAGACAGTACTAGAATTCACACTCCTGGTGGGATAGATGATAAGTGCTCGTGTATAAGTAATACGAAGTATACTTTTTTTATATTGAGCATTACTTTTATCAGGTTTTATCACTTAATTGTGTGTATTTGTGTTCTTTTGTGCATTTAGGGTTGTTGAGACAAGTTTGGAAGAAATAAAGAAAAAATAGATCATGGACGTAATTGTTGAGGAGACTCTTGGACTAAGCAAGGATCAAGGCACAAGTTGTAGACATATGAGTGTGTGCCAATCTCCAAAGTGCTCAAGCGAAGATACAAATTGGAGGGGCACAAAGGCAGTCACACTCATAGGGTCTGACTTGTGTAACATTGAAGAACTTCATCAATGTGTTTGAAAGCAAGAGGCGAAGTGATCTACCGCATGGTTGTGTACCCAACTTGGCTACGTCGATGATGAAAATGAAGTCGAGAGCTTTATAGCGAAATCCCTGTAGCAGAATCATTGTAGCAATGTACTGGTTATGAGTTACTGTAGTAGCACTGTTCACAAAACGAAGGAAAACGCAACCTGGAAATCCACATGGGTGCGTGGAAATTCCACACGGCCGTGTGGATGCCCAATTTCAGCCCTATAAATACCGAGATTTGAGTTTTATTTGGGATATTTTTCCTATCTTTCGGCGATCTTTTGGGGAGAACACAACTAGGGTTTGGAGAGGTTTTTACGAGGCTTTAGGAATGGTTCTACGGCATTGACATCAACATCCTTCAAAGGAGAGTTATTGGGGAGAGCTTTCGACTACATTAATTCGACGTGGTGTGCCCTAGGTTCGACGGCGTAGTCTTTGGAGAAGACGAGGCGGCTCTTGAAGACCATCGACACGGACGACGAGGGGGTTATCTTTATTTATTACTTTCACTTATATTCGATTTCATTGTTGATTTTGTATTGTTTCGTGGAGAGCTAAACCCCTAATGGGTGCTTGGACTTGTAAACCCTAGGATGATTTTGTTTCATTGACTTCTATTATACTTTTTTAATTGATGATTTAATTGCGTTTCAATCTGGAATGCTTATTGTGTTGATTTTTCCTTAGAGTGACACTAGGGTTGAGAATCCATCTAGGTAATCCATTGAAAGTGTGATAACTTCATTAGGATTAGACTAAGCGAGATTAAAGAGGGTCGAGAGAGTGAGTTGAGAGGTAGTGGAATGTCCCTTTTCCTTTCCGATGTGATTTCTCCTACCTCCACGTTCCAAGAGTTCTTTGCGGTCACAACAGAGTGAAGTACTAAGAGATGAACTCCACTGAGGCTTAGTTGCACAAGCAATAGTGTGAAGTGTTGAAGTGAATCTTAGTGCTGGGGCTTAATTGTGATTAGGGATCTTTCGCATGGACCAAAGAGTTAGATCTATATTAGGGAATTGGGTTTATCACTTGGAGTCCCTAGAACCCCAAGCAGTCTCACATAGTGTGAGGTGTTGAGAGTATACCTTTCAGCCGGGATATAGTGTAGAGGGCTAGTCACAATTGACCTTAGGTTTAGGGACCGTGTATCTTTGGATTTCCATGATTCATTAAATGTCAATTAGGAGGTATAATATTAGTCTTGCACTTGAAACAATAGTCCTAGGGTGAGCATTGTCCGGGTGCCCCATCTTACTCTTGATTACTCTCTCCGGTTACTCTTGCTTGCTTTCTTGTCTCTCTTTTACTTTTCATTACATTAATATCTCTAGTTCACTCACCATTGCTTTTCACTTAGTTAAATAGTAATATCTTTTGTTTCTAAGCATCTATTCCCTGTGGATTCGATTACCCACTCACTGGGGTATTTTATTATTGCGACGACCCGTGCACTTGCGGGAACACTCATGCAAAAGGTGTGTCAATAGACATCTTGTGTTTTATGCACATTTTTATTACTTGAGCAACCTATTTTGTGTAGTAGTTCGGAATAATTTCAATTGTAATTTCACATGCATAACACAACCGATGTATGGCCTAGAGTTACATCAATGTAGCATCGGAGAGCAACACTTAGTCCTCATCCACGGCCATAGCTCGGTGAAGGTGGACCACCATCAATAGGCTGAAATTATAGTTGTTATCTAATGTTGTTGCCAAACTACCTTCCGTTGAGTTGATTTCCACATGTTCAACACTCGAGTCCCCATCTTGTCTTCCTTCCTCTACTTGCATGTCCTACAAGCAATCATTCTCGTTTATCTTTAAGTATGTTCTTGTTTATCTTCAATAGGTGCCCAAGCCAAAGGCTAATGTTTCTAGCATCTCTGCATTTCATAGTTCAAGGGGGAGGTGGTGGAGTTGGATCCACATTGTCACAGTGTTAAGTCTCTCAAAATCGAGCTGGAAGTTTTCTCCCTAAGGACTGAGTTGCAGCACCCTCCTTGAGCAACTTCTCCTAAAGGGTGCGTTTATTGAGGTTCACTATAGGATACACATGAATCTTGCATCTTTTTGTCCCACCAACCACATAAGCCCAAGTTTTATGAGGCTAGATGAGAGTGGTAGGCTAAACACCCCACACCAGTAGAGATTTGAGTAATTCGAAGACATAGCTCCACTTTCATCAGTCATGGAGGTGGGGAAGAGATCTAGTTGCACTCACTGGAGAAGAGGGAGTCACACATAGAGCGCTCAAAGTTGGTGTTATGAGATCACCAAAGAAAATTAAATTGTTATGATGAGCTTTTTCAGTTGGAAGAAGTTTCCAAGAGACAATTGCAAATATAGAAAAGAAAAATTTGTGGAGTAAAGATGAGGAAGATTAAAGGTAGAAGGATTTCACCTACATCAAAAGCCATGCACATCATTAAGGCGGAGAGGGAGAGATTGTCTCTAGATTAATAGTTTAAAATTATCTCATGAAAAATTGTTTTTTCACTTCATTTTTGAAATATATTGTGTGTAAAAATAATTAGCTAGTATAAAAAGGACTAAAGCTAATACAAAGAGGACTAAATGGTCATTATGAAAAATACATGGATTATGTGATTTATTAATCTTTCCCAAAGACTTCTTGAGCATTAACACTAAAAAAAAAAAGTTGAGAGTGCTATTTATTTATGAATATGTTTGTAATTCTTCTTTATCAATGATTATTTTTGCCTATATATTAATTCTATGTTAACAATTCCCATTTCTTTTATTATTCTATTTTCTTCCCTTCTATGTTCTTTTTAGTTTCTAATTTTTATTAGCTTTTATGAAAAGAAAAAAAATATAATCATTTGATGTTGCCTCGTTAGTCTAGTGAAAATTTGTCATGGTTATTTAAGGTTTCTTGTGATATTTTAGTTGCAATTGCCATCATACAAGCTACTTTTTGCCAAAAATATTTATCAATATTAACTCTTGTGGAGCAATACTTTTCTTTCTATACTTTCATAGTAGATATTGCAAGATGAATCTCCATCACTTTAAGGTGGGATGGACTTGATGATGGATTAGAATATATTTAGTATTTAGATAAGTTTGGTGAATAAATAATTATTAGTTTTACTATTTATGATTCTTTTATATATTTGCCAACATTGTTATTTAGTTATTTAATATAATGACTAATAGGCAACTTTGAGTAATCAAGTCTAAATATACTATGAATGTGTTGAACCAATTGTATGTTGGGAAGAAGTGAGAATATTTTGAGGAAATCTTTAAAACTTAGTAAGTAAAATTCAAAGAGATAATATATTATAATAATTGATTACTTCTCGGCAAGTGTACGGGATCACCAAGTAGTACTCTATGTGTGACACAAGAGTCGTATTCCATGGGGCTAACTAAGTATTATTACTTACTCTTCATTTATTATCTACCCTACAATTCTTAGTAAGAAGAATAAATAAAATTAAATAAACTGACTAAACTATGGCCTGGCTACTAGCACACATAAATAAATAAACAAGGGAGTGTCAAGTATGAGAAGGGGTGTTCGGACAAGTAATCCGCCTATGGTTGTCATTAAGGCCCAAACTAAGATGGTTTAAAGATGTAATGATGGTAGTTAAGACCTAGGGATCTCTTAAATAGGTTAACCCCAATCTCTCGACGGTTAACCCCTAATCCCATACGAGTGGTAATCGGAATCTCTTCCGGATCAAACCTCCTATGATTGCAATGAGTTTAAGGAAATCTCTAAATAGGAGTAAACCTACTATCCTTTGGCTTAAACCTAGCATTAGAGGGCTACCAACAACCTATCTCTCGGCGTGTCGGCACAAGAATCCCCTTTCAATCTATGTAAGACCTAATTCAAGCAAGCTCTCATGTCGACCAATACAATTCAAGAATGAACTATAGATTTCTCCATTTGTAGCTCAAGACATGCAAAGCACAATATATTAAATCTTAAATAACCATCAAATGAAATAATAACAACATCCAAGGTTTTTACACAAGATGAACCCTAGGTTTCATCCAAATCCAAACAACCCAATAAGTTAATCCCTCATGATGAGAGATACTTACACAACATACAAGGAAAATAAATACAATAACGAAGCAAGAAAACTCCCTCTATAATCTCAATCTCCTTGATGGGTGAAGTTTTGAATGGTTTGCAATGGTGGCTTAGAACTTCGCTTCAACTCCTTCTTTGCTCCTCTCCCTCTTGGTGATGATGTGTGCTCATTTCCCACAAGGATCATCGCCAAAAGATGGCCAGAAAGCCTCAAGAAGATGTGGTGGCGGCGGCCCAAAAGGCCAAGAAAAAGTCCCCTTTATTTGCTCTAGAAGAAGCCTTAAAACCCCAAATTTTGCTGCATACCGGGGTCCATACGGGCTTCATGCAGGCCGCATGGAGGCCGCATGAGTTAGGCAAAACTCTTTGCCCTGAAAAATCTCCAGGTGTTACAGTGATTTATGTAAACTCAATATTGGGCTAGTTTTATTTATTCTCATTATTATCTTTTCTCTTCCTTTTGTTTTTCTTTTTGTTTTGATTCCTCCATTAATAGCTCAATTCTTAGGTGGACCATAATCTTCTATTTAAGTTTTATACCACTAAATCCCTTAAGCTGAGATAGATAAGTTTTCTTTTGATTCCACTAGGTTTTATACCAAACCTTTCTTGTGTGGTGTACTCTCTATAATCAAATTTCTAGATAGATAAATTGTGAAGAATCTAACCACAGTTCAAAACCACTAATGTTAATCCTCTTCTTCAGGTACCATTTAAGCATAATAATTCTAATACTAAATTTAATTCTCATATAATGAATATATAGGTCTTTTTTTTTATCATTCCTCGTAATCAGCCGGTGGTGTAGATAGAAGTTGCATATGTATAGGGAGTTCCTTACTAGATGTGCAAGGCTTCAAATAAGGAGTAATACATGCTATAGTGAATTTTACACAAATACTTCAAGGTCTTAGAAGAAATACATAATAGATTCAGGTTTAGATACTACACCTACCCATTACGAGGATAAGTAAATAATACAAATTCACATGCTACAAATACTCTAAAAAGACATGCATGAAATAAGGATAAAGCCTCTCTTTACTGTATGGGCTACTAATAGCTCTACTACCCATGACCAGAAAGGGAAAATTAACATGATCATGAGGTCAAAAGCCAAGTAAGTATTCAATAAAAGAAAAGAATATTGAGAAATTTAGATATTATTTGATACAAAGAAATACACCATATAGTGAAGTAGTTAAAACATGTTTACATAAGAAGAAAATAGTGTAGTTAATCAGTAAACCTTAGAATATCCTATAATAGGAATCAATATAATAACTCATTTTGAAATCAAAGTAATTAAATAGTGTCACCAACTCTACAGTAAACATAATACATTCTCAGATGTAAGAGTCAGATTATTAGCTACCACAGGGGTACAAATCATAAAATCAAACAAAATTTCAATATCATTCACTTGTACCAAGATATGCAATTACATAGAATAATAGATATGTGTTGACACGACCAATGCTATTCTCCATTTGCAGAGTAATAGGATAATCGTGATAGGGACAAATCATGAGGCACCTACAGAATGCAAGTGTACGTGTAGATTGAGTAATAAAGTGTGCTCAAAAGTAGGGTATCGGTTCATAGAGAACTAGAGACTACTAGTATTGATTCTAATCAGAGAATTAGCCTAATCCAAATGGTGAGATGTGAAAGCAAACAAAAGACTAGAATTAAAAGCGTAAAAGAAGATACGGCTAAAAAAGCATAGGGAAGGGGTGTTTGTGCATAGATTTCATTTAAGGTTTGTTAGGTATAGGATAATGGTTGTATAAGTCTAATAATCCAAATTGAACTAAGAGAGCTCTTAAAATATGCTACCCCTTTCTCAAGGTGAGTAGTAATTGGTCCCATATGGTGCTGATATAGATAACCCCATGATCGCAGTGCACCCTATGAACTTTTAATTAGAATAAACAAGCATTCAAAATATAGACAATTCTTTTCTTAAAGCAATTTTCCCTAATCCCATACAAAGTAAAATGGATATCTCTCTCTGAAATTACTCCCTACGATTGCAATACGAATGAAGTTACTTGTCAATTCAATTGGAAGGATTATGGGAGGAGAACTCTTAACTCCAAAGTACCCTATTTGTAGGAATATTCATAATCCCTTTCAATTAAGCCTTGCCTATGCTAGGTGGGTCTCTTGAGTCATCACATAAGCACATCCAACATGAATCTAGGCCTCTCACCTTAATAGAATTCAAGACAATAGATACACACAATGGAATTCAATAATGAAGGATTGCAATTAATGTCAATCAAATCATAAACCCTAGAGTTCACTTATGCCCAAACACCTACAAATTAGTTCTCCATCTAAGGAGAACAATTAAATAATTCTCAAGAGACAATAGACATGATTGAAAGCATAAAACACAATTTTCTAATCTTGCCCTTTGAGATGTTGATGAACTCTCCTCTCATCTTCCACAAATGCCACCAAGGGTGCTCCTCAACGGCTCCTATGGTGTTCCTCAAATATATTTTATAGAGATTAGATTAAGGAATTGGATTATTTTTTAAAACTATATATATATTTACTGAAAAAGGGATTAGATTTGGGTATCCTGTTTTTATTTTCTCCTGATCAGGATCCGATCCAATTTTCATCTTAAAAATTTGGATTGGGTAGTAACAAAATTCAGGTCAAAAAAGGGATATCGGATTAGATCATTAGATCAAGGTGTTTTTGCTCACCCCTATTTTATGGTAGTAAGAATTAGGCCGTAAGGAGCTAGAAATGTTAGGTCGTGTGCCTTACGGGTAGACTTATGCAGTAAACCCAACCTGTAAGGTTTTTTTTGTCTTGATGTTACTATCTAGCTTACGTGCATATATTGCACCTTGTAAGCTCCTTTGGACAGCCCTTATTGTCCGATTTATGGGCGTAAGTCCCTCTATTTGATCCTTATGCTCCTGCTTACCTGCATAAGTATGCTTGCAAAGTTCTCTAAATGAGGCTTACGATCGTAAGTCCGATCGTAAAGTGACCGTAAGGTGTTCTGTTTGGTTTGTTCTTCAGTTGTTGATGTCAAGAGAGTTCTATCTTTTTTATTTTGGCTCCAAATAGCTTCTTTTGGCTCTTTCTCCTCCTTAAGCACCGCTCGATAGCTAAGAATATAATTTCGATTGAATACTCTAATACATGCCAAATAAGTGTATAAAACAATATAGAAATGATGTATTATTATACACTTATCAAATTCCTCCACACTTAAGCTTTTGCTTGTCATTAATATTTCCAGCATATCAAATAAAATTCCTTAAGTTGAGGATAGCTATTATAATAGCAATATACCAAAAATACTAGGATACATACATTGTAACAAAACACTTTGTCAATCTAATATCTTAAAAGTTTAGAATTTATAATTATTTAGAATTTCCCCAGATAATATCCAAATACCTTTGCGTACATGGTTGAATACATACATATACATATCTTAAGATAATTATCCAACTATTCATGAATAATATGTTGAAGTGTATGAAAATATTTGTGCATAAATAGATAAATAACAAAACATAATATATTGCCAAAGTAAGATTAGAAATTTGTGAAACAAGTATGTGTGCATATATATATAGAACTCAACTTTTTTTAAAGTGATGAAATTCATGAGACTAATAATACTTTTAATTTAAGAGACTTAGTACAAAGTAGAATCATGTATTATGATATTTGTAAAGGTGGCATTGGTTAAATGTAGTGATTTTTATTATAGTGTATTTGTAAATCCTATTTTTGAAAATATACGAAAGTCAAATTGATAAGTGTTTGTTGCAACATGTTTGGAATGAGCATGTGGCATATTTTGGGAATGATTCTTATTAGTTATGGACTCATTTGTGTTGTGATTATTTACTTTTGCAGATGGGATGGTTGATGGGCGTTGGACGAAGAAAAGAAGCCAAAATGACAAGTCTCGAGGAAATTTAGAGGGGTCCATGACCATGGGATTAGTTCTCACGGTTGTGGTGAACAATTCGAGATGATACTTGGAACAGGCATGGCCATGGGACTCATTGTCCACTGCCATGGGTGGAAATAATTGGAAATGTTTCAATGCTAGGGAAGTGCATGGCCAGGGGTGATTTAGCCACGGCCATGGGTAATACAGTCAGAGTGACCACCTAGAAATCCAGGAACGCGCACACTGTGGATAGCCAATTCCCACGGCCGTGGGAGTTACTTGTGTAATTTATTAGGACAATGATAGAGAGACGTGACCGTGGATTGTCACGGGATAGGGTTATATAAGGTTAAGTTTTAGAGGAAAGAGAGAAGCTTTTTGCTTGGATAGAATAAAGCGGTGATAGCTGACCTAATTTGGAGAAGAAGAATCATCGGATTAGGGAGAAGATATCGGACAAGAACCATTGCCAAGATTCATCATCTCTCGTCTCCTCCGTCACCATTGAACAAGATCAAGTATCATTCGGTTGTTTAAGGAGAAGGATTCATTTTCAGATATCAATTATAGATTAGAGGGAGTTTTTATTTGTTTGAACATGTATTTCTTTTTTATTATCATGTTTGGCTTGTATTGCTCCATGAGGAGTTAAACCTCTTGTGGGTGGTTAACTTTGTGAACCCTAGGATGTTTTAGAATTTAACTTGCTTCACTTCGTTTTGTTCAGATTTTCTTTGAGTTCCAATCTTGTGTTTTTAGTGACTCATGATCTTTGTTGTGAGAGTGATGAACCTTTTGCAAGTGCACCAATGGTTACCAGTAATAAAGTGGTACCCCACAAGGGGGTAGGGTTGTCGAACCACAAGGACTGGACTTGTAGTACTAGTTGATCCTCTAATGTCTAGTCAAACTGAAAGGGTGATAAAGGAGTAAAAACTAAACATGACTAAGGAACAAAGGGGTAGATGATCCAGGTAGACTAGGGCTGAGTTTTAATAACAAGAGAGCAATGCCCCGGAATGATTCCTATGTGCTTAAGATACCGACTTGAGTCTAATGCCTACCAAGGTACTTTCTAAGATCCTTGTGGGTGCTCAAAAGCTTTGTTGTATCTATGACTATCAAATACGTCAACTTCTGCAAGTGTAACTGCAGGCTTCATACATGCCAAGTTTTGCAACCACACTAGGTAATCATAACTACGGTAATTCACACACCCCAAGTTTTACACAAGCATCTATGCCAATCAAGCACGTCAGGTTATTCAACACATGAATTAACACAAGAAATCAATAGAACTCCATAGGCATTAGAACTCAAGTAGTCAAAGTATAAGAGACAACATAGTTCACAATCCCAGGGCACCATGGAATGGTTAGCCCCTCGTGAATTAGTACAAATGAGAGAAGAAGATAAACATAAGTAAGAGAGACATCTAGACTTCCCCCTTCCACAAAATCTCTTCAAATGTACTTCAAGAATGGGTAACTCCACTTCTCTGGTGTCTCTAGCTCACTCTTGATCTCCTTAGCTCGAGTGGTGATGGCTGATCATCATTCTCTTGAGAGCTCCCCCATTGGAGAAGAAGACTCCCAAACAAAAGATAGTAAGAAACCCTAAATCTGGGAGTTAAAAAGGAACTTTCAAGTTCGACATGGTCTAAGCACAGTCGTGCTCATATCATGCTCTTCTTGGAGCTTATGAGTAAAAAGGGCTAAGTGTCATCCAGAGATAATCATTGGGAGAGCACAGTCGTGCTCCATCTGTGCTCAGCTTGAGCACACCCATGAAAGGAGTATGTAGACCGTGCTTCCCAAAAAGCATGAGCCACTCATATCTCGAGATAATCACTGGGAGATGGCATCCCCGTGCTTCTCCTGTGCTTCCGCTGAAGAGCAAGGGAGTCAGCATCCAAAGAGAACCATGGGGAGATGGCACGCCCATGCTCAGCCCGTGCTTGCATTGGACACTTATAGAAATTATCTTCTTTGGTTGGTTTTGTCCCTAATTTCACTCCTTATGTGTTATGAGCCCTAAAAGCCTAAAACAGAGACAAACATACCCAGAATAGCATCATTCATAAACAAAAAGTGCTTAAAGACAAGCTAAAGAGTGCATTGGTGGTATGCAAAATATGATATGAAATGCACTCATTAGAGAGTATTGATTGTGTTGGTGAATATCCTGGTGAAGATTTGCAAGAACCATTGGGATAGATCTACCTAGATTGGAAATGGGAAGGAGAGAGCCGAGGGTTGAGGTTTACCCACTTCCCCTCCGATTTGATCAAGGCTACCCTTGTGCTTCCATATTCTTCATGTAATCATGCTATCCGTTAGACGTGAGAGGCCAGCTGTTAGGGATTACTATTGGATTAGGGGTTAGTTGTCTTGCAAGAATGCTAGCCTATTTTGGGAGCTTAGTTGGTCAATCAAAATCCCTACAATGCTAAGCATTCATATAAACCCTTGTGATGTTACATGTTATATGTTGGGGGTTTCTATTGCAATAGTTACCAATTGTCATGAAAACAAAATTGTGGGTACCTTTGGATCTCCGTGACTAAGATAGTTTGAACTAAGGAAGTGTATTTGAGTTGAGTGCTTCAAGTCAAAAACCATAGGGGAAGCATTATTTAAGCACCCACTTTATTATCTACTTATTGTCTCATTGTTCTTTTTTTGTGCATTTAGCATCTTTATAATTTTTTTAAATCATTATTTCTCAAACTTTGGGTTTAAGGCTAGATAACAAGATTAAAGTGGTTGCATGTAATTTCTTTCCTTGAGGATTTAACAACCCAACCCTTGGGTTCTTTATTATTATTCGACACCCGTGCACTTGTGGTAGACATACACAATGATCTTGTCACAAATCTAGTGTTTGGTTGAATGTATTTGGAATGCTGGATTATAGGATTTTGTATTTAATTGGTTGGGTTTAATTTGTAAATATGGATTTGGGAAACATGTATTTGGTTTAATATATTTAAAAGATATGAATACCTACGGTGAGGTTGCCCTTTCCTTGCGTAACCATTAAGTTTATTAATTACAAATTTCCCTAATATGTTTTATTAATTATATAACAAATAACTATATATATGTACATATTTAATATATGATTATGTTCTTGTTGCATGAAACTTACTTTCTAAATTTACACATCTAATTGGTTTATCTCAAAAGTTATTTACAAACATATATCATAAAATCTTACAATAAAGACAATGTATGAAATTGACAAATTTTTTGTTTTGAAATAAAGTTTATTTGGAAAAATAAAAACAAAATGACAAATTATCAGGTTCATGATCGAAAATTGTTTTTTAATTTAAAATTAAAAAATTACTACAATGTATCTAGGTGTTAAAATTAAAATATTATTTTAAAATATATTTAAGTTTTTAGTAGGATGAAAATATTTAAGAGATTTTTTTTTTAGAGTTATGTATACGCATACATATTTATTTATTTATCCTTACTTGCATTTCACAAAAAGTTTAAGATCACCTTAAAAAATTTATGAAATATTTATAAAGGTTTAGCCATTGAGGGGGAAAAAAAGAAAAGGATACACAAAAGGTCTCCTGTTTAATCTGCATATATTTACACTAAGGATATACCCTATTAATAGTTTGAATTGACATCAAATGTTGTTCTATATCTCAAAACTCCCATTTAGGCCTCACATGATAATCACATGAGGCTTCTTTTGTTGTTTAAAAACCTTTAATGTGAACTATGTCCAAATTATTATAGTTATAACATATTCCACAAATTATTATATTTCAAAATACATTGACTTTTTCAAATCTAGTTAATAAAACAAATTACTTTGAAGGATTTTGTAATTCCAATTACATGGACTTTCAAATCCAGCTAAACAAACACCACCTTAAAGTCTGATAGAAGCTAATTAATGTTTTTTTAAGGATTTTCCAATAATAGCAACCATTGTCGAATTACCAGCATTTCGTTTTTCAAAATAATGCCTATACTAAAAAAACATGAGATAGTTTCAAGTTTTTACATGTTAAAATTATATTTTGGATACTTACCTTTAATACCCAGTTGACTACTCCGATTTATTAAGCTCAACGTTCCTCACTAGACTCATAAAGCTCTGGAATGATAACATACATGAAAGTAGCAATAATAATTATCTTAGTAATAATATCACTAAAAATCAGAATACTAACCATACAACAAGGTGGTTGTTTTTGGTCAATCCTCAGATACAACTAGAAAAATTCTAAAATGGCAAATATTACATATCAGGGAATTTAACTGAATCAAGGGTGATTTAAGCTGCCATTATAAAGCAAGTTGAGGGACATATATTTGGCACAATGAAGAACAAATCACTTTCACAAAGTATTGATTCAAAACCATAATGCTCATTCTATATAGAAAGCTAGAATGAAAGGTAGATAATATACACAACCAACCAAAGACATACAATCATAAAAATCAAGGGTAAAGAGATATTGCAATGTGGGTCTCTAACTAGATATCAAGCATAAAAAGTACTAAAAGCTATTTTTCTCGTAACACCGAGCTACTCATGTAGCCAGTAAGTATAAGAGTGATTCTCTAAAACATTGCTATTATAATTGAGAACCATCTTCACACACACACCTGGTTAGTAGCTATGAACCCACTAGTATCATCACTATATCTAACACCTCTATCATCATTTCTCATGCTATCAAGTCCAACTAGGGCAATAAAATCAAAAGGAGAGGTCGTCTTACCTGGCTATGGCTGTTTCCTAGCTATTATGATCTCCAAATTCTAGTGACTTAGTAGCAACTCCTCCCTTCTTCAACTCTTAGTTTTCATAATGCTTTATCCTCAATGTTTTTGTCTTAATCATTATTTCTCCTAATTTTGATTACCTTTTATCCTTAATTAATAACCGACTAAAACATTTAACATCTTAGGCTATAGTAAAAGTGCTACATAAGTGTTTTGTGGCATTAGGGCTACAGTAATGGAACATGAATCTAATGTTACAGTGATTCCTATAGTAAATATAATAATAACTTGCTCCAACGTAAAAGCTATATTGTAAAGTAAAATTATTGTTTTACCTTCATGGTAAAACCCATACTTGATTGTTCTACAAAAATATAGATAGTTTAAAGAATAAAACTAGAAAAAATATAGAATATTACACTAAAGAGATATACACATATTCTAGTTCTCAAGTAGTCATTACACTTTTACTAAAGCTTTGTAACTCAAAAGAAAAAGTTTGAGGTATAAGTTAGCCTCCTTGAACCTAGTTTTCTCAACTCAATGCAATGTTCTTCTTTGCAATCAAGTCCATAATGATTTAAAGGATATTGATTAGACTTCTTTATGGATGAACAAAGCAACCTTATTTTCATTTCTACATACCATCGTTTATTATTCTTTCTACTTTAATTATATATTTTTCTATTTTCCTAGAGGGTAGTCATTCTTTGTAATACCTTTTCTCTATAACTTTCTCAAAATGGTAGCATAATTGTTCCATTTATTCAAAATAATTCAAAACTAACTTCTAAGCAAGAAGCACTTCTGCCAAATAAGAAAAATTAAAACAAAAGACTTATATTTATGTCTAAAAAACACATCAAAAATGTTTATAAGCATTACATACACAGAATTAGAAAAGATGTAGAGAAGGATTATTTTATGATAAATCAAAAGAGTTGACAGTAGAGTCTATAAGATCATAAAGAAATGCATCCTTCCATTACTGAGAATTCCTTGTAGAAGCAACCAAACTAATAGCCCTATGTGTAATAAAATTGAATTTTTTTTCTACTTCTTGTAAAACGCAAGCTACCTCCATAATGTACATAATAATCGTGTTCTTTGTTGAAGTGAATCAATAAGGACTTCTTGCATTTACGGCAATCAGGTAATGTGTCTACCCAAATTTTAGTTTATTCTCATATATTATCCTCTTTGTTCTCCCTTGGTCCCTCTATCTATCATTCTCTTCTTAGATGGATGATAATCTTCTATTTATATTTCAAACCAACAAAGCCCTTAAAGTGAGGCAACTAATTTTCTCTTGTGCAAAGTAAAAATTATTGATATTAAATCTTGTATATATGGCACACTTATTATACCTAAACTACCAAATAGATAAATTTCTGAGATCTATACAACAATTCAAAACCTCCCATTTCTAAGGACAATCTTTTTAATGTTAAATTTAATTCTTATGCTAATAAAATTTAGGCTTCTTATGCAAAGCTTTTGCAATTGAAGAAGTAAAACCTTGAGGAATTAATTACCCATGTTAAAATGATCCCGCTTAAATTAACTCAGATGCTCTTCTTAGCAATTAATTATGTAATAATCTAGAGGGCATTATTTTGATTTTTCTCTACTATGTAAGGCAACTTTGGTTTTCAATATCTTGTCGATCACCACTTTGTTAGTTTTTATTATTGTATTTATATATTTTCTTCTCTTTATTTTGATGGTATCCAATCGCTATAATACATTGTTCTATGCTTTTTATCCATTTTATTCCAGAAAATAAAAAAAATAGTTTAAGCAAACACAAACCTAACATTTACATACTAAAAAACTTTAAAAAAAGCCCATAAACACTACATACATACAACTAGAGAGACATAATTTTTTTTTACGGTCAATTGAAAAAAGATTACAACTAATAAAAAGATTTATGATCAGTCAAAAGATTTGACAATAGAGTCAATTAAGATCTTCAGGAAATGCATCATCTGTATATTGAGAATTCCTAGTGAAAGCAGCCAAACAAGCAAGCCTATGTGCAACAAATGTGAATTTCTCACTAACATGCATAATCTCAACCTCAACTATAGTAAAGTTGCCCCTTATTATTCCAACCAAATCAACAAACTTTGGGGGCGGCCTTGTTATTCCGTTAAGTATACTTACAGTGAGTTGAAAGTCAATCAATATTCTTATAAGACCTCCTGCATTATAATTGTTTAAAGCTTCTGAAACTCCACGGACAACCACAAGTTCAGTCTCTAAAGATGAAGATGACCTTATTCGGTGGCTAATAGCTTCACAAATCATGCGATGAGAATCCATGCAAAGCCACCCAACTCTTGCAAGTGTACTTACCTATAAAGGCACCATAGACAATGAAGATATTGGACCCTAGTGCACTTAAACGAGGGTCCATAATATTTGGAAGGCATTCTTTGCACAAGACCATGCTATTTTCATCATGTTTCACTCTTTGAATAAGAAGAGTAAATGTGAGTATGGTGAGTTTCTGCCAAGCTAAAGTGCATTGTGAAAGTAGGGCTGTTGTTTTTGGATTTTTTATTTAAAGGAAATATGTAGCTCTGATATATATATATATTGCTTACATATTAATGCTTTTGTATTAAGAAATGCGTACAAGCTATTTTGGGATATGCATGCCTCAAACGTGAGTGTTTATATAGGAAGAGTAAATATATACTTATTCTTTTGTAGAGAGGATGTATTTTTATAAAATCACAAGTGTAGAATGTACTTTGAGTATTTGAGTAAGATTGGATCTTAAATATGAATTATATATATATATATATATAGAAAATTTAATGTGGAAATTTTAATGATAATTATGAAAAATTACCAAAAATAGAGAAAAATACAAAGTAGTAGATTTGAAGCATTTTAATTATTTTTTTATTTTTCATATTATAATTATATAAAGAAAGTGTAATGATTTGTAAATTTTTATAATTTTTAAGAAAATTAAAAAAAATCTCTGTTAAAATAGCCGATCAAGGAAACTTCTCTAATAAAAAAATATAATTTAGATGATCATCGACTAATTTAGAATGGGTGAGATCATGATTAGGAAAAAGAACCAAATCAAATTCATTTTTCAAATTTCTATTAGAATAAGATCTACATAATTTGTTACGCTTATTCAAAGAGCAAGTGATATTTTTATTAATTTTAATAATAAATATAATTCATATCTACCATCTTCACATAGAATTAGTATAATACGTCTGTTCAAAATCAGAGATCGAGTATTCTTGATATTTCTATACAACAATAGCTTATCCACACTTTCCAAAACACAAATAAATAAATAAACATTGATGGAACATGAATTGTTGAGAAGGATCTATAAGAAAATTTAAAAAGAAAATAAGAAAGGATTAATTGAAAAGAAAAGATAACCATTTCTAAAATGGTGGTCTTGAAAGAAAATGCACTTTTGTTTAAAGATTGGGATGAATTGTTGACAAGGATGCGAGTAAAAATTATGTATGTTGATGATGATGGTTATTGAAGAGTGGACCTACCAAACACGAGAGAGAGAGAGAGAGAGTAGTGTAGTTTCAAAGAGCTTTTTCGATTCATCAAAGCTGAAGTATAGAAACCCCTAATTGCAACCCATATTCCAACAAAAAAAAAAAAAAATCGATTTATTGATTTTTGGATATTTTTCTTTCTTTCTTTTTGTATATATTCATTTGGATAAACATTAGATTTCTAATATATATATGACAATATAGACAAACCATTCCACGCTCTTTTATTATTACGTCTTAATCACATATTACAAGAGAGTCAAACTCTCAACCTGCTCTGTTGGTGACAAATATCAAATATTTTATTTTATAAAATAAAACACTAAAAAAAGGTGTTTCGTTTTGCTTTTTAAAAACTTAAGAAAATTAAATCAAAATTTGATCACATAATTTTTTTGTAATCTCAACTGATTTCCAAAATGATTCCTTTTAATATACCACTTTTATCTTCTAAAAAACAACATATTGATTTATCATTTTCTACTAGCTATGGTAATAATACATATGGTAAAAGCTTGCAGATTAATGCATTTTATTATACTCTATTGCCTGAAGTACTTGTCTTTTCACATATATTCATTGTAAAACGATGTTACTTTGGATATGTATGTTTCATTATGTAGGAAATCAGGTCTTAGAACGAAAAGAAAGAGTTTGGACCAATATCAATGCGAAATGGAGCTTGAACACACTTTTCAGGTCTAGCACGATCGGGAAGCAAAGCCCATGCTTTAGACCGTGCAGTTTTGAGGACTTAGAGAAATTCAACCCAATTGAGGAGCCACACCTGTGCTTGGAAGCATGGGCAAGATGCACGGCGTGCCTACGTGCATGCACTTTACTGGAATTTTCAGAAATAGAAGAGCACGACTTCCTTGCTCCTAGCACCATTGTGCTTTTAAAGCACGGTAGTAAGCACAGGTGTGCTTACACTCATGCACTTTACATATTGTGTTATAGTCATGCTGAAAACAAGTTCCAAGACATCCCAAAAAGAGCATGGGTAAGAGCATCGACGTGCAAGCATTGGGAATTGCATTTTAAAGTCCAAAGTTAGGTTTTTTGAAGTGATTTTCTTCCTCTTTATGGGAGACAATGGCTAGGGCAGAGCTTGACACCATATAGGGCCCGGATTTGGACAGAGAGATCATCGTGGGAGTTAAGGAAAGCCGGCAAGATCATCATTGGATGTTCTCTGATGAGTATTGTGAAGTAAGAATGGAGTTTATGGATTTTATTTCATTCTCTTGCTGTTTTACTTATTTGCATTGTAGAACCATGAGGGGTTAACCATCATTTGTTGCCTTGGGTTATGAACCTCGACATTTTTTGTTCTAAATTTAATGCTTTGATGATTGAGTTTCCTTGAGATTTTCCTTTTATTTATCTTGGTTTGTAAAACTCTTGTGTTGATTTCCTTGATTTACATGTTACAAAACTTGGCATGGGAATTGCCGTTAGTTGCGTAAGCAAAACTTGATGGGCATGTTCCCCTTAGTTGTAATTGCAATCTTGATCATATGTTAACCATAGTTGTACTCCAGCTATCTAGATGATGATTAAGAAATCCATCTAGCTAGAGCTTACATTAGGGAAAGGGTTGAATCAGCACCTAGAGATAAGTCGTACGTTATCAATCCCTCCATCAGGGGTTTAACCGTGGTCCTAGGAGATGTACCATATAATCATTGTTAAGTTAGTACATTCGTTGAAGGGAGTAACCCGGGGCACTATCTTTCTCACTAATCTCTTTTCATCCAAAATTTTGTCTTTTATTTTTCTTTAGAATTAAGCTTCAACCCAATCTTTGAATCGGCTAGATATTAAGAATTTAACGAGTATCCAAAGTTATACCAGTCCCTGAGGATTTGACTACCCGACCCATTCGAATACATTTTACTACTTGTACGACCCATATACTTGTGGTTACTCAAGGGCGTATCACTTGCAACATAATATTTATCTTATATGATAGAATATTATTATGTCTTTCCATGTTAGTTTAAATGTTTCAATGAATTCTCCTATTAGGAATGGAAGGTGATCATTTGATTTTATTTTATTTTATTGATGACATTTGTATATATATCTTTATATGCGGTCATCATGGTGGGAATAGTGTGCCTTTCAATCTAATTTTTTTAGATCTTAATTAAATTTAATACTTAATTAATATTATCAAATCTCATTTAACATTTCTAAAATTTAGAATAATAAATTAAAATATCAAATATTTTAATTTAATACTGAATTAATTTCATAATTTTGCTAACCCAACATTTTAAAATTCTTATTTTTTTTACTTATCTTTAATAACCTCTCTTAAAAATCATGTACTTCTTCATTAAAAAAAAGTACTTTTAGATTTTAAAAAATGGTTTTTCAAATGGAATTGTGATGAAATTTTTGTTCCTTAATTGTTACATATATTTTAGGGCAAAGTCTTGCGTTTTTTTCAATGTAATTTGCGATGGAAACTATCACTAATGGAAATTTCTATTGGTGATAATCTATAATTTTATTGCTAATATGTTTTGAGGTGCCAAATCCTTTCGGTTGAAATTTTGCCGCAAAATCTATCGATGATATTATTTTTTACCAATAGAATAAATTCCGTTGGAAAAATTCTGTCTTTGATGCCCTTGTTTTCTTGTAGTGAAATCTGAAGCTTTTGCATTATACAGATCCAAATAATGTGGATATTTCTCATTTAACAGCTTATACTAAAATAAAAATTGAATAGAAATAATTATGATGATCATATATGTTTTAGAGTTAAAAAAGTTTTAGTTGGGAGAGTTAATTTTACTTTTACACTTGTTGATGATGTTGCATAATTGCTTAAAAAAACAAAAACTTTGTAAACCTCTGAACATGACTATAAACTTAAATTGATTATATAACAATAAAAGTGAAATGTAATTTACCTTATCATTCACACACAATAGACAATAGACTGATGTTTTTACATGAATTAAATTTTCATTAAATTTATAAAAAGTGCCCATCCTCCAAAAATCAGGAAAGCTAAAAGTTTGGTGCTACTATGGTATTTCAACTAATCAAAGTTCTGAACATATATATATATATATATATATATATATATATATATATATATATATAGATTCTTAATCTTGAAAAGCTCAACATGTACAACCATAGTCTCACGAGATTTGTTATGTTTAAAAAATAGTAGAGGAAACTAGTTAAATTAGTATGGTTTCTTTCAACAATGTAAATAAATAACAAAAATAATATAATCATTAAATCTTGGGAGTTTTGAAGACTCTAAAATGAATAGTCATTTACTCCATTTTTAGGGCAATTAAGAAAGAAAAATAAGTCACACATGAAAAGCAAATGAAATCAATCAGTAGTGCTACAGGGTCTGTGGTCCAATGGCACCATCTCCACTACAAAAAATTTGAATTTCGGAACTTCCATTAGCTTGGTTCAAAATTAAGAATTGATCGAAGTGGTGCCAAGGGTCCTTGATTATGAGTGCGTAATTGTATCACAATCCCTGTTGTTAGTTAGGTGAGGGTACATTGACAGAGCTTTATTTCCTCTTATGCGTAAACTCTTGATTATATAAATCAACAAGGAATGAATCACTACTTATACACATAAACATGATACTATTAGAAAAAGAAAAATTAAATATGAAATAGACACGGCTATAGCTTAAAAATAAACATCATAAATAACAAAAATATAGTTTTTATTATATCCTTTCATAACTCTCAAATTGCATGCAACACCCTCCATCCTAATTAAAAACAATGAAGGTTATGAAAGGCTTTTTTTATGAAATTATTTGTTAGATTTACATTCTATGAATGTTCACATGTTTTTCCAAGATCTTGGCTTTATTCAGTACTTCAAGTATCTTATCACCCACTTGAAACATCTTACATTCCTTCTTACTCCAAACTTAGTGTATGGCTATTCTTTAGCGTCCTTTTCAACCACCTTACTTGTTTGAGAAGTTACCCTTGCAGAAGCATCGTATCATTGAAATAATTAGATTTAATACATTTTTTTACTCACTCGCAATATATATATATATATATATATATATATATATATATATATATATATATATATATATATATATATATATATTTCACTGTTAACTAGTTGTATTTTTTTTTTATAGATATTTATATTTGACATTCTCCTCTTGAGTGTGTGAGAGACCGACCCACCTCAGTGAGACTCAGAACAGAACTCATCATAAGCCAGGTATTGTTTTGCTTAGTCGCACAATAATTCGCACTCCCTCGGAGTCGAACCCGCGACCTAAGCCTTTTGTCTCACTTAAAGTGAGCGCCTCTCACCAATTGATCCGTAGATCAATTGGTGAGAGGCGCTCACTTTAAGTGAGACAAAAGGCTTAGTAGATCAATTGGTGAGAGGCGCTCACTTTAAGTGAGACAAAAGGCTTAGGTCACGGGTTCGACTCCGAGGGAGTGCGAATTATTGTGCGACTAAGCAAAAAAATACCTGGCTTGTGATGAGTTATGTTCCGAGTCTCACTGAGGTGGGTCGGTCTCTCACAAAAAAGGCCTTTACGTCGCGGGTTCGACTCCGAGGGAGTGCGAATTATTGTGCGACTAAGCAAAACAATACCTGGCTTGTGATGAGTTCTGTTCTGAGTCTCACTGAGGTGGGTCGGTCTCTCACAAAAAAGGCGCCTTTTTTGTGAGAGACCGACCCACCTCAGTGAGACCGGAACAGAACTCATCACAAGCCAGGTATTGTTTTGTTTAGTCGCACAATAATTCGCACTCCCTCGGAGTCGACTCCGAGAAAGTGCGAATTATCGTGCGGCTAAGCAAAACAATACCTGGCTTGTGCAGAGTTCTGTTCCGAGTCTCACTTAGGTGGGTCGGTCTCTCACAGAGTGTGTGCTAAATCTAATTCGTTTCTAAATTATAAATAAATTGCAATTCTCTTTTGAAGCAGAAACAATATACAATTCTTTCTCTAAATTCAGAAACGAACATATAATTCATTTCTAAATTTAAAATTGAAAAAAATAGCTAAATGAAATTTTGTCAAAAAAGTAAATTTTATTTTATTATATTTATAAAGATTGTAAATAACTTCTTTTGTAGTAATACTTCATAAATACCTTCATTTATTGGTAAACTTATATATATATAAAATACATCCTCTATGGACGTCCATATATAAGAAATCTATGGACGTCTATTTATCAGCCGTTGGATCGTGATCCAACGGTTGACATTGATGAACAGCAATCACTGTTTGAAACAGCGATTACTGTTTATATTGCTGTAGCAACTACTGTTCATCAATGTCAGCCATTCGATCAAGATCCAACGGCTGAAAATGGACATTCATAGATTTTTAATATATGGACGTCCATAGAAAACTTGTCCTCATATATATATATATATGTTATTAATTTTTATTTGTTAAATGTATTTTTTATTTATAATATTTACAAAGTGCATTGTGCCCCATTTTTACAACGTAGTTTTAATTTAAAGTTATTTAAAAAATTTATATAAATTTAAACCTATAAATATTTGTACTAATTGTTTTTGAAGACTATGAAAGCTAGCTTGATTTATAATTACACTTCTAATTATGTGGATTATGATTTTATAAATAGCTATAATTTTATAATTATATAAAATTATTTTAACTTATAATTATTCTACAAAAAAATATGATTAGAAAGATGTGCTTTTTTTTTAAGTTTATATTTTGTGAAAAATATTTTCATTTTAAATTATTTAGAAAATTTGTAAATAATTTTAAATCTATAAATATTTACAATAACTGTTTTAAATAATATAATAAATATAGTTATTCCTGGGTGCACACACACACACACACACACACACACACACACACATATATATATATATATATATATATATATATATATATATATATATATATATTTGTGATTTTATTATTGTATTTTACTAAATGAGCAATATTATTTTAAGTTATTATTATTTCTTAAAAAACAATGATAAGTTTGTAAAAAGTAATTGTTACTTTAAAATGACTTCAAATATTTGAAAGCAATTTATAAAATTGTACTAATCATTCATATATGTTTTTATATATTAATGTGTGTGTGTGTATATATACACACACAATTTTATAAAGAAATATTTTAAATTTTTTTTTTTAAGGCCGTTTCAAAATTTTGAAATGGATATATATATATATATATATATATATATATATATATATATATATATATATATATATATATATATATCCATTGTTAAATGTAGAAATAGATTTGAAATGGTTACAAAGAGGCTAACCAAATGCCAACATTCCTTACTCTTAACAAAATTGAAAGGATGTGCTCTATATCTCAGTCTAAACGATAGAAGCAGTAATGCTTAGTAATGCATCTAAGGACCAACATTAAAGGTAAAACGATAAGCAAATGTCATGAAATAATCTCCAAATGAAAACTTTAACATGTAGAGACACATGAAGACTCCCAAGTGTATGCCAGCCCATCCAAGCGTGAGAGCAAATTGTATCTTCTTGGTTTAAGAATTTATAAAATGAATTAGTAATGTTGCTCGTCACTGAATTAGGTAGCCAGACTCACTAATTAGAGTTACAAGAATCAAAGCATAACTTACTGAGAGTACACCAATCATTGCCTAGGAATACTGTAAGCTCCTCATCCTTCAAGGAATGATCATGAAAAAAATTGGAGATGTGTATTGATTTAATGGGAAGATCAATATTTATATAGGTAGGCTTAGGAGCCATTGAGATATCAAAAGTCCAAGGATCTATCAAAATATCACACAATCCAAAGTTACAAACATTAATACAAAGGTTAGATCTTAGCTTCTCAGTGGTTTTACTAAGCATCTTGTAAAACCAAGAAGTTTTAGCTAGAGTGAAGCTAGCTCAAATATTAAAATTATCATACTTAAGATTGAGAATATGAATTCATTGTCTGTCTTTAGTGTTAAGAACAGCAAAGATGTTTTTGCCAACAAAACTGTTTTAGTGTAACTAAGACACCTATTATAGACATGTTCTAGGAATTAATGGAGTTTGAAGCACTATCTATCAGATAATGACATTGATTAATGGATAATCTCTAAGGAGATATCAAGACACCTAAGTATTTGAAAGGAAAACTATAGGACTTCATCCAAAGGATGTGATTAAAGGGTAAGGAAAGCTTGGTATTACACTAATTGGCCACATGAAATGTGGACTTGCAAAGTTGGCCTTTTGGCATGCAAAATGATTATAAATGTCCAACCTTAAGAAGCATCCTAGGGGGATTCTCGGTATCATGACTAGATCTGCTATCTTTGAAACCATTCTATTCTGGACCTACTAATTTATGCATAAATTTTTCATCCTGATTGAGGGTTTTAGAAATTTTCTTGTGGCAAGTGTTGTATAATTAGATAGTTTTGAAATCAGTTGCTTTATTGGAACTGCACTTTTTAGCATTAAGGACCATATAGGTTTTACCACATGGTTTAGGTAAGGATACAGTTTGAAAACGAAAGTAATAGATTTAAAAAGAGAAGGATCCTTGATTACTTCTCAATAAAAATAGATAAAACTCAATGTTCAAACTATTTGAGCCAACATTTTTCCCTCTAGACATTGGTTTGATAGTAAGAAAAACCTAATCTAAAGTTACTGGCCTAATTAAAAGATTCTCGTCTTCCTTACTAAGGGTGCTCAAATCATATAGAAGGTTATTAAGGACATTAATAGAAATACCAAGTAGTGCAGTCCAAATATTCACTAAAACATATACAAATAGTAGGAAAATCATAATGAGTGTTACCAAAATCATCTGTCATTGTAGAGATCCTATTATAAAAGAAGCTAGTGTTGAAGTCACCATTTTAAGCTACATAAGCTTGGTCCTTTGGGTCCATTTGGGGCCATTTTGTCTAATTAGAAGAGCAAAGTGCAAATTATAGAGGGATCTCAGGGTAGACCATCAAAGGAATTAAAGTGATTAGAGGCTTTAAAGGCATTGAGGAATTAAAATCCCTTTTAATATTTTGAATATTTGTCTTTATAGAATTCATTCCTATAAGTCTCAACTTAGCAAGGCACTTTTTGGTACAACCAATTAAATTTAAAAAAAGGCATGCATGGGAGAGACATTTAGGATTGAAATTTGAAGCTTTATTAATAGAATTATGACATCCTTGATACTCAAAGAAATAACTATCAAATATTAAAAAATTACCCTTATGATAAATATGAGAGATACCAGATAACAAAATACGAGAATGGTTAGATGTTGTTTTGTTATTATAAGCATCAAAGTTAAAATCTTGGCACAATTAACTAGAAACTTGTATAAACGAACCCATCCCCTAGCTAGACCATCTTGAACATTGCACCAAGTGAAGGTACACCTAACAAAACCTAAATCTAGCAATTGATTTTTACAATTAAAATACTAAAAGTATCTAAATTTAGCATCATAATGATTGAAATTCCCATCACAATCCTGACAATGATTAATGATGGATTAAAATCCCCAACTGCTAACCAAGGAAGATTTAAAGCAAGTAAATAAGATGAATCATGCCAAAAATCTTTTTGAGTAGGAATTTTTAGGGATTATAAACCATAGATAAAAACAATTCACTAGGTTTGTCTGAGGAGATAACTAAATGCAAAGTAAATTTGGAGGGAGTAATAAGAGTTATTTTACCAATATGCCACTTCTAAAGCACAATTAAACCACTAGATGTAGTAGTAGTACTAATAGTGGCCCAATTCAAGTGTTTGGTAAATTTACAGCAAAAACAATGAGCTCTTTCCTCGTTATGTTTCTACAAGATAGAAGATAACTACATTTAGCCTCCTCATCATGTTTTTGTTTACAGATTTGGAGTTAGAAATCTTCCTGCAATTCCAACATAATATGAGAATTTTATCAGTGAACATAAAAAAGATTGAATTAAAGGAAATTCAAAGTAAAATCAATTCAAGAGGAAGTAGATCTTTTTCATCCTTTCTTCGAGCAATATCTAACTACCAAATTGGCACTAGAGGCTCAGGCCTCCACTTTGATATACCTTTGGTATTCAACTAGAGTCATTTCATCATCAACATCATTGGGTTCATCCGCGCAACCTCTAGGATATTCCTTTATATCTTCAACATAAGGATAGTTAGAGGGCTTAAGAACATTGTGGATTTTCCCTACGATTGCATCAAGGGCATCCATCCTTGAATTATGCATAGGAAAATGCAGAGGTTGAGAACCTTGCTTATCTTGTTTAATACTTAATGATGTAATTAACAAGGGTTTGGACTTAGGAAAACCTAAGCTAGAGGCAATGTTGTTCTCAAGATGAGTAGTGGAGGTTTATGGAATGTGGGATGCTAGAGGATTTTGCCAATTTCCCATGGCATGTATAGGTTTAACAACTAAAATTGGCCTACTTTCGAGTACCCCCACGTGTTACTCTAGAGCAACTGAAAGATCCCACATGTGTGGTAGGGAGGGCTAGAGGCATCTAGAGCTGCACCCATGGAGCATCAGCGAGTAAGACACAATACTCATCCACTGCCATAGCCAAGTGAAGGCGAAGAGCCAATGACAGGCCAAAACTAAAGCCATCATCCAGTTTTGTCACCAAATTGGCTTCCATGTAATTGACTTCCACATGTTCAACACTTAAGTCCCCATCTTGTCGCTCTTCCTCCATTTGCATGACTTGCAAGCAAGCATCCCAATTAACGACAGGAAGGTCATCCCCTTGCATTATGATTGTCATGTTAGTTGGATATTGATCGTAGTTGTTTATTGTGTGCCAATTATGATAACACTGGAAGCCAAAAAAAATGACTTGATGCCCTTTTTGCAACATCCAAATACCCATTTGTAGAGGCTTCAAGAGATCAATCTCGACACACAAATGTGCAAATTTTGTCAAGGTGCAGTTAAGGGTGTGCTCATTTTATCTTGAACAGCTGGCCAAATCCAGGGATTAATGTTTTGAGCATCTCAACATTAATAGTTTATGGAGGGTGGTGGAGTTGGATCAACATTGTCGTGGTGTTAAGTTGCTCAAAAGCTGGGTGGATATTTTCTCTCAAAGGAATGAGCTACAACGCCCCTCCTCGAGCAAGTTCTCCTTTATGTTGGATTGGCATATGATAAGATAGAATCCATTGGCCATGTTTGCTATTGAGAAACATCCAAAGTCCTTCCAGTCATTAGTAAGAGCTACCATAACTTTCTGTAAATGTAGAGCTTCCCCAAAGAACTTACCTAATAGGGTGTTTTGCATGCATTCATATGCTATCATATAGAAGTTATCATCAACATAAACTCTTTCAAGGATAATTGCGATTAACTTCTCCATGTGTTCCTTGAGGTTGATAATAGGATTCACCTAAATCTTGCCCCTTTTTATGTGATATTAAGGACTTTTGTTTGGCTTTGTTTTTCTATCTTTGTATGTGTATAGTAGTTGGTTTTGAGCATTTTGTAGAGTTCATGGTTGTAGAATGGTCATTTATGTGTGTGTTTACAGAATACATGGCCTGGAGTCCTCCTAAGCATGTACACGGCCGTATAGGATATCGTGTGGCATTTTCAAGGACTACATGGGTATTCACACGCATGTGTGGGTGCTCTTGTGCCTTTTTAGTTTTGCTGAGAACTGTAGCAATTCGATAGTAGGGTATATGGGATGGCATATGGGCATGTGGATGATCTACATGGTCGTGTGGAGCGGAACACACCTATGTGGGTGCCCTTTGGGTCTCTAGCATTTGGGTACTGTAGCAAAAATGCTGAAGCCAAAGAACTGTAGTAATGGTACTATAGTAATTTGGTAGAAAGGCACATGGGGTGTCACACGACCTTGCAAACATTGAACACTCTTGTGTGGTTGTTTCACACACCGGTGTGAAGGTTTTTTTCCAGGTCTTTGAGGCAAGGGTATGATGGTCTTCTACTTATTTTTCGTTCCTTTTAACCATACTCTTCCATCCCTTCATCATTTCTCCATGGATGAGACTTCTCCCCAACATTCTCCACTTCCTCAACTTGTGAATTAAAGGACCATCCTCCATTTCTCCTTCTTTTTCTTGAAATCATCAAGGTATGTTCTTCTATGCTTTGAGTTTCCATGTCCTTCCTAGATCTTGGATCTAGGGCTTTGTTGTGCAATGATTTTGACCTTTCGTCTTTGTAGTGCTTCCTTGTTGATGTGTGGTGAAGTATAATTCCTTTCTTTGTTCCCCAATTTTTGTTGAACTCTTGAGTAACCTTCATCCTTGAAATCATGGGGTTACTGTAGCACTAATGTGGTGTTTCGGTTTTTCTGAGTGCGTCGACTTAAACTTCTGTTTGAGCCTTTTTGTTGTCCAGTGGGTTAGATTGAGTCCATTTGAGTGTGTTCGGGTTATTATTGGACTCAGATGGTGAGGCGTGTGCAGTGTAGTGGTTTGGACTGAAGGTCGTGTCACGTACCTAGGAGGGCACCATGTAGTGCCTGTGCTTGCTAGGCGGACGTAGGGCATGTTTAGGTACGCCCAGTGAGCCTGTGCCTGTGGGGCACGGCATATGCAACCCTGTGGGCCGCTTGCGCCTAGCGTACCCAAGCGGGCACCTGCAGGTGGTGTGCGGGTGCAAGGTAGCAGCGAGGCACGCCCATCTGGTTTTGGCCTTTCTTTTTTGCTTGTATTTTCTTTCCCACTCCTTGTTTCTGTCTTTCTCCCATTGTTCTCTTTTTCCTTAGGTGTTCTTTGGAGCAAGAAAGAAGGCCATGCTAGCCCTTGTTCTTTCAAGATTAAAGATTTAGATTCATCCTTCTCATTGAACATATAGGTAAGCCTCCTCCATTCTTTCTTCTTTGGTGTTTGGTGGTTGGATGGATGATCTAGGTGTTAGACTGAGGCTTGATCCTTGTTCTTCTTCTTGCTTATTGCTATCTAAACTTGAGAGAATGAATTTCATTGCTATGCCTCCTTGTTTGATTGTATCCTTGAACCATTTCTTTCTAGGGTTTTTAGATTCTTTGGTTTAGAGTGAAGTTCAAAGCCTTAGGGATTCATTGGAAACCTTGAAATCCAGTTTCGAGCTAACCTTAGGCCTTGTTAGGGCGGCTTTGCATGGTTGAACCTAGTATTCATTCTTGTGGTTCTTTGCTTATTATTTCTTGTTTTTGGTGTGTGTGTGTGTGTGTGTATGTGTGTGTGTGTTTTGGTTAGGTGGTGAGAACTTGGCTCGAGGCAAGGGAGCTGGTAGAGGAGTAGCACACTCGGAGTTTAAATTGCCTAAGTTGTGAGTGGGTTAAGTTGATGCATATTTCTAGTAGAGTATAATTTTAGTGTTTTAATTATTTGATTTGAGATTAGCTCATGGTTTTATCATATTTAAATTGGTATGTTGATCGATTTAGAAGGTATTTCCTTCCTATTGATTTATTTTGGAATACTCATGTTTAATGATTGGTTTATGATTGGTTTGGAAATGAATTTCTATACTATTGAATTATATATGAAACCCTTGATGTTCGAGTGAATGTGTTTATAATTTTAATGGTAAATTGGAGTTGAAATGATTTATGAACCCTGGTTTTTCTAAACATTGCTTCTAGCATGGATACTTGTGGCTATGGATTTCATTCCTTGTATTTAAATGTTTGTCATGGATATGGACCATATGATGAGATTTACATGTATTGTTTAGTTTTGAAGGTGATGGGGTTGTAACCTGCTTGCTGTAGTAGATGGTCCCCATGGACCAGCTTTTAGAGGTGATGTGGAGGACCCATTTCCTTGTCCTCTTCAGGTGGCGCATGGAACCTTCATTTGGATGACACATCGGGATGCCGGAGTCATCATACAAAACCAGTGAGTCAAAGTCAAGGACATGAGAGCCTTGATAGCTTTGAACTTAGCCATGGCCACGGCTATAGTTTAGAGAGTTTTTTAAGATGACTGATCGAATGATTGAGATGCAACTCTGGTATTTGAAAAAGATTCATGTTATCTTGGATTGTGTGAGGAGGCAAAGCTTAGCTGTCGATCTTGGGTGGACACTCTCTCACAAAAATTATATTCCTTGGAAAATTGATTTGATGATGAATTGCAATGACTTTTATGTTTTAATGCTTGAGATGTGATCTTTTGTTTTAATCTTGAAAAAAAAAAGGGATTTAATGATGGTTTCATGTTGAATGTTTTAAAACTTGAATTATTCTTGAGGATGATTTTCAAATTCGAAACCCTTGTTTGAACCAAATGAATCCTTTTGGATAGTTATGGATTTCACATACTTATATATGTTATGCCATTTGCTACATCATTCAAAGTTATGTGTATTGTTGTAAAAGCTTGATTATTAATGTTTCTTCCACTTGTTTTTGTATTTATTTAAGAATTGTACTAACCCATTCACTGAGTACTTAGGTTACTCATCCTCTCCCTTCCTTCTAGGCTCTAGCAGGCAGTTGCATTGTGGCGAGACCAAGTACTGGGCATTAGCTATTTATCCTGTTTGTTTCTAGTCTAGTGTATGTTTCTTGAACATGTTGCATTTTGTAAGAACATGGATCCACTAGTGTGTTTGAAACTCCTTATGCATGATTTGTTTGTTATCAGTTATTCTTGGAAAACCTTGTATACTTATGACCAATATATTTCTTAAACTCTATTATTAGGTTTTGGCTTGTTGCTTCTTTGTGGTAATGTTGTATTCCATTCCTTGAATATTGTGTGTTCTTGATATTTGTGTTTAGAAATGCGAAGTTCAAGAGATTTTGTTAGCCTTGTGGCAACTTGAGGGTTGAGTGATGTGTGTATAGCTCCTTAGGTAGTCACGGTAGTTGTCGCATGCCGGGCCCATGGGTCGAGGCTTGACAACTACTATAGCATCGGATGTTTCCTTGCTTCCTTGTTTTGGATTGGAGCCAAGAACCCTTAGGAATTCATTAGAAACCTTGAAACCTAGTTTTGAGACAATCCTAGGTCTTGTTAGGGTTGCATGGCACGATTAAACCTAGGGTTTCTTCATTGTATTCCTTTGCATAATTCTCTCTTGTTTTGTGTGTGTGTGTGTGTGTGTGCGTGTGCGTGTGTTTTGGTTAGGTGGTGAAAGCTTGGACAGAGGCAAGGAGAGGAGTAGCACCATTGGGATTTTAAGTTGTGAGTGGGATATATGATTGCATAATTCTATTAGAATATCTTGTTTAAGTATCTTATTGGTATGGATGACAATGATTCATGGTTTTATTGTGTTGAATTAAGGTTTTGACCAATTTGGAAATGATTTCTTTGCTATAGTTGTTTTTATGAAATTCTTGACATTTGAGTGAAGATGTCAATGATCATACTTACAATTTGAGATTGAAATGATTTGTGAAACTATGTTTACATATTATTGTTCTTTTTCCATCTATACTTGTGGGAATGGTTTTCTTTCCATGTTTAGGGATGTTGTCATGGATCTAGACTTTATGTGTGATATGCATATTTTGTGTTATTGAGCTTCCACAGGTTTTAATGGTTGGCGGAGCCCTTCCCTTCTGTAATGGGTCATCTCCACGGCCAGCCTATAGCGGTGGCATGAAGACCTAGAGTTATTGTCCACTTCAGGTGGCTCGTAGAGCCCTAAATGGATATACATTAGGAACTCGGAGTCACCACATGAATTCTCGGTTGGTTAATGTCAAAGGCATAAGGACCTTGACGGTTCTGAACTTACCCTTGGCTATAGCTAGAGTTGAGAGAAGTTTTATACCACTACTGGATAAATGAAAAGTTAAATTTCGTATTTTGAGGAACTTGATGTTTTCATGCAAATGAGCTTTTGAGATGTAATCTCTTGTATATCATTTGGAATATTTTTTTGATGATGAGTTTTACTCGTTAGGGTTATTAAAACTCCTTTTATCCAAATCCTTGATTTACGTTGTTGAAATTCTTACTTGAACAAAAGTAGGTCTTTTATGTGATTCATGATTTTATCCAAGTCTATTATATTTACATATACTTATGTTGAATGGCAAAGATATGATGTTATAAGTCTAGAATCTATTTGTGGATATTCATTGGTTTATTTGTGTATTCTTTTAAAATTGTGATAGCTCACTCACTGAGTGACTTTGGTTACTCACCCTCTCCCTCCCTTCTAGGCTATAGTGGCTAGTAGCATTACAACGGGGTGGAGTGTTGGGCATTGACTTTCTATCTTCCTTCATTTCCAGTTATATGTATGTTTTTTTTTGACAATGTTACATTGTATAAGGACATGGATCCACTAGTGTGTTTGAAACTCTTTATGCATGATTTGTATGTTGTTTGTTCTTCTTGGAAAACCTTGTGTATTGGTAACCATAATATTTCTTGAACTCTATTATCGGGTTTTGGTCTTGTTGCTTCCTCTGTGCTATTGTTCTACTACATTCCTTGTGTATTGTATATTATTGATGTTTGTGATTAGGATTATGAAATCCATGGTTTTGTTAGCCTTGTGTGACTTGAGGGTTGAGTGGTGTGTGTATCCCTCTTCGGGTTCCCGCAACAGTTGTCGAGTACCCGCTTTTCAGGGTGTGACATTTCATCCTGCCAACCACATTAGCCTAAGTTTTGTGAGGTTGGATGAGAGTAGTTGGCTGAACACCCTCACACCCTTGGAGATTTGAGTTCTAAGAAGACACAGATCCATCTTCACCAATCTTGGCAAGTAGGGGAGGGGAAGAGATCTAGTTATGTTTATTGGAGAAGAGAGAGCCACACATAAATCGCTCAAAGTCTGTGTTGTGAGATCACGAAAGATAATTAAAACAATATGATGAGCTTTTTTGGTTGGAAGAAGCTTCCAAGAGATAATTGTGGAGATAAATAAGAAAAACTTTTGGAGTGAAGATGAAGAAGATTAAAGATAGAAGGATTTCCCAACATCAGAAGCCATGCACATCATTAAGGTAGAGAGAAAGAGAGAGACAGAGAGAGAGATTGTCTATAGGTTAATAATTTAAAATTGATTAAGAAAAATTTAGTTTCACTTCATTTTTGAAATATGTTGTTTGTAAAAATTTTTATATAATAGAAAAGGACTAAATCATCATTATGAAAATAGAGGAATTATCTTATTAAACTTTCCCAAAGAATTCTTGGGCATTAACACTTAAAAAAGTTGAGAATGCTATTTTGTTTATCAATATAGTTGTAATTCTTCATTATCAATGGTTATTTCTTCCTATATATTAATTCTATGTTAACATTTCCTTTTTCATGTAGAATTCTATTTGCTTCCCTTCTATTTTTTTAATTTCTAATTTTTATTATTTTTAGGAAAAAAAAAAAAAATAATAATCATTTGATGTTGTTGCATCATTGGTCTTGTGAAAATTTGTGATGGTTATTTAAGGTTTGTAATGATATTTTAGTTGCAATTGCCATTATACAAGATACCTTTTGTCATTTATATTTATCAATACCAACTCTTGTTGAACATTACTTTTTCATTATGTACTTAATAATAGATGTTGGAAAATGAACCTCCAACCCTGTGAGGTGAGATAAACTTGAGGATGCATTAGAATATATTTAGTATTTAGATTACTTTTGTGAATTAATAATTATTAGTTTTATTATTTATGATGCTTATATATATATATATATATATATATATTTGCTAACATTGTTATTTAGTTATTTTATATAATGAGCAATTGACAACTGTGAGTAATTGAGTTTAAGTATACTATGAATTTGTGGAAGAGATTGTATGTTTCAAAGGAGTAAGACTATTTTGAGGAAATTTCTAAATCATAGTTTAAAAGATTCAAATAGATAATAATATCAAAATAATCAATAAAAAAAAAGAGTAACTACAAAATAACAATAATAATTTTGTAAAAACCCCAAATTAGAGCAAACATAGGAGATACTAAGAGAGAAAATAAAAATAAAAAACCACTAAGGAATGAGATAAACAAAGATGTACAAAGGAGTCATGAGAATCCATAGCATATATAATCTCATTTTTCTCTACTTCTTAAAAATATATAAGCTACAACCTACAATATATACAGAAGTGAATTCATATGGAATCCATAAGAACTCCTTGTGCCTTAATCTTCACTCCAATATTATACCTTGAATTGGAACCTAGTTTGTGTCAAAGAAAATTTCTCAAATTCTTAATTCTTACGTGGACCATAATCTCATATTTTAATTATATACTGCTAAATCCTTTATGTGAGACAACTCATATTCTTTTATCTACTTTACGGATGATAATTGCCAAATCATCCATGTGTGGTGTTCTCCCGATAACCAAATTCTTAGATAGATATGTTGTCAAGAACCTAACCATAATTCAAAACCTCTGATGTTAACCCTCTTGTTTAGGTGCCATTTAAGCATAATAATTCTAATACTAAATTTAATTCTCAAATAATGAAAATATAGGTTTCTTTTTATCAAGCCCCGTACTAAGTTGGTGGCCTAAATAGACTAGTCGCATATGTATGGGGAGTGTTCTTTATTAGATATACAAGGCCTCGAATAAGGACAATACATGCTATAGAAAATTTTACATGAATACCTCAAGGTTCTAGAAGAAATACGTAACAGATTTAGGTTTAGGTACCACATCTGCCCATTACAAGATAAGTAAACAATACAGACTCACACACTATAAACACTCTAAAAAGACATGCATAAAAAATATATATAATGCTCTATTGGTTGAACTCGTTTATTGTATGGGCTACTAGCAGCTCTACTGCCCATGATTTGAAAGGGGAAATCAATATGATCATGAGCTCAAAAGCCAAGTAAGTATTTAATAAAAGAAAAGAAAATATTAAAAAATTAGGTTATTATTTTATACAAAGAAATATACCATATAGTAAAGCATTTAAAACTCATATGGGCAAGAAGAAAATAGTATAGTTAAGTAGTATGTCTTATAATATCCTATAATAGGAATCAATATAACAATATTTCTCATTTTGAAATCTAAATAATTAATTAGTGTCACTAGAAATACTTTAAATAGAATCCATTCTCAGATGCAAGAGTTAGATTATTAGATAACATTATGGTTCAAATCAAAATCAGAGAAAATTTAATGTCATTCCTTTGTAACTAGACAAGGATGACATATATGCAATTATGTCAGAATAATAGATATGTGTGTACATGGCCAATTCTCTTCTCTATGGGTAGAGCAATAGAATACTAGCTTATATGAAAAGTGATACAAAATTTTATAGAAAGTAAATATAATAACCAATATCTAAAAGTTTATAAAATAGATTCAACCTAAAAAATATTCAATATCAATAGGAAATAAGAATAATCAAACAACATTCCATTCTTCCCCAACTAGAAATAAGATCAAGTCACATTGTACATAATTTTTTTGTGAAACTAATATTTTACTAAATACTTTGAGCATGACAAACAAAATTCCTTAAGTTGGTGACAACGATTATAATAGCAATATTCCAAAATTACCAGGATACATACATTCTAACAAAACACTATGTCAATCTAATATATTAAATTTTTAAAATTTATAATTATTAAGAATTTCCCCTATAATATCCAAATAACTATACATATACATATCTTAAGATAATTATGCAAGTATTCTCAAAAAATATATTGAAGTATATAGAAATATTTGTGCATAAATATATGAATTACAAAACATATATATAAATTTATATATTGCGAAAGTAAGATTATAAATTTCTGAAATAGGTATGTGTGTATTTTAATAGAACTCTTAATTTTCTAAAGTGGAATTCGTACAACTAATTATTCTTTGGATTTAACAAAATCAGTACAAAGCAGAATTAGGTATTTTGGCATTTCTAAAGGAGACATTTGATGAAATGTAACTGAAAATGTAGCGATTTCTAATTATAGTGTATCTGTAAATCAGCTTTTTTAAAATATAGGAAAGTCAAATCTATTGTTTAGTTTGATTTATATGGAATGTTGGAAATTGGTTGGTTTTGTAATTATGTATTTGGGTAACTTGTATTTGGTTTGATATATTTAAAAGATATGAATACCTAGGGTGAGGCCTTTCCCTAAGTGACAATTAACTTTATTAATTACAAAATTCCTAATAAGTTTTTATTAATTATAGAACAACGAACTATATATATATACACACACACACATACACGTAATTAATTAATTAATATAATATATGCTTGTGTTTTTGTTGCATATAATTTACTTTATTTGTTTGATATTTATATTAATAATATATTATCAAAATTTACACATGCAATTGCTTTATCTTAAAAGTTATTGACAAACATATTTCATGCAATCTTAGAACAAAGACAATGTGTGAAACCAACAAATTTTTTGTTTGAAAATAAAATTTTGCATATTTTTATTTGAAAAGAAAAAACAAAATTGGAAAATTATCAAGTTCATGATAATTTTTTTTAAATTTAAAATTAAAATAATTACTACTCCATATAGAGGTTTTAAAATTAAAATAATATCTTTAAGCATATTTAATTTTTTAAAGGATGAAAATATTCAAGAGATTTTTTTATAGATTTATGTATACACATACATTTTTATTTATTTATCCTTATTTTCATTCATTTTATAGAACATTTTGGATCACCTTATAGCAGCGGCAATAATAATTATCTTAGCAATAACATTACTAATAATCAAAATATGAACCATACAACAAGATGTTTGTTTGTAGTCAACCCTCAAATACAACTAAAAATATTCTAAAATAGAAAACATCAAAATTCAAGGAATTTAATTGAATCAAGGGTGATTTAAGCAGCCATTATAAAAGCAAGTTGAGAGACATATATTAAGCACAATGAAAAACAAATCACCTTTACAAATCATTGGTTGAAAATGATAATGCTAATGCAATGTAGAAAGGCTTGGATGAAAGGTAAATGATATACAAAACCAAATCAAGATATACAATCATAAAAATCAAGGGTAAAGGGATATTGCAATGCAGGTTTTTGAATATGTATCTAGCATAAAAATATTATATGGTAATATTATCCTAACACTAAGCTACTCATGTAGGCACTAACCATAAGAGTGATGTTCCAAGGGCATTGATATCAAAATTTTGAACCATCCTCAAATTTACCAACTATCACTAATGGGTGACTTCCTTATAATCAAGGACTCATACAGTAAGTTAAAAATTTTACAAGATTCATATGCACACCTAGTTAGCAGCTATGAACCCACTTGTATCATCACTATGTCTAACACCTCCAACATGATTTATCTTGCTATCAAGCCCAACTAGGGCAATAAAATCAAAGGTGGAGGTTGTCTAACCTAACTATGGTGGTTACTATTTTTGATGTACTCCAAATCCTAGTGACTTGGTAGCTACTCCTCCCTTCTTCAACTACTATTTTCCTTAATGTCTTTTTCTCAATGTTTTTGCCTTCCTCTGTCTTCTTTTCTCCTAATTTTGATTACTTTTTTTTCTTGATTAATAACCAAATGAAATATTTAACATCTTAGGTATAGTAAAAGTACTACAGTGGTGTTTTATAGTGTCAAGGCTACAATAATGGAACATGAATCTTCTGTTACAAAGATTGCTATAGTAAATATCATAGTAACTTGCAACAGCGGAAAAGCTATAGTATAAAAGTAAAATTACTATTTTACATTCATGGTAAATTCCATACCCAACTATTCTAGAAAAATATAGAAAGTTTAAAGAATAAAACTAGAGAAAATCCAGAACATTACACTAAAGAGATATACATAGATTCTAGTTCTCAAGTAATCATTACACTTTTACTGAAGCACTAAACTAAAAAAAAAACAAAGTTTTGAGGTATCAGTTAGCCACATTGAACCTAGTTTTCTCAACTTAATGCTATGCACTTATTTGCAATCAAGTCTATATTAATCTAAAGAACATTGATTAGACTTTTCTATGAATGAATAAAGCAATATTTGTTTTAATTTTCTATTGGCCATCATTTGTTGTTCTTTCTCCTTTAGTTATATATTTTTTTCTAATTTTATAGAGGGTACTCATTCCTTATAATATATTTTCTCAATAACTTCTTTCTCATAATTTTTAGCATTATTGTTCCATTCTATTCAAAATAATTTAAAATTAACTTCTAAGCAAGAAGCACTCCAAATAAGAAAAAATAAAACAAAAAATTTATGTTTATTTCTCAAAAAACATCGAAAAATATTTATAAGTATACACACATCTAGAGAAGATGTAGAGAAGGAAAATTTTATGATCATAAGGAAGTGCATCCTTCCAACATTGAGAATTTATAGTAAAATAAACAAAACTAATAAGTCTATTTGCAATAGAATTGACCTTTCCTCTACTTCTTATAAAATACAAGCTACCTCCGTAATATACATAGTAATCATGTTCTTTGTTGGAGGGAATGAATAAGGGCTCCTTGCATTTGCCGCAATCATGTAATGCATATACTAAAGTTTTAGTTTATTCTCATATATTATCTTGTTTCTTCTCCCTTGGTCCCTCTACCTATAGCTCTATTCTCAGATGGACGATAATCTTCTATTTATATTTCATACCAACAAAAACCTTAAGGTGAGGCAACTAATTTCTCTTGTACAAAATGCAAATAATTGCTCTTTAGTCTTTCTTATATGGCATGCTTCTTATAACTAAACTCCCAAATGGCACACCATCAAAATTGCTAAGAACCATAGCATAATTCAAAACCTTCCATTCAAATGCAGAATCTTTTTAATGTTAAATTTAATTCTTATGTTAATAAAATTTAAGCTTCTTATGCTGAGGCTTTGCAATTAAGGAATTAATTCCCCGCTTTAAACCAAGGCTTCCTATGCTCTTTTTAACAATCAATTATGTAATAGTCTAGAGTACATTATTCTGACTGTTCTGTACTGAGTAAGGCAACTTTGGTTTTAGTATCTTGTTGACCACCACTTTGTTAGTTTTTACTGTTTTATTTATATATTTAATTTTCTTTAGTTTGATGGCATTCATTTCCTGTATTACATTGTTCTATACTTTTTCTTTATTGTGGCATAATTTATCCATTTTATTCCAAAAACTAAAAAACAAGTTTAAGCAAAAACAATTGCTTCTCAATAAGAAAGAAAAAGCATACATTTACATCTAAAAAACTTTAAAAAAGGTATATAAAAATTACATACACATAACTAGAAATACACAGAAAAAGTTTTATAATTAATCAAAAGAACTGACAGCAAAGAAAAAGATTTATGATTAATCAAAAGAGTTGGTGATAGAGTCAATAAGATCTTCAGGAAATTCATCCTTCCAGCACTGAGAATTCCCTGTGAAAGCAGCTAAACAAGCAAGCCTATGTGCAGTAGATGTGAACTTCTCACAAACATGCATAAACTCAACCTCGATAGCAGTAAAGTTGCCCCTTATTATTTCAACCAAAGCAACAAACTGTAGGGGTGGTCTTGTTACTCCCTTCAGTATGTTGACTGCAAGTTCACAGTCACTTAATATTCTTATAGGACCTCCTGCATTATAACTGTTTAAAGCTTCGGAAACTCCACGGATAGCCATGAGTTCAGTCTCTAAAGATGAAGATGACCTTATTGGGTGGCTAATAGCTTCACAAACCATGTGATCAGAATCCATGCAAAGCCACCCAAATCCTGCAAGTGTATTCATTCCTCTAAAGGCACCATTGACAATGAAGGTGTAGGATCCTGGTACCCTTAAACGAGGGTCCTTATTGTTTGGAAGGCATTCTTTGGCATAAGACCATGCTGTTTTCATCATGTTCTTGACATCTAGTAATGGTTGTTTCTCGTCATCTTTAAGCCAAATTGCACACCTTCTTCTCCATGCTTCTCTCTTTGAATAAGAAAAGTAAATGTGAGTATGGTGAGTGTGTGCCAAGCTCAACTGCATTGTGAATGTAGTGGGTGTTGTTTTTGATGTTTTTGATCTAAAGGAAATAGGCAACTCTAATATATAAATAAGAAACTATCTAAATTAGCCTAGAGAGGACATGATTAAAAAAAATTATTTGAAAGAATTTTAATCTATCACTATGTGTCTAACCTTTCGATATTCATAAGATATGTTAATAAAGGCACTATAATACTATTGAATAGGTGATTTTAAAGCTTTTGTATTTAGAAATGAGTACAATCTATTTTAGGATAAACAGTTCTCAAACCCGAGTGTTAATCCAGGAAGAGTAAAGCTATACTAGTCTCTTTGTGGAGATGATGAATTATTATTAAATCTCAATTGCAAAATGTACTTTGAGTATTTGAGTAATATTTGATCTTATTGTAAAATTTTATATATATATATATATTCAGATAATTATGAAAAAATTACCAAAAAACAAAAAAGAGAAAAATTCAGAGGAGTTAATTTGAAAGTTTTTAATCAAAAAAAGTTGTTTTGAGTTTTCATATTATAGTTATATAAAGAAAGTCTAAAAATTGGTAAATTATTATAATATACTCTTTCTTAAGAAAATTCAAACTGAATGGCAGTGAAAATAACCGATTACAAGAAATTCTCTAATAAAAAATATAATTGAGATTATTACCAACTAATTTTAAATGGTTAAGATTATGATTGACAAAAGAAAGGCAAATCAGATTCATTTATCAAATTTCTATTAGAACAAGATCTACATAATTTATTGCACTTATTCAGAGAGCAAGTAACATTTTGGTAATTTTAATAATAGATATAATTCACACCTACCACTTTCACATAAAATTAGTATAATATGTCTCTTCAAAACCAGAGATTAAGAATTCTTGACATGTCTCTATGACAACAGCTTGCCCACATTCGGCAAAACACAAATAAATAAATAAACACTAATGGAATTGGAATTGTTGAGAAGGATCTATGAGAAAATTAAAAAGAAAATAAGAAAGAATTACCTGAAAGGAAATAAAATAAACCATTTCGAAAAATGCTGGTAGCGAAAGAAGATGCACTTCCTTTTAAAGATTGGGGATGAAATGTTGACAAAGATGGGATTGACAATTATATATTTTGATGATGATGGTCACTGAAGAGAGGGCTTGCCAAACAAGAGAGAAAGATAGAGCGAGAGAGCGAGAGAAGGCGAGATAGAGAGAGAGAAAGAGAAAGAAAGAAAAGTGTAGTTTCTTCTCTTTGAAAAAGAGCCTTTATGAAAGAGTTTTTTGGATTCATCCAAGCTGGAGTGCAGAAACCACCAGCTGCAACCCATATATCAACAAAAAAAAAAAAATTCAAATTAAATTAAATTTATTGATTTGTGGATATTTTTCTTTCATTTTTTTGTCTGTATTCATTTGGATAAACATCAAAATTTTGATATATATATATATATATTTCAATATGGAAAAACCACTGCACACACTCTTTTATTATTAGGTTATAATCATGCATTACAAGAGAGTCAAACTCTTGACCTCCTATGGCGGTGACAAATATCAAATATGTTTCTATAAAGTAAAACACTAACATAAAAAAAAAGTACTTTGTTTTGCTTTCTTAAAAACTTGATACAATTAGATCAAAATTTGACCAAATAAATTTTTTTATATTCTCAAACGGATTTTCAAAATGTTTCCTTTTAATATACCATTTTTATCTCCTGAAAAACAACATTTTGATTTATTATTTTCTACTAGCTATGATAATAATTCATATGGTAAAGACTTCCTACATTATGTTTACCTTATGTGATACAATATCACTATGTCTTTCTGTGTTAGCTTAAGTATTTTAACGAATTCTACTATTAGGAATGGAAGGCGATCATTTTATTTTGTTTATTTTGTAGATGACATTTTTAAATAGATCTTAATTTGCTGTCATCAAATTAGGAATAGATCTGTCTCTGGTGCCCATGGTTTTTTGTAGTAAAATATGAGGTTTATCATCCTATCAACCTGAAGCTCTTACATTAAATCAAATCCAAATAACATGGTTGATTCTTATTTAACAACTTATACTAAAATCAAAATTAAATAGAAATAATTCTGATTGATCATATATGTTTGAGATTTAAAAAAAGTTTTAATTGGTTGAGTTAATATTTTTTTTTAACATTTGTCAATGATGTTGAATATTTGCTTAAATGTTTTTTTTTGTAAAACCTCTAAACATGACTATAAGCTTAAATTGATTATATAACAATAAAAATGAAATGTAATTTAGTTTATCAATCACAGACCATAGACTAATGTTTTTACACCAATTAAATTCCCATTAAAATTATAAAAAGTACCCATCTAACAAAGGGAAACAAAAATTTTGGAGCTAATATGGTATTTGGACTTACCAAAGTTATGAATATAAATATATCTTCTTAATCTTGAAAAGATTGAAAAGCTCAAAAAACTCAGCATGTACAACCTTAGTCTCATGAGATTTGTTATGTTCAAAAATAGAAAAGGAAACTAACTAAATTACTATGGTTTCTTTCAACAATGTAAATAAATAGCAAAAATAATATAATCTTGAAATTATTGGGAGCTTTGAAGAATCTAAAATGAATAATCATTTGCTCTTTCACTTTTAGGGCCAATTAAGAGAGAAAAAGGAAAGTCACACATGAAAACCAAATGAAATCATCTAGTAATGTCATAGGGCTTTTGGTGTAATGGCACCAACCCTACTGCGAAAAGTTTGATTGTTGATACTTCCATTGACTCAGCTCGTGATGCGCTGAACGCAGTGGAGCTACGTTTCCTCGGCTGTGAGTGTGTGCTTGTACCCCTATCCTTGTGTTGGTCAGGTAAGGGTACATGGGCAGACCTTCATTGCCTCTTATGTCCCAAAAAAAAAAAAACCAACAAGTAATAAATCATTTCTTGTATTGTATGTCTGTTCCTTAGCTTCTTTTTCAACCTCTTTGCTAGTTTGAGAAGCTATCATTGCAAAAGTATCCTATCACTGGAATAGTAAAGTTTAACTAAAATTGTTTTTACTCACACACAACAATACATATAAGTACAAAGGTGTATATATACTTTTGAATGTTAAGTGCTTGTATTTTTTGTTTTTTTATAGAGATTTATATTTTAGTTTCTCCTCCTCAGTGTGTGTTGAATGTAATTTGTTTTTAAATTATAAATAGATTACAACACCTTTTTAAAGCAGAAACAAGATACAATTATGTCTCTAAATTTATAAATGGAAATAATGTGATTCATGAATAAGGCAAGCCTAGTATTACACCAACTTGGCACAGGAAATGTGGACTTGCTAAAGTTGGCCTTTTGACATGCAAGATTATTATAAATGTCTAAACATAGCTTAGAGCTTTTAGCAGCAACTCTAGAAGCCCAATAATAATTGTAAGGTCATTAGAAAACACTAAATGGTTAAAACTAGTGGATAGCCTATTATCAAAACCAGAATCAACTTTAACTTCAAACTATGATTAAGGATAGTTGAAACATTTTATGAGACTAACAAAAACAAGAAAAGGGATATAGGGTCTCCTTGTCTAACCTCATATGGCTTAAACTCCAAGGTAATGGTTGGTCAATGATGAGAAAGTGAAATAGCAAAGGAGATGCATGCTTTAATTAAAAGAATCCAAGCTGAAAGAAATTTCATGAAAGCAAGGGTAGGAAGAATGGAGTATACGCTTTCTCAATATCAACCTTAAGAAACGTGCTAGGAAGATTCTTGATATCATACTCTAGAGAATTCACAATTTCTTGAACGCTTATAATGTTATCATGACTAGATCTACTACTTATGAAACCGTTCTATTCTACACCCACTAGTTTTTGCATATCCTTTTTCATCCTGCTTAAGAGGCTTGTAGGAATTATATTATAACAACCGTTGCATAAAAAGATGACCCTAATATCAGTTACTTCATTGGGATAGTCCTTTTTAGGAATAAGTGCGACATAGGTTTAACCCCATGATTTAGGCAAGTATATAGCTTGAAAAATAAAGTAATAGCTTAAATGAGAGAAGGGTCCTTGATTGCTTCCTAATAAAATAGATAAACTTCAATGTTCAAAGAATTAGGACCAACATTTTTCCCTCTAGGCATTAGTTTGGTAGTAAGGAAAACCACATCTAAAGTTACAGGCCTAATTAAAATATTTCGGTCTTCCTTACTAAGGTTGTTAAAATCTATGGGAGGGCATTAATAAGGTTATTAATAGAAATAATAGGTGATGCAATCCAAACATTCACTAAAGCATATACAAATAGTAGGAAAATCATAATGAGTGTTACCAAAATCACCTATCATAGTAGATATCCTTTTATAAAAGAAGCTAGTGTTGAAGTTACTATTTTTAAGCCACACGAGCTTGTCCCTTTGGGCCCATTTGTCAGCATTTTATCTTAGAAGAGCACAGTGCCTAATATAGAGGGATCTCAGAGCTAGGCCATTTAAGGAATTAAAGTGATTAGAGGCTTCAACTGAAATTCCTTTTAAAATTTTGGATATCAGTTTCCACAGAATTCATCCCTACAAGTCTTAACCAAGCAAGGTGCTCTTTGGTACAACCAATTAAATGAATAAAGGCATGCATGTAAGAGGCATTAGGATTAAAATTCCAAGCTTTATGAACATAATTATGACATCCTTGATACTCAAACCAATAATTGTAAAATTTTAAAAAGTTACTATTATGATAAACACGAGAGATAATAGATAACAAAAGGGATAATGATTAGGTGCTATTTTGGGGAGATGATGGTTATTATAAGCATCAAAGTTAATTATCCAAGAACAATTAGTCAAAGGCCTATCTAACTGAGCACATATCCTTGCTAGACCACCTTGACCATTACACTAAGTGAAGGTAGACCCGACAAAGCCTAAATCCAACAATAGATTTTTAGAGATAAAATTTTGAAAGCATTTAGATTTAGTAGCATAAATATTTAAATTCCAACCACGATGCTCACAATCATTAAGAATGGATTAAATTTTCCGACTAGTAACCAAGGAAGATTTTGAGCAAGATAAAATCATGACAAAAATCTTTTTGAGCAAAAAATATTTTGAAAATTATAAACCATAGATGAAACCCATTCCTTACGTTTATCTAAGGAGATAACTAAATAAAAAATAAATTGGTACGAAGTAAAAGGAGTAAATCTACCAATATGTCATTTCTAAAGCTCAATTAAACCACAAGATGTACTAGTAGTAGAAATAGGAGCCCACTCTCATTATGAAGAGCTTTTTCCTCATTATGTTTCCATGGGATAGAAGATAACAAGGTTTAGGTCCATGTTTCTAATCCTGTTCACATTTTTGGAGTTAGACACCCCATCAACAAAGTGTATGTGGAGTTCCTTATTGCAATTAGGTTGTGAAATCATTGAATGAAGGAAAAGAAGCAAAGATGGGTTGTAAAGACGTGTTATTGGGAGCTTTTATACAACACAAGGGTCAAGACACATGAAGAATCTATGTACATGCGAGTGTGTGCCAACTTCCAAGATGATTCAAGCCGATTTGTGTGTTGGAAGGGCACAAAGGCAGTCACACCCTCATGTTCTTTCTTGTGTGAAGATAGCAAGAGCTTCCAAAGGATGATTCGATGAATAAAAGTCTTAGAATCCCCCACATGGATGTGTGCCCGACCATGTGGTCTCAAGAGAAAAGAGTTTAGACCGTGCTTATGAAGAGCACTGTAGTAGGTTAATGTAGCAACTGGAGCAACAATTCACTGTAGCAAAAACACTGTTCACGCGGCCGCGTCGAAATTCTGGCAGCCTATATGACTGCATGGAATCTCACGTGGTCACATGAAAGCACATGACAGACGTGGTTCAAGCCTATAAATAGCCCTTTTCGCAGATTCTCTAGGGACTTTTTGCACACGTTTGAAGGCAAAAGAGGCTAGGGTTTCAAGGAGGAGGTCTTTGGTGATATCAGAGGTCGTTCTTTACCAACTTTGATAGATCTTTTACCATCATAGCATCTGGGAGCCATTGGTGACCTAGCTTTGGAGAAGGATCCTTCAAGACATTGAGCAACCCATCAAGGCCATTATCATGAATTCAAGGGGGTTTACTTCCATAATTTACATTGCTTTTCATTGTGTTATCTCTTGCTTTGTAATAAGCCCTATGGAGGGCTAAACCCTAGTGGGTATTTGTCCATGTGAACCCTAGGATCATATTCATGTATTGATTTACTTTATGCTTCCTATTAAATCTGATTTTATTTGAGTTTCAATCTTGTTTAATCAATGCTTGCATGTCTCATTCATCCTTGTGATTGATTGATTATGCTTGATTTGTTTCCTTGGTGAGAGAGGTCTCCATTAGGGTTAGAACATACAAGACTGAAGAGAGTTGAAAGGGTGAGTCATGAGATAGTGGAGCATCCCTTTTTCTCTCTGATTGAGTGTTTCCTATCTCCATATTCTCTAAGCTCTATGCAACCATATTTGGTGTGAGGCATGAGATTGATAGATTTCTTCACCGGGATCTTGTTGGGGGTTAGGGATCTTTTGCCTAGAAATAGGGTCAGATCTATCTTTAGGAATTGGTTTCACTCTTAGGTATCCCTAGAGTTCATTGCAGTCATATGTGGTGTGAGGTGTTGAGATTGAGTGATTTCTCCACCGCGACCTCGTAGGGGACTAGTATCGGTTGCCTGGAGGTAGGGACTGATTATTCTTAGATTACCTCAACTCTTATAACTTGGTCTAGAAGCATTTAGTAAGTCTTGCACTTCATGATAGATCTTAGGGGGAGCATTACCTGGGTACCTCATCTTCATTGATTGAGATCTTCCTTATTTTCATGTCTCTTTGCTTACTTACGATTTTCATAGGTTTCACATTAAGTTCATCCCATCATATTATTGATTCTAACTAGATAACTGAGAATTAGTCATTACTAGTACCTCTGTTCCCTGTGGATTCGACTACCCTACTCATTGGGTATTTTATTACTTTGACACCCAGCACTTGTGGTGTATACACGCAATCGGATACATGTCAGGCATCATGGGCATCCATCCTTGAATTATGTATATGCAAATCTAGAGGTTGAGAACCTTGCTTACCTTAATTAACACATAATGAAGTAATTAACAAAGGGTTTAAACTGAGGAAAACTAAGCTAGATTCAATGGTGTTCTTAAGATGAGAAATGGAGATCTGGATAATGTGGGATGTGAGAGGATTTTTTCGACTTTTCATTTCATGAACAGGTTCAATGGAAGAAATTGGGCTACTTTGTAGTATAACTAAGGGATTTTGGTAGTTACTATTGGGAAAGGCTAACGGCGTATGATTGAAGACAAGGGTCTTGCCCTATTTCTTATCAACTTCCTTATTGAGAATAAGGAATTCCTTTGAATAAATGTCATAATGCTCACATTGCTAATCTTGACCATCCATCTTTAGTTTACAAATGACCTTCATGTGCTCTTCTAGAGCCACCAGAAAAGCCCACATGTTTGGCAAGGAGGTTTGGGAGCTGTTGTGTGTCGCCTAGAGCTGCATCCATGGAACATCAAGGAGTAACACTCAGTCCTCATCCAAGGCCATAGCCCAATGAAGGCGGAATATCAATGGCGGATCAAAACCAAAGTTTTCATCCGGTGTTGTGCCCAAACCCTCTTCCGTGGAGTTGATTTCCACATTTTTAACACTATAGTCCCCATCTAGAGGTATTGTTTCTAGCATCTCATCATTCCATAGAAGTTATCATCAACATAAACTCTTTCATCCTTCAACTTCTCCATGTATTCCTTGAGGTTCACACTAGCATTCATCTAAATCTTACCCCTTTCTGTCCCACCAATCACATTAACCCAAGTTTTGTGAGACTGGATGAGAGTAGTTGGTTGAACACCCCCACACCCTTGGAGATTTGAGTAGTTAGAAGATGCTGCTTCGCCTTCATTAGTCATGGGAAGTGGGGGGAGGGGAAGAGATCTAGTTGTGCTCACTTGAGAAAAGGGGGTTTGACAGGGGTCCGAAAGTGCACGGGTTGTCGAAGTAATAAATACCCTGGTGAGGGGTAGTCGAATCCACAAGGAATAGGTTTAGACACAAGCTTTCGCTCTTTAACTAAGTGATGTGCGAGAGTGAAAATTGGTTCAGTGTGTGTTTGTGCAAGAGTAATTGAAAATAAGAATAAAGTAAAAGAAGTATGGAAGATGGAAGAATGCAAACAAAGGTAATAAGAGGAAGACAATCAGTGAATAAAGATGGGTACCCGGACAAGCTACCCCTAGGACTTATGCTTTAAGTGCAAGACAATGCTATTATACTCTCCTATTGATGATTATTGAGTCAAGGATATCCTTAAGCACACGGTCCCAAATCTAAGGTCAACCGTGACTAATCTCAACACTATGCCCCGGCATTAGGTTTCACTACGACCCATGACTCTCGTTGACCTGTCAACTAAGCCCTAGGGGAGTTCGTCTTCCTAAGCCTCACACTATGTGGAATTGCTTTAGGTTCTAGGGATTCCTAGTGATAAACCCGGTTCCTATATGTAGTTCAAACCCTTTGGTCCAGGTGAGAGAACCCTAGTCTAGATTAAGCCCCAATACTAAGATTCACTACAACCCTTCACTCTGTTGCTCACGCAACTAAGCCCCAGGGGAGTTTATCTCCTAGCACTTCACTCTATCTCGACTGCTAATGAATCATGGAACACGAAGGTAGGGAAAATCACATCGGAGGGGAAAGGGGACGTTCCGCTACCTCACGACTCATCCTCTCAACCCTCTTCAAGTCTAAGTAGTCTAACCCTATAGGAGTTGTCACACCTCCAAAGGATTACCTAAATTGTTCTCAACCCTAGTGTCACGGCTAAGGGAAAACAATAACAAAATTAATCAAGATTGAAACTCAATTTTATTTATCAATAATGGAAAAGCATAATAACAATGTCAAAGAAACATAATAGTCCTAGGGTTTACAAGTCCGAATACCCACAAGGGTTTAGCTCCTCATGGAGCTATACATGTTCATCAAAATATGAAAGAAAGTAAAAATTAAAACCATCGATGAAAACCCCCTTGCGTATGGTGTGGCCGTGGTCTTGTGCGGTCGTCGGACGTCGGTGACGATGCCGATCACTCGCTCTAAACCTCCACGAAATCCTCTCCGAAACCTTAGCCGCACTCTCCATAAGTTGGGGAGAAAAGATAGGTCAAAAGATATTCCAAAACGTCTCCGAATCGGCCTTTTATAATGTTGAGTCGCGGCTTTAAAATCGGACTTATCGAGACTTCACACGGCCATGTGGAATTTCCACACGCCCGTGTGAAGTTTCTGTCTGGCTGAAAAATTAATTCACACGGCCTTGTGGAATTTCCACATGCCCGTGTGAAGTCTCTGGAATCCTGATTTTCGGCAGAAAGTGAACAGTAGCTTACTACAGTGTTTTGCTACATTAACAAGCTGCAGTGCTACTACAGTACTCGCCGAAACGCTCTCGAATCCGTTGTTTTTCATTGAGGCCATTGATTTGGGCACATAATCAATGGTAGATCGTGCCGATTGCTTCAAGTCTCCTTCTTAGTGAAGTTCTCCTAAGCTACACGAGTTAGACTTGTTGTGAATGTGACTGCCTTTGTGCCCCTCCAAAAGGAGGTTGGCACACACTCACAAGTCCAGGTTCGTGCCTTGTTCCTTGCTTGGTCCGAAAACTTCCCAACAACGGCGACCACGATCTAACTTCGTTCTTCTTCTCCAAATTAGCTCCACAAACCTACAATGCATAAGAACACACAATTGCACACCATTTAGTGATAAAATCTGATAAAAGATATGCTCAATGTAAGATAATAACGCTTCACGGTACTATAACACGAGCACTTATCAGAGTCACACAGATCTCTCAAAGTTCATGTTGTGAGATCATCAAAGAAAATTAAATCACTATGATGAGTTTTTTAGTTGGAAGAAGCTTCCAAGAGATAATTGAGGAGAGAAAAAAGAAAAATTTTTACAGTGAAGATGAAGAAGATTAAAGGTAGAAGGTAGAAGGATTTCCCTACATCAAAAGCCATGCACGCCATTGAGGCAAAGAGGGAGAGATTTTCTACAGGTTAATAATTTAAAATTGTCACAAGAAAAATTGGTTTTAGCTTCATTTTTGAAATATATTGTTTGTAAAAATAATTGGCTAATACAAAAAGGACAAAATGGTCATTATGAGAAATACATGGATTATCTAACTTATTAAAATTTCCCAAATTCTTCTTGGGCATTAACACTAAAAAAGTTAAGAATGCTATTTATTAACTCATTATCAATGGTTATTTTTGCCTACATATTAATTCTATGTTAACATTTCCTTTTTCTTTTATTATTCTATTTTCTTACTTTCTATGATTTTTTTTTTCTAAATGTCTAAATTTCATTAGTTTTTAAGAAAAGAGAAAAAGAAAAATAAAAATCATTTGATGTAGTCGTCATTGGTCTTGTGAAAATTTGTGATGGTTATTTGATGTTTCTTATGACATTTTAGTTGCAATTACCATTATACAAGCTAGTTTTTGTCCTTTATATTTATCAACATCAACTCTTATGGAGCATTAGTTTTCATTTTGGACCTCATAATTTATTATTGTTTTATATATTTGCTAACCTTGTTATTTAGTTATTTCATATAATGTGTAATAGGCAACTCTAAGTAATCAACTCTAAATATACTATGAATGTGTGGAACAGATTGTATTTTTGGAAGAAGTGAAAATATTTTTAGGAAATCTTTGAAACTTAGTTAGCAAGATTCAACGAGATAATAATATCAAAATAATCAATAGCTAGAAAAGAAGTAACAATAGAATAACAATAACAATTTTCTAAAAAACCCAAAATTAGAGGAAACATATGAGATACAAAAAGAAAAAATAAAAATAAAATGCCACTAAGAAATAAGATAATAAAAAAAGTACAAAGAAGTCACGCTAATCCATAGCATATATAATTTCATTTTTCTCTACTTATTATATAATATATAAGCTACAACCTACAATACATATAGAAATGAATTCATAAGGAAACCTCAAGAACTCCTTGGGCCTTAATCTTCAACTCCAAGATTATCCCTTGAACTGGAATTAAGTTTCTGTAGAAGCAAAATTCTCAATTTTTTTTTAATGTTGTTTAGTTTTACACATAAATAATCTCATCTTGTTATAATTACCTATATTAATTACTTGAACCTATTTCACTTGAGCCTTGTTCAAGGTGTGACAACTCATATTCTTCTATCCACCTTACAAATGATAACAACCAAATATTCCTTGTGTGGTGTACTCCCTATAATCAAATTCCTAGATATATATAAATTGTCAAGAATCTAACCACAGTTCAAAACCTCTGATGTTAACCCTCTTCTTTAGGTGCCATTTAAGCATAATAATTCTAATAGTAGATTTAATTCTCATATAATGAAAATATAGTTCTCTTTTTATCACAGATCGTACTCAGATGATGGTGTAGAAAACTAGTTGCATTTGTATGGGGAGTGGACCTTCGCAGATATGTAAGGCCTTAAATAAGGAGTACTACATGCTATATACAATTTTAAATAAAAAACTTAAGGTCCTAGAAGAAATACATAATAGATTTAGGCTTGGGTGCTGTATCTACCCATAACAAGATAAGTAAACTATACAGATTCACACACTACAAATACTCTAAAAAAGGCATGCATGAAATTAGGATAAAGCTTCATTAGTTGAGCTCTTCTTGTGAACGGTAACACTTTTATACTTAGTCAAAATATAATTATATATATTATTAGTTTAAATTTTAAGTTTTTAATTATTTTTGAATTTGAAGTTTTAAATAACCTTGTCCTTATCCTTTAGAGGAAAAAAAAACTTTTGATTTATCTGGTTTCATAGCCTTAATCACTAGATCACCCTAACATTGGTACCAAACCCCATTCTCCTTTCTTCCATCACGTGGGGGTGCTAGTGATGAGGTTCAAAAAGCCTCTAATGTGAGAAGTATACTGATGTGTGAGGCAGGATTTGATCAAAGGATGGATCATAATTTCATCAGATGGTATGAATTTGTTATTCTATTCTTGGTTTTCGATTTTGTTAGGGGTTTCCAATATGATACCTTTTATTGTTTCCGATTTTGAATTGATGAATGTGTTTTGATATATTGCTTAGTTTGTAGTTGTAGCTTTCAATCATGTTGTTTGTCTAGTTCATCTTGTTAGTATGCTTATTTATATTTAAATTGAATCATGCTATTGTAATCCCCAACCTCTTGTCTTTGTCTATACCACAAAAACTATGATTATGTTGGTATGCCTTATAGGTGGTTGTAAAATTGCATTAGAGAGAGAGAAATTGATAGTTGATTCCATTTGATAGGTTTCAGATTTTTGTGTTTGGAAATAATAGAAATCTCTCTCCAAATTTAGGGGTCTTAGAAACTGAATTGGGAGGAGATCAAAGTATGTAATTTGTAGATCTTAATTTGTCACGCCCCAAACCTGGCTTGTAGGACCTGGTGCTCCAACAACACCAACACATCCATAGTGCATAGTACAATAGGCATGCAAGGCCTCAAAACCCATCTCAAGACAAACATACAATCTAACAGAACTGTAATTTAAAAAGTCAATATTAGAAATTTACAAAGTTTAAAATTCCAACTTCAAATACAAGCTTGTGTTCTATACATAAATCAAATACTCGCATAGACAGAATGACAACTCAAATTTAGAAATGATCAAGAACACAATCTCTGACTAGCTCACTTAGATGCTTATTGTACTAATCACTCAGGATCTGAAAAAAATTCAACAACATGATTATGAGCTTGACAGCCAGTAAGTAACCCCCTAAAAATATAAAGATCATTTACAAAAATAATAATTTATTAAAATAAAAAATTAGAACTCAAATTTGTTTCAAATAACACAGATGCCAGAAACTGAGCATATAGGTCCCCCAAACAACTATTTCCAAAACAAAATAACGTAAGTCATATATTTACCCTCGGTGACCTGAGCCAAAATTATCAAAGATCATATTTTTACCCTTGGTGACCCAAGACAGAATTATCGTAGGTCGTTATTCTTCATCGACGGAAAGCGGTGGTAAACTATAGTTTCTAGATCAAAATACATGTGAACATAGTTAGTGTTTACCCCCAATGACAAGGTTATTGCAAAGTTAATTTGGGGACTACGAGTACTGTGTCAAAATATTTTTTTTCCCAAACATTCGACAAAGTCAAAATAACAAGATTCAAATGATCCCAATTTCACTAAAAATATTTCCATTTATTTAAGGTAACAAATATCTTACAGTGAATTTCAATAATACATAATTTAATGAATAAAAATAAAAATGATAAACTAAATAATATTAAATATCAAATCTTCCAAGTAGCAATAACAATATATACTAACGATAATAATTTCTTTTTCATTTTTTTTGGCACTTTCAAAGGTACTAAAAAACGAAAACTTTTGGAGTTTATACATATAGTATAATTTATATGCAGGTACTTACTTGATTAATGTCTAAAACTCCAAATCTCAAATCAAACAAGCTCCCTCACAAAACCCTATATCTAATAATAATTTCCATGGATATCAAAAGGCTATTTAACACAAGTAAGAAAATTGAAAGAAGTGCTAAGGTAACCTAACTTCTAAAGCTTTCAACAACATCAGACGAACATGCATAACACTGGATTCTTAACCACCGAACTAGAGTGATCAATTCTCTCCACTTGAAATATCAAACATTATATACATTAACAAGGGATCTCACTAGAATAGAAATGCATATAAAAAGATCAACAAATGCATGATTCAAGTAGGACTCATACTATTGAGAACTGAATCTAGCATAACTTTTTCATACTTTTCCAAATCACAAAATTCAAGTTATTGAGAAAATTAGACACCTAAAACTATTACTTATCCAAAATTCACATTGTTTAGAGTACTACTCAATCTATACCATTGAATCTCCAACTATTTATGCAGACTTGTAATTCAGAAGCATCCCTTTCAAACATGTATATATCTCAATATACAACTTCAAAAGCAATAATAGTTTATGTATAGTCAGATAACTCAATAATGCATCACTTTCTTATTTGACACTTTACCAGATACAACATCTAAGACCATGAAAATCACCAAACAATCTTTGAATTATGCACAATAATATCAGTTGGCACAACTATACTAATAACGCTATAACTTTTAAAATACGGATCCAAAGAATCTAATTTTTTTTGCAGATATCTAGAAAACATCAAACTCTATAACTTATTATTTAACTCTTCTCCAAATTCCAACTATTTGATAATGAAATTGTCTAACCAAGCTTCATGTTTTCTGTAGAAATATCATTTGACTACAAGTATAGTAATATGACTATAACTCAACCATTATAGAGGCATAAATTCTAAAATTTTATAGATCCATGTATGATGTTAATTTCTACAATGTTTCTATATAATTCAATATCTAATTCAAATTATATAGTCATAAAATAAATCAATAACTCTTCAATGTCTGCATAGAAATCTTATCCGAGGCACCTGAATTTAAAGGCTATAACTTACAGTACACACATTTAGAAAATTTGAAATTTTGTAGTAAACTAGTTAAGATTAAGATCTACAAATTTTATATTTTGATCTCCTCCAAATTCAGTCTCTAGGTCTTCCAAAATTAAAGAGGAATCTCTGCTATGTTAATAAAAATTGCTAAATCTTATCCTCAAATCAATTCAATCCTTCACATAAGAAGCATGTATAGTTCAGACACTTCTGTCTAATCCAGATTGATATCAATTTTAAAAAGATCATAATAGAATCAGAGATCAAAGAATTTCTATAAAATTAACCTAAACTTTGAGAGCAAGAGAGTCAAATCAAGATTCTCACCAAACCCTAACCCTACTAGCATCATATTAATGGCTAAAATAACAACAACAAAGAGTGTAACATCCTACCTTAATAGCTCATGATGAGAAGATCTTCTTGTCCTCACTATTGGCACCATCATGAATAAAGTAGAAGAAGTCATTTTTTTTTAAAACAATGCTAGCATCATGGCTGCGTGAGATTTGGTAACCTTTCAGGATAAGAGCAAGGGCTAAATACACTTAAAATCAATGGCTATTATTAAAAATGACATCAACCACTAGGATTAAATAGGGGTGGGGCTCACATAATCTTAACTAGTTTACTATAAAATTTCAAATTTGATGCATGCGTATGCTATAAGTTATAGCCTTTAAATTCAAGTGCCTACGATAAAACTTCTGTGCAGACCTTGAAGAGTTATTGATTTTTTTTTTATGACTTTAGAGTATGAATTAGATATTAAATTATGTAAAAAAGTTTGTATAAATCGACATCATACATGGATCTACAAAATTTCAGAATTTATGCCTCTGTAATGGTTGAGTTATAGCCATATTACTGTACTTCTACTCAAATGATATTTTTGCAGAAAGCATGAAGTTTGGTTAGACAATTTCATGGTCTTATATGTTGAATTTGGAGAAGAATGAAATAAGAAAGTTATAGATTTTGATATTTTCTAAATATTTGCAAAAATTTAGATTCTTTAGATTTGTAATTTAAACATTGTAGAATTATTACTGCAATTGTGCCAAATGATATTACTGTGCATAATCCAAAAATTGTTTGGTGATTTTCATGGTCTTAGATGTTGTATCTGGTAAAGTGTAAAATACAAAAATAATGCCTTACTAAGTTTTCAAACTGTTCATGAAATATCATTGCTTTTGAAGTTGTATTTTGAGAGATATGCATGTTTGAAAGGGATACGTTTGAGTTACAAGTCTACAGAAATAGTTGGAGATTCAATTGAATGCTATAATTTGAGTAGTACACCAAACAATGTGACTTTTGGATATATCATAGTCTTAGGTGTCTATTTTTCTCTGAATCTTGAAATTTGTGATTTGGAATAGTATTTCTAAAGTTATGAGAGGTTTAGTGTTCAATGGTCTTGATGGAATTGATTATATGCCCTTTAGAGTGGATAATTGCTATTGTACCCTTGTAAGTATCAATATTTGGGAATGTAGATTAATAGATTTATCTTTATGCATTTGTACCCTTCTGAATTCTATAATATTATTGCTTATTAGTGATAAGTGTCTAAATGTATGTGTTTATATGTTAGTTTGATACATGTTAGCATGCGTTTCTTATTGAATCGATGCCCGTTTTATGTCTAAATTGGTTATATTTGTGTAACAGGCCTGAAGAAAGCTAAAGGGAGCTCAATAACACAATTAGGAAGAAATCGACATAAAAAATTACGTCTTTGAATTCTAATACTTAAGTAGGCACTGTAGTAGAAGAATTATGTGCTGTGAGAATTTCATTGTGAACCTCGTGGGCTCTATACACCCGCATGAAACACATAGACTCACTACAAATTTCAGCAAGAGTTACTATAGAAGGATTAATGCAACAAACAATGTTGCAAAAGTAATGTAGCTGGAAGAAGGTCAAATGTCACATTATTGAGGAAGGAAACCAAAGGAAGAAGTGTTATTAGGCAAAATCTTCACCGATTTTATCTTTGGGGAACTTGAAGATGATGAGCGAAGCCGCCCCACAATGGCGTCCGTGGAAGCTTTCCACGCCATTCCTTCTCATCCTCATGCTTCCAGTGTTTAAGGGAGTTATATTATGCATTTTGTAGTTGTTTCCATGAACTCTTCTCTTGTTAGCAAAAGTACTGTAGTACTCGAATCAATTTTCATGCAGAATCGGCTGTAAACCTCATGGGCTTAATGTGTCCACATGAAGCCCGTAAGGCACGGGCGGACCTTTTTATGTGAAAAGTTCGGGAAGATTTTGGGAGTTCTTTTTTCGGAGATTCTTGAAGCCCTAGGAGAAGACGACTTCACCAGGGCAAAAGAAGGCCAAATCTCACATTATTGAGCGAGGAAATCAACGCGAGAAGCATTTTAAGGCAAGATCTTCATTGATTTCATCTTTGGGGAGCTTGAAGACGATGAGGGAAGTCACCTAATAGCGCGTCCGTGGAAGCTTTCCATGATATTCCTTCTCATCCTCATGTTTCCATTGATTAAGGAAGCTTTATTATGCATTTGTAGTTGTTTCTATGAACTCATCTCTTGTATTTGCTTGTATGGGCGACTAAAACTGAAGATCACAGGATACCGGTGAACCATGGGGTGAACTCGTTTAGTTGGATTCTTTGAGTTGTTTTAATGCATTTGGTTTGTTTCATGGTTTTAACTTTGTGTTCTTTGATGCATTGATTTGCATGAGAACTCTATACTTCAACTTCTAGGTTGCAATTCATTATGTGACCTACGCCCTTGTGTTAGATGATGTGTTCTGTGCAAGTGTATGAGTTGCATGCAATAATATAATGGTACCTCGGAAGAGGTAGGGTTGTCGAACGACAGGAAACTGTACTCAAAGTACTGATTGATCGTCTGATGTCTAGTGAACACAAGTTGAAAAAGGGATTGAATGATAAAACACTAAAGTAAAGATAGAAAGGGTGGAAGTGGAGGAGATTAGAATCGAGTATTCGGCGATATAAGAGTAATCCCTCAAGGCGATCCCTAAGACTAGTGCACGCTATCTTGCCCTAAATGTCTACCAGGTACATTCCAAAGATAAGGGTGTGTGCTCACAAGCGATGTTGCATCTATGGGTTCTCAAATACACCGAGTTTTGCTAAGATAACTGCATGTTGCTCACAAGCAAGCTAAGCACTGAGTTTTACCCTAACAACTATGTACATCCAACACAACAAGACATGCAACACAAGATTAAACACAAAAATCAATTAGAACTCTGTAGAACAAATAGAAGCAAGTGTATAAGCATTACAATATGTCAAAGTCCACAACCCTGGGCACTATAGACAGTTAGCCCCTCGTGGGCAGGTAAAACAAGGAAAGAACAATGAAAGAACAAGGAAAGGAAGATATGACTCCCTTCTACGTGTTGAATGACCTTCTTGCCGAGACCTTGCGCTAACCCCACCTTTTGTGGTGCCTCCAACTCGTCCTTTGTCTCCTTAAGTGGCGTGGAGAAGCTTGATCTTCGATCTCATCAACATTCTCCCGGTGGAGAGAAGAATCCCCGAACAAGATGAGAAAGAAACCCTAAGTTCTGGAGTTAAAAATGCAATTTCGGGGCCTGACACAGTCTGGACACGGACGTGTTAAGATCGTGTACTTTTCTGGGGAAAATCAGAGAGAAACTCCTGAGATTTTCAGCAGCTCGGACATAGGTGTGCAATCCCCGTGTCAACTGGCACATGACCGTGTAACTAGCACTACACCTGTGTCGCTCTAAGAGGGTTTTCCCTGAGATTTTCAGCAGTACAGGCATGGGTGTGTGGTGACCGTGTTCTGCCTGTGACACTCCTGTGTCAGGATTTTACTCTTTTGCTCTCCAGGTTGGGATTTTCAGTTGATCGAACACGACCATGTCCCTGCCCGTGTCAGCTAGTTCTAGTCCCCCGGTCGATACATGCGCAAGAAACACACTCAATTTCACTCCAAAGTGACTCAGGCCCACGAATCCTACAAAATGAACATAATACAGTGAATAGCACCAAATCTACACAGCAAATATGCCAAAGGACAACGGAAAAGATATAATAAAGGGCATGAAAACACGATATAAAATGCACTCATCAAATGCCTCCACACTTGAACATTGGCTTGTCCCTCAAGCAATCCACATAAGCACAATGAAAATACAGATGAGTGCACCACTTCCGATCTCGCAAGATTGGTAAGGTTTAAAGCAAAGAAGAAACAGTGAGGGTTAGAAAAACATTGTCAATTCATGCAAGACTCCTCTCTACTTCAAAGACCATGTGTGTGTGCAAGAACCCGAAAGTATGAGTCCCACAATCTTAAGAATTCTCCTAACTAAAACACTCTATTTACATGCAAAATAGTGGGTAGTAGCTTCATACACCCTAGTGGTAGCCTTTTCTCTTGGTAGGTCATCAAATGTACACTTGTAATGCCCAAAATTTGACTACTCAAGAGTGGCTTTCACTCAACCAAAGCGATAGCTCTTTCTACCATCTTTCACAAAACTCAGCCCAAAATTTCGACTGGTAGGGCATCCTGAGACCGGAATCCGACTTTCCATTTTTTTTTTTATAGAAAATTAACTAAGACAAGTGGCACCACACTCCGAGTAAAGTGAACTAATGTTTGGTCTAAAAAAAATAGAAAAGAGTCTACACATAAGCTCAAGTGGTTCCTAACACACCCATGTCCTCCTAGGTTCAAGCCAAACTAGGCAAACAATTCATAGATCATCACTAGTAAAGGACTTATCTATAACAAGCATACAAACATGCAAGCATGCAACCTTCCCCACACTTGAAATCTACATTTTCCCCAATGTAGAAATGAATGCAAAATAACATGATAATTGGGAATACAATTAAAGGGTAAGGGTGCTGAAATCTTCCCTAAACATGGAGAGTGATGTGGCCGCTCTCACATGCGTGCTATTCAACCCAACTCTATAAACACGGAGAGTGATGTGGCCATTCTCAACGTGTTCCAAATTTAACTCCTAGCAACCAACACACATCTGAGATGTATACAAGGCACACAAGTGAAGAGCGCATACAAAATAGGGTCAAAAGAAATGTTGAAAGTAAATAAACCAAAATGCCAATTAAGCAGGAGGGGTTCCCCTTGCTACTGGACTCAGGAGTACAAAGTACAAACATAGAAACATAAACATGGGACTAAAATAAAATATAAATAACGCATAAGAACAATGTCAAAGCGGGTCATCATCGGGCCTGAGGTCATCGTCATGGTTCGCTGAGGAGGTGGCGCTATAGTCGGCGATATGTTGGAGACTGGATCCTAACCATCGAATGCCAGAGTGCTCATACAAGAAAGGGGCGGGGGCGACAGTACTATAATTAGGTATAGGGGGAAGTAAATCTCAGTCGCTCGAGGCTGGTGTAGGAAAACGGGCTACGTCCACCTGCGTCGGCCAATCGGGACTCATTGCCTAAAATGCCCATCCCTCGAAGGAGTCAGGGTGATGTATGGCCCTGCAAAGAGGGTTTGTCCTTTGAAGTCAATCGCCTGATGATGAAAGGCATAAACAATCACATGGCCTAGGTGATAATGAGTCCCGACAGTCATACTCAAGAGATACTCGAACTCGGCGTCAGAAATGACATTGGCGCTCTGAGTTCGACTTGTGATAGTACCACCAAGCAGAGCATGCATGAACTGCAGTGCTCGCGATCGAAGGCAAGAAGCTGGGGTGCGACTGGGTCGAAAAGGGTGGGCAATGTCACATAACTGACCCCATCGAGCAGATGGGGGAATCTTGTAGTCAGGAGACGTCAAGAGGGCTCGATACTTCGCTGTAAGTGTGAATGCGTGCTCGTATAGTTCTATGAACACGGTCAACTCGGTGTAGCTCAGATGGTACTCCTGCCCTCGGAATTGGAAGGCGATAGCGTGAGTGTCCTCCCATGAACCAATGTGCCACTCAAATATGGAGAGAAACTCAATGGTGACGTCACAGTAGGCTAGCTCTGTGACAGTGAGAAGTGAAATCCAACCGCCCACGCATAATAACTGCTCAACATCCTCTCGTAGATTGGCCCGATCGAGAGCTTCCCAATCAACTATTCATATAGTACCAAAAGTGTAAGTAGAAAGGCAAGCTCGGCGCTCCTGTCACACCTGTGCAATGAGAGGGGAACGCCGGAACATGATCTGCTAGAGACATAGGTGAGAATTAGTTTGGGTAGCAGAATTGATGGATGACACGGTCGTGGCAAGTGCATAGTGGCCGTGGCATAGGGGGCACACGGCCTCGTGGAGTAACACACGACCGTGTCAACTGGCACACGACCGTGTCCCATGAATGAACAATACTATGGGCGAAATGATGCAGACACGGCCGTGGTTCATGAGAACACGACCGTGGTTCATGTTTAAATCCACAAAAAGACTTTCCAAAAAAAAAAAATGAGTGCCAAATTGAAAATAAGGGTGACAAACAGCCTCAAAAAGCATGAAAAAGAAGCAGCTCCCTCTCAGAACACCACCATGACGAACAGCTGACCAAAACTCAAAAGCAACAAAAAAGAACAAGGAATATTGAGATAGCATGGACATTACCATACGGGATGACAAACCGACGAGCTTGAAACGAAAGTAGGGGGAATGGCCGCGGTGAGAATCGGGTGAGAAAAGGGATGCGCAAGGGTGGCATGCTCGTAAGGATGGCGACGAGTTAAAATGAAAGAGATGAACGGAAAATGAGGAAATGGAGGACCAGGCGCGATGGTCCGCCTCCTGACATGGGAAGAACACATGCGTGTCGACGGTGGTAATCAACACCAGTGTAAATGTGGTGGACATGCTCGTATTTTTTGAGCGTGTCCATGCCGTTGAAAAACCCAGGAAAATCTCCCAGCATGGCTGAGACAATGACATGACCGTGTAGTACGAGCTAGAACAGTGTAAAAGGAAACACACGGCCGTGTCAAGCCCATGTCACACCCACTACTTAGGAAAACTGAAAAACTACGAAAAACAACGGTGACAACAGAGATGTGGCTTGCCACCCAAAGTTGCCATAACCCGAAAACCCTCAAAGCACGGGGATAGGAAAGGTTCAAATGGGGTCGAAGATACCCCAAGAAGGGAAAATTACATCTGACAGGACGAAAGACACACAAAAAAAAACACGCAACAAGGATTCCAACAAAAAGGAAACCAGGAAAAGAAATGATGACTTGGGTTGCCTCCCAAGAAGCGCTTGTTTTACGTCACTAGCTTGACATACCTGGTCAATCAAGGTATCAATCGGGAGAATTATGGAGAAAGAAAGAAGTACCTATTCTCAACTGAGCCTGACCCGATCTTATTGCGTAGTGCTTCAACTTGTGCCCATTGACCTTGAATGTTCCTTTCTAAGGGTGTGAGATTTCGATTGCACCATGGGAAAATGTTTGTGTAATTTTGTATGGCCCTATCCATCGAGATTTTAGTTTGCCTTGGAAGAGTTTTAACCTGGAATTAAACAAAAGGACTGATTCCCCCACTCAAAACTGCTTATCCTACTTCACCCGATTATCATGAATCCTTCTAACCTTTTCTTTGTATGCCAACGAATTTTTGTATGCGTTTAATCTGTGCTCTTCTAATTCATTCAGCTGAAACTTCCATTTTCTTTGCGCGTCATCCATATTCAAATTTAACAATTTAATAGCCCAGCATGATTCATATTCTAATTCCACAGGGAGGTGACACGCCTTACCATAGACTAAACGGAAAGGGGTATGCTCGGTAGAAGTTTTATATGCTATTCGGTAAGCCCATAGAGCATCATCCAACCTCTCTGACCAATCCTTCCTATTATAATGCACCGTTTTTTCGAGGATTCGCTTTAACTCCCGATTTATAAGCTCCACCTGACCACTTGTTTGTGGGTGATACGATGTTGCCAGCCAATGAGTGACACCATAATTCTTCATCACCTTTTCAAAATGAGAATTACAAAAGTGAGTCCCCCTATCGCTAATAATTGCTCTAGGAGTCCCGAAGCGAGTGAACAATTTTTTAAGGAACTTAACCACAACTCGAGCATCATTAGAGGGAAGAACCTATGCCTCAACCAATTTAGACACGTAATCCACTGCCACTAGCACATACTTGTTCCCATTCGAATTCGGGAAAGGCCCCATGAAATCTATGCCCCAAACATTGAAAACTTCACACTACTGAATGGGTGTCTGCTTCATTTCATTGAGTTTGGATAAGTTTCCACTCCTTTGGCATTGATCACAAGTCCAGACAAATTCTCGTGCATCACTCAAAATTGAAGGCTAAAAGAAACCGGCCTCCAACACTTTCTCTGCTATACGATTTGTACTGAAATGCCCACCAGCTGGCCTTGAATGGCAATGCTCTAAAATCTCCCATCCCTCAACATGTGACACACAACGGTGCACTACCAAGTTAGCACACAGCTTGTAAAGGAAAGGATCCTCCCAATAATAATGTTTTCTATTCGACAAAAACTTCTTCCGTTGTTGATATGAAAATTGTGGTGGAATAACTCGCCCCACGAGATAGTTAGCAAGGTCGGCGAACCAAGGACAACCATCACCCCACTTTTGATGTGTTTGGATCATATAGAGATGCTCATCAGGAAGTTTTCATTAATGCTTTGTCGCTCGCCATTACCATCTACATGCACTAGGCGCGAAAGATAATCAGCAACCATATTTTCTGACCCCCTTTTATCCTTGATTTCCAAGTCAAATTCTTGCAACAATAGAATCCAGCGAATCAGTTGTGGTTTGGTATCCATCTTAGAAAGGAGATAATGGATAGCAGCGTGATCTGTATACACAGTAACCTTAGATATCACCAGATATGACCAAAACTTATCAAAGGCGTAGACGATGGCAAGCAACTCCTTTTCTGTGGTGGTGTAATTCTGTTGTGCAGGTGTCAATGTCTTGCTAGCATAGTAAATCGGATGAAACTGCTTATCATACCTCTGCCCCAAAACCACTCTTATTGCCCAATCACTTGCATCGCACATGAGCTCAAAAGGTCGACTCCAATCAGGAGCCTTCACGATTGGTTCACTAACGAGCCTCTCCTTCAAACTCTGGAAAGATGTGAGGCACTCATGATTGAAATCAAATGACGTGTCCTTCTTTAGGAGTTTTGTCAATGACTTGGAGGTCTTGGCAAAGTCCTGAATAAATCTTCTATAAAACCCCACGTGCCCAAGAAAGCTATGTATATCCTTAACAGTTAAGGGTGGGGAAAGTTTCTCGATTGCGCCCAACTTTGCTTTGTCCACCTCAATTCTGACACTTGAAAACTTGTGTCCTAAAATAATCCCTTCTCTTACCATGAAATTGCATTTCTCCCAGTTCAGAACTAGATTAGTTTCCTCACACCTTGTAAGGACCCAATCTAGATTTTTCAAACATCCTTCAAAAGAATCTCCGAATATAGAAAAATCGTCCATGAATATCTCCATGAAGTCTTCAATGAATTCAATGAATATTGCCATCATGCATCTCTGCAATGTTGCCGGTGCATTGCATAATCCAAATGGAATCCATCGATAGGCGAACATGCCATAAGGACATGTGAATGTCGTCTTGTCTTGATCTTCTGGTGCCACTAGAATTTACAAATACCCCGACATCCCATCGAGGAAACAATAATACTGATGGCCAGTAAGACGCACGAGCATCTGATCGATGAATGGTAAGGGGAAATGATCTTTCTAAGTTGCATCATTCAGCTTCCGGTAGTCAATGCAAACACGCTACCCAGTCACTGTACGGGCGGGGATTAATTCATTGTGCTTGTTCGATATGACCATAGTTCCTCCCTTTTTTGGCACCACTTGTACCGGGCTCACCCATGGGCTATCTGAAATTGGGAAGATAATATCGGAATCCAGAAGCTTATTCACTTCTTTCTTGACTACCTCCATCATGTGAGGGTTTAATCTCTGTTGGGGTTGCACCTTAGGTTTTATATTTTCTTCCATTAAAATCTTATGTGTGCAGAAAGACGGATTGATTCCCATGATGTTGAAGATGCTCCAAGCTATGGCCTTTTTGTGCAGTTGAAGTAAATTCAACAATTTCTTCTTTTGTTCAGCATCAAGAGCGGATGAAATAATAACTGGCAGGTTGGGATTATCCTCCAAGTAGACATATTCCAAGTGTGAGGGTAACTCCTTGAGTTCCTGCTCAGCAAAACATGACATGTCTAATTCCGATTTTATCACTCTCTCCTCGATGACCATGGAAGGATGATCACTGCTTAGTTCACAAATGGGTTATCTGCCTTTTGGTTCCCTACTGGGTCCGTTTACGACAGCCATAATACGTGCCGAACTATCCCCCTTCTCTTGATACATCTGACTCTGTCCGGAGACTGTACTAACAAACTCATTCCATTGATCATTCTGACTACAAAAATTTGAGATCAAGCTAGCCAATCTGTGCTCATCACATGATTCATTATGTCCCTCGCTATGACCAGGGGTGAGTGAATAGCTATGCAGAGCGGCCAATAATTTTTCCATGGTAATAGTTTGTTGCTCCCTAAAATGATCTAGACAAGGTAAAAAAAAAGTGAATAAAATTAAATGAAATAGGTAATATAATGTACCTCGAAAGGGGTAGGGTTGTTGAACCACAGGGAACTGTACTCAAAGTACTGATTGATCATCTGATGTCTAGTGCATACAAGTTGAAAAAGGGATTGAATGATAAAACGCTAAAGTAAAGATAGAAAGGGTGGAAGTAGAGGAGATTAGAATCGAGTATTCGGCGATACAAGAGTAATCCCTCAAGGCGATCCCCAAGACTAGTCCACACTATCTTGCCGTAATGTTTACCAGGTACATTCCAAAGATAAGGGTATGTGCTCACAAGCAATGTTGCATCTATAGGTTCTCAAATACATCAAGTTTTGTTAAGATAACTGCACGTTGCTCACAAGCAAGCTACGCACCGAGTTTATCCAACACAACAAAACATGCAACACAAGATTAAACACAAAAAATCAATTAGAACTCTGCAGAACAAATAGAAGCAAGTGTATAAGCATTACAATTTGTCAAAGTTCACAACCCTGGGCACTATGGCCAATTAGCCCCTCGTGGGATGGTACAACAAGAAAAGAACAATGAAAGAAGAAGGGGAGGAAGATATGACTCCCTTCTACGCATTGGATGACCTTCCTTGCCGAGACCTTACGCTAACCCCACCTCTTGTGGTGCCTCCAACTCATCCTTTTTCTCCTTAAGTGGTGTGGAGAAGCTTGATCTTTGATCTCATCAACGTCCTCCCGGTGGAGAGAAGAATCCCTGAACAAAGATGAGAAAGAAACCCTAAGTTATGGAGTTAAAAATGCAGTTTCGGGGACTGACACCGTTTCGACACAGATGTGTTAAGACCGTGTACTTTTCTGGGGAAAATTAGAAAGAAACTCCTGAGACTTTCAGCAGCTCGGACATAGGCGTGCGATCTCCGTGTCAACTGGCACACAACCATGTAACTAGCACTACACCCATGTCGCTCCAAAGAGGGATTTTCCTGAGATTTTCAGCAGCACAGGCAAGGGCGTATGGTGACCGTGTTCTGCCTGGGACACTCCCGTGTCAAGATTTTGCTCTTTTGCTCTCCAGGCTGGGATTTTCAGTGGATCAGACACGATCATGTCCTACCCTTGTCAGCTAGTTTTAATCCCCCGGTTGATGCAGGCGCAAGAAACGCGCTCAATTTCACTCCAAAGTGACTTAAGCCCACGAATCCTATGAAATGAACATAATACAGTGAATAGCACCAAATCTACACAACAAATATGCCAAAGGACAACATAAAAGATATAATAAAAGGCATGAAAACACGATATAAAATGCACTCATTATTAGACACACTTAGCTTGATGGGGATTTATGTATGAATATGCCGTGACTATATGATATTTTATACTCCTCCAACCATTAGGATCGAACCTAGGTATTGAGTATAAACCCTAATTAGAGATCTCCCTATTTGTAGTGTAATCATAGGAGGATTTAATCAGAAAAGATTCTGAGTCAATACTTGTATAGGATTAGGGGTTATCGCCGTGACCATCAGGGTAATCTAGTTTAGAATTTCTCTTGGCCCGAACTACCATTTGCTTAGCAACTCTAGCATCCTTCTAGCTTTAGTAACCCCAAGAAAATCCTCCGTCACCACCCTCATTCCTTGGATTTTCACCCTCTCACTTTGCCGTGTAGATAGTTTCTCACCTTGTTTAGTTTTTATAGTAGGTTTAGTGCACTTGAATGTGATTTGGTAGGTTAGATAACGAGTGAAGAGGAAGTGAGGGTAACTCCTTGGGCACAAAGAATATGACCCTCTCGTGCTTGCGTGAGAGGTATTTCTTAACGAACTTATGCACTTGCGCGATCTTCATCAATTAGTCTCTTAACCTTTGTAGCATCACCCGTCTTTTGAAATCTGATGAGTGCAATTCATATCTTGCTTTTCTTACTCCCAATTCATTCATTTTCTTGTATTCTTAGCATATTCCGGATATATTTGATGCTATTATGGGTATAATTGTTCCTGATGCAGGAATTTAGGGTTCAATTCAATTGGAAGTGATATTTAGGATGAAACAAGCAAAGAATATAGATTTTTCTAAGTGTCTAAGCCAAGCATTAGTAGAGCACGGTCATGCTTTGTCCCGGTGATTATTACTATTTGAAGACTCCTGAGTAACTGACCAAGCAAGCGGTGCTCTCAAGCTAAGCACAATCGGAGCACGGCCGTGTTTCCTCCTAGTGATTTTATTTGAATTGAAAAGCCCTATACTCACAGGGGAAGCATGACCAAAGTGATCCTTGTATGGTCCTGCTCAAGTAAAGCATGGGCAGAGCATGGTTATGCTCTTCTTGTGATAATCTCTGGCAAACACTTAGCTGATTCGCTCAGAAGTCTCGCAGAAGAGCACAGTCTGAGCACGTCCGTGCTTAGATCGTGTCAAGTGCGAAAGTTCCCAAATTTAGGGTTTCCCCCTTTTTTTTGGGGGGGGATGGGGGTGGGGGGGGGAGGGGGGTTCTTCTAAAAAGAGGGGAGCTCTCAAGAGGATGATGATCAAGCGTCACCACACCATCTAAGGGGATCAAGGTCGAGTTGGAGGCATAAGGGAAGTGGAGTTAGCTCATCCATAAAGCTTTTGATGCACAACTAAGAGGAATTTGTAAAAGGGAGAATCATGTTTTCTTACCTTAGTACTTTAAATTCTTCTTCTCAGTTGTATGAATTCATAAGTGGCTAACCATTCCACTATGCCCTGTGATGTTGAACTATGCTGCATTTTATATTTTGACTTGATTTTAATGTTTATGGAGTCTTGCTGCATTCTTGTGTTTAATCATGTGTTTGCATAACTTGGCATGCTTGATTTGCGTAGATGCTTGTGTAAAAATTGCCGTGTGTGGATTACCGTAGTTGTGATTATCTAGTGTAGTTGCAAAACTTGGCGTGTATGAAGCACGTAGTTAAACTTACAGTACTTGGCATATTTGATATCCGTAGATGCAACATTACTTTAGATTACCCACAAGGATCTTAGGATGTACCTGGTAGACATTAGAAGCAAGTCAGTACACTATAGCACATAGGAATAATCCCGGGGTATTGTTTTCTTGTTGTCGAAGACTTGATCCTAATCTATATGATCTTTTCACCCTTATCTTTTTATGCTCAACAAATTATTCTGTAAATCTTGTTTTAAAAATCCTATTTTGTCTGAAATTTTGATATTTGTTTAGTTTTTGACAATAAAGTTATTTTGACATAAAAATCTTTAGTCTCCATTTAACTAGGCACTAACCCTATCATTAGGGGTTAAACATTGACCATGTCGACATGAAACTATGACTCTATTAAGAAACTATAGTTTCACATCTTTCTATCAGTAAAGAATAATGGCCTCTGATATTTTGGCTTGGGTAACCGAGGGTAACCAAATGAATTCTGATATTCTGGCTTGGGTCACCGAGGGTAAACAAATGATCTCTGATATTTTGTTTGGAGACATATTTTCTTTGTTATTTAATTGTATTTTGTTGAACCACTTTGGTTTTATGAACTATATTTTGGATAAATATTTGTAATATCTGATATGATTATTTTTTATTCTAAAATTTTGGAAATTTCATATCATCCCAATTATTTTTAGTGGGTTAGTTACTAGGCTGTCAAGCTTATAATCTTGTTTGTAATTCTTTTTAGATCATGAGTAAATAGTTTAGCAGCCATTTAATTGGGCTTGTAAGAGCTTGTGTTCCCTGTTTAGTTGAGTTGTTGTTATATTTGCATTAGTATATGAATTATATTTTAGAAAATCTCTTTATATTTGAACCTCTTATATTCAGTTATTATTTGAAGTTGAAATTTTGAAGATATATTTCTGTTATGAGAATAGTTCTGAGGCCTTGCATACTTATTGGGTTTCACCTCATGGGTATGCAGCCGTTTGTCAGTGCATTGTGTTCGCTAAGATGGGTTCAGGGTGCGACACTTCTACTGCATGGGCTACTAGCACCTCTACTCCCCTTTATCTGAAAAGGAGAAATTAAAATGATCATGAGCTTAAAAGCCTTGAAAGTATTCAATAAAAGAAAATAAACTGTTGAGAAATTAAGTTTTTTTTTTATAGATAGAAATACACCAGATAGTAAAGCATTTAAAACATGTATGTGTAAGAAGAAAATATTACAATTAAGTAGTAAACCTTAGATATCCTATAATAGGAATCAATATAATAATATTTCTTATATTGAAATAAAAAATTAGTCACAAGATATACCATAAATAGAATTCATTCTCAAAAGCAAGAGTCAGATTATTAGATACCACAGTGGTTTAGATCAAAATTAGACAAAATTTCATTATCATTCTCTTGTACCCAAATAAGGATGCTAGACATGCAACTACATCATAATAATAGATATGTGTCAGCATGACCAATGCTTTTCTCCATTGACAAAGCAATAGAATACTCACATATATGAATATCATTACAAAATTTTATAGAAAGTAAATATAATAGCCAATATCTAACAATTAAACAAATATGATCAATCTAAAAAATATTCAGAATTTTCAAAAAATAAGAATAATCAAACAACATTCCATTCTTCCCCAGCAACAAATAAGATCAATTCACACTATGAAGAATTTTCGTGAAAAATAATATTTTTACTTAATACTTTGAGCATATCAAATAAAATTCCTTAAGTTGATGATATAGCCGTATTCCAAAATTACCAGGAAACTTACATTCAAACAAAACACTATGTCAATCTAATATCTGAAACTTTTAAAGAATTTATAATTATGTAGAACTTCTACCGATAAAATCCAAATATCTTTACATACATGTACATATCTTAAGATAATTATCCAAGTATTCTCAAAAAATATATATATAACTATACAAAAATATTTGTGCATAAATACATGAATAATAAAACATATATATTGCTAAAGTAAGATTATAAATTTTTGAAACAAGTATTTGTGTATTTATATAGAACTCTTAATTTTCTAAAATGATGAAATTTGTAAGACTAATAATACTTTGAATCTAACATAATATGTTCAAAGTAGAATTAAAATAAGGTGGTGTAGTGATTATGATATATGTAAAAGTGGTGTTTTGTAAAATATAGGTCAAAATGTCGTGATTTCTAATTATAGCGTATTTCTAAATCCTATTGTTGAAAATATAAGAAATTCAAATCAAGTGTGATTATAGTGCATTTGCTCCAATTAGTGGAGTTTTGGTTCATTATATATATATATATATATATATATATATATATATATATATTCGATTTTATGTTTCTTTATTGATAAGTGCTCGTGTTTAAGTAATACGAAGTGTTATTTTCTTACATGTAGAATTACTTTTCTCAGATTTTATCATTGATTGGTGTGTATTTGTATTCTTTTGTGCATGTAGGGTTGTGGAGAAGATTTAGAGAAGAAGGAGCAAAATTAGGTCATGTTCGCCGTTGTTGAGGAGTTCTTGGACCAACAAGGATAAGGGTACGGGTTCTAGACTTGTAAGTGTGTGAAAACCTCCATTGTGCAAATGATTCTATAATTTGGAGAGGCACAAAGGCAGCCACATTCATAGAGTCTAACTCATGTTACATTGAAGAATTTCATCAATAAGGAGAAAAGAAGCAAAAGACATGATCTACCGTTGGTTGTGTGCTAGAAATTCAATTCCAAAGAATCCACACGGGCGTGTGGAAATTCGACAGGGCCTTGTGGATGCCCGATTTTAGCCTATTTAAAGCCGCGACTCATATTTCTTTGAGGACTTTTGGACCCATCTTTTCCCCAACTTCTGGAGAGCTCTCGGCTAGGGTTTGGAGAGGATTTTGTGGAGGTTTGGAGTGAGTCTATGGCATCAACATCGACGTCCTTTGGAAGTTAGCTATTGGGGGAGCTTTCGTCGGCATTGATCCTTCGAGGTGTGTTCTAGGCTTGACAAGGGGCTTGTTGAAGAAGACGCAACGGCCTCACAAGACCACCGCCACGCATCACAAAGGGGTTTTATCTATGTTTGCTATACTTTGTGATTCATATACAATGATGATTTTGTATAGCTCCATGGCGAGCTAAACACCTCATGGGTATTCGGATTTGTAAACCCTAGGATGACATTGTTTTTATGACACTTATTATCCTTTCTTAGTGTTTACATAAAAAAATTGCATATCCTAATTCAAATCAAATAAAAAATTTTAAAATCACATGTATCCAAAATCCTAATCAAGTTAGGACAACATTCAAGATGAGTGTGGAATAAAATTTTAAAATAATCCAAAATATTCAAATATCAAGATCAGCCGAGAGCACAGATCTCGAGGCGATCCAAAATATTCAAATCTCAAGATCAGCCGAGAGCACAGAACTCGAGGCGATCTAAATAATTCAAATCTCAAGATTAGCCGAGAGCACAGATCTCGAGGCGATCAAAATATTTAAATCTCAAAATTGCCCTTGAGAACATATCTCGAGGCAAAATGCAAATTACAAAATTGCCCTTGAGGACACATATCTCAAGGCAATCTCAAATCTCAGGATGGCCCGAATACACATCCCGAGGCAATCCTGGATTTCATATAGCCTGAGCACATATCCCGAGGCAACTTGAGAAAGTGCAAATCTCAAGATACCCAAATACACATCCCGAAGACGATCCTATATTTCATATAGCATGAGTACAGATCTCGAGGCAACATAGAAGGTGCAAAATCACAAGGCACCCAAACACATATCCCGAGGCAAATTGGATTTGAATTTAAAAAAATAATAAAATAAAATAATAAAATAAAATAAACGAATTTTAATTTTTTTTTAAAAAAATCCTATCCTCGTTTGATTTAAAAAAAATTAATTAAAAAATTTAAATTTAAAAAATGTTTTGAATTTAATCTTATCCGGTTATGATTTTACGCGTGATTCGACTGGAGGGGGTTTTGATTTGGAGGATAAGAATGAATAAGTCTTTTAAAAAGGGGAGAAGAGAAGAAAGAAGGGGGGAATTAAAAAAAAATATAGAGAGGAAGACGAGCAAAAAAGAAAAAGAAGAAAAAAGTGAAAAGGAAATTTTTTTTTTTTAAAAAAAAGGTGTTCTTCTTCTCTTCTATACTTATATATGTATGTCTACATTTAAATAAAAAAAAAAAAAAAAAAACTGTCGCCTGCCGCCATCATCGCCTACCACTATCGCTGTCAACGCTGGTGAGGGTGGAATATCCCTCGCTGGCAGTCAATCTCAAAGTTCCCACTGCCGTTGCCTACTGTCGTCGTCTGCCGCTGTTAACGCTGGCGAGGGTGGAATACCCCTCGCTAGCCGTTGACTCAAAGATGCTTGCCACCGCCGCTGCATCGATCCAGACTGGCATTTGTACATGTTCTCAATCTAAATGCTGAGATGCCGAACAAGTCAAGGATGTTGCGAGACTAAGATATTTGTTGGAGATGTCAAGCTCACAAAAAATAAGAACACTATGATGAAGAGGCACGTCATCAAGCCAGCGAGGAGTTTCGAATCTCTTTTGATTAGGAGAACACTGAGGACACATCTCGTGACATGAACGTTCTCTATCAGAACCCTCATAAGGCTCGTCCTCTGTTTAGGTGTTTACTCTGCGCTGAAATGGATCGTAATGAGAATGAGAGGGTTGAAAAGCGGCCAGAGGAGGCTGCCGCTGATCTCTACAATGCGTTTGATATGCGTGGAGATGATGGAGAGGGATTGGCGGATCTTTCGTGAGGACTATAAGCAAGCTGGGCCTTGAGCTCCTCAAGGCCGTGGAGAAAGCTGGTTACAAGTCCCCTTCTCCCATTCAGATGATTGTCTTGAACTGCAGCATAGGGATGTCATTGGTATTGCAAAGACTGGGTTTTTTTAAAAAAAAAAACTGCAACTTTTGTGCTCCCAATGTTAACTTACATTACTAGGTTGCCACCAATGAATGAAGACAATGAAGCTGAGGGCCCTTATGCTGTGGTCATTGTGAGCAACTTAATCCTGATTAGCATATGATTAGATAAGATTAGTTATCTAGTTTTATTTTAGTCTTATTTTATTATCTAGTTTGTTTAAAATTCAGATTTATCTTGTAAGTTAGTTTTAAAATCAAGATTATCTTGTAGTTTTATTCTCTATAAATTAATAAAAAGAAAGGAGAAAGGTGAGTTTTTTTGAATTGAAAAACCCTAATCTCCCCTAGTAACCAAATACCCTAATTCTCTTCCACAACCCTAAAAACCTATTTTTCTTATTTTTCTTGGATCCTGGGCTAACAATTGGTACCAGAGCAAGGTTGCATGACCAAGATCTTGAAACTCGAAGCGATGTCCATCTACAATCAACAGGCGGTGAAGGAAAGCGGCGGAGTGTCGTTCCACTTCCTAATCTTGAACTCCTCCAACTACACGGTATGGGCAATAAGGATGGAGGCAATCCTTGATGCCCAAGGTACGTGGGAGTCGGTGGAGCCGGTGGATGGAGCACAAGTGGATGAGAAGAAGGATAAGACAGTGCGAGTACACATCCTGCAGTGTGTCCCCGAAGACATCCTACTCCAGATTGCAAAGAAGAAGACAGCGAAGGATGTTTGGGACAGTCTCAAGACAAGGTATCTTGGTGCTGATCGAGTGAAGAAGACGCGTCTACAAACTCTGAAGAGCGAATTTGATGCCATCCGAATGATGGAGAACGAAACTATTGATGAGTTCGCCGGAAAACTCAGTGTCATCTCAAGTAAGTATTCTACACTTGGTGACACACTTGAAGATTCTGCTCTTGTCAAGAAGCTACTCGATTCCGTCCCCGAAAAATTCTTTCCCGTTGTTGCTGGGATCGAGCAGTTTTATGATCTCGAGACCATGGCATTTGAGGAGGCAATAGGGCGATTAAAAGCATACGAAGAGAGAGTAATACGGTTTCGTGACAACACCGCTAACACTGGCAGCCAACTTCTGCTCACTCAGGCCGAGTGGATGGCAAGGCAGAAAGGGGCCGCTGGGAACAGTTCATCAGGGGGAAGAGGCCGAGGTTCCAACAATCTCGATCGTGGAAGAGGGCGTGGGCGTTGGCGCGGTCGCGGCCGGGGTGGCCGAGGTCAAGATAATGCAGGAGAAAGCTTTGGCGACGCTAGTAGTGGCTCTCGCGACAAGAGTCACATAAAGTGCTTCAATTGTGAAAGGATGGGGCATTACGCGTCAGAGTGTCACAGCAAGCGGCGCAATAATGAAGCTTATCTCACACAGGTCGTCGATGAAGAGCCAGCATTGTTGATGGCTGTGTCCCAAGAAGAGATGCACAATGTACAAGAACGTCGAGAGGCGGTCTTGCTTAATGAAGAAGGAACATTGCCAAAGATGCACTACGACAAGAAGGAAGATAATGAAGATATCTGGTACCTTGACAATGGTTCTAGTAATCACATGACTGGCCATCGCGAGAAGTTCCAAGAATTGGATGAAGCTATCACCGGGAAGGTGAGATTCGGCGATGGATCGACTGTTCAGATCATGGGCAAGGGAACAATCGTGTTCGCTTGCAAGAACGGCAAACACAAGGCTCTCCAAGAGGTATACTACATCCCAAAACTTTGTACTAATATTATAAGTGTTGGACAGATGACAAAAGATGGGAACAAGGTGCTCATGGAAGGAGACACCATAAAAGTTTTTGACAAGAGTGGGAAGCTCCTGATGTCAGTAGAGAGGATGCAGAACAGGTTATACAAGGTGAACCTGAAGATAGCAAGCCGGTATATGGAAAGACCTACTATCACACATCACAAGGTGATTAAGCAAATTCTCAGATATTTGAGAGGAATAGTTCATTATGGACTTGTTTATGTGAAGGGAAATCAAGAAGTAGCCATTGTTGGGTATTTAGACAGTGATTTGGCAGGAGACCAAGATGGGAGAAGAAGCACAAGTGGTATGGTTTTCTACTTTAATGAAAATTTAATATCATGGAATTCTCAAAAACAAAAGACAGTGGCGTTATCATCATGCGAGGCAGAGTTTGTGGCGGCTACTGCAGCAGCTTGTAAAGGGCTTTGGTTGAGGAATCTTATTAGTGAATTAACAAGTTCAAAATTAAAGCCTGTAATTTTATTTATTGATAACAAATCTGCCATAGCTCTCATGAAAAATCCTGTTTTTCATGGTCGTAGCAAGCATATAGACACAAGATTTCATTTTATTAGAGAGTGTGTGGAGATGGTGCAGATTATGGTGGATTTTGTAAAGTCTGGAGAACAGCATGCTGATGCGTTGATAAAAGCTTTGTCAGGAATAAAGTTAGCTTCCATGCGACAACTTCTTGGTGTTCGAGATTTGCATGCATATCAGGATTATGGGGGAGTATGTGAGCAACTTAATCCTGATTAGCATATGATTAGATAAGATTAGTTATCTAGTTTTATTTTAGTCTTATTTTATTATCTAGTTTGTTTAAAATTCAGATTTATCTTGTAAGTTAGTTTTAAAATCAAGATTATCTTGTAGTTTTATTCTCTATAAATTAATAAGAAGAAAGTAGAAAGGTGAGTTGTTTTAAATTGAAAAACCCTAATCTCCCCTAGTAACCAAAAACCCTAATTCTCTTCCACAACCCTAAAAACCTATTTTTCTTATTTTTCGTGGATCCTGGGCTAACAGTCATGGCCCTAACTAGGGAACTCGCTCAGCGGATTGAAGAGGAGACTGTCAAGTTTGCGCACTATTTGAGAATCAAGGTGGTCACCATTGTTGGCAGGCCTCCAAGAAGAAATGATATTGTTTATGCACATTGAGTGTATGAACTGTATGGTAAATCAAAAATAATAAGAAAATTTAGTTACTGAACTCTTAGGCAGTTTTACTTTATGGAGCCTTGGAAATATGTTTGAGCACTGCCAGTTGTTATCTTGCTTCTAAACGCATGGTTTTGCCACTAAGGATTGCCATTAGTTTCCTTATGATAAGTATGAAGATATTTCATGAATTCCTGCCCCATGACATAAAAAGAAAATATAAGCATGCATACATGCATGTGTACGTGGCATGATTTAACAAAAAAAAAAACGTGAAAGAAGGCTTATAAAGAACATGTGAGTTGATTACCAGATAATGTGAAGATGAAGTTGATGCTGATCGAGTGTGAGAATCATGCGCATATACACAAAATAAATAAATAAATACTAATAATAATGATAATAATCGAATGAAGGGATCCTCTCTTTCTTTTTGTTTGGCAAATCATCAAAAAAATAAATAAATAAATAAAAAAAAATTATGATGGCACCTCACAATGACTTATTATGAAAGTGTCACATGCTATGATAAAAAAGAAAAGAGAAAGAATAAATAAAGAGTGAAAAAAAATAAGGCAAAGGGAGCAAGTATATAGACTGAGAATGTGTTGTGCATTTGACTTATTAGTACTTGGGGATATGCTTAGCCAAGATACATGGAACTACCTTTGCCTCAAGTACACCACCATGTATTTTGGCTTTGATAAGGTCATGACTGCAGCTTCTGATGATCAGAAACAACCTCTGTTGGACGTGGCAAACAAACTGCTTCATAATGCGGAAAAGCTTGAAGATGTTGCAAAGCAGAAGAAAGCAGAAGCTGCAAAAGCATTCTATGTTGACACTTAAGTACTTCTCAAGGATGTGATGACCAGAATGCAAAAAGCCTGAGCCTGTAGGTTAATGTATGAGGATTCAAAGTAAGCCATTCTATATATAATGACGATGTAATCATGTGAGAATTTAAAGCATTGGTGACTCTTATTATTTGAATTAGTATAAATCAACTGAGCCGTGCAATCAATATTCCTATGCAAACCATCAACAGATCATGGAAAGGCCTCCTGTTGGTAAAAAGGAACCACTTATAATATCATGCGGAGGAATTTAGTTATTCAGAGCTTTATATCAAGTGGAGGGAGAATGAGAAGCATGCATTAATTGACAGGCATGCATACTCACGTACCATGCATGAAAATGATATGCAAATATATATTCTCAAGTGGGCCCCGTTAATGAGATAAAAGGTTAAAAAAAAATTTTTAAAGAAAACATTGGAAAGCCAAATTACCATCTATATCCATGCTCTTCCCAATATATATATATATATATATATATATATATATATGCAAGAGACCCATATCATGCTATGATAAAGAAAGATGGGATTCACTCTATTGAAAAATAAATATTAAATATTAAAAAAAGGGGTGCATGATATTAAAAATAAAAATAAAAAAATGAGAGCATGCATACGTGCATGTTAAAAAAATAAAAAAAATTAAAAATTAAAAAAAATGTGCTTTCCATGCATATGTGCATGATTTAAAAAAAATGAAATGAAAATGAAAATGGGAAAAGCATGCATGCGGATGATTTAAATAAATTTTAAAAAAAAAAGCAAAAAAGAAGTGTGTCCCACCAAGAAGAAATATACATAATAATAAAAGAACAAGTGAATTGGACCTCAAGGATGATCTATGGTCTAACTATGTGAGGCTCAAGCTAGGCTTGTACTGGGCCAACAATTTTGTCCTAAGCCTAAACCCAAATCTTACATTGGTTGTAAATAAGACAACACTCAAAGTGGCAAAACAAAACGGCAATATCATTAACAATAACCGCGGTGGCTATGGGATATGAAGCAATAAAAAGGGGTCTATGCAGAGAACCAATTAGTGCAGCCTTATGTCAACACCTGGTGCAGCATTGGAACATATATTTTGAGACGGTTGATGAAATCCAAATCTTGAAGGGACATGAATTTTAAAGAGATATACAAGTTTGAAGCGGCAATAAAAACGCAGCAAATAAAGAATACGAATTTTAAAGTGGCATGAATTTTTAAACGCGCAATAAGGCATGAGACAGCGGCGGAGCATGTTACCTAAGGCGGACGACGGCGTAAAAAAAAAATATAAATAGATAAATAAAAAAATAATAATAAATAAATAAATATGGCGATATTCATATGTAATGATCACCATGTTTTGACAATAAATTTATCATTTTTCTTTGCCTTTTTTATTTGTACTTTTGCCCTTAATCGGAGGTTCACAAGACACTGTCTGGGGTAATTAATAATAGAGGCTTGCCTCTATTATGAATGAAGAACCCATGAAACAAATATGATATTTGTGCTTCGATATGCCGTCTGGTGTCTTCTTCACAGACACGATGCCAGGAAGCGTATTTTCGATCCCACAAATTCTGGCAAGCCCGGTGGGAACCCATTCCTCCTCCCATCTTTGAGGCAAAAGTACAAGTAGAGGCATTGTTTCTACATCTTGTGAAAGAAATCTAATGTTGTTGATTTTTTTATTGCAGGAGAAGAAATGGTACACAAGAACTCAACCACCTCTGGAAGCCCAAAATTCACAATCTTCCTTGGCGAAGGAACTGAAGTCCAACTACCCAACTGTACTTTCAACACTGGAGCTGCAGGAGCTGAGCTGACCTTTGGCACGATATCTGAGTCAGTGCAATTTGTAAGGAGATCTGCTCCTTTAGAAGAGAACCTGAAGGTCCCGCGGCGTCCTTCCAAGGGTCGTCGCCCCAATGTGATCGTTCCTGCAGCAGGCAAGAACGTTGCTGTCAAAGAATCACCAAGAGTATCTGCATTCAAGAGGCTATCGCACCCTAAAAGGGTAGTCTCTACCAATGATGATGATGATGAACCTAGCTTTACCATCACAGCAAAGGGGCGGGAAAGTGGAATCTTCCACTCATCTGATGAAGACACACCAAATAAGACAAGTGTGTTTTCAAGGCTCACACAAAGGAAAGTCAAAATTCCAAAGCAAAAGCTGGACTTTGTGTCATTCCAAGGAAATTTCAAATGGGTACTTTCAACAACTCATTTGAACCTCTTAAGCTGGTGAAGAAGAATGCAACCACTGCTGACTTGCGTCCTCAACTGAATGAAAACAAGGTTGGTAGACCTCCAAGATCTTATCATAAGAACTCATTTGGCCAAGATCTTTACAAGACTTATGCAGCATCAAAGAAACTGCAGTCCGAGAAGATAAGGCCAAAAGAATTCTATCAAAAGAAACAACAATTGATTTCAAAAGCACGGAAGACGGTGTTTGACCGTTTAACTCCCGCTAGGAATCAACCCAAGATCTCCCGCTCTAAATTTCAATGGAGAAGGGAAATGAAAGATGAAGACATGTCTGATATTAATGAAGAGGTAAGAACACAACCCAAGATTTCCCGCTCTAAATTCCAATGGAGAAGGGAAATGAAAGATGAAGAGATGTCTGATGTGAACGGGGAAATACACACTTGTCGGATGGTCACTGAAGCAAGAGGAGATCTTGCACCTGAACAAGAACAACTGGGACCTGTTACGAGATCCCGTAGAGGAGCAACAGACTCCTTGAATTGAGAAGAAGGCTCCAGCCACGTGCCACTACACGATGGGCAGGAGATAGGGACTAGCCTTCCACCACTCCACATGCCAAGGAAACATAAAGAAGTAAATCCTCCAAATGAAGATGATGAGGACGAACCTGTCTTTATTCCTCAAAAGGGGCATCGTGATGCTGAATATAAAAGACTCAATGACAACATGGCAATGTTGATGGAGTCGATGTTACAAATGCAAAAACAAATCAAAACACTAATGGAAGATCGACCTGAACAAGTAGGAAGGTCGAGGAGTCCAGCCCCACGGCCAAGGCCAGCTGAGCAGAGGTCGAGAAATCCAACACCTCATCCAAGGGAAACCTTCAGGCCAGTGGAACATGCAGGAACTTCTTATATTCCAGTTCAAGAACAGTCAGCTGTAATGACTCGAAAAGAGATACAGCGGATGGTAGTTGCTGAACTAAAACAAGCCAAAGGGAGTGAGACAAGGTCCGATGAAGACAAGCCCTATCCTAGCTACCATGACTTGGTACCCTACCCCAAAAGATATAATGTTCCCAAATTCAAGCAATTTACTGGGATTGGCAATCCTGACCAACACTTGGCTCATTTCGTGACGGCTTGTGGAGATACAAGTGCGAAACCGTCACTCCTCCTCAGACAGTTCTCCACAAGTCTTGCAGGAGTAGCATTTGAATGGTATGCGAATCTACTACCCGAGTCAATTCAAACATGGCAGCAGCTGAAAGATGACTTTCGAGTATGGTTTGGGGGCATAAGTGAAAAAATCACGATTGCTGACCTCGCGGTCACTCGCCAATACAAAGATGAAAAAGTGATCGATTATATTATGATATGGAGAAACTTGAGCATTAAATGTGAGCAACCATTTGATCAGCCACAGGCGGTGAGTTTATTGCTCGGGAACATTGATAATTGGATGGCACCCTTTCTGAGTACATCTGGCATTACAACATTCCAAGACTTGATTTCACAAGCCAAGAAATTAGAAAGGACTAACCCAAAGGTGTTGACTAATTTCCAGTCGACTTCAAAGAATGATAGAGACAAATCGAAGAGGATAGGAGCTGTCAAGTACACTACCACAACCTTCAATATTGAGAAAGGGAAAGGCGTAGCTGAGTCCCATAAACTGGAACAAGGTAAGGCACATGCCTTAGGTATTACTGGCAATGAATCAAGACCTCTTCCTACCTTGAAGGATAGGATGAATAAGAAGTATTCCTTTAGAAGAGACAAAGTACATAAGATCTTCAAAGATGCTGTGAGAGAAGGTCTGCAACTCCCTGAATGCAAAAGGCCTGAAGAACAAAGTAAGAAATACCATCCTAATTACTGCCCATATCATAGGGTGTTGGGACATACAATAGAAGACTGTTATGTCTTCAAGGATTGGGTGGAGCGACAGTACCAAGAGGATAAAATCACACTCTCAAAGAATGTCTTGTCCGAGCAACCAACTGAACATACCCGCTATGTGACCACCCTAAACCCAGAGGGACCATCACATGGAGAAGTCATAGTGGTTGGCAATAAAGTGATACTTCCATCGACAGAGGATGATAAACCTTCAGTTGTTCCAGAAGAGTTATGCGAGGTATTTATATCCAAAAGATCAATGAAGATGTTGAAAAGGTTGGCTGAACTCCCAGGGATATCTTGGAAACGCTCTCAAGAACCTCCCAAAGGTCCCCCGAAGAAACAATCAAAGAAGAAGAACAAGAAGAAAAAGCGTGAACAATCAAAGCGCAAGAAGTCCATTATTGAGGAGTATATAGAGACTCTTGATGAATATGAATAGAAGGAAAGGGTTCTGATTACCCTCAAAGATTATTTTCCCGAAGAAGTCAATGAATTACTTGGAGAGTTAGCTAAGAAAATTGATGAAGATGATGAAGATGTGCAAGTGGAGACTTGTAGGGTTATTTCGGGAGGAGAATACCCTCTAGACAACCTAAAAGATGTTGACGATGATGATTATGATAGTTTCTCTAAGCCAGAAGAGTCATATGACCATTATGGCGGACCATATATTAGCAAGAAGCAGAGAAAGAAGATAGCATTCAGGGAGAGAGTAAAGAAGGCGAACGCCAAGCTCTTAGAGCCCTACCAACAAACAAAGCCCAAAGAACCATATTACACCCCGAAGACCCCAAAATATAAGGTCTTGAGGAAAGTTATGCCTGCTGAAGACACTCCTGCTTTCATTCAAAGGGTGACGGAGGAATCATCTAATAGGTTGTTGCAGCTACATATTGAAGATGCTGGATGGGATGAGTCTGGGACATACCCTCCAAAATCATCGGGACAAAATTTTGTCTCAGAGATTGTGGATTCTCCAATTCCTACTAAGGAAAAATCTATCTCTCAGATTATCAAAATAAAAAAAGACAAGAGAAAAGAGCTTTTTGATCAAGCCATAGAAAAAAGGTTGGATTTGCCTAGACCCAAAAGGCCATACTTGATGCATCTTGATAGTCATCCAAACTACTGCCAATATCACCGGTTTGTAGGACACACCATAGAAGAATGCAAAAAATTTCAAAATTGGGTGCAAAGACAGGTCTCTATGGGAAATTTGACACTCACAGAAGACTACTTTGAAGAAAGAGGAGAATGTTGTGCCATAGCCGTTCTTGATGATTCAGAAGACGAGCTGAACTTTCCTGATGAGGAAGAGGGAGTACCACAACAGGTACATCAAATGCAACTCAGAACTGGGAAGACACTTCAGCCAAGACAGGCTTCTTATTCAAATGACAGAAATAAAGGGAATGCTTCTAGCTCAAATAATATAAATAAAGGGAAAATACTTGAAGAAGATAATGTCTCCCCGAAGAAACCCTCAAAAGGCCGAAGTATAACATTTTGGCACATTTGAAGAAGGTCCCAGCACTCCTCAGTATGTACGATGCATTGATGATGTCAACTGAAGTCAGGGAGTCCTTAATACATGCTCTACAAAATCCTGAGGAGTATCAAGCATACTTTGCCGAGGTCAACATGAAAGATGTTTTGCATGCAATCCATACACTTTCACTGTCCTTCACAGATAAAGACCTGTTGCTTGGAACTACAGCACACAACAGACCTTTATATGTGACAGGGTTTTGTGATGGAATAAAAATCAACCGGGTTTTAATTGATCCAGGGTCTTCTGTGAATTTAATGACCCTCAACACTCTGCGAGCATTGGCCCTTGAAATATGCCACTTATCTCCGGAGAAGATCATTATCCAGGGCTTCAATTAACATAGCCAAAAAGCATTGGGGTCCATTACTCTTCTCGTTAAATTTGGAAAGATGACAACTGATGTGAAGTTCCATGTGATTAATGCTGATGCCTGTTATAAAGCTCTCTTAGGAAGGCCATGGATTCATGAAAACTAGATGGTTCCTTCAACACTTCACCAATGTGTAAAATACCTAGTAGACGGGGAAGAGTTCAGAATTGATGGAGAGATCCAAACCTTTGGCATCCATGAAATACACTATGAGGATGCAAGGTATTATCATAGTGCATCCAAAGGGGGCAAATCAACCGAAGAGGGTAAATTGCCAAGCCCAAAAGAAGTTTCTTTGATAAAAACGACCAAAGCTACTCCAGTGCTCCAAAAGAGGGAACCGGTACTACCTCACCTTGGTAGCGACACTGAGTCATCAGAAGATGAAAATGATGAGGTTATACACCAAAGCAAGTGTCAAGATGAAAGACCTACTCAAGAAAGTGTGTTGCACATTACAAGGGTTCTTGATGGACTCTACAAGTCCTTAGAGGATTTGAATGTGAATACAGTTGAGCATATGAAGACATTCTATGTACCAGCTCGGCGTGAAAATGAGAGAGGCATCCTCTTTTACAAAGCCAAGAGCAAGAAGATCTCAAATGATGATATCATAAATATTGAAGAAATAGAAGATGATGAAGTTCAACAAATAAATTTCCCAAGCTATTACCCTGACAAGCTCAAGACAATAGTTGAGAGGTTTGGGGGCAAAATCAAGTGGTCAAGGAAGTCATATCAAAGCTTTCGTCGATTGTGGAAGCCTGCACATATGGATAAGAGAGGAATAGGTTACTCTGAGTCTTCCATGCACTCATGTTACATGGTAACATCCCAAGAGGAGGAAGAAGAAATCAAGATGAAGAATGCGCCACTCAAACTAGAAGACGGGGGGCAAGCAACAATTGATGAGCAGGTTGAAATCAACTTGGGAAGCGATGAGGACCCAAGGCCGACTTTCCTAAGCACACAACTATCAGAAGAAGAAAAAGCATCATTCAAGGCTCTCCTGAAGGAGCATATTGACTGCTTCGCCTGGAACTATAATCAAATGCCCGGGTTAGATGATGAGGTAGCTAGTCACAGACTTGCCATTGACCCTAATGCTATTCCAGTTAAACAGGTACCGAGAAAGATGAAGTTTGACCTGGAAGAAAGGGTGATAGAAGAGACAAAGAAGATGATTGAAGCAGGATTTATCAGAGAAGAGAAATACCCTGATTGGATAGCCAGCATAGTCCCTGTGAAAAAGAAGAATGGGCAAATACGGATATGTGTAGACTTCAGAGACCTGAACAAAGCATCTCCCAAGGATGATTTTCCCCTTCCAGTTATGGAGATCATGATCGACAACACCTCAGGGTATGAGATGTTCTCCTTTATGGATGGATATTCAGGATACAATCAAATTAAAATGCATCCAGATGATGAGAAGAATACTGCTTTTCCAACAACCATGGGCATCTACTGTTACAGGGTAATGCCGTTTGGACTGAAGAATGCGGGAGCAACATATCAAAGGGCTATGACCAGGATATTTGATGATTTAATTCACAAAGTTGTCGAATGCTATGTAGACGATCTTGTGGTTAAAACAAGTTCCAAAGACAAGCATCTTGAAGATCTGAGGATAGTCTTCACACGCCTCAGAGAATACAAGTTAAAAATGAATCCCATAAAATTTGCTTTTGGAGTCCTCTCTGGGAAATTCTTAGGCTTCATAGTGAGGCACCGGGGGATAGAGATAGATCCCTCCAAAATAAAGGCGATCCTGGAAATGCCACCTCCTCAGACACTGAAGCAACTGCGCTCCTTCCAAGGACGTTTAGCATATATCAGACGTTTCATCTCCAACCTCTCTGGAAGATGCAAGCCCTTATCTAAACTGGCCAAGAAAAATGCGCCTTTCAAATGGGATGATGAATGTCAGAGAACGTTTGAAGACATCAAACAGTACTTGCTGAATCCACCGGTATTGGCAGCCCCGATCCATGGAAAGCCCGCGTTGGAAGGATCTTTGGAAGCTATGTTGGCCCAGAACAATGAAGAAGGCAAAGAAAATGCGTTATATTACCTCAGCAGGATGTTGATAGGGGCTGAGAGTAAATAGACGCCAATTGAAAAGCATTGCCTAGCTTTGGTGTTTACAGTCAAGGAGTTGAGACACTACTTACTAGCACATAAAGTAATACTCATATAAAAAATAGACCCACTCAAATACTTATGACAAGGCCATTGCTTACGGGAAGACTCGCAAAATGGGCACTGATTTTGATGGAATTCGATATAACGTACACTTCACAGAAGCCTATTAAAGGGCAGGCGTTAGCAGACTTCCTAGCAGCGCATCCTCTCCTTGATGATTTACCACTGAATTTTGATCTCCCTGATGAAGAGACATTGACAGTGGAAGAAGCAAGGTGGCGACTATACTTTGATGGAGCGTCATCTATAAAACCGGCACTTATGTCCCAAATTCGGCAAATAAAAGCTGGGATAGGACTTGTGTTCGTCACACCAGAAGAGGGAATCCTCAGATATGCCCTCTCCCTTACGGAGCCATGTACAAACAATGAGGCGGAATATGAAGCTCTCATAGCTGGTTTGGAACTGGTAATCAAAATGGGGATCCAAGATATACACATATTTGGAGACTCACAACTCATAATCAAGCAAGTCGAAGGAGACTTTGGCAAGAAGGTCAAAAATCTGATGAAGAAAATCCCCCACATACAGTTGACGAGGGTTTCAAGATCAGAAAATGGAGAAGCTGATTCTTTGGCAAGAGTAGCAAAGGAGCTGGCAAATCCGAATTATGAAGAAATCCATATAACTATAACAAATAGAAGACCCATTAGTACAATCCCCGACGAAGTTGAAGAGGAAAGTGCTGGGGGCAAAGCGGAAGTATTCACTCTCGAAATGCCAAAGGAAGATTGGAGGCAACTGTTCATAGAATATTTGAAATATGATAAACTCCTAGAGGATAAATCAGAAGGCCTTCAGATAAAGCAAAGAGCTCTAAGATTCACCCTCATAAATGATATATTGTACCGCAGGTCATATGATCAACTACTCCTGCGGTGCCTCTCACATGAAGAAGCTCAAGAAGTTATGCATGATATACATTCTAGGATATGTGGTGCCTACCAATCAGGACCCAAGATGCGACTCAAGATTAAGCGCTTGGGATATTACTGGCCAACCATAGTCAGAGATTGCATCAATTATGCTAGAAAATGTCATTTATGCCAGATACATGGAGATTTTATTCATCAACATCCAAATCCTTTACACCCCACAACCTCGTCATGGCCCTTTGAGATATGGGGAACGGATGTAGTCGGTCCTATTGAACCACCATCATTTTTGGGACATCGGTTCATATTGGCTGCAACAGATTACTTTTCCAGATGGGTAGAAGCATTCCTATTGAGAGAAGTCAAGACTGAGAATGTCATCAAATTCTTCAGGGAGAACATCTTATACAGATTTGGAAATCCAAGAAGAATTATTTCAGATAATGGCCCCGCTTTCAGAAGCTTCAAGATCGGTAGATTTGCACAGCACCATAAAATAGACTGGAGATACACCTCTATCTATAATGCTAGAGCGAATGGGTTGGCAGAAGCATTCAACAAGACCCTCTCAAAGCTGTTGAAGAAAGCAGTGTCCAAGAATAAAAAGGGTTGGCATGAAAGACTCCCGGAGATGCTATGGGCATATCGTACTACCTATAGGACTCCAGCACAATGCACGTCGTATTCTTTGGTGTTTGGAATTGAAGCAGTCTTACCTCTCCAAATCCAAATACCCTCACTGAGAATGGCAGTGCAAAATGAAATCTCAAATGAAGATAATGTTCGGCTTCGATTGGATGAGTTGGACTCTCTTGACGAGAAAAGGTTAGGAGCACAACAAAATCTTGAAGTCTACAAAGCCAAAATGTCTCAAGCATACAACAAGCTGGCTCGTTTCCGGACTTTTACCAAAGGAGAGATGGTCGTTGTCCTTAGAAGACCCATCATCACCAACAAAAAGGCCAGGGGGTAAATTCAAAGCAAATTGGGAAGGCCCTTATGTTGTGGAGATCGTCTACGAAAGAGGCGCGTATCAACTTGTTGACGCCAACGGAGAAAGACCGATGCCGCCCATCAATGACCGTTTCTTGAAGAAATACTATGTCTAATGTAAAAATGTTTGCCTATGACGAAACGTCTGGTCCCTCACAATGGTAGACTAGTCATGTACAATTAAATGTACTTCCTGAGGCAAAACATTCATTTTCATATATTTTGTACTAAATTCACTTTTGTATTGAGTTTTATTTAATGAAATAAAGAGACATGTGTTTGTTTATGACGGAACGTCTGGTCCCTCACAAGGGTAGACTAGTCATGTACAATTAAGTGTGCTTCCTGAGACAAAGACATCGGCCCCTATGTTCTCTAAAAAAAAATCGTGAAATTTTTTTTTTCAAAATTTATGGATAAAAAAAAGGAAAAGAAAATAAATCATGAAAAGAAATTTTCAAAATTTCTGAGTGTAAAATATATATATATATATATATATATATATATATATATATCGTGAGGAAAATAAATTTTCAAAATTTCCGGATCAGGAGAGTTTGTGCTAGGAGTGTGGCGCATGAAAACTTGACTTTGAGGGACCTCATTGCATTCTGAGCCATATCCCAAAAAGGTTGAGAGATATTGGCCATGGCAAAAAAGAGTTGGGGATTCATACTTCTCTCACTCAATCTCACTAAAATACTTCGTGAAAGAAGTATGAATGGGGCATTTGTTTACATAAAAAATTGCATATCCTAATTCAAATCAAATAAAAAATTTTAAAATCACATGTAGCCAAAATCCTAATCAAGTTAGGACAACATTCAAGATGAGTGTGGAATAAATTTTTAAAATAATCCAAAATATTCAAATCTCAAAATCAGCCGAGAGCACAGATCTCGAGGTGATCTAAATATTCAAATCTCAAGATCAGCCGACAGCACAGATCTTGAGGCGATCTAAATATTCAAATCTCAAGATCAGCCGAGAGCACAGATCTTGAGGCGATCTAAATATTCAAATCTCAAGATCAACTGAGAGCACAGATCTCAAAGCGATCTAAATATTCAAATCTCAAGATCAGCCGAGAGCACAGATCTCGAGGGGATCAAAATATTTAAATCTCAAAATTGCCCTTGAGAACATATCTCGAGGCAAAATGCAAATTACAAAATTGCCCCTTAGAACATGATCTCGAGGCAAAATGCAATTACAAAATTGCCCTTGAGGACACATATCTCAAGGCAATCTCAAATCTCAGGATGGCCTGAATACACATCCCGAGGCAATCCTGGATTTCATATAGCCTTAGCACATATCCCGAGGCAACTTGAGAAAGTGCAAATCTCAAGATACCCAAATACACATCCCGAAGATGATCCTAAATTTCATATAGCCTGAGTACAGATCTCGAGGCAACATAGAAGGTGCAAAATCACAAGGCACCCAAACACATCCCGAGGCAAATTGGATTTGAATTTAAAAAAAATAATATAATAAAATAAAATAAACAAATTTTAAATTTTTTTTAAAAAAAATCCTATCCTAGTTTGATTTAAAAAAATTAATTAAAAAATTTAAATTTAAAAAAATGTTTTGAATTTAATCTTATCCGGTTATGTTTTACGCGTGATTCGACGGATGGGGGTTTTGATTTGGAGGATAAGAATGAATAAGTCTTCTAAAAAGGGGAGAAGAGAAGAAAGAAGGGGGGAATTAAAAAAATTTAGAGAGGAAGACGAGCAAAAAAAAAAAAGAAGAAGAAAAAAGTGAAAAGGAAATTTTTTTTTTAAAAAAAAGGTGTTCTTCTTCTCTTCTATACTTATATATGTATGTCTACATTTAAATAAAATAAAAAAAAAAGCTGTCGCCTGCCACCGTCATCGCCTACCACTATCGCTGTCAACGCTGGTGAGGGTGGAATATCCCTCGCTGGCCGTCAATCTCAAACTTCCCACTGCCGTTGCCTACTGTCGTCGTCTGCCGCTGTTAACGCTGGCGAGGGTGGAATACCCCTCGCTAGCCGTTGACTCAAAGATGCTTGCCACCGCTGCTGTCAACGCCGGCGAGGGTGGAATACCCCTCGCTGGCCATTGATTCGAAGTTTTTGCTGCCGCCTGACACTATTGCTGCTCGATGTTGTTGTTGCTACAGCTGTCGCCACTTTGCGAGATGGAAGAAGGAGGTTGAGAGCATCGATCCAGACTGGCATTTGTACATGTTCTCAATCCAAATGCTGAGATGCCGAACAAGTCAAGGATGTTGCGAGACTAGGATATTTGTTGGAGATGTCAAGCTCACAAAAAATAAGTACACTATGATGAAGAGGCACGTCATCAAGCCCAGAAAGGCGTTTCGAATCTCTTTTGATTAGGAGAACACTGAGGACACATCTCGTGACATGAACGTTCTCTATCAGAACCCTCATGAGGCTCGTCCTCTGTTTAGGTGTTTACTCTGCGCTGAAATGGATCGGAATGAGAATGAGAGGGTTGAAGAGCGGCCAGAGGAGGCTCCCCTTCTCCCATTCAGATGGCTGTCATGAACTGCAGCATAGGGATGTCATTGGTATTGCAAAGACTGGGTTTTTCTTTTAAAAAAAAAAACTGCAGCTTTTGTGCTCCCAATGTTAACTTACATTACTAGGTTGCCACCAATGAATGAAGACAATGAAGCTGAGGGCCCTTATGCTGTGGTCATGGCCCTAACTAGGGAACTCGCTCAGCGGATTGAAGAGGAGACTGTCAAGTTTGCGCACTATTTGAGAATCAAGGTGGTCACCATTGTCGGCAGGCCTCCAAGAAGAAATGACATTGTTTGTGCACATTGAGTGTATGAACTGTATGGTAAATCAAAAATAATAAGAAAATTTAGTTACTGAACTCTTAGGCAGTTTTACTTTATGGAGCCTTGGAAATATGTTTGAGCACTGCCAGTTGTTATCTTGCTTCTAAACGCATGGTTTTGCCACTAAGGATTGCCATTAGTTTCCTTATGATAAGTATGAAGATATTTCATGAATTCCTGCCCCATGACATAAAAAGAAAATATAAGCATGCATACATGCATGTGTACGTGGCATGATTTAACAAAAAAAAAACGTGAAAGAAGGCTTATAAAGAACATGTGAGTTGATTACCAGATAATGTGAAGATGAAGTTGATGTTGATCGAGTGTGAGAATCATGCGCATATACACAAAATAAATAAATAAATACTAATAATAATGATAATAATCAAATGAAGGGATCCTCTCTTTCTTTTTGTTTGGCAAATCATCAAAAAAATAAATAAATAAATAAAATAAAAAAATTATGATGGCACCTCACAATGACTTATTATGAAAGTGTCACATGCTATGATAAAAAAGAAAAGAGAAAGAATAAATAAAGAGTGAAAAAAAATAAGGCAAAGGGAGCAAGTATATAGACTGAGAATGTGTTGTGCATTTGATTTATTAGTACTTGGGGATATGCTTAGCCAAGATACATGGAACTACCTTTGCCTCAAGTACACCACCATGTATTTTGACTTTGATAAGGTCATGACTGCAGCTTCTGATGATCAGAAACAACCTCTGTTGGACGTGGCAAACAAACTGCTTCATAATGCGGAAAAGCTTGAAGATGTTGCAAAGCAGAAGAAAGCAGAAGAAAGCAGAAGCTGCAAAAGCATTCTATGTTGACACTTAAGTACTTCTCAAGGATGTGATGACAAGAATGCAAAAAGCCTGTGCCTGTAGGTTAATGTATGAGGATTCAAAGTAAGCCATTATATATATAATGACGATGTAATCATGTGAGAATTTAAAGCATTGGTGACTCTTATAATTTGAATTATTATAAATAAACTGAGCCGTGCAATCAATATTCCTATGCAAACCATCAACAGATCATGGAAAGGCCTCTTGTTGGTAAAAAGGAACCACTTATAATATCATGCGGAGGAATTTAGTTATTCAGAGCTTTATATCAAGTGGAGGGAGAATGAGAAGCATGCATTAATTGACAGGCATGCATACTCACGTACCATGCATGAAAATGATATGCAAATATATATTCTCAAGTGGGCCCCGTTAATGAGATAAAAGGTTAAAAAATTTTTTTTTAAAGAAAACATTGGAAAGCTCAAGCCAAATTACCATCTATATCCATGCTCTTCCCAATATATATATATATATATATATATGCAAGAGACCCATATCATGCTATGATAAAGAAAGATGGGATTCACTCTATTGAAAAATAAATATAAAAAATAAAAATAAAAAAAAAATGAGAGCATGCATACGTGCATGTTAAAAAAATAAAAAAAATTAAAAATTAAAAAAAAATGTGCTTTCCATGCATATGTGCATGATTTAAAAAAAATGAAATGAAAATGAAAATGAAAATGGGAAAAGCATGCATGCGGATGATTTAAATAAATTTAAAAAAAAAAAGCAAAAAAGAAGTGTGTCCAACCAAGAAGAAATATACATAATAATAAAAGAACAAGTGCATTGGACCTCAAGGATGGTCTGTCGTCTAACTATGTGAGGCTTAAGCTAGGCTTGTACTGGGCCAACAATTTTGTCCTAAGCCTAAACACAAATCTTACATTGGTTGTTAATATGACAAGACTCTAACTGGCAAAACAAAACGGCAATATCATCAACAATAACCGCGGTGGCTATGGGATATGAAGCAATAAAAAGGGGTCTATGCAGAGAACCAATTAGTGCAGCCTTATGTCAACACCTGCTGCAGCATTGGAACATATATTTTGAGACGGTTGATGAAATCCAAATCTTGAAGGGACATGAATTTTAAGGAGATATACAAGTTTGAAGTGGCAATAAAAAAGCAGCAAATAAAGAATACGAATTTTAAAGTGGCGTGAATTTTTTAACGCGGCAATGAGGCATTAGACGGCGGCGGAGCATGTTCCCTAAAGCGGACGACGGCGTAAAAAAAAAATATAAATAGATAAATAAAAATAATAATAAATAAATAAATAAATATGGCGATATTCATATGTAATGATCACCATGTTTTGACAATAAATTTTTCATTTTTCTTTGCCTTTTTTATTTGTACTTTTGCCCTTAATCAGAGGTTCCCAAGACACTGTCTGGGGTAATTAATAATAGAGGCTTGCCTCTATTAGGAATGAAGAACCCATGAAACAGATATGATATTTGTGCTTCGATGTGCCGTCTGGTGTCTTCTTCACAGACACGATGCCAGGAAGCGTATTTTCGATCCCATACTTAGTTGATGATTTTAACTAAGTTCCAATCTTGCATGTTAATTGTAATTAATTTTCCCTTAACCGTAACACTAAGGTTGAGAATCATCTAGGTTATCCTTTGAAGGTGTGACAACTTCTATAGGATTAGACTACCCGAGATTGGAGAAGGTCGAGAGGGTGAGTCGTGAGGTAGCAAAACGTCTCCTTTCCCCTTCGATGTGATTTCCCCTACCTCCGTGTTCCAAGAGTTCTTTGCAACAGAGTGAAAGGTTGTAGTGAATCCTAGTGCTGGGACTTAACTTAGATTAAGGTTCTTTCGCCTGTACCAAAGGGTTAGAACTATACTTAGGGACAGGTCTACCACTTGGAATCCTTTGAACGTTAAGCAGTTCCACGTAGTGTGAGGCTTAGGATGATGGACTCCCCTGGGCTTAGTTGAGACATCAACAGAGTGAAGGGTGGTAGTGAAACCTGATGCCGTGGCATAGTGTTAGAACTAGTCACGGTTGACCTTAGGTTTGGGACCGTGTGCTTAAAGATTTCTATGACTCATTAAACATCAATAAAGGAGTATAATATTAGTCTTGTACTAGAAACATTAGTCCTAGGGGGAGCTTGTTCGGGTACCCTATACTCACATTGATTGTTTCTTCTCTACTCTTTGCTTGCACTCTCTTATCTCTCATACTTCTCTTTCGTTTTATTGCACACACACATTGATTTTTCTCAGCACCCGTATTTCGCACTAGCTAAGTAGCAATCTCTCTTGTCTTGAATCACTACTCCTTGTGGATTCGACTGTCCTCTCACCGGTGTACTTTATTACTTCGACAACCCGTGTATTTTCGGGCCCCTGTCAATGTTTTTATTGCATTGCCGGGGAGTTGGCGTATTTTAGACATTTGCTTTTTGCTATTTTAGCTATTCACCACTCACTCTATTTCATATTTTCTTATTCTTTCATTGTTCTTATTTGTTTTTTTCTTTGGTTTCAGCTCCTGGTTATGACCCGTGGCAATCCTTCGATTTTAGTTGAAAGATACCTAAATATTGGAAGAAGAACATATAGAAAAGGGAAAGAACCTGTGCAAGAACAGTCTAACCAAGCTGAAATAGATACATAAGGGTCAAAAACAATGGAAAAATAGCACGTATAGCAGAGAACTCTCTCTGATTATGCTAGACCTGCAGTTTTGGGGACACAATCAAGCATTGTGAGGCCCCCAATTATAGCTCAGAATTTTGAGCTTAAACAGGGCTTCATCCAAATGTTGCAGCAGACCGCATAGATTAATGGTTTGGCCGATGAATATCCAAACAACCATATTGAGAACTTCTTGGAAATGTGTGATATGCTAAAGATCAATGAAGTAACGGATGATGCTATTAGATTGAGAGCCTTCCCATTTTCCTTGAAGGGGAAAGGAAGACATTGGTTGCATTTATTGCCTAGAGCATCTATCACTACATGGAAGGAGATGGCGGAAGCTTTTCTTGCTAGATATTTCCCTCCCGGAAAATCAGCGAAGCTTAGGAATGAGATTTCTTCCTTTGTCCAGACGGAATTGGAGTCTTTATTTGAGACATGGGACAGGTTCAAGGATTTGCTGCAAAGATGCCCACAGCATGGGTTCCCCGAGTGGATGATTGTCCATACTTTCTATAATGGGTTGAATCCAAGTATGAAGCAATTGTTAGATGCGGAGACATGAGGTACCTTAGGAAGCAAAACCCCCGAAGAAGCCTGGTACCTCATTGAAGAGATGGCTTTGAATAGCTATCAGTGGAACTCAAGAGATAGGAAGAAGGTGGCCGGACTTCATGAGATTGATGCGGGTACATCGTTGGCGGCCCAAGTGGAGTCATTAAGCAAGAAGTTAGACACTCTACCTTCACCAAGAGTGGCGGCCATTACAAATTGCAATGGATGTGGGGAAGGACATACTTCTAGTGATTTCTCGATTGCCATTAGTGGTACTTCTTCGGTTGAGCAACTGGATTTTGTAGGTAATGCATTCAGAGGTCAAGGGAATCCATATAGTGGAACCTACAATCCGGGGTGGAGTAATCATCCTAACTTGTCATGGAGCAACCAAGGACAACAAAAGAGTAATGCACCACTGGGCTTTCAACAACAACAAGCACTGAATTTGGAAAACCGAGTGTCGGGGCCAGAGAACAAGATAACCGACTTGGAGAAGGCACTCACAAGGTTTGTCCAATCATCGAATGCAAGGTTTCAATCGGTAAAAGCTACACTTCGCACCCACACTGCATCGCTACACAACTTGGAGAACCAAGTTGGCCAAATTGCGAAGTCTATATCCGAGAGGCCTCAAGGGAGTTTGCCAAGTAACACGGAGATAAATCCAAGGAAACAAGTGAAGGCAATTACCTTGAGGAGTGGCAGGGAGGTTGAGAATAGTCTTCCTCTTGAGAAGAAAAGTGATGAAGCACCCAAGGTTGTGGAGGTAGAAGAAGCATTTAAGGAGAAGGAGGTGGCACCCCCACCCTACAAGCCAAGAATTCCCTATCCTTCATGATTGAAGAATGACAAAAATGGCGAGCAATACAAGAAGTTCTCGGCGATGTTGCAAAAGAGTATGCCGAACAAGAGGAAAGACCCCAAAAGCTTCATCATACCGTGCAACATCGGTAACTTAGGTGAAGAAAAGGCATTGGCAGATTCAGGAGTGAGCATCAATGTCATGCCTTACACTTTCTTCTAGAAGTTGGGCTTGGGAGAGTCTAGGCCCACTTGGATGACACTTCAACTAGCCGACCGTTCCATTAGACATCCGAGGGGTATCATTGAAGATGTGCTCGTCAAAGTGGACAAATACATCTTTCCTGTGGACTTTGTAGTGTTGGATGTTAATGAGGATGTCGATGTTCCGCTGATACTTGGGAGGCCATTCTTGGGCACTTCCAAGGCACTCATAAACATGGACGGTGGAGAGCTCACTTTGAGAGTCAGAGACGAAAAGCTCACCTATCGCCTAGCCAAAGCCATGAGACATTCTCTAGACTTTGATGATACTTTATATTATCTTGATACCACTGATGAACTAATCGATGAATATATGCAGGAAATGATAAATCAAGACCCGTATGAAGGGTGGCCAGACCAAAACGTGGAGAATGAAGATGTTCTATCACTTGGTCTTGTAGAGGAAGTTGAATCGGCCCCGGGAGTCATGAAAAGGGTGTCCCGAAGATGAGGAGATCGAGGAGACGCCACAAGAAGAACCCCAACACAAATGGGGATGAGCATTCAAGGAGTAAGGGTGTTTCACCCTTGTGTGGTAACAACCTCGATAACTCCCCCTCTGAACTATGAAAATTATATCAAGCATGCTTTCAGGTCATAGGGAAGAGGATAACTTTTATTCATGAACCCCCGTGAGGTAAAGCTAGGTACGTAAAGCTAAGTGACATTAAACAAGCGCTTTTTGGGAGTCAACCCAAGCTTTTACTGTTTTCCTAGGACTTAGTTTAGTAGTAGCATGAATAAGGGTCTTAGTGTTAGTATCTTGGTTTTCATACATGTGTGCTGTGATTTTCTCGTAGGGTCTTTGGTATTTTTCATGTGCCTAGTGTGATTGACGAAGTTTTGGGTCATTTGAGTGTGTTGGTGCCTTTGTAAGGCTCCCCTGTGAAGGCACACGGCGGTGTGAAATTTTTACACGGGCGTGTAGGGGTGTTCAGAGAGCAACCAGAGAGAACACAAGGGCGTGTGACTACCCTTGTGAACCCTCTCAGCAGAGGCATACGGCCGTGTGGATGCGCAGAAAGCCAAAAGCCGCGGTTTTTCTTATAGATTCACTCGTGCCTCTTGGTTTAATACTTCCAAAAGCTCTTAGAACTCTCCCACTCGCATTCCTGACTTTCTCTCCATCATTTATAGAGGTTTTAGAGTGTTTTTTGGCCGATTTTCAAGTTCTTGAGTCGATTTCATCGGTAAGCCCTCTTTTTCTACTTCTTCGTCTTTCAATTTAATTACGCTGCATGCATTGGTTTATTTCGTTGGATTTCATTGAGTTTCCATTTGTATTTACTGATTAAATGATTATGGAACATTTTTATAACGATTTGAACCAATTTGTATGAATTTTTGGCCTTACAGCCATGTCACTGTTACGGCCCGATGATCCACATGGGCGTGTGGATTTCTGCAGATTGAACTATTGAAGTTTTATTTAATCATTTTCATTCCAATCTCACAAATATGGCTTCCAGATCAAAGAAAGCGGTCGGTAAACGCCATCGAGAGCAGTCTCCTGAGTAGATTGAGTTTAGTATTCCGGAGAATCAGGCTTGATTCGAGCGTTTATTGAGAGTAAGATTTGGCCAGTCACGCTACCCCGACTTGAGTGCATTGTGAGCAGTATATGGGGGTGAGGCCATCACAGATGAAGTCGAGGAGCTTATATTAGTGGGTAGCTGGGGGAGGTTACTACATATTCGAGAGCTAGCTATCCATGCTTTAACGCTAGAGGTCCTCGCGTCATTTGAGTTCGATCGCTCATATTCTAGATTTGATAGTGTTGACGCCATTCAGTTCAAAGCTCTCGGACAGCATTACAGTATGAGTGTCACCCATTTCTCATTCTGATTGGGGCTCTATGATGCGACTTATATTGATACAGAGGAGTATGAGCGGCTTCCCACAGACTACCCGGGCATTTTAACCCCAGAGATCATATCGTGTATTGTGTGGGCAAGGGCAGTATGAGCCGGGAGTCTCTAAGGCAATGTGTCTCTCTCGCCTAGCCTACAGATATATACATGCCGTACTGAGCCGATCAGTGAGTAGCCGGGGCGATAGTACAGGGGTGTTGAGTCATCAGGAGCTTCTGTATTTACACTCCATGGTACAAAGTGAGCTGCTTCACTTGGGACACATTTTGGCGTAGTATTTGCGCCATCAGGGTCAGTACACCAGAGTTAGTGTTATTTTCTCGGGTCCCTACATCACGAGGCTCATCATCAGTATGGGTATCCTAGACGAAGTTCGAGGGGCCGAGAAGATTACTGTACCTGTTCCTCTTTGCACAAAGAAGATGAGGCTTATGGGTATGATCCGCAGATGTGGACCAAGAGTCTATTATATGATCGTACCCCATTTAGAGCCAGCAGAGGGTGACTAGGCCGAGGGATCGCAGCCAGCATTGTAGCTACCTCCCGAGCATACAAAGACACAGGTATCACCCACAGCACCGGAGCCATCTCCAGTGCGTATATTTTCTCTGTCTCGAGGCCAAGACAAATTGGAGCGCTTCGAGAGTGCTGTGGGGGTCCTCCAAACTGAGGTAGTTGAGGTTAGGGCTACACAGGCTGCGCAGCACACCGAGGTTATGGCTTAGTTTCGTAGTCTTCATCAACTATTAGAGTTGGCCGTGACTTCATCATTCATGATGCGACCTCGAGCCTCTCCTGCACCACCCTCACCAGCATCCCCACCGGCAGATCCACCAGCACCTGCAGAGCCACTAGCAGCACCAGTTATCACAGAGCAGGACACCGACGCGGAGGCATCTTAGATTTATTTTATTTTTATGTTATTTTGTACTTTTATTTCATATTTTGGACTTGTAGTACTCAGAAAGGATCTTCCTTCTGAGTTTATTTTCTATTGCTTTTATCTTTTCTCGAGTTGTATTTCATTTCTCTATCTTTATATACTTGAGTTTATTTTTATTTTTGTTGAACTGTACTGAATCTCTTGTGTATGTGTGCAGATGGTCTTGGATGTTTGGAATTTTAGGAATAGTCATAGGCACGGTCATGGGACCGTATGTGCTCCACAACCCATTGAGACTCAACTCTCAATGAACATAGCTCCATTGAAAGCAACACTTGGAGTTCAAGGGAGTATTGTTTCAATTGCCCACTCCCACATATTTTGCTTGAATTGTTATATTTTTTATTGTGCTTGCATGCGTACATTGGGGACAATGTACATCTTAAATATTGGGGGGATGGGGGGGGGAGTTCACATTGCACACACCTTTACTTGCGCGTCCAATTGCTTATGCTCATATAGCCCGTGACGGTTTACCTTAGTTGCAACAGTTGTATTCTTGGAGTTTAGGAGAATTTTTAACATTGTATCCTATCATGCTCTAGTTTCTACTTGAATTTTAGCGAATTTTTGCTCGATTATTTAACATTGCACTACTCACTCTTGAAACCTTTTGGAAACTCAAGCTCGATGTTTTAAGGACTAGTTTATCATCGTTTTAGTTGAGTTTTTAGTTTTGTTTTGAGAGATAAAAAAAACTTGTGAGCTTGTAAATATTTGTTTAGATTCTATTTGTGCATATGGGGTGGAAAGAGCTACCACCACCTATGAAGTATGTAGCTACTCTCATAAGTCGGGTACAAGTTATGCCCTAATGAAAGAAAGAGCTATCTCATGGGATGCATGAAAGCTAATACCCCTGTAGAAAGAGCTACCTCCTCAAAATTGTAAAACCACATTTGTCGGCCGCCTAAGAAAGGGCTACCTTAGAGGTTGTGTGAAGCTACTACCTCCCTACTTTTGTATGTAAATAAGTCCTTCTAATAAGAGCTTTGAGGAGTACTTTTTGGGTTAACTTGAGTGAGTTCACACACACTTACACATTTTCGGGTTGCTGTCCTTTTTTATTCAAGTTTTTAGCTAGAGCAATGATATCTTTATGCAATGTTTTGATTTCCCCTTACTTGTAGAATGCTTCTTTTGCATACTTTTGGTGAACCTAAGACCGAGCACTTTCAATTGTTCTTCCCAAGTACTTTAATGTTTTATTTTTGCTTGAGGACAAGCAAAAGCTTAAGTGTGGGGGAGTTTGATAAGTGCTCGTGTTTAAGTAATACGAAGTGTTATTTTTCTTACATGAAGCATTACTTTTCTCAGATTTTATCATTGATTGGTGTGCATTTGTGTTCTTTTGTGCATGTAGGGTTATGGAAAATATTTAGAGAAAAAAGAGCAAAATTAGGTCATGTTCACCGTTGTTGAGGAGTTCTTGGACCAAGCAAGGATCAAGGCATGGGTTCTAGACTTGTGAGTGTGTGCCAACCTCCATTGTGCAAATGGTTCTATTATTTGGAGGGGCACAAAGGCAACCACATTCATAGAGTCTAACTCATGTTACATTGAAGAATTTCGTCAAAAATGAGAAAAGAAACAAATGACATGATCTACTATTAGTTGTATGCCCAATTCAACGGCCTCGATGAAGAACATGAAATCGGAAACACTTTGGGTGCGAGACTGTAGCAGTTGCTGTAGTAATTCACTGTAGCAGTATATTGTTCACTGCGCTCCAAAAATTATATTATAAAGAATCCACACGGGCCTGTGAAAATTCCACACGGTCGTGTGGATGCCCGATTTCAACCTATTTAAAGCTGCAACTCAGATTTCTTTGAGGACTCTTTGACCCATCTTTTCCCCAACTTCTGAAGAGCTTGGGGCTATGGTTTGAAGAGGATTTTATGGAGGTTTGGAGCCAGTCTACGGCATCAACATCGATGTCCTTTGGACGATAGCTATTGGGGGAGCTTTCGTTGCTACCGATCCAGCGAGGTGTGCCCTAGGCTTGACAAGGGGCTTGGTGGAGAAGACGCAGAGGCCTCACAAGACCATCGCCACGCATCACAAGGGGGTTTTATCTATGTTTGCTATGCTTTTTTATTCATATACATTGATGATTTTGTTTAGCTCCATGGAGAGCTAAACCCTTCGTGGGTATTCGGACTTGTAAACCCTATGATGACATTGTTTCTATGACTCTTATTATGCTTTCCTAATTGATGATTTTAATTGAGTTCCAATCTTGCATGTTAATTGTAATTGATTTTCCCTTAGCCATGACACTAGGGTTGAGAATTATCTAGGTTTTCCTTTGAAGGTGTGACAACTTCTATAGGATTAGACTACCTGAGATTGGAGAGGGTCGAGAGGGTGAGTCGTGAGGTAGCGAAACGTCCCCTTTCCCCTTCAGTGTGATTTTCCCTACCTCCGTGTTCCAAGAGTTCTTTGCAATCGAAGTATAGTGAAGTGCTAGGAGATGAACTACCCTGGGGCTTAGTTGCGTGAACAACAGAGTGAAGGGTTGTAGTGAATCCTAGTGCTAGGGCTTAACTTAAATTAGGGTTCTTTCGGCTGTACCAAAGGGTTAGAACTATACTTAGGGACAGAGTCTATCACTTGGAATCCCTAGAACGTCAAGCAGTTCCACGTAGTGTGAGGCTTAGGATGATGGACTCCCCTGGGCTTAGTTGAGACATCGACAGAGTGAAGGGTTGTAGTGAAACCTAATGCTGGGCATAGTATTGGAACTAGTCACGGTTGACCTTAGGTTTGGGACCGTGTGCTTAAGGATTTCCACTGCTCATTAAACATCAATAAGGGAGTATAATATTAGTCTTACACTAGAAACATTAGTCCTAGGGGAAGCTTGTCCAGGTATCCCATACTCACATTGATTGCTTCCTTTCTGCTCTTTGCTTGCACTCTCTTGTCTCTTATACTTCTCTTTCGTTTTATTGTACACACACATTGATTTTTCTCATCACCCGTATTTCGCACTAGCTAAGTAGCAATCTCTCTTGTCTTGAATCACTACTCCCTATGGATTCAACTACCCTCTCACAGAGGTACTTTATTACTTTGACAACCCGTGCACTTTTGGGCCCCTGTCATTTATCCTAAGGATTAAATTGCATAATTAAGGATTTATATTATTCTACTTGGTTTTTTCATTAGTTTATTGTGTGGGATACTTTTTTGGATTTTATGTACAATATAATAATTTAATGATATTGGGTAATCATTGTCAATAATTTTGATGTTATTATGGTTGTGGTCATAATCCATGATTATAAGATCATTTTTGAATAATCATTGAGAAAAATAGCAACTTAAAGTTGCTTCTTATAATCTTGCTTAGTTATTTACTGTAAGTTGTAGAAGTGGCATCATTACTTAAGTGATCTCAGTTGTAGAAACTTTTTGTTTATGAATAACTATGGTGTTAATAATGCATGCTTATTCTCATATGAGCAACATGTCAACCCAAAGGAAGGGTGTTGTCTTACAGAGATTTGTTTGCATATGTGTTAATGAGTTTTGTACTTGACTAAATCTTACTATGAAACTTGATGACTATAACAAGTTAATCACTAGTGAGTTAAATCTCTATCCAAAGACTAGGTTTGATGTCACATCAATTAACTTAAAGATGGGTTGTTGTTATTTGTATTTTTTATTATTAGACTTCTAGTTATTTAATTATGGGCCAATTATTGATTATTGCTCTCTGTACAGTTAACATCATGAGTGTTGGTAATGTGTCTGCTATACTCAATGACATTCTCGTGTTTAATAGCACAAAGTTTAAGACTTGGAAAATAAAATAAAATGACACTTTTTTTAGGATGCATAAATTTGGACTGTGTTAAGGGAGCCATGTTTTGCACCTTTGATAGATCAAAGCTCCATTTATGACGAGAGTCTTTGAGAAGTCGGAGTGATTTCACTATATAGGTCTAATGATCATGAGGAATACAGCCTTAGAGGCTTTTATGGACACTACATATGAGGAAAAGGGATGCCAAACAGTTTCTCAACAATTTGGAACAATGCTTCGTAGATCACATTGGCTTCTAACTTTCATGCTACACATCCACACTTGATCTATATTGTTAGTTAAAAAAATATATATGATCATTGTGGGGTTAGTTGCATTATATTGCCGATGATTACCCCTTTGTTCCATATATAGATAAGAATGATGAATGAGATTAATTTAGATGATTTTCTGTTGTGCACACTTTTATTGTTGATGGTGCTTTGCACACAGTTTTAAATTCATGAAGATGTATTATTGTGTTCTCGTAGTGGGTGATTGCTGGGATGTGGGCTACACATTATGTATGGATCTAATTAAATATATGCTTTAAGTCATGTAGACATACATGGACCTCATTAGTAATTGTGTACATATATTACTATCTTTAGTTTAAAACACCTAATTGTAGTTATCTAAATAACTTTGTTAGATCCCTGCCTACAACGTCCGGATTCGACAAGTTAATGTTATCATAATAGCTTGTCCTCAAGAGGACTAGGGTAAAACTTGGTGGAAAAAAAAAGAAAGAAAGAAAAGTAAAGTAAAGCTAGGTTAAACTAGAAAAGTGGAACCGTGTCTTGCTTTTTCCCCTTTCCCCAATTTTAAATAACATCCATCTCAAAACTAAAGCAATCACACAAAGATAGTAGAAGATTAATTATAAAATTAGATGTGCCATCAATAATGAAACTTTTGGTGGTCCTCTTTTACTTGGGTTGAATACCTAGGCTCCAATCATGACAATTGCCTTACCCTTCTCTAGATCCTTGTCCTTAAGGATATAAACCTGAGAACTATTGCCCAATAAGGTGTGTGACTTCCCAAGTGGCATTGGATTTAGGTCGGATCGACAACAAGATCTTTACTTGATCTATTACGTGGTTCCTGAGCTGGGCTGGTCAAGAATTGCAAAAAGCTTTATTCGGAAGGTCTAGTTTTGTCCCATTGGTGATAAATCTAGGTCGGTAGGTCGTCCACTATGCTTTTTCTCAAGTTGGGATACATGGAACACTAAGTGCATCTAATTGTGTAGAGGTAACTCAAGTTGATAAGCACTAGGCCTTGTCTTCTTGACTATTTAGTATGGCCGATAATATCTAGAAGAGAGCTTTAGATTTCTTTGCAGAGCCAAGAATGTTTACCTATAGGACTGTAATTTAAGATACACCCAATCCCCCACTTCGAACGCCTTACCAGAGCGTTCTTTGTCAACAAACTGCTTGGTTCAAGATTGAAGTTTCTACAGATTATTCTTTAATTCTTGCAAGATGAGATCCCTCTCCTTTAAATAAAAGTTTATTAGATAAATGAATGTATGGGGTGGCTTTCCAAACTCTATGTGTGTGGGGTTGAATAACCATATAATGCTTTGAAAGGAGTACACTGTTGAGCTAAGTGGCAACCGGTATTATAACAAAATTTAGCAAGGGCTAGCTACTGTTTCCACTCCTTTGGTTTGTCATTAACCATATACCTTAAGTAGTTCTCAAGGCATTGATTTACCCACTTTGTCTACTAGTTTATTTGCGGATGATACTTGGTTGAGTAGGTTAGTGCAGTCCTCATCCTCTTAAAGAGTTCTCTTCAAAACTGGTAGGTGAAGATGCCATCTTTATCTATTATTATAGACTAAGGTATACCATGTAATCTAAACACTTGATCCCAAGGTTGTCAAACTCAGGCTAGCCCAGCCGGTCCTTCTAGAAAAACCAGGAACCGACCATTAGGTCAGTTTGGGAATACCCTTAAACTCAGACTTCAACTGACCCGGCTAAGAACTGATGACTCGGCCGGTTTAACCGAGAACTTGTTAAATCGGCTAGTTTTAATGGGTCATAGAAAAAAGGAAGACTGAGAGAGTGAATGAGGGGAAGATGGAAAGGAGGGAAGGAGAAGAAACGGGGGGGAGAGACTCGAGAAAGAGGGGGTTCGTTGGGTTAGATGATCCGGACAGGGAGAATAGAGAGAGAGAAAGAGAGAGAAAGAGAGAGAGAGAGAAAAGTGACAAACAAGAGTGACGGAGGAGGAGCTGTGGTGGTGGTGGTTGTACAATCTAGGGCTCGGTTCGAGAGGAAAGAGAGGACTCAATTAGAATTAACTAATTAAAGTGGATGAAGATTAGAAATTAGTTTAAAGTGAGAGAGAGATAGGAGAGAGAGTGAGTTGTCATGTAAGTCACGAGATGCATTGAATTTGAGATTTTTATTTTTTATTTTTATTTTTTTAAAATATTTTACAGTTTTAAGAAGTTAAGAATGATGTATAAAATTAAAATTTTAAATATTACATTTAATTAATTATGTTTTTTAGTTATGAAAAATAGTGATTACATTATTTAATATATTTATTAATTATTATAATATATTTTTAATATTTTATTATTGATCCCGATTCAACACTAGTTTGACTCGATCGAACCCATTGACCCCGACACCTGCCCTTGGTCAGGTCAATGCCTTGGCCAGGTCTGAAACCTTGCTTTATCCATAAAGGCTTTAATCATTGTGATAGCTATGAAGGAATGGGCTATGGTGATGAAATGTTGGTACTTAGTTAATAGGTCAACCATGATAAGGATGATATCATTCACTTTAGATGTGGGTAGTTCTTTGATGAGTGCTTGTGTATAAGTATTACTAAGTATACTTTTCTTACATTGAGCATTACTTTTATCAGATTTTATGGCTCATTTGTGTGTATTTGTGTTATTTTGTGTTTTTAGGGTTGTGGAGACAAGTTTGGAAGAAAGGAAGCAAAAATAGATTATGGATGCAATTGTTGAGAGAACTCTTGGACCGAACAAGGATCAAGGCACAAGTTGTGCTCATAGGCATGTGGGTGTGTGCCAACCTCCAAGATGTGCAGGTGGATATATAAAGTGGAGGGGCACAAAGGCAGTCACACTCATTTTGTCCAACTTGTGTAGCATTGGCAAGAGCTTCATCAATTTGTTTGGAAGCAAGATGCGACATGATAAACCGGATGGATGTGTGCCCAACCATGCGGCCTCGATGAAGAAATTGAAGTCAGTAGCACTGTAGCGGAAGTATTGCAGCTGTTTACTTTAGTAAACCACTGTAGCAGTTACTGTTCACAACGCGCAGAAAAATGAAGCCTGAAAATCCACATGGCCGTGTGGAATTTCCACATGCCCATGTGGATGCCAGATTTAAACCCTATAAATACCGCTTTGAGAGTTTGATTTGGAGATCATTTTCCTATCTTTCGCCTATCTTTTGGAGAGATCGTGGCAAGGGTTTGGAGAGGTTTTTGCAGGGGTTTTGGAGCGGTTCTACGGTGTTCATCGATTTCCTTTGGAGGAGAGTTATTTGTAGAGCTTTTGACGACATTAATTCGGTGAGGTTTGCTTAGGCTTGACGGAGGAATTTTTGGAAAAGACGAGGCCGCTCTTGAAGACCATCAATATGGACAACAAGGGGGTTATCTTTATGGATTGCTTGCACTTATTTTTGATTTCATATTTGATTTTGTATTGCTTCATGGAGAGCCAAACCCCTAGTGGGTCCTTGGACTTATAAACCCTAGGATGATTTTGTTTCATTGGCTTCTATTATGTTTCTGTAATTGATGTTTTAATTGCGTTTCAATCATGTGTGTTTATTGATTTGATTTTCCCCCTTAGAGTAACACTAGGGTTAAGAATCTATCTATGTAATCCTTTTGAATGAGTGACACTTCATTAGGGTTGGACTTAGCAAGGTTGAAGAGGGTTGAGAGGGTAAGTTGAGAGGTAGCCGAATGCCCATTTCCCTTCCAACATGATTTATCCTACCTCCATGTTCCAAGAGTTCTTTACGGTCATGATAGAGTGAAATGCTAAGAGACAAACTCCATTGTGGCTTAGTTGCGCAAGCAACAGAGTGAAGTGTTGGGGCTTAATTGTGATTAGAGATCTTTTGCCTAGACCAAAGGATTAGATCTAAGTTAGGAAATAGGGTTTATCACTTAGAATCCCTAGAGTTTCAAGCAGTCCCACACAGTGTGAGGTGTTGAGAGTATCCCTTTCCAGCGGGGCATAGTATAGAAGGCTAGTCACAGTTAACCTTAGGTTTGGGATCGTGTGTTTTTGTATCTTCACGACTCATTAAACTTCAATTAGGAGGCATAATATTAGTCTTACACTTGAAACAATAGTCCTAGGGTGAGCATTGTCCAGGTACCCCATTTTATCATTGATTATCTCTCTTTACTCTTTTTGCTCTTTCTCTTTTCTCTTTTACTTTTCTTTGCATTGATATCTTGAACCAAATCATAACTTGGTTTTCACCTTAGCTAAATAACAATAATTCTTGTTTCTGAACATCTATTCCCTATGGATTCGACTACCCACTCACTAGGGTATTTTATTACTTTGACGACCCATGCACTTACGATACACACACACAAGGAGTGTGTCATTCTTCTACAAAATCCATTGATATACATCTCCATACACGCTCTGGCACAGGCCATGGTTGTAGCAACCCCAGTTTAACCACATGTTCCACCTTAATCCTTTGGCATATATCACATTGTTTGATGAATTCCACCACCTGCTATTTGAGCCTCCTCCAACAAAAATGGTGCTTAATTCTGTTATAAGTAGTAACGAATCCTGAGTGCCCTTCAATTGTGATTGAATAAAATTCCTGCATCACCCTCATAAAGACTTGTAAATTCTGCCCATTCACTTGGGGCAGGCCCTATCTCCAATTCCTCATGTGCCTAGTGCACCACTTCATCACCCACATAAAGATTCACTCATTCCTTTGTATCTTGCATGGTTCGCAGCATACGAGACAACTGATTTGTCACCACATTATATCTACCTTTCCTATATTCAATGGTATAATCAATACCTATAAACTTGGTTAATACCTTGTGATGCAGTTGGTTGTGGATTTTTTGCTTCAAGATGTTATTGAGGCTTTGATGATCCGTTTTGAAGATGAAATTATTACCTTATAATTAATGCTTCCATTTGTGGACAACTATGAGAATTACCATGAGTTCCTTCTCATATGTGGATAGGCCCGCATTCCTTGATTCCAATGCCTTGCTGGGGAAGGCAATAACCTTCCCTTCTTGAGATAGAACAACCCTTATACTTGCATCACAAACATTAGTCTTAAGACTAAAGGATTTAGAAAAGATAGGCAAGGCTACGATCAAAGCCGATGTCATTGCTTGCTTAAGTATCTTGAATGCTTCTTGTGGCGGTATACTGCTAGTGAACCCATTCTTCTTAAGTTAGTCTATCAAGAGTTTGCTAATGACCCTATAGTTATGAAAAAACTTCCTATAATATCCTGTTAGGTCTAAGAACCCCCTTAATTTTTTCAAAGTTGTAGGTCTAGGCCAACTAATCATGACTTCCACCTTACTTGGATCTATTGCCACCCTTTGAGCAAAGATGATATGGCCTAAATGTTCCACCTATTTCATACTAAAGGAGCATGTAGACATCTTCGCATACAATTTGTGATTCCTCAATCTTTCAGAAACATGACTCAAGTGTTCCACATGGTCCTTTGATGGTTATCCCGTAAAGAGAAATCCTAAAGTAAGTTACCCAGATGGTCACGACCATAACCCCTAATCCAATATAAGTATTGGCTCCGAATTTCTTCTGACCAAATTCTCCTATAATTGTATTACAAATAGGGAGATCTCTAATTAGACCCGATACTCAATACCTAGGTCCTATCCTAATGGTTGGAGGGGTACGAAATACCCAATGGTCAAGGTGTATTCATATATGAATCCCCATTAAGCTAAGTGTGTCTAGTACAAGGATGTAGGTCACTCAACCAAGTACAACCTAAAAGTTGAAATATAGAGTTTTCATGCAAATCAACACATCAAAGATCACAAAGCTTAAACCACGAAAAAAAACCAATTGTATTAAAACAACGCAAAGCATCCAGCTAAACAAATTCACCCCAAGGTTCACCGATATCTGGTGACCTTGGGGTTTTGCAGTCCATACAAGCGAAAAAAGAGATGACTTCATGGAAAGAACTACAAAATGCATAATAAAAATTCCTCAAACAATGGAAACACGAGGATGAGAAAGAATAATGTGGAAAGCTACCACAAACACCACTATGAGGACTGCTTCCCTCATCGTTTTCAATCTCCGCAAAGATAAAATTGGTGAAGATCTTATCTAATAATGCTTCTCCCTTTGATTTTGTCCTTCAAAAATGTGAGATTTGGCCTTCTTTTACCCAAGTGAAGTCGCCTCCTTCTAGGGCTTCAAAAATCTCCAAGAAAGAACTCCCCAAAATCTGCCCTAACTTCTCACATAAAAGGGTCCACCTAAGCCTGACGAGCTCTATGCTGGAGCATAGAGCTCGTGAGGTTTACAACCAATCTGGAAAAAATTTGATTCGGGTGCTACAGTACTTTTGCTGCATTAACTAGCTACAGTACTCTTACTACAATGTTTTCCTACAATATTGGCACTGAAATTTCCAATGAGTCTCACAAGCTTCATGCAAGTGCATAGATCAGATAAGGTTTATAGCCAAGTTCCTGCAGCACCCAACTCTTCTGCTATAATGCCCGCTTCGGTATTAGAGCTCAAAGACAAAGTTTTTTATACCAATTTTTTCCCAATTGCACTCTTGAGCTCCACTCAGCTTCCTTGAGGCTTGCCACACAAATATAACCAATTAAAACATAAAATGGTCACCGATTCAATAAAAAAATGCAGCTACCATGTATAAATCTGACTTATAAATACATATATTTAGGATCTTATCAAACATCCCCACACCTAAACATTTGCTTGCCCTCAAGCAACCAAAACATGAAGAACAAGGGAATAATGATAAGAGGCCAAATGTATGACCTTAAGCTCAAGAGTAAAGAACTCCTCTAGCACAAGTGAAGTGAAATCAAGATGATGAGTTGTAAAGCAATCAACACAATAAAGATAGTCCTATCCTGTCTAGAATACTTCCGTCGTGAGTGTGTATGTATCTCCTTCCTTAATAACCAATCAAGAATCTTTGGTTCACAAGTGAGGCTTTAGCTTCTAAGTGAATGCAATATAGGTTCCAGGGGATCAATAGCTTTTTCTCTAGTTTCTTTTCTCTTTCTCATTTTTTTTTGAGCCCACCTAATGTAGACTACACAAAATCTTTCTGAATGATGCACATGTTGATTAGGCACAAAAGCTACCCAGTGTACTAGATTACATGCCTACATAGACGCATTCATACTTTAGTAGCAGAGGAATACTGACATAGTCTCTTTTTTTTTTACACAAGAACTATAAGAATACTCTATCCCATGTCTCTTGGCCTTCTACATGCAACACTTCACTTAGGGCTACAGAAAAGAAACAAAAGAACCAAAAGCTCTTAAGTGATCACTGAAGGTCAAATTTAACAACTTGACACTGAAATCAAAGCAATGGGTTAGCCAAAATGAACAATGTGGAAGTTTGTGATAAAAGTGTACAGGAAGCACTAAAGAAAGGGTAGAACTTCACTTCAAGCATCATTAAGAAAAACAACTCATATTTATCATTCCACCATGCTAGGAAATTCTCAATAATGAATCATAGCTATCATCAGTTATATAAGCATGCATGAGTATGAAATACCTGATCCCCACACCTAGACTCATACATTGCCCTTAATGTACATAAATCAATAGTATATGGTGGAGAACAATAGATAAGAAATTGCAACGCAAGATAAGAGGATAAAGAAAACAGCCCTATTTCATCGATGAGAAGTTGCAAGATGCACACAAGAAAGTGGGGTGGCCTAGCAAGCAGAGGATGGAGGAAGCGAGACTCACATCATGATGGTCCTACAAAAATGAACAAGCACATCACATCTCACAATTAAACAAATAGGGAGGAACAAAACACACTAGCATAACAAAGATAAGAGGAGTTTAGCGAGGGAAGAACCCTTGCTAACTACAACGTATAAAACAATCACACTAAAACACAAAACAAACACAAAAACAACGAGATAGAAGTCATGAAAGTCCTACTCTCAATCTGGGTGATATATATTTGTAGGTTCTGCGAGTGCCACAGATGTGGTGGCGCCTGAGATGGCACCAACGTAAGATGAGGATGCCCTCACAAAAGAGATAACATCGCGCATGTCCCTCGATAACTACCTAAGTACCTCATCTGTCTCCTGATGTCCGCGTTAAAGGGACTGGATCTCGCTTTGAATTTCCTACAAACGAAGCTCAATCAGTTGTGGAGTTTCTTTGGGCTCAGACTCTGCCTATGGTGGGTGGTTAATGATGTGCTCACCATAACCAAATACTGAATAAGGACAAATGTATTGCCACATTTCTCCACTAGTCCCATAAAGAATAAAGTAGACATCCTGAGAGGTGTAGTACCGCCGATGATATGCATACCTCATGTATGTGCAAGCAGCCCTGTGCCTCGAATCATTCCCATGATGTACGATCCAGCAAATATAGATCGGAGGCATGCAGAAGCCCCCTAGTGCACAAGTATGTCAGCTAAGAAGTGCCCGAGGTTGATCAGGTAGCGCTGAATAATGTTGTATATCATGAGTAGATCAAAGTGTGTGACAACTCATGTACTATCACTCCTGCCCCCAATGCCTCGACTCAAGAGTCCATGGATATAACGATGGGTGGGGTTATGAAACTGGAATGCCTTCCTAGACTCCTACATCCTTTGACCGAAAAGAATGTTCCAAAACTTGGTGTGTCATTTTGGGTGGGAAATCCAAAGGGAGATGATGGGAAGAAGATGTGTTCATGAACTCTGCATCATAGAACCCCAAGTAACACCTAAGCTGTTGGCAGGGGCCCGAAAGTGCACGGGTTGTTACAGTAATAAAGTATCCCCGTGAGAGGGTAGTCGAATCCACAGGGAATAGGGATTGTAGACACAAGAACTTGCTATTTAGCTAGTGTGAAGTATGGAAAGTGAGAACAAGATCAATGTGTGTATGCAAGAAAATAAAGAGAAATAGGAAAATGTAAAAGAAATATGGAAGACAGGAGAGTGCAAGCAAAGAGTAAATGAGAGACAATCAAGTGTAAAATAGGGTAGCCGGACAAGCTCCCCCTAGGACTAATGTTCTAGTGCAAGATAATGTATTATACTCTTTTATTGATGTTTATTGAGTCGTGGACATCCTAAAACACACGGTCCCAAACCTAAGGTCAACTATGACTAATCCCAACATTATACCCGGCATTAAGTTTCACTAAGACCGTTAACTCTTGTTGACCTGTCAACTAAGCCCCAGGGGAGTCCATCTTCCTAAGCCTCACACTACGTGGGATTGCTTTACATTCTAGGGATTCCAAGTGATAGACCCTATTCCTAAGTATAGTTCTAACCCTTTGGTCCAAGTGAAAGAACCCTAGTCTTAATTAAGCCCCAGCACTAAGATTCACTACAACCCTTCACTCTGTTGCTCGCACAACTAAGCCCCAGGGGAGTTCATCTCCTAGTACTTCACTCTACTTCGACCACTAAGAACTCTTAGAACACGGAGGTTGGGAAAATCACACCGGCGGAGAAAGGGGACGTTTCGCTACCTCACGACTCACCCTCTCGACCCTCTCCAATCTCGAGTAGTCTAATCCTATAGGAGTTGTCACACCTCCAAAGGACAACCTAGATGTTTCTCAACCCTAGTGTCACGGCTAAGGGAAAATCTATACAACAAGCAATCAAGATTGGAACTCAATTAAAGACATCATTTAAGAAAGCATAATAAAAGTCATAGAAACAATGTCATCCTAGGGTTTACAAGTCCGAATACCCACAAGGGGTTTAGCTCTCCATGGAGCTATACAAATCCATCAATGTGTAAGAATAAACAAGAAAGATAAACATAGATGAAAAGCCCCTTGTGTAGCGTGGTTGTGGTCTTGTGCGGCCGCTTCGTCTCTTCACCAAGCCCTTTGTCAAACCTAGGGCACACCTCGCCGAATCGGTGCCGACGAAAACTCCCCCAATAGCTATCTTCCATCGGGATTCGATGTTGATTCCGTAGATGCACTCCAATCCTTCACAAAGTCCTCTCCAAACTCTAGCAGCGACCCTCCAGAAGATAGGCGAAAAGATCCCAGAAAATCCCAAAAGATGTCTTTAAATAGTGCTGAATCACGGCTGTAAATCGGCTGAAATTGGGCATCCACACGGTCGTGTGGATTCTCTGGATTCAGTTTTCTGGTGCGTAGTGAACAGTAAACTGCTATAGTGCTCACGCATCAGATGTTCCCAATTTCATCGTTCTTCCTCGAGGCCATTGAATTGGGCACACAATCAACGGTAGATCATGTCGATTGCTTCATTCTCCTCATTGGCAAAGTTCTCCAATGCTACAAGGGTTAGACTTTTGTGAATGTGACTACCTTTGTGCCCCTCCAAAGGAGGTTGGCACACCCACAAGTCTAAACTCATGCCTTGTTCTGTGCTTGGTCTGAGAACTCCCCAACAACGGCAAACATGATCCAACTTTGCTCTTTCTTCACTAAGTTTACTCCACAACCATACAATGCACAAAAGAACACAAATACACACTAATTAATGATTAAATCTGAGAAAAGTAATGCTCAGTGTAAGACAATAACACTTCGTGTTACTATAACACGAACACTTATCAGCTGTATATCACCCAAAATGCTTGGAAGGTCACGCAAGATGGCTTGATTATTTCAATGGTGCTAAAGACCTCTAATGTAAGCTCTTGGTAGGCTGACTCCTCGATTGAGAACACTTTGTCCCACCTGTTGTAGGTAATCAACTCAGAAATAGTCTTGGCCAAACCTAAGGTCTCAAAGTCGTTTCACTCAATTGATCAAATGATGCCAAAAGGTTTGGTTTTCAAAAGTCCATAAATTGCATTGTGTTGTGGTTGTGTGAAACATGGCTCGCCGATGGGTGCCTCTTCATGCCTTGGTCTCTTTGATGCAACTCTTTTGTTCAGCATACCTACAAGGCACAAGACACAAGATTAAACCAAGTTTACACAAAATAAAGCTTTGGAGACTACAATGGTTCCAAATAACTAAGAAAAAGTTGAATGGCAAGAAAACATTTTGCAAGAGTCACCCTTGTACATGGAACTTTTGAAAATTTACAAAAAATGGTAAAAAGCTCAAAAAAAAATTCACCATAAACCACAACAAAACATTCAACAACAAGATTTAGACTCTAAATGCAAGAAAATTTCCCAACAACACCCAAGTTTGAGTTAAACCTTGAATTAGGGCTTGAAAAGCTTAGGCGAAGAGATCATGCAAAAGAGTTAGTGAAATTCCAAATAAATGCCAAGATTGAGGTAGATAGGTGTGGAAGAGAGGATTAGAGTAGAAAAAATGAAGAAAAATGGTGAAAAAATGAGGAAAATCGGAGGAGAAATGAGACAAAAGCAAAGAAAAGAAGATGATGAATAGGGCCAAAAGGGGAGGTGAGGGGCGGCCACTTAAGGCCACCCTAACCCATGCGGGCACCATGCTGGGGTATGGCACCCACATGGGCCTAGTGTCGTGCTGGGCGTCCAGCGTGCCTTGCAGGCGCATGGTGCCCATAAGGCTTCCCACCCCGGCAACAGCCGATGAGGCCACAGGCCTTACGGGCGCATGGCTCGAATGAGGCTTATAGCCCTTCAAGTTATGGCCCTCACAGGGGCTCTTGCGGGCGCACGGGCGCCCGCAAGGTCCCCTAGGACCTAAAACTAGTCCATACATGATGTATATAGCCTATATGAACCTGGAAACATAGAAAATGCGAATGACTCCTCTTGCAACCTAGAAAAAACTTAAAATACAACATTTTGATCACCGAAACCAGCAATAGACTGCATCCAAACAACACCAAATTAAAGAACAACCACAAGAGAGTAAGGATAATCATGAAATAAGCACACAAAAACACAAGAACACACAACCACACTTAAGAAACTTAACAAAAGCAAAGAATATGAACAATGAAGGATGACGAATTTAAAGACTTGAGTTGTCTTGCAAGAAGTACTTGTTTAAAGTCATTAGCTTGATGTACCTTTGCTTACCTTCATGGCAGGTCAAAAGAAGAAAGATTACCTCCAATGCCAAGGGAAGTGTTCCAGGAGAAGTACGGTTTCAACTGATGACCATTTACCTTGAATGTCCCTTCCTCGGGGTGTGTTATCTCAATGGCACCATCGAGAAAGACTTGTGAGACCGTGAATGGTCAGTGCCATCTTAACCTTAGCATTCTTGTGAAGAGTTTCAACCACAAATTAAAGAGCAAAACCTGATCTCCTTCATTGAAATGTTAGCCTTGCTTGATGTGTCAGTCATGATATTCTTTGACCTTTTTATTATAAAGCACAGAGTTCTCATACGCTATCATGCACCACTCATCTAACTCACTTAATTGGAATTTCCTCTTGTGACCAGTTAGTTGATAGTCAAAGTTCAGTTGCTTAATGACCCAGTATGTTTTATACTCTAGCTCAATAGGGAAATGGCAAGCTTTCCCATAGACTAACCTGTATGCGGTTGCCTCAAGAGGTGTTTTATATGCTGTCCTGTATGCCAAGAGTGGATTGTTTAGATTATCTACCCAATCTTTCATGTGATAATCCACTGATTTTTCCAAGATTCACTTCAATTCACGGTTTGACACCTCAACTTGACTGCTTGTCTAAGGGTGAAATAGCGTCACCATTTGGTAAGATACTCCATAATGCTTCAAAGTGTTTGTGAACTAAGAGTTACAAAAGTGAGTGCCTCTGTCACTTATAATTGTTCTTAGTGTACCAAATCTGAAGAACAATTTTTTTTAAAAATTTTACTATGGCTCTTACATCACTTGTGGGGAGAGCTTGTGCTTCCACCCATTTGGAAGCATAATTAACTGCAATTATGATAAACTTATTGCCATGGGAACTGGTGTAGGGACCCATGAAATCAATTCCCCACACATCGAACACTTCACATGCTTGGTTCCAAGTTTGTACCATCTCTTCCTTTCTTGAAAAGCTACCTGCTTTAGACACTTGTTGCAATGTTGCACGAATTTTTGTGTATCCTAAAACATGGACGAACAATAAAAAACTGCATCGAGAACCTTCCTAGTTGTCTGATTTGCACTGTAATGTCCTCCTATAGCTCTTGTGTGACAATGATTCAAAATAGCATACCCCTTAGAATGCAAGACACATCTTCTCACCACTTGATAGGCACAAATCCTAAACAAGATGGGATCTTTCCTAGATATAGTGTTTCATATCAAAGTAGAACTTCTTCTTCTATTGATAGGTTAGCCAGTCGGGGTGTGTCTGTGCAGCCAAGTAATTTGCAAAGTCAGCGAACCATGGGGTTTCATCTTCTCTCACCACTTAAATGCTATATTAATGTTCATCAGGAAAAGTGTCATTGATTTTCTTCATTTCTGAGGCATTCTCTTGTGGGTTCTCCAGGAGTGATAAATGGTCAGCAGCTAGATTCTCAGCTCCTCGCTTGTCTTTTATTTCCAAATCAAATTCCTAGAGCAGTGGTAGCCACTGAATCAGGTGGGGATTCGTATCTTGCTTGCTCAAAAGATATTTAAGTGCCAAATGATCAGTAAATGGTGGCTATCCACAGGCGCACGGGTCGTCAAGTAATACCCTATATGTGACACAGGGGTGGTATTCCCTGGGGTCCTAAGAGCTGCTATTACTCCCCTCTAGATGACACTGTCTAGTCTACCAAATATAGTATTAAAACAAGATAGGTCGAGGATCCCCTCAAGAATAATAAAGAGAAAACTATAAACACATGGACTAAGGCTCACCACATAAGCATACTAAGGAAGCAAGTAACAATGAAAGTTCGAGGTCCCCGGGCGAGGATCCCCTCAGGACTACTAAAGCTAGAAGGATACTCGTATTACAGAGGCAAAGGTGGTTAGGCCAAGAAATGTCCAAAGGTAGGTCACCCCGATGGTCACGGTGGTAACCCCTAATCCGATACAAGTATTGGAATACCGAATCACTTCCGCCCAAATCCTCCTACGATTGCATTACGCCTAGGGAAATCCCTAATTAAGATCAAACACAATATCTAGACTCAATCCTAATAGTTTGGAGGGGTACGAAATACCGGATAGTCACGGCGTATTCATACATGAATCCCTTCCAAGCTTGGTGTATCTAATACTAAGGCGATGGTCACGCAACCTAGTATAACCTAGAAATCGATACACAGAGTTCTCATGCATACCAATACATCAAAGTGCACCAAGCTTGAACCACAAACCACACAAATACCATAAATGTAAATCAAAGTATCCATACAAGCAAGTTCATCCCAAGGTTCACCGGATGCCTGATGACCTTGGGAGTCTAGTTCATCATCAACAAGGGAGAGAGTATAGAAAACAAGAAATACAAGAAAAAGCTCATAAAACTTCCCCTAAGATGAAGACTAGGAGGTGGTGATGAGAATCCGACAGATCGGTGCCAACGAACTCCTAGAAGTGCTCCTTGATAGATCCCTCTTCTCCCTTCGATTTGCCCTTCAGATATGCCTTCACCAGCCCCTTGAAACCCAAGAAGATGATGGTGGAGAAGTGGTGACCAAAAGACACAAAGAAAATTACCCTAACCCTCTTTAAAAGGTATTCTCAGGATGCCATACGGCTTGGCATGTGAGCAATATATGGGTCATGTAGCTCGGTGAATTTCGCGTAAGTTGCCACAGCGGAGTACTACAGTACTTACTACAATAACTCTGCTACAATGAATCAGCTACAGTAAATTCCTACAGTGAACTGTTATAGGACTGCATACACCCGTTTATGCACCCGTATGGTTGCCCGCATGAAATTCCAAACTTAGCCATTTCTTCCAGTTTTCATGCTATAATTCTGCTACAGTACTGGAGCTCGAAAATGGTGATTATCTTGCCAATTTCTCCTTAAATCTTGTTGTCAAGCTCGCCATGGTATCTTTTGTACCTATAACACGAAAAGGAACAATTTAGACCGAAAACGGGCATCCACACATACAAAAATACTCTATTTGTTTGCACAAATACATAAATAATACGTACATTTAGGCGTTTATCAATAAACATAATCACCTTGGACAGTACTAAATATGAGCAGAATTTGTCAAATGTAAAATCTACTGCAAGCATTTCTTTCTTGGTGGTTGTGTCATTTTCTTGTGCATCGTTCAACACCTTGCTTGCGTAGTAGATAGGATGAAAATGACATCCCCATCATTGCCCAAGTACTGCCCCGATCGCGAAGTTACTAGTATCGCACATTAACTCAAATGTCAAAATCCAATCTAGAGACACTATTATTGGGGCCCTCACAAGTTTATTCTTGAGAGCTAGAAAGGTAGCCACACACTCTTTGTTAAACTCAAACGGGGTGTCTTTATCTAGAAGTTTTGTCAACGGTCAGGCGATCGATAAAAATTTTGACAAAACTTCTGTAGGAACTTCTAATGGCCTTGAGTGAAGTGGGGGTCGTAGCTTTTCGATAGTAGCAATCTTCGCTCTATCTACCTCGATCCCTTGTTGTGATATCTTGTGGCCAAGAATAATGCCCTCTTTGACTATAAAACGGCATTTCTCCCAGCTAAGAACTAGATTGGTTTCCTCGCACCTAGCTAAGACCCATTCCAAAATCCTAAGACAAAGTTTAAAAGTGTCTCCAAAAATAGAGAAGTCATCCATAAAGACTTCCATAATATCTTCCACTAAGTCTTCATAAATGGCCATCATACATCTTTGAAAGGTGGTTGGCGCATTGCACAACCCGAATGGCATACGAGATAAGCAAATGTACTATAAGAGCACATGAAGGTGGTCTTGTCTTAATATTCTGGAGTAATAAGGAACTGAAAAGACCCAGAGAGGCCATCTAAGAAGTAGTAGTATGAGTTCCCTGCCAACTGTTCAAGCATTTGGGCAATGAAGGATAGTGGAAAGTGGTCCTTCCATGTGGCATCATTAAGCTTCCTGTAGTCTATACATACCCTCCATTGCATGACGGTTCAAGTAGGAACGAGCTCATTCTTCTCATTGGTGACTACCGTTATCCCCTTTTTTTGGCACTACCTATATCAGGCTTACCCATTCACTGTCAGAAATAGAGTAGATGATACCTACATCAAGGAGTTTGATTACCTCAGTTCACACTACCTCTTTCATATTAGTGTTGAGCCTCCTTTGGGGTATTGCTATCGGCCTATGATTGTCTTCCATTAGGATCATGTGGGTACAGAAAGAAGGACTGATCCCCTTAATATCTAAAATTTTTCAGGCAATTACCTTTTTATGGTTCTTTAGTATACTTAAGAGCTTGTCTTTTTGTTCAACTGTCAAATCAAAGGCTATAATGACAGGAAGTTTGGATCCTTCTACAAAAATGCGCACTCTAAGTGTTCAAGTAGCTGTTTCAACTCTAGTTCGAGTGATTCTTCAATTGACGACTTCAATCTTCCATACTTCCCTAGATCGATGTCTTCAAATAGTCTACTTTCCTTCCCCGATGAACTACCACTGTCTAAATTGTCTCCCATAGCATGCACCTCACAATTAGGCGATTCTGAATCACTTCCCTGAGGGGCTCTATTTTCTTTGAACTATAAGATCCCAATTGTTCTGTATCTCTTTTATTCCACTGCACTACTTTGGGGATTCATCAAACTTATTCTCTAGCTCTTCTCTTATTGAGGAAGAGGAGGCCAGGGGAGAATCATGCCTCATCGTCAGAGCTGCCTCGTTTAATTTCATAAACTACTTGAAGAAATCTTGCACACTTTGCTCTCATAAGCTAAGGGTGTTCGATGCATTACAAAACTGTGCCTTCCACCAATCATTGGCTATAGGCCTGTTGGCCAATTCTACCAGCCCATTTCCTTAGGAATATTCACTCCAGCAATAGGGGTGTTGCTTCTACAAATGATGAAAGCCAAGTCAATTAATAGTTACAACCATAATTAAGAAAGAGGAGAAAGAAGACATTTAGAAGGAAGATAAGGAGAAATGGGAATGATACAACAATAAACATAAGAGCACGAAAGGGGTTTTTGATAAAGAGATAAAAACACAAGGATAAAAATACAAACAAAAAAGAAAAGTAAAACCAAGGAAACAAACAAGAAAACACAAAAATGAAGCAAATGAAAAATGGTTAAATTAACAAGCTCCAAGTTTTTCGAGTATACCTTGTGGGTCCCCGTCAACGGCACCAAAAACTTGTTGATTATTTTGCAAGTGCACAGGGTCGTCAAATAATACCTCTCACACAAGCACGAGAGGGTCGTATTTCCTAGGGCTAAGGAGCTACCCTTACTTTGTCTTTATAAATTATTTAACCTACCAAATTACGTTCAAGTGCACTAAACCTACTAAGGAAAATAAAAATAAGTGAATAAATGTCAACACGCCAAAGTGAGATGGTGAAAATCTAAGGAATGAGAGTGATCACAGATGCAAATTCCTTTAGGGTTACTAAAGCTAGAAGGATGCTAGAGTTGCTAAGCAAATGGTAGTTCGGGCCAAGAGAAATCCTAAAGTAAGTTACCCCGATGGTCATGGTGATAACCCCTAATCCTCCTTTGATTGCATTACAAGCAGGGAGATCTCTAATTAGGGCCGATACTCTATACCTAGGTTCAATCCTAATGGTTGGAGGGGTACGAAATACCCAATGGTCACGGCATATTCATACATGAATCCCCATTAAGCTAAGTGTGTTTAGTACAAGGGTGTAGGTCACACAACCAAGTACAACCTAGAAATTGAAATATAGAGTTCTCATGCAAATCAACACATCAAAGATCATAATGCTTAAACCGTGAAGCAAACCAATTGCATTAAAATAACTCAAAGCATCCAACTAAATAAGTTCACCCAAGGTTCACCTGCATCGAGTGACCTTGGGTTTTAGCCGTCCATACAAGCAAAAACAAGAGATGAGTTCATGGAAACAACTACAAAATGCATAATAAAAACTCAATCAAACAATAAAAACCCTCGTTGTCTTCAAGCTCCGCAAAGATGAAATCGATGAAGATCTTTCCTAATAATGCTTCTCCCTTTGATTTCCTCCCTCAAGAATGCGAGATTTTTCCTTTTTTTTGCCCGAGTGAAGTTGCCTCCTCCTAGAGCTTAAAAAATCTCCTAGAAAAAACTCCCCAAAATCTACCCTAATTCTCACTTTAAAAGGTTTGCTCGACACTTACTGGCTCCATGTGGCCGCATAGAGCCTGTGAAATTTATAACCGATTCTAGGAAAAATTTGATTCTAGTGAGTCTCGTGGGCTTCATACAGGCACATAGAGCCTATAAGGTTTACAGCAAAGTTCTTGTAGCACCCAACTCTGTTGCTACAATGCTCGCTTCAGTATTAGAGCTCAAAGATGCAGTTTTTGATGTTGATTTCTTCCTAATTGTATTCTTGAGCTCCACTAGGCTTCCTTGAGGCCTGCCACACAAATATAACCAATTTAATCAAAAACACATGCTAGCATTTATATATCATATATATAAATACATATATTTAGGCTCTTATCATCATCCAATGTTTGGTTATACAGCAAAATATCGCCAAAGAATACTAGGACAGTCTTTCTCAACTCTTCTCTAAAGACATCATTCATTAGATTTTTAAAAGTTTCTAGAGCATTGGTAAGTCCAAAAGGCATGACACAAAATTTGTATTATCTACAATGAGTTCTAAAGGCCATCTTGAGTGTGTCTTCCTCCTTGACCTTGATTTCGTAATACCCTGACCTTAAGTCGATTTTGGAGAAGATCTAAGCTCTTCTTAACTCATCCAACAGGACTTCTATAATAGGTATCAGGTATCTATTTTTAAAGGTAATGAAGTTCCATTTGAGGTAATCAATGTACAACCTCCAATTGTCATCTTTCTTCTTAACTAACAATGTCAAGCTTGCATAGGTGCTGGAGCTAGGTCTAATTATAGAAGCTTGGAGTAATTCCTCAATAATCTACTCCACCACTTCCCTTTGGGCATGGAAGTACCTATAAGGCCTTAGGTTAAAATGATTCATGCCCTCCTTAAGAAGTATAGGATAATCTTAGGCTCAGAATTGGGGTAGTGCCTTAGGTTCTTAAAACAAGTCATTGTATTTTTCAATAAAGTCCTATAAGATTTTGGGTAATAACACTCTTTTATGTTCAGCTGCCACTAGATACAATTGAGTTATCATACATACCAACTATTGTTCTTCTATAGTAGTCTCCTTCTCTCCTTACATTCCAACCTCTCAAACCTTGTTTGTAATCCCTTGTTATTTGACTCTTCATCCTTCTCTCTTGATGGTCACTGGCAGCTCTTTGAAGTCCATGCTAACTAGTCTGATAATCTTCATATAGTCCTCTCCGAGCAACATTTTGTAGAGGGCGATTTCCATCACTTTCATGTCATATGTGAACCTGTGGCCAGATATTGCCCATTCTAATCTTGTGATGTGTAACTCAATATCATCTTCTCCTCATTGGCTATGATGATTGAGATGGGTTTAGCACTCTTCGAGCTAAACCCAACCTTGAGAAGCATCCTTTGGCTAACAAAGCTATGGGCATTGCCCGAATTAATCAACACTAGCTCTTGATGTCCTTTTATGCTTCCCTTATCTAAGTTCCACTATGCTAACCTTCCCAATGGCATACAAGGATATCTAAACCCCATCTGACTTTGTTTCTCACTCTGTCTCCTTTTGAGCTATATTATTTGATGATTTTTCTTTCTCTCCTTCACTCCCACCTTCTGGTCATGAATCTTCCTTTGTCTGTACAAGGTTAACCATCATCTTTTGACACTGGTTCCCTAGTACCCATCTGTCCCTACATTTGAATCACTTGCCCTGGTCTTACTTAGGTACCCATGATCTTTGACTGGATGGTGTCACCTGACTTGACTCTATAAGTTTCGAATGTATTTGACATCTAGGATTTAGTGGGTTGATGGGCCAGCTATAAGTTGGCTTTGGGTGCGTTAAGAGCTTGAGCTTCAAATTTCTTTGTTATTCGAGTAGGAATTCTTGGAAGGGCATTGCCTCATAGACTTCTTCGGCCTGGTGTGTAATACCAGGAATCTTATGTCTTCAATAAACCTTGTAAAAAATGTATCTACTAAATAGGTTTCATCATACCCAAGCTTCAATCTCAACGATAGCCACCTGAGTTCTTCAGACTCACTCTTATAGAATTTTAGATCCCCCATTTGCTTCAACTACTTAAGCTAGAAAATAACACACATACTGGTTTTGGGCATAAAATGCTCCAACAATTTTCTCTTAAACTCATCCCAACTTACTAGCCCATGTTCTACACTATTCCCTTAGCACCATACTTTTGCTTTACCCACCATGTGTAGGGAGGCAATTTCCAATTTTTGCCACTCCTACACCTGATAGATTTTAAATACTGCTCATTTTGGTATACCCTTATTCTCGGCTCACCTTCATCAAATATTGAAAACTCCAATTTTAAGCTCGGAGTGAAGGTTTTTGTATTGAAGCTACTTTAGTTGTGAGAGTTTTCCCCCATTAACACAGTGGTTTTGGTGGGTTTGATTGTTGTGGGGAGTGGGGTTTAGATATAAAAGGAGAACCCATAGCAAGGGTTCATAGCCGGGATGGCGGTTGGCTTTCGAGGTATGATAGTTTGGTTGAGCAAGGTTAACCTTTGATGGAAATTGGATGGTGGGAATAAGGGGTTTCGTGGCACTTGCAATAAGTTCTGCAACTGGTTCAGGTTTGGAAATGAAAGAAATGTGGGGTATGCTGCATTAGCCTAAGCAAAAAGTGCACCTGGGAGAACTGTAGTAAGATTATGGGGGATTTCTTCTTCGACGGGTTATTGGGGATGCCGATTTAAGCTATGAGCACCTCCTTGGTTGTTTAAACAAATAAAACTCATGGTTCCCGCCATATTCACATGCCGCCCTGATGGAAATGGATGCTACCCAGCTACTTGGGAGGATTGGCTCAAATTGGAGGTGAATGATAAGGGAACAACTTGATCAAGGGACTAAGAAGGGGTGACCACCTTTTGAGGGTTTTATAAGCCATTTCCTATCACACTATCACTAAACCACTTGTTTCCCAGATATCTCACCAAAATAGCATCTAACTTCTTGGCAGTCACCATATGATCATTTAACCTCTACAATCTTTGGCTAATCCCTTCAAATCTAGGCTCAAATTTTGAGTTTTGTTCACCAAACCTGATTTGATGAACTGAAAGATAATCTTGAAGGCTAGCAAATTGGCTTTCCATGCCTTCAGCCACTTCAGTAAAGACTGGATTTGGTTCTCTAATTGCTGCTAGTGGGTCATCATCCTTAGGCTGCATGGAGGCTTATGATACAAGATGTTAAATCCTTGATAGCAACATCTGGATCAGATAAATTAATGTTATTAGGATAGCTTACGTAGAGAGGATTAGGGTAAAACTTGGTAACTTAGGACAAAAAACAAAGGTGAAGTGAAGCTAGGTTAATTCAGAAAAGTGGAATTATTCCATTCTTTTTTCCTTTTCCCCAATTTTAAATAGCACCTATCTGATAACTAAAGCAATAACACAAGTACAATAGAAGATTAATGATAAAATAACAGTTGTGCCATTAATAGTGACACTTCTGGTGGGCCTCTTTTTTACTTGGGTTCAATACCTAGGCTCTAGTCATGATAAATTTTGGATATGATCCTAATTGTCTAAATTAGATAGATGGATTTATATAATAATTTATAGAATTCATGGGGTAAAATAGTTAAGTCAATGATGGACAAACTTGTATTTAGCCCCATAAATTTTTTTATAACTAAGGTGTGATCCTTGATTAAGCATGGTAATGATTAAGATTCAGAATTAATATTTTCTCTCAATTAGAATTCCCATCTCCTTTTCAAAGTGTGATCAGTCAAAAGATCAATAAGACCATATCTCCCGCATCAATGAATTCAAGTGTAGGTACGCTTCCGCTATTTTTCTTGTTTCCTAAGCAATTTCAATAAGATTAAGCTGGACTTTATGGTGATTATTCCCTTTAAGTTCCATCAAGCGATCATCTAATTTTTCTATTTTACAAATGACATTCATAAATGGATTTTGATATGTAGTCATCAATGTGGGGATATTATGTCTTTTCAATCTATTTTTGGGAGATCTTAACTTTTTAAACTTAATATTTAATTAATTTCATAATTTTCCTAATTCAATAGTCTAAAATTATTAATTAACTCACTAATATTTAATAACCTATTTTAAAAATAATGCACTTTTTCTTTAAAAAAAAATTAAACTTTCTCTTCTTCTCAATAAGTAATTGAGCCATAGTGTATACATATGTGTGTCCAGTGGCTTGCCCACATTGTTAGAACAAATAACCTTACATTTAATTTTAATTATATAATTAGGGGTCTTTTAATTTATTTATATTTTTTTATCTTGGTTCTTGAGTTTTTGCTTGTGACAATAAGTCCAATAATTTATTAAAAAAACTTAACAAATATCTCATATAAATATTTATTCAAACAAATTTTACCTAAATTTGTTTTTAATTAAATAAATTAGGACCCCAATTTTAAAAATTTAATTTTAATCCTCTAAATTCTTCTATCCTACAAACAAATTTCATTTTAAGCCTCTAAATTCTTCCAACCTATAAACAACCAAACATCTTTGGATGAGAATAATGGAGCCCCAAGTATGGGAAACATTACCCCATCCATCCAAACCCATGTTTGGGTATCTCCAACAAAGGTCAGAGTCCCAAGAAGAAATGCATTTGACAGCCACCAACAAGTTATTATCGTTACCCTTAAAATTGGGGGTAATGCTTGGATTGTAGTGGAGATGGTCATTCTTATCCTTGTTATTTTATCATCACTTTTCTTCACATTTGCAGAGCATCTCCGAAAGAAGAAAGCCATGCGGTCATCAACCGAGAGAAGCATATCGGAGTAGAGAACCGACAACACTGGGAGAAGTAGATTGGAATAGAGAACTGACAACACTAGGAGAAATAGATCTGGTAGATCTTTTTCAGTATTTTCTTTCTACTTGATAATGCATATCATCTTACATCTTCTCCTTTCCTCCATCACTAGCCAACCTCACAAACGGTCATTGGAGAAATGGCAAACAAACTCCACCACGGAAGAAGCAAATTTGGTTTAAAAAGTTTGGGTATGTTTTCTTTATTCCCTTTCATCTTATGGACCCTTCTAAACTGATTCCAACCAAATAATAATATTTTCCCTTTTTTTGCCCTTTTTTGTTTATCTATTGATCTTCTTCTTTTGATTATTTTTCCCATGTTATTCATATTTTATATTTTGTAGATTGCTAATAAAAGAAAAAGTGTGTCTCTTGAGTGCTTGTGCTTGGCTGTTTATCTTATAATGAAAGAAGATGATGATAAAAAAAGAATAACAGAATGCTTGATAGTTATTTTATTTATTTAATTAATTATTTATTTTTACGTTATCTCATGTTAAGTAAATGAAAGGTATGAGAATGTTCAAACCTCTGTCGATAGAAGTTTGATTGCTTTTTTATTTTGTCAAATTTGAAATGTTTATATTCTTTGATTCATCATAACACCAAAGAAGTGTATAAATGGGTAGAAATTAACTAGTGCTCTATTCAATTAGATTTATGCATAGAGATATTAATTTATCAATGTTAAGTAAATGGAAAGGATTGATTATTTTGTAAATTTATCAATCGAGATATTAATTTAACTAATAAGGATCATTAGATGGAAAGCTCTGGTTAGACAAAAGAGATTAACTAGTGATCTATTCAATTATTAGATTTATGCATGCACACTAGGCACTTTTGAGTTTGATGTTACAAAACCCATAACAAAGGATATATATATATATATATATATATATATATATATATATATATATATATATATAGGCATGAAATCCTTACTACATAATTTACATTAAATTGGTGTGAGAAGCCTAGTTCCATGGATCACATATAATCCTTTGACCAAGTATTTCATCTTAATGATTTTGTTTAACACTCCAACCAAGACTATAGTGTGGTTTAGACTAGCGTGTTCTTTTGAATGTTATTTAACAATTCTTTTCAATACTATACAATTCTCTTTCACCATCTAATTTTTCCATTGAACTACTCTATACCTCTACAATAAGTTTGAACATAATTGACCTTTTTACGTAATTTAGTTTATTAATTCATCTCGGTCTACTAAATTGAATAAGCTATAGTAAAAAAATCTACAATATTTTCATCTTCATCTACTGAATGTGCACATTATAGTTGATTTATTTTGACATTGGCACAATAATAAAGGTTAACATTTTTTAAATTAATGATTAAACTAGCATATTAAACTTGGTTTAGTTTAACAGGATGCCATTTTTTACATATAATGGCTCTTGTCCCTATAAAATTTGAAGACTTAATTTTATTATGGTTTTTTTTTAACATATGCTCCCAACTAATGTGGACAATATGGAAGGACTCCGACTATATTACTTTATCTCCATATGTTATATTTTCCTACTAAACATCATGATTGCTTCATATGCAATAAAACTGAGCAATATGCGAAATAGTATGGTCCAACACAAGATTGAGTTGACATCTATTAGGCACTGCAAACAATATGAATACTTCTTCGTGTGGTATAAGAAAATGATGTTCAGTGTATTTTGATAGACTACTCATGGATTGCCATTATTTCCATAGTTTATGCCAATTGCTAACCATCACTAAGGGTTTGCGTGGTACAATAAATGTTTTGGTTGAGGAGATGATAGCAATGTTTATGAATATTATGGTACACCATGTAAAGAAAAATTAATTAAATTTGACTTCGTCCAATCTGTTGAAATAGTTAGTTGGCATTTTCACACTGTTTTAAAGGCAATCACTTTTTCTCATAGTTAAAGAAACCAGAACTTGCTCCTTAGGATTCAAATAATTTTTGATGGAAATGGTTCAAGGTAACAATTCAAATCCATATGTTCTTCTTTTTTAATGAAATAATCATAGCAATGGTTTGTAAGAAATAATTTTTTTTCCCAACATAGAATTATCTTGGAGTACTCGATGGAACAAATATAAGAGTAAATGTGCCTAAAGCTGATAGACTAAGATATAGATTAAGAAAATCATAAATCACTACTAATGTACTAGTTGTTTGTAGCCAAGATATGTAATTCATATATTTCTTATCTTGTTGGGAGGGCTTGGCTCATGATGGCCGAATTTTTAGATATTTGATTACAAAGCCTAATGGATTAAAGGTTTCAAATGGTAAATAAAATGTGCTCTCATTATTTTTGAAATTTATTATTAATAACCAAATGGTCCCCTAAACCATTACCTAATGACATATATTCAATCATATGTTAGGTTTTTACTATCTGGTTGACTTTGGCTATATAAATTACCCTAGATTTCTTGCATCTTTTCGAGGACAACGCTATCATTTGAGTTCTTGGATCGATGGACGTCAACCTCTAATGCCTCAAGAGTTTTTTAATATGAAACATGTTATTACAAGAAATGTAATAGAGAGAACCTTTGGTCTTATAAAAATTTGTTAGAAAATTCATACTAGTCCAAGCTTTTACAATATAGAATCTCAAAGGCACATAATTAATGCATGTTGCTTACTACACAACTTCATCCGAAGAGAGATGGAACATGACCTTGTAGAATCTGAAGTTGATAATTTAATGTTACAGGAGAACATAGAAGATGATGTCGACAACATCACAGTTGTTAATCCAACAGATGAATGGACCCAATTTAGGAATGACATGGCCATGGACATGTTTAATACATTGCGAGCAAGTTTATTTTGATAATTATTATCTATGTACTCAAATCTAAACTTGCTATGTGGTGGTCTTTCTAGTAATTTATTTTGATAATTAATATCTATGTTGTCAAAACTTAAATTTGAATGAAGTGGTTGTACTAATAATTAAAATGAGTTCTTTTATATGTTGATTTTTTTTTAATGTTTACTCATCTAATTACATAATCTATACAATGATCGAGGTATTGGTTTTAATGTTTGTTCTTCTAATCACATAATTTATACAAAGAGCATATAAATGCAACCATCTTGAGGCAACACTACACCATCGAATATTCCTTTTCATTGCATTCCCAAAGTAAGGATTTTGTTTCATTGTGTAAGGTGTAAAATTAACTAAAGATCATCAAAGAACTACTTCCACATGAAGAATTTAGCTACATATCTTTGTATAATCCCAAAACAACCATCTTGAGGCAACACTACACCATTGGATATGCCACCAATTTGTCTCCATCTGTAATATGGCTATTTGACATGTGTTGCACCTTACATTGCCAATTACATACTTAAAACTCTTAACTTCTGATTGAGATAAGTTACCAAAGCTTGTTTGCACAATTTGCTTATCATATCCATTGCATAATAAATATGATGTGTGGGTTGATATCTTTTATTTTTTTTTAATTCAATGTTTTTACCATCTGGAATTCACTGATGAAGTCATTTTGTGATAGATGATTGGTGCTTATTTGTGAAGTGTTATTGTTATGTAATCGATATCATGTTGTCTTTTATTATATATAGATGATTAGTGCTTATTTGTAAATATGTTATTGGACTAATATTACAACCTTGTCATTTAAGTCAATGGCCATTTACTTTCTTCTCGAGTAAATTTGGACAGCTTTTAAAGTTAGATGTTGATCCTAAGTTTTGTTTCCAAGTAATTTAAATTTATTATTTAATTACAGAATATTATTATTATTTATCCAAGTATTCTTCCTAATGCTGTGTCATCTACATGCCTCATAATTTATGGTAATATATGAGGATGCCTTCTATTTGGCCAACAAATAATAAAGTAATATAAGTCCAACAAACGTAATTGCTGAATATTCTCAGTAGTAAGTTCAACAAAATATGGAAGTGTTTCTCCCACCAGCTATCATGGCTTAGTTTGATGGTCTCTTTGTTTAATTGATTGGCTTAGATGGTATGGATTAAGCATATTTTGGTGCAAAATAGTAAATTCTATGGATTCTATAAACATATAATATCATGAATCTATGTCTACTCCAGTGCCTTGTGTGTGTGTTGTGTGTGTATATATATGTAGTTGGCTTATCCTGTCGACACCTGCAAAAGTTGAGAAGTTTAATTTTAAAAGTTCTTATCCATGGTTTTTTTCCTCTCTCTCTCTTAGCTATTTACTTCTTATAACTTATAACTCTCTCCTTGTCTATAGACAACATAGGCCTGAAATCATCTTCATATTCCATATTTTGGATGGACCTAAAATTCTACTCCAATTGCATTTTTTTTTTCTTTGTCCCTTAATATTTTTCTCTAAGGATTGGCTTCACATTTTTTTATTATGATTTATTAATGCATGTAGTGGGCATTTCCATACTTTATTGTTTTTACATTTTTTGAAGAATGGATATTGGAGAATCTCAACACAAGGGAAGGGGACAGAACAAATACTATTGGACAATTGAAGAAGATAAGGCTCTAATTGAGGTCTTAGTTGAGCTATCCATAGATGCTATGTGGCGGAGTGAGAATGGCTTTTGGAATGAGTACCTATTTCAATTAGAGAGAATGATTAAGGAAAGATCCCACAGATTACACTGAAGTCCATGCCAAACATTGAGCCTCGAGTGAAACTGTTAAGGAGACAGACTACAGGTATTGATGATCTTCTATGCATTAGTGGCTTTGTTTGGAACCATGAAAATAGCACAATTGAGTGTGAGAAAAGAGCATAAATGATGAATATGTCAAGGTAATTATAATTAAATTTCATATTAATGAGAGGTCTTAATTTGTTACTTTAATGTTGACTTTCTTTATTATTGTAATGTAGAATCACAAAGAAGCTGTCGGACTTTATGGGAAATCTTTTCCCATTTTCAATGAACTTGCCTTGGCCTTCATAAAAGATCAAGCGCATGGCAATGCAAGGGATGACTTGGAAGATGAGGTAACTCAATATATGCATGAAAACACTAGTTTTGAGGAGAATACAAGGGCCTCTCAACTTCCAAGTGATGATTATTTTCGTATTTATGCAAGAACCTGTTGACCCTTCATCACCCATGACTTCATGACTTCAGAAAATAATGCCTCGACAACATCTAAGTGGCAAAGAAAAAGGTCTTGCTAATAACCCAACTCTTGAGGTATTTTTTGAAAAAATTGCATAATTTGTGGAAAGTAGTTGGGACTAATTGTAATATAATTTTTGAAAAATATCACAATATCGGAGGATGAAGCACTGGCTATAATACAATTTTTGGTAAGAGATGAAAATGAACTCGACATGTTTTGGGACTTGCCTGATGACAAAAAGTTGCATTTTTGTCGATTAATTTTAGCAAGGATGCCATCTCACCCACCTAACATGTAAGCCACATTTGTATGCATGTTTTAGTTTTGGTGATGGTTGTGGACTTATAGACTATGGACTATGGTAGTACTTGGCTTATGTGGTGCTTGTTTCTCTTATTAAATTTGTTAGATTGCAAGTTTGTACGGGAGTATTGAACAAAAAAACTTTTTAATCGAGTTGTATTATGAGTACTTTCTAATAGAGTTGTATTGTATTATGAGTACTAGTAATGGAGTTGTATTATGATATTTTGTACTATGTTAAGTTGCAACTATAGCCGTTTATGCTATTGTGACAATTTGCCTTAATATTTTGTACAATGTTAAGTTACAACTATAGCAGTTTATGCTATTGTGCCAATTTGCCTTAACATTCCCCATTGTTATTGTTAGATCATGTGTTTATTTTTCCCCATTCACAGATGTACTAGTAAATGAGAAAAACATAAAATTGTTAAAGTTTGTTGATGCCAAAGTCCTACCTAGAATCAAATTGGGAGTGATATCCATTCTAGTTATTACATATAAATTATTTAATTATATTAATAATTTCACATGGGAAATAGTTGAAATGTGAAAATTAACTTAGTTAAAATGATATATTAATTTTAAATATTCATCTACAACAATAAAATGATTCAAACAATAATAAGTATGTAAATTGATTAATTGTAATAATTAAAGTGGATAATGATAAAAAAAATATTTATTTTAAATATTTAATTATAATAATTACAAAGACTCGATATTTATTTATATGAAATTATTTTATGCATTAAGGTATTATTCTTTATATTAAAGGCGTTAAAAAATTTTTTCATATAATTCTCCATCTCACTCTTCAATTCCTAATATTTATTTTTTCCAATCAACCACCTTTTTCATTTCCATCCCATTACCATTATCATTCCCATTTCGGTTCCTATTTCGTGATCAGAATTGCAATCTAATAATATTAACTAATTTTCTTTTTAAAAAAATCAAACTAGGAGGTTCATATTGACATATATCGTACATATTCAAATATAATTAAATTTATATCTTCTATTTAATAATAATATATTTTTTGAACCAGGCTTTCAATAATCAAATAGCAAATATCTTTTCCTTAGATTTTTAAATCTGATTTAGAAATCATCCCTATCTTGGTTTGGAAGTATCTTTCAAAACTATTATTAAATTTACTATTTTTATGTGATAAAAAAATTTATTAAAAAAAAAAGAGTAAGCATGAGCTTTTAATTATAAAAATAAGGGAAAATTACTGTTTGCCCTTCGGGAATTTCCAAACTTCCCAGACAGCCCCTGCAAGTTTGTAATACCCCAGACAGCCCTTCCGTTAGTGTTTAACTTCCTTTTTGCCCCATGTCGTTCACTTGGACATGGTCCATATTGTGAAATTCCTTGTTTACCCTCGTAAAATGGTGGGAAAAAAACCGCCGAGTCACATCATGTTAAACTTTTTTGTTTGCCTTTTGGTAATATTTTTTTATTCCTTCTTGCATTGCTTTTTCTGTAACAAAGTTTGGAAGACTCATCCTGCGAGAGAGTATACAATCTGTTGCATTCTTTCAAACCCTGCCGGTTGGCCGATAAGGTGAGAATGTCTTCCTTTCCCTCACTTTGATCATCCTTAAAGAAAGAGTAACAATTTATATTTATATGCAGGTTTATTATGGAAAGTTTTTGTGGAATTGCAAGATACAACGGGGAGGGACGAGTGCTAGTGTTCACGGCACAGACTTGTTGGGATTCAATCTTAGCGGAGATATGTGAGCGATGGGGTCTTGATGTTTCCCATGTGTTAGGGTGAAGTTTATTACACCTGATGGTCATAAAATGATTTGTCCAATAGAAAATGAGGTTGACTTCCAGCGCATGTGTCATGTGTACTCCCTCTTCAAATGCGCTACAGTCGATCTCGTGGTGGAGACAGATGATGTGCCACTGTCGCATCATAGTCAAAACGAATTCTTGTCATTGTAAAGTTTTTATCCTTCATCTTGATTGTTATAATCATATGTTTCCGTTTAATTATTATAGTTTGTGTTCAATTCATACAATTTTTGCCTAATTATTATTGTTTTCGTTTAATTATTCCATGATACGTTTAAACAAATAAATTTTGCATTGTTATCGTTCCCTCCCTAATTTCTGTTTAGTTAATTTTACGTTTAACTTATTTTGTTTCTATTTAACATATTATTTTTCTGTTTTAATATATATGTCTCCGTTTGACATTGTTTTTTCGGATTATCTAACTAATTTTCCCCGCGTAAATTGAAGTGTCGGCAGGAATTCTGATTCTGCAAGTGCACCTGTTCCATCTCATGGCGACCATGACCATACGGCAGCCCTTCCGTCATCCTCAGATCAATCCGAAGTGTTGTCGTTGGATATCGGTCAACGTTTTGTAGATGTTGAACATTTCAGAGACGCACTTCGGAATTTTGTAATCAAGCTGAATTTTGACTTCAAATTCATAAAGAATGAAAAACACAAGGTGATTGTATAATGCGCGGCCGTTGGTTGTAACTGGCGCCTTCATGCATCAAAGGAGTACAATAAAAATACTTTCAGAATCAAGATAATGCACTCTTCACACACTTGCGGTGGTGGAATTGGCTCGGTGTCGCATTCGAAAGTGTCTAAAAAATGGGTAAGCACACGAGTGATTCAGAAGCTTAAAGACCAGCCCTTGTACAGGCCCATCGACATTCAGAAGGACATGTTACGGGAACATGGGGTCAACATTCCATACAAGCAAGCTTGGTTGGGTAAAAAGTGTACCCAGGTGATCCTAGACGGCAGTGACACCTCCAGCTATGATTTGTTGCTCTGGTACGTGGATAAGGTGGCTGAGACAAATCCCGGTAGTATTGCGATTGTGGAAAGAGACGGTGAGCGTTTTAAACGTGCATTCTTTTCGTTCCGTACGTGTATCATGGGATTCAAGCGGGGTTGTAGGCCGCTACTGTTCGTCGATGGTACCCACCATCTTGGAAAATATCGGGGTACGCTTCTGGGCGCCACAGGCAAAGATGGAAACAATGGTTTTTTCCACGTGGCCTTCGGTATTGTCGACAACGAGACAGATGCGAATTGGACGTGGTTCATTTCCAAGTTAGGTGATGCGTTACACGATGACGGAGATTATGAATAGATCATTACATTTGTCTCGGACAGGTCTAAGGGCCTTGTGAACGCCATTGCAAGGGTATTCCCGTCTTCCCCGCACGCATACTGCCTTCGACACTTGGAGGCCAATTTTATGAAAGCCAATGCCAAACTTGGGAAGGCATTGAAGGAGGACTGCTGGTCCATATGCTTTCGTATTGCGTGGGCTTCAACGTCTAAAGACTTTGATGATACGGTGAGTGAACTGCAGGCCACATCACAAGAAGTGTATCGCTCATTGCTTGAAAAATCAGATATGTCAAATTGGTGTAATTATTTGTTCAAAGGTGAACGTTGGGGCGAGATGTATTCAAATGTCGCAGAGTCCTTCAATGCGTGGATCAAAGAAGCTCGCCATTTACCGGTTACGAAAATGGTCGACTCCATACGTTATTTAAAAGTTTGATATTCTTTCTATTGCAATATCTTTATTTCGCTTTAAATATGTTCCTTACCATTTACGTATACGTTTTTCTGTTTAGCTACCATTGTTTCAACGTAAATATACTAGTTTCCATTTAACTATTTCTGTTTATGTTTAAATATAATTTTTTTCTTTTAATATATTATTTTACTGTTTATCTTTCTTTGTCTCTGTTTAAATATCTTAGTTTCGCCTAATTTGACAAACAGTTATATTGTGTACTTATACAGGTTCAAATTAATACGCATGTTATGCACCCGTCGCGAGCAAGCGAACAAATGGGAGACCTACTTATGGCCCGATATACATAAAAAGGTATAGGATCTTGTTGCGGGAAGCCAAAATCTTTATGTTGGTCGTTGTGTTGATGATCGTTATGAAGTTATTGACCACTGCAACAACTCCGTAGATCTGTTGGTTAGAACATGCTCATGTCGCAGGTGGCAAATTTATGGTATCCCGTGCACACACGCTTGCGTTGCAATAATGCAAATAGACACCAACGTTCATCAATTTATTAGCGGCTACTTCACCGTCGAGACGTACAAATTAGCGTATAGGGAAGCTATTTTCCCCATACCAGAAGATGACAAGCCTACAGACGACAACCGGGAACTTCATTTGCGTCCGCCTGTTACGAGAAGACAACCTGGGCATCCGAGACGGAAGAGGATCGAGTCACAAGCATCCGAGACGGAAGAGGATCGAGTCACAAGAGTCCGAGGTCCGCGAGTTACAATGCAGCCGCTGCCACGCATCCGGCCATAATCGTAGGTCATGTAATGAAACTATCGCAGACTAGGCATTGTAAATAAAAACCTATTTTAAGAAAAACAAAGTTATTTACGTGTCCATGCTTGACATTATACATAAACTGTTATATTCAAATATAAACATCTTTATTTAAAGATGTACAAATGTTGTTAAACGGAAACGTTTATATTTACACACAGACAGTGGAAATTAAACTGAAACAGTTTACCTTGAAGGATAACATCGATAGCTAGACAGAAACAACGCAATAGTAAAAATGATGTTTAAAGTCTATTACCACACAAACTCTGCATCTTCAACCGAGGTGTCCATTCAAAATTGGTTGACCTTTCAAATTCTCATTCAAAGACAATTAATGTATGTCCAGAATTCAAGAAGCCAAGTCGATCGATCCTTTAAATTGGCTTGGAGTTTGGATTACACTGTTACGGTAAAATTGTCTTGGACATCTGCTTGGCCGAGGGGATCTGTCTTGGTTGCATCCATTCCCAGTGTAATAGTTGTAACCTTGAAAATCAGAGGCTTTGCTGGTGGTTGTTGAACTTGTAAAACATGAATTTGTCTTACAAGATGAACAACCCCAAGCTAAGCCTCTGGTTTCCAAGGTTCCAACCTTTACCCTGCAAATGGATGCATTCAAGACGGATCCCCAGGCCGAGTCGATATCCAGGCCAATTTTACGTTGACGACATTTGAAGACGAAGATGAAGCGATGAAATACTGTGAGCCTGAAGAAGGCGGAGTGTAGGCTACGAGAGCATTGCAGAAATCGATTGTCCGAGGTCCCCAGGTCATCTGAATGACCAGTGGACCCATGGGACACATCCATCCTCGGTATAATTGTTCGAGTCTTGGAAACCAGAGACACCGGATGTGACTGTTCAACTTGAAACATAAATTTGATTTGCAAGTTGAACAGCCACATCCGATGCCTCTGATTTCCAAGACTCGAATGATTATACTAAGGGGCATGTCTCCCATGGGTCCCCGGGTCATTCTGCAGAGGCAGAAGTCTTCTACGGAGGCAGAAGTCGAGCATCCGAGGTCCGCGAGTTACGGTGCAGCCCTGCTATCTTAATCCTAGGCATTGTAAATAAACACCAATTTAATTTTATGTGTAATCAAACTGTCGGCGAGTAGCCATTGTAAATAGACACCTATTTTAACAAAAAAAAAACGTTTATATTTACATGTTAAATTCAATAGTAAAACTGTTTACATGTCCATGTTTGTTATGTAATCAATCATGAATTAAACAGAGACGTCAATAATTAAACGGAAACTGTCTCTCTCAAATGGATAATAGAAAAAGTTAAACAAAGACGAGAACACTTAAACGAAGAGACGGAAGAGGATCGAGTCGGAAGCGTCCTAGGTCCGCGAATTACGGTGCAGCCGCTGCCACACGTCCGGCCATAATCGTAGGTCTTGTAATGAAATTACCGCCGACTAGGCATTGTAAATAAAAACCTATTTTAACAAAAAAAAACTTATTTACGTGTCCATGCTTGACATGAAACATAAACTTTCGTATTAAAATATAAACATCTTTATTTAAAGATGTACAAATGTGGTTAAACGGAAACGTTTATATAAACGGTGACTATATAATTTAAATGGATAATGTAGATTGTTACACAGAGATATTTCAAAACAATAACTCAAGTCGGTTCCCCCCCCCCCCCCCCCCCCCCCCCCCCCCCCCCCCTAGTTGAAGACTCTCCTTTCTCTATGATATCGGCTTGGCGCCCTTTGATAAGTATACGGGTAACATACTTTAATCTTAAGTAAGGGACATGCTTTTGTGGTAGGCGTAGCTTTTCACCTTCAAGTATTTGTTCGATAAACCGCATGACGTAAACGGCACAGTCGACACTTCCTCGTCTCTGTCATGGGGTTTCACTATCGTGAATTAGCGGGTACAGTAGAGTCACTGCCTCGCCCAACTCCATATCCATGCAATAGTCAAATAGTCTTCTTTGTTGAGATACACAAGTTGATGTTAGTTTCCCAGTTAATAAAGTACTGGTTATGGAACTTTATTTATGAAGGAATTGACCATTTCAAATGCGTCTACGGTGTAGACGTCACTTCGGCAAGAGGAATAATGCCTGTATTCTTGTTTATCATTGTCAAGAACCACCACATGGAAGCGTTCCTTCATGATTATTAGGAGGATGACTATATCAACTTTACGCAGGTTACGCGCAGCATCTCCGATCATAGCGATCATCGTGTCACACGCATCAGGCTGCTTGGACATAAACAGTGCCAGTGGTAGTGTGATGGAGGCGCACTTCTTATACGGATATGGTACTCTCCTTAGGGACTGCTGAATTATGCATACGAACGTGTCCATCACATCATTTGTCACCATTTCCTTTCCTTCAAGCAGAGTGAATAGATTTTTTCGTGTGGTGCTGACACAGGCATTCCTCCAGATGATAGTGCTGAGGTTAAACGATAACAATATAGTTAAACAAATTCAAACGTACATAAATGGTAAGAAAAAATATTAATTATTAATTTCAAAATTAAGTGCTTCCACTATTTGCTAAACGGAGACATTTGAAAGTAAATAGTAAAGTAAAAGTTAAACATGAACTCAAACACTTCATACATACTTGTCGATATAGCAGTTGAGGAAGATCGTTATCAACTCTTGCTCAACTAGGTCGAGCCGCGAATGTCCGGAGTATTTTTTTTTTCTCCGGAATGAAGTTGTGCCGTACTTGTTGGTATTGTTCGTTGCGGCTATTGTCCGGAGAGAGACGCTTTGTTCTTTTCGCACATCTCTTCAAACGTGGCATTCTTCGATTGGCGACCCTAATGACCGTGTCATTGTTAAACTCCGAGATCATCTCACTGACGGCGTCGGCATTCGCCGGGGCTACCTCCGTTGCATCTGGGCTTTTATTAGTAGCGCCTGTGCTGGGTACTTCATTTGTTTGTCTGGACGGCGCATTCGATTCTGATCATCCTTGCATTGCCTGAACCCGAGCAACAAGCCAAGGGAACTCAGTTGTCAATATCTGGCATGTCTACAGCAGATGTGCGGTGACATCGTTGCTTTTTGCAGTAGTCGAGGGATCTTTTGAAGCCAAGGGGAGAGTTGGCGTGTTGCTGTTTAGGGGGGAGTCCGTCCGCTCGGAGGACTGTCGTCTTGCATTCGTCGGCGTGCGGTCCCAACAAAAATATCTTCAGCCGCATTCTCGGAGACCAGATCATGAAACTAACATACGTAAGTAACACAATATCAGCGAAATGACAAAATTGAAACAATAACATAGGCTTGATAGACATATAAGTAATATACTTAAATGGTAAATATTATATTTAAATGGTAATACATAAAAGGGAACGGTAATGTCTATTGTTAAACGATAATGACAATTGTTAATCAGAGACAAATATTATTAAACGATTGAGACAAATGGTAAACGGTGATGTCCATTGTTACCTCCTTTCCCTCAAGAGATGACAATATGGCTTCTATCGACTCTTGCTTCCGGTCACTACTTTCACCGTAACATAGCATCCTCGGTGTCTTGCCAAAATTGACTTTGTTTCCACAACCTGTGAGCTCGTAAAACCAAATGTTCAGTGCGACCGAGCAACCCTTAATGAACCCCGTCTGGATCTTCTTTCTGGCTCATCTTGCATGCACTCGTGCTGCAGCTTGTGGGACGTCATCCATAAGCCACTTGTGCGTCGCCTGCGCCCAAGCGTATCATTCCATGCCTTGTAGATCATCGGCATAATCAACCATCCAATTTGGAACCGAGCATGACGTATTTGGGAAGAGGATTGTACTCATAAGGTACACCATCAGGAGTTTAACAAAATTTTCTTCTTCTCCACTCTGCCGAACAAGTTGCTCAAGAGTTCTCTTGATGGAGTCTATGTGTCTCTCGTACGTTTTGAGAAATACCTCTCTTCGAAAGACGTGCGCAATTTTTTCTTGTTAAAGACGACTACGTTTCCATCGCAACGTGCACCAAGAACAAGGGTGACATCTTCAGGCCTGAAACTTAGCAGGCTTGTCCTGATCTTGAATTTATTGGAGCTAACATCGTACCTTTGCAACAGGAAATCAAGAAGGGCCCTCTCTTGTAATAGCGCTTTCAACTAAGTAAATGCAGCGAACGGTGTCCTTCATATAAGTTCCCAGTGGCGTCCACTCATGTGAACTTTCAATTCAGCTATCGTCTCCACGACCGCCCATTAACTAGGTTTAAAGCCATAACTTCTCCTTCGAGACAATGATTTTTGCAGTGAGAGATGAAAAATTCAAAAACGGAGAGATTATTGCCTCTTCGGAATACCCTGAGCTAAACCCCGGTAGAATATCAATGGCCGTTGTGGTCAAACTACATCGCACTCGCATGACTTCCCATGCATACTCGTTACAAACTCTCGCATTTATCGTAAATAAATTCAGATTTCAAAAGAAAATACTTATTTAATTTTGAATCGCTATCTATGATACATACAGAGACTTAGTTATTTAAATAAAGCCATTGATATTTACACATAAAAAGTTAAAGTTAAAATAGTATAGTTTTGAAATGACAACAAACACTGATAGTTAAACAGAAACGTTTAAATGTAAACAGTAATAATATCTTTTAAACGTTAAGAATGAAAGAATGTATGTTACAAAAGTTTACATTAAAATTAACAAAGAACTTTATACAGCATCGGCTATCGAACTCGTCTCGCCTTTGTCACTGACGCAGGCTGTCCTTCAATCCAAAAGTATGTGTGCGGCATACTTTAGTTGTAAGTTCGGGACGTCCGTTTGCGGTACATGTATCTTTTACACATTTATGTTTTATATTTAAACGTAAACGGTCATGTGTAAACATAAACGTTTTTATTTAACGACTAGCTTTATTTATTAAATGGAAGCTTTGATGTGTAATTGGAAACGATAATTTTTAAAGGATAATGTATAGAGTTAAACATTCCGAGAAATATTAATGGAAAGTCAAAATTGATATTTCCAATTACTTATCTGCCTTTGACACTGCTATTGTCTCATCGGAAGCCTGCGGAGAGAGACGCTTTGTTCTTTTCGCTCTTTGCGCACGTCTCTTCAAACGTGACATTCTTCGCATGGCGATCCCAATGACCTCGCCGTCTTCATTTTCTGAGCTCATCCCGCTAGGTACTTCATTTGTTTGTATGGACGGCGCAATCGATTCTGCTCGTCCTTCCATTGCCTGAACTCGTCAATATCTGGCACGCCTGCAGCAGACGTGCGGGGACATCGTCGCTTTGTACCGTCGGGGCTGCTGCTGTGGTCGACGGATCTTTTGAAGTCAAGGGGGGAATTGGCGTCTTGCTACTTACTGGGGGAGTCCGTCCGCTGGGAGGACTGTGTGCGCGCATCGGTGTGGTACTAGGGGAATGACATCCAGCGCGATCAGAAAAGATTGGACTCTCATCTTGCATTCACCGGCGAGCGGCCCCAACAAAAATATCTTCATCCGTATTCTCGGTGACCAGCTCATGAAACTAACATACGTAAGTACCACAATTTTAGTGAAACGACACAATTGAAACAGTAACATATGTTTTCAAACATGAAAGTTTTATGGTTAACCGATAATTTAAACGGTAACATATTTAGGTGAACCACTTGAGCTGCACTCGAGCTGCAGCTTATGGGACATCATCCATAAGCCACTTGTGCGTCACATGTGCACAAGCGTATCGGCCCATGCCAGGTAGATCATCGACGTAATCGACGATCCAATTTGGAATCAAGCATGACGTATTTAGGAAGAGGACTATACCCATGATGTACACCATCAGCAGTTTGACGAAATTTTCATCTTCTCCCCTCTGCCGGGCAAGTTGCTCAAGAGTTCTCTTGATGGAGTTTGTGTGTCTCTCGTACATTTTCGAGAAATACGTCTCCTGGAAAGACGTGCGCGATTTCTTCTTGTCAAAGACGACTACGTCTCCATCGCAACGCAGACCAAGAACGAGGGTGACATCTTCAGGCCTAAAACTCAGCAGGCTTGTCCCGATCCTGAATTTATTGGTGCTGGCATTGTACCTTTGCAACAGAAATCAAGAAGGGCCCTCTCTTGGAATAGCGCTTTCAACTAAGTAAATGTTACGAACGGTGTCCTTCGTATAAGTTCCCAGTGGCGTCCACTCATGTGAACTTTCAATTCAGCCATCATCTCCACGACCGGTGTCAAGTAGCATCGCCCATTAACTAGGTTTAAAGACATAACTTCTCCTTCGAGATAATGATTTTTGTAGTGAGAGATGAAAAATTAAAAAACGGAGAGATTATTGCCTCCTCGGAATACCTTGAGCTAAACCCCGATAGAATCTCATAACGGAGATATTATTGCAATGGCCGTTGTGGTCAAATCACGTCGCACGCGTACGACTTCCTATGGATACTCGTTAAAACTCGTTAAAAACTCTCGCATTTATCGTAAATAAATTTACCCTTCAACAGAAAATACTTATTTACTTGTGAATCGTTGTTTATGATACATACAGAGACTTAGTTATTTAAATAAAGCCATTGATATTTAAACATAAACAATTAAAGTTAAATAGTATTGTTTTTAAATACAAAGAAATACGGATATTTAAACAGAAACGTTGAAATGTAAACAGTAACAAAATAGTTTAAACGTTAACAATGAAAGTTAAATAGAAATTGCCAAGTATAAAGGGAGCCGATCTTTATCATATGGAAACAATGATATTGACATGAACAAATTTCATAAGTTATTGCAAAAGAATGTATGTTACAAAGTTTACATTAAAATTAACAAAGAACTTTATACAGCATCGGTTGTCGAACTCGTCTCACCTTTATCACTGATGTTAGCTGCCCTCCCATCCAACAGTATACGTGCGGCGTACTTTAGTAGTAAGTATGGGACGTCCGTTTGCGGTATCCGTAGCTTTTCATCAGCAAGAAGTTGCTCAATGAACCGGATCACATACACTGAGCAGTCGACACTTCCTCGTTTTTGTCTTGGAGTGCTCCTGTCGTGAATGAGGTGATATGAGGACGTCGCCGGGTCGCCAAGTTCCATCTCGACGCAAGTATCGAATAGTTTCCGCTGTAAACAAATAAATTTTAAAGTTAAGATGGACAAATAGGAAGTACGATATTTATAAATAGGAACAAATAAATTTTAAAGTTAACACGGGAGCCTTACCATATCGTTGGCGTCTCTATCGTATTCCTCGCTCTGGCAGGAAGAGTAGTGCCTGTACTCTTATGTTATGTTGTCCAGAATAAGGAGATGGAAATGCTCATGCAAAATTATAGGCATGATTACGATGTCGACTTCATGTATGTTCCGCGTCTTCCACCATGTCGTTCATTTAGGAGAGGAATAGTGCAAGTGGACGAGTAATGGAAGCATGCTTCTTATAAGGATACAGTTCAAGCTTCAGCGACTTCTGAATGATGCAGACGAAGATGTAGACGACATCGTCTGTGACCGTATCCTTACCCTCCACCAACGTGAACACGGCCTCTCGTGTAGTCTGAACTGCGTCAGTCCTCCATACGACAGTCCTGATGTTAAATAGTGACAAACTAATTTAAAAAATAAAGTTCATAATTAAGTGGAAACTAATATAGTTAAACGCTAACTTACAAAGTTAAACTGAACGTACAAAACGTTAAATACTAACAACAATATTTAAACGGTAATTATATATATTTCAGTGATAACATAAACATATAATACTTACGAGTCTATAACACAGTTGAGGAAGATTGTTATTATCTTCTCTTCAAATTGGTCGAGACGCGACATTCTTGCATATTTTTTCTTCTTCGGAACGAATTTTTTCTACGCGTCATCGACTCTTGTACTACCATAGAGTCTTTAATCGGTAACGGTACCGGTAAGGCCATAGCGTCTTTATTTGATTCAGGTGCCAAAGTGGGCTGAGTCGACTCCGGTAATGCCACAGAGTCTTTATTTACTTCTAGTGCCATTGTGGGCAGGATTGTGTCTGCCTTCGACGCGCAACTGTCGTATGCCAGTGCCGGTGCCTCCAACACAGGGAGTTCACTGACAAGGGATTCAATTATCCTCTAGACATCGGCAGTCGCATCATCAGGCCGAGACACATCCATTGCAGCTGGTGGAACCACTGCCTGTCCTTTTTCCAATGGCGTGCTTGGAGCTAAAGTTGGCTGAGCCTCTACTATTGTTGGTTCGACAACAGTTGGTACTTCTGTTGCCTCGACGTCAATCGGCGAAGGGAGAGACATCGTTGATTTCCTCCACGCAAGCCTCTTCCTGCGCGGGACTCTTTCGAATGCTCTCGCAAGAAAGTCGTCTTTGGCAATCGCCGGGGCTGCGTCCGTAGCATCGAGGCTGCTGGAGATGGTATCATAGTCAGACGGCGGAGGGAGTGACGTCGTCTTGGCCTGCGAACGTGCCTCCAGAGCATCCACGCGAGCAACAAGACGGGGGAACTCTCTCGCCATTATCTCGCACGCTTGCAATAGACTTCTAGTCAGCTCGTCGCCTGTTGCTATCGGGGGGGTGAAGGGGGGCTTGCCCGTCGGTAAGAAGTCCGTGCGTGGGGAGGGCTCCGAGAAGGTGATCGGCGTCAGACGCGCTTTAACGATGTTGGCTAATCATCTTTCTTTCTCGCAGGTGGAGCGGGAGTTTTGCTCGCCAGCGGAACGGGAGCAGGAGTGGGAGCAATATCACCTCCGAGGCCGGTAGCAGCTCCGTGACGGGTGGCCCCAACAAATATTTCTTCTTCCAGGTTCGCGGCGACCAGTTCGGGAAACTAACAATTGTAAAAATCCAATACTTTTAAACAATAAACATATGGTGTTATACGGTAACAAAATAATTCAAACATTAACCAAATTGTTTCAATACTAATTATTAGGGGTCGTTTGGTTCGCGGTAATGTGAAAATATTACCGCCTGTTACGTGGTAATCTGAAAAGATTACCACGTTTGGCATTGCACTGAGAAAGATTACCACTTGTTACATTGTAATCTGGATGGTAATATGACATTACCAATAGGGGCCGTTTGGTTCGCGTTAATGATATATTACCACGTAATGAGATTACCATGGTAATAAGATCGGGAATGTTATATGCCTAGGAATGTTGTGGTAATTTATGATAACCATGTTTGGTTGGAAACTCATATTAAATGGTAATCAACTTGGTAATGTTCTAAATTTCCCAAAATACCTTTATGTCTACCGTTTTATGCAAATTTAAATTTATTAAAGTAAAATAAATTTTTGATAAAAAATTAAAATTTCAAAGCTAAACATATTCCCAAATTAATGTTATTTAAATTTAATTTTTTTATCCAACAAATAAAATATGAAAATTATTATTTTTAAATAAAGGTATATTTGTCCAAAAAATATTTAAGATTATCACCCACTTGGTAATCCAACATAGCCACCTATTTTGGTGGTAATGGGATTACCAAGTTTCTTGGTAATCTTCCAAAGTTGGTAATCACACATTACCATCAATATTACCACCACCATCCATCCAAACGTGGTAATCTGAAAAGATTATCACGTAACAAGCGGTAATGTGAAACCAAACGCCCCCATAAGAGAATATTACCAAGAAGGTGGTAATCCTATTACCACCAAATTTGGTGTCTATCTTGGATTACCATGGTAATCTCATAACTTTTTATATTTTACCAAATTGATTACCATAAACCAAACAAGGTAATGAACTATTCCCAATAATAAGAGTTCCCAACCAAACATGGTTATATCAAATTAGCACAATATTCCCAACCATATAACATTCCCACCCATATTACCATGATAATCTCATTATGTGGTAATATGTTATTACCACGAACCAAACGGTCCCTTAAAGTTAAACACTAAAACCATTTGTTAAACACAAAAACATATACTTAAACGACAAAAACTAAACTTAAATAGATTCATTACATCTTTTTCTTCAAGTGATGAAAATAAAGTTCCTGCCGACACTTGCTTCAAGTAGCTGTTCTCACCGTAGCACAAGATCCTTGGAGTCTTGCCAAAATGCAACTTCTTGCCGGTGCCGGTGAGCTCATAGAACCAGGTGGTCAACGCAACCGAGCAACCTTTGACATATCCCGTGTTAGTCTTATTCCCGGCGCATCTCGCTTGCACTCGAGCGGCCGCTTGTGGAACGTCCTCCATTAGCCACTTGTGGGTCGCTTGCGCCCATGCATATCGTCCCATGGCTGGTAGGTCATCGACGTAGTCAACGATCCAAACAGGAACAGAGCAGGGAGTGTTTGGGAAGAGGATAGTACCCATGAGGTACACCATGAGGAGCTTTACAAAATTCTCCTCTTCCCCCATCTCGCGAACTATACGCTTAAGTGTTCTCTTGATGGAGTCTCTATTTCTATCGTAAGATCTTCAAAAATACCTCAGCTCGAACACCGAGTGTGTTTTCTTCTTCTGGAATACGACTGCGTTCCCATCACAACGTAGACCAAGGATGAGACCCACATCTTAAGGCCTGAAACTCACGAGGCTGGCCCCGATCCTGAATTTGTTGTTGCGGTCATCGAACCTCTGCAGCAGAGAATCAAGGAGGGCTCTCTCTTGGAGTACGGCTTCAATCTCGGTCAAAGCCGCGAACGGTATCCTTCTGATGATCTCCCAGTGTCGTCTAATCATGTGAACTTTCAATTCATTCAAAATCTGTTCAACCAATGTCAAGTAGCATCGGCCGTTAACTAGGTTGATCACCATGACCAAAACCCTACAAGAAGAACAATACATCTGTTTAGAGTCATTTATTAAACCATAACTCTATGTATTAAACAGAAACCTCCTATGTTAAATAGAAACCTCATTTGTTAAAAACAAACCTCGATACTTAAACAGAAACCAAACTTGTTAAACGGAAACGACATGTATTCCACAGAAAATCCAACCATTACACTGATACTTTTAAACACAACTTAAAGCCATATCAAATTAAAGGGGAAACATACATTATAAACATTTGAAAACAAAATGACTGTGCATAACCATCGAAAAATCTCCTTCACCACATCACTCTCGCTTTCGATCCTGTGCACAAACAAACAAAACCCTATCCGGAAAATCTCGCTGCAAACTACAATATCATCCAATAATGAAACCATGAAAACATACGGCCAAAAACAACAAAGACAATACTTTACAAACGAAATGGCAAAAAACAAAAGAAAAACCGCACAACTTCATCGCCTCATTACCTTGGTTGGAAAACTGATGAAATCTCGAAGACTAGAGCGGGAGTTCTCTTTCGAAACACTACTGAACAGGCGATGATAGCAAGATGCCCAGGCGATGAAGAGACGATAATAGGAAATAACCGACGTCAGTAATGGTGTTCTCTTGGGATTAAACAAATAAAAATAAACCGCTTCTTCTAAAAACGGAAACATCATTGCACACAAAGGCATTATAGTCAAACCACCTCACAAATGCCACAACTTCCCACGTAAGGGTAATTTCGTCATATAAATTCAAACTTAATTCCGTCAATCACCGTTACAGCTCTGGGGGTTTAAAATTCTTTCAATTCAAAAGGAGGGGGGTTTTAGGGATATGCAAATTTGTGGAGTTTTTTTTTGTGCATATGGCAAACTTTGGGGGTTTTTTTAGTAATTTTCAATAAAAATAATAATATTTTAATATAATAGGTTTACCAGATAGTTTTACTGAATTAGGTGGATGCTAACTTGGTTAAGTCAACAAAAAAAAATTGATTTTTCTCCATCATCAAAATTCTAAACTGAAGACAATAAACAAAAAACCCATTTCTAAACTCTAAATAACAAACTTTTGAAAGCTTTGCAGTTTATTTTTATAATTTAAGGTTTAAAATTTAGGGTTTATGGTTTAGTATTTAGAATTTAAAATTATGGGTTTAGTGTTTAGTTTTTCGAGTTATATGGTTTTTGAGTTAAGATTTTAGAGTTTTAGATTTAACGTTTATAATATTTTTTCGGTTTTATAGTTTATGATTTGATTGTTTTGAATTTAAAATTTTAACAGGGGTATAAAAGTAATTTTGAATCTAAACTGGGGTTGGCTCCGACCCGGCCCATTCATTCCTTTGTTTCTCTGAGCTCGGGGAAGGAAGGGTTTAGCATTCTAGGGTTTCACACTCACAGAGAGAGACAGAGAGAGACAGAGAGGGAAAGAGGGAGATGCCGCTATACGATTGCTTGCTGATGATGAAGCAGTCATTGACGAGGGTTGGGATGGAGGATCTGGTGGGGCGTGTGGTGAGGCGGGTCTACCAGCGCAATGGCGTCATCACGGATATCAAGTCCTTTGGCACTGTTAAACTTGGCTATGGGATCAAGAAGTTGGATGGACGCCATTACGAGGTATTTTCTTTCTTTGGTATTCAAATCATTCTTTCACTGTTTGGTTGCACTTATGAATTTATAAGATTGTGGGTGATGTTGGTGTTTGCTCTCATTGGTAAGATTAATTGCACTTTGTATTGGTTAATTTGATTTTGATGTTTTTTTATAATTTGAGGTGGGATTTATGCAAAGCAGTGTATTTCTTTTGAAAAGGTTTGATTTTTCTTTTCTTGATAGAAGAGAGTTTAAGTGGATTAGGGTGGAAATTGTTTTCCTTTGTGAACAAAGCAAATTGTTGGTCTTCTACATTATATCTCATACTATCAATTTTGCTTATCTTCTTGCTGGAATGAGCTACATTACTGTTTAATGAAATAGATGCAAAAATTTTCTGTAGGAGTTGTTAGTTACTTAATGGATTCCTGCTGTTTTCTCTGCAAAAAGTTTCCATTTTGACAATTATGTTTAGACTTAAGATCATTCTCGTATGTCTTCCATAATTATGTCAAATTTTCATCTTCTTCCTCTGTTATATGTTTGAATGACTTTTGTATGATTGCAATCTCTGGGAACTTTGGAAATTTACAGCTTCTCTATATAATTCATTTTTCCTGTCAATCTCTAGTACTTGTATTAATTTTTTGCTTCTGGATCCATCAAACACTTTTTCTTTCTGTCCCGTAGAGTTGACATGTAGAAGTTTATGCACGAAATAGCAGTCAGTCATAAACAGACTAGTGATTCACCTGAGAACTACGTTCTGGGCCAGAATCTTAAAAAGCAATTGTATAAAACGAAAGATGCAGGAATTTATTTGATATCTTTTAGCTTATTGCTGCAAATTACGTTGTTTAAACTTCAAGCTTGATTGAGGATTTGCACACCACCATTTTATCACATTGGTTGTCTTCTAAAGTACAATTTTTTGATAGAATACTCACATCCAGTCCATAAACATGCAAGTTTTTACTCAGCGAATGATACCGTGCGCATGAGCCAGGAACCTCTGCCTCTCAGTGGAGATCTGTGAAAACTGTTCTATCTGTTGGAGGTCTTAGATTTGAAATTGTTAATATCTAATTTCAGTTATTTATCTGATATCCATATCTGACGAGGTTACCTGATGGATTTCAGCATTCTCTTCTCAATGGTTTTGGTGTAAGTTGGAAAATATTGGTGAAGTAATCTATTTATGCCATAGTATGTGAAGCTTTGATGTAGATGATTAGTATATATAGTTGAATATCACATCCAAGTGACTTTCAACAAGAACTAATAAAATGATATGATGAGAATTTCAGGTTCATCCTTCACCCAATAAAATGCCACAGGGGATTGACTCTTATCTATTCTGAATTTGTTGGTAGGAGTAACCACCGTTCAATCTTTCAAAGTCAAAATTTCTCTAAAGGTGACTTTTTAAAAGCTTCCAATTTTTAAGATGAAAATGTCTAATCGTGAATGAGGTTAGATTCTATTTCTAATTGCTTTGTTTCGTTCTCAGTTAGAGTATTCCTGAATCAAATTCCATTGTATAAGTGATTTTAATGACAAAAAAAGGTTATAATTGAAGGTTCTTCACTTCAAATCAACCAAAACAATCTGCTGTTATGGATTCTGTTTAATTTCTAGACAGTGCTTATTTATTTTTATTATGGTTGTTATTCCCATTTCTATTTTAGTAAGTGAAGTATTTAGTTAGTTAAATCTGAATAAAACGATGATTTATTGGAAGGAAATAAACTATCTAAATAAATCAGGATAACTGTATTTTTAAGATTCTGGAACTTGATTAAATCAAGACAGTAAATATATGGCAAAAGATTATGCTTGCAGTTTTGCCTGTTCTTTCGATCTGAACAAACTTCTTGTTCCATTCAGTGTGAGCTCTCAATCATACAAACCATTGGAATCTTTCCATTTTTCATAAGTTTATTGACAGGCCTGCTTGAATTTTTTTGGTTCTCCAGGGCCAACTCACGCAGATGACCTTTATGGTTCCTCCTGCCTTTCCCAAGGAACTTCATTATCTTAACAAGGAAGACAAATTGTTGCGCTGGCTCGTGGTGAAACACAGGAACACAAGATATGGATTAGAGTTTGTCAATGAATACGACGGAAAGGATGAGTTAAGTCTGTTCCGGACAGGTGGTTTATACAGCAGGAAAGATGATGATGAGGACGACGATGATGACGACGACGATGATGATGATGATGAAGACAACAATGAAGGTGATGAGGGAAATAAATAAAATGGACCAAGTATGTTGGGGATTTACCATTTTGTTAATTTAAATCCTTTGATCGTCTCAAGCTGACACATTGTTCTGTAGCATCTCAGTTTGAAAATTTATTTCTGATGCCTCTGTTTTGTTATTCAGATAATTATACATGCCAAACAAACCAACAATACCATAATCTTTTTTTTTTTTTTTTTTTTTATAATTTTTTTGTCAATTGAAATGTTAGCATGTTGTTAGAGTTGTATTTATTTGATTGCATTGGATGATAGAATCTTTAATTTCATAAAAGTAAATTTTAATATTGATCAAACTCTGATATAACTACAAAATTAACCCAAGTACGGATTCTTACCAACTCTGTATGAGTTTTTATTTTATGAAATGTTCTTTTATTCTTAAATAATAATAATAAAATAAAAATAAAAAATAAAAAATAAAAATAAAATGTAATTAATATTTTGATAAAGGGCTCAAAGTAAATTTCGCTTCAAAATCCCGCCTTGGGCGCTCGCCGCCGGTTTGTTGCCGTTGGCCCGGCTCCGTTCGCCGACCATTCTTGCCGAGCTCGAGCCGTGCCGTGCCCGCTCCAGCCCGGCTAGTCGGCAGAGACCCACTGCCAATGCTCTTAGCATGCCGCCGGAGTCTCACTGTCAGGTCATCTCTCTCCCCGGAAGACCGCCTCCGCTCCTTCCTCGCCGCGGGAAAGCTCGACGACGCTGTCGCCTTCCTACTTTCCCGCGCCTCCCACCCAATCCCCAACCCCCCTTCCATCTCTTCCTTCAACCTTGTCCTCTCCTCCCTCATCCGCGCTCGCCGCTTCTCCTCTGCCCTCTCCCTCTACTGCTCCATGCGCCACTCCGGCGTTCCCCCCGACCTTGTCACCCTCAACATCCTTGTCAATTGTCACGTTGAATGCGGACGCACTGATCTTGCCCTCAAGGTGTTCGACGAAATTCCCTACTGGTCTTTCTCTCCCAATGTGATCTCTTGCAACACTTTGATCAAAGGGTTCTGTAGAGATGGAAGAATAGAAGATGCTCTTAGAGTTTTGTGTGGAATGAGGCTCAATGGACCATCCCCTGATAGCCGAACTTACTCCATATTGATTGATCATGTTTGTCAGCATTCAAATGCGAGTATGGGATTGTGTTTGATTCAAGAAATGCTGTGGATTGGATTGGTGCCGAGTGCTGTGGCTTATAATTGTGTTCTTGCTGGACTTTGTAGGGAGAGTAGGATGAAAATGGTGTTGATGTTTTATGCAAGAATGGTGAAGTTGGGGATTGACGCGAATGTGGTTTCCTACACTGGTTTCATTAGTATGTTGTGTGTGGAGAAGAGGATTGATCAGGCAAAGTTGATATTTTGTGAGATGCAACAGAAAGGATTGTCTCCAAATGTTGTAACTTTTACGGCTCTGATTCATGGGTTGGCTTCTGCTGGAACATTTGAAGAAGCTATTGATATGGTCCAAGAGATGGTTCATTGTGGTCTTAGGCCGAATGTAGTAACATACACTGGTTTCATGGGAGTGCTCTGTCAACAAGGGATGGTGGAAAAGGCGTTGCGGTTGTTTGAGGTGATGAAAGGACAAGGATTAGAACCAAATGAGTTCACATACACAACCCTGATTGATGGCTTATGCAGAGAAGGAAGGATGGAGGAAGCAATCCAGTTCTTTGATAAAATGGAAGAAAGTGGATTTCAAAGTAATGTTGTTGCTTATAATATTTTGATATGTGGATTTTGTAGAGTGGGGAACATGTTGAAAGCTGAGATGCTTCTCCAGGAGATGGTTGGAAAAGGACCCAAACCTGATGTAGTTACATATAATACATTAATAGATGGGTACTGTAGAATCAATAAAGTAGAAGCTGCTAAGAAGGTTTTGAGTGACATGAAAACTGGTAATGTGAAACCAAATGTGATTACCTACAATACATTAATGTCTGGTTTATGTAAGATTGGGGAACTTGAGCAAGCTTTATATTTTGTGGAAGAGATGACTCGTAATGGACTAGAGCTTGATGTCATCACATATACTATACTTTCACATGGATATTTTAAGTCCGGCGAGTGCCATGATGCGGAAACTTTATTGCACCATTTTGCTGATAACGAGATAGAACCTGATGCTCTAACTAATGCATGCATGCTTCATGGATATCATAGAACAGGGCAGGTAAGAGAAGCCCTGAATATAGTTAGAAGGATGGCCGAAAAGAAGCTTTGTACAAATGTAATTTATTACAATGCAATGCTGTTGGGACTTTGCATTAATGGTGAGATCAAGGAAGCAATTAAATTGATTCATGAAATGATCATTGAAGACATCTCTCCATCTACTGTTGTGGTTTCACTTTTTATGGAGTATGTCTATAGATTTGGTCAGATTGATAAATTTCTGGAATTGCTGCCTGTTACTGCTGATGATTGTGGAGGTTGATGCTCATTCGAGCTCATGAAATTTAACAAAGCTGCCATCTTTGGGCGGATACCAATTGGGAGACTATCATCAAGATGATAATATTTCTTGTGCAATGCCTTCTTTGGTCAACTAAATTTGTTGACGGCAATTATTTCTTGAAGTGTATCATGCTGCCATCCTTTATTTGTTGTTCCATGATGGTGCTCCAAGTATATTGCGAAATGAACATTTGCTGAAGAAGTGATCTTACAAAGAGGGGGTCTGACATAATTCAAACTTGTGAAGGTTGGGATTTGTCAATATTTTCTTTTTCTGCTTTTGCTTTATGTTAGGATTAACATTGCAGTTTTAATGAAGATTCTAATTACATGGATGGTTTGAAAAATGATTTTTTTTTATAATTAGAATAGATGAAGAGGAATTCTTATGCTATATACATGGTTAGGCTATTCAATTTAATGGCGAAAATACTAAATAAAATTTTATTTCTCATATTTTCTTCTACTTTCTTTTGCCTGGTACATCCTTATTGTTTACTGTTCTATTTGGAATATTGGAATATTAATTATAAGCGAGTTTTTACTGATAGTAACGATATATTGTTAAGAATTGTTCTCAATTACTTTTGACAGTGCTCATTCAATCTTTCGTCTTTGATTTATAAATTTAATTCTAATTAAAACCTTGGTGTTTTCACAAAGTAATTCTGAAACTTCATCTTATGAGTGAAAACTGTCTTTGCTAGTCTCTTGGATAAGTTGTTTGTTTATTCAGGCATGCATATAAACTTTTCTTGTTTCCCAGTTATACGTTTTCTATGTGCATATGGCTGATCATGGTGATGTTCTTGATGCAGGTACATCGTACATGAATCTTTTGCAGCCAATAACTTTATTCATTAAGAGTTGATAATTAATATGAATATGGTCACTAGTTTGTAAAACCCTTGATTGGAAACCTGAGGCAAGAATTTTTCTCTGAGAAATTTAATCTCTATGCAGCTGCTGATATTGCGGTCTTTCAACATTATTCAAAGGTTATTGCATCATGGTCACATGTTTTACATGAAAGCATCAGAAGGTAATAGGCTTGCTGCAGTCACCCACCTCCTCAAAGGTGTAGATCTAGGTTCAATTCCTGTGTATTATTCTATATGCTTATAGTTTTAAATTTAAAGAAAGGAAATTGCAATAACTGCTTATGTTTCTATGCAGTTCGCCTGACTAAGTTCATTCCTAAGAAACTAGCCTGAGTTTTATGCCTAATGCTACATTTTTTTTATTCAATCATGCTACCTAACTGTCTAAATCAACTCTATTCAATTCTATATTTCTAGATGGTTGCAATTTTTTTCCCCTACTTGCATTTTCCCTATAATTCCTCTACAAATCAAATTTTCCTCATCAATAATTATCAGACTTAGAACATAATTCTCTGTGAGCCCTAATGTTTTGGTATGGCGCACCATAAGCCATTTTTTATATATTTATTTCTATGGCCTGTGTTATTTCATCCCCTGACACCTATGCTATTGATGCAATTAATCAGGTCAACAATTTCTTCAAGAGCCTTGACAAACAGACAACTCTGGCAACCGATAGAGAGAATACAATTTATGAGTATGCTTGTTTCTTGCTATTGTCCATTCTCTTTAACTGTTGTTATGGACTCTTTCATTGGACAAAAATATCATGCAGGATTATGGCGCAAGTGAAGGCTGATGCCTATAGTGAATCTTTAAGTTTGTTGTCTGAGGATCTTAGAGGTACCATGGTACTCCACTTTTTACTCTGATTTGCTTGTTGCAGGCTCCCACTAGTGGACATGAGGTTCTCTGATAATTAACTCTGTATTCCTTTTTGCTTCTTCTAGATCAATTGTGCCATTACACTGCAGAATGCAGATGTGTTTTGAGAAGGAATTCAAACTAGAGCTTCAATATTGTGTGCCTGCTGCTGCTTCTGTGTGTCTGCCCAGTGGTCTGTGGTTGATGCAATTGGTGTTCACAGATGCTTAGGATGTATATTTGGGCAGTTGCCTGATTTTCTATACTTTATAAATTTCAAAAATAGTTGCACATTATTATAGTACTTAAAACTTTTGCATCTGTCTAAATGATAAAGATAAGCCCCATTTGGCTCTGGTTTTTTTTTTTTTTTCCTTTTCTCATCAAATCAGATATGTCTCTGATAATTGGCTGGGATTTCAGTGATGGGGCGTTAACACTAAAAAGGCTGTGTTTGGATTGATTTTAAAACTAACTGATTAGTCAAAAATAAGTTTTGATTTCAGATAGATTATTGGGTTGCTTATAATTCTGGTTTTTGTGATATTTATTTGTTTTTGTAAAAAAGTATGGTTAAATAACTTGTCAAACGCAATGTATCAACTAATAATTTTCACATGAGTTTGAATTTCAAATTATGAGCAGAAATATTGTTAGTGGAATGCATATTAACTACAAAACTTTTACTTAGAAAACTGTTGGGACAGAAAACAGTATTTGTGATATAATAAATAGTCTTATATATATGTACAGTTCGGTGTAAATTCTATGAACTCATCCAATGTGTTGTGTTTGATAAAACTGTCAATTATACATGTGTTCAGTAATGGCCGTTGAAAGCATGTTGTGCCACCAAAGTATACTGCAACAACCTTTTTGATTTTCTTGTTTCCAAAATGAGGCTTGAGTTTTATGGTTTACAAGACAAAACTTTGAAAAGTCGAGTATGTATTTGAGATAATTTTTTAATGGAAATTTTTTGTAATATTTTTATGATGGGATCTTGGCTTTGGACTAATGTCCCCATCTTTTGTACTTGTTTTGCTGATTTGCATGTCAGTGTTGAATGAGCTTATTACTACATTGTTTAAATAATTCTTTTATTGATTATGATGTAGACCTTGGAAATGAGGCAAATAACTGCATCGAAATTTTCATTTTGTGTGAGGTGCGTTATCATATTATATCTTATATTACCAAAATAGATATACTTAATAAAAGGAATCGATTGAAATTAGTCATTAAATAAAAGAGTCGTAATTAATTCACCTTGTCACGCCCACTAGTTGATTTTGATAGTAAAAAAGAATTTGAAACCAAAGTAAGACCAAAAAGCAAGGAATTATTAGAGCAAACGGAATTTCATAAACTCAAAGTATAGAGGATTGATCAAATTAGTGGAAGTGTATTTGAAAATGGTGGTTAATGATGACGAGGAAATAAATGAGTAATTGAAGATTAAGACCAAAGTGAGGCTTTTTTTTTATAATATTGTAAATTTTTTTTTTTAATTACCAAAATAAGCAAATTTTTAAAAAATTACATATCTAGGCAAAACGGTAATTTAATTACCGTTTTGCATAGATTTAATGGAAAACGGTACCAAGCTTACCGTTTTCATGCTTTTGCAATGAAAACGGTGAGCATGTTACCGTTTTCAGTTATTTTTATTTTTTTTTAATTGCAGCAACACCAAATCACTTGGCTCTGGCTTTTCGGAACTTCACCGGTTGTTTACCGAGCTAGTTGCAACGTTCTCCGGCATCAACTTGGACAAGGTAGACGTCCACAAAGTTTTGGGTTGGTTCCATTACAGCCTCCACCTCTTCCTCCTCATTGTCAACAACAACAGCAACATGATGCTCTCCCTTGTGGTTATATGTTTATAAAGTGCATGCATGCATGCATGACAATATGGGATCTTTTACGTGATTTCGCATGGGGAAAAAAATACAAAAAAGAGAAGCCTCACTGAGGATGGAATCACTGCGTTATGTGGTTGAGAAGAAGAGAAACACGGTCATGCAAAAGCACCAATAACGCCATCAAGAACCACTGGAACTCCACGCTCAAGAGGAAGTTCTCCAACGGCGGTGGTGGTCATCATGTTCAGCTTCAGCACTACGATTGGCTGCCATCAGATCTCGAGTTACAACACGAGGATGTGCGACCATTGAAGCGAATGAGCAGCGTTGGTCCGATGATGTCTGGTGGAGGGCTTTGCTTTAACCCGAGTAGTCCGTCAGGGTTTGACGTTAGTGATTCGAGTCGTCATAGCCATCCGATGATGGCGTCGGTGTGGTCGGGCTTGGGATCAGCATCGCCACTCCTCCTTCTCCTCCTCCACTATCACCGCCTCAGCCTCAGATATAGTTTCCTCCCCACGATGATCCGGTGACTTCCTTATCCCTCTCTCTTTCGCTCCCCGGATCAGATCCATCCGACTCCTCCGACCACCATCCTCCAGCGCCGCTCTCAGAACCGAAGCGGATGAAGATCGACGACTTAGATAGGAGGCCATCCATGTTACCCTTTAGTGCCGAGCTCCTAACCGTGATGTAGGAGATGATCCGTAAGGAAGTCAGAAGCTACATGTCAGCACGAGAACACGGCGCCGGAATACATCACTGCCTTGTGTGCTTTTGCATGGAGGAGGAGAGAGATGGAGCTAATGATGCGTTCTTGTCACGGGCTTGGTTTTGTGGAAAAATGAAAAATAAACTGAAAACGGTAACATGCTTACCGTTTTCATTGCAAAAGCATGAAAACGGTAAACTTGTTACCGTTTTCCATTAAATATATGCAAAACGGTAATCTAATTACCGTTTTGCCTAAATATGTAATTTTTTTAAAAGTTGCTCATTTTGGTAATTAAAAAAAAAATTTACAATATTATAAAAAAAAAGCCCCAAAGTGACACTGCAAATGTGATAAATATGGAATATTAACACCAAATTGACCTAACGCATTGCGCCCAAAATTTAATTTGAGAATTGGGGAAAAAAATGAAGTAAATGAATGATCTCAGATTAGTGTATAACATTAGTAATTTTATTCTTTACCTAATTAACATATAATTACCAACCACGTCTAACAATCACAATCACTTATGTAGAACAATGGGTGAAACTTTTGATGGGTCACCAATCGACAGCCAAATCTTACTTTAGGTACTAAACTTCAATTTATATCTTTCTGGTCAATGGGAGGTCACATGAGCGATTCCGGGGAGAAATCACTGATATGGACGCTGGATTTGCCACATCGACCAAAGATGATTTCGCAAGGCACATGGCTAGTTGAATGTGACATGTTACCCATAAGGCTACTTCACCCCATTAACATGCCATGTTAGCCAACTTTGCCACATCACTCACCTTTTATTCTCCATCTTGTCCACTCGAGAGAGAGAGAGAGAGAGAGAGAGAGAGAGAGAGATCCCTAAAAGAAACTAGTGGTGAGACTAAAATCCCCAAATCCCTGAAAGGAGCTATTGGTCTTAGATGTTCCTCCTGGTTGAAGATGGAACAGAAAGAAGTAGAAAGGCAATGCTACATTTACATCGAAGGAATTTACAAAGAAGAAAGACAAAGAGGTTAAAGATAGTAACAGAAAGGGAGTTGCAAAATATTTGTTGTTGTTTTTGTGTGTGTTTATTATTGTACTAATTCCATATTTTGGATAAAGTTACACTTGCAAAACAATTTTGTAAATGTTGTACATCTTTTGTGGTTATTATTAAAGAGCTACCTTGCAAGAGATTGTTTAATGAAAATTTTTTTCAAACCTTGAATTCAAAATTTTTTTTTTCTTTGTTTTTCAAGGGAATTAGGTAGTCATCTAGTGAAAGAAACATCAATGCATATGCCTTTTGATTCTTTTTTTTTTTTTTTAATTTTTTGAGAAATTATTTTTTCTCTGTTTTTCTCTTTTGATGTTTAATGGTTTATGGTATGATGAATTTTATTTTATAGAGCTTTGTGTGTCGATTCTAGAAAGATCAAACTTATATATTTGCCTCATGTGAATTTTCCATTGGTTGTGACTGTAGGGATTTTCTTGGTAAGTTTCTGCAAGAAGGTTTGGGATGCTATTAAGATCAAGACAGAGTTACCAAAGGAGGTGAATATATTGCAGCCATTTTGGTGATTGTTTTTTGGAACTTTATCATCTTTGCTAATTGTTTTTTCTTTCTTAGGTTTTTGTGTAAATCTTTGTTATTATGGTTGGTTATTATAACTTTGTTTTCCTTAAGTTGTTTGATTGATTGGAAACAACCCAAATAACTATAGGGTTGTTAATTCCTTAAGTTATTTGATTGAGAACAATCATATTAATTGTCCTTGGATTCCCAATACATTTCCCTTACTAAAATCCTCAATAAATCAAACACATTAATGTAGTTATGTATGTCATCCTTCTTTGTGGTTTCTTTGTGGTTTCATGATTTATGGTTTCATTTCATTGTTTTGTTTCATGTTTTGTACTTGAATCAAATTAAGATGAGAAGAAGGTATATACAATATATATTTTCATCTATGTTTTGTTTCATGATTTGAGGGGAAAGATAGATATCATGCTTTTCTTGTTATTTGTGTTCTGAATGTTATTATTAATCAATTAATTGTTGATTGTAACTTTTTTTTTTTTAGCCAAAACCAATTGTTTCATGGTTTCCTCAATTTTCACATTTGTCTACTTCTAAATTTGAGATTGTCATGAATGATGGAAAGCATACTGCTACCCTTTTTGTGGACTTTTTAGTGATGCATTTCTTTGGATTCATGCATCACCAATTCATGGTTTCTATGAAACTATGGTTTCCAAACCCAATGTCTATTTTCAACGTTTGAAAATATAGCTTGATTTTGGTTGAATTCTGTTGAACATGTATTAACCACCAATAATATGTTCATGGGAACTCTAATATGAAGCAACTATCCATGATCATAACTTTCAAAAACTCCATATTTTTTTCATTTATCTTCTAAATATTCATAATGGGCTTGCAATACCTATGGTATTTAATTTTTCTAAAAGCATTAACATATAGACTTCAATTTGCAGATATTAAACACATTTGTTGGATAAAATTAAACTTTTCAGCTGGCATTTCATCTTGTTCTGAATAAATTCAGAGAGAGATGTCATTTAATTGACACTTTTGTGGAAAGTAATTAGGTTTAGTTGATTAGCATATGTCACCTACCAACTCAAATGATACAGTATCTGGTTCTAATGCTATAGATGTTTGTGTGATTTATGCACATATTCATACCTTTATTATTTGAACATTAATATGCTTCAATTTTCAACTTGACATTGATTATCATTAACAATTATTGTATGTGGTTCTTTTTCATTCTTATTTAATTAATCAGTAATGATTTTATGTTTCCATTTTCATGACCTACCGTTCATTCTCGTCAGCAAGATTTGGTTTGTCTCCATACTTATTTAATACTTTTATAATGATTTGCTCTAAATAACCTATTTATATAACTTGTAGATCTTATGCTAGCTTTGGATAGAGAGAGATCATTGGAAAAAGTAGAAGCAAGAAGAAAAAGATTTGTTCCTAAAAGTTGAGGTAATTTTTTTTTTAAAATTGTCCTACTTTGAATTTGATTTTCTTTCAATGCCATTTAACATGGTTGTTCATTTATGATTTGGTTGTACATTTTACTCGAATTGGGTGATTACTTATTAGGCCTAGGTTTTCGGATTATATATTCTAGTAGTCAAATGCAGTGCATTTATGTTAAATGTTACATTCTTAATTGATCTTATCAGTGTCTATGCCCTTGATTACTTGTGATGAACTTAGAAGTTCAAATTTTCTGTTAAATCTTGGTGGAGATTAAATTTCCTATAATCTCTTGTTTAATTTATCTATTTATTTATTTGTTATTTTTTAGAAACTGTTAGTGTTCTCTCATTGTAGGTTGCAATTTACTTTTATCAAAGTACTTTCTTTCTTTCTTGCAATTAGTAGGTCATTGTAAATTGTTTTATTGTAAATGTTGGATTATGTTTTTGCTTCTCTTTCTTGAATGAGAGAGTTTGCTATGAGGAATTAATGCTGTCCTTTTTTGATCTGGTTTGCCAGTTTAACTTTTAGAAATTAGGACTTCTGAGATTTGGCTGATAATAGCTATGCATCCAAATTTGCTTCATATAATTTGCAGTCCAACATTCCTATTGTTGTCTTGTAAGTGCTTGTCTTTAATTTATTTATCACTAGAATTCTTATAAATCCATTAATCCCTTCCACCTATGATCTTATAACTATAAAAACTTACAAATCATTCTCACAATTAGATAAAAATCTATCAGATGCCCATTTATAAAAAAAAATGACCCTGATTGTGAGAATAATTTTATAACAAGATCTAAATAATAACAATAGTACAAGTATCCATTGGCCGATAAGGCAAACTATGATATAATTTATAAGATTCTAATTAATTGTCTAATATATTAGGCAGAAATGGATAAGAATTGGATGCATAAGTCATGATTGAGTCAAGAATACCTTGATGGAGTCGAAGAAGTTCTCAATTTTGCATTTGACAACTCAAGTCAAGATGATAAGATTATATGCCCTTGCATAAAATGTGTGAATATTCATTGGTAAACATGTCAAATAGTTCTTGAACATCTAGTATGTGATGGAATTCTACAAGGTTACAAATGTTGGTTTTTCCATGGAGAGCGTGTGCTGTCATCTACTCAAAAGGCAAGCAACACATTTATAGGTCCATCAAGCTCTACTCCTCACAACCAAACTTCTCATTTAAGACCAGATAACATGGAAGAATTGTTTCAGGATGCTTTTAACATGCATCATGTTCATTACGACGGTTTGCCATTTAGTAGTGATGAATTTAATGTTGAGGTGAATGATGTAGGTGAAACTCTTAAAGGGCAGTTGATGAACAACCTTCTAAAGAAGCGGCAAAGTTTTACAAGTTGCTTGAAGATATGAATGACAAAAATTATGAGGGATCGAAGCATTCTACATTGTACTTTTGTATTTGACTATTTCATAAAAAATGCATGTGCATTGCCAAAGGGCTTAACTACTTGATTGAATTTTTAAAAGAATATTTTTCCTCAGCAGCTATTCCAAAAATAGTCGTGAGTCCAAGAAAGTCATTAAGGATTTAGGTCATGGGTATGAAAAATTTATAGTTATCCTAATGACTGCATGTTGTATTGGGAGCATAATGAAGGTCAGCAATCTTGTCAAATGTGTGGTCATTCTCGCTAGGTGTCCACTGATTTTGATTAGTGTTTGAATGATGAAAACGAAGTACTTCATAGGAGACCTGCGAAGGTTTTGTGGTATTTTCCTTTAATACCAAGACTGCAAAGAATTTTTATGTCTGCTAAGACTTCGGCTGATATGATCTACCATGCTAATGGTCGGACAAATGATGGTCATTTGAGACACCCTGTTGATGTTGAGGCATGGAAATAATTAAAATACAAGATATCCTGACTTTGCTTCTGATCCTCGAAATGTTAGGCTCGGTCTTTCTTCTGATGGGCTTAACCCATTCAAATTATTAAGTACTTCGTACAGTACTTGGCCAGTGGTGTTGATCCCCTATAATTTCCAGCCATGGATTGGGATGAAGCAACCTTCTTTCTTCTTATCAATGATTATTCCTAGAGACAAAGGTCTTGGAAACGATATCGACATCTACTTGCAACCTTTTATTAAAGAGCTAAAGTAATTATGGGTCGGTATCAAGACATATGATGCATCAGCAAGGAGGAATTTCTTTATGCGTGCTACCTTGTTATGGACCATTAATGATTTTCTTGCTTACACAAATTTATCTGGTTGGATCACCAAAGAAAAATATGCTTGTCCTTACTATGCTACACAAACCTCTTCGAAATGGTTAACAAACAGGTAGAAGTTTTGTTTTATGTCACATCGGTGGTGGCTAGAACATAATCATCCATACAGATCCCAGAAACATCTGTTTGATGGTAATGTAGAGATGCGTGGAGCTCCTTCAGTTACTACTAGATCTGATATTTTATTAATGTTGAAAGAGTTGCAATTTAGTTATGGAAAACAATCCAAACATAAATTTACGAAATTGAAGACTTGTAATGAATCAAAGAAAAGGCCACTCCAAGTCTCTAATGTTGATGTAGATAGTGATGATGATGAAGTAGAGGAAGAGGAATCAAATGAAACGGATTTGTGGAAGAAGCAAAGCATCTTCTTTGATTTACCATATTGCGAGCACAACTTACTGTGACATAACCTGGATGTGATGCACATTGAGAAGAATGTTTGTGAAAATATTGTTGGAACAATTCTTAATGTTGATGGGAAATCGAAAGATAATTTAAAATGCAGCTTGATTTGGTAGAGATGGGAATTCGTCGAGAGTCTCATCTTGAATATCTTACCAATGGCAAAACAAGATTACCGCCCGCTTCTTTCTCCATGACAAAAAAGTAAAATTATTTGTTTTGTTAAGTCTTGAAGAATATAAAAGTCTCAGATGCTTACTCTTCAAATATATCCAAAGGTGTAAATCAGAAGGAGCGAAAAACTTCAATATTTAAAATCCCATGATTATCACATATTGCTGCATGATTTGCTTCCAATTGCTTTGCGGTCATCCATGTCAAAACAAGTGACTCATGCCATATCAGAAATTTGTAATATATTTAAATTCTTTGCAGTAAGGTTCTTAAGGTTGAAGAACTTGACAAACTTCAATATCGAGCAACAATAGCGTTGTGCCACTTGGAAAAGATTTTCCCACCTTCATTCTTCACTATAATGGTGCACTTGGTTATTCATCTACCATTGGAGGCAAAACTCGGTGACCTATTTATTATCGATAGATGTATCCAATCGAAAGGTATGGTTTTACTGGAACATCAATTTGTTATAATGTCTTATCAAACAAAATTCTATAGGATAATAATTTCACATTTTTGTTATAGGTTTTTGCTAAAGTTAAAATCTTATGTGCAGAATAAAAGATATCCTGAAGGATCCATTGCTAAAGGATTTTTAGCAGAGGAATGTGTAACTTTTTGTTCTAGATATTTGGTTTATGTTGAAACAATATTTAATAGATCTGGGTGAAATTTAAGACAAGTGCATGATGAGCTACTTGCAAACTCCTATTATTTGAAAGTGGTGGAGAGGCAATAGGGAAAGTTGAAGTGATAGAGTTGGATGATAGATTATGGGCACAAGCACATCATTATGTGTTATTTCACTATGAAGCTATTGAACCACTTCAAATGTAAGTTAAACATTTCGCATTTCTGATTTGGTGAGTTACAAGTTTTTAACATTTATTATCATTACTTGCACTGAGTATAGAAATATCTCAAGAGATCAAATACGAGGTCAACGTTCAAATGCTCATGATGTTGATAGGAAATTTACTGAAACTTTTCATGAATGGTTGGGAGAAATTGTAAGAAACAAGAACATCTTCTAACTTGAACAATTCTCTATTAATATTTTAATAATTAGATTCATGTAACTTGTATAGGTTTCTCATGGGAAAGATGTACCAGAAGAAGTTAAATTTCTTGCACAAGGTCCAAATAGGATTGTTAAGAGATATAAAGGAGTCATCATTAATGGATTTTGATTGCATACTAAATTTTGAGAAAGATTTAGGAGAACTCAAAATTCTAGATGTCTTGTTGCTTCTTCGACAATGAGCTATGCCAATGCTAGGGATGCTAATCCCTTGCAAGGAAATGTTGACTACTATGAGGTGCTTAATGATATTAAAAACATAAGTGCAATATCAGGAAACACAAGGTACACCTCTAAAAATTAGAGTAAAATTCTCAAAACAGCAAAATGCAAAAAATATGAGTCATTCAATTTATTGAATTATAGATGGGCCGTCCCTAAAGAGAGTGATATGAACAAAAAGTAACATGAAATATAAAATTAGCATAGATGACAAGCCAATAATGCTTCACAACCTGAAATCACATCCAATCTTTCCTCTGCCACCTTAATATAAACAAGTGAAACAACCATAAATGGAAATAAGGCAGAAATAATCTCAGCCAACCAAAAAAGGTTTCATAAGGATCTTTACCTTATTGATAGAATCTGAAAACACTATCATCTCATATAATTTACCAATAATTGTTAAAAGGAAATTATAACAATTAAATCTCAATTTATATTAATAAGCTTCTCAAAGACCAATATTTAAAACTAGAACAGAACACACACACACAAATTGAGCAGATTAAACAAAGCAAAGTAACTTTGAACAACTATAATGAAATATGAAATACTCTCAATGGAACAACGGAAGATATAGAGATGGACTCAGGAAAGAGCAGAACAACAAAATTAATATTTTATTGGACAAAAACCATCTACTAAACAACAAAACAACAGATGAAAAGAAAATAAGAATAAAGAAAAAATCAAACCAATAAGAAAGCAAATCCAACCCTCAAGATCCATACCAAATCAACTTTTTCACAAACAAATACATAAGAATGTAACTGACGAGACAAACATCAGAACAACAAAACAACTGCAACATAGAACAAACTTCAATAATCAAGAATCAAACAAGAAGACACACAAAGGCAACCAAATCAAAAGCAAAACGGTAAATCCCACACCCCCCCAAGATCCAGATCAAAATCCCCCCTCCCCCTGTCTCAAAATCTCAGATTTAGCACACAAAATTTAATGAAATCATCGGATAAATCATTCAGAATACGAGATCAAGAACAATACCTCAACCTTGAATAATGTCAAGCCGAAACCCTAAAACCTCTGCATCGGGCAAGATCCAAGAACAATATCGTCGTATTCGCTTCTCTCCCAAAAAAAAACAATGATCTAGAAAGTCGGTGGGTTACGGCTTCAGGCGTCAGCGTGCAACCTGGCTCGGCAAGCGTCGGCGTGCAACCTGGCTCGGCAGGTGTCGGCTTCAAGCGTCGGAATGCGACGCGCTTTGGATTTCGGATGGCTTCTCTGGATCTCGGAGATGTTTTTGAGAAGAAGAAAGCGAGTGAATGAGAGACAAGAGATCCACGAAATTCGTAATAAAAAAAATATTCCACTTGCACTGGAATATTTTTTTATGCCAGAATTCCTAGATTCTGGCATAATTTTGTAGTGTAAATTAGGTACCCAAATGACCATTATGGCATAAATCTGTGAAAATATTATATTATGCCATAATGTACGAATTATGTAGGATTTTTGGGTTATCCAAACAGGGCCTTAGTAATAAAATATTGCCACACAAGCAAATAAAAGTATTTATATTATATAACAATAGATAAATATCAATAAAAAGTACAAAATTCTTATTCCAAATATATAAAATTGAAAATTTAAATATCCAAAAATACAATTATAATATTATCCTAAACTATTCTCTAATGCAAATTTGGATATGAAATACACTACTCTGCATTTGAATCTTCCTTTTGCTTTTCAACCTCAGCTTTTGTTAGAATTTAACTCATTTTCTCCTCTTCTTGATGCATATTCTGCATATTTAGAAAAAAAAATATATAAAAATCTAAGTAAATAATTTTAAAATTTTTCAAAAAATTCTAATTTAATTACAACTTTCGTACCATTATTTTTTCTCAATTGAGAAGAGACAAATTCCGTGTTGCATTTGCCTTGTAGTTGTTTTAAATAGATAAACAATCATTAAGAAAAAAAATCTGCACAATCAAAATCTAAACAACATATACTTATTAGGAACCTAAAATTCAAAGTGTCAAAAATGAAAACAATAACAAATTAACAACCATCATTGAAAAATTCCAATAATCCTAATTTTGATGATGAAGAAGATAAAGCAAAAGAACAATGTATAATCTCTTATTCAATGCATAAACTAAGTAAAGGAATTCAAGAAAAAGGGAAAGAAGCAAATCTTGTGACCATCAATGATATGTATATGTGTATGTAAAACCAAGCCATTGCCACCGATCTCATTAGGCACATAAGTACTCAAGGTTTCATCGTCTTCGTTCCTTTTATAAGTTAAGTTCATTGAGGATATATAACTTTTTAAAATTTATATTTATTTTAATTACATTATCCAGATATTGTTTTTATGAGATTTGTAAATATCTATTTAATTTTAATTTTAATTTTTAAGATTTTCTCTTATACTATAAATCCTACGTATGATCTAAATTAAAGGCCTGCTTTCTAAGCCTTATAATATAAATTTTGAATATTGGATAAATTATAATTTTAAAAACCATTTAAATTTTATCTATAATAACTTACACTACAACAATTTTTATTTTTAGAGGCACATTGGTAGAGGGGCTTTTTAAAAACCCCTCTATAACTATGTATTTATTTTTTTTATGAACCTATAGAGGGGTTTATAAAACCCCCTCTAATTTTTAATTAATAAAAAAAATACTCACTTGCAAACAAACTCTCTATTAACTCACAAATAACTATTAATGGTAATTAGTAATTTTTTTAAGACTAACTAAGTCGATCTTCACTCTTGACACCATTTCTCACAAAAACCCAATTTCAATGAACCAAAATTCCCCAAAAACCCACCCGAACCAAACCCATGCTTCTTCTCCGCTTCTCTCCTCGATGGACCCTCACATCTCCCCGGTGCCGCCTCTTCAACTCCTCCAGCCACCGACCGCCATCCTCCTCCGATGAAGACGAAGATGATCCCCACCCCTCCTCCCGTCGCCGTCGAACCCTCCTCTCCTATGCCGACCAAATCTTCTCCGTCCTCCAACAAGACGGTCTCAGCTTCGATGCCCGCACCGCCCTCAACGATCTCCAGCCAAATCTCACCGCCGCCCTCGTCCCGTCGTCCTCCCCGCATCCACTCCTCCATGACCACCACTAACAAATCCTGATCCGCCAAACTCGCCTTCAAATTCCTCGCCTGGGCTTCCGATCAACCCCACTACTCCCACCCCACCCACATCTACAATCTCACCATGAAGATCTTCGCCGATGCCAATGAGCTCAAGAACATCTTCTCCAATAAAAGTGTAACGCAATGTGAGTGTGTGTGTGTGTGATTGTATTTTTAAACATCACCATCATCACCATAATCATCTAGGGTTTCTCCAACATCTCCATCATCTTAGAAGATGGCGTCCAAAATGCTCTCAGATTCCTCCATTGATGAAATGCAGCAGCACAAATGAGAACATTGAGGTCTCTTCTTCACTGCTGACGCCAACTTCATCTCGGTGTCCGCTTCGAGGATCATTGAGGTTTCTGTAGTGCTTCTATTTTCTTTACTATATATATATATATATATATTCAAAGTCCCTTTATATTGATTGCCTGCTTATATGAATAATAGAAACCATTTTGGATACTCCTATTTGAACTTGAGTCTAGATTTTTCCACAACTTCATCAGCCATCTACCTTATTCTAAAACTTCTAAATTTAGCTCAGGAAAATCATTAGTAAATTGATATATGCTATTTCATTTTCTCTAAGTTGAAGGAAAAGCTTAAGTACTATGCTGAATGGTTGTGTGTATTGTTTTCTAAAGAGGTTTACTAATGTCCCCCTTTTTATACTTGGCAGGAAAGGCTGGAGTATATTGAAAGGGATGAATGTGAATATACATTGGATGAAGAGGACAAAAGAGTCCAGGAGGTCATTCTTGATCCTAATCCTTCAAAAAATCATATTATGGTGCTCAAAAAGTCCCTTTCTTGCAATTACCCAAACTTGTCATTGAGTAAAGCACTTCAGAAAGAGAATGAGATGCTGTAATTAGAATTGCAAAGGTCACAGGCTAACATGGATGTTAGTCAATGTGAAGTGATTCAACATTTACTTGGAATGATAGAAACTGTGGGTTGTTCATTATCTAAGAAAGATTCAGACCTCAAAAGTTCCAAGAGATAGAGGCAGAAAATTTAGTTTCAAATTATGATAAAAGTGTACAGTTACAGTGGGAATTATAAGAGCAAACACAGTGAACCTTACATGGATTCAAGGTCAAATTCGATTGCTTTTATTGCAAAATGTATCCTAACTAGTCATGTCATCTTTATGTAATAGATTTTACGAGTTGCTATGCTTCTCCAAGAGCATATATAAGATTGTCACCTCTGTTAAAGTTTGTAGGCATAGTTGATAATTGTTTTGGAGTTTCTTTGCTATATATCAAATTAGATATCTTATTCCATGCTTGAGGTTCTTGCAGAAATGCTTCGCCAGTTTCATCACATGGGCATGCAGAATGGCATTCAGATCTGCTTGATTGTTGTTCAAAACCTTCCTTGTGTAAGTCCATTTTCTCCAAACTGAAATTTGGTGTTGTTTGTGTATTTCGATTTCCATCCTCAAGTTCAAATCTGCAAATATTTTGATTTCTGTTTTGGTTTTATAGTCCACTTTCTCAGTAGGATTCACTCTAAAAAGTTAATACATTTCATTTAATTGGAGATTCTCTTATCCATTAGATGCTTGTAAAATTGCAAAATGAACCATTGGAATGCAATAATGATGGATGTCCACACCATGTATACCTAGATATTTCAGTGCATGTATTGATGAAATTTTTATTGATTTTCAAACCTTTATGATTTGTTTATATTTTTTTCACAGATCATCGCACATTACCATTAGTTTTGTGAGCACCATCTGATTAAGTGAATTACCTCCAAAGAATAGAAAATTTACTTTTACCGTAGGTTATGATGAAAAGTAATGTTTTTCGATTTGGACCGAAGAACACAAAAACCATCTTGGAGGTTTAGGGCTTAATCTCAATGGTTGTGTTGTCTTTATTTTCCCAATATATACATTATTATGAGTAAAATGGCCACAAACTAATGGTGTCTTTAAGCTGGTCTCAAACTTATAGCTGATTGATCATGAACAATAGTGTAGTAACTACCAATAACACATGTTAATATATCTCTCCGTGAAGATATTTTTGGCATCTGTCCACTGGGCAAGAACCAACCCTTTGACACTTTACTTTCAAATGAGCTGCCCTGCGATGTCATTAAGCAATTGTGGAATGAAGAGCCACAAAATAACATAGTAAGCACCATCTTGTGAAATATTAAACTCCTTCATGTGCCAATGTCTTAGAACTTTTCTTAAATGCTTTATCTTTTATTGTTTTTCTTTGCTTCTTTGTGGTTTTTTAAGTGATAAGCCTTTTACTGTTCCCAGTCCATAAAATGATTTTTCTCATCACAAGAACTATCTAATTCTTAGTTAAATGTTTGAAAAATGTGGGTGATGTTTTATGTATTCTCTGTGGTATGATTACATATTCTTGATAACATGTTGCAGGCTTGAAGACTTTCTTTTACCCATGTGTCACCTTCTCTAAGATTGCTACAACGGCCAACAATAAACACATTTGTATGTAAAATGACCTTATTTTAATTATTTAGCATTTCTATTTTGATCTCTGCTTGTCTAGGCAAAGGAGCCATTCGCGAAATAACATTTATCTTATAATCAGTTGCTTACTATCTTTAGGCAAAACCACATTTGTGCATTTTTTCTTTCTAATTCCAAATCACTTTTTAGGCGACGCCAAAGTGAAAACAAATGGAAGCATGACCTTTATGAAGATGATGAAGAAGTTCAATATTCAAGTATAAAGATAATTAAAACCCTTTTGATGCAGCTATTTTTTATCCATTATCTATTTTATGTCCATTCTCTCTTTTCTGAAAGATAGTTAACATTTTTTAAACTTTTGAATTGTACGTAAAACAAGAATCCAAAGTTGGTCCCAAAGATCTACATTTGAAGCTTCAGAAGAAGGATTCGCAGCAAATTTATCAAGGTGGGAAAGCCTTTGGTGTACGGGATCTTCATGGAAAGCTATCCGGTGTAGTACCAACACAATAAACTTCTGTCTGTTTTTTTTATGTATATGTCATAACTTAAGGTTTGTTATATTTATCAAATAGAGACTTGAGATTGGTGGATACAATATTTTTTCTTTTCTTTCATTTGTTATTTGTCGGAACATAATGTATCAGGCCTATGAGTTTTTATTTCTTTTGAACAGATTGATCCATCCGAGAAGTTGGATCCTGAGGTTGAAGATGTTCTAGTGGAGATTGCTGATGATTTCATTGAATCTGTAAGTCCTACTTACCATGCATAGCTTAGCATGTTGACAAGCACAAAACCACATAGTTTGGACCTTAATGAATTGCTTGTGGTTATGGAACAGAAAGGGTAGAGAGTGAGGAATTCATTTCTACCTCAGGGGAAAAAAAATTGTGAGGGAGTGCTTGTCAGTAAAGAATTGATGTTGCTATGCTTTTTGGTGTCAACGGTTTTTGCTATTGACTCTCTGGTTCATGATTCTATTGGCAATTTGTTAAATTAATTTCTCTTAATGAACAGATAACAACATTTGGTTGCTCTTTGGCTAAGCATTGAAAATCTACCACTCTAGAAGCAAAGGACATATTTCTTCATGTCGGTAAGTGAATTCAATATTGTCTATTGCTTTATTGCCTACTTTTGCCACCTTTTTCTGACTTTCTCTTACTGATTATTTACATTTTATATGATTTGTTCATTTGATATTTTGGATGCAGAGAGAAATTGGAGTATGTCACTCCCTGGGTTTAGTAAAGGGTTTAGTGAAGATGAGATTAAGTGCTATAAGAAACCTGTGAGAGTTTCAAAACCACATAAAGAATTTTAAATGTAATTGCTTGGTTAGTATACTTGCTCTAATTTTATTTTATTTTTTCTTTGTTGTTGTTTTCTGCAGCAGGTTATAAATGATATTCACAAGGAAAGGCTTGCTATGGTATGTTTCATATCCACTAAAATTTTATGATTTGAATTGCATGCACCTTGTTGTTAATAAGTATGAACTAATAACAACAATTTGTTAATTAAACTGGTCCTCCTATGTTACGATTATATCACAATTTTCTAATGCAGTATATCCAATCTTTTATATATATAAAAGATTGGAAATTTTTTATATGTTTTTGCAGATTTTGGAGAATTCATGGTTAAAGATCGAGAGGGTTGAAGATGAAGAGGATACGTGAAATTTTTTACTTTGTGTAATTAAGCCAACAAATATTTTGTAATGAAAGTAGATAAAATAGTGTAAAATTCTTTATATTTTGCTATTAATTAAAATATATTGCAATTTAGCATATTTTTGTCAATCAAAGCCAATGACATTAAATTTAGCATATTTTTTTTTTAATGTATTGAAAGATTATGTTTTTGATTTACAGGTTAAACAAATTTATTTATTATTAATAGAAAAATAAATCAATATTTAATTTAATTCAATTAATGAGGTGGTTATAACCGCCTCTACCATTTATAATTTAATGAAAACCTAGTAGCTATAGAGGCGGTTATAACCGCCTCTAGTACTTATAAATATTAGGGGTGAAAACCTATTAGCTACAGAGACGGTTATAACCGCCTCTACCATTTATAATTTTCATGCAAACCTAGTAGCTATAGAGGCGGTTATAACCGCCTCTAGCACTTATAAATATTAGAAGCAGTTAAAACCGGCTCTACACTTGTTATTAAAAACCGCTTCCGTAGATAAAACTTACCCCAACGGTTGGTACAAACTGGCTCTATAGTGTAGAGCCGGCTTGATACGAGACGGTTTAGAGACGGGTGGAAAAACCAACACTATACCTATAGAGGCGGTTATAACCGCCTCTATAGGTCTTGAAAACCACTTCAAATACCCTTTTTTTGTGTAGTGTTAACATACCTAATAAATTTTTAAAAAATCACTACATGTTTAAATTGTTTTGTTTAAAAAATTGTCGACACAAAAGATAAGATGCATAATTGTGATAGATACTAAATTGTCACAATTGAAATTATAATTGTGACAAAATAATTAGATATCACAATTAATCTAAACTATAGTGATAATTAACATAGTTAAAAATTTTATTTTTGTGACAATATTTAGTTGACACTAAATGGTTTAATTTTTTGAAACAAAATTGTTGTAAGAAAAAATAGATGTTGAGTGACAGAAAACACTTTTGCCACAACAAATGAAAAATTATAGTGATAATAATATGTCTTGTCACAATTACAGATCATTTTCATCAAGAAAGTTTTGACACTAAATCTTATATGCTTTTAGTGACTAACATTGGACACAAATTTTTTTTTCCACTATTAATATATTAGTAGTGATGACTTAATTGTGATATATAGTACATTGTCACAATTATCTTTGTAATAGTGACAAAAATATAAGTTGTCACAATTAATTTAAACAATAGTGTCTGTTAAATTTTTTGACACAAAAAACCTAATATTTGTGGCAAAATAATAGATTTTCACAAAAAAGTTATCACTAAAAGTCATAACTCTTCTAGTGCCATTTCATTGACCATTTTAATCCTACTTCATATGAAGAGTAACTTAACATGCTATTTTTTTCACTCGTGAACTGCATAGTATTCATTACACTGAGTGCATAATGTCATCGAGTTCATCAGTTTTTGGGTGTCAGTTTGATAAGATATTAGAACTGTACCCACAATTGCAAAACTCCCTAACAACCTTTGAACAATTCACTTGAATTTCACAGTTGTACTTACGTTTTCTATCTGAATGTTGAAGTTTGGATTAACTATGCTTGAAGAACTAATTTTGTCGGCCTTTATAAAAGTTAGTTTCTGAGCATCTATCCCAATAGGATTCAATTCTAGGATGACAAATTTTAAGATATTGTTCTATGTTTTATAAATGTTATTAGAGAAATGCATACTTATCCATTTTTCCAAGCTTTTCATTTTTCAATTATGATAGCAAGGCCTGAACAAAATTGTTTTTCAAAAGACCAAAACTGATAGTTGAAATTCTTTTTCTAATACAAACACAAGCAAACTGCTCTTTTACTTGATAAGATCAATAGTTTACTTCGATGCTTTGATGGTGACTAGTATATAGTCTTGAATGGCGCCGACAGCTTCAGGTTGTGCACAATGTCGGTAACAGAGCCATTACCAACAACAATTGAAATTAAAAGGCAGAACATACTCAGCCCCTGAAGCATGGCCCATTTGGAACTTCTTCTGCTGATCTTATTCTATGACACATGCATTCTTACCGAAAAATAAACACTGAGAGGTCAAAAGCTGAGAGCTCCAATGATTCCCAGTATGGCATTAAATAATGGCAGCAACAATGAAACCAAGGTGGTCAGCATGATCAAAGCCGATCGAAACACCAGCTTCAACAGAGTGTAGCTCATGTAGCTCTTATCAGTGTAAGGCACTTGGATTGTGTATGTTCTATGGATGAACTTGACATTAGACCATCGAGCAGTGACCGTCGCCTTAAATCGTGCGAAGATTGGCTATGCATAAACCTGAAACAAACCATAATTTCAACTCTACTTCTCCTTGTTAGATTAAGGATTTAAATTTATACTCGATGTACTCCAACAAGATGAATAATGACACAGATATTAGCGAGATGGACAAGCTAAAATGGCTCTTGGAATCCACCAGTAAGTATGTTTCCTGGAGCAGCATTGCCAAATGCAACATATCCTGTGTAACCAAGTGCTATGTAGAAGATGGTTGTCAAACTAATACCATAAATTTATCATGGTTTTCCTTTCTTTGCTGATGGATGGATACAGTCTAGAAAATACTTTCACTAGATTGAATTTTTCTAGACTGTAACATAAAGCATTTATTGGTGCTTATCATGAGCCTCGTGTAGAAATGATAGTTCCTTTATTAATTCAAACTATGTAATTTGTGGTTGGTTGGCTGACTTTTTACAAGATATGAACTATAGAACCATAATACGATAAACAAGTCAGATCAGTAGAGCCGGACAAACCTTAGAGTGAGAGTAGTTTTTGTGTAAACAAAACCTTCGTAGTACAAAAACAAGGTCAAATCTTCATGCAATATTTGATGTTGTCCCTTTCAAAGGGCAAACTGCACATAGTGAAATAAAACTTGTTTGCATCTTTGCCACATAATATCTTATGCTTTTATTTATTTGATTTGCTGCAACATCAATACTTGATTCAGTAAAGACAGAGCTCTTATTGTAATTGCTTCTTTGCATCATCTTTTAATATATTAACTTGTTCTAAATTGTGATAGCATGTTTATATTGATATAATGCATATAAGGAAAAAAATGCCGAAATTAAAATTAAAGGGTATGAAAATGGTCTTGTTTGAAACTACTGCTAATAATGTCGACGAGTGTGATGTTGGTGTGAGTGCTAGTAGGAGCAACACCTGTAGCTCCAATCCATCAGTCCCTATTTGTTCTAGTAGGTCTGCTCCAATACTTGATGCTTCTTCTCACTGCTCAATTCCATCTTCTTCAGCTGGTTCAAATCATAATGAAGACAATCCAAACCAAAACAATAACACCAAATTACAGAATGTTCCCCCAATTAATGAAGTAGTAAATTTAAATGCAGGTTAATTTCAAATTTTCAATTTCAGTCATAATTTATTGTATTTGCATTAATATTCTAATGTTATATTGAGATATAAATTATTGTAGTTGATAGGAATGGACATAAAAAAAAAAAGAGGCCGGACAACTTAGAAGAAATTGTAGGCATTACCACTAGAAAAGTGGATTTTGGTGAATGCAAATCATTTCGGTCAACCAATTAGGCCAGAAGCACAAATATTGACTAGATTTCTTGGCATGCTTGCTCGAACTGGTCAACAAATTGGGCTCCATTATGAGACTTGGCATAAAGTGCCAAAAACATTGAAGAATGAATTGTTCAAATTTATTGAGGTAAATCCACATAATTTAATTGTTCAAATGTTATGGCTATAAATATAAAAACATTATTAAGTTATATTAATAAACTAAATTGATTTTAATGTTTTCAAATATAGTTACGATTTGCTCTTGAAATTTCTAGAGAGTATGTGCTAAAGTCTTTGAGGAAGAAATGGAGAGATTACAAGCATGATTTGAAAAAGCATCATTTCAAATGAGAAGATGTTTCACAAGCGAACAAGGACAAACATCCTGATGCAACCATTCGATGGCAATGGGAACAATTAGTTGATTTTTGGTATTCAAGGAAAGGAGAGGTATGAATAGTTACTTTACATACTTTAATAAAATTATCATATCTTTATTATTTATAATTTAATATACGTGTCATTATGTAGGATTCAGAAAAGCTTGGGGTTGCTAGTAGAAAGCAACAAAAATATACTCATACATCTAAATCAAAGAGTTTTGAGAGAAAGGAAAAGGAAATGGCAAGGAACTATATATTAAGCATTAAATTGTTAGTATGAGTTATAAATGTTGTTTTTAGTTTTTTTTTGTTTGTATTTCAATGATGTGTTAAAGTTAATCTCTTGATGTTTGGGTTACAAACTAATTTTTGTTTAATTACTTATAGGAGGTTAGCAGTGGAAGAAAAGTAGGACCCCTTGAATTTTTTAAAGCAACTCATAGAAAAAAGGATGGTTCTCACATGAATGTGGAAACTAAACAAATTATGGTAATAATTATGTTTATAGTATTCCATACTTCGTAATTTGTTTTGAAATATATAACTTCTTTAAAAATGTTTATTTCGATATATGTAAGATAAGGCAAATGAGAAGTTCGCTGAATGTAAAATAATAGGCAAGGATATGCAAATAGTTAAAACTGAAATTTTGATAGAAGTTATTGGAAAATAACGATGTGGGCAAGTGAGAGGTGTTGGATTAGGTCCAACACCCAAAAGTTATTATGGGTGTACAAGTAGTAGAAATTCTACTACCTCAATTGCAATCAATCAAATGAATTTGTTGAGCGATTTCATCAAATGGAACAACAAATGCAACAAATGAAAGAGGAGCTTGACTAAGAACGTGCTCAACAGGACCAAGAACGTGCATAGCGTGAGGAAGAACGTGCTCAATATAATGCTCTTCTTGGGTTTTTACAGAACCAGTTTGCTGGAGTTAATGCAGCTGGCTCAACTTTTCAGTCACAAGTATTTAGAAAGTGCCAATATTACTGTGTTTGTATCTATTATGTTATAATTTTATTTGCATTGTGAAATCATTTTCTCATAACTTTTTTCTTCATTGCAGAATCAGTTTTCGGGAGATCAATATTAACATCGATGATGCTTTCGAGCTCCTTTATTTATCTATATTTTTGTTCTGTTATGGTTTAATTTGGTGCAAGACAAGAATCACAAACCTAAATATTTACTAACTTTGGTTATTATTTATTCTTTTGTATTATCGTTAGAATGTCAAACAAGTTTGACTTCTAAGGTTTAAAATTATTGAACATCAACAGTTTTCTATGGTTGTGTACATAAATAATGTGAGTGTTATAGTTTTCAAGGCTAATTCCAGGTGTTTTAGTGGTATTGTTGTTTGAAAATGCAACAAAAATAAAATTGCAAAATTTCAAAAAATAGTAATATTAGCAACATTTATGAATGAAACACTGCCATTTAACCTCTAATTTACATATACCAATGCAAAACATAGTGCCGTTTATTAGGAAAAACGGCACTAATTTGGTGGCATTTTCTAAAAAAACACCACACACTCCATCAAAATTTGGTGCCATTTATGTAAAAAACGCCACCAAACTCGTGGTGTTTTTTCACATAAACGCCACCAAAGTCGTGGCGTTTTTATAAATAAACGCCACCACATCAGTACAAACTATTTATAAAATACCATAGACTTACCGGCGTTTATGATAAAATTGCCACGTACTTAGTGCGGTTTTGTCAAATAAACGCCGTGAAAATTTTGATTTATTTTCCAAAAATTCAATGCAAATGGTGGCGTCTAATAAATAAACGCCGCTACGGTAACAACGTTTATTAGTAAAACACTGAGAAATTAGTGCCTTATTCATTAATTTTGAAACTACCTGAGCGTGGTGTTTATCTTAAAAAAACGCCACTAAATGGGTAGCGTTTTTGTGATAAAACGCCACTGATATACCGACGTTCACTTCAGCTGCATCTTTCCCAAGGTTTTATGGACCCGTTGATAGGTCTTTTGGCAACATTTATAAACACCACAATCCCCACTAAAAAACGACGCTAAAGGCTCCCTATGGTGCAGTGACTCTTTGACAGTCAATGATTGGGATTGCTGGTTATGATCGTATACTGCACTTTAAACCTAAGATATCATGATCACAATCTATTTGTGACGCCTAGTCTGTTACTAGAGTCGTCAGGCTCAATTTATCTTTTGGTAGGGCCGACCTCGAAGTGCAACTATGTCGGGCAAGTAGCAGTTGTGAGTGATCACCAAAAAGAAATTCGTTCTCTCAGAAGTAAACTAGTTAGTATCCTATGCAATTATAAATATGTGAGATTAGAAGACCTTGGCCAAAACAGTCAAACTAATCGTGTGGGACACGAAGGTCATTTGGTAATCTTACTCTACTATAGTTATTAGCATACGATCGAGTTCAGTGAGTTTGATAATTACCATGGCTCTCACTCGTTTGGGATACAAGAATGAATGGTTTATACACATATGGTAATCATAATCGGAAAGGTTCGTAATGATCTATTCATTCGTGTTCAATTACGTTACAACGTGGGCCCACGGAGTTGGCTAGGTGTCACTCACGTCCTTTGGTATCCTCCTATTGCCAATCGGACCGAACCTAGGGAGTCCGCTTAAAGAGATAAACAAACAGTCTTGTTTTTAGTGCAATGGTAAAATTGTCAATTTATAATTACTTCATGGGATGAGTGAAATTGTAAATTGGTCTAGGGTTTTTGTTTTAAGTTTAAATTTTGATTTAAATTCGATGGAGTCAAATTACAAAAATGAAATTATAAGGACTCAAAGACAAAAGTGAATTTAGTTACATTATGACTCATATTTCTAATAGACTTTTATGATTATGTTTACCATATTATGAAGGTTCATATTTGGAATAGGACTTCATAATTAAATAATGTTTATCATGTTTTATAAAGTCTCTATAAATATGACTCCTCTCTAATCCTAGAATCAATTAATTAATTATTTAGTGAGAAAAATCCCAAAGCCCTCTCTTCTTCTCTAACCCTAGCCGCTATTTGGAGAAGAAGAGGAGATTGTTTCTCTATTCCAGCATGTGATCTAGAGGCATGGGACTTTGTTTGGTGCTAAGAGATCTAAGACAATCCGAGAGACAAATTCGGCATATCAAAAGAAACGCTTTTAAACATTAAGAGGTAATTTTTTAGCCCTTTTCATTAAATTATGGTGTTCATTAAAACAATTAGAACATATCGTAAATTTTTTATTGATTCCGCATACCTTTGATGATGTTATTTAATTTTGCGATATTACCCAACATTTCTACTATTTAAGATTTGACACGTTTTGTTTGTGCATCAATATTTCTTTTAGAAATATATCAATTTGTTGTTAAAGATAGTATAATATGATTAATTAAGGTAAACTAATTTGGATGGTTTTTTCATCTCAATTAATGATATATTTATATGGTTGTTTCTTCAATAATATTTTAGAGATGATTTCATAATTTTGAAATCTATGTTTAAAAATAACATTTGTTGGAGTGGATTCACTAAAGTAATAGTGTAAAATTTTATAATCATATTTCTTCATTCTAACAATCATATTTCTTAGTCAAATAATTATTATCCCTAGTTATTAGTATTGTTATATATATATATATATATATATATATATATATATATTAGCGCATGGAGTAAGTTTGGTTCTTTGGTTGAGAAATGTTTGTCTAACCGTCATTTTGAAAAATTCTTTATAGTTTGAAAACTTTTTGAAGTTTTTTTTATAATTACAAAGTTAAATTTTTGGTTTTTATTGAAGAAAAACTCCTATTGACAACTATCTGGAATATTTTTTTAACGATTCATAAGCATGAAAAATGTATTAATTTTTTTTCCTAAATACAAAATATATTATGAGGTACTTTAAGAAAACACTTCACTCCAATTTGTCTGGAACTAGATATAGATTGGGATTATCAATTAATTTGTAGAACTTCTTAACCAAAATAAGATTTGTTTTTATGGAATCAAACCGCATAATTAAGTCCTAAGATTCCATTCACTAGAATCTTGCTTATATTAACTTTAATTTTATAGACACTTTATATAAAAAAAAAAACCACAAATTAGAACAAAATTATTAAGGGGCATAGCCAGCGTACGTGTGTGTGTGTATGTGTGTGTGTGTGTGTGTGAGAGAGAGAGAGAGAGAGAGAGAGAGAGAGAGAGAGAGTGTTTGCATAATATTAAGAACTTTAATATGAAGATATATATACATATATATAAATTGTCTTCAAAGAGAAGATTGAAACCGCTCTCCACCTAAACAGTTTGAAAGTTTCAAAGTCTAGTCTGCCCACCATTCTTCATCATCTTCAAAACTTCAAAACCGCAAATTAAGTTCTAGACCAAATCATTATTAAAACATCTTCTCCATTCTTTTCTTCATCCAAATTATCTACCATGCATTCCTTTTCATCAAGCAAGCTCTTGATTCTTGTCTACAATTCTCACTTCCTCTGCCCCTTTTAGAATAGCCGCCTGATCAATGAGTACAAACATAGTTTTTCAAGACAAACATTTGAAATACACACACACACACACACACACACACATACACACAACCCAAAGAAGAAGAATAATATCTAATGACATTACCTGAGCTTGTGTCATTTCAACAGAAAAACCATCAACAATGGCCAAAGATGATCTCTTCTTGTAAGTATTTGGTTGGAAGAGCTTAGCAAGCAACCTGTCATGCTTGTTGTTCAAGTATGAATCAAGCTCTTCTTTTCCTTGCTTTGATCTACCAAGAAGAGATAGTTCATCTAAAGTTAGTTAACCACATGGAATTCATTAGCGCAAAAACTTCAAAGATAGAGATAATAGTATCTTGTCAAACCGATTTTTTTGGAGGCGCTCATACTCGGGATCAAAGTTCATGAATACGAAGTATACTTCGGTCCCCTTGCTTCCCATTGTCACCTTGCTCTCCTTCTCCTTCACCACCACCCCCACCTATATATGCAAAACAAAGAAACAATGATATGATTTTTAAGCTTGTGAGTGTGGTGGCTATTTATAGACAACATTTCAGTTGTGATACTGTGCCCTCATTTGATCTAACTTGTTTTCTTCTTCTCTTAATAAACCCTTGCAGTTCAATGTATTTACATTCGTATTTCCCTTCTTTGTGTTCTTATTTTGTTAATAAATTACAATTTTAGATAGGTTGAATTGGTCTCACTAGGATGAAAGATCAAAGATTCTTTTATATGATAAGCCCAAAGAACACATGTACGTATATAATAAGAGTAAGATGAAAAGTGCACAAAATAAATGTTTTAATTTAAAGGTTAAAAAAAACAGAAAGAAAGAATACGATGAATTGTCACTATAAGAAATAGTATGAAAGGGCTGAGATCTTCTTAGAAGAAGGCAACACTAACTGGGGAAGGTGAAAGCTGAAAAGTACTAATATGAATGACATTAAATCTAAGAATTCATCAAAAGCCAATTAGGTGCACTAGTTTATAATCAGATGAGATAATTTGGAATCATTGGAAGAGGTCAAAGATCTCAAGCTGAGAGCATCAGTGATCAGACTTTTGAGAAATATGAAGTTGTAAGCAAAGTGGGAAGGGGGGGACCGGATCAAAGATCAGTTGGAGGGACACCGACTGTATCAAGTTTGGACAGGGAATGCATCCTTTATGTATGCATTGGTCTGCAGTTCACATGTCCCTATCGGCAGCTCATGCAGTAACATATCTTATAGTTTTGGTATCGTATTTATTATTCTTTTATTTGCCTTTGGCTTACCAAAAAAAAAAAAAAGCATCTTAAGTCTTATACAAGGACAAAGCTCTTGTTGAGAGGGGATTCAGAAATGATATTAGTTTCTAGCTAGCTAGGAATGATATTTCTTGTGATTTAGTTTAAAAAAAAATTATATTATTATCTGGATAGCACTGTATCTCAGTTTTTTCATATATGATTTGTTAGTTTATACATATATTCATTATAACGATAAACAGATATGAGGGTGGGATTAATAAATCATGATGAATTTTTTTATTATTAATTTCAACAAATTAAGATGGAAGAAGATAATCATATGGAAAGTGACTTTATAAAGAAAAGGTATGGCCTGCCGTACTTCCCAATTTTGCTAGTCATTCACTTGGTCACTATCAACCTCTTTGTTAATGACCTTCAAGATCAGAAGCAGGACCACTGCAAGATTGTAAAGAGATAGGCATTGAAATCCTTGTACTGTGAAAAATGGTCAGAAATAAGCAAACGAACGTTTTGTTTTATTTTCTATCATTTATCTAAGTATGATAAACCATTTGTTTTCATTAGGGGTCTGGCAAAATTAATATTTTTAAAGTTAAGATATTTCCTATTTAAGAGATCAGAAGTGTTTGGATTTTTTTTCTTTTAAGTCACATACTAATTAGTTTACCATGGGTATGCTATTATTATTTGTGACATTGGATGTATTTACATAAGTTAAAATAATTATTTTTAAGAAGTATGTACAAGCCACATGCACTGTGTTAGAGTGGTGGTAAGTTTTTCTTTTTCTTAAATTTCTCTTCAAGTAAAATTACAAAAAACTTAGTGAAAACAGTGTATGGCAGTTTAAAGTTAAATTTTTCAGCGTCATTATTTTCCATCACTTTTTTTTTATAACATGCATGAATGAGTGTGTGGTTTTTTATTTTTAACTTTATGATTATATATATATTTATACTTTTTTATTGGAATTTTAAATTATTTATCCCTATTTTAAAAAGAAAAACACTATACAAAGATTGTCTTCTTTAGCTTTGTATGATCAATTTCTGTGATAGGTCAGCCTATATCAGAAGTTGGTCATGTAGAGCAAATATGAAACGCAAGCTGAAGATCCTTTTTAGCAAATATAAAAGATGTGCCATTCTAGCTAGTGGATGCTATAATGGATATCTATGAACTCAAGCACTCAACCATGGCGCCGAATATTCCATTCAAATTGGTAGGCCATAGTTCACTATATTATAGCCACATGCAGCTGCATATATGTATATATATAAATTTTTATGTATGTGTCTCACTTTCTCCTCCATCCAATATACAATATATATATATCAATTATTTCTCCAGATTAAAATCTGTTATAGTTTAAAATAATAAAATAATAAATAGTAACTCCACTACAATTTATTAATTCATACTTTTTAATAGTTGGATATATACAAAAATATCCTGCAATAAAAAAAAATTAATATTTGTTTTCTCTCCACAATTGAAGATATCAGAAAATTAGTCGATAGTTTATCCATATTTTATAAAAATAAATAAATAAATAAATAATATATATATATATATATATATATATATAGAAACAAATAAGTTATAAATCTAAAATAAAGTGAACTTTTGAAGCTAGTCATGAAATTTCCATCAAGTCAGCTTCCTCCTAGTAAAAGTGATCATGTTGATAGAAGACTCCCACTTATATATATATATATATATATGTGTGTGTGTGTGTGGGCGCGCGCGCTTTATTTTGTGAAGATGCTTTCTCATGTTGCATCTCAATCAAGGGTGATGTATGTGAATTGGTAGGACAAAGAGAAAGAAATAAGTCTTTGATGGATCTTCAACCCTTGAGCACTGTCAAGTTGCAAAGAAAAATATAGGGGGGCGGGGGGAGAGAGAGAGAGAGAGAAGCACATGCAACCATGGAGAACGAGTCAAGAGAAACACGTGCATGTGAACCTAAGTCAACAAAACAATGCATGCCTAGAGAGATCCAAAGATTAAGATTATAAAAAAAATAAAAGTATAAAAATAATTTTTTTTTAAAAAATAACAATATAAAGGGCAAATGATGAAATCGAGACTAGCTGACATCCAAACGAGACCCAAAACCTAACTAGTAGTGGATAAGGAAAACGTAGTAGACACTTTATTTAGAAACCCTAAAATATAGTGTCGGAGCTGTTGAAGATCAAATGTGTAATATAATATGTGAGAAAAAGTATAACTTGATTGCACTTGATTATTCTTTCTTTGTTATTTTATTTTTATTTTTATTTTTCAAAATAAACAAGCCATGTGTTAAACGTATGTGTACGATCAAAAAATAATCATTCGGTTAATTTGTGCACACTTACCTAATGGACAAGTGGATTAGGTTATAGGCATGCTCCCATAGCTAGAATTTTTTTTTAATATTTTTTTTTTTATGGTTTGACGTATTTTAAATAATAGATTATGAAATTCTCAAATAAGATATTTTTTACAGTCCGGCTAAAACCACAAAACCAAAGAAACTTTAATATATAAAATTTGAGAGTTAGATGTTGTTAGAGCTGGAAGTTCAAGTTGGTATTATTTGACAAGCAAAGAGATGACTTGGCAAACATGGTGACAAAGATGATGACATGGCAATTGACTAGGCACTTGATGATGTGGCAAAAGGTGACAATGAAGACATGAAGGCCAAGATCTTATGAAGATTTTTTGAAAGATCTCAAAAGACATATGCAGAATATCTACACAACTATCATTAGAAGTTGGTATTATTTGACAAGCAAAGAGATGACTTGGCAAACAAGGTGACAAGGATGATGACATGGCAAATGACTAGGCACTTGATGATGTGGTAAGAGGTGACAATGAAGACATGAAGGCCAAGATCTTATGAAGATTTTTTGAAATTAAGATCTCAAAAGGCATGTAGAGAATATCTACACAACTATCATTAGAGAGTCTATCTTTGGCAAGGAACATCAAAGTGAAAGGATCTCTCTTGAAGGACAAGCTATGAAGATAAAATCTAAAGTTATGATTTAATCTATCTATGGTAAGATCCAGTGATAAGTGCTTGAATGAATGTATTTTATTATTATTATTATTATTATTATTATTCATAGCACTTTGCATGTAACTGTTGAATATATGATTGAATTTGTGCTTAATTCGCTTCTATGTCATATTCAGGATAGAATGAGGGCATATTGATCAAGAGGAACAAATTTGAGTTGATTTGAGCTAATTTTGGAAGAAGAATAGAGTTTTTAGAGTGACTTACGGACGAGTTTATGGGTGCCATTATAGGTGTTTATTGTAGCAGTATACTGTTCATGCTATTGTAACACATCACTGTTTTTGACACTATTAAGGCAGGTTACAGCCGTAAGTGTTATTATAGCAATGTACCGTTATGGTACTCTAGCAAATCACTATTCATGGGCACTATTATGGGCATAAGCCTCAACCTGAGAATCTTACCAGCAACTGTTAAGGGCGTAAAGGTTACTACAGCGGCTATAAGAACCTCAGATTCCTGAGCTATAAAAGCCAGAAATTAGAGCTTCTTTTATGTATTTTAATTCCTTTGGATTGGATTGTTGTTCTTTGATAAGTGCTTGTGTATAAGTATTACTAAGTATACTTTTCTTAAATTGAGCATCACTTTTATCAGATTTTATGATTCATTCATGTGTATTTGTGCTCTTTTGTGCATTTAGGGTTGTGGAGATAAGTTTGGAAGAAAGGAAGTAAAAAAAGATCATAGACGCAATTGTTGAGGTAACTCTTGGACCAAGCAAGGATCAAGGCACAAGTTGTAGAAATGTGAGTGTGTGACAACCTCCAAAATGCTCAAGTGAATATACAAATTGGAGGGGCACAAAGGCAGTTACACTCATATGTTCCGACTTGTGTAATATTGTTAAGAGCTTCATTAATGTAAAGAATGACACAACGTGATATACTGCATAGTTGTGTGCCCAACTTGGCGGCCTCAATGAAGAAAATGAAGTCAGGAGCATTGTAGCAAATCACTGTGAAATTTCTACATGGGCGTGTGGATGCCCGATTTCAGCCTTATAAATACAGCTTTGAGAGTTTGATTTACGGATCATCTTCCTATCTTTTGCCTATATTTTGGGGAGAGCGTGGCTAGGGTTTGGAGGGCTTCTACGGCTTTCGACATCGACGTCCTTTCGGAGGAAAGTTATTGGGGTAGCTTCCAACGGCCTTCATTCAGCAGGGTGTGCCCTAGGCTTGATGAAGGAGTCCTTGGAGAAGACGAGGCGGCTTTTGAAGACCATCAACACAGGCGAAAAGGGGTTTATCTCTATAGATTGCTTGAACTTATCTATGATTTTATCTTTGGCTTTGTATTGCTCCATGGAGAGCTAAACCGCTAGTGGGTGTTTGGACTTGTAAACCCTAGAATGATTTTATTTCATTGACTTCTATTATGTTTCTTTAATTGATGTTTTAATTGAGTTTCAATCTTGCATAATTATTGTGGTGATTTTCCATAGAGTGACACTAGGGTTGAGAATCCATCTAGGTAGTCCATTGTAGGGGTGACAACTTTCATTAGGATTAGACTTAGCGAGATTGAAGAGGGTTAGGGAGGGTGAGTCGAGAGGTAGAGGAACGACTCTTTCCCTTCCGACGTGATTTATCCTACCTCCATGTTCCAAGAGTTCTTTGATGTCACGATAGAGTGAAGTGCTAAGAGACAAACTCTACTGGGGCTTAGTTGCGCGAGCAATAGAGTGAAGTGTTAAGTAATCCATAGTGCTGGGGTATAATCGTGATTAGGGGTCTTTCGCCTAGACCAAAGGGTTAGATCTACACTAGGAAATATGGTTTATCACTTGGAGTCCTTAGAACGTCAAGCAGTCTTACACTTGAAACAATAGTCCTAGGGTGAGCGTTGTCCGGGTACCCCATTTCACGATTGATTATCCTCTCCGATTACTCTTGTTTGTTCTCTTTTACTTTACTTGGCATTGATATCTTGAATCAAATCACAACTTAGTTTTCACTCTAGCTAAATAGCAATACTTTGTGTTTTTGAACAACTATTTCCTATGTATTCGACTACCCACTCAACGGGGTATTTTATTACTTCGGTGACTAGTGCACTTGTAGTACGGACATGCAAGGGGTGTGTCATTCTCCAATGATGGAGAACTAAATTTTCATGGTGTTTGGGCATAGTTGAACTATAGGGTTTATTTCTTTGACATTGGTTATTGGATCTTTGATGCTTAAATTTTTTTCTTAATTGCAATCATATATATTTGAATTTAATTGCTTGTTTAAATGCTTGATTGCTAACGAGGCGAAAGCCCTAGTTATCATGTTTGATGTGCTACGTGATGAGTAGAAATACCCATCTAGCATAGACATGTCGTAATTAGAAAGAATTGTGAGTAAGCTTGGGTATACGGGTATTTTGGAGACTCCTTCTCCCTCAATTCTCTCAAGTGAGTTATTGTCAATCTCTATGCTTTTTGCAATCATGTGGAGTGAATTTTAGGAGAAATCACATTTTTGCTCTATATTCAAATTAGGGGTAATCTCTCTCTTTGGGAGAGATTATCTACTTAAGAGATTGTCAGTAGCTCATAGTGAGGTTTTATAGAGTGTCAATGTGATTCTCTGAATGTCTGTATCCGCTCTAAATCTTTTCAGTTACACTTCGCTTGAGAAATCAGGGTTTTATATATTTCTAGAAACCTTTTGGATTAAATAGGATTGCATGTTTAGACAATCATTGTCCTGTACTTCATAACCTTAGAGGGATGCTATGCCTGGACATCGCTTTCTTACTTGATTTCTCTTTAGTTATTTTCAATATTTTCTTGTTTTCATTTGTCTTGTTCATATACAAAATACTCCACTATTCAGGCTATTTTTTAGATCTAGAGTTATTATTAGTATTCACTTTCTTCCCTGTGGACCAATACTCTACACTTACACATACTTTACTACTCGATTGGCACATACACTTGCATCCCTATCATCTAGGATGATAAAATCTATCTTTTGTCACACTAATTTTCATGAAAGATTTATTTCTTGAAAGCTATGTGGAGGATTTTCTAAAGGAGGAGTAATCTATTATTCACAAGTATGAAGATCATCACTTTGAATACCAAGAATTGTATAGAGCTTAGTTTAGTGTGAAGCTAATTTAAGGCACAGACCAAAAATGGAAAGGGCAAGCCAACATGATTCTTATGACCATAATAAGCAATGTAATTTAGAAGAAAAAAAAAAGATCCAAAGCTAATTATGGGGCGGAGTTATTTGAAGACACAAGCTATTAACGGGCACAAGCTATCTTTAACAAGTGTATAGATTTAGAAGAAGATTGATGACCCCGGGCTTGGATGAATGAAGACCATGTTTGGAAGATCTTGAAGTGCTAAACTTGGATGAAAGGAGATCAAGTTTAGTAACAAGATATTGAAGGCCAAGCTTGGATGAAAGGAGATCAAGTTTAGTAACAAGATATTAAAGACCAAGCTTGAATGAATGAAGATCAAGTTTGATGATTGTTGAAAACCAAACTTGGATGAATGGAGATCAAGTTTGGAAAGAAGATCGTGAAGATCTTTGAAGACCATCTCAGGTAAGATGGATTCGCACCTTGGTGGGTGAGACTGTCAATAGAGGGACCTGTTGATATGACGTGAGGAAGGAGACAAGTTGCTGGGTAGGAAGAGCTTAGGAGGAGTTGACTACATCGACGTGAATTGGAGCAACTGGGAAGGTTCGATGTGTTGTAGGTCATGTTGCAACGGGAGCTGGATGATGAGTGTACAACATTCATATATTTTATATCACTTTGTACACTCATTTGGCATGAATTAGAGTCATATTATGAAATTCGATGGGAAATATAGTGTGTTTCACATTTCTAGTCATAGGATAGCATTTCAAGATGAGAAAGAGCTAAAATAAGCATTTTAGACCTCAAAATATGAAGTTGGAGCTCTCTTAGCATCATTTGAATAAGGACAAGAAAAAACTAGGCAGCTTACTGGCAGCTTACGGCCGTAAGTAGATTCTAGAGAACCTTGTGACTATGCTTATGCCCGTAAGGAGGAATTCAGACGGTGAAGTTTATGGTCCAACGCTTACAGCTGTAAGTTGGACCATAATACAAATAAAAGACCTTATGGATGTGATTTACAACCGTTAGTAGTCCTGTAAGGCTCGCGACTATCTTCTCCAGCTCTCTTATAATAGGGATGTAAGGTTCGCCGAAAAACAATTGAGAATGAAGATCAAAGGTCGTCGATGGCGCTTAAGCCCTAGGTGCTTACGGACAGCTTACGGATGTAAGCCGTGACCATAAATCTCTTTGAATGAACAAATACGGGGTACTTACAATAGTAAGGCATACCCCGTGAGGGTATATCTTCTTTACAACCTAGGTTACGACTGTAAGAGGCTTAGTACTATAGTCCGTAAGGTTCTTTGTCTTGCTCTTATGGTCTGGCTTACGGATGTAAGATGCACATAAGAAAATTAGGCTGAATTCCCCATAAGGTTACGGGTCATAAAGGTTTAAGAGATAACCGTAAAGTGCTCTGGATGACCCTTACAACCTCACTTACAGGCGTAAGCCACCCGAAAAAAAACCTTTAAAATGTGCTATCCAGGACTTACGAACCGTAAGTGTACTCATAAGAGACTCTTTGAATTCCCCTTACAGGGTGGCTTATGGGCGTAAGATACCTGTAAAACTTTCTGTTTAAGGCTAACGGCCCTTCTTACTGGTGTAAGTAGCTCGTAAGAGTCCTAGAAAATTGAGGAGAGTTTCCCCATTTCCTGCAGTTAAGCTTAAATACATATATGACCTGGGAAGCATAAAATGAGTGTCTATGATCACAAGCATCCAACCAACACATGAAAATCATGACAAGCCGAGCAATTTATTGCAAATTCAAACAAAACTATGCACTGCTACTCATGACTCAAACTTAACAAAATATGGAAAATCTTGCTTGGGTTGCCTCCCAAGAAGCATTTGTTTAACGTCAAGAGCTTGATGTACCTAAAACGCGCATGCCATGAAGGTTCAAAATAAAAACACTACTCATAACTAGAACCAATGTCTTTGAAATAATGCCCATAGTGCAAGGTTAGAGAAAATAGTGGACTTACCAACGTAGTGGACTGACTCGTGGGTTAGCTCCTTGGGCGAAGTTTTTCTCTTGTTTTTTTTGGGGGAAGTGACCTAGTGCCATTGCTTCTTTCGTGTGCTTTCTTCAACAATGGTAGGTGTAAGCAACGAGGTGGTCTCTTCAATATGAAGGCCATCCAATGACTCCTTGAAAGGCTCTTTGTGCAACGTCTCCTGCACACATTTATCCACAAGTGAATCAATTTTATCAACATAATAGCATGTATCAAAAGTAAAGGGATGTTTTATTGCATTGGATAAAACAAACATAACTTCCTCATCCCCAACCCTAAGTGTCATTTTACCGTTACTAACGTTAATGAGGGCTTGGAGGTGTCTAGGAATTACCTACCAAGAATGAGGGGCACTTCAACATCCTTGTCTACATCTAGAATCACAAAATCTACCAGAAAAATAAATTTGTCAACCTTAACCAAAACATCTTCTAAGATTCGCCTAGTTGGTTTAAGGTCACAAAGTCCAAGTCTCCTAAACATGGTGTAGGGCATTACATTAATGCTAGCACCTAGATTCACTAGGGTTTTTCATTAACAAAATTACTAATGTTACAAGGAATAGTAAAACTTCCTAGATCTTTTTCCTTCCTCGGTAGTCGATTTTGGAGCAATGCTGAACTCCCTTCTCTCAATGTCACCGTTGACACCTTCTCAAAATTTTTCTTTTTTGTTAATAGGTCCTTGAGAAACTTAGCACACTTTGGCATTTGAGAAACTTAGCCTCCACAAACGGTACATTATTGTGCAATTACTTCAATAAGTCCAGAAATCTCTTAAATTGTTCATCGATATGATCATTCTTCATCCTTGAAGGATAAGGGAGGCGGGGAACATACTCCTTCACCGGTGGTGGTAGTCTCTTCTCAAAAATCGGAGTAGGTTCTCTTTCCCTTTCCGGACTTTCAATGAATTTAATTTATGGCTCCTTTTCCTTCTCCATCACCTTCTCACTACCCATTCCCACTTTCTTACCACTCCGAAGAGTAATTGCCTTCAGATGCTAACGAGGATTGGCTTTAGTGTTACTTGATAAGTTTCCTTAAAGGCATTCAAACAATAGTTTGGCAATTTTCCCCACCTGGCTCTCCAAGTTCTAGAGAGAAGCGTGCTGGTTTCTCATCAATGCTTCTATGCTTTGGAACCGGTTGTCTAACACCTGGAACTTAATGTCTGTATTCTAAATAAACCGAGTGAGTATTTCCTCAAATGCGGGTCTCTTGTCATTCTATTGGTGAGGAGGGAATCTTAGCAGGGGCTTCTGCTGCTGCTCTTGATTTACTTAAGAGAAATTGGGGTGATTCCGCCAACTTGAGTTGTATGTGTTACTTTATGGGTTTCTTGTTGTCAGAGGGCACTACCAATGAAATCTACTTGCTCGATGGGTCCATGCACTGTTCCTACAATAGAATAATCTATCGAGGCGCCTCCTCCCCACATGTGTCGCATGATATGACTATAGCCGATCTCTGAGTAGTAAGCTGTCAATCTTCTTACTCAAAGCTTCCATTTGGGTTGCTAATGTTGTAACCTCACTAACCTCGATCATCCCAATTGGCTTTGTAATTGATTTGCCTCTCGACTTCCATTGATAATTATTCATAGCTATCTCTTCTATTAACTGCTTGGCTGCCTTCGGGGTCCTACTGCTAAGCGATCCTTCTGCTACTGAATTAATAAGCTGTCTGGTACTCTAATTGAGGCCTTGATGAAAAATTTGAACTTCCATCCATTCGTGGACGTTATGATGCAGGCATTTCCTCAACCGATCTTTAAATCTCTCTCATGCCTCAAATAATGATTAAGTGTCCAATTGTGCATAAGCTGTAATCTCTTGACGCAACTTGGTCATTCTTCTTGGAGGGAAGTAACGGGCCAAGAATGCTCCAACAAGCTATTCCCAAGTTTTGAAGATGCTCGAGGAAGAGCATGAAGCCACTGTTTAGTTTTTCCTTTTAGTAAAAATGGGTATAAGCGGAGTTTGATGGCGTCATCAGAAACATTGTTAATCCATGCCACATACCTCGAGGAATTCCCCAACTTTGGGATCCTCGTCTGGTAATCCATAGAACTGCATTGAATTCTGAACCATATGTACAAATGCAGATTTAAACTCAAAGTTGTTTGTTGTAACTGGTGGGTCCACTATACTTGACTTAGAAGTGTCAAGAGTAGGGCGAGTATAGTCTGAAAGGGCCATGTGTCAGTTCTCTTGATCTGCCATAGTGTCCTGTTGCTTTCCCTTAACATTTACCGTCAAAGATCCTGTCTCATTCAGTAAGGTTGTTCTCAATCTGGTTCCAATCACCCTTTCTACACAATTCTCACCTTCTACCAGTCTTGGTGCTTTGCCCTTTGGTGGCATACACTAAAATCTAACAAAAGAAAAGAATCAGAAAACAATCAAAGAGAAAAAGAATATAAATAGATAGGAAAAAGAAAAAAAATGGCTAAAGTGACAGATATTTAAGTGTTCCTAATATCACTAATCTTCCCTAGCAACGATGCCAAAAACTTGATAGGGACGCAAGTGTACGTGCCGATCGTGTAAGAACATGTGCGTAAATGCATAGTGTCTATCAACAGGGAAGAAAGTGAGTACTAGTACTAACTCTAGATCCAAAAAATAGCCTAAATAGTGAAGTGTTTGTGTGTGAACAAGAGGAAAAGAAAATAAGAAAATACGAGAAATAATAGGAGGGAAATCAAGGAAGAAAGTGATGTCCGGGCATAGCATCCTTCTAGGGTTATTGAGTTCAGGACAATGGTCTTTTAAACATGCAATCCTATTTGAACCAAGAGGTTTCTAGAATTATATTAAACCTTGATTTCTCAAGCGAAAAGTAACTGAGTAGGTGTAGAGCTGATATAGACATCCACACAATCGCATTAACACTCTATGAAACCTCACTAGGAGCTAATGATAATATCTTAAGTAGATAATCTCCCCCAAAGAGAGTGATTACCCCTAATCTGAATACAGAGCAAAAATACGATTTCTCCTAAAATTCACTTACATAATTGTGATAAGTACTTGAGTAGACATATATATTTATGTGTTTTACATGCATTAAGCATCATTTTTATCATGGTTTATGTCTCATAAAGTATATTTGGTGTTCTTTTCTGCAAATAAGTTGTGAAGGCCGTATGAGAAGAAAAGGGAGCAAAGATAGGCTATGAAGGCTCCATGTGGGAGTTTTTGTGTAACATAAAGATCAAGACACAAGAGGAGTTCATACACATAGGGGTGTGTGCCAACTTCCAAGAGAATCCAAGCTAGACTTTAAGTTGGAAAGGCACAAAGTCGGTCACACTACCATGTCCCTACTTGTGTGAAAAATGCAAGAGCTTCCCAACGATGATTTGACGATGAAAAGCTTCATAACCTACCATGTGAATGTGTGCTCGGCCATGTGGCCTCAAGAGAAGAGCGTGTGAGCCGTGCTTATGAATAGAACTATATAAAAACATTGTAGCAAATCAATGTCTGACTACTGTAGCAAAACACTGTTTATGCGACCGTGCGAAAATTCCACGCGGTCATGTGGGAATTTCTGCAGCTTACGCAGGTGCATGAAATCTCACATGGTCACATGGAGGCACGTGATAGACGTGGTTTACGACTATAAATAACACTTTTTCCCTATTCTTTGGGAACTTTGTGCTAGCGATTGAAGGGTGAAGCGGCTAGGATTTGAAGAGGAGGTCTTTGGCGAATTTTAAGGGCGTTCTTCACCAACTTTGATATATCTTTTCTCTATCATAGCATCAATGGAGCCTTTGGCAACCTAGCTTCGGAGAGGGATCCTTCAAGACGTTGAGTGATCCATCGAGGCCATCATCACAAATTCAAGGGGGGTTTATTCTATAGTTTTCATTGTTTTTCATTGCATTATTCTTTACTTTGCAATGTGCCCCATGGATGGCTAAACCCTAGTAGGTATTTGGGCATGTAAACCCTAGGATCATATCTTTGTATTTATTTACTTTATGTTTTCTATTAAATTCGAGTTTATTTGACTTTCAATCTTGTTTTCTCATTGCTTGCATGTTGTATTAATCCTTGTGATAGATTTGTATTGCATGATTTGTTGCCCTGGTGAGAGAGAGGTCTCCATTAGGGTTAGAAGTCCAAGATTGAAGAGGGTTGAGAGGGTGAGTCATGAGATAGTAGAGTGTCCCCTTTCCCTTTCGATGAGTGATTCCTATCTCCGTATTCCTTAGGCTTTATGCAACCATATTTGGTGCGAGGCGTGAGATCTATTTTTAGGAATTGGTTGTAATTTTAGTATCTTTCATCTAGAAGTAGGGTTAGATCTATTTTTAGAATTGGTTGTAATTTTAGGTATCTTTCATCTAGAAGTAGGGTTAGATCTATTTTTAAGAATTTATTGTACTTTTAGGTATCCCTAGAGTTTATTGCGTCATACGTGGTGTGAGGTGTTGAGATTGAACGATTTCTCCACCGGGACCTCGTAGGGGACTAGTATCGGTGGCCTGGAGCCAGGGATTGATTGTTCTTGGATTACCTTAACTCATTTAACTCAGTTTAGAAGCATTTAGTAAATCTTGCACTTCATGTGAGATCCTAGGGGGAGCATTGCCCGGGTACCTCATCTTTATTGATTGAGACTTCCCTTATTTTACTTTCACTTTGCTTGCTTACCATTTTCATATTCGTAAGATTGAGTTCATTCCATCAAAATCTTGATTCTAACTGGATAATCGAGAAATAGTTACTAGTAATACTTTCGTTCCCTGTGGATTCGACTACCTTACTCATCGGGTATTCTATTACTTCGACACCTGTGCACTTGTACACGCACACAAGAGGTGTGTCACCTGCCTCCCTTGGCTCCCCCAAAGAGAGAGATGTATCACTTGCGGTACATGCACGCATGCAAGAGGTGTGTTACTTGTAGTACACACACACACCTGCGGTACCCTTACACCAAATACTTCCATCCCTTGCCTCCCTAAAGAGATAGATTACCCATAATCTGAATACAGAGCAAAAATGCAATTTCTACTAAAATCTACTCTACATGATTGCAAAGAGTGCAAAACTTATCAACAGTTCAGTCGAGAGAACTAAGGAAGACGAAGTCTCCAAAGCACCCTATACCTAAGCTTATTCACAATTCCCTCTAATCACGGTATATCTATACTAGGTGGGTATTTTTACTCATCACGTAGGACATCAAACATGATAACTAGGGCTTTCGCCTTGTTAGCAACCAAGCATTCAAACACGCAATCAGATTCAAATAGATATGATTGCAAATCATAAATCAATTAAAGCATCAAAGATCCAACAACCAAAGTCAAAGAAATAAACCCTAGAGTTCAACAATTTCCAAACATCTACAAATTAGCTCTCCATTAATGGAGGGCAAGCATTAAAGGTACAAAGAATAGAAGAAGACATGAGATCCATGAAAACCTTCTTTTCAATCCCTAGAAGGAAAAGTCACCGAAGAAGCTTCTACGCACGTCATGAAGATGAGCTTGATAGCTTTGATCTTCAATCCCTTGAATGTAGGACCAAATCCCTCTCCAAATCCCTCCTTTTCTTCCTCAACCTCACCTCCAAGAGTCGCCTCCAAAAGAATAGAAATATAGAATAGAGAATGCTCTAGAAATCCTCACAAGTTCTATTTATACCCGATTGCTTATGTGCTACTTACGGGTGTTAGAACTAGGCCGTAAGGGAGCTGAAGAAGATTGTTGCAAGCCTTAAGGGATGACTTACGGCTGTAAGCCCTATCTATAAGGTCTTCTATTTGTATTTTGGTCCAGCTTACGACCGTAAGTTTCACTGTTTTACTTCTTGTGATCATCCTTTGTACACTCATCATTTTACGACCATGTCCTTACACCCGTAATCAATCCATAGTAGTCAGGTATAAATAGATATGATGAGGATTTTTAGGGCATTGAACATTTTTTCTTGTGGGCATTTCATGGAGGCGAAGTTAAGGAAGATAAGAGACAAATCTTCAACACTTAAGGGGTGATTTTAAGGGGGATTTAGATCAACATTTAAGGGGATTGAAGATCGTAGCCATCAAGTTCACCTTGGCGGCTCGCATGGAAGCTTTCCTAGGGCTTCTCTGGTGATTCTTCATCGTCATGATTGAGAAGGGGGTTTTATAGCTTTCATGTTTACTCCAAATATTTTTATCTTGGATGCTTGCCTTCCATTAGTTTAGGGGGAGGCACTAATTTGTAGATGTTTGGGCATAGTTAAACTCTAAGGTTTATACTTTTGACATTGGTTGTTGGATCTTTGATGTCCTAATTTTTTTCTTAATTGTAATCATTTCTATTTGAATCTAATTGTGTGTTTGAATTCTTGGTTTCTAATGAGGCGAAAGCCCTAGCTATCATGTTTAGTGTGCTACATGACGAGAAGAAATTCCCACCTAGCATAGACATGCAGCAATTCGAGAGGATAATGAGTACATCTTTGGTTAGGGTAGTTTGGAGACTTTGTTTCCCGTAATCATTCCAAGTGAGTTAGTGATTATCTCCTTGCTCATTGCAATCATGTGGAGTGGGTTTTAGGAGAAATTGTGTTTCTGCTTTCTATTTTAATTATGGATAATCTCTTCCTACAACAGAGATTATCTACTTAAAAGATTGTCATTAGCTCACAGTAAGGTTTCATAAAGACCTATGCGATTGTGTGAATGTCTGTATCAGCTCTACACCTATTCAATTACTCATCATTTGAGAAATTGGGGTATAGTATAATTCTGAAAACGTCTCAGTTCAAGTAGGATTGTATTCATAAACAATCTTTGTCCCGCTCTCTATAACCTGAGAGTGGTGCTATGCCCAGACATCGCTTTCTTCCTTGACTTCTCTCCAATTATTTCTCATATTTTTTTATCTTTGCTTGCTTTTGCTCACACACAAAACATTCGATCACTTAGGTTATTTTTTAGGTTTTTGGTTATTATTAGTATTCACTTTCTTTCCTATGGTCCAACATTCTGCTTTCACGCACACTTTATTACATGATCAGCTCATACACTTATGTCCCTATCACTAAAACTCAGTTAGGATCAGTAGGTAGGCCATATTGAAAGCTTGGTTGCAACAAGAGTTGTAACATTTAACTTTGGAAGGTGTCCAAATTAGTAAGCCGTGAAGATTTTAAAAGAGAAAGATATTTTAGGATGTAGAGATGTCTATTTAAGATACCTTGCTTTGAGATTTAGGGTGTGCCACAAGTGAGAGACCCTAGTATGTTGGCTGGGGAAAATGGGCATTTGTCAATCTAGAATGGGTTAATCTTTGTCATTGTGTGAGTGAGAGTGAGCGTTGTACTCTTCATTCTTTCCCTCTTTTAGTGGATTATTCTCTCCACGTTCCACCCCTTAGACATAGGCAGGTTGTGTTGAACTGGGTAACCAATTCATGTGTCTCCTTTCTCTTGCGTGCTTGATTGTGTGTGATCACATTACATGGGAGGTTCAGTGAAAAATTATCACACTACTACCCCTCCAGAACTAACAGATGTTTATATGAATGAGATAGTTAAACTCATTTTTCACTTTAATATATAGTCCAGCTCCAATTTGAAATTTTTTTTTCTATGTAAGTCTGTAGTATCAATCAAGTGATGAGTACATATGTTGTGGAGAAAAATAATTAAAAATTAAAAAAATAGTGAAAGCATGCAAATGGAATATATTATAAGTACCAAAAAGTATTGGAAATACAAGGGCCTTATAACAGATAGATCCATACTCAAAGATTGGACTTGATGGACATAATTTCCTTGGTAGAATCATATAAACCAATATTAATTAGTGAAACCCCCAATTTTTTTTAACATAAATAGGCGACAAGCAACCCCAATTTAAAGAAAGTTAGGAATGTGCATAGGACAGGGATTGAGCGCAACAACAAGCTCAACAAGCGCTTATGCCATAAACTTACATGGGCATTGGATTGGAGTTCGATCTTAGATTTTCCCTAAACCGAACATTCTACACAAAGGATCCGGTATTAATATGTCAAGAAGCTATTGGTGAAATCCCAATAATATATATATGTGTGTGTGTGTAGATACCATTCACTAAATCAAGTTTAATTATAAAAGTAGTGAGTTTAGGGTCACTAATCTTTAGTATCCATATTTCATTAATATTAAGTGTACATTTATGAGTTATTTAATACCATTTGGTACACTTATTCTTCATGTATTAGATTATTATTATGGAAGATGTTAGTTCAGGAGCAATGATTTAAAAACCGGACTGGACCGGCCGGTTCAACCGGTTCAACCGGGAACCGGCTGATAAACCGGTCCGATTAGGCACAAAAAACAGTAACGGACCGGACCAGACCGTATTGTTTTTTAAATTAAATTATTTAAATAATTTATTTATTTTACAATTAAATATTTAGATAATTGATAATTCCGGTTCAAATTCCAAAATTTCAAAAAGTTGAAAATTAAAAATTAAAAAGTAAAAAAGCAACATCTTTATGCTGCCAGCTACCAGCCTACCAATGAATCCAAGCCTTTATTAGTTTATTAAGACTAACCTGCCATCTTACACTAATTAATAATTAAATTAAAGTTTAAGTGTTAATTACTTACTTAAACTTTTAAAGTAAAGAAAACTAAAAGCATATGCCCTAATTCTTCTTCTTCTCCAGCCGAACCATCTCCATCAACAATGACTCTCGCGATCTCTCCTCTGTGATAAACCTGAAGTGGATTTAATTGAGTGGTTTGATGCTTTATGAATCTCTTTAGCAGTTTAGCTTCATGCTATATATATATATATATATATATATATATATATATATATATATATATATATATATATATCGTCTCATGCTATATAAAGTTATAAACCTCTTTAGCTTCATGCTATATATATCTCTATATATATATGATTATAGACACACACACCAGAGAAGGGCAAAATGAAGGTATCCATTATATTAATTATTAGGACTAAGTAACTAATATGATTGCAATTTGCAACTTAGTTTTATGTTCTATTTAATGTTAATTATTTACAAACAATATGTTTTTTGATAGATACACCAAATTGTGATGATGAGGATGTGTTGGTGGTTCAAGATGGAATTAATTTTTCATCTTTTGATATCAACCAAGGAAATGAGGGAGATGAAATTCATGGAAATGATGATAATGAATGAGACAAGTGAATATGAGATTCATAATTCATGAGAATAGTGTCTCTTTTTATTTTTCTTGCTTGTGTTTCAATTTGGTGAAGACATGACTTTCTTGTGTTGTTGTATTACATTTGGTTTTGTAATTTGAGAACATGAGTCTTTTTATCCATGTGGACTTGTTGGATTACATTTTGGTTTGTAATTTGAGAACATGAGTCTTTTTATTTTTGTTGTTGTTGTTAATGGTGTTGGTGTTGTTGTATGCTTGTATTTTATTGTTGTTGTTGTTGTTGCTTATTTGTATTTTATTTCATTCCTCATTTTTGAATGAAATTGTTGGTGTTGGTGTTGGTGTTGGTGTTTTGTTGGTGATGAATCTGATGATGGTGGTGTGGTGGTGGTGTTATATGCTTCTATTTTATTGTTGTTGTTGTTGTTGTTGTTGTTGTTATTGTTGTTGTTGTTGTTGTTGTTGTATAGTGTATACTTGTAATTTAACTTTGCATTATGCCAATATGTAATTTTGAATCTTTTTTTATTATTGTATCCTTATTTTTAAAATTATTTTTTACTTATTTTTTAATTTTTTTTAATTTTTACATAATTATTTATTTAAAAAATAATTAATCCGGTTGAACCGGCTGGCCCAACCGGTTCAACGGGTTGGACCGGAACCGGTTGTCTAACCGGGTTGATAACCGGTCCGGTTATTAAAACATTGTTCAGGAGGGGTGTATGTGTGTTAGTTTATCACTCAATCTCTCATGTAAGCATGAACACACACATTGTAAAACAATAAAAAACAAGAGAAAAGAGAAACACGAATTGGTAACCTAGTTCGGCACACAACTTGCCTACATCTGTAGGGCAAAGCCCAGATATAACAATCAACTAAAAGACGGGGAAAATAATGGTTACAACTCTCACACTTATTCTCACAAAGGTAAACAATAACCCTCTTTAGATTGCCCGATGCCCATTCTCACTCTCCTTTACCCAAGGATCTCTCTTTTGTGGCACATTCTAAATCTTAGAGCATGGTCTCTTCTATAGATGTCTAAATGCCCCAATGTAGCACCTTCCTCTTTTAAAATCTCCGCAGCTTACTAACTTAGACACTTTCAAAAGTTAGACGTTGTAACTCCTATTTAACTGATCTTGTAACGAGGCGCACCTATTGATCTTGGTTGAGTTCTAGCTCTCGTTGCAATGCGACCTTACGACTCCTCCAATCCTCCTAGTTGTGCCAGTTGAAGTTGATGCAATCAACTACTCTTGAGCTCTTCCTGCCAGTAACTAGCTTACCTCTTCACATCATATTAGCAGGTTGCTCTCCTAAGGGCCACACCCACCAAGGCACATCTCCATCTTACCAAAGATGGCCTTCAAAAGATCTTCAAAATCTTCTTTCGAAACTTGATCTCCATTCATCCATATTTGGTCTTCACAATCTTCAAACTTGAACTTCATTCATCCAAGTTTGGTTCTTCAATATTCTTATTACTAAACTTGATCTTCTTTAATCCAAGTTTAGCTCTTCAATATCTTCCAAGTATATTTGTGTCTTCAAATAGCTCCACCCATATTTAGATTTCCTCCAAATCTGAACAAATCTTTGATTGTATCTAAATATGGCTTTGATGAGATCTTGGCCTTCATGTAGATGCTTGATAGATTTTCTTGCCAAATACACAAGTGACTCCATTTAGCTTTGCCCTTCACATGGTCATTGCCTGCACATCAAAAGATCCTCCAAATATGCCAAAAATGACTTCTACAAAGATAGTTTAATATCTTCTTGTTATCAACTTGTGCCTTGTCACCTTGCCATGTAATCTTATTTGCCACATCATCATTTTTGCCACGTCATCTTTTACGTGTGTCAAATAATACCAATTATAGAGCTTCAGCTCTAATAGAAGATGATACCAAACATGGTGAAAATTTTATTCTTAGGTATTGGGAAATGCTAAAGGACAAGAGAAATAAAAAGGAAGCAAGAAAGAGACAAAATGAGGAAGATGGAACTATTTCGGCATCAACAACTGAAGAATAGGGTAGACAAAACCACTTATGTGGACTTTATGGTCATGCTTATGACCATAAGTCTCAAGCAGAAAACTTTGCTGGCATGCTTATGCATGTAAGGGGGAGTATAAGGATCAAACTGAGAGACTTACGGGTAGGATTTACACTGGTAAGCCGCACTGTAAGGGCTATCCAGAAGAGTTTACAGGGAGCACTTACGCACGTAAGGGTGGTCACAAGAGCCCTTTAGAGAAGATTATGGTCAAGTGCTTATGGCCATAAATTGGGCCTAACTCTAAGACAGAAGACCTAACAGGCAGGACTTACGATCGTAAGTCAGCCCATAAGGCACGTGACTTTCAGGATTTTGATTTGAGTTGGCTAAAATTATTCCCAAATTAAAAGACTATAGAAATAGAATTTGGAGAAGTTTAAAACTAGAGAGTTATGGCTTATATCCATAGCTACCCGCCTACAAAATTTTGAATTTGTTAGGTTTGTATCCTAAGAGATATGCTTCTATAAATAGGTCTATCCCAGTTGTTAAAGTTGTGTAAGACCTTAAAGGGTAATGGAATTTTTTATGACTATGGAAGTAGTTTTGGAAAAAGTGTGAAATATAAAGAATACTTGTTATGATCTTTTATGTAAAATATCTATGAAATTGGATCTTATTTTGGGAGATATTCATGATTTTGTAAGACTAGCCTGAAAAATAAATCTGCTGAAATTGCGTGAGATTCAGATTGATGTTATAATTTGAAGATGTCTAATAATATTATGAAACTTGATCACATTGTAGCCTGGTGAGTCTAAATTTATTTGAAAGTGGAATTATGATGTTTTGCAAGTTAATTATTGCTATAATTAGGAAAAATCCCTAGAGGTTAATGTGTGCATGTTCTTGGCCTTTGCTTGTTTGTTGGGTAGTATTTAGTGCTTTGAGTGGCAAGATAATGATTAAAATGTTTTAGGAGAAAAATTCTTATAATTGAATATTTTTCTTTGGTTTTCTAGAAACTAAGAAGAGGTTCTGATTGATATATATGATATCTTAGTGTGTTCAGTTGTATTGCTTCAGTGAATTAATGGTTGTCCAGAAAATATTTATGTACTTAGAAGGTCCCATTGTTGTAATGTTATAATCAAAAAGATGTAAAGGACCATACCATATGTTCTAGAAGATTTAGTCAATTTTGATGATTTGATTCTAAAAATTTGATTGATGATAATTCAAACAAGTTTTAGTTTGGTAGATACTTAATGGCTATTAAAGTAATGTTTTTACTGCCATATTGATGGTGCTAGTAAGGTAAAAGATATCTATTGAACAATGGATTTTTGTCAAGGCTGTAATTCCACTATAGGGAACATATTGTAAACTTTTTTAATTGTAGAACTATATTTTACTCTTGCATTTAGCAAAGTCTTTGAATTGTTAGTTTTGTGGGTTCTGTTATAAAAATGATCTTCTATTAATGAGGAAAATTATGAGCGTCTTGAAATTGTTTTGGGCTTGAGTATATGTATAATTTTCATGCTACCCCTCATTTTTTGAGAGATGCATGATGGTTGTGAAATTATCTATTATGATTATGTCAAGTGGTTATAAGTAGGTGACATGGATTTTAGTTGATGAGAAAAAAATAGCATTTTAAGATTTATTTTTCAAATCTGATTAGTTTAGTCATCATATTCATGGGATGCTATAGGCATTGATGTTGATAATTGAGGAATTTTGATGTATTGAGATGGTTGTAATGTGTTTGTTATTTTAAATCCTATTTGAGAGTTAGATGACTTGTAGTATGATAAAAGATCTTCTAATTGATGATTGTTAGAGAATGTCAAAGGGCATTGATTTCTATGTTATGTTTGATATAAGTTGGTGCAAAACCCTAACTTTGTTTGATGTTCATTATTGTGACGTTTGTCCTTAGAAGTATCATCAGTCCAGTTTTGTTTGAATCCCTTGGTCCTTGAATCTTATCAGCTAATCTGATAACACTCGAACTTTTTCATGGTTGAATCTTATTGAAAGCATGCTTAGACTGATCAAGTTTTTTATTTTAATTTTAAATGTTAATGCTAGGCGGTTATGTTAAAACCTTTATATATTCTATTTGTTTAGGTTTTAAAACCCTAGCCGTCTTTTCACCTCCTTACATTTTAGATCTCCATTTTGGGAAAAAGGGAGAGACCTAGCCTCATCTTTCTCTCCCTTTTTGCATATGGTGTTAGCAGCGAGGACCTGAGAAGGGTCTCATCATCAACAGTTGTTTCACTATTATTATTGAGGTAAGCATCCTATTCCTCAGATCTTTGGCTAAATTATAGAATTGTTATTGTTGTTTTCTAAATCTTGATCTATTAATGTCGAATGTTAGTGATGGATAGGTTTAGGTTAGCTTATTGTTTGAGGAGTTTGAGATTAATTTGATAGGTTTCAAATTTCCATTTTTGATAATAGCAAAAAACCCTCTTCAATTCTAGGGGTCTTAAATGTAGAATTTGGAGGAGAGCAAAATAAGAAACTTATAGAGTTCACGTTGGCTAAGTACCTACAAAATTTCAAATTTTAATAATATAATTATTATGTAATTATTATAAATAAAGTATAATTATTATAAATATAGAATATCATGTGTATGCGTAATTAAATTATATAAGAAAATTTATATTTATCTAATTTTCAATTATAATATAAAAAAATTAAGTTTTTTATTGTGGGTGTGCAATTATTATAAATAGTGTAAAATTATTATGTAATTATTATAAATATAGGGTAAAATTAAGTTTTTGGTATGGTTTTGGGTTGGCAATTCCAAAAACTGGGACAAACAAAGGGATAATGAGTTTGTCATGGTTTTCGGCACGGCCAAGCCAAAACCATGCAAAATGCCATGTATTCCATTGTTGCGGTTTTTTGCACGATTTTGGCTTGGGTGTGCCAAAAACCGTGACAAAGAAAAGGGATGATGTGTTTGTCACGGTTTTTGGCACGACCAAGCCAAAACCGTGCAAAAAACTGTGACAAAGAAAGGGATGATGTGTTTGTCGCAGTTTTTGGCATGGACAAGCCAAAAACGTGACAATGGATTACATGGCATGGTTTTGGCTTGGCCGCACAAAAAACTGTGACAAAGAAAGGGATGATGTGTTTGTCATGGTTTTTTGGCACAACCAACGCAAAACCATGCCAAAAAATGTGACAATGGAGTAGATGGCATTTGGCACGAATTTTGCCATGGTTTTTGGTTGACTGTGCCAAAAACCTTGACAAAGAAGGGGATGGTGTGTTTGTCATGGTTTTGGCATGGTCAAGCCAAAACCATGCCAAAAAATGTGCCAAATGACATATACTCCATTGTCATGATTTTTGGCATAGTTATAGGTAGGTCATGCCAAAAACCATGACAAAAAAGGGATGATGTGTTTGTCGTGGTTTCTGACACGAGCAAGCCAAAACCATGTCAAAAGACATGTACTCCATTGTCACGGTTTGGGCTGCCAAAACCCGTGATAAAGAAAAGAATGATGTGTTTGTTAAGGTTTTTGGCACGTTCAAGCCAAAACTATGCCAAATACTGTGACAACTTTGTCACTAACTTTTGTTTCGTGATAACTTCTGTGACAAATTTGACACAGAATCAAAACCGTGACAAATTCCTATTTTTCTTGTAGTGCAAGCAAGTAACTCTAGATAGATAGCTAGAAAATAGTAAATTTTGGAGTGTATGAATTTTATAATTTCTCAAAAATATGGAAAATACGGAGTTCGTGGTGGATTACTTACCTCCAAATTACTCTAACTCCAAGACTCAACTTGAAAACCCAAGGTCACTTCTCAAATGGTCCTATAACTCAAGGATTGGCAACAATTACAACTCAAGCAAATCACCAACCCAAATTGTAACACACTTATAAGTTTCACAGAAAATTAAATTGGAGATTAGGATACTTGCAGAATATAATTAGAACACTAAAAAAGATGATCGGTTAATGGCAAGCATGAGATTGAAGACTACTTGCAGAATATAATTAGAACACTAAAAAAGATGATCGGTTAATGGCAAGCATGAGATTGAAGACTACTTGCAGAATATAATTAGAACACTAAAAAAGATGATTGGTTAATGGCAAGCATGAGATTGAAGACTACTTGCAGAATATAATTAGAACACTAAAAAAGATGATCGGTTAATGGCAAGCATGAGATTGAAGACAAGGAGAACAAAGAAATACAAAAAGCATTTAAAAATTAGAGGGGAAAAGAAACACAGGCAGAAGTTCAGATCATGCCACAACAAAGATTGCTAGTACCTATTACTTAAGTTGATGAGTTTTTCCAAACAACTAATAAATATATGTAAATTAAAATAGATAATGTTAAAGAGAACAAAAGCTTAGCAGTAATGCTTTCAAGAAATGAGCTTCTATAAAAAAGGTTATTGATTGATAGAGCATCCTAGCATCTAGAAATAGGAAAATTTTTCACAATCCTCAATGCTCCAACAAGACCAAGAAAATAGTGCTACCATGCAGCTATCACCAGAAATAAAAATTTAAGGAAAAGAATGCTCATGAGATGAAAAATTCAAAAATGTACCTGAAAATCAAACAGTCTAAGAAATAGCTTGTAAGAAAATGATTTCATTTCATTTCCTCTCCCGTAACTAACTTTTCCTTTTGACTTCCCTCACTGCACCAAACATAAAGAAAACAAATTTCCCTTTTCACCTTATTATCACATCTACTTTCTGCCAATCCAAACGTACTCATCAAGAAATTGCCATTCGAAGAACAAAAGTTGAAATCAAAGACACCATATCTATACTTCCAAAGAACCTAGATCCACACGACAAAACAAACAACATATTAAACACACTAAACAAACCAAAATCTCAACCAAAACCCACAAAAATCACTTATTGAACTCCATTCTCACCAAAATACAAGGACCCATCCATTTCCAAGGACCCAGATCAAGATTTAAAGAACCAAAACATCAAAGAAGAAACCCACATACAAGCTCATCACCAAACTAACAACATGTAAATCTAATTTAAAAAGGCAGAAATAAACCTCAAGTTCAGCCAGTTTTTAACATGGAGAAATCATACACCAAAAAGATATTCGATTCAAGTGAGCTTCAAAATAACCACCTACACATCCAGTTTTACAACAACTGAGAGACCAAAGGAACCTACCTGGAACTATTTGAAGATCCAGTGTTTCATTGTTCCTCTTAGCCTCGCTCTGATCATCAAGAACTCCTGCAGCTTCTCCTTTAGCTCTTCTAAAAACATAAGGTATGGTTGAAGACAAATGTGCAAGCTTTGACATGGTGGTGACATGGAAAGGATGGCTTTTGGAATTTCATCAACTCAAATTCCCGTACAAGAACATGAGGATAAGGTGGTGTGGTCGACATTTATTTCCTCCTTTAAAGAGTTTAGCCCCTAAACTCACACCTAACCAGAGAATAGATGTGGATACTTCTCTCTCATTTTGGACTCTAACTAGCAAGTCACCTCATGCTCAAAATGGTTATTCCACTAAACTTTGACATAGGGAATGAGTCATCTCCTCAGTCCTTGCTCCTTAAAGTCCACAATCTTTACATGTTGTTCCTCTTAAGGCATATCACTGTTGAGTTCAAAATCTTGGAATTGAATCGCATGATCTTTGTTTGCAACATATTTCCTCAACATGGTGACATGAAAGACGTCATACACTCGAGAGAGAATAGGAGGAAGGACGAGTCGGTAGGCTACATCACCCACTCGCTCCAAAATTTTAAATGGACCAATATAGCGAGGGCTAAGCTTGCCTTTAACACCAAAGCGGATAACTCTTTTCAGAGGAGAAACTTTCAAGAACACATGATATCCTTCCTAAAACTCTAGACTTCTTTTTTGTTGTATGCAGAACTCTTTTGTCTGTTCTGAGCTGCTCATAGTCAATCTATGATCTAGCTGACCTTGTTGACTTTCAACTACACAATCTCGGGTCCTAGTACATTTCTTTCTCCTACATCATCTCAATAGATAGGCGATTTTCACCTCCTGTCATATAGGGCTTCAAACGGAGCCATCAGAATGCTTGTCTGATGACTATTATTATAAGTAAATTTAATCATGGGCAGATGTCAGTCCCACGGTCCTCCAAAGTCAAGCATACACGCTCACAACATATCCTCTAGAATTTGCATTGTTCTTTTTTACTATCTATTAGTCTGATGATGGAAAGCAGTGCTGAAAGTAAGCTTAGTTCTCAATGCCTTGTGCATACTCCTCCAAAAATGTGCAACAATACGAATTTCTACATGAGACAATAGACTAGGACACCATAAAGTCTCACAATATGATTAATGTATAACTACTAAGAAGTGAGCATACTTGGTCAATATGTCAATCACTACCCATACACTATTAAAACTTTTATTGGCCCTAGGAAAAGAAGACACAAAATCCATAGCTATATTTTACTACTATTCAAGGATAGGAAGCTGTTGGAGAAGTCTGACTGGTCTCTGATGTTCCACATTTACTAATTAACATGTCAAACATTACGCTCCAAATTAAGCAATCTCTCTCGTCATATTGTTAAACCAAAAGATGCACTTCAAATCCTTATACATTTTGGTATTGCCAGGATTCAATGTGTAGTTGGAGAGATGCACCTCTTCCATAATTTCCTTCTTTAACTATTGGTCTTTAGGCACACAAACTCTGTTCCCAAATCTATCTATACTATCTTCATGAATTCAAAACTGGACTTGAGAGCTCGCTTGCACTTCTTATCAAATCTTTTGAAGATAACTATCTCATTCTTGACCTACTTTGATTTTGTCTAGAAAAGTGGGTCGCATTCCTAAGTTTGCAAGAAAGACACTAGTGTTTGGAAAAATCACTAGTGGCTCTATTCTTCTCATGTCTTCCAAAATTGGTTTCTAAGTAATCAACGTAGCCATATTGCCGAAAGATTTCTTATTAAGCACATCAACCACAACATTAGCTTTACCGGGGTGGTAGCTAATAGTCAAATCATAGTCCTTCATTAGCTATAACCATCATCTTTGCCTAAAAATTCAGCTCCTTCTGCGTGAAAATATACTTTAGACTTTTATGGCCAGTGAAAACTTCACAAGCTTCACCATATAGATATTTCCTCCAAATCTTCAAAGCAAAGATTACTGCCACAAGTTCCAAATCATGCGTGGGGTAGTTCTACTCGAAAGGCTTTAATTGTCTTAAGGCATAAGCAACCACTTGTCCCCTCTACAATAAGACACAACCCAACACAGTCTTGCAAGAATCACTACAAATAGTGAAGCCTTCTCCAGAGAGGGAAGTGTGAGAATAGGCACTGATACCAAGCGACGCTTCAATTCCTAAAAACTCTTCTTATACTTATCTAACAACTAAAAGTTTACTCTTTTTCTAGTAAGTCTTGTCAGAGGTGCTACAACGCCAAGAATCCTTCAATGAATCACCTATAGTAACCAGCTAATCCTAGAAAACTGTGAACCTCAGCCATACCGGTTGGTTTTTTCCATTTAACAATAGCTTCAATCTTCTTAAGATCGATGGAGATACCATCCTTTGTTATGACATGACCGATGAAGACAACTCTATCAATCCAAACTCACACTTGGAGAATTTGGCAAATAACTTCTTCTCTCGTAAAGTTCCTATAATAGTCCTTAAATTTTGTTTGATAGGGATGCAAGTGTATGTGCCGATCGTGTAATAAAGTGCTAAACAACAGGATGTCGGTCCACAATAAAGAAAAAGATAATTCTAAAAGTTAGCCTAATAAAGAAGTAATGATGTGTGTGAACAAAAAAAAAAAAAAAGAAAGCAATAGCAAAGAATATGAAAATAAGGAGGAAAAGTCAAGGAAAGAAACGATGTCTAGGCATATCATCCTTCCAAGGTTTTGTTAAGTGTAGTACAAAGATTGTTTGAATGTATAATTCTATTTGAAATGAAAAGTTTTATAAATCATACTAAACCCCTTTTTCAAGGGTGAAAAGTAACTAAATCGGTGCAGAGCTAATGCAGTCACCACACAATCACACTAACACTCAATGAAATCTCAGTGTGAGTTAACAATAATTTATTAAATAAGTAATCCCTCTTATAAAAAGAGATCACTACAAATCTGAACACAGAATAGAGATGTGATTTCTCCTAAAATCTATTCCACATGATTGCAAAGAGTATGGAAACACTCATTAACTCCATCAGGAGGATTGCCGAGAAGAACTCTCCAAAGTACCATATTTTTAGGTTTATTCACAATCCCCTCTAATTGAGGTATGTCTATGCTAGGTGGATATTTCTACTCATCACAAAGCACATCGAGTGTGATAGCTAGGGTTTCGCCATAATAACAACTGAGCATTACAAACACATAATTAGATTTAAATAACATGGATTGCAATTAGAAAAACAAGTAAATCACATAGATCCACAACCAATGTCAAAAAATAAAACCCTAGAGTGCAACTATGCCCAAACATCTAAGAAATTAATGGAGGGCAAGCATTAAAATTACAAGGCATTATCAGAATTAATGTAAACATAGAAACCCCCTTCTCAATCAAGCCGGAAGTAGATCACAGGAAAACTTCAATGAACCTTCCTCGAACGTCGCCAAGGTGAGCTTGATGGCTATGATCTCCTTCATTTTGATGTCAGATCCAAATCTAATCAAAAAGTCACCTCTAAAGCCCTGGATATTTGCCTTCTTTCTTCCCTAACCTTGCCTCCAAGAAAAGAATCAAAGATTGCCATAAAAATCCTCATCAGGTCTATTTTTACTTTGCCTTTTATGGGCTGCTTACAGACATAAGGACGTGGCTGTAAGGAGCGGGAGATCATGGGTTATAAGCCTTTTCAGAAACCTTATGACTGTAAGTCCCATCTCTAAGGTCTTCTATCTGTGTTACGGTCTAGCTTACTGTCGTAAGTGCTAGACAATAAGCTTCACTGTGCTGCCTTTTGTGACCCCCTTATGAGTGTAAGCTTTGGTTGTAAGCTCCTCTGGATGGTCCTTACGAGAGTAAGCCTTGCCCATAAAGTCCTCTTGTTTGGCTCTGAACTTTCCTTTATACCCACAAGGTTCGCTAAAACAGGCTTATAACCATAAGCTGCCTGTAAGCCATATTGATTGCCTTATCGTAATTCAATTGATGTCGAGAAAGCTCCATATTCCTTGATTTGGGTTTGGAATGCTTCTTTTGGTTCTCTCTCATCTTTAAGTGCTGCCTGAAGTATGAGAATGCAAAACACACTATGTTTAAAGTCGAATTCCACAACATGTTTCTAATACATGCCTAATGAGTGTATAAAAATGATTAAATATTAGAACATTATACACTCATCATTCTTCAAACTCGATAGAATTCTTTGATTACACTAGAATATCATCAATAAAAAGCATAATAGACTTGTCTAGAAAAAGCTTAAATATTTTGTTCAGCGGATCCATGAAAGTAGCCGGTGCATTTGTCAACCCAAAAGGCATTACCAGAAATTCATAATGTCATAACAAGTTTGAAATGCAGACTTCGGCACCATCTTCTTACTTGATCTTCGGCTGATGATATCCGGTTCAAAGGTCGATCTTAGAAAACACCTAAGAACCTTGTAGTTGATCAAATATATCATCAATCCTCAGCAATGAGTATCTATTCTTCACTATTACTTTGATCAATTCCCGATAGTCAATGCATAACCGTAGGTTGCTATCTTTTTTTTTCACAAATAGCACTGAAGCACCCAACGGGGAAACACTTGGTAGTATGAAACCCTTCTCGAGAAGCTCTTCAAGTTGCTTTTTCAATTCTTTCAACTCAGTAGGTGCCAATCAGTAAGGAGCCTTAGAGATATTGCTATTCTCTTGAACTAGATTAATGGAGAATTCTATCTCTCTATCTGGTGGTAGGCTAGAAAGGTCATTTGGAAAAACATGACGAAACTCCTTAACCACAGGTTTATCTTCCAATACCCAATCCTTTGATTAGGCTTTGATTACCATTGCAAGAAATCCTGAACATCCACTCGAAAGTAATATCCTACCTTGCAAGGCAGAAATCACTTGAGGTGGTGATATGGAATCACTCCCAAAGAAGGAAAACTTTGCCTCTCCCAGAATCTTGAAATCTATTCTTTTTCCACGACAATCAACTACTGCATGGGTAGAGTATAACCAATCCACCACAAAAATAACATCATAATCTTTCATGGTCATCACATGAAGATTAGTTGGCAACTCACGACCATTAATTAGAACAAGGCATTTTACACAAGCCTTATAAACTATCATAGCATTTGCAACAGGTGTAGTAATACACAAGTCATAAACCATAGCAATAGTAGGTAAAGCTTGATTTTGAACAAATGCAAAAGAGATGAAAGAGTGTGTAGTTCCAAAATTAAATAAAATGCAAGCATAAACATAATATACTAGTAATGTACCTGATACCATGGCATTTGAAGCATGTTCATCTTCCTGAGTCAATGCACACACATGCCCCTGAGTCTTCTGTCTTCCTGGCTTTTGCTGGGTAGATGAGGACGATTATTCACTGATTATGGCATTTCAAGCACGTTGTTCCTTATGAACTTAAGCTTTCTGTACTAGTACAACCTTAGAACTCTGCCCACTAAAAGCCTGTTCTTAGATGGTGGGTACATGCATTATGCAATTTGATGCCCCTACTTGCCACACCTATAACAAGCTTCTGAAGCTCATTTACAATCTACTGTCAGGTAAGCACCTCCACAAGCGGCACAACTCTTTAGATCAGAACGGGAGAGTGGAGTACGAGGAAACCTACTAGATCATTGAGTTGGAGGTCCAGTGATAGTTTGGGGTTCACTCTGCACTTTATTGCGTGAAATGTTTCTTTCTCCACTAATAGCTTGGCGGGCATTCTTGTGGTCAAAATCTCTATCTCTCCTCTTCTAAAGTTTCTTCTTCTAATCTTGAGTATCCTTACACACCGATACGAGGGACTTAGCACTCCACACTACTTCAACATAACTATTTAGATGCAAATTATCAAGTCTCCTTAGAATATAAGAATGTAATCCTTGCTCGAAAAAGTTTGCCGACTCTAGTTATCCTCAACATACTTCGTGGTATAACTGGATAGTCTATCAAACTTCATCTCATATTCATATACAGTCATAGTTCCCTGAGTTAAAAGGAGGAACTGCCACTCTAATTGTTACTTCTTGTCTCTCATAAAGTATTCGCTGAAGAGGGATCTCTTACTGCTTCCCAAGTTTCAAAATCCTTCCATTGTCGGATCCTGATTTCTCCCTCATGCCAGTCACTTGCTGTATATTCAATCATATAGCTGCCAAACTTGAGCTTCTCCTCATTAGAACACTTCATTACGCTGAATGCCTTCTCCATCTTTAATGAGTGCACAACTATTTATTATTTTATATCATTTTGTATACTCATTAGGCATGTATTAGAGTTATATTTTGAAATTCAATGTTAAACATGCTATATTTTGCATTCTCAGGCTTCGGGTGGTGCTTAAAGACAAGATAGAGACTAAAAAATATTTTAGAGTCAAAATGATGAAGATGGAGCTCTCTCGGCATCAATCAACTAAGGACAGGCGAAATAGACTCACTTATGGATACCTTATGACCATGTTTACGTCCATAAGCCTCTGAGAGAACCTTGCAGGTATGCTTATGCCTGTAAGGAGGAGCATAAAGATATTCAAAGGGACTTATGGGCAGGACTTATGCTCATAAGCCAAACTGTAAGGATCATTAAGAGAAGCTTACGAGCAGAGCATATACTCATAAGGGTGGTTGTAAGGAGTATACAGAGAAGCTTACAATTCAGTGTTTATAGTCGTAAACTGCACCATAACACCATACAAAAGACCTTATAGATGAGACTTATGACCGTAAATAATCCCGCAAGACTCGCAATCTATCATCCCCATCTCCTTACGGCCATATTCTTACAACCATAAGTAGCCCATAAGTGGCACAATATTAATGAGTATATATTTATTTATTATTTATCTCATTTTGTACACTCATTAGGCATGCATTAGAGTTATATTATGGAAATTCAATGTTACATATGGTGTGTTTTGCATTCTTAGGCTTTAGGCAGTGCTTGAAGATGAGAGAGAGCCAAAAGAAGCATTCTAGAGCTAAAACAACAAAGGAGCTCTCTTGGCATCAATTGAAGAAGGACAAGGCAAATATGATTGTTTATGGGCGCCTTACTGCCATGCTTACAATTGTAAGCCTCTTCTTGAGAACCTTACGAGCATGCTTATGGCCGTAAGGAGGAGTATAAAAAAAATTAAGAGGGACTTTCAGGCAAGACTTTTGTCTGTAAGTGTGACCATAAGAATCATCTAGAGGAGATTACAAGTAGAGTATATGCCCATAAGGGCAGTCACAAGGGATATATAGATAAGCTTACAGTCCAGCATTTATGGTCGTAAGCTAGACCATAACACAATTTAGAAGACCTTACGGATTGGACTTATGACCGTAAGTCATCCTGTAAAGCTTGTCGCCCATCATCCCCAACTCCTTATATCTACATCTTTAAGCCCGTAAGCAACACAGTATAAATATTCCTAATAAGGACTTCTAGGGTATTTTGATTCTATTTGGAGGTGAGGCTTGGGGTAAAAAGAGAGGTGAATCTCTAGTTCTTTAGAGGCGACTTTAGAAGATCCTTAGGCATTCTCCGGCGATCATCTTCCTATAAGATTGAGAATGAGGTTTTCATGTCTAGTTTCATTCTCTTGGTGTCTTGTTGTTTGAATGCTTGCTCTCCATTAACGGAGGACTAATTTTGTAGATGTTTGGGCATAATTGAACTCTAGGGTTTCATTTTGTTAGACATTGTTTGTGGATCTTGTGGATTTATTTGTTTTTTTTTTTTATTGCAATCCATGTTATTTGAATCTAATTATGTGTTGGTATTGCTTGATTGCTATTGTGGCAAAATTCCTAGTTTTCATATTCAATATACTTTATGATGAGTAGAAATACCCACCTAGCATAGACATGCCCCAATTAGAGAGGATTGTGAGTAATCTTAACAATGGGATACTTTAGAGTTGAGAGTTCTCCTTCCTCAATCCTCCCAAGTGGATTAACAAGTTATTTTCATGCTCTTTGCAAGCGTAGGGAATAAATTTTAGGAGAAATTGCATCTCTATTCTATATGGGATTAAGGGTAATCTCTTCGTGAGATGGATTATCTACTTTAGAAATTCTTGTTAATCCGCACTGAGATTTCATATAATGCAAAGCTATTGTGGGTTGTCTATATCAACACTATACTAAATCAGTTACTATTCACCCTCACAATACGGGTTCTGTATACTTTAGGATTTCTCTCGGTTCAAATAGGATTGCATTATTATACAACCTTTTTCCTAAACTTAACCAACCCTAGAGGGATACTATGCTAGGGCTTCCGGTGTCCCCTTGTTTTCTTGATTTCTTTTATTTCCTCACTATTTATTTTGAATTTGTTCACACACATCACTATTTCACTTATATTATTTTTTTAGATAGGAATTAGTACTGTTATTCTCAATCTTCCTTATAGATCGATACCCCGCTTTTGACCATTTTTTTACATGATAGGCACTTGGACTTGCATTCCTATCAAATATAAAATTTATGACAAGGGTTTTTAGGGCATCTTTGGTTCCATTGAGAGGCGAGGCTAAGGGGAAGAGGTAAATCTCTAGGGCATTGGAGGAGATTCTAGAGAGATATTCAACCTATCTATCTTAGAGAAGGAGATTGTAGCCGTCAAGATTAGCTTGGTGGCAACCGTGGAAGGTCCTTGGGAGTTCTTTGGTAATCATCTTCCAGCACGATTTAGATGAGGGTTTTCATGTCTTCTTTTGGTCTATTAATGTCTTATTGTTTGGATGCTTGCCCTCCATTAATGCATGGCTAATTTTGTAGATGTTTGGGCATAATTAAACACTAGGGTTTTATTCTATTTGACATTGGTTGTGGATCTTGTTGAATTAATTGTTTCTTAATTGCAATCCATGTTATTTGAATTCAATTATTTGTTTTGTATGGCTTAATTACTAATAAAGTGAAATTTCTTATGTTTGATGTGTTTTGTGATGAGTGAAAATACTCATCTAGCATAGACATGACGTAATTGGAGAGGATTATAAGTAATTCTAACAATGGGGGTACTTTGAAGTTGAGAGTTCTCCTCTCTCAATCACCCTCGTGTGAACTAACAAGTGATTTCCATGCCCTTTGCAATCGTAGGGAATAGATTTTAGGATAAATCGCATTTCTATTCTGCACAGGATTAGGAATAATCTCTTCACAAGAAGGGTTGTCTATTTTAGACATTCTGGTTAATCTACATTGAGATTTCATAAAGTGCAATGTGATTGTGGAGTGTCTATATCAGCATTATACTGAATTAGTTACTATTCACTCTTGCAAGAGGGGTTTAGTAAAATTTAGGAATGCTCTCAATTCAAATAGGATTGCATACTTATATAACCTTTGTCCTGAACTTAACAAACCCTAGAGGGATATTATGCCCAGGTATCCTTTCTCCCCTGATTTCTCGGCTTCTTTTACTCCTTATTTCTTGTTTTTTTGCTTTTGTTTCTTAGTTTGCTCATACACATCACAATTTTAGTTTAGGCTACTTTCTCTATGGATCCATACCTTGCTTTTGAGCACACTATTACTACTTGATTGGCCCGAACACTTGCGTTAGCCCCCATCAATCTTCTTCACCCAATGCTCAACTTCATGTATATTGGTGCCCTCAAAATGCTACGGTCTTGAATTTTTAAATTCCATGATGGTTCTCTCTTTGGGTTCCTTGGGTGGGGGAGAACGAAATGGAGAAGGAGGCGATGTCAGTTGCCGAAATTATCTCTGCTCTCACAGTAAACCTAACACCTCTGGCATAAGTTTCAACATCACTCCTTAGTTGTTAGCAGTATTAGTCCGTTCTTCGGACGGTGCTTCCTCGGTAGCTAATGATTTTCCTAACAAATCGTTCAAACTCCTAGCTACTCTGTGAGGTATTTTGAAAGAAGGTGCTAAAATTAGTAAGGAATGGTGTAAGAATAATTCAAGGATTCAAGATAAAGAAGGTAAATCATCAAACTCCAAACAGAAATTTATAAGAAATTGGTATTAAACAAGAAACATGAGAAAAAATCATGGATAACAAAAATTCAATCCTCCAACAGAATTATACAAGTCACAATAAGCCTGCTGGTCTTACAAAATAACTACACACAAGGTAGCTAAGGATGGTAACCTAGTAGCTCACACAATAAAACTAGAGAGAAGCTTAACAATGGGTCTACCAGCACTAGAATCTGAGGGAGCCAGGCATCGAAGGACCATTATCGCATCATCGTAGGTAAGGGTTTGTTGATGGGGTTCACATTTGTACGTCTCCACCTTGGGATATCTCTTGTCAGATGGGAATGTGATATTCTTCTTCATAGAGTTGTTCGCATATCCCTGGCTATCAGTGAATTGAAATCCATAGAGTTCATATTGATCACCATAGAGGTTCTTGGCATGAGAGTGTGGACTACTGCTTAGGTTGTCTTTATAGGTTCTACAATTAGTTGTTACTCTTCTTCTTCTTCACTTTCATCTTCAATGTGCTACTCAGCATGCTCATGGTTGTTCACTAGCATGGGTTTCGGAAAAGTTTTCCTTTGCCTTGGGAACATTCTTCTCCTATTAAACATGAAACCAATGTGCTTTAACAAATTAAAACTATAATTAACACTAGACTGGGTTAATAGTTTTAAGTGAGCCTCTAAGCTATTCCAACAAACAAGTTTAGGTTCTATCTAGATAGCTAAAATCATTGACTCACAGTCTAACCTAGCTTTGATACCACTAAGATTTGTTACGCCCTAAACCCGACTAAGCCGAACCCAACGAGCTGACAAACCATCACAGTCTCACAAGGCCTGGATCCAGTGGGCCTGTAAGGCCTTAAAACCTGTCTTAACATAAATACTGACCAACAACTAAAGTACAAAATTAAACTAATACAAAAATACAACACCATAATAAGGGGTACAAGAATCCAAAATACAAAATACAGGGTTTTAGAGTCCATACATATAAATAAAACTATAGCACAAGGGCAACACAACTAAAGGCAGCCTGCTAGCTAGAAACTTCCCCAGTCTACTTCTTTTGATCTGAAAAAGGTTTAATATCAATAACTTGAGCTCACTAATCCAGTAAGTAATCCATTGAGAAAGCGAAATATGAATTTGACTTCCAAATAATAATTTAAACAAAACACTAAGTATAATATTCTAATAAAAGAATATTTCTAATTATGTAGGGTAGGACTTAAAAAAAATGTCTCCAAATTTACTATAAGTGTCAGAGGTCATTTATTTACTCTCAGTGAACAAACCCAGAAATATCTAGGGTTATTTATTTACCCTCTATGACCTAAGACTAAATATCATATGACTGTTATTATTTCACAGATGGACCAGTGAGAAACTGCAATCTCATTTTTCCATAAATTCTTGTCGACAAGGTCAGTGTTTAACCCCCATTAACAAGATTGAGTACAATTTATTTGGATACTAAAACATTCAGATACAAAAATGTTTGCAGAGTACAAGTTCAGAAATTCTCAAAATTTCCAAGTTCACATATAATAAAAAATACAGGTAAAATTGAATATCCCAATTTTGAAAAAATAGATAATAGAAATTAATTAAATAATTGAAAGAACAAATAATAAAATACTAATAAACAAAAAAAATAATTAAATAATTAATCGGAAACAATAAATTACTAAAAGGAAAATACCTGCATGTGTGAATAAAAATCATAACTAAAAACTTAAATAATAGTAAACAATTATCTAAATGAAAGAAAATATCACATGCATAATTAATACGAGAAAAATAAATACTTATTTTGGCAAGCAAGTAACTCCAAACATATAGCTAGAAAATAGTAAATTTTGTAGTGTATGAATATGGAAAATATGGAATTGTTGGTTGATAAATGCTTAAGTGAACATATTTCCTCATATGTTTTATATGTATTGAGCATCACTTTTATCAGGTTTTATGGCTAATAAAGTATATTTGGTATTCTTTTGTGCAAATAGGGTTGTGAAGGCATGATAAGCAAAAAAGAAAGCAAAGATAGGTCATGGAGGCACATTTTATGAGTCTTTTGCACGACACAAGGATCAAGACACAAGTTATGTTCATATACATGGAAGTGTGTGCCAACTTCTGAGGGATTTCATGTTAATTCATGAGTTGGAAGGGTACAAAAGCAGTCACACCTTCATGCTTCAGTTTGTCCGAAGAATTCAAATGTTACTGCAGCAAGTTACTGTACACGGTAGTGTGGAATTTCCACAAGGGCTTGTAGATTTATTAGGAAATTTTCTAGCCCACACAGCCATGTGGAAGGCCGTGCGGATGGCTATATGAAGCCCCAATTTCAAATGATAAAAGGCCGCTTTGCCGATTTTAGGTTAACTTTTGTGTGGCTTTGAAAAGGCAAAGCTGCTCGGCTTTTGGAGAGAGGTCTTTGCAACTTTGGGGATATTTCTTTACTAACATTGATCGATTTCTCCTCCGTTATAGCACCAATAAAGCATCGACGACCCTAGCTTCGCAGTGGATTCCCTCAAGACGTTGAGATTGCCCATCAAGGCCATTATCACGAATTCAAGGGGTTTTATTTCCATGGCTTTTGCATACTTTTGTTCATTTGTTACTTGTTTAGTAACTTACTCCGTGGAGAGCTAAACCCTAGAGAGTATTTGGGCATATGAACAATAGGATTCTATTTTGTATTGATTTACATTGTGTTTCTTTTTAATCCGAGCTTAGTTAAGTTTCAGTCTTGTTTTCTTAATGCTTGCTTGCCTTATTAATCTTATAGTTGATTGGTTTGCTTGATTTTTTCACCTTGGTGAGAGAGAGGTCTCCGTTAGGGTAAGAATAACCAAGATTGAAGAGAGTTGAAAAGGTGAGCCTTGGGATAGTGGAGTGTCCCCTTTTCCTTCTGATTGATGTATCATATCTCCATAATCCCTAAGCTCTAAGCAATCATATGTGGTGTGAGCCGCCAAGACCTTATAAGGGGTTAGGGACCTTTCGCCTAGAGGTAGAGTTAGGTCTACTCTTAGGAATCGGATACATTCTTTGAAATCCCTAAAGTGCTTTGCAGTCATACGTGGTGTGAGGTGTTAAGAGAAATCTCCATTGAGACCTCGTAGGGGACTAGTATCGGTGATCTAGAGGCAGGGACCGATTACCTTTGGATTTCCAAGACTCAACTTGCATGTTTTTAAGACCATTTTGTGAATCTTGTGCTTAATGTTTGAATCCTAGGGGGAGCGTTGCCCGAATACCTCGTTTTACTGATTGAAACTTCCTTTCATTTTAACTCTTACTTACTTGCCTGTGGCATTCATTTATTCGTGCATAAGTTCATCACATCATCCTGTTAATCATTTGGCTAAATAACTTTGAATTAGCTATTACTAGTGATTCTATTCCTTTTGGATTCGACTACCAGGCCCGTTGGGTACACTATAATTACTTGAGTGACCCATGCACTTGTGGACACAAGTAATGGGTGTGTCACTGGTGCATTATTTACCTCGAAATTACTATAACTTCAAGACACAATGTGAAAAATCCAAGGTCATTTCTCAAATTGTCCTATAACTCAAGGATTGGCAACAATTACAACTAAAAAAAAATCACCAACTAAAAATTGTAACATACTTGTAAGTTTCACAGAAAATTAAATTGGAGATCAGGACACTTCCAGAATATAATTAGATCACTAAAAAATATGAACAATTGATGGCAAGCATGAGACTGAAGACAAGGAGAACAAATTAAATACATAAAGTATATAAAAATCAGAGGGAAAAAGAAATACAGGCAGAAGTTCAAATAAGGCCACATCAAAGAATGCTAGTACCTATTACTCAAACTGATGAGTTTTTCCAAACAACTAATAGATAGATGAAAATTAAAATAGATAATTTTAAAGAGAGCAAAATCTTAGTAGTAATGGTTTTAGGAAATGAACTTCTATCAAAAAGGTTATTTACTGATAGAGCATCCTAACATCTAGAAATAGGAAAATTTACAAATACTCAATGCTCCAACAAAACCAAGAAAACAGTGCAACCATGCAATTATCACCAGACATAAAAACTTAAGGAAAAAGAATGCTCAGGAGATGAGAAATTCAAAAATGCACCAGAAATTCAAATAGTCCAACAAATAGCTTGTAAGAAAATGATTTCATTTCATTTCCTCTCCGGTAACTAACTTCTCCATTTGACTTTCCCCACTGCGCCAAACACAACGTAAACAAATTTTCCTTCTCACCTTCTAATCACATCTAGTTTCCGCCAATCCAAACATACTCATCAAGAAATGGCTATTCAAAAAACAAAACTTGAAATCAAAGACACCAGATCTATACTTCCAAAGACCTCTGATCCACATGACAAAACAAACAACATATTCAACACACTAAACAAACGAAAACCTCAACCAAAACTCAGAAAAATCACTTATTGAACTCCATTCTCACCAAAATACAAGAACCCATCCACTTCCAAGGACCCAAATCAAGATTCAAAAAACCAAATCATCAAAGAAAGCAAGAAACCCACATACAAGCTCGCCATCAAACTAACATATAAATTTAATTAAAAAAAAATCAAAAATAGACCTCAAGTTCAACTAGTTTTTAACATGCAGAAATCATGCACCAAAAAGATATTTGATTCAAGCAAGCTTCAGAATAACCACCTACACAACCAATTCTACAACAATTGAGAGACCAAAGGAACCTACCTAGAACTCGTTGAAGCACTGGCGGTTCACTACTCCTCTTAGCCTCACTCCACTCGTCAAGAGCTCCCTCAACTTCACCTCCAGCACTTCTAAAAACACAAGATAAGGTTGAAGACAAAGGTTAAAGCTTCGAGAAGGTGGTGACATGGATAGGATGGCTTTCGGAATTTTAGCAACTCAAATTCTCTTAAAGAAAATGAGGACAAGGTGACGGATCCACAGGTAACTAACATGGAATTGAGATGTGGCTCATTCACAACGAAAGATTTATAAATTATAATATTTATTTTAGTATATATATAATACATGAATAGGTTGGCCATTAAGTAAAAATGTTGTTTCCCTAGAAACTACAAAAATTTACTGTAGAAACTAATAAATTAAGAGGATAAGATGGCGGGAGATGATGCATCCCATGTCTGTGGGATCATCACTTTGACTTTTAGGCTTTGGGACTGCCTTGATGAAGAGCAATATATGCCTAAATTGGCTTTTAGTTAGCTTGGGTTGGGCTTTAGACTGAACATTTATAATTCCAAGTCCAAACCATATAGAATATGATAAACATGTAGTTTCTTGTCTCTTTGAATGACTGGTTTAGCCTTCTTTAATTCTTTTTTAAAATACAACAAAGTAGGTGTTTAAGAGTAATATTATTTTGTTTTACCAAATGATTTCATTCAAATGGATTTATTAATTTTTAATATCTTCCAAAAATTTTCTCATAATTCACAATATCAACATCTTAACTAAGATGATTTCGTTAAGTCAGCTTGAAGAAATTGTTTGAGAACAACTAAAAGTCTCTTTGTCAACAGCATTTATATGTACCTAGAGTTATATGAGGCGCTAATAATCCGTCGTCCATAATGTGCTAATTTAAAATGAATATTTAATTGTTGTGAAAAATAGAAAGACTTCGATGGAGAGGTACATCCGTGAAATTTGCAAATTATCTAAAATATAAGATAGGTTAATGTTAAAAGAGGGTGTGATATGGATATTCAAGAGGTTACAAGAAGATTTATATATTAGCTTAATGTAATACAAATATATAAGATAGTATAACTCTTCTGAAACTCAGTGGATTTGTATCTAAGATATTGGTTAGAAGCAAAGTGGTGTTAGGTTTTAATCAATGAGATATAAAATGACCACACAAAGAAGTGCTAGATCTGAGTGTTGTGTAAAAATAATAACATAAGGGAAGCAGAAGAAATGAGTGATATAAGCGGTATCAAAGCAGTGAACAGATTTATTACATATGAGAGGGGGAAAAGGAAAATCATGATAATATTTAACTTGACATATTTGTCCCGGTGTTGAAAATTTCATCTATATCAACAAAATTGCTTCTCTAGATTTTAAAAGAAAATAGGTGAAAGAATAGTAGGAAAATGAGAAATCATGACAAAAAAGAAAGATTTCTTATAATGGAGGACAAGTAGTGATATATTTTGAATGAAAATCAAGAGAATTAACTCTTCAATTATGGAGTTACATGGGATGAAATAGAGTAAATGAGTAGTGTTAAAACTGTTGAACTTTAAAACATATATAATCCATAACGAAGAAAGAACTCCATGACAAATATTATCAAGTCAAACTCCACAAGTTTTCACATGAACTTAAATATATATTTGCACACACATTAAAAATACTTCAAGACATAAAATGCTGACTTAAATGTCAAATTTAAACATCCTATCGGAAATCTAAATATCGAGACTAATTAGTCATATTGTTATAATTAGAAATCAAATTGCCAACCAGAGAGAATAATGGAATGTTGAGCAAACCTCTATCTTTTGTCACATTATTTTCCACAAACCAGATAAAGAATAATGGAATGTCAATGGGAAACATACTTTATTCTATTTGCCAACCATATCAAACTTCTCTTTTAGAGAGATAAGGTTACCATAAACCCTTCACATAATCAAAGAGCTGCATGTCTTTTAAACTTAAAAAATATTCCACTTGTGCAAAGATTTGAATCAGAAGAGGCCTATAAGAAGAAGATCAAAGCTTCTATAGTTCTTCATAAAAAGCAGAGCCAGCATTAGATACTTCCAAGGCAATGGGTGTTCGCTCTCCCTCAAGGGCTTCCATCTCTTGTTTTTATGACCAGTGAGCACCATGAAAACAAGTGAATCACTGGAAAAGAACTAGACTGATTGGGGGCTCTTGTTGGAGAGATTGAACAAGCGTTGTCTTGTTTGGGAAAAGGCAAAAGAATGAGTTCAACCTCACCATGTACGTAGATGATCTGCCGTACTGCATGCATCGCTGGCTTGTCACATTCAAGAGTGAGTCAAGCATCCATCTCTTCAGTGCAACACAATCTGTGGGGATCAACATTTCTTTTTTCTGTTAGACACTCTCTTGGATCTCCAGATCCTGGCTCAATACTCCTCGCCTTTTCTCCAGATCTTCTCTCTATTTCCCTTTCCCTGCTTGCAATTAATGATAAGTACAGGTGGGGCATTGACTTCCCTTGTGCATCTTATAGTTTAAACTACAGTTCGTTGCTCCTCAGTTGTCCTCCGACCTACCTAGGTGAGGGTTCCCATGAACAAATAGAGTTCAACTCATGTAGTGCCGCTCTCTAAATAGTAGCAATCTAACGCTAACAACACAGCAAAGATCAAAAACAAGCCAAGGATGAAAGACGGAAGAACAAGTGCTTGCACAAGATGAGCAACCACTCCAAATACATCTAAAATATGATAAGCATCCAAAGATTATATATTTTTGGAACATCAAACTCTTGATCAGGAAACAAGTTTTAAGAACTCATATGCCATCCTCCTTCTTGAGGGATAACTCTTTAACTACACTTACATAAAACATAAAACTACAATATAGTATGAGTGGTAATAACATATCTGGAAACATAACAAGCAAAGTACTAGGGTTTAGCAACTCACTCACCACTTCAGACAAAGATAAAACCCTAACAAAGTTACTTACCTCAATGATTGATTATTTTTAGCTTGACCTTAAGTTATGTGCTCAAGAGTAGGTGCAGATAGCTTGTACCCCAAGTTCTTAATTAGGAGACCACATAATTTATAACTAGTCCTCCTATTTTCGAACTAGAGGTTCTTTTGAACCCAAGCAATGACTTTGGCCGCTCCTTGGTGTATAACTGTGGCTGGAGTTGGGGTCATGGCAAAAGGACTAATGATTTTCCTAACAAGATGGTTATAGTAACAAATACTCCAAGCACGACATGTGTCCTTCAAACTCTACGATGACCTGAACTCATTACCTTCGCCTGGGGTACATGCTCAGTATGGTGGAGCTTGAGGTGCTTAGTCCTTACCCCTTTCACTATCTTCTTATGATATCATACTTTAGGAATTAGTGTTTTTGAGTCCTTTGCACATCTCTCTGATTTTCCGGATAATGCCTCAGGCCCCACAATAATAGATACTTTGCAGTGATCCTCTAGATAATCCAACTACCTTCTACGCATCTTATCTCTGAGATCAAATCAACAATTGCCCTAGGGAGTCCTTTTCTTTGGTTCTCATCTTCTTTGTTTGGCTAAGGGGAAATCTATTACTTTTGAAATCTTCTTCACTACAAGAAAACATGGATATCAAAGACGAAAAATCCTATCACTAATAGATAAAATTTCATTGGTTATAATTTTTACCAATGGAATATTCTATTGCAGATTCCCGTTACTGAAAAATAAGTGGCTAATGTTATTCGGTTAGAAAATACTATCCATTGGTGATATTAAAATATCACTAAAGGAATTTTCCGCCACTGCAGGTATTTATTTCTAACAGAAATTCGTCACTGAAGGCATTTATCACCAACAGAATTCCATCTCTGATAGTCTTTATCACCAACGGAATTCTGTAACTGAAGGTGTTTATTATCAACAAAATCCCATCTCTGATAGTCTGAAAGTTTCATTACCAACGTAATTCCATTATTGAAGATGTTTATCACCAACAGAATTCTGTCCCTAAAGACTTCATTACCAATGGAACTCCATCACTAAAAATGCTTATTACCAATGGAATTTAGTCATTGAAAGCATTTATTACCAATGGAATTCCATCATTGAAAGCGTTTATTACCAACGAAATTCGTCTTTATCACACACGCATTTTTATCATTGAAGTGTTTATTACCAACGGAATTCCATGTGTTAATAATCTTTATTACCCAAGGAATTCCATCCCTGAAGATGCTTATAACCAATGAAATTCCGTCACTAAAAGTCTTTATTACTAACGAAATTCGTCTCTAATAGTTTTTACAACCCATAGAATTCTATCCCTGAAAGTTTTATTACCAACGGAATTCCCTCTCTGATGGTATTTTTCATTTTATTATTATTTTTATTTTTTGTTTAATTAATTTCCCTATATTATATGTAATAAAAACCATTTCACAAACTCTATATAATAAACAAAATCATTTATTCATAACCAAAAACAAATTTAATAGTATTAAAAGCAACTAAGTTCAATCACACATCATATCTAAAAGTATGCTCATACATATCAAAACATGAATAAAAGAAGTCATATGTCAATTAAACTAGCTATGAAGCACCCAAGTTCTATAAATCATTCTCTCATCATTAAATCTTCATCATCGGTGGTATTTTCTTCTTGCCCTCTATCACTTTTCCAAGTTGAGAAATTCAAGCATTCCGAGCAACTATTATGAAAAGTAGTCCCTTAATACGTCTTTTATTTCAAAAAATTTTGCACAACATGTAGTTAACTAGATACATCAAAGAAAAATCGCAACTGATTACCAATATTATTACCCATATGAATGCAGAAAGACATACCACGGGATGGCCACTACTGAAGTACAACTGCCATAGCCTCTCACTCAGTCGAATAGCAATACATCAGTCGAAGAGCTGGAGTAAATTTCCATATCGAGCATGCATGCTATTGCCTATTGAATTGAATGGCATTATTAGCCAAGTAATTAAATAATCAAAATAAAAAATAAAATGCAAAACAAAATAATAATAATAATAATAATAATAATAATAATAATAATAATAATAATAATAATAATAATAATAACAATGATGATGATGATGATGATGATGAAGAATAAAAATCAGTAAAAGACTCATCCGAAAACTTGAGACACTCAACGAAAATCTTATCCAAAATACAATCACTAAGTGATCAAATTAACACAATAAAATTAAACAAATCATAATTTGAAAAAAAAAGGATAAACACAAATTAAATTTGATAATAATAATAATAATAATAATAATAATAATAATAATAATAATAATAATAATAATAATAATCATCATCATCATCATCATAATCATAATCATAATTTGAAAAAAAAAACCAAAAATGATTAAAAAATTAATAAAAAGAAACAAAGCTAACAACATCTTAAATTCAGAAACTGAAAACCAATCAAATATAAACAAATCCCTATTTCCAGCAGTAATAATTCTCAATAAATCTACCATTAAATAAATTTTGTTCTCTTTGGTGTAATACATATATGTATATATATTAACAGAGCTTGGTAACGCACTCAAGTCCCTAAAAATATCGAAAATATTAACCACCTTGACTGCAATGACACATAATTGTTGCAAATGAAACCTACATTTTGTGGAGGAGAGTGACCACATTCCAAGTATGGTAATATTAAATACAACATAATTATAATGTTATTCACTAAACCACACAATAAACGGTATTCTCGGCTTCATACACTAAACTCAAAACTCCTATTACTCTAGTGGGGAAGGAATTCATAAACTTGATTATCATCATAGCCAAGTTAGCATTAACCTTTACCTATTCTGCACTAAAAGCCATAGCAACCTTAAGCCTGAACTTCTTTTGCATGTTACACTAACAAGAGCAGCGTTCATTCCCAAACCTCATGATTCAACCAAAACTATCATCAATCATACCTCCATCAAAAACTCTAAGCTCTGGGAAATCCAATTTCAGAGTTAGGTTTTGCATATTATAAATAAAATCAAGCAAACAAGAACAATAGATTCAGGGTAACTTTAAAACTGAAGACCTCAACATCAGTATCACATCAAGCTCCATTAATAACAATAATCTTAGCAATAGTCAAAAGAAATTGAAGATAATATCCTAGAAATCTGGTTTCAAATTGGAGAATTGGCCATCATTATCAAATGAACCTCATCTAATAGCAATGATTTTAGAATATTTCAGTAATAGCCAAGAATTTTATAGACAAAAAAATTCTGAAAAAACTGCATTAAGGGCAAACCTTATTGATGTAAATCTTATAGAACCGTTTCTTCACCGATGTAGTATCAAATTTCTCAACTCCTTTAAGATGAACAACGCTTCCAAAAATATTCGCGTCTTCTAATCCATCCATCCATTAACACAAAATCAAGATTCAAAACCTATAAATCAAAGCAAGATGAAAAGTGTTGGGATCTTATCATCAAACAAGGGAATTATCATGCAAAAATACATGGCGATACGCAGCAGATAACAAAATTTTTAACGGCAAGTAAACATGATAAAACCCTAGCGCATTCCAAAACTAGGATTAAATTCCAAACAAATAGATAATTAAAAGTTATACCTTTCTTTTGATGACGATTCTGGACGTAACCTTGTTTCAACGAAATCGAAAGGGACTACGAATCGTGACTCTACTCCACAATCATGTACACACGAACACATTTAGGAATCAAGCAGGTATGCTAGTACCTCAAGGAACAACACTTGTTTCTTGGTTCAAATAGCAAGCACTAGAGATTCAAGAGAAAAGGGGGTTGTAGGCGCAGCGACGGTGGGTTCCAGCGGCGGGATCCGTCTACAGCGGCCAAGGAAGAAGAGTGTGTCGCAGCTAGGGTTTCTTAAGAGACAATCTCTCAAACACTCTATTTTTCTCTATTTCTCTCATATTAGAGTTAGGCCATCTATTTATATTGGAAACCCAAAACCCTAATTTATGAAAAAACCCTTCACTCCTAATCAAATTAGGAATCTCTTCTTTACTTGATTAATTAATCCATTTTAATTAATCAAATTGATAGATTGGATCAACACTTAATAAGACCCAACCCGAATAAGCTATTCTTTCCACCTAATTTAGGTTTTTCACCAAAACCCTAAACATGTGGTCCAATAAGTAACAAATATTAAACCTTGATCCCAGCATTCTTATTGTACGATCCTATAGATCCATCTAACATTGGCAATGAGCTTAAACAACTTTAACGCTCATAAATCATAATTATTCTCTAGCAAGATAATACGATTATCCAATATTAAATGAAGGTCAATTTCGAGAATTAAGAGAACCTATCGCAACCTCATACAATCTTTTGCCACTGAATATCTTCATTAGCATAAGGCATGGAGCGAGTCATCCTTATTTTAATGCTAATTAATTTCTTGATCTCTTAGTGAACTGACTAGGTCAATTAAATGATAACTCTTATCATTTCCCTTGGGCGTGGCCACACACTACTCAGTCTCACTAATCAAGTGCCTGGTGATATTCACTCTCTCTATAGAGAGGGGCAATCCCCTTCACTTCACTCATGTCTCTCAGCATGAACCGCGACATGACGAAACATACCCGTACTTGCCACTCAGTTACGAATGACATTAGGTGTAAGTCAAAGCATGTAAGGATTCAGCCAAGATCTATAGTGATTTCAGGTCGAAGGATTCGAGTACAAGAATTGCTTGAGAAAAACACTTATGACTTTACAACCATGTAATGTTCTCAAGAGCGACATGACGAAACATACCCGTACTTGCCACTCAGTTACGAATGACATTAGGTGTAAGTCAAAGCATGTAAGGATTCAGCCAAGATCTATAGTGATTTCAGGTCGAAGGATTCGAGTACAAGAATTGCTTGAGAAAAACACTTATGACTTTACAACCATGTAATGTTCTCAAGAGCAGATCGTTCCAAGTATACTATTCCCTAACATGTATCTATGTCCTTTGATTGATATCCCATATCCTACACCCCGTAAAACAAGGCCATCTCATTAAAGACATACTAGTCTTAATTTATTTTCATTCCCATGAAAATAATAGATTAGGAACATTTAGAATATTGTTCTTTTTTATGTTTCAAGGTTTTACTATCCAAATCACACATTTGATAACTTGAGCAGAACTAATATTCAAGGATGTTTTATCTTATTAACTATGCACAGAAATAATAATAGATAAAATGGGGCCTCATAATTATTATCCAAATAATAAGAGTTCATACAATGTATTGGGGCTAGGGCTTACACTAACAATCTCCCACTAACACTAGTCCCAATCAGGCATAACTCTAAGACCAAAAAACCTAACATGACGATCATGATTTGCCCTAGCCAACTGCTTGGTCAAAGGATCAGCTACATTGTCTTCTCCAGTAATCTTGCAAACTTTCACATCTCCTTTATTGACGATCTCCCGAATGAGATGGAATCTCCTGAGTATGTGTTTGGACTTCTGGTGTGATCGAGGCTCCTTGGCCTATGCTATGGCCCCGTTGTTGTCACAAAAGAAGTTTACTGGATCTAGGATGCTTGGGACAACTCCTAACCCAGTAAGGAACCTCTTAAGCCAAAAAGCTTCCTTAGCAGCATCCGATGCAGCTATATACTTAGATTCTATGGTAGAATCAATGACGGTGTCCTATTTTAAGCTCTTCTAGCTTACAGCACCTCCATTCAAGCAAAACACATAACCAGATTTTGATTTACTGTCGTCGATATTGGTTTGAAATGCAGCATCAGTGTAACCCGTTACAATGAGCTTATTCTTAATTGGTGAGAGGCGTTCACTTTAAGTGAGACAAATGGCTTAGGTTATGGGTTTGACTCCGAGGTAGTGCAAATTAGTGCGCGACTAAGCAAAACAATACCTGGCTTATGATAAGCTCTATTCTGGGTCTTACTGAGGTGGGCTGATCTCTCACAAAAAGAAGAAGAAAAAGAAGATGAAGAAGAGAATAGGATAAGATTCAACTAGTGCCGATGAATGGCATGAAATCCTAAGATTTGACTTCAACACTAAAGTTGAGGATAAGATTCAACCAGAGCAGGTTTACAACTAACTCTGAAGAGAAATACTTAAGCTCTAAGAGAAGCTGAGGATAAGATTCAACCAGAGCCGGTTTCAAAGCTCTAAAGAAAAAAGAAAATCAAAGTCCAGTGATGAGGGGTTGGGTGATGCCGGCTTCTCGAAGAAGTTCGGGAGAAGATAATGTGGGTACCGTTGGAGAATGTGGAGATGGTTAGGTTTAGGGTTTGGACCAAATCTAGGGGTTTGATGATGAGATTTTTTATGGAGGATGAGGATGTAGTAGGGCCTTTTAACGTGCGCTACACTAAGAAGGCATTTTAATTAACAAAGTCCAGTGATAAAAGACAGCGTTGGTGCAATCTTAAGTTGGTCAAATAGAATAAGATAAGGAGAAGATGAAAGATTAGAAAATTAGGATTAGATTATGAGGACTAATAAATATAATTATAATGAATTATTAATTATTGACTAAATAATAATTTAGTAATAAATTGATGGTCATTTAGATTAGGCTCAATCCAATGGAAAGGGACCCATAAAGCACCTAATTTATGGGGCGCGTGATAATCCTTGCTGGACTCCAAATCGGAAAATTAGGTTCACTAACCACACAAGATTAGGTATTAATTAATAATTATTTAAATAACATTAAGGGTCATATGAATATCCTTCACATATTACTTTGGTGATAAATACAAAATTCCTTTGGTGATAATATTGAATTCCTTTGGAAATAATACAAAATTTTCGTTGGTGATAATATCGAATTCTGTTGGCAATAATAAAACCTTCCATTGGTGATAATACAAACTTCTGCTAGTGATTGTATAAAATTCAGTTCGTGATAATAAAATTCCGTTGGTGATAGTACAAAATTTCGTTGGTGATATTACAAAATTCCGTTAATGATAGTACGGTATTCCGTTGGTGATACTACAAAATTCCGTTGGTGATAGTATCGAATTCCGTTGGTAATAATAAAAATTCTATTGGTGATATTATAGAATTCCGTTAGTGATAATACAAAATTCCATTGGAGAAAAAAAATTCGTTGGTAATAATACGAAATTCCGTTAGTGATAATACAAAATTCCATTAATGATAGTATCGAATTCCGTTGGTGATAATAAAAAATTCCTTTGGTGATAATAAAAATTTTGCTAGTGATGGTATAGAATTCCGTTTGTGAAATACAAAATTCTGTTGGTGATAGTACAAAATTCCATTGGTGATAATATAAAATTCCATTGGCGATAATCCAAAATTCCGTTACTGACAATACAAAATTTCGTTTGTGATAGTATAGAATTACATTGGTGATAATACAAAATTCCATTGGTGATAATACAAAATTCTATTGGTGATAGTATAGAAGTCCGTTGGTGATAAGAAAAGTCTGTTGGTGATAATATAGAATTCCATTGGTGATTGTAAAAAATTCTGTTGGTGATACTCTAAAACTTCGTCTCTATGTTTTTTCCAATAGAATTTCCGATGGAAACTATCATCAATGGAATATTCCATTAATGATAATATGAATTTCCATCACTAATATGTTCTAAGGTACAAAATCTTTTCCATTAGAATTTCGTCATGAAATCCATCCGTGATATTGTTTGTTTTTGGCTTTGTACCAATCCTCTTCTATTATTCCAATTTATGGCTTTGTACCAATCCTCTTCTATCTCTAACACTATTCCTGCCCTTCCTTTGGATCCTCCCTATTGGCTTAGAGGAAAACTAGGCTTAGTTTACTGTTTGTTTTTCCAAGTTATGGTTTATAGAATTGTTCTTTCTTTTGTTAGTGGAAATCATTTGGTCATAAAGTAAATGTAGATTTTTATCATTTTCATTAGAACAATATTGATAATTACTTATTTTTGGTTATTAATAATTTTTTTTTTGTACAACACAAGTTCTAAAATCTTAATATCAGTCATTTATTTCGCTCATTTCTAAGCATGAGAATCCCAAATGTGTTTATAAGAATTGACCAAGTGGTAACACCCTAACTTTGCGTATAATGCCACAAGTATACGGGTGTGCAAGTAGTAAAGTATATCCTAAGGTAGGATAGTCGATTCGATGAGAACTAGTGCTCCTAGTACTAATTGCTCCTATATATTTAGCTGACAAAATCAAGTGATGATTGCTAAAATCCTAAACCAAGAAAGTAATAATCAAATTGACTAAAATGGCACATCATGGAAATTTCCTTGAGACTAGCTTGCAATTAATTCCCTACATTAGGTAAATATTAACTATTCTTGGACAGTGAATACTCCTAAATTAGTATGACCCTTTTCTCAAAGCGATCAAACCCTAATCTCATATGACGGCACCAATTAGCCTATGATTGTATTAGAGCGCTCTATGAATCCCTCTATTAGGTTTAACCCTAATCCAGATGGTTTGACACAAAATACCATATATTCTATGTGTGATCTATACATGTTTGATTTCTCAATCCTAATCATACAAATCAAATATGTGTTTTGAGCTTTCACACTAGAAAACACAAGCATGAAACAACATAGAAGATTCATAAGAATGACTTAAACAACCAATATGATTAAAGAGCCGAATCAACTACCAATCATCTCAAGGTTTAGTGGTCTAAGGAAACATCAATGGTTTAGCCTCGCATTATACAAGAATCCATGACAAAATCCAAACCTAGGGACATTAATGAAAACATATGAAAAACTCCCTTAATTCTTCTCTCTAGCAGATGATGGAATCTCCCAGATTTGAGTTGATATTATCATCGAATCTAGTACCCAATGGGCAAAAGGATTGGTGTCAAGTAGTTGAAACTAACTCTTGATTGACCCCTTTGATCTCCACTTAAAACCCTAGTCTCCAATGAAGTTTTTGCCAAAAGTCCTAAAATAAAACCAAGCTATTAGGCTTTATACTGCAGGTAAAAAATAGTGCATGATGTGTGTTTTCTGCAAGTGCACAGGTCATATTAAATAATAATAGTGTGCAATAATATTGCAGGGTTGTCAACCCACAAGGACAAAGGAAGTACGTACTAGTACTAACTACTTATCTATTATCTAACCGAATGAAAACAAGATTGATGAATAGATTAAAAATGAAATAAAGACTAAAATAAATACGGTAATTTGGCAAGACTCAATTAAGCTTGGAAATTAAGGAGGTATTCTGACAAAGAATTCCCTCTAGGATGTTCAATAAAACTTTATACTAGGATATCGGTTGATCAAACTATATATAGGTATTTGATAGGGACATAAGTGTACATGCTGATCATGTAATAAAGTGTGCGTGAAAGCAAGATGTCAATCTACAGGGAAGATTACGAATACTAGTAGTAACCCTAATTCTGAAAATTAGACTAACTAATCATGTGTTGTGTGTGAACAAAAGAAAGTAAAAGCAAGAAGTACGAAATAAAACACGAGGGAAATTAGCGGAGGAAACGATGTCCAGGCATAGCATGCTTATAAGGTTTGATAAAGTGCAGGGCAAAGGTTGCCTAAGTATGCAATCCTATTTGAACTGAGAAGTTTCCTAAATTATACTAAACCACTTAGTAGAGGGTGAAGAGTTGATACAGTCATCCACACAATCACATTAACACTATATTAAACCTCAACGTGGACTAATGAAAATCTCTTAAGTAGGTAATATCTCTTATGAAGTGAGATTACCCCTAATCTGAATACAGAGTAGAGATGCGATTTCTCCTACACTTTACTCCACATGATTGCAAAGAGCACAGAGATACTCATTAACTTACTCAGGAGATTTGAGAGAAACAAGGTCTCCAAAGTACCCTATGTCTATACTAGGTGAGAATTTGTTCTCATCACAAAGAACATCAAATATGATAACAAGGGCTTTCACAACAATAGAATTCAAGTGTTCAAACACGCAATTAGATTCAAATTGAATGGATTGCAATAGAAAAAGCAAGTAAATCACATAAATCCAACAACCAATGTCAAAAGATAAACCCTAGTGTTCAACTATGCCCAAACACCATAAAAATTAGCTCTCCATCATTGGAGAACAACAATACAATCCAAATGAAATAAAATACATAAAGAGAATAATAAAACTCCCTCAAAGTTTGCAATCTCCTTGGATGGATGAAGTTCTTCAAAGATTCCATAAAATCATCCCCGAGATCTTTCCACGAATGACTCCCTTGAAGCTTTGAACCTTTGTCTAATCTCTTCCTCTTGTTTTCTTTACTTTTGGACAAGATATGCAATGAAAACTCCTTAAATCACTGCCCAAAGGGCGGCCAAAGAGTAGAGAAGAATGTCCCCCCAAAAGCCCTAATTTCTAGCTTTTATAACTCAGAAATCGGGGGCTCTTACGACCGTAAGAGGTCCTTACAGGCGTAACAGTGCCAGTTAGGTTCTCGAGTTTGGAGTTACACCCATAACAAGACCAAAATATTGCTCATAAATAGTGATTTGCTATAATACAATAAACAATTTGCTGATGCAATAACCGCTAGTAATAGCACCCATAAGCTCGCTCGTAAGTCACTCTAAAATCTCTAATTTTCTTCCAAATTAGCTCAAAACACCTCAAACTTGTTGCTCTTCATATATATGTCTTCATTCTAGCCTGAATACGAAATAGAAGCGAATTAAGCACCAAATTCAATCATATATTCAACAGTTACATGCAAAGTAAATAATAATAATAGTAAAATACATTCATTCAAACACTTATCAGTATTCCTAACTCATGTTCAACCTTTTCTCAAGGCTAATGACAACTAATCCCCTACTAAACCAAAAGTAGGAACCTATTCTCTACCTTGGCAAAGTATATATGATTGCATGAACACTTTGTGAACTCCGAATGATAGGTTATGTGGATTTCTTGAATCACACTAATCCCTTTCTTAAGGCAATTAATAACTAATCCCCTACCACGGCAATCATAGGAATCTATTCTCTACTTTATCTCAGTATGAATGCATAAACACTCGATGAAATATAAAGATAAGGTAACCTCAAATCGGAAGAATCATGTACGCAATCTACAACTCATGGGTCTATGCCTACTTCCCTTCAATTGTGGTGGATTTATGCTTAATGATTTCTTAATACCCTAATGATTTCTTAATCCCCCAAACATGTATCAATTATAAAACTGATCACTGGCTATATAGAAATCATGGCATTAAAACACACGATTGAATCATAATCAAAATAAATTCAAATATAAATTGATATTTGATGTCCAATACAAAATTACATTATAGGATTTATTAATATCTAAATTTCCTAAGAGATTTAACTCTCCATATGATGAAGGAGTGGGATACAATATTTGATATGGAATACAAATGACATTAACAACATGATTAAAAAAATCAGCTTGTGTTACACACTCTTCTCTATATTAGGTAATCAATATCTTTTCCAAAGAGAAACTAAGGATCTCTTTTGTAATTAGCATTGTCTTCAATATTGTTGAGTGTACAATTTTTTATTATTTTATATTATTTTGTACACTCATTAGGCATGTATTAGAGCCAGATTGTGGTATTCGATGTTAAACATGGTGTGTTTTGCAATCTCAAGCTTCAGGCAGCACTTAAAGATGAGAGAGAGCCAAAAGAAGTGTTTTAGACCCGAAACGAAGAAGAGGAAACTCTCTCGGCATCAATCAAAGAAGGGCAAGGCAAATTTGATTCCTTACAAGCACCTTAGGCCATAAGCCTCTTCTAGAGAATATTGTGGGCATGCTTATTCCCGTAAGGAGAAGTACAAGGCTACACAAAAGGACTTCGGGGCATGACTTACACCCATAAGCCTAACCGTAAGGATCATCCAAAGGAGTTTATAAGCACAAGTTACGCTCATAAGGATGGTGGCAAGGACTACATAAAGAAATACGATCGTAAGCTAGATCATTACACAAGACAAAAGACCTTAAGGACGGGACTTACGGGTGCAAGTGATCTCGCAAGGCTTGCGACCCATCATCCTCAACTCCTTACGCCAATTTCTTACGCTCATAAGCATCCCATAAGCAATACAATATAAATAGATATGATAAGAATTTCTAGGGTATCTTCTATTCCAATTTAGAGGTGAGGCTAAGGAAAGAAGAGGGCAAATCTCAAGGGCTTTGGAGCTAGTTTTAGGAGGAGATTCAGCCCACCATCTTTGAGAAGGAGATAGTAGACGTCAAACCCACCTTGGTGGCATTCATGGAAGGTCCTTGGGTGTTCTCTGGTGGTCAACTTCAGCCACGATTGAGAAGGGGTTTTTCATGTTTTGTTAATCTCTCTTCATGTCTTATAATTTGAATACTTGCCCTCCATTAATACAGGGCTAATTTTGTAGAAGTTTATTTATAGTTGAACTCTAGGTTTTATCTCTTTTGACATTGATTGTAGATCTTCGGGATATATTTGTTTTTTAATTTCAATCTATGTTATTTGAATCTAATTCTGTGTTTGTATTGGTTGATTGCTATCATGGCAAAAGCCCTGGTTATCATATTAAATGTGCTTTGTGATGAGTACAAATACCCACCAAACATAGACACACCATGATTAGAGGGGATTGTGAATAAGCATAGCAATTGGGTACTTTGGACAATTCTTCTCCCTCAATCATCCCGAGTGGATTAACAGGCAATTTCCACTCTCTTTGCAATCATGTGGAATAGATTTTAGGAGAAATCACATTTCTATCCTGTATGGAATTAGGGGCAATCTCTTCTTAAGAAGGATTATCTACTTCAAAAATTATTGTTAATCCACATTGAGATTTCATAGAATGCAAAGCGATTGTGTGGTGACCATATCAGCACTGTAATGAATCAGTTAGTATTTACCCTTGCAAGAGGGGTTTAGTATACTGTAGGAAAACTCTCTGTTCAAATAGTACTGTATGTTTAGACAACCTTTGTCCTGAACATAATAAAACCCTAAAGGGATGTTATACGTCGTTTCTTCTCCTAATTCCTCTACTCCTTTTATTTCTTATTTCTTGCTTTTTAGTTTGTTCACATACCATTATTTTCTTTTAGGCTAACTTTCAATCTAGGAACTAGTAGTAGTACTCCCGATTTTCCCTGTGAATGATATCCTACTTTTAAGCACTTTATTACACGATCAATATTTACACTGGCATCTCTATCAAATTTCTAAGAAGGTTAGCTAGAATCCCCTTCCAAGAACCCTTGGAAACCCACTAGAAGAATTGATAAAACCCTTGCTAAAAGATTCCCTCAAAACCCATGTGTCGACCCTGTTATAGTCCCGGTATCGGGTGAGTACACAAGATCGATATAGGGGTATGTTCCAACCTTGTGTAATCCTCTATAAATTTGCAACCCTCAAGAGCCCTAGGATTACACGGCCTTGAAACATGAATACACACAACTGCATGGATTTCACATGAGGTCATGTGGCAAATACACGAGAGGCATATAAGGCTATGTTGTCGCTCTGAAGCGTAGTTTGAATTTTCTTGAGAATCACACAACCCTCACATAAGGCCATGTGACCCTCATACAACTCTCAGGTTTCTTTGAATCAGGGGGACATGACACTCTTCAGCACCTAGATTACATTAGGCCACGTAGCTCTCTGAAACTTGAGTTCCCACCTTGATTTGCTCTTTTTTTTTTTTTTTTTTTGCTTCAAGCTCATAATCTTCAGCCTACACACTCAGAAGAGGTAAACTAAGTACCAATTGCGTGCAAATTTTCTAAAGAAAACAAGTTAATTGCATTGATTTATTGTAGAAAATTATTCACAATCAAACACTTATCAGTGCACACCCATGTTTGAGCTGTGCTTAACATATGCTGATTGTTGGTGGCACTAAGGACTCAAATCTTCTTGATTTTTTTATCTCTAGTAATAAGCAATGCCCATACTCTGAGCAGAGCAACTGTGTTTGGGTTGTGCTCTTTAATTTCTTCTCGATAGTGATTTGCACGCCTAAACATGGACGGCTTGGTTTGTGCTCTTCTATGGTAATTTACCCTATTGCTTGTTTCTCTCCAATTCCCTCTAATTTTCCTTTCATATGTTCCTGTTACCTAATTATCTAATTATTTCTCAATAAACACAAAATACCCTACAAAACATAAAAATAAAGAACTTCGTACTAAAAGACAAAGTAAGTGCACCATTTATAGTAGGAAAAGTACTTATTTCGTGCATTCATTGCTGGCCCCACTCAGAACTCGAATCTTTGTGAATTTTGGAGCATAATTGTACTATGAGAAGGACAATCGTGTTTAGATTATGCTCTTTAATTTCACCTCGATAGTGATTTGCACACCCTAAGCAAGTTTGTGGTTGAGCCATGCTCTTTCCTAGAAACTTAATTTATTGTTGTTCGTTTCACTCCAATTCACTCTAATTTTTCTTCCTTTTGCCCCTGGTGTGTAAAAAAACTTCATGCTAAAGGACAAGCTAAGTGCACTCGTTTATAGTATGGAAAATATGTATTTCATACACTTATTGTTGTTGATATTCGGGACTCGAATCTTCATGATTTTAGATCTCCAATAATAAGTATGGCGAAATAGTATGTCTGTGGTTTTTTAGCACAATCATGTTGAGAATAGGATAACTGTGCTTGGGCTATGCTCTTCAATTTATCCATGATAGTCTAGATAGAAGGAAGTATAGTTTCCTCAAGTACTCAATGGGCAAGATGATCCTCTATTTGCACACGTTATTAAGGGCTCTCTTTCAAAAAATATTAAGTGGAAATGAACAAAAAGCCCCCCTCAAATTCGGTAATCGATAAAAAAAACCCTACAAGTTGCAATATTTACACCAAGTCCCTCCTTTTTTATTGAGTTTCTTTTTCAATTCTTTTGTCAGCAAACTAAGTGAAGTTCAAATTGTGAAGCAGTTTGGGCAATTGCGAATCCCGAAGAGTAAATGGTGATCATAGGTTAATTTTCTATTTAGAATCATGAAGTTTTGCTTGCGAATTTGCTTTCTTGTTTATAATTGCGGGTTTCTGTATACAGAATAAGTTTTTTAATTAGAATGCTCTACTTTCGTATAATATATATTTAATTCTAGATTAAGATGTAGTATTTCTATGTAAAAAATTTAGTAAAAAGATGAAAAAAATTATTGAAATGATAGCTATCCATGCACCTTTTTAAAAGTTAGACAAAATTTGGAGGGATTTTTTCCGTCAATATTGAAAGGCAATTTTGAAATTATTTAAAAAATATGCAAGAGCTAAAAAAATAAACAAACTTGAAAAAAATTATTTATAAAATTTAAATGTTAGAAGGACTAATCAGAATGTTTTAGAACTTTCAATAACCTATAATTAATTTTTCCAAATATTAATTATAATTTAAATTGCATTGCGTGACTTACAGCTGGTTTTCAACATATGGAAACACAACAAATTAACGACTTCCCCTCGTGAGTCTGACAAGATTCAACTAAAATTTTTTAACCGAACATAAAAGGCTAGCACTTAATTTTTGAAAGAGAGAAACAGCTATATAGTGAAATCAAACTAGTTCATTAGCTCCCTTGTTTAATATAAACACAGTAATTTCTAAAGGAAACAACTTTTTTTAATATACAAATACCTTTTATCAACTTCAACAATATATAAGTACATCATTATGTTTCTCCCTCGTTCTTCAGCAGTCTTCCGAGTTTTTCCCATTCGGACTAATATCAAACTTGAAGACGGTATATTAATTCGTGCGCTTTGACATCTTCTTTCTTATTTATATATTTTTTCTTTTACTAAAAATGAGCGGTTAAATCATTAAAAAAACAGAGGTTCTCAGCTGAGAGAAAAATAAATAAATAAATGAGAGCGGTTAAACCAATTGAAAAAACAGAGCAAAAAAGCAGAGGTCCTCGGCAAAGGCAACGAGACATATTGTCATTTATAATTTCCTTGATATAATTTGTCATTGACATACATGATATATTGTACCAAAATATATACAATAAATCTACTGCTAACAAGAGCAAGAAGAACCTGTAGACGCTTGAGAGTTAGAGAATCGTTCTCAGCTCGTGTGATGAATCCAAGCCTTCCGGAAAACCACCTGCTTCACTATGTCACAGCCGTTTGATAAAATGCCAAAGAGAGCTTCTCTCAGGTCCACACCTAGTCAAGAGAGTCAACCCAGGACATACACACAAGGGAAAGGAAAGTGGAGGAACCTACCAATCAGGCCACAACACTAACATTATATATAATATACTAAAGCAGACAAACCCAGCACTAAGCTTACAATCTATTGGATAGGACACAATCTAAGTTACCATTGGCTAGTATAATAACCTTAAAGTGACGCCACATTGGTCAGTCACTGATTACAAGCGATACACCAAGAATTTTGGTTACCAAAATGAAACCTACACTCTTAACTGCCAAAACAGTCAAGACACCATGCCCTGCTCACTGAGCATTACCCTGCTGGTTGGTGCTGTGCCATGCCCGCTGCTTTGAGCTTCACTCCACTATCTTCACCAGCCTTCTTGCCATGCCGATCTCCTGACACAACCTTGCAGTAATCAGCACCATCTCTGATCACGCCATCTTCAATCAAGACTCCAACACTCCCCCTTGATTGAAGATTACTCATCCCGATTAGCTCCCTTAAGATCTCATGCTTCTCTGGCAAAAGTGGTTTAGTGAAGAGGTTTGCAGGTTGCTCATCAGATGGACAATAGTGCAGAGAGATCACAGCATCTGTGACCAATTTCCGGATGAAATGGTAGCGCACGTCTATGTGCTTCGTACGCCCGTGGTGCGCAGGATTCTTCGCCACAGCAATAGCCGATTGGTTGTCGCACCAGAGACGAGTCGGACGGTGAATTTCAAAACCACACTCTCCCAGCAGCCTTCTGAGCCACACTACTTGACATGCGGTTGAGGTCACTGCGACATATTCAGCCTCGGTGGAAGACAATGCCACTATCTCCTGCTTCTTTGTACTCCAAGAGATTGCACTTTTTCCTAACCGGATCAACATTCCAGTGGTACTCTTTCTGTCTGACAATGAACCTCCCCAATCACTATCGGAGAAGGCTTCAAGTATCCCTTCATCTCCTCTAGCAAACCACAGCCCAAGCTCCTTCGTCGCTGCAAGATACTTCAGCACACGCTTTGCAACAGAGAAATGAGTGGAGTTTGGACAATTCATGAATCTTGAGAGAAAGCTGACAGTAAAACAAATGTCCGGACGAGTGTGAGTGATGTACAGTAGTTTCCCAATCAAACTTCGATACAACATTGGATCACAGCTTTCATCTTCAGAGATTTCTTGTAATTGTTCACCCACAGTAATAGGTGACCGGACTGGCTTGCAGTTCTCCATATGTAAATGTTTCAATAAATTCTCAATATATGCTTTCTGTTTCACATGAATTCCATCTGATTCTTGCTTCACCTCGAGTCCCAGAAACAAATTTAATTCCCCCAGATCCGACATGTCAAAATTATTCTTCATCTCTGATTTAAACTGAGCAATAAGATGACTGGATGAACTTGTGTATACTATGTCATCAACATACAAGCTTAGCAGCAGTCTACTTCCATCCTCACATTCTTTTCTATAGAGTGTATGTTCACATTCACTCCTTATGTATCCTTGATTCTTGAAGTATTGATTAATCTTACTGTACCAAGCACGGGGTGCTTGCTTCAACCCGTACAGTGCTTTCTGCAACTTGTATACCTTGCCTTCACTTCCATTAACAGCATACCCTTCAGGCTGGACCACAAACACTTCCTCCTTGATCTCGCCATTGAGGAAGGCCGACTTCACATCGAAATGAAACACAGGCCACCCGGAATGTGCTGCAATGGCTAATAGGAGTCTTACTGTTTCTAACCTTGCAACCGGAGAGAACACCTCTTCATAATCCACCCCCAGCTTCTGTGAGTAGCCCTTGGCCACGAGTCTAGCTTTCAACTTCACCACTTCTCCTTGAGCATTCAACTTTGATTTATAGATCCACTTCAGGCCTACGGCTCGTTTTCCTGCAAGTAAATCACATAAGGACCAGGTGTTGTTCTTCTCTATAGCAGCTATCTCAGCATCCATAGCATCCCGCCATTTTTCATATTTAAATGCCTCCCTGAATTCCAGTGGATCTCCTGCACATAATGCAAAAGTACATGTATTATATATATCAGTTAGTGATCTGGTTTTCCTTGGAGGAGAACATTCATCCTGTGCTTCTTGCATATCTTCTTGCTGTGCTGGATCTTCATCACTAGGACTTGAGCTATCAGGATCATCTCCAATTGCAATCTCAGGTCCTCTCTGAATTTCCTCACCCCATGGCCATCTTGAGTCTTCATGGAACACCACGTCACGGCTTATAATTACCTTACAGGTCATAGGATTCCACAACTTGTAGGCCTTGCTGTCTGGGCAATACCCAATCAAGACACACTTCTCTGACTTCTCGCTGAGTTTGTGCACTTTTTGTGAGGGAATCAAAGCAAATGCTAGGCACCCAAAAACCCGCAGATAGCTTACACTCGGCTTGACACCATGCCACACCTCATACGGGGTTTTATCCTGTAATGCTACTGTTGGGGACCGATTGATCAAATGAACTGCAGTTGCCACGGCCTCACCCCAGAATTTCAGCGGCAGCTCTCCACTCTTCAATAGCCCCCGGGCCATCTCCATCACAGTCCTATTCTTGCGCTCAACAATGCCATTTTGTTGAGGCGAGTATGGGGCTGTGAATTCCCTCATAATGCCAGCCTTGTCACAATAAGCTCCAAATTCTTTTGAAGAGAACTCTCCACCCCGGTCGCTTCTAACAATCTTGATTTTCAATCCAGTTTGCCTCTCCACAAACACATGAAAGGATTGAAACTTTGTGCAAGCTTCTAACTTATTTTTGATAAAATAAACAGAACACCACCTGCTAAAATCATCAACTAATAAATAAAAGTACCTGCTTCCCCCCAATGTATCTTCACTCATGGGTCCGCAAAGATCCATATGTATCAATTGCAAGCATGTATTGGTCTTTCGAGCCATTCCACTGGTGAAGGGGGTCCTTGCTTGCTTCATGATTGCACATTCCTCACACTGAGAGGGTTGCTTGAGATCAGGTAGGCCTCTTACCAACTTCTTATGTGCCATGTTAATCAGACTCCTGTAATTCATGTGGCCAAGTCGAACATGCCATAACTGTTCTATTGTTTGTCCTTTCACTGCTAGTGCATGACTCTCAATTGATGCCAAATCCAAAGGAAACATGTTGTTTGCTGATTTGGTTACTGTAATCACATGCATTTTCTCCTGATCACCCGTGATTAAGCACTGGTTCTTGTTGAATGTCACAGTGTATCCTCTTGCGAGCAGCTGCCCAACACTCAGCAAGTTATGTGCTAACCCCGGTACATACTAAACACCATGAAGCCTCCTCTGACTTCCCGTGCTTGTGCTCACAGTTACAGTTCCTTCACCACACACAATCATCTCTTTGTCATCCCCCAGCCTCACAGTGATCTTCAGCGATTCATCAAGATCGCTAAACAACCTCTTGTCTCCCGTCATGTGATTCGAGCATCCGGAGTCGATCAACCACACTGTATTCGCACGAGCACCTTCAGAGCTACTTGCCATAAACAAGTTTTCAACTTGTCCTCCTCTGCCACAAGACCAGCTCCTTTCTCAGGTTGTTTCTCCCGAGATCTGCATTCATGCTTCATGTGACCATACCTTTTGCATTGGAAACACTGGATATGAGCTTTGCTATCAAAACCCCGTCCTCGGCCTCCACCTCTCCCCCTTGCGAAAGATCTCCCACGACCTCTGCCATCTCCCCATGAGCTCCCAGTAACTACACCCTTGCCAGTGTTGTTGTTACCGAGCTCGTTCTTCACATGGAGAGCTTTCTCCACAGGGGTCTTCCCGAGTGCCCTATTCACTCTCACCTCGTGCGCTTGCAGGGTTCCACACAGATCATCAAGGGTTAAGCTGGCGAGCTCCTTCGACTCCTCAATTGCAACCGCGACAAAATCGAACTTCGGGGCCAGGCTTCGCAACACCTTCGACACCACCTCCTTCTCCTCAAACTTGTGACCGAGGGCCTTGATCTGATTGAGAATAACTATCATCCGAGAAATATAGTCTTGCACACTCTCGTCATCACCCATCTAGAGCGTCTCGAAGCTTTGACGAAGGGCCTGTATCCTCACTGAGAGAACCTTGGATGTCCCTTGACTGTGCTTCCTCAGCGTCTCCCATGCCTCATGAGCCGAGCCCGCCTCAGCGATCCGGTCGAGATTCGGACCATCCAGGGCTTGCTGGATGAGACACAATGCCTTGGCATCCCGCTTCCGGTTCTCCTTCTCCACAGCCTCGTCCTTGGACATCGCCACCCCTTTTTCAACCAAGTCCCACAAGTCTTGGGACCTGAAGACCGTCTTCATCCGAAGACTCCACCGCCCATACTCCTGGCCGGTGAACAGCGGCACCGTGGGCTGAGAGAGAGACACAAGTGTGTTGATCACCACCGCCGAGCTGCTGGTCGTCATCACTAGCTCTGATACCACCTTGTAGACGCTTGAGAGTTAGAGAATCGTTCTCAGCTCGTGTGATGAATCCAAGCCTTCCGGAAAACCACCTGCTTCACTATGTCACAGCCGTTTGATGAAATGCCAAAGAGAGCTTCTCTCAGGTCCACACCTAGTCAAGAGAGTCAACCCAGGACATACACACAAGGGAAAGGAAAGTGGAGGAACCTACCAATCAGGCCACAACACTAACATTATATATAATATACTAAAGCAGACAAACCCAGCACTAAGCTTACAATCTATTGGATAGGACACAATCTAAGTTACCATTGGCTAGTATAATAACCTTAAAGTGACGCCACATTGGTCAGTCACTGATTACAAGAGATACACCAAGAATTTTGGTTACCAAAATGAAACCTACACTCTTAACTGCCAAAACAGTCAAGACACCATGCCCTGCTCACTGAGCATTACCCTGCTGGTTGGTGCTGTGCCATGCCCGCTGCTTTGAGCTTCACTCCACTATCTTCACCAGCCTTCTTGCCATGCCGATCTCCTGACACAACCTTGCAGTAGTCAGCACCATCTCTGATCACGCCATCTTCAATCAAGACTCCAACAGAACCAAACATTTCCTCAATCTAAACTACGCACAACATAGATTTTTAGCTAAATATGTAATATATATAACCATGAATTAAATTCAAGTACGTCTGCTATCAGTGACAGCAAAAACATCTATCCTTGTCTGCTCCTTGAGAAGAAGCAAGCCTAGTTTCATCTCTTGTGTTTCTTCACCTGTTTTCCTCTGATGAGATCAACGGAGCATGACCTTCCCTCCTTTGCCTCAACCTCAACCTTTCTTGAGCTCCACCTCTCAGCTTCTCAAGTCTCATTCCATCAATTTGCTGTGTTTTGAACACCTTAACTACATTCATGAGCCCTCCAATTAGAAACAGTAAACTTCCTGACATCCCCAACCATATCCACTTTCTCCCCTGAAAATATCATGGCCAAAACCACTCTATCAACTTTTCTGAAGATTTATTTATGTACAGGTCAAATAAAAGAAATAATGTTACTACCATGAAGTTGAAGTCGTAGTCATGATGTTTGGCCATGAAAACATCATGCCTGTTAAAAATCCCTCCAACTAAGAACAACAAGCTTCCAAAAAGGAAAGGAATCTGTACACTCTTCTGAAGGATTTGAACATGCCTATCAGCTCTTTCGTAGATTTGACAAGCATCAAGAATGGAGCCAGAAAGCCAGAACACTGGTCCACTGATCAACATTCCCAGTCCATGGTTGTGAGTATCACCATAACTCCCTCTCTCTTTCTGCATAGCATGGCATGGGCATGGGCATGACATGAAATAATCCAGGTCTCTTATACAAAAGTAATCAAAAGGAATGAAAACCAAAACACAGACCTGAATCAAAAGCATAAGGACTCCTATAAACATGAGGATAGACCCAACCAAGTGTAGCACCGGTACAGTGAACTCCACAAGCCCAAGCTGCAAATCAAAACCTAACAAAGCCAAGCAGTAATCAATACCAGCCAAATGAGCAAAGAGATCATGAGCATTCACCAAAGCGATGAATCCAATCCCTATCAACTGCAACACAAGGGCTGACTTATAAGCTTCATGTTGATAATGGAGAAGTAGAAAGCCAAGGATGAGGACGAATGTGACAAAGACGTAGAGGCCGGCGTTGATGTACTCGCAGCGGTTGCATGAGCCACGGGTGCCGTACGAGCGGAACACCCGGGCAGTGGCGAGCTTGACCATGGTTGGGTTGGTGGGGAGTTTGGTGATCTCTAGTTGAATATTCCCGGAGGTTAGCTTATAGAAGCGGTGGAAGAGGTGTGCTTGTCAGAATGATAGATACGTGGCTTCATGCATGGGGATCCATCCAGGCATATGAGGATGTGTAAGTTGTGACTGCAGACTTTTCCTGTTTACTTAATATTAGTTAAATATCGAGGAGTTTCTTTCAAACCCAGTGTCCTTATATATATTATTTTGGTTAAAGTTGCTATGCCTGTTTTATATGTATACAATGATATGATAAGAATTTGTTGGATAGCAATCACTAATTACTCTGGCGGTGGACTATAATAGTTGTATAATATTATATCGTTATTGTGTATGTACTGTTTTGAGTTAAAGTATTATTTATTAACTTCGTACGGGAGAATTGGATGGTGAGAAAGTTTTTTAAATTATTTATAATGCATTTCACAGAAGTCATTAAAACATTATAATTAATATATTTTGTACCAACTTATTTTTTTTTAAAAGAAAATTCGATAAATATTTTGAAATTTGGAAAAAATTCAACAAATGTTTTGAAAACTTCAAATTAGAAGGTTGTTCCCAATCGTGGCAGCCTATTTGTGATAAATTTTTCTTATGGTATATCCTGCAAAAATAAATAATTAGTTATATATTTTATAAAAATAATATTAATATATATAAATATATATATTATTTTTATTTATTTATATCCTTTTATAGTCAAATGTTAATTAAAATTTTATAAATTTTTACGGTTTTTTATTAAAAATTAATAAATGTAATTTTTATTAAGGTGTATTATAATCATAGACTTTTTAAAGGGGTGAATATATATCCTGTAAAAATGAATTATTACATATATATTTTTTATAAAAATAATATTAGACTTGATGTGCGGACAAACGGCCGCGCGCAAACCCACAGAGCAGAAGCACAGTGAATCTGTAAGGCCTCAAAACCCAACACAAAGTGAAAAAAATAAACTGACATAAATACAAAATACTATTACAACTTAAGGGTTACAACAAGTTTCAAATATAGAGTAAAAGAAATACAGAATAACCCATATGGAGGTTCTTAAACAACCATACAACTAATAATAAGAACATAAGACACAACTCCAAAGGAAAACATCTACTAGAAGCTTAATAAGGTCCCTAGGTCTACTGCTCTTGATCTGAAAAAGATTTAAAACAAATCCATGAGCTCACTAGCCCAATAAGTAATCCAAAAGAAACTGAAAACAAAAGCTTGGATCTAAAACGTACACAAAAATCAATATATAACACATAAATAGTGCAATTGAAAAAAATATCAAAGTCAAAAGGGCAAAGCAGAATGCACTAAAGATGTCAGAGGTCATTTGTTTACCCTCGATAACAACTAGAAATACGATATGGTTGTTTATTGTTTCACCTAACGGACACAGTGCCAGATGGTCGTTAATTCTTTCACCGAACAGACATGATGCGAAACTGCAATCACATTTTTCATAACTTTTTGTCAACAAGGTCAATGATTAATCCCCTCCGACAGGGTTGCGTATAGCTTATTTTAACCAAAAGGTTCAAACAAATTTCATAGCCAAAAAGCAGGATATTCACAGTTGTTTTCCCAAATATTCAAGTGATAAATAATAAAGTAAACAAATAAATAAATATAAAAGAATATGTCAATCTTCAAGCTTTAGCATGATTCCCAAGTCAAAGAAATAATAATAATAATTTCCACTAAAACAAACATATCCCAAGATTGGATGGAGAAACAGAAAAAAAAATAATAATAATCCATAAATCAATTTTAATAAGTGCTTCAAAAGAAGTAAGAATGGTTGGCTGAAAACAAGTATCAGTATCCAAAATTAATTGATAATGGAAAGATAAATATATATAAATATTTGTAAGATAATAGCACCATGATTACAACGAGTTTAGAAAATATTTATCTAAAAGAACAAATAAAAAAAATATGATGATACTCCGAAAAATATAATTCAGTGAATAACCTGGAATAAATTTCTGAAATTATATAAAAAAAATGAAAAATAAATACAAGGGTTCAAGGGATTACTTACTTAAGGATCGCCTAATCCCAATTGAAATTGAAGGTTATCTCTCAAGATAGTCCTATAACCCAAGGGAAGAACCAACCAAAATATGAATACTTAAGCATGGAAGAGTTCATGCATTAACTCAAGATGAGTTTAGCCCAAAAGCCTAAGAACGTACTAAAAACAGAAAATAGGCCAATGTTATGAATTATGAGGAGTTGCATGAGAGATACATGCACAAAGGCAAAAGATGAGCTTGCCTAAATACCAACAATTCTACAACACAAAGCACGGGCTTTTCTATCAACAATTTAGAAACTCCTAGCTTCAAAAGAAGCATCAATGGAGGGCATCAACCGCTATAAGTATATATATATATATATACACACACAAACTAAGATCTAACTAGAGTAGTAGCTTAACTATGCCAATACATATACATATATATTAACATGATCACTACAAGGGATGCAGACCCATTTAAGAAATATTCTAATATATACGTGCACACATATACTGCATGTGAAACCCTATACATAATTGCATGGTTCCTGCATGCTCGCTTTCATAGATATATATATATATGGTTTCATGCATATATGTATATATATGTATCCACGAGGCCAAGAGATATATATAACCATGAGGTAGAAGCTTGGGTTTCATGCAAAGATAAACCCATCCAATCATTCAAAAATGGGCAACTCTTCATGCAAACATAAGCATAGATATGCACACATACATGAGTATACGCATAACCCATAGATAGCTAATTAAAAAGAAAAGGCTTTGTAACTAAGCTCGCCACCAACTAAACCACATGCAAATAAAATTTCAGATTCAAACAAGTTTCTCACACTACTCATGCAACAAGCTCTACTATCACCAAGAGAGTAAGAGGACCTACCTAGACTTCGTGGAAGCACCGGCGGTTCACTGCTCCTTTTAGCCTCGCTCTGGATCTTAAGAAGTTCGGTAGAAGCCCGAACTCTAGCGATGGTACACACTTCTCCTCAACATTTCCAAGAGAGCAAGATGGAGTGGGATAATGGAGAAAGAAGAATGGAGAAGGAAGAATGGAGAAGAAGGATGGCCATTGGGGGTAAAGGCTTGGCCAAGTGGAAGACAAAGATGTGATGGAGCCGGAATTTCCTTCAAGAATCCATCATCCTAGCTAAACCCACCCAAAACAAGGAGACAAAGAGATGGGGTTAAATGCAAAACACTAGCTTAGCATCCTAAGCATGCTTTTAAGAGTGGGTGGGGTCTACATCTTCTACGACCGTTCGGCGAACGCTTTTTTTATTAACCGCAGATTCAAATCTAATTGTTGGAAATCCTCCACTTTTTTAGTTCATTCATGATTGTAATAATAAAAAGATAAATCCCGACCGTTGAACCTCATTTTTACTAGACATCCTTCAAAACTAATAAAAACCAACACAAAGAACCCAACCACCCTAACCCACCTGTATGGGGAGCAAGTATAAGATTTTGGCTACTATTTTTGTTACTGTATGCATACTAGGTTGTGTCTATCTCTTTCTATCACTTCCTTTTCTCCAACTGCATGCAAAATTTCTACGATCGTTCGTAGTTTACAAATTGTCATATATTATATATAATATTATTTTTATCTATTCAATTATGGCCTCTTAGAGGCTAAAGTTATCTAAAAATTTTATAAAAATAATTCGTTTTTAAATTTTTATTTCATCTCCTAAAAATTAATAAATATCATTTATACTAAGGTGTATTAATTAATAATCACTGACTTTTTCGAGGGTTATGGAAGAAAAAAACAGTGTAGACAGAGAATAAGAATAACAATAAAAAATATATATCTCAAAGTGAAAAGTGATTTTAACAAATAGTAGATTTCTTTTTAAAATAATTTTATAGTTATTTTTTTACCTTAAAATAAAAAACAAAATAATAAATTAATACTATAACAACACAATCAAATATTTAATTAATAGATCAGTTATTTTATTTTTAAAATTATTATATAAAACCAACATTAATTTTGTGTGGTAGAAATAAAAGTGATTTTTTTTGGGGAAGTCTTAGCTTGATCAACTTTAATATAACTATGATTTATTTATTACATACATGTTATCTTAAACTTGGAGATGAATGGTTTAAAGATATACATATTACATTATATATGTTTCTTAATATCCAAAACAAGCGCAAAGATTTAAGAATTAGTAATGTAGTGAAAACATTATTAGGTATAGTTCATAATGTAAACACCATTCCCATATAGTGCACGTGGAAGCTTTATTCTTCAACATGTGCCATGAGATATATTATAAATAGCTGGTCATCACGTGCTAATCACTTATGTTTCTTCTTTTTCCCACTCTTCTGCATTCCAATTCAGAAACATAATCTATTGATTTCTTCCATGGCTTTATCAACATAAAAAATGCTTATGTAAATCAAAATTATCTCAACAATCAACATCTATACCGTTGAGGCTACCACCATTTGGAATGCTTCTTACTGAGTGCTTTCTTGGCTGCACTTTCTCCTTCCTTCCCCTTTTGGGGGCATGGCGCCTGGGGTACCACATCCAAAACCGTCTTACGGAAATAAAGGGGAGCTTCATGGGCCAAGGTAGTGAGAGTTCATCTACACAGGATTCTAGATTTGAGGTTTCCCCTCTTCTATCACTTAAACACTTCCAGAAAGCAAAGGCTTCAGTCTGTAACCAAGTTAATATTCTTGAGTCATGAACGCAAGCTCGGGATTGTATGTACAACTCTCTTTATGCAAAGTTTCTTGGTAAAGCTCTACCTCTTGACCAGGCCAAGCTTGCCTTGGGCGATACCTAGATAAGTCTTGGTAGTTTCAAGGTTTCAAATCTCCCTAATGGATTTTACTTTATACAATGCGAATCAAAAGAACTTCAAGTTAAACTCCTATTTGACGGGCCTTGGACTATAGCTGGTTGGATCCTTCAACTTACTCCGTTGAAAAAAAGATTTTAACTGGCTTTCGAATAGTTGACCACGACAGCAGTTTGGATACAAACTTTTCATCTTCCCATCGAACTTTGGACTAGAGAGACACTAAAGATGGTTGCATCTCATTTTAGAAAAGTCCTTAAAGTTGAAGACCACACTTTCACGTGTTCATGAAGTCAGTTTGCTAGAGTTTGTGTTGAGATGGATCTCCGACTCCCTCTTTAACAGGGAATATGGGTCAACTACGGTGAAAACTCCATTTTAACTTTGGTTCAATAAGAGAAGCTTCTTGTTTTCTGTTTCAAATGCGACATGATCGGCCATGAAAGGCCTACTATCCAATGCCCAGCAACCACATGCACGGTATTAATTCTACAATACCCTTAACTGTTTCTTCTTTTGAGCCGGTAATGTCAGAATCCATCATGTATATAGATGAGGTTGGAATGAATAATAGGGCAACCAACATGAATTGTGAAGGAATTGCTTTTCATTCTTCGGACAACGTTGAAGATAGTGACCTAGGGCCTTGGTTAAATGTTCATCGGCATCGTCTTACCCAGCGGGGATGGGGTGGAGCTCTGGCTTGCAGCTCCCATGGTGAAGACACTCCAGATTCTAATGTGTGGCCCCCTGCATGGGCTCCAAACTGACACATGGCAAGTTCACCTCCTTCCTATGCAGTGGAAATTTCCTAAGGTGTGGCAGGGAAGGAGCGTCCACCATGCGACATGTGGAGCCCCATCTATCCATTGATCCTAAAGGTAAATTGATTATGGTTGATTTCAAGTCAATGAATCTTGGGAATGTGGAGAAAATTTTGCGCTAGATCCAATCCAGCGAAATCAGTCATCCATCTTTCTTTAAACCTGAGGAGGCGATAAGATTGGTCCTGTCTCTCCTATCCACCCAACTCCTCTTTCCCATGATCACATAGGCTCTTCTAGCCACCCACTTCCACTTTCCCATGATCTCATTGGCTCTCCTAGCCACCCACTCCCACTTTCCCTTGATCCCATTGGCTTTTGTTTCAGTGATGAGATAACTCCTATCCCAACAGACATTTCAAACCCTATAGATGAAACATCTCATACTCCTACTTTTCTTTCCTCTTTTCCTCTTTCTCATTCTGATCTTGGAGGGATTAGGAACCACAAGTCTCATTCCTCGGCGGTGGAGAGAGTCATCGGTGCCCTCCTCCGGGAATCCGGCATTACTTCAGATTTGGAAAATGAAGAAGACGATGAGATGGAATCTAAAGGCTCAGAGTCTAGCATGGAGCCAAATGATGAAATGGCTTTAGTCCAATATCAAAGAGAGATCAAACTAGAAGCCATTGCCCACCATGGGTCAAGCAAGGCCGAGAGTTAATCGAAGAAGGGAAGGAACTCTTCAAACCCTTAACTTCTCATTTTTTTTTCTTCTCTCTTTCCTTAGTTTCTTTCATGATTTCTCTTAAGATCTTGTGTTGTAATTGTAGGGGGGTTTCTAATCCATATATGAAGGATCATATCAAAGACTTGCTTCGAGATTGAAGCCTCATCTCATTTGTTTGGTTGAAACCAAGGCTAATATTCCTAGGATTTTTAGCTATTGCAGGTCTTTCCAAAAAATGTGGGAATGGGTTGCAACTCCGACCACCGGGTTCTTAGGGGATATAATTATCATGTGGAATAGATCCATTGGTTCCCTTACCCATTGTTGGTGAAAAAAATTCTATTCATCTTGTTATTACTGATAGTGCTCATTCCTGGATCTTAACAGTTATTTACAACCCTCAACAGTGCTTAGATAAAAAATGTCTTTAGAGGTTCCTCTCAGCTATTTTGAACCTTAACCTCCCTTGGCTCTTGACTAGTGATTTTAATGCTATTCTCTTGGCTAGTGAGCATAAGGGGGGCACTTTCCATAACTACTCTACTAAAGCTAGAAATTTTGTTAATTTTCTTTCTAAAAATCATCTTCTTAATATTGGATTTTCAGGTTCGGATTTTGTTTGGTGCAATGATTAAAGCCGCTCGTCTTGATAGCTACCTCGCAAATGTTTCCTGGACCTCTGGTTTTGATACCTTTAATAATCAACATCTTCCCCCGCTCTAATTCGGACCACTCCCCTATTTTTCTAATAGCAATAAAAGCCACTCCCTTTCACTAAAAAATTCTTTTTGAAAATTATTTACTAGATTATGAGGATTGTCACAGTTGTGTTTTGAATGCTGGAATAACTCCTCTTCTGTTTCCCTCTTACTCTCTTTCTCTGATTGTATTGCTTAGATGAGGACTAACTTGATCAAATGGGAAAATGCAAGCATTAGATCTCTTGACGCAGAAATTTATAATATCGAGCAGGAGATCTCCTTGATTGAAGCAAGAGATTCCCACAATCATGATCCTTGGAACACGATTTGGCTCAGGGCTCTCTACAATAGACATAACACTCTTCTCAGACAGAACTGCATCTTTTGGGCCCAACGGGCTCACTTACAGTGGGTCCTCAATGGAGATCAAAATACTTCATATTTCCAAAACATAGCTCGTATCAGGAATTGTAGAAATAAAACCTCTAAGGCGATGGACCTAACAGGTAATTCTTTTGACACTCCTGATAGTATTAATGCTTGATTTTTTAGATCAGTTCTCTACTCTCTGGGCTTCTGCTTCTCCTTTTTCTTTGGAACAAGTTTTTCAAGCTCTTCTAGTAGATCTTCCTTCTCTAAGGGTTGGTTCGCTGAAGTGGAGTCCGAAGTGGCTGAAACGGTGAGTTCCACACCACTTCATTGTGTTTGGTTCGCTAAATTGGAGACCGAAGTGGTGATTTGACAACTTCCAAACACCATCCACTTCAACACATGACTTCATGAAAAAAACCCCCCGAAGTCGGTTTTGAGGCAGCTAACTTCCCTCATGTGTTATCACGTGATTCGCTTGGGATCACCCCCGACTTCCCCTTTTCCTAGGCCACTTCAGTGTTTATCATGCTAGGGTTTCTCTTCTTCTCCTCTTGCCCTCCTGATCTCTCCCTCACCCTCGCCATCTTCGCCCGAGATCCCCCGTCTCTCTATCGTCACCTACTTGGCCCGATCGTCCATATCTCGGGATTCTTTGTTTTTTTTGTTCATCATCCATTCAGATCTGACTCGATAGACATCTCTCCTCTGAAAAATGTGAACAATGATATTTGTGTTGCTTTTTTTATATTTTTTCCCTTTTGCTTTCACCCTAATTGCTTGTAGCTTGTACGTTATATTCCATTTTTTTTTTCCATTTTTGTTGTTTCCTTAGGTTCTTCAGAGGATACGATTGTATCTATTGTTTTCTATGGGGTTTTTTCTAGATCTTGTTTTTCTTGTAGATCTGCAAGAATACCTTATTTTTTTAAAATTTCCTTGTTGATTCTGGTTTATTTTTCATGTAAGTTTGTTATGATTGTTTTTTTCTCATTATAGTATTTCCATTTTTCCATTTTTTGTTGTTTCCTTATGTTTTTCAGAGGATACGATCATGTCTATTGTTTTCTATGGGGTTTCTTCTCCCGATTTTATTTTTCTTGTAGATCTGCAAGAATACCTTTTTTTTTTTTAAATTTCCTTGTTGATTCTGGTTTATTTATCATGTAAGTTTCTTATGATTGATTTTTCTCATTATATTATTTCCATTATTTCCATTTTTGTTGTTTCCTTAGGTTTTTCAAAGGGTACGATCATGTCTACTATTTTCTATGGGGTTTCTTCTCCCGATCTTGTTTTTCTTGTAGATATGCAAGAATACCTTTTTTTTTTTTTTAATTTCCGTGTTGATTCTGGTTTGTTTATCATGTAAGTTTGCTATGATTGATTTTTCTCATCATAGTATTTTCTTTCAGTATGGATCTTCATATGCCGTAAATTTGCCCATAGATTTTTTCTTATATTTTCTTGTAGTTCTTCAAGGCATGTATTTTTTTTCCATATTATCTATGTATGTTATGTTTATCTGTGATTTGTTTCTGGCATGATTACAAAGTACGGAGTGTATTTCAGTGTTTATGTTTCTTGTGGCATTGTAGATCTTCATGGTATTTACTTTTACATTTGTGTTCTTTTGTTTTTGTATTTCTTGTCCATCATATATGCATACTGTGAAAGCCATTGAGGTGTATTTTTGTATTTTCAATACACATCTTCATGCCATGTTAGGTCATTGTTGTCTTTTATTTTTTATTTCCTGATCTAATGACAGCGTGGTTTGGATTTTTTAATGGTTGTCTTCCAAAGAAATCCTCATTTGATACACTCACTACCTTCCAACCTAACTATATTCTACTGCCTTATCTTTGAGTTATACATAAATGTTTTTGTTATTCTTTTCCCATATTGTCTATGTATGTTATGTTTATCTATAATTTATTTCTGGCATGATTAGAAAGTATGGAATGCCTTTCAGTGTTTATGTTTCTTATGTCATTGTAGATCTTCATGGTATTTACTCTTACATTTGTGTTCTTTTGTTTTTGTATTTATTTTGTTGTTAGCCATCTCCATTATGTAGCCATCTATGTACATATAGATAAAGTAAGTTAGTAGCCGGCAATTCATGAGCGGTGTGTACCAATTTAACTAGTAGCTGCCGGTTGAAATCAATAACGTTATCCTTAATTATGTAAATGGATAGCTGGATTGTTAATGACCATGTGAGGCCATTCGTTGAGGCGTTCACTACCATTGTTGTGGTTGTTGCCTGCCTAATTGAAGAAATGCATCTCCCTAGGCAAGGGAGAAGTAAGGAACCATCCATGTTTCGAGACTTAACTTGGAAACAACACATGGAACGTGTTTTAATGAGTGGCCGTGACTATTGTGTGAGCTACATTAGGATGGACGTAGGTCATTTTATGCATCTAGCATCAATCATGCGTGACAAGAACCTCCTCCAAGACACGAGACATATATCGGTTGAGGAACAATTGTCCATATTCTTGCGTATTGTTTGTCACAATATGAAGAATATGACCATGAGAATTGAATATCTTCGTTCTGGGAAAACGATCAACCAATATTTTAATAGTGTACTTAGAGCTATTTGTACCATTCGAGATGATTTTGTACACTCCCCCACCGCCAATTGTCACTCGGAAATTGAATGCAACCTGAATTGGTATCCATTTTTCAAAGTAAGTAAATTAGACATAACATAAATGTAATAATTTACCCTTAATCGATAGCTTCCATATTCCTTCATATATTTTTGTCGTGTAGGATTGTATAGGTTTGTTAGATGGGACGCATATTGATGCGTTCGTTCCCCCTCAAGACCTACCTTGGTATCGTGATCATAAAGGCCCAACCTAGAATGTCTTAGCTGTGGTGAACCCTGACTTGCATTTCACCTACATGTTGGCGGGTTGGGAGGAATCAACGAATGACTTCCCTGTCCTAAAAGATGCAGTAACAAGACCACAACCCGAAGGATTAAAAATGATAGAAGGTACGAAACCTCATATTTTATCAATTAAAATATTACAAGCAATTCCACTTGACGGGTGCCAATTATTGTAGGGAAATATTATCTTGTAGATGCCAATTATACCACTATGCAAGGTTTCCTAGCACTGTATCGAGGTGTTAGGTATCACTTAAAAGGGCATAGTGGAAGAGCACCAACAATTCCGAAGGAATTGTTCAACCTTCAACACTCGATGCTGCTTTTTCGTGTAGAGCGCGCTTTCGCAATCTTGAAGAATCGTTTCAAGATTCTTACATCAGCCTTTCTTCCCATTCAAGACACAAGTTAAGTTAGTAATTGCATGTTGCATATTACATAACTATATAGTGGGTGTTGACCCAAATGATATGATCTTGCATGAAGGAAACTTGGAACATTATGACCAGATGATGTCATCGTAGCCCCGTTCAGAACGAGAACAACACAAAGAAAATCACCAATAGATTGAACTTAGAGACAAGATAGCAAATGACATGTGGACTCAATATAGTGGTTTTGTGTGATTATTACTCATTGCTTTGTTAAATTTATTAATGAGAACTTAAGCTGCAATAGTTAGACAAGGTAGCGCTATATTTGTTTGTTCGTTTTTTTTTTTTTTTTTTTTTTTTTGTCATGTTGTCTATTTCCATGATTCACTTGTTCTTTCATGCTTTTTCATGGCTTACAATTTCATAGTTAGTTTTCTTTTCCATGATTCAATTGTTTGTGAAATCATAATTCCATGTTTAATTGGTGTTGCGATAAAGTCTAGATTTATGAATACTGACCTGTTGGTATGTTTCCATATTATGTTTGATTCTTCTCTGTTGCACTGATCTGATGGTATATTTCCATATTCTGTTTGTGTCTTCAATTGTTATAATGACATGCTGATATGTTTCTATATTGTTTTGGGCCTTCATTGTTGTACTGATCTGCTGGTATGTTTCTGTATTATTTTTGGGTATTCAATTGTTATAATGACTTGCTGGTATGTTCCCATATTGTTTTTGGATTTTCTTTGTTGTTCTAATCCTATGGTATGTTTCCATATTCCTTTTTCATGGCTTCAATTGTTATAATGACCTGCTTGTATGTTTCCATATTGTTTTTGGGCCTTCATTGTTGTTCTGATATGATGGTATGTTTCCATATTCCTTTTTCATGGCTTCAATTGTTATAATCACCTGATGGTATGATTCCATATTCTTTTTGGGCCTTCAGTGTTGTTCTGATCTGATGGTATGTTTCCACATTCTTCTTGGGTATTCAATTGTCATAATGACCTGCTGCTATATTTCCATATTCTTTTTTTTCATGCCTTCAATTGTTATAATGACCTACTGGTATGTTCCCATATTCTTGTTTTTTTCATGGCTTCAATTGTTATAATGACCTGCTGGTATGTGTCCATATTGTTTTTGGGCCTTCATTGTTGTACTGATCTTCTGGTATATTTCCATATTCTGTTTTCATGGCTTTTGCATTATTACTGACCTGTTGGTATGTTTCCATATTCTTTTTGGGTCTTCATTATTCTACTGACATGCTAGTATGTTTTCATATTCTGTCTTCATTGTCTTTGCTAATGGTCCACATATTTCATTCACTATTATGATGTGCATATGAATGTGTTTGATTGTGCAATTGGTGGAGTTTAAATCAAATAGATATTAGCTTCTTACATAACTATAATTTTCCATTAGAATTCCAACAACTATGGAGGGTATTGAGTGTGCAACTAAAAAATCTTCATCATGGGCTTCTGGCAGCAAGCGAGGGGTACCCCTAATAAGCTATGGAAAGATGAATACAATAGCTTCTTGATACCACTTCTTATGGAACAAGTAAGAAAAAGGCCCAAATGTGATAAATCATTCAAATGAGCAGCATTTGTCTTTGTTGCTGTTGCCATCAATTCTAGGTTCAATACTGAGTTCAGTGCTGAGAACATTGAAAATCATTATTGAACTTTAAAATCGCGATACGCCGAGATAAAGAAAGTGAGAGATCTCAGTGGTGCAAGTTGGGATGATGCCACAAAGACCATCACCCTTGATCCCATGGTCACTTTGGCATACATCGAGGTAACATCGTTCAACTTTGATGATAATAATATTACAACGTAGGCATGTTTACATCTGAACTTTGTTGTGTATGCCATTGTAAAATAGGCCCACCCGGCAGCCAAGCCTTTTATAAACAAACCTATTGAACATTATGAAGCACTGAGGGTTATATGTGGCAAGGATAATGTAACAGGGGCATATGCGACTTCTGTGTTCGCTGATTTGGGGGATAACTAAGAACATGAAGGCAACAATATGGACAACTTTGATGAAGGGCCAATAGAACAGCCAAGTGATGATGATACCGATGAAAACTCTACCCTACCTGTTGTTAGCAACCCCGCCACATCAGCTACCCCAAGGTCAAGGTCACAACGTTCAAGTAAGGGTTTAAAAAACCCTTCAATGATGGGTGATCTCATTGTTGTGGTGGGACAAATGGCAGCTGCCATTAAGAACCCCCCACCTACTGGACAAAGAGCTTGTATGCGAAAGTTATGGAGGTTGATGGTTTTGATAAGAAAGGGCTTATTCAGGTGTTTGATTTTCTGTAGTTTCATGAGATTGAGGCAAGATGATTCATAGTGAAAGAGATTGAACTCAGGAAGGATTGATATAGCACCAACCATGCATCGGCGTTACTTAACTGATCCCTGCTTCTAGTATCCAGTTATTTTATTTCATGGTTGTGCATTTCATGCATCATGATTGCCTCATATTTTGTGATGGGTGAACATAGCATGGGACACCTTGCTGTGGTTGCATCCATTCATGCATTTCATGTTTTGTGTTTCTGCATTTCATGTTGTCATGTGCTTATGTCTTGTCTTGAAACTGTTGACATGTGTATGTCTGTCTAGACATACTTATCTTTATGTTGCTCTACATGGTTTGGATATATGTTTGTTTCTCACTAACATGGCTTTCTTTTGTTTTGTTTTGTTTTTTTTTTTTTTTTTTTTTTGTGTTTTTGTGGATTGGATTTCAGGTTAAGATAGGATGGCAATGATGAAAGGCAATTTGTGACATTGCACTGAGGCACGGTTCTATAATATGACACAAAAGTTCAAATTGGAGCGCTGGTGGGGCAAAAATGAGGAGCACTTCAATGCCAATCTTTTGCAGCCATTGCGCATCTGATTTGCTTGAATGTCAAGGTAGCATTAAATTGGTGTTATTATGCATTATTTCAATTGTATGAATGTTGATGTATTTGTAGGGTTTCTGAATTATTTTATTTCAAGGCTTAAATCGAGTTTCCATGATATCATTTCTTTTTAACTGATTTATACAAGTGTGGCGAGGTAGTTAGGAGGCACAGAGTGCCACCATTGCAGCCACCTTGCCTTTCGGTTTTTATTTTCAAGTAGAACTTGTGCCAATGAATGTGCTTAATTGTCACTATTTCTACCACCTGAGCCATGCCAAACAAACATGAATTGCTTTCATTCACCAATACTCAGAGGAACTAAAAGAGGATATGATCTGCATGCTGTACAAACTTACGGAAAGGTATAATATCAGTTAATATCTGCATTCGAAGGCATTGTATTTTCTATGAATTCATCAACTTAAAGCTTATATGTTCATAATTTTTATTATAGTTTAGTGAAATCCTATGCGTGATTACTCCTGCAGTTTTCTCCTCCCCTTCCTTTGCACTATTTCTCATACATTTTTTTTTGCATGTTTATGTCAAAGAAACAAAATTTATTAATCCATTTCATTGTTTCAAGTAGTCAAGAATCTGAAATATGCTGACAAACATGAATGGGCAAGGATTGATGGAACTTCTGCCACCATTGTAGTGATAGTGCATTTGAAGTGATAGTTCAATGAGGGTATAGTCTTCTTCAATGTAGTTCTCTGACTATGTTCTTTCCACTGTGGTTGGAATAACTTCAATGTATTTTCTGATAACTTTGATATTTTATTTCAGATTATTAGTAATTTCCTGCTGATATATTTGCATTTTGAGCAAGGGAAATGTTTTGGTGCAATTGAGGGTGTGAAATTCTTTGAGGAAGGAGACGGTAAGCATTGAAAAATTATGCAGGTGATGTTAAGGGAGTTGTCCGGTTAAAGACTTCAACCAGTTTTCTAGTTCAGCTTGGGCATTATAACTATGTTTATGGTACTTTTAATTTGCAGATCACTATATCTCCTAAATGTTGTTAAACCATATTCGTTGTTGACCTTGTTTATAATAATAAAAGTTTTGTGGATGTTTGCTTGTATGCAATCATATTATACAACCAGTGATAAAAAACTCTGTTTTTCACTTTTGAATTCTTGGTTTTCAATTATATTAATAGGAAAAACTTAAAAAAAAAAGGTAAACAAAACAAAAAGCAAAGAATCACTTAATAAGATTTATTAATATACAACAACAACCATTTATGTGATGTTTGTTATATTGATAATCCATTTGAAATTTAATTTTGGGATTAAGGAAAAGAAAACAAAATTAACTTAAATATTGCAAAGTTAAAATTAACCCAATTTATAAAATGTTTGTTTATATTCATAAACCATTTAAAACTTAAGTAAATAGTGATTTTGAATTTTTATTTATCATTGTAACAATATTATGTTTTGTAAATAATTAATTAACATAAATATATGTTAACAAGCAGCATTACATTTTAAAATAATTTATAACCTCAATATCAAATATGGGGTAACCTCATCCCCCCCCGAAGTGGTGATCATAACCCCACTTCGGTGTTACCAAACACAAGGAACTGTTGAAGTCACATTTTCAAGATTTTCACTTATACCATCCTGACACACCCTTGCGAGTGCCCCGCAAGTGCACGGGTTGTCGAAGTAATAATACCCTGGTGAGAGAGTAAGCGAATCCACAGGGAGTAGTGATTCAAGATAAGAGAAATTGCTACCTAGCTAGTGTGGAAATAATGGTGGTGAGAGAAAACAATGTGTGTGTAATAAATGAAAGAGAAATATGAAAGAAAGAAGAGTGCAAGCAAAGAGTAGGGAGTGAACAATCAATGCAAATATGGGGTACCCGGACAAAGCTCCCCCCAGAACTAATGCTTCTAATGCAAGATTAGTATTATACCTTCTAATTGATGTCTAATGAGTCGTGGAAAATCTTAAGTACACAGTCTCAAACATATGGTCAACCGTAACTAGTCCTAACACAATGCCCCGGTACTTGGATTCACTACAACCCTTCACTCTATTGATCTCTCAACTAAGCCCCAGGGGAGTCCATCTCCTATAGCCTCACACTACATGAGCCTGCTTGGGGTTTTAGGAATTCCAAGTGATAGACCCTGTTCCTAACTATAGTTCTAACCCTTTGGTCTATGTGAAAGAACCCTAATCTCAGTTAAGCCACAGCACTAGGATTCACTACAACCCTTCACTCTGTTGCTTGTGCAACTAAGCCCAAGGGGAGTTCATCTCCTAGCACTTCACTCTACTTTGATCGCAAAGAACTCTTGGAATACGAAGGTAGGAAAAATCACGCCAAAGAGGAAAGGGGATGTTTCGCTACCTCTCGACTCACCCTCTCGACCCTCTCCAATCTCGTGTAGTCTAATCCTATAGAAGTTGTCACACCTTCCAAGGATAACCTAGATGACTTTCAACCCTAGTGTTATGGCTAAGGGAAAATCAATGTAATTATCATACAAGATTGGAACTCAATTAATAGCATCAATTAAGAAAGCATAATAAAAGTCATAGAAATAATGTCATCCTAGGGTTTACAAGTGCGAATACCCACTAGGGTTTAGCTCTCCATGGAGCTATACAAAATCATCAAAGTATTTGTAACAAAAAGCATAGCAAATGTAAATAAAACCTCCTTGTGATGTGTGATGATGGTCTTGTAAAGCCACTCCGTTTTCTCCACCAAGTTCCTTGTCAAGCCTAGGGCATGCCCGGCCGAATCGATGCTGACGAAAACTTCCCCAATAGCTATCTTCCAAAGGACACCGATGTCGATGCCATAGAACACTCCAAAAGCCTCCCAAAATCCTCTCTGAACCCTAGCCGCAAGCTCTCCAGAAGTTGGGCGAAAGATAGGTCAAAAAGTCCCCGAAATAAATCCGAGTCACGGTATTTAAAGGCTAAAATCAGCCATCCACACAGCCATGTGGAATTTCCACATGCCCGTGTGGATTTTCTGGAAATCAATTTCTGGCGCGTAGTGAACATTAAACTGCTATATTGATTTGATGCAGGAACTACTACAGTGCTTGCGCCCAAGTTGTTCTCGACTTCATGTTCTTCATGTTCTTCATCGAGGCCGTTGAGTTGGGCACACAACCAACGGTAGATCATGTCGTTTCTTCTTATTGACGAAGTTCTTCAATGTTTAATGGGCTAGATTTTATGAGTGTGACTGCCTTTGAGCCCCTCCAAATCATAGAACAATTCGAGCACATTGGAGATTGGCACACACCCACAAGTCTAGAACCCGTGCCTTGATCTTTGGTTGGTCCAAGAAACTCCTCAACAAATGCGAACATGACCTAATTTTGCTCATTTTTCTCTAACTCTTCTCCACAACCCTATATGCACAAAAGAACATAAATGCACACTAATTAATGATAAAACCTGATAAAAGTAATGCTCAATGTAAGAAAATAATACTTCATATTACTTATACATGAGCACTTATCACATCCAAACACCTAAAGTGGTCACTGATGTGATAATTTCCCTCTTAATCAAACACATGGAAGTAGACACTTTGAACTGAACTCCACACTTCTACTGAAGTGGTGTTTTCAGACTTCCATCACTTTGGTGCCTCACTTCAGAACCAAACACGCCCTACGTAGCTATGACATGGAGACTCTGATAAAACCTGTTTCGAAGCAGGAGGTTTACAAAGCTCTTAGAGTTATGCCGAAAAGAAAATCTCCTGGCCCTGACGGCTTCACTACAGATTTTTACTTTTTTTTATTGGAATGTCGTAGGGGATCACCTTTTTCAAGCTGTTAATCATTTTTTTTATTTCTTGTAATCTTCCTAAATCCTGGGGGAAAGCTTTTGTGGCTCTTATTCCTAAATCTGATAACCCCTAGCATGTTTCGGGCTTTCCTCCCATTTCTTTATGTAATGTCTTCTATAAGATCATTTCTAAAATTCTTGCTTCTCATTTAAAACTGGTGATTCATAACTTAGTCAGTCATGAGCAAAGTGGTTTTATCCTTGGTCGCTTGACTTATGATAATATTCTTGCCGCCAAGGAAATAATCCACTCTCTTGATACTAATTTCAACCACCTTCCTAGGATGTTAACAAAAATTGACGTCAAGCCTTTGGATTTCTTAGGTTCAGGAATGTCTTTCTTCTTCTTCCTTCTCTCTGATTATTAATGGCACTCACACCTCCTGGTTTCCTAGCTCTAAGGGTATCCACTAGGGTGATCCTCTTTCTCCACTTTTGTTTATCCTGATCTCTCAAAATCTTTCTGTTATCTTGAATCATGCTCTGTCTCTTAACATAATTCCCGATTTTGATATTAGACTTAGTTCTAATTTCAATCATCTTATGTTTGCTGATGACCTTATTCTGATCTTCAATGCCTCTAGAAAATTGCCAAAAATATTCATCTTTGTCTAAACATTTATTGGTAACCTCACTGGTCAGAATCCCAATCTCACTAAGTCAACTCTCTACCTTCCATCTTGGTGTAATAAGAGAATTGCTAATTCTATCTCCAAGATTATCAACATTAAGCTTGACTACTTTCCGTTCTACTATTTAGGTGTCCCATCTTTCCCAAGAAATTCACTGTTTCCCAATGTAGTCCTTTGGTGGATAGAATTGCAAATATTGTTAACTATTTAGGTGTTCCAGACATGAGCCTAAATACACTGCAAATATTGTCAAGGCAGATAGTTGTAGTGAGTACAGTGGGCAGTTTGAAAGATATTGCAAACTCAGTGGTATCAGGCTTGAGAAGACACCTGCCAAGACACCTCAGTTGGATGGTGTGGCAGAGTTAATGAACAAGGTAATAGTTGAGAGGATCAAATGTATGCTTTCTCATGAAAATCTGCCTAAGCCCTTTTGGGGCTGGGGAAGGCAATGAGGACTGCAGTGGATTTAATCAATCTTTTTCCAGTAGTTGTTTTGGACAGTGGTGTACCAGACAGGGTTTGGACTGGAAAAGATGTTTTCTACGATCACTTGAGAGTGTTTGGCTGCAAGGCCTATGTTCATGCTTCTGAAGATGGAAAGTCCGGGCTTGATGGTGTGTGAGGCAAAGCGATGTGTTTTCATGGGGTAATGTCATGATGAGTTTGCATACAGGATGTAGGATCCTATAAACAAGAAAATTGTCAGAAGCAGAGATGTGGTATTCCTTGAAGGCCAAGTGACAGACAATGGCAACCAATGTGAATCTCCTAGTTTCTCTATTGGTGTTTCTGACAATTTGGATCCCATATCCCCTCTTATGGTGAATGTAAATCAAAAGGGAGATGTCCAAGAAGATGGTGATGAGACAAGGGTAATTTCAGCCCATCTAACTAATGAAGTAAAGCTAGTTGACGGGGCATGATCATCAACAACACAAGCCTATCTGACTGATGGAGTAAGGCCAGTTGAAGGGACAAGCCAAACTTATTCAGTTGATGCTATAGAACAAACTGATGAAGAAGAAGAACAACCATCACCAACACCACTAGTGGAGCCTCAGATGAGAAAAACTACTAGAGAACATTATCCTTCTAGTAGATGTTGTGTGGAGTCTGTCATGCTTAGTATTGGTGTAAAGCCAGAAACCTACCAAGAGACTAAGCTACATGACAAGAAGAAGAAGTGGTTTAAAGCCGTGCAATAAAGAATGAGTTCTTTGTATAAGAACCACAAGTATGATTTGGTGAAACTGCCAAAGAGCAAGAAGGCACTCAAGTACAAGCGAGTGTACAAGCAGAAGATCTTACATAAGGAGAAGCTTGAAGCTTGTAGGCAAAGGGCATGCTTGGATGAAGCCCCCAAATGGAGCTGAGGAGGAGGTTTGTTGGGTTTCATCCCATTTGGGCTAAAAAGAAATAAATTGGGCTTTGGCGCAATATAAAATGAAAAAGAAAAAAAAATGAAGCTATGTCAATTGATGGAATAGGGCAAGGGTAAAGTGGGGTTTTCACAAGAAACCAATTCTGATGACTTTTCTCATTCATTGGAATGTAAGGGAGAGAGGATGGAAGAGAGAGAAAGAATAGAAACCAAGAAGAAGAGGAAGAGGAAGGTGGTTAGGGTTTGAGTAAGCAAGATGATCGGACGGCAAATCAGTGCCGGATCTTGCACAAATCTCGGGTAGAGAATCCTTGCTGGTGGCTCTCCTAACCTACTGGGTTTGATCTTCTTTTAATATCTTTTTGATGTATTTATTGTGTAGATCCATCCTAGTGATGATGCATGTGTTGTTGAGAGTGAGCTCTCAACTTATTATAGTCTCATTGTTGTAATCCTCTAGTTAGCTAGAGAGAACACCCTCTTGTATCTCCATTAATTGACATAGTGGAAGCTTTGTAAGATGCTCTAAGGAGTCCCGTGGTTTTTCCCTCGATTCGAAGGGTTTCCACGCTAAAATCGTTGTCTTGCATTGTTGTATGTTTTATCATCTTGTTCTCACAAGAATTGAGAGGTTTTGTGGTGTTTGAAGCTAGATTTGAAGCCTTGAAGTGTTGTAGAACCCTAGGAAGACGACTGAAGCCCTAAGGAAGTTTTTCTAGTTCGGCTGCAAGGCGCGCGGGCAGCGCACGGGCCTCGCGGGAATTAACAATGTTTTGCTACAATACTCTGTTTGCCAATGAGGTGCGCGGGCCGCGCAGAATTTCCAGTAAGGTGCGCTGGTTTGTTCACGGCCACCTGAAGCCTGTGCATGAATAGTAACAGTGCTTTTGCTACAGCGGCTTCCGCAGTTTTTCTGACTGTTGCACAGCTGGGAAAACACCGAAACCCCCAACAGAAGATAATCTGGTGGCTGACAAGATTGCCTTTCATACCGGCATCAATCCTGCTCTCTATCCTTTTACAAATGCAATGTAGCTTCCTTTCTGGCTCGCTGATGCTTGCTCCTGCTCGGGCATCTCTTTTTAATTTCTTTTCTCTTTTTTGAGCTATGCTCATTTTGCCAATATATATATATATATATATATATATATATATATATATATATATATATATCAGAAACATAAGAACCAACTAATCATGAAATACATGCATCTATGTTATTTTGCTCATTCACTCTTACCTTCTCATCCTCACACTCACTGCTACTACTGCTGTCATCCTTGTCTTGCTCTTACTCTTCTTCTCCTTCTTCTCTTTCTTTTCTTTCTTTTCTTTTTTTACTTTGTGTTCATCTTTAGGTGACTTGCCTATGAATACAGTGTTATAATCTGCAAAAGCAGTATTAATCTCCTTCTTTGTTTCCTTCTTCTTCTTCTCTTTGTCTATTTTCTCTTTGGTTTCCTTTGACTTGAGCTGGATTGCATCCTTGTGCTTTTGCACTTCCTTTTGGTAGCTAGGACCCTTCACCATTTGTTGGGTCATCATCTCTTTAACCTTATGAACAGCAGTGTGCTCATTGTTAGTTATGATTGAAGATTTGAAGAATTTCAGAGAAGAAGCAGAGTAGAAGGATGATCAGATTCACAGGTTGTGTCCTGGTGGAATTATGTTTGATCAGAAGGGCAATTATGTCTTTTCAGGTGTTCAAATGTTTGTTATGTTCGCTGAAGCTGAGGTGGAGAGGAATCAATGGCTAGGGATTCATTTGATCAAGAATCCAATTTAAGTTCGAGGCAGTGAGAGAAGACTGTAGACCTGTCCAAGGGCCGGGCTACTCGCCCAAGCCCGAAGGCTCGCCCGAAAAATGGGAGGGCTTGGACAAGTATATAAAGCCCGATGTTCGGGCCTTGGACAAAAAAAGAAGCCCATTTTAAAAATGGGCCGGGTTTGGTTTTCATTGTTAAAAGCCCGACCCGGCCCGGCCCGAATTATAAAATATATTTATTAATTAGTTTTGTTTATATATATATATATATATATAATGGTGAATTTTCATTGATTATTTATTAATTAGTTTTGTATATACTTATATAATATATATTTATTGTTGATTGCCATTGATTATAATGGTTTGAATTTTAGTTGTTGTAATTGTATAAATATTTGCATTTGGTATGGTATTTTAATTTTTAAGTGTTTTGTAGAATAATATTTGGTCATATTCGCATATTAATATTATTGTTAATTTTTTTTATAACTTATATATTATTTGATGAAAATCTATTTGGACGGGCTTGGGCGGGCCTTGGGTAGAGGTCATTAAATTTGGGCGAGTTATGGCAAAAGTTAAGGCCCGAATTTTCGGGCCGGGCCGGGCTTGGACAAGGTTGAATTTTAGTAATTATAGATAAAAACCCGGCCCGAACCCGGTCCGGCCCGGCCCATGGACATGTCTAGAGAAGAGTAGCTTAAGTCAGATCAATGGCCAGGATTAGTTGATCATGAGATTGGTGTAAGTTCGAGGCATTTAGTCTTAAGCGGTTGAGTCGATTTAATGAAGACGCGTGGATTGTGACTAAGCAGGTTCATATCGTTTTGGGTACCCAAGTTTTAACTTATGTATAAAAAGAACAGAATGTTGTTTTGTGTTAAGTTATGATGAATGTTTTACTGAATTTTCATGTAACCTTGCTCTTGTCTGAATTTTCCTGTCCAAATTAATGAGATTTGAGCTTAGTGATGAATAAGAATGTTGTTCCTCATCCTTTGATCTTTTTATATAGTGAATTTCACTCATGAGGGTGTTGAGTATTGGGTTCATGTATGGGTTCATGTTGAGGGTTCTTTGCATGAAGGGATGCCATGGCCTTGCTAGCTTCTTAATTTGGCTCCATGATCTCTAAACTTTGCTTATTTATAACAGTTAGTAAGTGTGGCATCTCATTAAATTGCTTTGCTTCAATTTTTTTTGCTTTCTTTCTGTGTATGAGAATAGCATCAATATGTTGTCATTATTCAAATAACCAGTTTCACTTCTTTTGTATTCCTTGTACTCCTCACCAAAAGTTATTCGGTTCTTCAGTTTTAAATAGAAGATGGAGATTTGAGAGTGATGGGCATCAGAGACAGAATTATGAAAGCAACTTGCCAAGATGCCATTATGTCTTGAGCTTCCTTCATACGATAGAATATGGGAGCAGAACATATAACAAACACTAGTGTAATTGGTGAGTAGTGGAAAACAATACTAGTTTTCATGCATGCCTTAAAGTAAGGAAGTTTGTTGTTCATGAATAGATCTATATAGCTAATTAATTTTGGGCTGATAATATCTGAATCATCAGCTTAATTTATTTGTTTATTTTAGCTTGGTTCATAGATGTTGGTGTTCTTTGAGAATTTATACAATCGAATATTAATGTTGTCAATGATATAGGAGTTCTATTTATCTTTATTTTTTCCATTTTTACAGGCGTTCTAATTTTTATTAAATTTTTCGTACAAGGTTTGTAATGAATTAAAAAAATAAATAAAAGATAGAAGAAAATATGAAGTTAAAAAGAAAATATCGCTTAGACAAAGTATTTTTAATTTTTTTAAATAATAATTATATAGACTCGATTTTAACAAAATGGACAACCTACATTAACACTATTTATATAAACTATTCACTCATTCATGTTGGAGGTAAGATTTGAATACCTGACTTCCTGCGTGGGACTTCCATACCTTATTAATGGACTGCACCAACATTGGCATTACATGGTAATTTTATCCAAATGATACAATGTTTAATATAAAATATATATATATACATATCAACTACATTGCAATAGTGTTTATCAACAATATATAGCTAATCTATCATTTAAATCAAATTTCTTTCAAATATAATATATTAAACCTCAAAACTCAACGAATGTATATAAGGGGCTGTTTGGTTGCCTGTAACTAAAATTACATGTAAGTGAAATTACAGTGTAAATGAAAATGCTGTATTTCAACTTACATCATTGCTGTTTGGTTCGCTGTAATCAGGAATGATGTATTTACTTTTTATTTGTTTGGTTTGATGTAAGTTTAATGGTATAGTTACCATGTAAGTGAGTTGGTGAGGTTACCCCATTACCTATTATTATTATTATTATTATTATTATTATTATTATTATTTAATACTCTTCATTAAAATTAATTTAAATGAAAATAAATAATTAATTTAATAAGTTTAAAAATATTTAATATTTATTTAATTTTATTGTTTGAAAAAAATTATAATTAATTTTATTAATTTTATAAAAATAATTATGATAAAATATTTAATTATATAAATACTAAACTATAAAAATATAATATTTATTTAATTTTATTACTTAAAAATATTTTTATAATTAATTAAAAAAATAATATTATCAATAATAAAAAATATTTTTTCATAAAAATATTTAATCATATAAATAGTAAATTATTAAAATATTTAATTTTAATTTAATTTTATTACTTAAAAATATTTTTATAATTATTTTTTAAAATAATATAATATTTTCAATAAAAAAATATTTTTGTCGTAAATTTTTTTAATCATATAAATATTTAATTATTTATTAATTTTATTACTTAAAAATGTTTTATAATTAAATTTAAAGATAATTTATTTTATTAAATATTTTTATAATTAAATATAATGGTGAGTGGATACCACTTACATTACTGTATTTCAACTTACAGCAAATTTTGCTGTAAGTTGAAATGCTGTAAAAGTGGGTGAGATGTAAGTCCACTTACATGTAAATAGAACTTTTACAGTAAACCAAACAGTCACTTACATGTAAAACAACTTACATTACTGCTACTTACAGCTACTTACAAGTAACCAAACAGCGTGAATAGGCTTTCATGAAAGATAAAAAAAAAAAAAGAGAGTATTTAATCAAATGGTGCAACTTTTGTTTTTTTGCAAAAACACATCGAATCAACATTATTTTCAATAAATTTATTTTATTATTATAATAAAGGGTTGCTAGGTTCTATTAGTCATTACTTAATTTGTTCCTTTGAGTGAGCTTTTTTTTTTTTTTTTTTGGGGAATAATCCTTGTGTGCTTTGCCAATTCAAAATTACACTGACAATAAAAACGTTTATTTTACTATTCTTTTCCTATATGCTTCAACCACTAATTCATTATTAAAAATTAAACTAGTGTTCTATATATTCACATGTCCGAAAAGGAAATGTTCGTCTTAATCTTGTTCATATATGATTTAAGAAGCTTCCGGTGGAAATGCATGCATTAATAATTATCATGAGCATAAGATACGCTAGCATTATTCAAAAAAAAAAAAAAAGATACGCTAGCATCTTTGCAAGTTGCCATTTAGTCTTCCATATATCTCTAATATCTATCAATCTCCATCTTCTTTTCTTGAATATATAAAAGGCCGGAGAGAACTCTATGAAATACTGAAGAAAAGAATTAATACTTCAATATGGAGCATGAGTGGGAAAAGGTGAGATTGTCATTGAATTTACAAGAATAATTTGATTCTTTTCTTATCTATAGAAATTGAAAGCAAAATCAAAGAAAAGAGAACTCAAGCCCGGATGCTGCAATTTTTATAACTATAAATATCCCAATTTTGAGACCAAGCAAGTGCCAAGGAAGTTAAATGTGACCTTTATCCAATATATGGCCCCAAGAACTCAAACCTAAGGCCAATGCAGGACAATACATCTTGAGGAAATTATAATAGAATTTTTGCAGAATCAGTAAAAATATACCACTTTAAGAGGTATTGTAAACACTATCTTTAAGGTGTTATTCTTCTCTGTTATAAACAGTTCATTAAACAAGTTTCCAACAAACCTCCTCTAGGATACAATAAATTTGCATATAACAACTCTGATAATTGCCTTGAAATCTTGAGAGACAATAAATATTGTGAGAGAGTTATATGGTAAGTATATAATTGGACATGATTTTATGTTATTTTATACATTTATTTGGCATGTATTAAAGTTTTTTTTTTTTGAAGATGATGTTAAACATAGTGTAAAATATGATTGTAGGTGACCGGAAGTGCATAATGAGAGTGATAGAGACTAATGTCACCTATGAAACATAAGTGCGCATACCGATCAAGTAATATAGTATGCTTAAAAGCAAGATTGTCGATCCCATTAGGAACTAGGAGGCCCACATCACAATTGATAGGGACACAAGTGTAGAGTCTATCAGTATTAATCCGAATTTTGAAAACTAGCCTATCCAAAGTTGTGACGTGTGAAAACAAATAAAAAGAACAAAAACATAAATCAAGAATACAAAAACAAAGACTGTCGAATAAGCAAAGGGAAATGGGATGCTCAGCCATAGACTCTCTATAGGGTTTTATAAGTCTGGGACAAAGGTTGTAAGCTAGTAATCTTATTTGAACCGAGAGAGATCCTAAAATATACAATCCCCACTTGCAAGGTAAATAGTAACTAATCCAGTACATTGTTGATATAGACACTCAACAATTGCATTGCACTCCATTAAATCTCAACAGGAATTAACAAGAATTTATTAAGTAGACAAACCTTCTTTCAAAGTGATTGCCCCTAATCCCATATATAGTAGAAATGTAATTTCTCCTTAAATCTTCTCCTTATGATTGCAAAGACTACGAAATTGTCTGCTAATTCACTTGGGAGGATTGTGAGAGGAGAACCCTCAACTCCTAAGTACCCTATATCTAGGCTGATTCAAAATCATCTCCAATCGCAGCTTGCCTATGCTAGGTGGGTCTTTCGATTCATCATACAAGAAAATCATACATGAAAGTAGGGTTGTCTTCTCGATAGTATTCGATATTGATAACATACTATTGAATTCAAATAATACAGATTGCAATTAGAAATCAATTAAAAGTATAAAGATCCATAACCAATGTCTAAATAAATCAAACCCTAGAGTTTATCTACACCCAAGCATCTACAAAATTAGTTCTTCATTAAAGGAGAACAACAATACAATCCACAAGAGGCAATATAAATCAATGAAGACATGAAAACCCCCTTCTCAATTGCGCCATTGATGTTTGTTGTAGATCTTCCCAAGAACCTTCCAAAGTCACTGCCAAGAGGCTCCTTGATGGCTCTAATCTTTATCCCCAAACGAAGAAAGGCTATCTCCCACTATTGATTCACCTCCAAAGATAGAGAAGCACCCCTTTCTTTCCCCAAGCTTCGTCATAAAAAAAAAATCAAAATATCCCTTTCAAAACCCTCATCAGAAATATTTATACCTAGGTACTTATGTCTTCCTTATAGGCATAAGAACGAGGCCGTAAGGAGCTAAAAATGATGGCTACGTGCCTTACGGGAGTACTTATGGCTGTAAGTTTTGTCTGTAAAGTCTTCTGTCTTAGTGTTACAACCCACTTAAGGTCGTAAGTGTTGGCCGTATGTTTGTTTTGCAATCAAAACAAACATAGGGAGTTGTGCTTAATGTTATCAAGAATCAGTCTCGTTTTGAGTGCAGGGGTAAAATTATCAATTTACAATTTTACTTTATGGGATGAGTGAAATTGTAAATTGGTTTAGGGTTTTAGTCTTAAATTTGAATTTTGATTAAAATTCGATGGAGTCAAATAGTTAATCAAAATTATAAGGACTTAAAGACAAAAGTAAATTTAGTTACATTAGGGCTCATATTTCTAACAGATCCTCAATGATTATGTTTATCATGTTATGAAGGTTCATATTTCAAATAGGACTTCATAATTAAATAATGTTTATCATGTTTTATGAAGTCTCTATAAATATGACCCATCTCTAACTCTAGAGTGCATCAATTGATTCTCTTATGAGAAAAACCCCATTATCTCTCTTCCTCTCTAATCCTAGCCGCTATTTAGAGAACAAGAAGAGTTTGTTCTCAATTTCAACATGTGATCTAGAGGCGTGGGATTTTCGTTCGGTGCTAGAAGATCTATGACAATCTGAGGGACAAATTCGACAAATCAAAGAATAGGTTTTTGAACATCCAGAGATTATTTTCTAAACTTTTCAATTAAAATAGAGTGCTTATTAAAACAATTATATCATATCGCAATTTTATTCTTCTTCCAAATACCTCTAATGATGTTATATAATTTTGCGATATTATCTAACAGTTGTATTAGAGGCAGGTTAATTGATTTAATGAACACTAGGTTTAAATCATATAATTTGATTGGTGGTCATAATTTGATGATTATTTAAAATTAAAATATACATGGTAAAATTAGATTTTTACATGTCTTTTGATTTTATGAATTAAGGTTGATTAATTTATTTAAAATTTTTATATAGATAATAGTAATAATTAATTAAATAAATAAAAATTTACATGAGTAATGTTTTTGCAGTAATGCGTCTGCAAGCATTATGCACAATTGATTTATTTAAAATTTATATATAAATAATTATAATAAATAAATAAATAAATAATAATTCCATGGGGCCCACACGATGGTTTCCAGTACCGCGTGGTGGAGCACTGCGCAGTGCGTAGGTATCCACGCATGTATATATGTTTATATATTTATTTTATTTTAAATAAAATTCGACCACGCCAATGTAATTTATGATTGTTTTATTTTTACTCTAATGTGTTAATCTGTTGAATGGAGGGATGACATACGATTATGAATTTTAGGGCCTTTTATGTTTATTTTATTTTGCGTTTATATAATAGGGTTATATTGTGTCCAATATCATTTTCTTTAATTTTTGCAAAACTAGATTGTATCTAGGATACATATTTGTAAATTTTAGAGAAAATATAATCAAGTAACACGAGTCCGAGAATACATGGAGGAAAAAGTCCTGCTTGAAGTCCTTTTGTATGGAGCACAAAGCCATGTAATAGATTAGAATTTTATTTTTAAATTAACCTATTAAATTGGGTTAATCTTAGATGTTTATGATCGTATGTGTGTGATGGCTTGGATATGTATGTCTATCATATTTTATACATGTATGTTTGATATAATGTGAGGCCTAATTAAGTACATGCAAATAAATTCTCCCAAAAAGAAAACACTAAGTTAAAGGGCACAGGATGTCCTGGCTCTCCACCAAGCTTTGGGTGATTATAGTTATGAGGGTGCATGATATCGTCCTTGTATGAGAGAGTCAGTATTCGCTTGTAACTTTAAGAGACTTTAGTGCATTGGATGCCATCAGTCGAAACAAAATTTTTCCCAATTATACTATATGGGTTGAGGGGTAGAATTCAATTGTTAGATTGACAGAAATTAGTGGGCTTGACTTAGATAGTTTACGAGCTGATTAAATTGTATAGGTTGAGGCTTGGTGAACTATGGGCCAAAATTAATTGGACTACCTATGAAATAGGTTGGCATGGGATGCCACTTTATTAACTCTAGTGATGCAATTATACTGTATGAGTTGACCTTTATTAGATTTAATAGAGAATGCAATCACTCACTATGAAATCCTACCAATGAGGATTTTCGATTTCTACAGTAGGAGTGTAGATTTGCCAAAAATATAATGGGAGCCAAGTTTTCCTTAAAGACCTAAATATAACTAGGGTATAATATAAGTGAACTAATCATTTGGTTTTTTATTTTCTTACAGTTTATTTCTTGATATGACTAATAACCCACTTAATATTTTGCTTGCGAAAAATATCCTTACCGGGCCCAATCATGTAGATTGGCTCAGGAATTTGAGGATAATTCTCAATTTAGAGCAAATTAAGCACATTCTTAAGGCCAATATTCCTACCGAACCTCCACCCGAGGCAAGTAAGGAAAAACAAGGCCTTTATCTAAACTGGCTTGACGATGACTTGCAAGTATGGAGCTATATTCTAGCCTCTATGGGTAGTGATCTGCAACACGCTCATGAGAAGATGAGTTATGCAAGATCGGTATTGTTGCACTTGCAGGAGCTCTATAGAGAGCATAGTCGGACTGCTCGGTATGAAATATCGAGAAAGCCTTTTAGGGAAAAGGATGAGTGAGGGTAGTGAAGTTGGATAGCACATCCTCAAGATGATCTCTATGATCAAGAGGTTGGAGGCTCTTGACTTTACCATGGACTACAACCTTCCAGTTTATCTCATCTTGCAATCTCTTCCTAATTCCTTCTCTCAGTTCATAGTTAATTTTAACATGAATGATATTGAGTACACAGTGGCAGGTCTTCTTATCAAGCAAGTGAGTGCTCAGTCACAAATGAAGACTAAAGATAAGGATGTAATTCTTATCAAGCAAGCAGTGGCAGGTCTCTACTTTTAGGCCCTTAAAGCCTAAGAAGAAAAGATAGCCAAGAAGCATAATTCTTTAGCTCCTAAAGCTATAGGAGAAGTAGGTAAGAAGAAGCGTATGGCTCATATGTATGAGAGCTCCAAGCAAGGAGGCAAGTGTTTCCATTGTGGCGAGGCCTATCATTGGAAGCGGGATTGTCCACAGCTCAAAGCAGATAGCGCTACAGGTATGGAATGATTTGTTTTCAAAACAAATTATTTAATTTTTCATATTTTCTACTTCTTGGATTCTTGATTCAAGAGCTAGTACTCAAGTTTGTATTATGAATCAGGATTTAGAAAGAAGGTGGAAGCTGGGTGAATAAGAGGTGATGATCAACGTGGGTAGAGGACAGAGTGTTGCAGCAACTCACATAGGATCTACTTCTTTTCATTTATATTCTGGACATGTCTTAGTTTTAGAGAATTGCTTCGTATTACCAAATGTGTTAAAGAATATTGTTTTTGTTCTAGTTTTATTAAGAAAAGGATATGTCTTTAAATTTGGTAAACTAATTGATATTTTATTTTGGAAATAAATGAGTTACGAATGCCTCTTTACTAAATGGATTGTATTATCTGAATGTTCAAAATAAATGTGTTGTGAATGCTATAACTAAAATACATGGTAGTCATGAGATAAATAAAAAAAAAACTTGTATGCCATTTGCGACTAGGTTATGGTGGAGAACAAAAGGATTCATGAGTTGAAGAAAGATGGCCTCATAGGTCCATTGGGATGGGTCCCTATCATGTGAGTCTTATCTTTTTGGCAAGATGACCAAATCTCCTTTCATTGGACATCTTGAGAGGGTAGCACAAGTTTTAGATTTAGTGCACACCAATGTTTTTGGGATGATCAATGAGATGGCTCACGGAGGTTTCCATTATTTCATAACTTTCACCTACGATCATTCTAGGTATGGTTATGTGTACTTAATGAAGAATAAGTCAAATGCTTTTGACAAGTTCAAAGAGTATAAGGATTTAGTAGAAAATAAAGTTGGTCATTACATAAAGGCACTACAATGCAATTGTGGTGGTGTGTATATGAATGTTGAGTTTCACTTGTTCCTAAAGGAACATGGGATAGTTTCACAACTAACACCACTAGCGACTCCTCAATTGAATGAGGGTAGCTGAGCATAGGAATTGAACCTTGTTGGACAAGATTCGTTCTATGGATATTTACACAAATTTGCCCATTTCTTTATGGGACCATACATTTTTCAATAAAAGAAGCTTTGGATAGCCATGAAGTGTATGTTGAAGTATTTGAGAAGGACTAAAGATATGTTTCTAATTTATAGTACTAGAGAGTTAAGTGTGGATGGTTACATAGATTCAAACTTTCAGTCTGATGATGATGACCTGAAATCCATTTCAGGGTTTATATTCACTCTTAATGGTGAAGCAATGAAATGAAATAGTTGTAAGATAATAGTGCAGATTCCACCACTAAGACTTAATACGTGGTTGCATCGAAGGTTGTTTAGATTAAGAAGTTCTTGATAAAACATCTGGTGGTTCCAAATATGTAGCTTTCGTTATCACTTTATTGTGACAACAATAGAGCTATAGCACAGGTAATGAATCAAGGTCTCACAATAAATCCAAACATATTGAGCAACGGTACTATATCATTCAAGAGATCATTGGAAGAGGCGACATAGCCATCTAGAAAATAGCCTCAGTGGATAACTTAGCTAACCCAGTCACCAAACCACTATCATAAAGCGTACTAGATTGGCATCCTCAGAAGATGGGTGTAAGATAGCATAGTGGTTGGCATTGAGTGCAAGTGGGAGATTGTTAGGATTATGCCCTCGAATGCCAACGAGGATATTTGTATTAGGGCATTACATTTGTATTATACATTCTTCTTATTATTAATAGGCATTTATTTTGATGTTCATATAAATTTTGTGATGGCATTTTTAATTAGTTTTCAACATCATAGTCCATGTGTATTAAGTTAGACTTTCTACTCTTTGTGGGATAAAGAGAAGGACATTAGAAGGGTTTTGGTACTTATACTCTTAAATAGTTCAGAAATCGGAGAATCTTTAATTGGGTCTTAAAGGTTCGTAAGGATTTATATGACATATACTTTGACAAAGAGTACTAGTTGAACACTATATAATAGTCGGAGCATATGTCATAAATACATCATTATTATTGGTGTATTCGAATATGACTTGCAATAATCCAATCACATGGGTTTTACTCTTTCATGGTTAATGATTGGGATTCTTGGTTATGAGCATATGAGTGGACCTTGGACTTGAGGTATCATGATCACAATGTGCTTGTGACGTCTAGTCTGTTACTAGAGTTGTTAGGGCTCAGTTTACCTTTTTGTAGGGCTGACGTCGAAGTGCAGCTATGTCGAGCAAGTAGCAGTTGTTAATGATCACCAAGAAAGAATCCATTCTCTCACAAGTAAACGAGTTAGTATCCTATGTGATTATAAGTATGTGAGATTAGAAGATCTTGGCCAAGATAGTCAAACTAATTGTGTAGGACACGAAGGGTAGGGTAATTTCACTCTAATATAGTTATTTACATATAATCAAGTTCAGTAAGTTTGACAATTACCATGGTTCTGACTCGGTTAGGATATAAGAATGAAAGGTTTATACACATATGGTAATTATAATCGGAAAGGTTCGTAATGATCTACTCATTCATGTTTAATTGGGTTATGATGTGGGGCTACGGGGCTAGCTAGGTGTCACCTACGTCCTTTGGTATCCTCTCATTGGCAATCAAAACAAACACAGGGAGTCGCGCTTAATGTTATTAAGAATCAGTATTGTTTAGAGTGCATGGGTAAAATTGTCAATTTATAATTTTACTTTATGGGATGAGTGAAAATTGTAAATTGGTTTAGGGTTTTTTTCTTAAGTTCAAATTTTGATTAAAATTCAATGGAGTCGAATAGTTAATAAAAATTATAAGGACTTAAAAACAAAAGTGGTTTTAGTTACATTAGGACTCATATTTGTAATAGAAATTTAATGATAATGTTTATCATGTAATGAAGGTTCATATTTCGAATAGAACTTCATAATTGAATAATATTTATCATGTTTTATGAAGTCTCTATAAATATGACTCATCTCTAATCCTAGAGTGTATCAATTGATTCTCTTGTGAGAAAAACACCATTCTCTCTCTTCCTCTCTAACCCTAGCCACTATTTGGAGAACAAGAGGAGATTGTTTCTCAATTCTGGTATGTGATCCAGTGGCGTGAAACTTTCGTTTGGTGCTAGAAGATCTGCAACAATATGAAGGACAAATTTAACATATTAAAAGAAAGATTTTTAAACATCTAGAGGTAATTTTCTAAACCTTTCAATTAAAACAGAGTGTCCATTAAAACAATTAGATCATATCGCAATTTTATTCTTGCTTCAGCGTGCCTATAATTGTGTTAAATAATTTTGCGATATTATCTAATAGGAGAAACACTGGTCCGAATAAAACCCTTCTCAGGAAGATCCTCAAGTTGCTTCTTCAGCTCCTTCAATTCAGTAGGTGCCATTCTTTAAAGAGCTTTAGAGATGTGGTGGGTTCCTGGAACTAAATCGATAACAAATTCCACTTCTCTGCTCAGAAGTAGGCCAGGGATCTTCGGGAAAAACATCCGAAAACTTGTTGACCACTAGAATATCCTCCAACACTAGTCCTTCTGATTTTGCTTCAACCACTATTGCAAGAAATCCCAAGCACCCACAATTTCCGAGCTTGTAAGGTAGAAATCACACGAGGCAGTAATGCAGAATCACTCCCATGAAAAGTGAAATCTACTTCTCTACGGATTTTAAAGACTACTTTTTTTGCATGCCAATCAACTACAGCATGGTAAACGAACATAAAATCCATTCCCAAAATAATATCAAAGTTACTTACGCTCATAACATGCAGACCGGATAGCAACTTATGACCAACAATAATTATTAGATAATTCTCACATGCTCTATCAAGAACAACATCTACTCCCGAAGATGTGGCAACACACAAATCATATTCCATAGCTATAAAAGGTAAAACATACTTTCAAATAAATGCAGACAAGATAAACGAATGTATAGCTCCAGAATCAAATAATATGCAAGCATATGAAGATTAAATTGATAAGGTACCTGATACCATTGCATTAGAGGAGTGTGCATCCTCTTGAGTCATTGTATAAACAAGCCCCTGGTTTTTGGCCTTCCAGCCTTTTGCTAAGCTGAGAAAGCAAGTTGCTCACTAGCGACCTCTTTCCCGCCAAGCTAACCTAAAGATGCTTGAGGCTTAGGTGCTAACAGATGCCTCAAACTCTATACACTAGATACTGTATGTACTCCATACAGTGTCTAAACACTTGGGATGACTCACCTCTGATAATTGGTTAAGTGTAATGTGGCCAACCCCTTGCGAATGTGTGCCTGCAAACTTCCCTCAAAAAGTTGTCCTTAATCTGATCATCGTCCACTAGCTTTGAAGTATATCTGGAAAATCTGTCAAACTCCATTTCATACTCGTCCACTGTTATGTTGCCTTGAGTAAGATTGATGATCTTCTTCTCAAACTAGTCCATCTTATCCTTGGTGAAGTATTTGCAGAAAAGAGCATCTCTCAACTACAACCAAGAACCAAACTCCTGCCCCTGACAAGTGTGAAGCTCCCTTTAGTGCTAGTGATTTGCAAGGCCCTTGAGCATGTACATACCAATCGTAAGCTTCTTTTCTTCAGTACATTTCATCACAGCAAAAGCCTTCTCCATTTCTTCCACCTAGACTTCGACTTCATTTGGATTAATAGTACCCTTAAATGGTGGTGGACCAGATCTTTTGAATTCCATGATGATCTTCTCCTTAGGCTTTTGAGGAAGGGATAGAGGAGGAGAACGCAGTGGTGGTGGTGGTGATACCGATACCTCTCACTGTCTCTGATCATGAACCAACCCTACCACTTGTCGAACTAAATCCAGTAGGGTTTCCTAGTTGTCAACTCCATCATTCCCTTCTTCAGCGGGAATCTCACTACCATTAAAAGGCTATTCCATCAAATCAACAACACTTCTGCTAGCAGCATTATGAGGAGGCATTCTGCAAGGTAAACCCAATTGGAATCAGACAAACACAAACAAAATGGCCCTATCAGATCAACTAGCATCTAAGGATATCAAGCTAAACTCGAGTTAGATTGCCCTAGCACACTAAATCAGAAGATTATGCTAGGAATACTAGGATAAAAAATAAGTAAAAAATGAGAGGGCTATGATACCACTTAAATTTATCATGCCCCAAGCCCGAGCGTCGACAAACGGTTGCATACCTACAAGGCCGTAACCAAGTAGGCATGCAAGGCCTCAATACATGTCTCTTACTAGAGAAAAAAACCATCTAATAGAAGTACTATGTTTCAAAAGTAAAGGAAGGCTAAAAAGTTTTAGAAAACAATAACAAATAACAATGTCAAACATAACAACCAAAAAAGGATAAGAAATCAAGTCCACAAGAAAAGGGAAATTATTAATTTTCTAAACAACTAGGCAGTTGCTTGCTCAATGACCCCGCTAAGCTGTTCACCACCCAACTCTACTCTTGATCTAAAAAATAAAGAGAACAACTTAATTAGCTTGACAGCCTAGTAAGCAGACATTAAAAAAATATCAGGATCACATAAAACTCAATAATTTCAAAAATATACTTAAGCGTGACATTGCACAATAAATATCAGAATAAACCCCAAAATTCAGAATATTTCAACAAATATAACTTTTCAAATGAATGAGCATATATGTCCAACAAATAACTAATGCCAAAACAAAACATCAGAATTCAGTTGTTTACAAGATCAAGTTGGACATTGATGGGATAGATGTCTTTGCAAGATACTAGTATTATGAAGGTTAAGGGTGGGAAATTTAGGTTATGTATGGTTGTGTGATTAGGATAGTGGTTTAAAGTTTAAATTGCAATCATTTTGTCAAACAACTATTCTATCGAATTAACCAAACTTTGAAAAAAATCATACTAATCACAATAAAGACTTCAATATTAAAAATTTGCTTTCAAAGTAATGAGTTTTCATTAATATTAATATCAGTATTTTAAAATTAATTATTAAATATATTTAATTATATAATTAAATCTTGCACAAAAGGCTAGTAGGGTAACCCATGGTGTTTAGTTAGGATTTTAGGGTAATCCCACAGCTAAATAGAGAATATAAAAGGGCAATTGTTGATGAAATGAGATGACGATGACTGTCCTATCAGATGATGAACAAGCACCTATACACTTCTTAAACTCCAGAGACATTGTTGCCTTAAAAAGAATATCTATTGGAAAGTATGCCGACTCTTTCCATCAGAAAACAATAGCATAACATTATAACTAATGTGGGATTCAAAGTGGTTTGAAAAAAATAAGTACAATGATGAGTGCACAATGTCCATGTATTTCATATCATTTTGTATACTCAATCGGCATGTATTAGAGACATATTGTAGAATTCGATGCTAAATATAATGTATTTCACATTAATAGGCTTAGGGCAGCGCTTCAAGACGAGAGAGAGCCAAAGGAAGCATTTCAGACATCAAAAGATGAAGTTGGAGCTCTCTCGGCATCATTAGAACAAGAACAAGGCAAAATTAGGTTGCTTACAGCTGTAAGTAAATTCCAAAGAACCTTGTGGACATGCCTATGCCCGTAAGAGGGATTCAAAGCCAATTCAGAGGACCTTACTGGCAAGTCTTACGCTCGTAAAGATGCCCATAAGGACCATCCAGAGGAGCTTAGAACCACAACATACACAAGTAAGGGCAGGTTCAAGAAGTAGAGTAGTGAAGTTTATGGTCCAGCTCTTATGGTCGTAAGCTGGACCGCAATACATGCAGAAGACCTTACGAACGTGATTTATGGGCATAAGTGTTCCTATAAGGCTCTCAACCATCTTCTCCAGCTCCATTACAACCGCATCCTTACACCCGTAAGTCGCTCGTAAACAGTCAGGTATAAATAGGCCTGATAAGGATTTTTTAGGGTATCCAATTCTTTTTCTTTTGGGAGATTCTTGGAGGCGAGGTTAGGAAAGATAAAAGGTGAACCTCCAGCACCTAAGGAGCAATATCAAGGGGGATTTGGCTCAACATTCAAGGGGATTGAAGATCGTAGCCGTCAAGCTCACCTTATATTATTTGTATAATTGAAATGGGGATTTTCATGGATTTCAAGTTTCCTTATATTATTTGTTTCATGGATATTTGTCCTCCATTAATGGAGGGCTAATTTGTAGATGCTCGGGCGTAGTTAAACTCTAAGGTTTATTTCTTTGACATTGGTTGTTGGATCTTTCATGCTTTAAATTATTTTCTTAATTGCAATTATATCTATTTGAATCTAATTGCATGTTTGAATCCTTGGTTTCTAAGAGGCGAAAGACCTAGCTATCATGTTTGATGTACTATGTGACGAGTAAAAATACCCACCTAGCGTAAACATGCCCTGATTAGAGAGAATTGTAAGTAAGCTTGGGTATAGGGTACTTTGGAGACTCTGTCTTCCTTAATTCTCCCGAGTGAGTTATTGGCAATCTCTGTACCCTTTGCAATCATGTGCAGTGAATTTTAGGAAAAATCACATTTCTGCTTTATATTCAAATTAAAGATAATCTCTCTATTTGGGAGAGATTATTTACTTAAGAGATTGTCATTAGCTCACAGTGAGATTTCACAAAGTGTTAATATGATTATGTGGATGTATGTATCAGCTCTGCACCTATTCAGTTATTCTTCGCTTGAGATATCGGGATTTAGTATATTTGGAAACCTTTCGGTTCAAATAGGATTGCATACCTAGACAACCTTTATCCTATACTTCATAACCCTAGACGGATACTATGCCCAGACATCGTCTCTTCCCTTGATTTCTCTCCAGTTTAATTTCCGTATTTCTAGTTTTTGCTTTCTTTTATTCACACACACCACTTTATTAGTTAGACTAATTTTTAGAATTAGGGTTATTACTAGTATTCACTTTCTTCCCTGTGGACCAACACTCTGTTTTATATATACTTTATTACATGATCGGCACGTACACTTGCGTCCCCATCAAGTTTTTTTTTATCAAATACAGCGTTATTACTATTGATCAAAACAATAGCATAACATTATAACTAATGTGGGATTCAAAGTAGTTTGAAAAAAATAATAATTACACCATGAAAGAACAATAACAATTCTATAATTTAGCCAAAGATCCGGGGAAGAGGATGCTTACCTCAACAATAAAAATGAACCAACCCTGGATGATGAGACTTTTTTCCAGTCTTCGCCACCGACACCGCCCACAAATAGGGAGAGAAAGATGAGGCTAGGTCTCTCTTTTTTCCTAATCGGCGATCTAAATCAGGAGGAGGCTAAGAGATGGCTAGGGTTTCAAAACTATAGTTTCAAAACTATATATATATATATATATATATATATATAAAAGTTTAAAACATAACCGCCTAACAGTAGGAATAAAAAAAATTTCTAGGTTGGGCCCACAAATTTAACCTTAAAAATTTAATAAAAGAAAATATTAAAAACTATTACATACCAATTAATAGTAACCATAGAATTAGGCTGCCCAGTAATAACTCACACTAGCATAAGTTTTTTTTTTTCACCACCTATGCAAATTCTAATCTCATAATTTTATTTCGAAAACAGCCGGACTCTACTTTTTCTTTTTTAAATTTAGTCTAATTTTATCGAAATTTCATTGGAAATAATATTAGTCACTGTTTTAATTTACATGTTAATTATATTATTATTTGTGTAACATCACTTTATAGGTCAAAAAAGCACCGTAAAGTTTGGATTAATAAATTATTTTATTATGACAGTTTTTTTAATTATTTTATTTATTTTATTAATTTAAAATTTCGGTTAATGTTAAACTTACCCAATGGGCAAACTTTCTCCTTAGAAAGACTATGAGTGGTAAAATAACCTGATGATGTAGACTAATACCTATTAAAGTAGCTTTGCCTTTTATATACCCCATGATGTAGACTAATACCCACCCAAGTAGCTTTGCCTTTTTCTCTAATAGAAAAGGCAGGACATCTATTCCCATTCATAGCACAAATATACAAATTAAGCTAGAAAGATGCACTTCTCCCTCCTAATCAAAACTCTTCTCTTGATGCTTTTAATATTAGCCTTCATGGTCAACCATGGCGATAAAATGGCTATTGAATGTGAGTTCTAATTCTTGTTATGATCATTTATAATTTTTTTTTTATATAAATATGTTAAGCGTTATAAGAGACTTACGCACTAAGTAGAATTAAACATTGAGTCTTTGCATTCTCACACGGTGATTTAAGGTTTGAGTTGTAAAACCATACTAACAGCAGAGGACCAGTTATTACCATCATTTTCAGCAAGAGTTGGACTCAACTTTTTATAGGGATCAATACAGCTGAACCTTGAACCTTTTGACATCACTTATAAATTTTATTATATCTTTAATAATCAATGTTCTCATTTTTTTTTTTTCAAACTTTATATGCTGAAGCCGAAGGTGTTAGGAGGATGTTAGGCACGAGATCAGGGCGAGGGCCATCTTCTCCGATAGGGAACGTGGGAGGCCATCATTATTTAGAGCCACCCAGTCCGAATTCCATCGACGATCCATAAAAGCTGTGAACTTCAGTCCACCATTAATGTTGTCTAATATAAGTATTATTTTTTCTAAATCCTAGTGAATATTACGTACATAATAAAATTGAAAATATATATCTATTCTGTGTGAAAAGTATATTCTCAACTTGCACAACATCATATTTGAAGGCACACCTAACTTTTAGGCCATTTATATATAGTTTGTAAGAAAATTTAAAATTTATAATGTTCTCTTAAAAATAATAAAATTGCTGCCATTTGTGTATAGATTGTTAAAATAAAATTTACTTTCCCTTTTTATAATATCTTCTCTCTCTTTTGTTTTGTCAATGATTAAGTTTTCCCATATTATTTAATTTAATTTTTAGAAATAATATCTTATATTTAATTATTTAATTATTTAAATATTAAAATATATTTTTAATGAGATTGATTTTTAAGATTTTTTTCAATGTCTCAAGAATATGCTTTTGTGAATTTTTTTTATCTGGTTTATGGTTAATATTTCTTTTCTTAAAATAGAAAAATGTGTTTTCCAATGGAAATCGTTAGATATATATAATAGTCATGCCTTTTTTATTAGCAACTGCATGGTTTAAATATGAAAAGAAGATCAAATAACAAACGTAACTTTTAAAATTTTCATCACCCTTAATGAGTAGAGATATAAAAAGAATGAGGAAAGAAAGATATAATACATTATAAGGATAATTCAAAAAAATTAAACTTATCTATTATCTTTTAAAAATATATAGGAGGCTAAATTAGAGGCGTACAAGGGCTAGTCATCTTGGTTCATCAGGCTAGACCCGATCAAAGCCAGCCGATTCATCAGCTACTCCACTGGGCTTTATTTTTTGAAAAAATAATATATCATATAATTTGATTTTAAAATTAACTAGAAAATGTAATATATTGGTTGGGTAGGGTAGTGGTGTTACAAGTTATAGCTTATGAAAGCGTAATAATGAGAAATTTATTTATTTTATTGAGAAAAGTGGATAAATACTAATTTATTACTCGAAACAAAATCAAAATAGGATATTAGAGAAGACCAACAGAAGACAAAGGGCACAGGGACCCATTACCAACAATGAAGGTCAAGAGAACACAAAAGGAAAAAAAGGAAAACAAAGGAGGGACTAGAGGATGCATCATCCAAGCTATAGATGATAAGAAGGTAGTAGGTCAAATCATTTTGGGTGGGGGGGAGGAGGCATCAGACTCGCTTGCTGGAGCTGGCGTAGTTGAGAGTCAGGGATCCTAGGTCCCGCAAAGACCATACTGTGTTTGATCACATGAACAAACTCCTTGAGGAGAGATCTCGACAAGTATAGGGCTGCATCAATCCAAGTAATTAGCAAGTGGTAAAATTTGCAAATAATGGAGAAAAAGTCTAAAGCGCCAAAAGAAAAGATGTGCCGATTGCGTTTGTCCCAGATGGTCCAACATATGGCACACACAAGGAGATGACCTAGAGGTTTTGGAAGAAGCCCTCCTTTCAACCCAAAGAGGTCCAGCCTTCAGAAGGGGCATTGGGATTACAGCACAAAAAAGCAACATAAAGTATATGAGCTAAGAAAGGATAGTTGAATAGAAGTGATGAGTGTACAACATTCATATATTTTATATCACTTTATACACTAATCTGGCATGAATTAAAGTCATATTGTGGAATTCGATGCTAAATATAGTGTGTTTCGCATTAACAGGCTTAGAACAACACTTCAAAGGAGAGAGAGAGAAAGAGCTAAAAGAAGTATTTCAGACCTCAAACGATGAAGTTTGAGCTCTCTTGGCATCATTTGAATAAGGACAAGGCAAAACTGGGTGGCTTACGGGCACCTTACCGCCAACCTTACGATTGTAATTCAATTCTAAAGGACCTTGCAGGCATGCTTATGTTTGAAGGAGGATTCAAAGCCAAGTCAGAGGATATTATGGGCAAGACTTACGCTAGTAAGGATGCCCATAAAGACCATCCAAAGGAGCATATGACCACAGCATACACCTGCAAGGATAGTCACGAGAAGCAGAACAGTGAAGCTTAAGGTCGAGCGTGATTTATGGTCGTAAGTGTTCCCGTAAGGCTCCGGACTATCTTTTCTAGCTCCCTTACGAACTAGTCCTTACGCCTGTAAGTAGTCGGGTATAAATAGACCTGATATGGATTTTTATGGCATCCAATTCTTTTTTTTTTTTGGGCAATTCTTGGAGGCGATGTTAGAGAAGATAAGAGATAAATCTCTAGACCCTTAGTGGCGATTTCAAGGGGGATTTGGTTTAACATTCAAGGGGTTCTCCGGTGAATCTTCATCGGCGAGATTAAGAAGGGGGTTTTCATGGATTTCATGTTTCCTCATATTATTTGTATCTTGGATGCTTGCCCTACATTAATGGAGAGCTAATTTGTATATGTTTGGATATAGTTGAACTCTAGGGTTTATACTTTTGACATTGGTTGTTGGATCTTTGATGCTTTAATTGTTTTTCCTAATTGCAATCATATCTATTTGAGTTTAATTGTGTGACTGAATGCTTGATTGCTAACGAGATGAAAGCCCTAGCTATTATATTTGGTATTGCTACATGACGAGAAGAAATTTACACCTAGCATAGACTCACCGACATTCAAGAGGATAGTGAGTATACCTCTGGTTAGGGTACTCTAGAGACTTCGTATTTCGCAATCCTTCCGAGTGGGTTAGTGAGAATCTCTGTGATTTTTGCAATTATGTGGAGTGGATTTTAGGAGAAATTGCATTTATGCTCTGTATTAGGATTAGGGGTAATCTCTTTCTTTGGGAGAGATTATCTATTTAAGAGATTTTCATTAGTCCACAATAAGGTTTTTATAGAGTGCTAATGTGATTGTTTGGATATCTGTATCAGCTCTACACTTATTCAGTTACTCTTCACCTGAGAAATCAGAGTTTAGTATAATTCTAGAAATATTTCATTTCAAATAGGATTGCATGTTTAGATAACCTTTGTCTTGTACTTCATAACCCTAGCGGGATGCTATGCCCGGACATTGCTTTCTTCCTTGAGTTCTCTCTAATTATTTCCTATATTTTCTTCTATTTTCGAGCTTCTGTTCACACACACAACATTCGATCATTTAGGCTTTTTTTTTTTGGGTTTAGAGTTATTACTAGTATTCACTTTCTTCTAGGTGGGCCAACACTGTGCACTTATACACACTTTATTAAGCAATCGGCACGTATACTTGCATCCTTATCAAGAAAATGTTCTATGTCTTCCTCTACAGTGTCGCAGAGAGTACAGGTGTTAGAGGAAATACGGTTACAAAGTCGTTTGGGCAAGATATCCTGAGAAAGGATTTTATTGTGAAAGGCTAGCTAAAAGAAGGCTTTCACCATAAGCGCTCAGGGCCCCTTCCAAAGGGATTTACCAAAAGCGCAATGCAAATCATTATCGTTAAGAAAGGAGTGGAAAGATTTGACCGAGAAGCCTAAGAGTTAAATATAGTAAAAAATGTTAAATATAAAAAAGATAAATATAGTAAAGTTTTGAAATATTAATAGTTCTTTGCAAGTGAGAAGGTAATTGAAATTATCTCATAATGAATAGTTTTATCCCTAATTTAGGTTTTTTTTTTCTTTAAAATATATAGTTAAATGAAGATATATAAAAATTTATAATTAAAAGAATTTTTTTAAATTATATTAGAGTAAAAAATTTTCATCAATTTAACAAAATTTTAAGTTAATTATTTATTAATCAAGATTTCATATAATATTATAATTTTAAGTTATAATATGTTTAAAAATATACAGAATTTTAGAAATTGTACCTAAAAGAGAAATACACAAAATGTTAGAGAAAAGATTACAGTTTTAAATTTAAATTTTTAAACTACTGCACACCATTAAAATTTCGTTGCTATGCATAATACTATTTTTCTATATAAATAATCTGATATAATTTTTATTCATTTAAAATAATATCAAGGTGAATAATAAGTTAATATTGAACGATGAACTTGTTTTTAATAATGTTTACTAATTATGGAATAACAATTAGTTGTAGTTGAGTTGGTTTGAACTTTGGGATTATGAGCAAGACGTTAAGCTAAAAACATTTACAACAACATTTATGACAAGTGGTAGTGTTAAACATAGCGATTTGCTTTTGAAGATTATTAGTAATGTTGTAATCAACCTCGGCAAAATCTTCTAATATTAACATAGTGGATCAGAAGATTCTAACTCTAATATAGCAAGGTACACAGTTGGATTTTTTCTCTGTATCCATCTTCTCATAGAACAATTATCTGTCTGGTGATTTTCACATCAACCAAGTCAATGGTGAAAACCAAGTTGTTTTACTTCATTTCCTTAATGAAGTATAGAAAGAGTGATTGGAACCAAATTGAGAGCAGCTTTTCTGAACGAGATAGGATCTTTGACAGTGAGTGTCGAGGGGGAGTAGTGCGATACCATGGCAGATTAAGGAAACATATATAGGACCCTTTTAGATTACGCTTGCCGCACTCTTGGCGATTCTCAGTCAAGTATAGTGCGCCCACCAGTTACAGCAAACAACTTTTAGCTCAAGCTTGCTTTTGTACAAATGGTCCAAAATTCAGTATAGTTGTATGGATTACCAGACGATGATCCTAACAGTCATATTGGGGGATTCCTCGAGGTATGTGATATGCTAAAGATCAACAATGTTTCTAACAATGCCATCACACTCCACTTGTTCCCATTTTGATCGAAAGGAAGAGATAAGCAGTGGCTTCAATCTCTTCCCAGAGCATATATCATGACTTGGGAGAAGCTTGTCGAGTTGTTCTTGGCCCTTTATTTCCCACCAGGAAGAACAACCAAGTTGCGTCAGGAGATCACAACTTATGCACAATTGGACACTGAATTACTATTTGGGCATAAACTTGTTAAGGAAATACCCGTATTACAACCGCCCCGAATGGATGAAAGTTTAGATTTTCCATCAAGGCCTCAATCAGAGTACCAGGCAGCTTATAGACTCAACAGAAGGAGGATCGATTGGTAATAATACCCCAGAGGCAGCTAAGTAGTTGATAGAAGAGATTGCCATGAACAACTACCAGTGGAAATTGAAAGGCAAGTCAGTTGTAAAGCCAGTCGAGATGATTGAAGTTAGTGAAGTAACAACACTAGCAAAACAAGTGGAAGCTTTGAGCAGAAAGATTGATAACTTATCTACTCAGAAGTTGTCTACAATCATAGCTTGTGACATGTGTGGGGGAGGACATGCCTCGACAAATTGTTCCATTATAGAAGCGGCGCATGGACCCATCGAACATGTGGATTTCGTTGGTAGTTCTCTCCGACAACAAGTGAACCCCTATAGTGGCATGTATAACCCAGGATGGTGGAATCGCCCAATTTCTCTTGGGGGAATCAAGGGCAGTAGTAGAAGCCCCCGCTAGGATTCCCTCCTCACCAGCAGAATGATAAGGTACTTGCATTAGAGGAAGTACTTACTCGGTTTATTCAAAGCACGGATGTTAAGTTTCGGCAGTCTGAAAACCAATTCTATAGCATAGAGGCATCGATGAGAAACTAGCAGGCTTCTCTTCAAAATTTAGAGAATTAGGTGGGGAAGATAGCAAAACTATTGTCCAAATATCCTCAAGAAAGTTTACCGAGTAATACTGAAGCCAATCCCTGTGAGCATCTCAAAGCTATCATTCTTCGGAGAGGTAAAGAGGTGGGGATAGATAGTGAAAATATGATGGAGAAGGGAAAGGGACCAGAAATTGAGGTTGTTGAGAGTCCAACATGGGAAGGAGAATCTACTCCAAACATTGAGAAGAGAACACCACCACTGGTGAAGGAGTATGTTCCTCGTCTCCCATACCCATCAAGGTTAAAGAATAATCGTACAGATGAACAATTTAAAATTTTTCTGGATTTGTTGAAGCAATTGCATATTACTATACCGTTTGTTGAAGCCTTGTCTCAAATGCTGAAGTATGCTAAGATTCTTAAGGACCCACTAACAAATAAGCAGAAATTTGATGAGGTATCAATGGTCACATTTAGTGAAGGAAGCTCGGTGTTGTTTCAGAATCGACTACCTAGGAAACAAAAAGATCCAGGGAGTTTCACTATCCCTTATAACATAGGTGATTTGGTTAATGAAAGGGCCTTAGCGGATCTAGGTGCTATTATCAATGTAATGTCTTACACCATGTTTACGAGACTTGGACTTATTGACCTTAAGCCAACTAGGATGACCTTGTAACTAGCCTACCGCTCCATCAGGCATCTTAGGGGAATCATAGAAGATGTATTGGTTAAGATTGACAAATTTATCTTCCAGGTAGACTTTGTGATTTTAGATGTAGATGAAGATGTTGCAATACCCCTCATTCTTGGTAGGTCGTTCCTCGACACCTCCCAAGCCCTAATTGATGTTAGCAATGGTATGATGACACTTAGGGTTGGGGATAAGGAAGTCATGTTTGTTTTATCAGATGCCATGAAATATCCTTCTACTTTTGATGATACATGTTATTTTCTTGATAAAACTGATTCGATTGTTGATGAATATGTACAGGAAATTTTGTACAATGAGCCTTTCGAGTAGATATTCGATGACCCTCACATTGAAAAGACCACCCCATTGCTTACACCAACATGGATTGGGCAAAACACGAGTAAGAAGCATTGGTGAGAGGTAACTTCCCCCAAGAAAGCCAAGAGAAAACCTTCGCCCAAGGAGGTAACCCCCGAGTCAGTCAACTTCATTAGTAAGTTAACTATTTTCTCCGATCTCGCACTTAGGCACAATTTTAGAAACATTGATTGTGGTTATGAGGAGTGCTTTCACTTTGAACCACCATGACATGTGCGTTTCAAGTACACCAAGTTCGTGATGTTAAACAAGCGTGTCTTAGAAGGCAACCCAAGGAAAGTTTTTCATATTTCGTTGAGTTTGAGTCTTTAATAGTAGTGTTATAGTTTTTCTTGAATTAGTAATAAATTGTTTGGCGAGTCTCAGAGTTTTCATGCGTTGGTTGGCTATTTGCCTTGTTAGGCACTCATTTCATGCTTTCCAGGTCATATTTGTTTTTGAGCTTAACTGCAGGAAACAAGGAGAACTCTGCTCAATTTTCCAGGATTCTTATAGGCTACTTACGCCTGTAAGTAGGGTCGTAAGCCTCAAACAGAGAGCTTTATGGGCATCTTACGCCGGTAAGACAACCCGCAAGAGAAATCCAGAGAGTCTTACGAGTGCACTTACGGTCCGTAAGTCCTGATAAGCACGGTTGAGAGGTTCCTTATGGGTGTCTTAAGCCTGTAAGTGAGGCCTTAAGGGTCATCCAGAGCATTTTACGGGTATACCTTAAACCCTTACGAGCCATAACCTCCATAGGATACAACCTAAGTTCCTTACAGGCTCTTTATGCTCGTAAGATAGACCGTAAGAGCAAGATAGGGAACTTTGCAGACTACAGCATTAAGCCTTTTACGGTCGTAACCTAGGTTGTAAAGGAGATATACCCTTATGGCCGTAAGCACCCCTTAATTATTCATTCAAAGAGACTTAAGGTCTTGGCTTACGCCCGGTAGCATCTAGGGTTTTACCACCATCAGTGACCTTTGATCTTCATTTTGATTTGATTTTCACCGGATTAAGGTCACCGATGCTTCCTTCTCCTTCCATTCTCTTTCGCTCATCTTCCTCTTTGGTGTTTGAGTGTTTTTAAACGGGTTGGACCATTTTAAAAGCTCCTAATTGGCTGGTTTTTTTTTCCATTTCCTTCTTTACCTCAAAGGTAATCTTCGTTTTTCATGATTCTTGAGTTCATTGTTTGAAATGTTGCATGGAAACGAATGTCTGAATGTTTAGGGATGTTTGAATGTTGTTTTATATTCGAAATTTGTAAAATTTTGAATACCATTGTATAGGAAGGGTCCTTAAGGCCTGAGCCCCTACCTTACGGCGATAAGGGAGCCATAAAGGTGACTTTTCCTGAGTCTTACAACCACAATCCTTCTCCTAAGCAGGTCATAAGCACTCCTGGTTTAAGCAAATTTCATATTTTTGTGTCTTAAACACCGTATTTTTCTCTTGTAGGATGGTCAGAGCAAAGAAGCCAGCTTCTGGGCTAGTACCCCTTAATTATATAGTAAATATTTGAAATATTAATAGCTCTTTGAAAGTGAGACGGTTATTGAAATTATCTCATAATGAATATTTTTATCGTAATTTAGATTTTTTTTTTCTTTAAAATATATAGTTGAATGAAGATATATATAAATTTATAATTAAAAGAATTTTTTTTGTAAATTGTGTTTGAGTATAAATTTTTTTATCAATTTAACAGAATTTTAAGTTAATTATTTATTAATGATAATTTCATATAATATTATAATTTTATGTTATAATATGTTTAAAAATACACAAAATTTTAGACATTGTACCTAAAAGAGAAATACACAAAATGTTACAGAAAAGATTACGGTTTTAAATTTAAATTTTTAAACTATTGCACACCATTAAAATTTTGTTACTATGCATAATATTATTTTTCTATTTAAATAATTTGATATAATTTTTATTCATTTAAAATACGAGGAAGTACCAGAAAGTCTCCCCAAAGTTTAGTTTTTCCCTCAAAATCCCTTTAACTTTGTAGCTTCCCCATAGGTCCTTCCTTTTTGAATAAATTATTTTCCAGCCCAAACCTAGTTAACAGGGTTAACGGAGGTGATAATTTGGATTTGCAATGACCACAATGCCCTCCTAAAATCTGGCATCATTAAGCACGTCTGAAATGACAGAACTGCCCCTTCTTTTTCCTTGGGAACCGGCGACGGCAGTTGGCTTGCCGAGGCGATAGGATGCGCGAACAAAACCCTACCACCGAACGGCAGCAACCTTTGGCTTATTTCTTATTGCGCTGAAGGCCGTTGCTGTTCTTCTTTTCTGCTCTCTTCTTCCTCGTGAAACGCTTTCTTGGAGTTCTCCGGCGAGTTCCATCAAGGATTTCTTTTCTCCGACGAGTTTCACGGGCAAAAGGCAGCACAGAGGTGAGAAGAAGTTCCTATGTATGATTGTGTGGTTTGATGTATATAATTTGTTCTTTGTTGTGTGTACTATTATGTTTCTCTCAGTGATTGACTGTGTGTTTGCATTGTTGACATAAAATAGAAGATGACCAAGACACTTATAAACGCGAGTTGTTATCTTGGCCCTGTTGATGAGACGATTACGGAGTTGAAAAGCAGATGAACAAGCGGCTTTAGGATATCTTCCGCTGGACGCCATTCGGCCCTTTCATGGACGTCACTCCCGTGCTACAAGAAAGAGGGGTTCTAGACTCTGTATTGCAGGTGTATGATGAGAAGAAGCAAGGGTTTCATATAGGGCAAAGCCCTTTCGCGTTCAGAGCAGAAGATGTTGCTCTAATCCTAGGTCTTCATGACCATGATCATGTTCCCGAACAGTGTCCTAGATGCGCCGTCGTTTGTAGCAAGGTACGTCGACGATCTAGCCTCACTCGGCCGTTATGCCTGGGCCCATGCTACGCACAGGTGGTTGATGGATGATATCCCTATGACAGCCGCCCGTGTCCAACTCTGTTGTAAAGGGAAGTCTACAACTGCAGGTTACTTGAAAGGTTGTTCCATTGCTCTTATCATTTCGTTCAATGAGGTGACAACCAGCGTCAAGAAAACAAAGAATAGGAAAGACACCCCGTATAATGTGTTACGCGGAGTCTAGTTTCATTAGTGCGGCGTCCATCGAGCCGCTATTGAAATCAATGAAAGGAAAAGAAGTAAGTTATTTATATTGATGTTTAAAATGTGTGAAAATTTGGATGAATGAGTTATTTCCTGTGGATGAAAATGGTTTTCTGTGTATAAGATGATGTTCCTATGTATAATATGATGTTTATGTCTATAAAATCATGTTATTGTGTATAAAATTGCTTTCCTGTGTATGAAATCTCTTTTCTGTATATAGTGTAACATTCCTGTGTATATTATTACATTCCTATGTATATTTTCATGTTTCCTGTGTATAATATTATGTTTATATGCTAACGTCGCAAAGTATGGTTTTTGCTTTTCAGGTTTCCGAGCTTCTGCCAACCAACGATGAAGAGAATTTCTTAGTTGGTAATGTTAAATGAACCCATAGAATAGCCCCCGCCAGTTCCTCGGAACCTGGCGTGTCCAAGAAGAAGTCCCGCCCACCAACCAGATCCCCCTTCTAGGAAAAAGGCAAAAGTTGACCCCGTAAAGAAGCGAGGTCTGGATCAATCCTCTCCCACCATCGCTAAAAATATTGGTCGATGACAGTCGTCGGCAGAGATGGCGGAGGAGGTTCCCGAGGGGATGATGACATGCGCCGTTTACTGCAACAAGTTTTAATGAAGTTCCGCTATCTGCAAGCTCGTATAGACGAGCGTGACCGTCAAGATGCAGACCGAAAGAAGTTTGAGTCACATTCGGCGGCCTCGTCCCCTTTACACCGGTAACAGACATTAGCCGTTCACATTCGGTGGCCCCCGTCCCCTACTCCTGGCCTTAGGTTCAAAAGGCCAGCATGAAGATTTAGAGGCCGTCCTTGCAAGTCCGATGCTGAGTCCACCGCCGATGAGGAAATTTCCACACAGCCTGATGACGCTGGTTGCGCAAATTTTAATCTTCCACCAACAGGTACTGAAGGAACTCAGGCATCAGCTGCAGCACAGGTCCCCGAAGCTGACCGAACCTCGGCAAATGTTGAAATACCTGTCCCTCCTAAAGAAGTGGATCAAATACCTGTTCCGGAGGAAGGCACCAACAAAATTCCTTCTCCTTATGATGTCCCGGCTCCTGACGCCGCGATGGATGAAATTCCATCTAAAGTAGAACCTCCTCATGCCTCGGTGGAGCTTCCGCGTTCGACAACATCACAAGATACTCCCCCTAGGCGTGTTAAGCGTAGTACTGCTTTGCAAGGAACACAACAAAGTAGTCCCTCTCTGACAAAAATTCCACCAAAACGAGCCCCGCTGAAGAAGACACCGGCAAAGCGGGCACCGGCCAAAAAAGCCCCATCGAAAAGGCTTCCAACGAACAGAGCTCCTAGGAAGAGGGCTCCACCAGCAAAGAAGGGCAAGCCTGCTGAAAAGGCTACCAACTCGAGTGACGTATTTGGCCCGAATGATAAAGCATTAGAAGCTATCGACGCACTACTTGAATCCCTAGCCGGGTTACAGAAGGATAAACTGGTAGAGGATCCGCTTGCGGTGGTTCCCTATCAGGCTAAACTAGATGGGCAGGTCTACCACGAGGATCAGAAGAAGCTTGACTCAGGCTTCTTTCCATGGAAGAAGACCTACCCTGGTTTTGCAAAGCTCAAACAAGAGGAACACGCAGCTCTCACCATCTTCCTCAACACACGTGTCGATAGGTATTTTTCTCCGTATAACATATGTTTCATGTCTTCAACATGCTGAGTTGTGTGTTTATCTATGATGTCGTGCGGATTATGTATATTGAATGTGCATCATTTTCATTTCCTATGTAAATAATTCGTTTACTGTGTATAGTGTGTAGTATGCTGTGTATATTTATGCTTTACTGTGTATAATGTGTAGTTTACTATGTATATTCCTTGGTGTCATGTGTATAGTACAATACTTCTTGTGTATGTTAATTGGTTTCCTGTGTATAGTTTTATATTTCCTGTGTATGTTAATTGGTTTCCTGTGTATAGTTTTGTCATATGGAGGGACGCTGATGAAAACAGCTACACCACCCGTGATCACTTGTACGTCCTCCTTAAGGGGAGAGAAAATATACCTGACGATGTGTTTGATGCCCTCGTAATGATGCTCCGCGCTGAATTGCTTACAAACCCATTGGAGTTCAAAAAACATGCAGAAATCGCAATTTGCAGTTGAACAAGCATCATACCTGATAGAAGACGTAATATACTGGCACAAGACGGCGGAGCTAATACTTATGCCAATCGTCCTCCATGGTCATTACCATATGCTCGTTCTGGACATTCAAAAGCAGCAGTACATGCACTACTCCTCACTCCAATCAGGCACCTATGACTCAGACGTTATTGACATGGTAAGCGACGTAAATACATTATGGAACTGCGAACATATTCTCTCGTACGTAGTGACTTACAATTTCCATTTAACTTCTCAGCGTGATCTTTTCGAGTTATTCATCAAACTTAGCACAGGCCGTAACCTGTTTATTGACCTCCCACTGGAGCATGTCCGGAATTGTCCCCAGCAAGCACCCCGATCTGTCGATTGTCTGGTGTTTTGCATGCGTTATATGGAACAACTTCTGAACGGGGAAGAATTATCCATACCACAATCGGACGTCCCAATCCTCCGACTCCGTTATGTGACCCGGATATTTATCGATGTGATGCCCAGAATAGTTATACCCGGCGCAACCGTGACAAAGGCTACCACGGGGGAGAAGGACGATGCCGCTGTGGAAAAGGACGCCGGAAGTGAGATGGGCGACGTTGGGGAGAAGGATATCGTCATGGACAAGGACGCTGGAGGTGATACGGTAGCGGCAGGGGAGAAGGTCACTCGGGATGAGAAAGAATCCGCTGGGGACAAGGATACCTTCGTGGAGAAGAATGCCGGAGGTAATCGGTAGCGGTTGAGGAGAAGCATGCTGGGGATGCGGAAGAATCCGCTGGGGACAAGGATACTGTCGTGGAGAAGGACGCCGGATGTGATAAGCTAGTGGCAGGGGAGAAGCTCACTGGGGTGAGAAAGAATCTGTTGGGGACAAGACGATGCTCGGGAGATGGAGCCCACCCAGGTGAAGGCCGACACCATGGCCGACGTTGGCACCGCTACTGGAGATCATGTTAAGTCTCGGTAGGAGGTTGAAGGCAGTAACGAGAACAATTAATTTGTCATACCCTGAGTATTATTTAGAAGTGAAATACAGTACTTTATGACATCATTCAAATTGACATGAACAATTAATTTCCCATACATTGTTATTATATTTCATATATTTCTTTGTGACTGAAAACCTGGTTATGTAATTATTTAACAAATCCATATTGATACGGATATCATTACAGAAAATCTGAATATTAAACATGAATATATACATAGAAATGCCAAATAATACAAAGGAAATAGGATATATACACAACAACGCAAAATAATACACAGGAACGAGGATATATACACATAAACGAAACAAAATAAACAGAAACACGAAATAATACACAGGAATGAGTATATATACACAGAAACGAAACATATTACACAGGAAAGCATATATATCGTACGCTACCATTAGGTGTGCCATTGTCAGTCCGCTATGACAGTATTGCATAGGATCGACGATTATGTCTAGCTTGATGGCACCATCTACAATGTAGTTCGCGGACATCGAAGCCTTATGACTCTATTCTTTTGTCTTGGACGGCCTGGCTGTTTCTTTGATATTGGCAGCCTAATTCGTAGGTCACGGTTTTCATCAGATAGCTTGTCACTGTCAGGGATAGGGAATATCTGATTCCCATATGCTTGACGATACCATTCAACTGTGAAGTAAGAATCAACATAAGAGTGGACACTCGTTTCTATTTGCATAATAGCCGCACATGCATGCTTGCACGGTAAGCCATGTACTTCCCATCTCCTGCAGGAACATCCACGAAATTGAAAACTGACTGCGTTGTTGTTATCATCGATGACTTCATAAGTGTGTTCAATCGACCGACCCACTCTCAGGTAACGACTGTGGTCAATGAGTTGTTCAACCTTTTTCCGAATTTCGGGGCAGAGATGTGTGTCCCACTTGTTGGATTGCTCGCGTCTGTCGGCCAACATATTCATAAGTTTGAACCTGGAAATCAAATGATAGAGGGGCAAAACATACTCGACTTAGTAAACAAAATATACACGAAAAGGAAAAACAATACACAGCAATGTCCATAATATACACAGGAAGGTAAATAATGTACACCGGAATTCACATAAATACGCAGGAAACTATTATTACTACACAATAACAGACAATTTCACACAGAAACACATATTATCCAGCAATGAACTTTACCTGATCGAGTCAACCATGCTTGTTACTGGTAGATGATGTGTCTCTTTAATCCAGACATTGAAGAATTCTGCCACGTTGGAGTACATCTCGCACCATCGCATTCCTTTAAATAAAAAATTTAACCAATGAACAACGTCAAACTTATTTAGCAACCAAGTGTGTGCGTTGGCCAATATACATACAAGTTCACAAACTGCATCATCGAACTCTTTCAAGGTGTATGCGTACGCAATTTTGACGATTACTGCCAAGCATTGCATTCGCATAGCTTTACCGAGGTTAGAGTTGGTCTTCATGAAGTTCGCCTCCAAATGTCGTAGGCAATAACCATGTGGTGATGAGAGAAAGACTCTGGCAATGGTATTTACCAGACCCTTGGATCGATCTAATATGAATGTTATGACTTTGTCATAGTCATCCTCATCGTACAAGGCCTCACCAAGAGTAGCAAGAAACAATGTCTAGTTGTCATCAGTTTCGTTGTCGATGATAGCAAATGCTACGAGGAATAAACCATCGTTGCCATCTTTCGCAGTTGCACTTAGAAGAACCCTACCATACTTGGCTAGCAAATGAGTTCCATCAATAAAAAGTAATGGCCTGCACCCCTGCTTGAACCCTAACAAACAACCCCCAAATGAAAAGAAAGCATGCTTAAACTTCTCGTCGTCATTCTCAATGGTGACAACGCTACCAAGATTTATCTCAGATATTTAATCTGCGTACCATAGAAGCAAATCGTAGCTACTAACCTCGCTACCATGAATCATCGAACTGGCAACCTCCTTCCCCATCCAAGCATGCTTGTATGGTAGACGAACACCATCATCACGTAATATGTATTTCTATATGTCAACAGCTCTGTACAATGGGATTGCTTTTAATTTATGTATGACACGTTCGGAAACCCACTTCTTGCTTGCTTTTGGATGCGCTGTCGTATCAATGCCTCCACCGCAAATGTGAGTTGCTTGCATTGTCTTCAGCAGGAACATGTCATGAATTCCCTCTTTAGAAGCATGCACTCGCCATTAGCATTCAAGAGCAGCGCACCTTACAATCACCCTGATTTTATCATTTTTTATAAAAGTAAAGTCAAAATTTTTCTTTATAGCTATGCTCCGCAGGAAATCTTTAAAATGATCTGTGTTCTGAAACCGTTGCCCTACTTGCAAAGTGGAACCATCGTGTGCATTGGTACATCCACTAACACTCAACTCCCCAGAAGAATTATGTTGGGAGAGGAAAGTATCGCCAGTGGGGTTTATGCAGCTCGATAAGGACTCCCTACATTCAAAAAACCCAAACAAACAAAGGAAACAACATATTATACACAGAAAGCAAAATATTATACATAGGAAATCAATACTATACCCAGGAAACAAAATATTATACACAAAAAGCAAAATATTATACATAGGAAATCAATACTATACCCAGGAAACAAATATTATACACAGGAAACCAATATTATACACAGGAACCCAAAACTATACACATGAAACCATTATTATACACAGTAAACGAATGTTATACACAGAAAGTAATAATATAACACAGGAAATTATTAACATTCAAAAGGTTATTGTTTTATTACGATGGGATCAAGGGTGACAAGTTTCCATCTGCAGAAACACGACGAACTTGTTGAAGCTATGTTATATATGACACATGCGTTGAAAATCCACGTTGGACTCAATGTGGAAAAGCGTTTTGTATGAGTCAGGCGTTACGAACTTCACTTTCATTTCAGAAGCATCTAGGGACCAACGGGCACATATCTCACCCATCACTGACTCCCATGAACTTAATACTGTAAATTGTAGCACACAGCCTTCTCCTTTGAATCTCGCCACGGCAGAGTAAGTTTCCATTGTTGAATCACGGCACAACTACAAGAACAATAAAAAAAACAACAAGGTCAATAGAAAAAATCAGAAGAACAACAACAACAACAACAACAACAACAACAACAACAACAAAAAAAAGGAAAAGAAGAAGAAAGCCAAGAACAAAAATAACAACAACAATTACAAGAAGAACAAGAACAACAACAACAAAAACAAAAAGAACAAGTTCAAGAACGAAAAGAAGAAGAACAAGAAGAAGATGAATAATAATAATAATAATAAGAAGAAGAAGAAGAAGAAGAAGAAGAAGAACAACAACAACAACAACAACAACAACTTCTTACGAGTACATGATTTCACTTCAAGCTTTGACAATGGACCAAGATGAAGAACGGAAAACCCAACAAAAAATGACAGCAAGAATGAGAAGGAGTGAAATATCCCCTCTTTTCTGACAAAATATATTTCATGGCCTTACTTGCATTAAATGGGATTTGACATGGAAGGAAAAAGCTACTTTTTTGCTTTTTGGTACATGGGCATTTGTGTAATTTCCTCCCCCATTAGCTGATGGAAGTAACACCAGGGATGAAATTGAATTTTCTTTTAAAAAGGAGGGATCTAAAGGGAAACGAAAATGTCAGAGGGACTGCAGTGGAAGTTTGAAACTTTCCAGGGACTTTTAGGTAATTTTCCCTTTAAAATAATATCAAGATGAATAATAAGTTAATATTGAATGATGAACTTGTTTTTAATAATGTTTACTAATTATGGAATAACAATTAGTTGTAGTTGAGTTTGTTTGAGCTTCGGGATTATAAGCAAGAGAGTTAAGCTAAAAACATTTACAACCACATTTACAACAAATGGTAGAGTTAGACATAGCAATTTGCTTTTGAAGGTCATTAGTAATGTTGTAATCAACCTCGGCAAAATCTCCTAATATAGACATGGTGGATCAAAAGATTCTAACTCTAATATAGAAAGATACACAGTTGGTTTTTTTTCCTGTGTCCACCTTCTCATAGAACAACTATCTGTCTGGTGATTTTCACATCAACCAGGTCAATGGTGAAAACTAAGTTGTTTTACTTCATTTTCTTCAAAGATGCATCAAAGTAGTACTCATAATAATGACCATTAATTGATCATGAACAGTATATATGTGCGAGAGAAAGAATATTGCATTTATCATCCAAGCAAAGTAAACATAAGTTGATCTTCAAAGGTATGCATCACAGGTGCTTTTAACAAGGAAAAAGCCTCCATGACCATATTCATTAATAGCAAACAAATTGAGGTGGAATATCTAAAGCAAGATGAGCCTTATTGTCCAACATGGATACTTCAAGTAGATTGGCATAATAAAGTGAAGGCCACATCATGTTTCGAAATAATTCGCTAAGTAATAAATGATACTTTTCCTTGCCCTATACCCAAAATAACATCATCTCTTGGGATAAAAAAAAAAAACACTAGCAGCTTAAACACAACCAAATTTGAGAGAAAAATCAAATATTGTCTTGGTACCATCTATCCTTTGGAAGTGAAAATAATAAGCTAATAAGTTACCTTCACTTAGTAACCTATCCATATATCTTTGGCCAAATATGCATATCCTCTTATTAGGAACACAACTAATGGTTATGATACCATCAAAGGCACGACAATGTTGGTATTGACAATTCATAGTTCTGAAAGCAAAAGACAGTATATATAGGTCAAACATTTGATTTAATTTGTTAAAACAACATATACAGGACAATGTTGGTCTTGACAGTTCATGATTTTGAATGTAGAAGATGACAATGCAGGTCAAACATTGAATTTAATCTATTAAAACAATTTATGCATGTTTTGCATTGCACATATGTTAAGTCGCTTTCAATATTAAGGCTCAGTATCACACTTTTCCTAGCTTTGCCAATTGATCTAGTGACTAAGTGCATGTAGCCAAGAGTCTTGATCTCAACTTGCATCAGCACATACTTATAACCTGCATGAGAAACCAAGGAAACATTAGATCTTGGAATATGAGCACAGGATGGAGAAGACAAATTATTGTAGGTAATTGATAAGTGCATAATTGTATATATATTTATATGATTTTCTATGATTAATTGGCATGTATTGTAGCATTCATTTGGATAGGTTAAGGGCAACTCCTAATAAGCAAGAGGGAACTAAAAGAAGCACTTTTGAAGTAAAACAAAGAAAATAGAGCTCCCTCAACATCAAGAACATAAGAACAAACCATACGGTGTACCTTATGGTCCCCTTACGGTCACCACTTATGATCATAAGCCTCATCTAGAAAACCTTACAGGCAAGTTTATGCCCATAAGCAGGAGCACAGCTGTTAGATAGGAGAGCTTATCGGCATGAATTACACTATAAACATGGGCATAAGGTTCAACCAAAGGAGTTTGTGAGCGCAACATATGCCAGTAAAGGGGGTCGTAGGCATCATACAGAGAAGCTTACAATCCAGCTCGTATGACCATAAGCTAAATAGTAACACTAGATAGAAGACGTTATAGGTGGAGCTTACGCTCATAAGATGCCTGTAAAGCATATGACCCATTATTTCCACCTCCTTAAGACCTCATTCTTATGCTTGTAAGTGACTCATAAAGGGTTAGGTATAAAAGATTTTACTAAGGATTTTGGGAGAAACTTTTGGTGACCGAGCAAAAGGAAAGAAAAGAGGAAGGATTCAAAGTCTTCCTCTAGCAATCCAACCACTTGGAGAGCTTTATCCATGATCTAGGGCATCAAAAGAGATGTTGAGGTGAGTTCTCAGTGTCGTTTGTGAAATATTCGTCAATGATTCATTGGCAATCTGAGGCGTAGAAGTTTAGAGAGAGTTTTAATCTTTTTATTTACTTTCTCTATCTTAATTTGATTGTATAATTGTTCTCCACTAATAGAGAACTAAACTTCATGGTGTTTAGGAATCGATAGAACCTATGGTTTACATTTTTCATGAAAATGGCTGTAGACTTTAAAGCTTGTATTGATTGACCTAATTGCAATACTTTGCTTTTGAATTCAATTGTGTGTTCCTTCTAGTCTTGAACTCTATTGTAGTGAAAGCCGAGAGTTTAATAATTGATGTACTTGTCTAATGTATTGAGAGATCCACCTTGTAAACGCATACCACAATTGAAGAGAACCACAATTTCACCTAAAAATACGGTACTTTGGCATTAAGGTTTCCCACCCCTCCGAGTGAGTTAACATTAGGATTCCAATCGTAATGCAATCGTAGAGAGTGAGTACTAGGGAGAGATTTCAATCTTGCTTTGTATGGGATTAGGGTCAATGATCTCAAAAGAGAGATTGACTATTTAATGAATCTGTGTCTTCTCTAGATAGAGTTCATCGAGTGCAAACCAATCGTAGGGTAGTTTGTATCAGCACCGTATGGAACTAGTCATTGTTCACCTTGAACAATGGGGTAATATGATTTACGAATTCTCTTCGTTCAACTGTATTGTAACATTTAGTGTGACATTGTCTGGAGCTCAATGAAACCCTAAGGGAAATTTATGCTTAAACCCCTCCCTTTCATGTTTATCTCATCATTACTTCATTTCTACTTTAGTTCTAAGTTTTCATTCTAGATTTGACTTCAGCATTAGTTTAAGCTAATTAACAAGCCATGAATAAGTATTAGTACTCCCTAGTTCCTCAAGGATCAATATCCTACTACACACAGTATATTACTTGATCGGCATATGCACTTGCATTTCATAAGTGACATTAGACCCTATCAATAATAGATATTAAAGCTCATATTATTTCCATTGATTTTAGTTAAATCATAAGCTCCCCAAAGGAAGATGATGACTAGTAATATGGCAATGATTAGACAAAACATTATTTCTTTATTTTTTTGGAGTGAATTGTTGATGAAAGATAGTATACAGACAAACACAAACTTGTCTTTAATTATTATTTATAAAATTAACTAATTACAACATCAATACACGACAAAAAATGTGAATAAACTACCACTACTTGTCTTCTGTCAAATTAAGCCATGTGAAAAATATTCAACAACTATTCCTCTTTTATGTCTTTAAATATGGATCTTGTGCATATATCAGATGTACACGCACGAAAGCATGAATCATCACATTAGGTAAGCAATGTTGTAACTTGAAAATTATTGCTAGGCATTTTTCTCTTTTCTTTGAGCAAAATATTGACGAAAGAGAGGATACAGAAAAAGACATACTTGTCCTTAATTATTTTTTATAAAACTCATGAATTATAAGGTCAGTGGTAGAATTTGAAAAAACTATCATTGTTCACATCTTCAATCAAACTAAGTCATGTGAAAAATATGAAAGAACTAATCCTCTTTCATGTCTCTAAAATCTTGAACTTTTGTATAGTATCAAATATACACACAATAAAGGATTGATCATCACCTCAAGTAGACATTGTTGTAACTTGAAAAAGCTTTATTAGACATTTTTCTCCTTTTTTTTAAAAAAAAATGTTAATGAAGGATAAGATACAGACAAACACATACTCTTCCTTAATTATCATTTATAAAACTAGCTAATTATAAGATCTGTGTGAGAAAATTGTAAACATACTGTCATGCCCCGTGCCGCACCAAGGGCAGACAAATGGCCATGCACCCACAGGGCAAGAACCCCGCAGGCACATGAGACCTACACACCTAACTCAAAGAAAAAATGCAATCCAACAAAGGCAGGAATTACAGATAATAAATTCAAATTTGAGAAGACAATTTACAACTTGACTACACAGGAGGAAGCATGATACTCGTCTGTCCGCTAAGATACTGGTAGAACTTCTCCAAAATATGAAAGAAATTAACAACAACTTTATGAGCTTGAGAGCCCAATAAGCAATCACTAAAAATATTGGGATCACAAAAAATTCAATAATTTTGAAAACATACTCAAGTGTGACATTGCACAAAAAATATCAAAATGAAATCCAGAAATCAAAATATTTCAAAATAGATACAATTTATCAAAATAACGAGCATATAAATCCCCCAAGTAACTAATGCAAAAACAAAACATCAGAATTCATTTATTTAAACTCGGTGACCCAAGTCAGATTTCAAAACTCATCTATTTACCCTCAGTGACCCCGGCCAGAATGTTAGAGGTCGTTATTCTTCACTGATGGAGTAGTGTGAAACTATAGTTTTTATGTCAGAAATACATGTCAACACGGTTAGTGTTTAATCCCTAGTGACAGGGTTAGAGCATAGTTAATTGGGGACTAATTTCTATATCAAAATATTTCATGTTGGCAAAAATAACATTTATCAAAGTCAAGACCGAACAAGTACAGAGAAATCCACTAATCTAAAATTTAAGTATTCGAATAATCCCATTTTTTTATATCACAATAATCAATTATTTAAACTTGATTTGACAATTTATAACAATTATCAAATAACTGAATAATCCATATAATTCAAAAATATAATTAATCAGAAAACAATTTATATATATATATATATATATATATTTTCCCAGCAATTCAAAGAAATGTAAAAAATCATAAATTAAATAAAATATCTAATAGTTCAAAAATTAAATAATCAGAATTTAAATAAATTATCTGAAAATTCAGAATTTAAATAAAATTTTAAACATTTCAGATAATTCTAATTCAAAAATATATCATTAATTCCAAATTTTAAATAATTTAAAGATAATTATGAAAATAATAATAATAAAATAAACACAATTTGAAAATAAACAGTAATCCAATTATTCAGAATAAATAAATAAAATACTTAATTTCACAAATTTAGGTAGTGTGAAAAGATGTATGCACACAGTATAATTTATAGGTGGTTACTTACCTGTCTAACACCAAAAACTAAATGCACCCGAAATTAAGCTTTTACATAATACCCTATTTGAGAGCACATTGTGTGCGCGCGTGTTAAATGAGTGGACGCCAACACTGGAATCAAATTCCACTCCACAAACATCATATATATATATATATATATATATATATATATATATATATATCTTAACAATTCATTAACAGAACTTCCACTAACCCCTAAGAAATCAAAGCAAACACAGTATCTAAATCATCTAATTAATTAAATACATATATACATATATGTGTGTTAAACAAGTAGACAAATTGTGGATGCCAGCATTGGATCAATAATGTCGTCCCACTACTATCAAATGGGCACAAAGACAAAAATACCCAACCAAAAACCATTCTTCCATCAGGCGCTAAACACAAAAAGCTTGCAAACTATACAAATTGTCAATCTTAGTCATTTATATACAACATCTATGATTGACGAAAAATATTAACACGCAAGTTTTTCAACAAAATTCTAGAGATAAACAATTAGAGCTCAATGGACATCATGGTTTATGCAAGATAAAAACATGATAAATCAACATGATTCCTTCTAAACATTCAAATTCAATTTACTATAGCATTGCAACCCTTCAATCATGCAATTGTAGAGATATAGCATAGGGTTTCCGTAACAAAATGACTCAAACTAACCCAACCCAAACTAGCATGTTTAAGGATTTACAGTGGAAGCTAATCTTCATGGAAAACATAAAAATAAATCTAAATCTTTACACAACAACAAGAAGCTAACCCATCAATCAAACATTCGACATTAACAGATCAAGATCTGAAAAAAAACCAATAAAAATTCTACCACTTGGCCAAATATCCGAGGAAGAGGATACTTACCTCGATAATAAAAGTGACACAAAACCCTTGACAATGAGGCCTTTCCTCGTTCTCGTTGGCGACACCACACATAACCCAAGAGAGAAAAAAAAATTGAGGCTAGATTTATTCCTTTTTTTTTTTTAAATGGTGATCCAAACGGAAGGAGGTGAAGAGGCTAAGGTTTCAAAATTTGAAAAATTAAAATATAAAATTAAAACCAAAATAAACATAACTGGCCAATTAATATTACAATTTAAAAAAAAAATTTGGTGCCCACACAAACTTCCGCTACTCATGTCTTCAATCATATTAAGTCATGTGAAAAATATTCAACATCTAACTAAGCCTCTCTAGTTTTTAATGTATAAAACTGGTGTATGATATTAGATCTATACACATACACTAAAGGATGAATCATTATCTCATAGGTTGTGAGCCCCACCCCTTATTTTTAATCCTAGAAATTGATATTTTTTAATCCTAGCCTTTGATATTTTTTGATCCTAGTCGTTGATTTTGTTTTCAGTTTCAAAACCCTAGCCACCTCTTCGCCTCCTCCATTTTAGATCGCTGTTAGGAAAAGAGAAAACGTCGGCTCATCTTCCTCTCCCTCTTTGCGGGTGGTGTCGGCAGCGAGGATGAGAGAATGGTCTCGTCATCCAGGGTTGATTCAGTGTTATTGTTGATGTAAGCATCCTATTCCTCAGATTCTTGACCAAATTGTAGAATTGTTGTTTTCTAGATCTTAATCTGTTATTGTCGGATGTTAGGATGGATGGGTTAGGTTAGCTACTTGTTTAAGGAGTTTGGGATTAATTTAATAGGTTTCAAATTTTGTTTTCAATAATAATAGAAACCCCTGTTCGATTTTAGGGGTCTTAAAGGCAGAATTTGGAGAAGAGTAAAATAAGAAACTTGTGCCAACGACCACATGGTCTATTGGTATACGGGCCCCGATAGAGCTCTTCACCGAGTGGTGAGAGTTCGATTCTCCGGTGAGGGTAAATTTCTGGGAGTTGTGAGAGGTGGTTGTGAGCGGGTGGTCCCATCGCCCACATGTGCGCGGGCCCCGCCCCCACTTGCTCCGCCGTGGCTTGTGCACGCCCCTGGTAGTCTAGCAAGGCCTACGGGTTGTCTGTTCCTCTTACCAAAAAAATAATAATAATAAAAATAAGAAACTTGTAGAGTTCGAAGTTGGCTAAGTACCTGCCAAATTTCAGAATTTTTGTAGTTGTATCCTGTAAGATATAGCCTTTGAATGTAGGTGCCTCGGGTAGGATTTCTGTGCAGGCCTTTAAGATTTTTGATTTATTTTATCATTTTTTAGTCTGAATTAGATGCTGATTTATGTATAAAAGTTGTGGATTTTGATGTTATCTAATTTCCTGCAAAATTTCAGATTTAATGCATCTTTAGTTTGTGAGATATAGCCCTATTAGTATAATTGTCTCGGATGATATTTCTGTGCAGAACTTGAAGAATTATGGCCATTTTTTATGATCATAGAAATTGAATTGGATGAGATGAAATTAGAAAGATTGTTTATTATTAATTTATCTATTTGTCAGTTAAATTTCATTTCTTTTGAAGTTGTATTTTGAGAGATATGCATGTTTGAAAGAGACACGTCTGAATTACAAGTCTGTAGAAATAGTTGGAGATTCAATTGAATGGTATGCATTGAGTAGTGTTCTAAACCATGTAAATTTTGGATATGTCATAGCCTTGGTTGTCTATTATCCTTAGAATTTATGATTTTGTGATTTGGGAAAAGATAGACAAACTTCTGGCTGATTTAGTAATCATGAGTCATGATAGAATTTTAGTATGACAATTTAGAGTGGTTAAATGCTATTATACCCTTGGAAATGATCAAATTTTTGGGAGAGCAAAGTGATAGCTTGACCTTTTGCATTTGTATCATTCTTTCAATTTTCTTGCTTGTGTTAGATAGGTTTTTGATATCCTTGAAAATTATTCTCAAATTTAGGGTATTTTGAGGAAACCTATTCAATTTGGGATTTGGAGTTTTTGGGCATTAATCAGGTAAGTACCCGCATATAAATGATACTATATGTATAAACTCGAAAAGTTTTTGGTTTTTCCTTATCTCTGAAAGTGCCAAACGAAAAGAAAAAGACATTATTATCATTATTATATATTATTACTGTTGCTTGAAGCTTTGATGTTTAATACTATTCTGTTTATAATTTTTATTTTTATTTATTAAATTATGTATTATTGAAATTCACTGCGAGATATTTTGTCTTCTTAAATAAATGGACATATTTATAGTGAAATTGGGATCATTTGAATCTTGGTATTTCGACCTTGTTGAATATTTGATAAGAATTATTTTAGCACAGTACTCATAGTCCCCAAATTAACTTTGCAATAACCCTGTTACTGGGGATTAAACACTGACCGTGTCGACATGTACTTTAATATAGAAACTGCAGTTTCACACCGTTCCGTCGGTGAAGAATAACGGCTTATGATATTCTAGCTCGGCTTATGATATTCTAGCTCGGGTCACCAAGGATAAACAAATGAGCTCTGATATTCTGGCTCGGGTCACCGAGGTTAAATATATGAATTCTGTTATTTTGTTTTGGCAATAGTTGTTTGGGGGACCTATATGCTCAGTTTTTGACATTTATGTTATTTGAAATAAATTTGATTTCTGATTTTTGTTTTTGATAAATAATTTTTTTTTTGTAAATATAGTTGTCTGGGGGACCTATATGCTCAGTTTTTGACATCTGTGTTATTTGAAATTAATTTGATTTTTTATTTTTGTTTTTGATAAATTATTATTGTTTTGTAAATGATCCATATATTTTTAGTGGGTTACTTACTGGGCTGTCAAGCTCATAATCTTGTTGTTGAATTTTTTTCAGGATCCGAGGTGTTTAATACAACAGACATCTTAGTGAGCTAGCGAGAGATTGTGTTCTTGATCATTTCTAAATTTGATTTGTCATTCTGTTTGTGTGAGTATTTGATTTATGTATAGAACCCCAGCTTGTATTTGAAGTTGGAATTTTTGAACTTTGTAAATTTCTGTTGTTGACTTTTGAAATTACAGTTGTGTTAGATTGTTTGTTTTGTTTTGGATTAGGTTTTGAGGGCTTGTATGTCTACTTGGTTTCGGCCTTGTAGGTGTACGCCCGTTTTGAGTCCATTGAGCCGGGTTCGGGCATGACATAGGCGCAATGTATTTTAATATTTCCATTAGTATAATTTGGTAATTTAGAGTTCTGGCCATATATAATATTGGACCATAATCTAACAATTGGATCAAAGGATTCTGAGGCCAATATAGTAAAGTAGATAATTGTCTTCTTTCATTTATTCACTTCCTCATAGAATAACTATCTACCTACAATCTTCACATCAAACAAGTTAATGGTGAAACCAAAGCTGATGTGCTTCACATCCTCGAAAGATGCATCATAGTAGCACTAATAAAAATGACCATGAATTAAAATGAAAGAAGATATGTGTAATAGCAAGAATGCAATATTTAGCATCTTGTAAAGTTTACCATATGTGTGAAGGTATGTAACAGGGATGCTTGTATAAAAAAAAAAGCCTGCAAGTCCATGGTTGTTAATAGAAAATGCCTAAGATCTAATATCTAATGCAAGATTGGTCTCATTATCCAATATTGATACTCCAAGGAGACAGATGTAGTATAATGAAGGCCACAAGTTGTTTCAAATCTAACAAATAACTCCACTATCAAGTTTTACTACATCTCCAAAAGAAAGATAAGAAGTCTTGCCACTCACATAGAGATTGTGAGAAAATCTTAAAATATTCAATAAAGAAGAAAATGATGCTTTTCCTCTTCCTATACCCAAAATACCATCGTCTCTGGGAGAAAAAAAAACCATTAATAGCTTACACACAACTAAATTTGAGAGGAAAATCAAATCTTCTATTAGTACTGTCTATCAGTGAAAATAACCAACTAAGAAGTACCTTCAACTAGTACCCATCCATATAACTTTGGCCAAATATACATATTCTTTCATTAGGAAAGCAAGCAATTGTCATGGTGCCATCAAAAGCACGACAACTTTAGCAATTCATGATTCTAAAGGCCGAAGACTGATAAGTGTATATTTGTGCATTATATAATATTGTTGTACATTTATTCGACGTGTATTAGAGTGTTATTTCAGAAGATGATGCTAAACATAGTGAAATCATATATATATATATATATATATATAGGTGTCGACCAGTGCTTAAGGAGGAAAGAGAGCCAAAAAAAAACAATTTAGAGCCAAAACAAAGAAGATAGAGCTCTCTCGATATCAACAACAGAAGCAAGATAGATAGAACACCTTACGGGCACCATATAGCTAGACTTACGAGCGTAAGCCTCAGCCAAAGAACCTTGCTGGCATGTTTATACCCATAAGGAGGAGTATAAGGATTAAATAGAGGGACCTACGGGCAAGACTTACACCCGTAAGCCAGACCATAAAAGCTATCTAGAGTAGCTTACAAGGAGCCACGTACACACGTCCATAAGGAGGATCGCAAGAGCCATCTAGAGAATATAATGGAACAATGCTTTATGGCCATAAGCTGGGCCGTAACACCGAGATAGAAGACCTTATAGGCAGGACTTATGAGCATAAGTCGGCCTGTAAGGTACGCGACCCATCATTTTTAGCTCCTTATGGCCTCGTTCTTATGCCCGTAAGGCACCCATAAGCTTTTAGGTAAAAAGGATTCTTATGAGGGTTTTGAAGAAATCTCTTAATGACCAAGCTTAGGGAAAGAGGGGAAGAGCTTCTCCAGATTTCTTAGGGCAATTCATCAAGGAGAGGAGACTTACCCACCTTCAAAGGAATACCATTAAAGCCATCGAGAAACACCTTAGTGGTGTTTGTTGAAGGAAAAAGGGAAGTTCATTGGCAATCTCAAGGGATAAGATTAGAAAATGGGGTTTTATGCTTTCAATCATGTTTATTGTCACTTGTGAATTGCTTGATTGTTCTCCCTTGATAAAGAACTAATTTGTAAGTGTTTGGGCATAGTTGAACTCTAGGGTTTATGATTTGATTGACTTTGGTTGTAGATCTTTCATGCTTTTACATTGATTACTAATTACAATCCTTTTTTATTGAATTGAATTTTTTGTGTCTATTATCTTAAATGTTGTTGAGGTGAGAGCCCTAGATTCATGTTTGATGTGCTTGTGTAATGAGTTGAGAGACCCACCTAGCATAGGTAAGTGGCAATTGAAAGTGATTGTGATTACACCTTGAGATAGAATACTTTGGAATTGAGAGTTCTCCTCCTCTAATCCTTCTGAGTGAATTGACAAGTAATTTCATCCTATTTGCAATTGTAGAGGATTGTTTTGGAGAGAGATCTCATTTCTACTTTGAATGGGATTAAGGGCGATTACTTCGAGAGAAGAATTATCTAATTTTTGGATACTTGTCTCTTGTTAAGAGTTCATAGAGTGCATTGCGGTCATAGGGTTGCATGTATCAGCACTATACCGGATGATTTACTATTTATCTTGAGAAATGAGGCAATATAATTCAAGAACTCCCTCGGTTCAATTTGGATACCTAGATTTATACAACCATTATCCTAGGCCTAACAAACCCCTTTTCTATACTTGTTTATCCGTATTTTCTTTAGCACTTTTGACTCTAGTTTCTTTTTTAGTTTGTTCTTGCATCACACCATTTTAATTTAGCTAATGCTCGAATCAAGATTAGTACTATTAGTCTCTATTTTCCCTATGGACTGATACTTTACTTCTCAACATACTTTATTACGTGATTGACACGTATACTTGCATCCTAGGTGACTCACGATTTTGTCTCTATCAAAGACGATGCAAGTCAAACATTGGATTTAATTTGTCAAGACAACACACACATGGTTTACAATGCACATATGTTAGGTTGATCTCTATATCAAGGCTTAGCATTAAACTACTCCTAGGTTTTTCAAATTATCTAGTGATCAAGTACATGTAGCCAAGTCTCTTGATCTCCAATTGTATTAATGCATCCTTATAACCTACCTGAGAAACCAAGGAAAAATTAGTGCTTAGACTATAAGCATTGAATGGAGAAGATAACTGATTGTAGGTAAAAGGCATCTCAAACCTCTTTCTTTATTTTATATTATTTTATATTTTAATAAATGTGGATAAGTCATGATTTCGAACCATTAACCTTTAAATTAGCGGAAGAATACAATATATTGATGAAGGATACAATATATATACTCATCTTTAATTATTATTTATAAAACTAACTAATTAATTATAAGATCAATAAAAAAAAGTGTGAATAAACTATCACTACCTTCAGCTGAATAAAGTCATTGGAAAAAACAATTCATCAACTAATTATCTTTCACATCTTTAAAATATAGAATTGCAAAGGACACAAAAAATACACACATTAAAGCATGAATCATCACCTATGCAAGCAATTTTGTAACTTGAAAAACATAAGAATAGGAGCGAACTTTAATATGGTCTTCATCTTCATTCACTTGGCGTGCATGGCATGCTTCCACTCAATGGTGGAACTAGAAATTTTACATAGTGATATATAATATATGTTTATTATTAAAAAAATATTTGTTGTGCAAATTTGGAGATGAACAAACAAATCAAATAGTAAATATATTTAATAATGATAAAAGAAATTAAACTAACACTCTCCACACACATGAATAATTCAATGCTCAGATTTTTCCTACATGAAATAAAGTTTAATTTCACTTCATAATTTCATAATGAAACTCACAAAATTGACAATTATAATCATTCAAACATGAGTAAAAATTCAATTATATTTAAATCTCTAATTAATTAAATTAAAAATTTACAATCATACAAAAATAATAGAACTAAGATAAACTCTTATATAGCCGAATTTTCTCTTTAAGACTTCAAAAGCTACTGAATTGCATCAATTGATCTCCTCGCAACCATGGATCAATCCTTCACTTAAGCACTACTCCGATAGAAAATATGTTAAATATAAATACATAAAATTAAAAAGAAAATAAAATATAATCAAATTTAAGTCGATAGATGTAAATCATCCTATAAATAAGTGGAAAATCACCTACCTAAATTGTCAGCATTTAGATTTGTCACTCCCTAAACCCAGCTCACTGTACTCGATGCGTCGACAAATGGCCACATTTCCACAAGGTCGAGACCAAGTGGGCACACAGGGAGGAGTTTGTGGGCCCACTAAAATCTTTTTAAAATTTAATGTTGTTGGGCGGTTACATTTAAATATTTATTTCTATATTTTATGTTTTCAGTTATTTTTCTTAAACCCTAGGCATGTCTCATTTCACGATCTCATGCTGTTCATCTCCTTCTGGTTTAGTATTGTTGTTTTAGAAAAGTGAGACCTAGCATCTCTCCCTGGTTACTATGTGGTTTTGGTGACAAGGATGAGGAACTCACCCCTGTGGGTGCTTGATTGCAAGTGGTTGAGGTAAGATTCTGATTTATTCATTTTCTTCCCTTTCTTATAATTGTTTGTGAAGTGATACTAGTTAGGGTTAGGGTTTGGTGAGAACCTTGATTTGACTCTCTTGTTCTCATAGTTAGGTCAATCTTATAGAAATTTTTTAGTCTTGGATTTCTATTTTGGTCATCTTAAAATTGATATCAGCCTTGATTAGAAGGAAATACCTAACTATCCATGCTTCTTATGTGAAGGATTTGATTTATTTGAGGATAAGATTCATAAATTTGTTTTTAGCATAGCAGAGATCCCTCTTTAATTTGGGAGATTTAGAGACCAAATTTGGAGAAGATAATACAAAATTTGTAGATCTTAATCTTAACTAGCTTAATGCAAAATTTTAGATTTTCTGCATGTGTATGATGTAAGTTATAGCCTTCAAATTCAGGTGCCACAGATAAGACTTCTGTGTGGACCTTGAAGAGTTATTGATTTCTTTTCTTGACTTTATAGTTTGAATTAGATATAGAATTTTATAGGGAAGTTGTAGAACTCAACATTATCTATGGATCTACAAAATTTTACAATTTATGCCTTTGTAATGTGTGAGTTATAGCCATATTACTATACTTATGCTCAAATGACATTTTTGCAGAAAGCATGGAGATTGGTTAAACAATTTCATTGACTTAGATTTGGAATAGGGAATATTCTCAGTTATAAAGTTATTCCAATTTTGAGTTAGTTTTCTGCTCCTAAAGTTTCATTTTGTTTGAAGGTTGATGCTATGAGATATTCTTGTTAATTAGAAAAGGTATGTCTAAATTTTCTAATTTGTAAAAATAGGTTTTCTTAAATTCATGGTTTAAATTCTGTAGATCTCAAATCATTGTGAAATTTGGAATATGTTGTAGCCATGGATGTCTAGTTTTCCTAGAAGGTAGAAAATTCCTAATTTGGATCAGAATTCACAAAGTTTTCTCATTTTCTATCATCATGGGCATGATGGAGTTGTTTATTAGCCACTTGACCTTTGTAGCTTCATGGGTGTCATGAATTCTTCTTGCATATCTTTGGTCATTTTTTTATTTTTATTGTCAGTAAATCTGATGGGGTTTTTTTTCCTAAATATAGGATTCCCTGAGAGAAGTTGATTGGTGCGAGTTAGAGTTTTTGGGCATTTGACAGCTAATTACCTACATAAAAATTCTGTATATATAATACATACAAACTTTTCATTTTCCCTCACTACTAAAATTTTTTGGGGGAAATTCTAAATTTTTATTTAATATTTTGAATGGATTACATATTTGTTAGTTAATCATTTGATGAATGATTTTGTTATGTTGTTTTATTTGAATTAAGGTTGTCACATATTATCATTGACTTATTTTGATATAATGGTAAATATTTTCATTAGAAAACCGGATCATCGAATTTTAGTATTTCTACATTGACAACAATTTTGAACTCGACATACTTCTGACATTGAAAACTTGGAGTCCCTGAATTACTTTTGCACTAAACTCTGTCATTAGAGGTTAGACACTGACCGTGTCGACATGTAACCCTAATTACGAAACTATAGTTTTGCACTGTTTCATCGGTATAGAATAACGGCTTCTAGTAATCTGGCTCAGGTCGTCGAGGGTAAACAAATGAACTCTTAAACTCTGACTAGGGTAACCGAGTTTTAATATATGAATTTTTATATTTTGTTTTGCCATTAGTTATTTGAGGGACATATATGTTTGTTCATTTTGATAAATTTTATTTATCTGAAATATTCTTATTTATGGGTTTTATATCTGATAATTATTGTACAATGTTACGCTTAAGTATGATTTTGAAATTTACTAAATTTTTATGTGATCATGGTATTTTATTTATTTTATTTTTAGTAGGTGCTTACTGGACTATCAAGCTCGTAAATAATTGTTTTATCCTTTTTAGATCAGGAGTAAGTGTGTGGTGGACAGCTTATCTGGGATTGTGAGTGAACACTAGTTGGTTAGCACGTAATCATTTCTTCTCCTTGTGAACTTGGAGCTTTTATTTGTTTCAAACTTCGACTCTTGTATTTTTTTTTTTAGATTTTTCTCTAATCAATAGTTGTAAACTTGATTATCGTATCCCTTGCATTCTTTTACTTTTGTGAAGTTGGTATTTCGTTATAATTTCTTGTTTGTGAGTCAGATTTTGAGGCCTTGTGTCCCCACTTGCTCTCGATCTTATCGGTATGCGGCCGTTTGTCCACACATCGAATCCGGTAAGCTAGGCTTGGAGCGTGACATAAATACTTTTGCCTGAATCACTGTTTTTGCATTTGAAAAAATCAAAATAGTTTAATTATTTTAATAGTAGGAAAGGTCGTCCTTTGGAAAGCCGGTAAATTTTTTACTAGGTTACTAAACTTTGACTTATTTTTACTTTAATCACCGAACTTCAATTTATATCAATTTGATCACTCAACTTTAATTTGATTTCATTAGGCAATAAATCAAGGATTTCAAACCCCAATTGATTACATGGTTGTTTGAAAATCCGATTCAGTCCTCCCTATGACACATTATTAAATCTATTGGAGATCTTCATGTCATCGAAAAAGAGCCACATCATTCATTTGAGGGCTGAAATCCCTTGATTTATTACCCAATGAAATCAAATTAAAATTGAGTAGCTAAATTGATGCAAATTGAAGTTCGATGATCAAAGTGAAAATGAGCTAAAGTTTAGTAATCTACTAAAAACTTTACCCGTGGAAAAGTGAAGTTTGGAGATGAAAGGATAGGATTAGACTCTCATTAATGTATTTAATTAATTAAAAAGGCCATGGACTCATGGGCAGCCTCTTACAATGGGTTCCATGTGAGTTTAAGTTTGGAAGCCAACCCACGTAGACTTGGTGCTCAAATTGTGAAGCGTACATGGTGGGATTTGGATTAATTTTTTGATAGGTCACTAAGTTTTGAACTTATTTCTTTCTAGTTACAATGTTTTAATTTATATCATAAAGGTTACTCAAGTTTGATTTCTTTTCTTCGGGAGATTACCTGTGAGTAACCACATCCATGTAGCTAACGTGGATGCCGAAAAAACACAGTCAGTACTGTTCACCACATCCTCAGTCTGAGATGGAACCTCTACGTCAGCAAGGTTGTCCACATCAGCAGAGTGGTCCATGTCAGCCTTGAGGAAGAACCAAACACGAAGTTTGGTAACTGTTTTGATACTAAATGAAAACTTAGTGACTAAAATGAAATAGCAAAAGTGAATGAGTGACCTACAAAATATTTAATCCATATGGGATTGGATATTTTTGTTATGTAATATTATGCAACTTGTGTTGATCTGAGTATAGATTTTATAGTTTTAAACATTCTATAATCAAAGAAGAATCAAGCAACTTCATCCAACTTCATCTGTTCTAATACATTCAAAAAACATATACATACATAACAATACAATTGTACAATGCATTCAAATAACTTCATTCAAGAATTGTCACAATAGTTGAATGATACAGTGAAATTCAAGTTTAACTAACACACCCCTTGAGTGAGTGTTCCGCAAGTGCAAGGGTCGTCGCAGTAATAATATACCCTAGTGAGTGGGTAGTCATATCCATAAGGAATAGTTGCTTAGAAACAAGAGATATCGCTATTTAGCTAAGATAAAAATTGGTGGTGAGTGAAATCGATGTAAGAGTGCAATAAAGAGTAAAAGAAGAAAAGAAAGAAAGCAAGAGTAAATAGAAAAGATAAGCAATGATAAGATGGGGCACCCGGATAATGCTCACCTTAGGACTATTGTTTCAAGTGCAAGACTAATAATATTCCTCTTAGCTGATGTTTAATGAGTCATGGAAATCCAAAGACACACGGTCCCAAACCTGAGGTCAACCGTGACTAGCACTCTATACTATGCCCTGGCAGAAAGGAGTACTCTCAACACCTCACACTGTGTGGGACTGCTTGGGCTTCTAGGGACTCCAAGTGATAAACCCTATTCCCTAATATACATCTAACCCTTTCGTCCAGGCGAAAGATCCCTAGTCACAATTAAGCCCCAGCACTAAGATTCACTTCAACACTTCACTTTTTTGCTCACACAACTAAGCCCCAATGGAGTTCATCTCTTAGTACTTCACTCTATCGTGACTGCAAAGAACTCTTGGAATGTGAAGGTAGGATAAATCACGTCGGAAAGGAAAGGGGACGTTCCACTACCTCTAGAGTCACCCTTAATGAAGTTGTCACACCTTCAATGGATTACCTAGATGGATTCTCAACCCTAGTGTCACTCTAAGGGAAAATCAACACAATAATCATTCAAGAATGAAACTCAATTAAATCATCTATTAAAGAAGCATAATAGAAATCAATGAAACAAAATCATCCTAGGGTTTACAAGTCCAAGCACCCACTAAGGGTTTAGCTCTCCATGGAGCAATATAAAATCAACACTGAAATCGAATATAAGTGCATGCAATCCATAAAGATAACCTCCTTGTCGTCCGTGTCGATGGTCTTCAAAATCCACTTCGTCTTCTCCAAGAACTCCTCTGTCGAGTCTAAGGCATACCTCACCGAATCGATGCCGTTGAAAGCTCCCCCAATGACTCTCCTTCGAAGGATGTTAATATCGATGTTGATGCCGTAGAACCACTGCAAAAGCCTTGCAAAAACCTCTCCAAACCCTAGCCGCACTCTCTCTGAAAGATGGGCGAAAGATAGGAAAAAGATCCCCAAATAAATCTCAAATCACGGTATTTATAGGGCTGAAATCGGGCATCTACACAGCAGTGTGGAATTTCCACACGCTTGTGTGGATTTCCAGGCTAAAGTGCTACAGTAGTTTTGCCAAAATGCGCCCAACTTCATTTCTTCATCGAGGCCGCTAAGTTGAGCACACAACTATATGGTAGATCACGTCACCTCTTGCTTTCAAACACATTGATGAAGCTATTCAATGTTACACAAGTCGGACTCTATCAGTGTAACTGCCTTTGTGCCCCTCCAATTTGTATATTCACTTGAGCACTTTGGAGGTTGGCACACATTCACATGTCTACAACTTGTGCCTTGATCCTTGTTTAGTCCAAGAGTCTCCTCAACATTACGTCCATAATCTATTTTTGCTTCCTTTCTTCCAAACTTGTTTCCACAACCCTAAATGCACAAAAGAACACCAATACACACAAATAAGTGATAAAACCTAATAAAAGTGATGCTCATTATAAGAAATGTATACTTTGTATTACTTATGCACGAGCACTTATCACTAACATCATCACGTTTACATCAGTAACTATTTATATACATATATAGTGTTAAATAATGTACTCAAAATGGATATCAACATCACTAGCATAGCCATTAAACCACATCAAGCATATTTAAAATTACAAAAAAGGTAACAAACACCAAATCCATAAACAAGGCCCTCAAGATAGTCTTCCTTGTACGACACCACCACCTGTAGGAGCCCCAATTCCTGGGGGAGGCCACACCCTTCTTTTTTTTTGCCATTATCTCCCGCTTTTGCTTTCTCATTAGCCTTTTTACCTTTTCCTCCAAGTTTCTTTCCGTACTGTCTTCCATGGGCAGATGTGCTTTTATCTGCTTCTTGTGAGGTGGTATTATCCATCCCCTTCTAATAATACCACCTCACAAGAAGTAGATAAAAGCACGTTAAATTTCCTCTGTCAGTAATAGTGTTAGCATTAGCAGGGATAGTTTCTTCAAACATGGACATTACCTGCCATGTGTGAAAGAAGTAAGTACAGGTGTAAGGGGTGTAAGTGAAAGTGAAATCTGTAGCATTAAGAGATACTTACATACGATACAAGCTCCTGGGTGAACTCTTGATGTCTTGTGCCTTCCTTTAACTCACTGCCTTGCCTTGCACAATGCACCCAGAGCACACCAAATAGAGCAGATCTTAATTTCAATAGACCAAGTTATCTTTATTTCATAAAATATATGTAATATATATAATATATTATATCACTGCATAAATTACCTCTTGTCTAGTTTTATCTTGCATGCTATTATTTGGCCTACCACCATCATCAGAAGGTTGCCGACGTTCTTCAAGATCCTATTTTAAGTAGGGCAAGAAGAACAATTTTTATTGTGTAATGTATACAAGCAATTATTTTGATTTACATTAAATGTGACCACAATACCAGTGGATGCAGTTGTACCGGTATGTCAACACATAAATCACCATCTGGCTGCCTACGTTGATACCCACTTGAGTCTGCACTATCCATGTTACCTTGCCATTGAAAATTAAAAAATATAAATCATCTACTAGCTAACTTATGAATGAATTTAGTCAACATTACAATGCAAACACAACTGATACCTGTTTACCATGGTATCTTCTATTAGGACCTCTTGCTCCACAAACCCCAAAAGTGACTCTGCCTTCCCTATTAGCCACCTTTCCCTTATTGAACCAAATGGTATTTTCATTAACCTCCTTCCTCCTTAGCAGTGTTTTCCTTCCTCTATTCTTGTTCACAGGCATAGGTGGTATCATGGTTTGCTGTTCAGCTGTAGGCTAGGAATCCCTGTCATGTGTGGGGTTTAAGGTGTGCCCATAAGTATCTAGATATATGCCTACACTATAACACTCATGCAGGAAATTTTCTGGGTTTTCCATGTTATAATATATCACAGACACTGTGTGTGTGCAAGGCACACCTGTTAGCTGCCAAAGCCTACAAGAACAACTAAACTCATCTTTATCAACAACAAACTGTCCCCCAATGCCTAAGACTTGATACTTGGAACGCCCTGACCAAGTTGTAGTATAAAGACAACTCTGTTGTATGTATTTCTCTAATGTTTTTAGAATTTTAGGGCAATGACTGGTTGTGCAATTTTTCCATAGAATCCCTCCTCCTTTGTATTCTAACCATCAATTAAGTTTTGATCATCTCATTCAATGATACTATACCTTTTGTCCTTGCTTCAAGAATTTGGCCATTAAGACACTCACATAAGTTGTTCAACAATATGTCACACTTAAATTTGTCATGGAAATATGCCCTACACCAGTGCTTTGGATCTATTTTTCTAAGGTAATCAAAGGCTCCTTGAGACATTCTAGCCAAAGTATTCATTTCTCTCTCAAATGCCATTGGGTAAGTAGCCCATGCACATCTCCACATTTGGTCTTTAAGTGACTTTCCTCTAAAGATTTTACTGAATTTGTTGTGGATGTGCCTCACACAAAATCTATGTTCACTAGCAGTAAATAAGTCATCTATTACACTAATTAAGCCCTAATTTGGACACACCATCCCCACAAGAAAAGAAAAAGAAAATAATATATGAATCAATAGTCAGTGATAAATCAATAAAACACAATATTAGTTTCCAGTTTCTACACATACCTTCTGCCTATCACTCATGAAGGCCCAGTTTTGACTGTTTGTGATCATTAAATCTTCACATAACAGCTGTAAGAACCATACCTAATTTTTCCTGTTTTCTTTATTAACGACAGACCATGCTGTAGGATAAATGGAGTTGTTAGCATCTATGCCCACTACAATCAGTAACTGACCCACATATAACCCTTTCAAAAAACACCCATTCACAGAATATCTCCTACAGCTAGCTAGCAACCCACTTCTAAGAGGTGGCAGACACACATACATTGCCTCGAACATGCCTTGGTCACATCTGAACTTAATTATTGAGCCAGGGTAGGTCCTAAGTAGCTTTAGCCTATAATCATAAATCCTTACCATCTGTGTTTCCTCATCCCCATCTATTGCCCTAAATCACACATGCAAGCATACAAAAGATGAAAAGAAATAAACAGTAAAAAAAAAGTTTAGTAGCCAGTAACCATTAACCAACCTACCATCCTATAGATAATTACCTTAAGGTAATGCTTTAGCCCTAAATGCTGTCAACCTTGTTATTTCAACCTCTTGGTTAATCTTCACAGCCTGTACAATCCCAGCCAACTTTCATGCAAGGTCAGCCCTGAATTGCTCCACGTATGTTTTTGCAATTCAACTAGCATTCACATGTCTGTTCTTATGTTCTTTCAAACACTCATGCTGCAACATACCTGATTTTATTTGAATAGTTATCCCATCCTTTGCCATTGGGGAGGCCCACAAGTAGAATGGACAGTCTTTTGCACAATAAGCCTTGCATTTGGTTTTTGTGTTGGGCCTGAAGTTCATGACATATCTATTTTTAATCCCATAATTTTTCACTGCTTATTTGAATTGTTTAATGTCCTTGAATTTCATTCCTTTTCATCATCAGAGTCATAATCAAAGTTGTAGTCTGAGTCATCAAAATCAATTTCCTCATCAACTTTTTCCCTTTTCCTGATCTCCCTATCAATATCTCTTCCAAGTCATCTTCTTCAAGATCTTCACCCTCATCAACAGGGTTGACTGTTGTAGCAGTATTACCATATGTCCCATGTGTGGCACCACCAACATCACCATCCATATCCAAGTTTGCTCTATGCAGGCACCCCTTATCTCTAACAGCTATGTGGACATGAGTATTTCTTAAGGAATCCACAGACATAGCTATTATGAGAGCATCTAAGTATGTTATAATTTCTTTGAACTTCCTACAATCACTATTTACATCCATCCACCGTATCCTACACCCTTCTACAGGTATGTTCAATTGTTGAGCCATGTTTAGGATCTCAATCTTTGATATCTGATCTGCATAGGCAAAGTTAACATACCCTACATGCCTCTCTACTCCATGTAGAATGTAATGCATCTTAGTTGTAAATAAGTCTGCTTCTGGTATTGAAATTGAATCCAATAAATAACTTAAGTTACTTGTCCCTCTAAACTTTAACCTAGATTCTAAAGTCCCATAGTTTCATACTAAACTTAATTGAATAAAAAATAAATCATGGGCATGAACAAAAAATCCCACAGTGTTATTTTTTTATAAACTCTATAGCTGTAAATACATTCAGGAGCATATGACAACACAATCAAATCCCACCAACCTATCAAACATAACTAATGCCAGAAGAAATTGAAATTAAACAACACCACATACACAGTTAAAATAAATCCCCAATTTCATATTCTTCAATAATAACAGAAAACTCATTATAAAAGAAACATCATAAACCCTGCAAACATAAAATCCAAGGGGTTTTCTTATAGGAACTTAGGTTCGTGTTCTCCAAGTCAAAGTGAAATGTTATTTGTACCAAAGGTATGAAGTTGCTGGACCAGGCCATGCCTCAAAACCAGTGGCAAGTTAAACCAGTGAATTTATATGAACTATAAACCCTCGTTAAAATAATCACTTAGCATCAATGAACAAATGCACATCATAAAAGATAAATGAACAGAACTACATAATATACAAAAATTAAAATGCAAGAACACATGCACAATTAAAATAAATCCATCATCTAAGCATATTATTGGACATACACATAAAAAGAATTAAATGAATAGAACTACATAACTAATGCCAGAGCAAATAGAAATTAAACAACACCACATACACAATTAAAATAAATCCCCAATTTCATATTCTTCAATAAGAACAAAAAACTCATTATAAAAGAAAAATCAGAAACCCTACAAACATAAAATCCAAAGGGTTTTCCAAATAGGAACTTAGGTTCATGTTCTCTAAGTCAAAGTGCAATGTTCTCTGTACCAAAGGTATGAAGTTGCTGGACCAGGCCAGGCCTCAAAACCAGTAGTAAGTCGAACCAGTGACTTTATATGAACTATAAACCCTCATTCAAATCATCACTTAGCATCAATGAACACATGCACATCATAAAATAAAACCAAACAATCACAAGTGCATATTCACATTGACATTCACCACAAAGTTTAAAAACCCTGCAAATAGAGATTCTCTTTGAATGTGTAATGAATGCCACCAACCCATTCTAAAGCTGAACGGTTTGAGGACAGGCTTTAGACCTCAAAAGCCTCATTAGCTCGTAGCTCAGGTTGCTCTTAAGCAACAAATGGGAAGGTGTCATCCTAACACATTCAAAGGTGAGTATACACACTTAATAAAAAAAAACATATACATTGGGCATGAAAAGAAAATTCAGTAAACACATTTCTCAAACTGCATATTCTATTCAATTAAAGACAGAATAAAAATAAATTGACAAAATTATAATTTAACAACACACCACACATGGATGAAAACTTTTATTTAACAAATAACAAACAAAACGGTGGAAAAATAGAAACTTTCAACCCCAAATTCAATACATAACTTCTTATTTAACAAACCAAACGGTGGAAAAATCAAACACTGAACTCCAAATTCTAATTAGATCCCAAATAAAAGAAAGAGATTTTAAAACATATAACTCACACTGATTGAAACCTTAAGCTATATTGTATCCAAAATAAAATTAAAAAAATAGTTAAACATCACACTTACAATATTTTGGTGCTCTTGCCCCCGCAGCCCGAGCCTCCCAATCAATCGACATTACCCCCAGCTTATCCTTGAACCTCCCAGTTTATCCTTGAACCTCTTTCTTGGTAGACAAGATGTTTCCCAGAACTGCAAAGATTAAAAGAAGGATGTTAGTGTTTGCACGAAGGGAACGGGAGAAAAAACTCACCTAACTGCTGACCGTTGAAGGAAAACAAACCTAAGGGACGTGCAAGGGAGAAGAACTGTTAGGCGAGTAGGTGGCTACTCAGCTTGGGAGATGAGTATCGGGGTTAAGGTTTGGTTAGGGGAACACTAGGGTTTCAAGATGAAAAGTGGGAGAAGGCGACGACTACTCGGCTTGGGAGATGACTATAGGGTTAGGGTTTGGCTGGGGGGAAGACTAGGTTTTCAAGATGAAATGTGGAAGAAGCTGATGCTCGTCGTGGGAGATGAGGATGGGGTTTACCAAGGGGAGAAGACTAAGGTTTCAAGATATGTGGAGAAAAGGCCGTCGCTCATTGTGGGAGATAAGGATGGGATTAGGGTTTGGCTAAGGGGAGAAGCTAGGGTTTCAAGAGACGTGGAGAATGGGCTACCGCTATGTGGGAGTAGACGATGGGGTTAGGGTTAGAGTTTGGCTAAGAGGGAACACAGGGCTTTTATACACCTGCCCACATGGACAACTTTGCTGACGTGGACACCCCTGCTGACGTGGAGGCTCCATCTCAGACTAAGGATGTGGCAAGCAGTGCTGACTGTGTTTTTTCCGGCATCCACGTTAGCTGCATGCATGGATGTGGTTATTCGCGGGTAACCTCTCAGAGGAAAGAATAAAACTTGAGTAACCTTTACAATGCAAATTAAAACTTGGTAACCGGAAATAAATAAGTTCAAAACTTAGTAACCTATCAAAAAATTAATTCGTACATGGTGTTCTATATATATGTTGATGCACCAAAACACGTTTGACGATAATAAAAATAACAACTAAGATTTATGAATATATTATTATTATTATTATTATTATTATTATTATTAAGAAATTATTTTCTGTTGCTCACTTTTTTAAGGCAGCAAATTTCTTTTTTAAATATTGCAAAAATAGAAATTAAAAAATTAAAAAATCAGAATTACTAATGTTTTTGAAATACTAAAAGATACAAATTTGAAATTGCACTTTAAAATATATAATGTGTATTATTTTTATGTTTAATTCCATAGTATTAAAAAATTAATTAAATTTTCATCCAAACTTATTTTTGTGAAGTTCTTGTAATAACAAAAGAAACTTGTTTCACTTTAACAAAAAAAAATCAAATATGTATAACACTTTTGGGCCCCGCCATATTTTTTTAAATTCAAATGTTAAATTCCGCGGTTATGTTTATTTTATTTTATTTTTTAATTTTATACTTTATGTTTCACTTACTTTTTTCGAACCTTACCCACCTTCACCTCCTCCTGTCTTAGTCTTGTCGTTTAAAAAATGTTGGATCTAGTTTCTCTTGTTGATTACGTGTGGTGTCGGGGACAAGGAAGAGGGAAGGATATGATCTCACCATCAAGGGTTTATCTTCACTATATTTGTTCAAGTAAGGTTCTGATTTATTTTATTTCTACTCTTTCTTATGATTTTTGTGACATGATACTAGTTAAGGTTAGAGTTTGGTGAGAATTTTGATTTGATTTAATCTGAGGATAAAATTAAGAAATTTCCTCTTAGCATAGCAGAGAACCCTCTTTAATTTTGGGAGACCTAGAGATATAGCTTATATGATATAGCCTTGACTAGTTTACTGCAAAATTTTGGAATTTTTGCAGTTGTATCCTGTAAGACATAGCCTTTGAATGCAAGCGCCTCGGGTAGGATTTCTGTGCAAGCCTTTAAGTGTTTTTGATTTATGTTATGGTTTTTGACTCTGATTTAGATATAGATATATATAATAAAGTTGCAAGATGACTTTATCTTTGTCTCTGCCAAATTTTAGAATTTTTACCCCTGTAATGAGCAGATTTCTGTAGATGTGCTCAATGGCATTTTCTGCGGGAAGCATGAAGATTGATTAGAGAATTTGAGGATTTTAGAAGTTGAATCAAGACTCTTGTTTAATATGAAAGTTGTATATCTTGATGTTACCTAAAGACCTAAAAAATTTTAGATTTTATATGCATGTATTTTATGAGATATGATTTTATTAGTAAACTATCTCGAATGGAATGCCTGTGTTAAATATCAAGATTGATGTATATTTTTTTTGTCATAACGATTGAATTGGGTAAGATGAAAATAGAAAAGTTGTTTATTATTAAGTTATATGATTGTCAGTAAAATATCACTAATTTTGGATCAATAGATTGAGATATATGCATATTTGAAAGGGGTATATCGGAATTGCAAGTTTGCAGGAATAGTTGGGCATACAAATAAATTTATGTATTGAGTAGTTCTCTAAATCATGTGAATTTTGGATATGCCATAACCTTGGCTATCTAATATCCTTAGAATTATCATTTCGTGATTTGAGAAAAGGTAGACAAACTTATGGTTGATTTAGTACTCATGGGTCATGATAGAATTTTAATATGACCATTTAGTGTGGTCAAATGCTATTATATCCTTGGAAATAACCAATATTTGGGATAACAAAGTGATGGGTTGACCTTTTGCATTTGTATCCTACTTTCTATTTTCTTGCTTGTGTTAAATAGGTTTTTGATATCCTAGGAAATTATTCTCAAATATAGGGTATTCTGAGAAAACTTGTTCGATTTAGAATTAGGGATGCAAGTGGGGCGGGGAATCCCCGTTCCCGCGGGGACCTGCCCTGATGGGGTGGGGATTCCCCGAAATAACCCCCTTCCCCCGCGGAATGGGGGAAAACCCCTCCCCGACCAGCGGGGCGGGGACGGGGAATGTATTCCCCGCCCCGCTCCCCGTGGGGATATTCGTGGGGAATCCCCGCGGGGAGAAAGATTCTCTAATTTTTAAATTATATATATATATGTATTAAAAATAACTTATATGATTCATTTTATTTATTAATGAAATAAATATTGATATAATATTATAATGACCAAATATTTAGGTTTTCAAAATTTTATTTTTGGTATTTATTAATGATGTTTTAGATTTAAAAAAAAAATTAGTGTTACTCCAATGCAATACTTGAAGATAATTATATGAAAATTTGTTTCAAAAATTATAATTAAAACTTTTTTATTTCCTATTATAGATAAATATGTTATATTAAAATTAAGATGAAATTGATTAATTTATCAACTTTATTGAAATCTCAACTTGTATGTAGAACATCTTTTATAAAATCCCAACTTCCGCAGTTCCCCTTCTTTAGTTCTTCATACCATCGATTACTTCGTTAGTTTGTTGTTTTTTCATACATTAATAATGGTTATTTTGAGGAATATTTTGTCTATTGTTTTTTTTTAATTTCATGTATAATGTGTTATATGTGTAATTAGGAAAAAAAAATTGGCGAGTAAGGATTCCTTAACCCCTCGGGGATCCCTGCGGGGAGTGAGTGGGGGGAATTTCTCCCCCACGGGGAATTTTGAGGCGGGGAATCCCCGCCCCGTGGGAAGCGGGGATGGGGATGGGGATCCTATTCCCCGCCCCGCCCCGCCCCACTTGCATCCCTATTTAGAATTTGGAGTTTTGGGCATTAATCAGGTAAATACCCACATATAAATTATACTATATGTTAAACTCGAAAAGTTTCAGTTTTTCCGTACCTCTGAAAGTGCCAAAAGAAAAGAAAAAGAAATTATTATCAGTATATATTAAACTACTACTTGGATGCTTTGATATTTAATATTATTATGTTTATAATTTTTATTTTTATTCATTAAATTATGTATTATTGAAATTTTCTGTGAGATAATTGTTTCTTAAATAAATGGAAATATTTTTAGTGAAATTGGGATCATTTGAATCTTGGTATTTAGAATTTGTTAAATGTTTGTATAATAAATATTTTGATATAGTACTCGTAGTCCCCAGATTAACTTTGTAACAACCGTGTCACTGGGGGTTAAACACTGACCGTGTCGACATGTACTTCTAACATAGAAACTATAATTTCGCATTGTTCTGTGGGTGAAGAGTAATGGCTTCTGATAATTTTGGCTTTGGTCACCGAGGGTAAACAAATAGGCTCTGATATCCTGACTCATGTCACCGTGGGTAAATATATGAATTTTGTTATTTTGTTTTGGCAATAGTTGTCTGGGGGACCAATATGCTTAGTTTTTAACATTTGTATTTATTTGAAATAAACTTAATTACTGTTTTTTTTATTTTGATAAATTATGATTTTTGTAAATAATCCATATCTTTTCATATCAGGAGTAAAGTTGAGTGGCGGATAGCTCAGAGGGGATCGTTGGATAATCGCCGAATAATTAGCTTGTAATAAGTTCCGTTTATTATGAGCCTAGGTTTTATTTGAATAAGTTTGTATTGTTTTTGCAAAACATTTAATCTGATTCTTTGTTCTGTTTTGAATTAGATTTTGATGCCTTATATATCTACTTGGCTTTGGCCTTGTAGATGTACGGCCGTTTGTCGGCGTCTAAGGTCCATTGAGTAGGATTCGGGGCGTGACAACACTAATATAGATATTCTATCAAAATATTTGACTTGTTTAAATATTTTTAATTGTTTGCATGAGGATTCATAATAGTTTTTTAAACATATATGACAGTATTCAATCCTCAAGTCACAGACTCACAGGTTCCTTATCATAACCTTGACTAGTTTGCAAATGCTTTAATTGATTTTTTTTTTTTTTTTAATGTACAAGAATACTATTAAGAGAAAGAGAACTAGTGAAGAATACCCTATTTGAGGTTATTTAAAATAAAAAAATATATAGTATGGATTTTTTAATAATAAATAAGAAGTTTAAATTAAAAAAAACATTGAAATAATTACACTTTATCATTATCTTAAAATAACTATTGTTTATCTAAATGGGAATGGTTATGGTTATGGTAAAAATCTAACTTTATTTTATTTTATTTTATTTTTTAAATCACTCATTTGACAAATTTATGGCTGTAATGTCAACATGGGGGCATATGTAAATAATTTCTTCATATTTATTTCAATGATTTTTTAATTTTAATTTTACTAAATTATTTAAAAATTTAAAATCATATTATATTACAGATAAACTTCTATATATATACAAAAATTGCATATGTACACATAAATTTATTTAATTAAAAAATAAAACTTAAATTTTAATATGAACAAACTAATCACCCAATCTTTACTCCGCTTGTTTTCTTAAAAACATTAACCATAATAATAATAAGGGAAAATTACTTAAAAGTCCGTGGAAAGTTTCAAACTTCCACTGCAGTCCCTCTGACATTTCCGTTTCCCTTTAGGTCTCTCTTTTTAAAAGCAATTCAAAAACGTCCCCGGTGTTACTTCTGTTAGTTAATGGGGGAGGGAAATTACACAAATGTCCATGTACTAAAAAAGCAAAAAGTAGTTTTTTCCCTCCATGTCAAATCCAATTTAATACAAGTAAGGCATGAAATATATTTTGTCAGAAATGAGGGGATATTTCACTCCTTCTCATTCTTACTGCCATTTTTTTGTTGTGTTTGCCATTCTTCATCTTGGTCCTTTGCCAAAGCTTGAAGTGAAATCCTGTGGCGCAAGAAGTTGTTATTGTTGTTGTTCTTCTTCGTCTTCTTCTTTTCGTTCTTGAACTTGATCTTTTGGTGTTTGTTGTTATTGTTCTTGTTCTTCTTGTAACTGTTGTTGTTATTTTTGTTCTTGGCCTTCTTCTTCTTTTCTTTTTTTTGTTGTTGTTCTTCTTCTTCTGCTTGTTCTTCTTCAGGTTTTTTCTATTGACCTTGTTGTTCTTTTTATTGTTGTTGTAGTTGTGCCGTGATTCAGCAATGGAAATTTACTCTGCTGTGGCGATATTCAAAGGAGAAGGTCGTGTGCTACATTTTACCGTATTAAGTTCATGGGAGTCCATCATGGTGAGATATGTGCCTGTTGGTCCCTAGATGCTTCTCAAGTGAAAGTGAAGTTCGCAAGGCCTGACTCATACAAAAAGCTTTGCCCCATTGAGTCCGACATGGATTTTCAACGCATGTGTAATATATACCATAGCTTCAACAAGTTTGTCGTGGACATCATTATAGAGGAAATGCGTGTTTCTGTAGATGGAAACTCGGCTGCCTTGATCCCATCATAATAAAACAACGACCTCTAATAGTTGTTAATTGTGTTATATATGTTGTTATTTTCTAGGTTTTTGCCCTTTTGAATGTTAATAATTTTGTGTTATATTATTACTTTCTGTGTATAATATTGGTTTCCTGTGTATAATATTGGTTTTCTGTGTATACTATTGATTTCATGTGTATAATATTTGCTTCCTGTGTATAATATTTTGTTTCCTTTGTATGTTTGGGTTTTTTCAAAGCAGGGAGTCCTTGTCAGACAGCATAAACCCCACTGACGATACTTTCCACCGGGGCATCAGGAGTTTCTTTGGCAGGGATAGGTATTTCAACATTTGTCGCGGTCCGATTAACTTCGGGGAATTGTGCTACAGCTGATGGCTGAGTTCCTTCAGTGCCTGTCGGTAGAAGATTAACATCCGCGCAACCAGCATCATCAAGTTGTGCGGGAATTTCCTCATCCGCAGTGGACTCAGCATCGGACTTACCAAGACGGCCTCTAAATCTTCTTGCTGACCTTTTGAACCAAGGCCAGGAGTAGGGGACGGGGTCGCCGACTGTGAACGGCTGATGTCTGTTGCCGGCGTAGGGGGGACGGGGCCGCCGAATGTGACTCAAACTTCTTCTGGTCTGCATCTTGACGGTCACCCTCATCTATACGAGCTCGCAGATCGTGGAACTCCATTAAAACTTGTTACAATAGTGGTGGGGGAGGATTGATCCCGACCACTCTGTCGGGTAACCTCGTCCGCCATCTCTACCGACGACTGTCGTCGGCCAATATTTTCAACGGTGCTGGGGGAGATTGATCCCGACCACTTTTCTTTGCGGGGTCAACTTTTGTTTTTTTCCTAGCAGAGGGGCTTGGTTGGTGGGCGGGACTTCTTCTTAGACTTGCCAGGTTCCGAGGAACTGGCGGGGGCTTGTCTATAGGTTCTCTTAAACCATACTTTGTGATGTTAGCATATAAACACAATATTATACACAGGAAACATGATATTATACACAGGAAACATGAAAATATACACAGGAACATAATAATATACACAGGATCATGATATTATACACAGTAAAGCAATATTATACACAGGAAAGCAATTTTACACAAAGGAAAGCAATATTATATACAAGAACATAATTTTATACACATAAACATCATATTATACACAGGAACATCATCTTATACACAGAAAAACATTTTCATCCACAGAAATAACTCATTCGTCCAAATTTTCACACATTTTAAACATCAATATAAATAACTTACTTCTTTTCCTTTCATTGATTTCAATAGCGGCTCGATGGACGATTGGTATAAGTATTGTTAAACAGAAATTGTTAGCCACTACGTACGAGAGAATATGTTCGTAGTTCCATAATGTATTTGCGTCATTTACCATGTTAACAACGTTTGAATCATAAGTGTCAGATTGGAGTGACGAGTAGGGCATGTACTGCTTCTTTTGATTGTCCAAAATGAGCAGATGGTAATGACCGTTGAGGACGATTGGCATAAGTATTAGCTCCGCCATCTTGTGCCCATATATGACATCTTTCATCAGGTACAATGCTTGTTCAGCTACAAATTGCAATTTCTACATTACAAACGCCAAGGGCAGCGTCAAAACTGTACGTTTCTTGAACTCCAATGGATTTCTTACCAATTCATCACGGAGCATAAGTACGAGGGCATCCAACACATCATCAGGTACATTCTGTTTCCCTTCGAGAAAGACGTACAGTTGGTTATGGGTGGTAAACCTGTTAGCATCAGCGTCCCTCCAAATGACAGAACTATATAGAGAAGTATACATGAGACCATAAAACTATACACAGAAAATAAAAAATATACATAAGAAACAAACTAATATACACAGAAAACTAACAAATATACATAGGAAACTAAGTAATATACACAAGGAACTATAAATATACACAGGATAATAAAAACAATACACAGGAAAGTAATTATATACACAGGAAACGAAAATGATACACATTAAACATATTTTATACACACGACATCATAAATAATCACAGGACTCAGGATGATAAAGACATGAAACATATATCATACGAAACAAAAACAATGCTTATTGACACGTGTGTTCAGGTAGATGGTGATGTCTCCTTGTTCGAGTCTGTTAAGCTTTGCAAAACCAGGGTAGGTCTTCCTCTGTGGAAGGAAACCTAAGTCAGGCTTCTTCTAATCCTCATAGTAGACCTGCCCTTTTGCTTTAGTCTGGTATGGAACCAACGCAAGCGGATCCTTTGCCGGTTTATAGTTCCGTAACCCGATTACGGATTCAAGTAGCGCGTCGACAGCTTGTAATGCTTCATCATAGACTCCGGAGACGTCACTAGAGGTGGAAGCCTTTTCAGAAGGCTTGTTATTCTTTAGTGGTAGAACCTTCTTCCTAGGCGCTCTCTTTGCCCACATGCACTATTAAAATATATTATAAATTATATGAATATTATTTTTTTATAATAATAAAATAGAATTTTATTTAAAATTTTAAATTACTTTAGCGGTTTTAATTTTATTTTGGTACAATTAATAAAATTAACTTTAAAAATTCTTTAGGAATATAAATGCAATGATATGGAATTTATGATTGGTGAAAGAAGCTGACACATTCTCTTCGTTGTTAGCTGACATTACCAACTAACACATTCTCTTCGTATAGCTAACATTACCAACTAACACATTCTTTTCGTCGCTAGCTGACAGAAGCTCGGAGAACTGAAAAACAAACACAAAACGTATATATTCGTTAGCGCATTATACACAACAATTGTGTAATATACACAGAAAATAGGAAAATATACATATGAAATGTATTTTATTCACAAAATTGAGATATTATACACAGTAACGTAATAATTTACACAGAAACATACAAATAATACACAGGAACGAAGTGATATACACAGTAAACCGATTTATACACAGGAAATAACTCATTCACCCAAAGTTCTAGACATTTTAGGTAGCAATAGAAATAACTTACTTGTGTTCTTTTGATTAATTTCAATAGCTACACGATAGACGTCGCCTTTATGAAATTGGGCTCCCTGTAACACATTACACGGGTGTTTGGCCTACTCGTTGTTTCTTCACGCTGTCCGTCAACTCATAAAACCAAATGATCAGAGCATGGAAGCGACGTCCATGAAGGTAGTGTTTGGATAGTGGGATATTATATTCCCTGGATAGGGGAATATCCATGGATGAAATATCCATGGATGAGAATATACTTGTTTAAGTGTTTGGTTGGATGGATTTAATAGTAAAGATAAATATTGTTGGGTATTTGATTAGAGGGATAAGGATATGTAAAGTTTTGGATATCCATTTTTGAATGTTTGGCATATGGGAGTGGTATGATAATTTTATCCATGAGAATGTGAAGTACCTCTTTATTTAACTAATAATCTTTTTAAATATTTTCAAATTGTTTAATTAAATTCAATTAGTGGATAATTAGAGAAATTTATGTTTTAAAGATTTTAGGTAAGAATTTGATTTAAATAATGGATATTAATAAATAAATTATTTATTTATTTCTCATAAAATATTTTTAATAGATTATTAATGAATAACATAGCAATTTATTATCTAACTTGATTTTTCAAATTTAATTTAATTAGTTTAAAATATTGAGATAAACATTTAAACTATAGTAATTGATAAACAATTAAATCATAATGTAAAAATCAAAAATTTATCTTGTGGCACATTTATTTAAACTATAGTAATTGATAAATAATTAAATCATAATGACAAAAAGGAGGGGCAAAAAAGTCATTTTAGATGTGTGATATGATGGCAAGTTGTCAGCAGAACATTGTCGTAATTTCACCGCCGTTTAAATGCCTCCGTCTTCTCCGTTACCATACTTTGGATTGAAAAGTAATTTTATTAAAAAAGAGGGACCTATTAGGAAGCTGAAAATTTGGAGGGACTATTCGGAAAAAAACAAACTCCTCAGGGACTTTTTAGTACTTCCCCGAAATAATAATAACATATATTACATTTTTTTTTTATATTTTAAATAAATTATTAATTCATTAATTACAATTTCAATCATGCATTTTAAAAAAAAGTCAAACTCTCTGTTTTATAGGAATCAAATATTTTAATGGTTGAGGCATTGCATGGTCATGGTGGCATCATACGTTGTGTTTTTTCAAAAATCCAAATAAAAAAAATTAATCCTATCTAAGCTAAGTTGTGTTTTTGATTGAGAAAAACAGTGACTCCCACTAAATACTTCGTACCACAATTCTTGAATCAATGTACTGCGTACTACACTACACAAAACTAAAGAGCTCAAAACACCGACCACAAATTTCTCCAGAACAATCTAATCTCTTACTTCAACTTGTCAACTTTCCATTGGCCAACAGTTCATCTCAGTTTCCATGTCAGCCGAAGACTGCTTACATCAATCAGAACCCACCAACCAACCACTTCTTCTCAAGCTAAGGTCCTCCCCACACGCACAAAATTCTCATAGATTCCATGAATTTCCATCCATTCTTCCCCTTTGGTTGCTTCAAGAACTAGTCTACCACTATTCCTTTCAATTTTTCCCACAGATGGATGTCCTCAATGCAGCAGGACTAGCACCGATCTCACTTGCCAAGCATGCAGACAGAAAAAAGTCTATCCCTTTCAAGTTCCCAAAACCCACAACCTCTGAATCCTTGGCCAAAAGATTTGGTAGTGGATTAGCACTGCTAAATCTTTCATATTCAGCTAAGGCTTTGACTTATGAGGAAGCTCTTGGGCAGCAGATTGTGGGCAGCAGTTCATCCGATTTTGATATTTGGCAGCGGATAGTGGGCAGCAGTTCATCAGATTTTGATATTGGGCAGCTTCTTGATGGAGTTATCAAGTTTGCAGTGGAAAACCCTGCAGTTGTTGCTGGAGGTACCATTGGTTTGGCACTGCCATTGATTTTGTCTCTAGTTTTTAAGGGGTCTAAGGCTTGGGGTATTGAGTCTGCCAAGATTGCCTATTCCAAACTGGCTGGAGAGGGAGAAACTCAGTTGCTTGATATAAGGGAACGCAAGGATTTTAATGAAGTAGGAAGCCCAGATCTTCGAAGCTTAAAGAAAAAGGCAGTTTCGATTACTTATAGAGAGGATGACAAGCCAGGGTTCTTGAAGAAGCTTGCTTTGAGGTTTAAGGACCCTGCCAATACCACATTGTTTGTTCTTGACAAGTGAGTTTATAGTCATTGATTTGGAGCTGTTTTTTTTTATGCTGAATTGCTTGTCTGAATTATATGTGAACCTGTGAATTGTGGTTTGTGAAATGAAAAGAGTAAGCTCATGAACATTGATTTACAAATCTTTTATGCTGAAATGGTTGTGTGAATTATATGTGAAATTGTGAATGAAGAACATGTAAAATTTCAGGTTTGATGGAAATTCTAAATTGGTTGCGGAGTTAGTGACGACGAATGGATTTAAAGCTGCTTATGCTATAAAAGATGGTGTAGAGGGACCTCGAGGATGGCTGGTTCTTGTTTTTTGCTTATATGAATTTAGTTTGTGGCTTTGTCTTGTATTAATGAACACATTAAATTCACAATCTTATCGTTGGTAATTCCGTTATGCAGAAAAGTGGGCTTCCTTGGTCACCTCCTAAGAAAGGAATTAATATTGATTTTAGTAATTTGACAGACGCCATCAGCAGTGTAGTTGGAGTATGTTGCTCAATTACATATTGAAAAAAATTATAGATGTGTGTGCACTTTGTTTGTTCACTTAATTTCTATATGTATTTAAAATTTACAGGAAGATATTGATGGCCTCCCTGTTGCTCTTGGGTTAGCAGCTGCAAGTGGCTTAAGTCTTTTGGCATTTTCAGAGGTTGTTTTCGTGTCATTTTTTTATTTTAAATAAATTGATTGTTAAGAATTGTTACTTGATGTTATGCATGCTGTGCTTCTGCAGATTGAATCTGTTCTCCAGCTTTTGGGCTCTGCTGCATTGGTTCAGTTTATCACCAAGAAACTTTTGTTTGCTGAAGTTAGTATCAACTATTGTACATGTATTTTTTTCATACTTATTTGCATGCAGTGGAAGCTTAATTTCTGTCCTTTTTTTGGCTACCAGGATCGGAAGGTCACTCTCAAACAAATCGATGAGTTCTTCAATACAAAGGTTGCTCCAAAAGAGCTTGCTGATGAGATAAAGGTATGTTCATCATTTTAAATCGACGAGTACAAAAATTTACATGTCACAATGTTGTTGTCATCAGCCAAAAAAAGCTAGTATTGAATTTCACTCATTCAAAATAATTATATTATCTACTGCTAAGTGATTTGAAAGGTCCTTGTTGATCATATTTCAAGAACATATGCCTGAATTTCATGTTTCCTTTTTCTTTGGAATGTTAGACGATCGGAAAGGCTCTTCTACCAGTGTCTAGTGTGTCAGCTCCGGCATCTTCTTCACAACAAGAGAATCCTATTGTTACTGATACAAAGGTAGTGAATTCAGTTCCCACCGAAATTGAAGAAGAATCACCTCCTGCCCCTCCTCCGCGGCCACAATATCTATCACCTTACCCATCTGTAAGTATTGACCTAGATGTTTGCTAAGATAATTAGTTGACGGTATTGTATTTCAGATACTGAATTAATTTTGTTTGTTGTGTGTATGTGCAGTATCCAGATTTTAAACCCCCATCTTCACCAAGCCCGTCTCCACCTTAGAGATGGTGTTCAATGCATCAGTTTTGCAAAATAACAGTGTTTCTCTTGCTTGCACTGAAGGAATACCAAGCGTCTGCTTTTACTACTCTGTAATGAGTTAGAATTCCTTTATTTGATACTTTGTTTTTTTTAGTTTTTGATGTAAATTTTTTAGCGTCAATGGTGCTACTTATTGTAATGAAAATTTTAATGGAGGTTATTATAGAACTAGTTGAAGCTCAATATCTTAATAACACCAATGATTTACATATTACATTGGACATGTCTTCTTGAAAACAAGTTCTGAAATGAAGAATTCAATTTGGTCCATTGATCACTTGCTGCTTCAATGTAAATTTTTCTGCATTTTTCTCTAAATCAATCTTAACAAGCTCTTCAGAAGCAGGCTTGTTATTCCTATAAATGCAGTATAGTATCAGCTGGATGATGGCCATAGGAGTGCCTAAAAAACTTGGTGCCTGCCAAGAAATACAAAGATTAATTAACAACAAAATTCAAACTCCTATTTATCTTATTTTTCTCAAAATGAACTTGCTTACTGCCATAAGAACATCATGTGCTAGCAGTCCATATGTCAACCACAGAGAACTTGCGAGGAAAGAGAACAGAGATAAGTAAAATGGCATGTACTCGACACTCTTTGTCTTGATCACTGTTTTCTGCAAATAATACAAAGTTATATACTTCCCAATTGAGTTGTAATTTAATCTAAGTAGTACTCACCACAGCTACTAAAGGCGAACCATACATTAATACGGAAGCCACTAGTCCGACACTTCCAACTAGTAATTTCCGATGATGGTGATCATGCAAGACCAAGCTTGAAACAATTGCAGTTGCACAGAACACTGCAATTGCTGGAACTGCCATCAAGCAAACTCCCTTCTGCAATGATTACAGAACTAAGACCAGAAATTTCATTGTTGTTAATTTGTATGATTAAAGGTATTGAATGAACTTGCCTTGCGTTCCGATGACGAGAACCATAAGTAAATCAAAATGTATGAGGATTCAAGTAGTACCCCCACGCCATTGATGGTGATCAGAGGGAAGTTTTCCAAGCCTCGGCTTACAACTGGGAGGCCATACCAAGTGTAAAACAGACAACTAACTAGTGCATTGATGTATGGAATACAAGAGAACTCCTGTGTGCTCTTTTTCTTGATCACTCTTTTGAATGTTAACCTGAAAATAACACAGAAATATCTTAGTAACATTAAAAAAAAAAAATCTGTTCTTTTTCTGAATGAAATTAAGAACATGATATATATATGATAAGAGGTACATGGGTGCTGCAAAAAGTAGTAAGGAAGCTGCGTTGCCTGAGACAGAATACGAAAACAAAGAATCAGATCACAACGTGTTAAAGAATTGAAATGATCAAATGATCAAGAACAGAAAAAGTACCCATAATTCCCACTATGAACCGGAACATTTGTTCCATTTGTATATATTTTTGTTGTCTGAAAGGTCTAAACCATGTCAGGGCTATAAATAGTGGAAAAAAGAGAGCATTTAATTACTGAATTCTACTGTATAAGATTCATCGAATGCTTAAAGCACCAAACGAAAAAAATATGACCAAGTTGTTAAAAACAATGGAGTCCAGCGTAACTTGTGGTTAGAACTCCACTTAGTGACTGTTTATTAGAATGGTCTTATAAAAAACAATGATTAGCATTTAGAGCAGACAAACAAAACGTGGTTGAAGCACAAAAGTATTAGTGCATAAGTGCATTCCTTCAAAATTTGTTTCCATATGCTTTCTCCACTTATCAACAGCAATTACCGAATATGTACGTCATATTTGATTTGATTTGATTTGATTCAGTCGATCTTAATTTTTTACTGCTGGAAATTATTAAAATTTAGGTGACCAAAACACAATAAAGAATTGATATACTCACAATTAATTCTGAGTTTTGATAGTTATATAGTCGCATTTTGTGTGAGCAACCAAACACAAGTTTTTCCTCTTTGTTGTATAATCTATGAATTCATGTTTTGTATGCCTTGTATGAATTTAATTAAATGTACGTTAATATATTTATATATATCTTGAGCTACGTAATTATTAAAAGTAATTCCTTAATTTGATTGCGTATTTTAGTTCCCTCACTTCAGCATCAGCTTTTCGCCGTTTGACTCTTTTCATTAACATAATATTAAAAAGATAATGCACTCGTAGTAAGCATTACATTAAAAACGGGATATGGAAGCTGACATGTAATAGGATATATATATATATATATATATATATATATATATATATATATATATATATATATATATAAAAGAAATCTTTTCTGGATAATGCTGCTGCGTTTTATTACTAATATAAACAATTTATAGAAATAAAAGAAATCTTTTCTGGATAATGCTGCTGCGTTTTATTACTAATATAAACAATTTATAGAAAGAAACATATTAGACGAATAATCTCTAATGTGATTTGTAGGAATTTTTTTTATAAAAAAAATATTCAAAAAATGTTTTTTATTTAAAAGAATAAACTTAAGAATAATTCAGCACCCATATGGTGGATGTGTGTGATTTCTTTTTCTATAGATGACACTAAATTCTCTATATAAATTTTTGTGTTCTGCTAAGGTGGTAGGTTTGAACTTGAGCTCGTACAGGGTGAGGACGTAAATGTATTAAGGTATTAACTCTACACTTGTGCACATCTCTAACATGTTGGTTGTCCATATTTTGTAATAAGATTTTTTTTAATGCGACTTTAGACCTTTGTTATTAATATTTAATTAAAAAAATTTATATTTCCTAGTTGCACTGAAGATAGTTTAAAAAAACTATTTAGCTAACTTGCACTTGAAAGAATATCCATGCCCTATCAGATCCATTAAAACAAGGCAGGTAATGGTTCACTAGTTAAATTTAATTAAAATCAACACTGCTATGATGGCTGTGTGATTTATTATTATTATTATTATTATTATTATTATTATTTTGGGTAAAGGCATGTGATTTTTTGTTTTTGGAATAAAAGTGGATGAACCATGGATTTATTGAAGAAATTCAGAAAGGTACAGAAAAGTAGTCCTCTCACCGGGGGTGAGGGGAAGAACAAAAAACATCAAAACAAAGAAAGACAGAGGATAAGGTCTAGGCACACAGGAAAAACTGTCTGGAACTTCAGGTCTACCCGAACAGACTGGTGGAGAAACTACTCCTGTGCTGAGTCGTGCTCTAGATCGCCGCCTTGGTTAGAGACTCTAGCGCTAAGAAAGTTGAGTGAGCACTTGATTCGAAGAGAAGTATCGGTGAGAGAGTACTGGTGACTGTCGGTAGCTGTTGAAAACCAGGAGAGAAGCATGTTAGCAGTTTTAAATATGATAATGTAAAATGGTAATGCATTTAACTGAAAGATGAGGGAATTTCGCTCAATCCAAATATTCCATAAAATTGCTCGGGAAATGAAATCCCAGATGTTTCGGAGGAAAGGATTGAGGATGGTAACCAAGTTGTCCAAATTAAAGAGGTAGATTGTGGGAGAGTGATTGGATCAAAAAGATGAAGGAAAAAATCCCAGATGTGATTTGAAAAGATGCACTCAAGAAAAAGATGATCCAGGTTTTCTGAGGATTTGTGACAAAGGACACAGGTGTCAGTAGAGTTTTGAAGGTTGCATCCTCTCTTGAAAAGTTTTGTAAGAGTGAGGATTTTATCTTCTCCAGCTAGCCAACAAAAAAGAGTTATTTTGCTAGGGCTACTAGTTTTTCACAAATGAAAATAAAGTAGACTACGCATTCCTCCATCAATAAGGAATTTGAAAAAGGATTTGACAATAAATTTTCTATTTTTTTCCAGTGCCCAGGTGGGGGATCTTTCCTGGCTAAAGTTTAAGCAGTGCCGGAAGGGGAGTAGGGTGGTGTTCACTCCGGCCCAAAAGAAGGATTTATTTTTTGGTGGAATATGAGTTAAAACATCTGAGGAGCTACTGATTAGGTAGTTGGTGTGTATGATGTTAGTTCCGCCGGTTAGGGTTTGTGAACTTAGAGGAACACTCACTCACTTAAGCACTCAAGAAAAGCAAACACAAACCACACAAGAAGAGACACAAGACGTTGGTAACCCAGTCCGGCATCCACTTGCCTACATCTGGGGGGCCATGCCCGGAGATCAACAATCCACTAAAAAGGGGTAAAAGATAGAAGAGTACAAAAACACTTGTCACTCTCTCACTCAAACAAAGAATACTACCCTCTCTAGATTGTCCGGTACCTCCCTACTCCCTCTTTCAAGAGTCGTACCCAATCCTAGACCAAGGTAGTATATATAGACGCCTCAACGTCCCAAATATAGCGCATACCCTTTTTAGAATCTCCGCGGCTTCTAACTTTGGAACCTTCCGAAATTATATGTCGTAACTTATGTTATAACAAATGTTGCGACATGACCCTGACTGTTGGCTTGGCTGAATTCTGGCTCCATTGCTAAGCGACCTCAAGACACCCCATCCGAGTCGATGTAGCTCGATCACCTGATCCGACCTACCAGCAACTAACCTCCCTCTTCAGCTCCTCACCACACAGCCCCTCGCAAGGGGCGCACGTCCTATGTGCGTCTTCATGAAACTTGCCAAACTTAGTCTTCACATCACCCAAGTTTGGTCTTCAAATCTTCTACAAAGATCTTCATTCAATCAGCTGAATCTCGCCACCAATAGGCGCATCTTCAAACATACCCTTAATAGACTTCATATCATCTCTATTAGGGTTCTTCAAATCTTATCTTCAATAGTCTTCAAAATCATACCATTGATAGGTTGTTTCTTCATTTAAGCTTCACCCATATTTAGTCTTCAATCGCATCTTCTAAATATGGTCTTAATGAGATCTTGATATCATCTTGTTGCTTGTTTGATCTTCTTGCCTAAAATAGTTTCAACAAGATCTTCATTTAATCTTCATGAGAATTGCAACTTCTTGCCAAAAATAACTTCACCAAGATCTCTCATGATATTTTCCACCTAGCCAAGTTTGTTTGCCATGTCATCCTTCATTCCACATCATTCTCCATGCCACGTCATATTGCTTGCCACGTCACCTTGACTAGGTGTCAAATTATGCCAATCTTAAAGTGCATTTGCACTAACATATGATTTTAACCCAACGGCAGTTAGGGCTGTGAGAGAGTTTCCACTACCATTTCCCTAGAAGAGCTTTATTAAAATCCTGAAGATTGAGGATTCTCTAGCCTCCCATATCCCGGGGTCTGACAATTCTATTCCAGGCGACCAGTCTAATCCCTTTGGATCCCAGGTCTGGTCCCTTTCATAGGAAATCTTTACGAATTTGGTTAATATCATTAATAACCCGTGTAGGAAGTTTGAATACCGACATCCAATAGACTGGAACAATTGAGAACACAGAATTGATGAGGGTATTATAAATAAAAAAAAATTATTTAGCTAACTTGCCCATTGAAAAATTTATTCACTAGTTAAAATTTAGCTAACGTCCAATAACCCAGGCATGTGACTTTAGACCTTTATTATGAAAATTTATTTAAAAATTTTCATATTTCCTATTTTGTATTATAAAAAAAAAAAAATTATTTAGCTAACTTGCCCATTGAAAAATGACCCATGAAGTATCCGACCTCTACAAAACATGGCGGGTACGTATTCATTAGTTAAAATTAATAAAAATAATTCTTTAAATATATATACATATGTATAGCATTTATCTATTAATTGAATAATTTATTTTATGCATCATAATTAGTTAGCTTTCATAGGCATCGGAGTTTGTATTTAAATCCATATATTTTATTTAATTTTTATTATAAAGTTATAAAAACTTTAAAATTAGACATTTGCATATATGCCTATTTAAAGATGGATATCTACATGTGCATACACGCCATAAAAAATTTATATTTTCATATTATGTAAATATTAATGTTTTGTAATTTTATTAAAATCCTCATATAGTTGAATTTAGAGGAACTTACATATACACCGCTACTAAAAGAAAATTATTTGCATGTATATAGTATTGAATTAAAATCTTATTTACATGTTGCACAATTATTCACATGTTTTATTAAGATTATCATGTAGCTAGTTTGATTTAGGGATGGTGACACATAACAAAATTTGGATATATGCATATATATTACCAAAATAATAATAATAATAATTATAATAATAACAATAATAAATAGTTGAGTTCTTAAAAGACCCTTCTATAATTTTAGTTGATTTTAAAACCTTCATTAATTTGCAAGTGACACACTACAAGAAAGTTGTCCTATAATGACTAAATTTAGAGGCAAATTTATAAACATGTCGCTATAAATCTTTATAGCGGTGGATTTTTTATATTAGCCACTAAAAATATATTTTTTGCGGTAAATTTTTGAATTAGCTATGTAGGCACAAGTTTATTTATTATGTTTTTAACAATAGTCAAATATCAAATATAAAATTAAATTTTTATATATTTGAATCTATATATAATTTTCATGTTCAAATTTCAACCATATTTAGTAGTTATAACTCCAACGTCTTAACTACTAAGTTATTCTATATAATTTGTTTAAAATTAAACTTTTATGTACTTAAACCAATACTTGTCATAATTTTAAATTTCTTAGAAAACCTAGGTAAGCTACCCATTTTTTACCTATTCAATTCCGTAACTAGATGCCATTTTGTTAGACCCACTAGGTTATATTTTTCTGTTAGTAGGTCCTATTGCTTTTAACTAGTTTTCCACTTTGTTAGGTCTACAAGACCATCTTCATTAGGGGTATTCTTTCCTTAATAGTTGCTACAATGTTAGACCAATCAGATCATATTTACTCATTAACAAGTTATATTTCTTCCTCACTAGCTGCCCCATTATTCAACTCATAAGACCATATTTATTGGTTTCTTACTAGTTCCTACCTTGTTAGTCCCACTAGGTTGTATTTATTCATTCGTAAGTCATATTCCTATTTTACTAGTTGTCATTTTGCTAATCCACCGTATTATATTTATTCATTAATAGATCATAATCAATTGCAACATTGTTAGATAGATCATATTTATTTCATTGCTGATCATCTTCCTCACCAGTCGCCACATTGTTAAGCCCATTATCTCATATTTATCTGATAATGGGTCATATTGCTTTTTTACTGGTTATTTTATGTTAATTCGTATTTATCTATTTTCTCTCATTTCTTTTTATTCTTTCAAGCATTGTTAATAGGGTTCTATGTACAATAAATATAAGATTAAAAAAAAGGAAAACATGGATCAATAAGAGAATGAAGAAATACTTAAATACAAGAATTGTACTTAAAGAAGATGATGATGGACTAGAACATGTCCAATTAGAGAAAAAAAAAATTACAATTGTACGTAAAGAAGATGATGAAGGACAAGAACATATCCAATAATAAAAAAAAAACACACACAAGGACGGAGACATAAAAAAACCAAAACAAAGAAGAAGATGATGGAGGTGATAGATAAAGGAAAGAATAATGTAGAATGATGACAATTTTGCTATTATAAAAATTAAAAAATTGATTTAATATCCGTAAAACTTATAGAAATTATAAATAAAATCGAGACATATTAATCATTACAAAAATCAAAGGGATATTTTGGTTAGTATGTAAACCATTTTTCTAAAAATAAATCATATAGTCATGTTATGTAAATATGTAGGCACTGCAGGGTGTGTGTGTGTATATATATATATATATAAATTATGGGGTATGTACGCAATTTTCAGTATTGACTAGAATAAGTATAAACAAAAAATAAAAGATAATTATGAAACAAGTAAATCTATAAATAAAATTCATGTTCACAATCAAAACTTAACAAATTATTTTTAATAAAAATAATTAAAGATGGATAATAATATTTGAAAATAAATAAATAATAATACATATCCATCTGCAGAAACAATAAATATTTAAATAGAAAATTATAACATTTATCATCCATGTAAAGAAGAGACACTACAACAAAAAAGGCTTACTGTGACATTTTTGAAACAACATTTTTGATAAATGTTACTGTAAACCATTAAAATGAGTTTTAAGCGATAGTTGTAATAAATGTTGGTATACTTTTATTTGTTCCTACTTTTATAATGGCATTTCTGCTTATAGTCACAATAGGTTTTTGTTTTGCGATATTTTTTGAAAATTTTAGAGTCGTTAAAAGAAATATTGGTACAATATTATTTATTAAGACGCTTGTTACAACCTATGTAACAAATGTCATAATTCAATATGACTTTTATTGCATCAATTTGTTATGACATATTTAAAAACGTTATTTTAAGTTAGGATATATATATATATAGATATATTAAAAAAATATGAAAGATAATTTGAAATAAAAAACAATATTTAAGGATAAATAAAATCGGTAATATTTTGAATTTCAAAACCTGCATGCACGGCCTATATATACAAGATCTATTAGATAAAAAAGAAACCATAATAATGTAAAAGACCAAAAGTAAAGTTCTTGTCTGGAGAAAAAGTAAGTACCTCAAGTTTTCATTATTCCATCATTATTCCATCGTATTTTTTGCATTGTTTTCTTGTAATATTATTTAAATATTTATTTTTTTTGTTAATTATGATGATTGATAGATGATTATTTTTTTAATTAGTTTTTGTTATAAAAAAGTATGAGAATTTTAATTAATCTAATCCTAGGGTTTTATAATATTTTTTTATACAAGAGAAAAAGATTAAATATAATTGGGATGAGATTGCCCGAAATATCCTATTTTTTCGTTGGAAATTAAAATGTGTTTTGGATTTTTCTCTTTGCTGAATTGATGATGGGGAGGCCATAATATCATGTGGTGGTCATGGTATAGATCTAAGGCTTCAACATTGGAGATTTTTTTTTTTTTTTATTTAACCCTAGTTTGTTGAAGTTTTAGAATTACCAATGTTTTTTAATTTTTTATTTTTTATAAGTTTCTTGCTATGGGACACTCATTGCTTTGGTGAAGTTTTGCAATGTTCCCCTTATATAATTTTTAGCAATTTTCCCCTTATATAATTTTTATTTTTTATAGGGTTATCGTTATAGTTATGACCCACATATAGGTGATAGGTTTGTTAAAGTTTTATATTTTATCCTTTTTTTTTCTAAGTTAATTTTTTTAAGGGTTCTTGTTATAGTACAAATCATATATTATCCATTTAAATAAAAAAAATATTTGTATTCTTTTTATGCAAATTATATATCCTCTAGATAGTATTTTTTATATTTTAAATTAGTATATTATTAATTTTAATATATCTTATATGTTGATATTTAATTTAATTTATTTTTTTTTTGTTATATTATGTTGATTTTGTTAAATATAAAAATTATTGTAGGTTGGAGATACTTGAAGTAGTCCTTGTTCTCAATTGACTACTCAATTTCATTATAACGATAATGATCTAATTATGATTTTTATAATATTGTCTAATTACATTTTTAAAATTTAAAATTTATTATTTATTAATCACTTTTTTAAATTGATTTTGATATCTACTAATGTATTTGTATATTTTATTTTTGCAGATAAAAAGCCACCATGATAAATTTAAAGATAATTCCAAGGATTGAAGCTTTAGTTTTATTATAATGTTTGAAAGCTATTTTTTTAAGATTTTTAGATCATGTTAATATTATTTTAAGTAGTGATTACATTTTTAAAATTTTAAATTATAAATTTTATTATTTATTTAGCACTTTTCCTTTATAAGTTGATTTGGATATCTACTAATGTATTTGTATATTTTATTTTGTACATAAGAGGCCACCATGATAAATTTAAATACAATTCTAAGGATTGAAAGATTAGCTTTATTATAATTTTTGAAAACTATTTTTTTTGAGATTTGTAGGTCATGTTAGCATTATTTTAATTAGTGATTATGTTTTTAAATTTTATTATTTATTCATCACTTTTTTTTTTAAATTGGTTTGGATATCAACTAATGTATTTATATATTTTATTTTGCAGATAAGAGACCACCATGATAAATTTGAGGACAATTCGAATGACTGAAGCATTAGCTTTATTATAATGTTTGGAAGCTATTACTTTGAGATTTGTAGATCCGTATTTTAATTAGTGGTTTAGTGCTAGGTGGGATTTTTGTATTTTTGATAAATAATTTTAATTACTATTTTATTATATTATCTAAATTAATTTTATAGAATTTAAATTTTTATCTCATATTTATATATTTAAATTGTATATAAATAATATTAAATTAATATCTTGCTAATGTTGCATTTTATTGTTATCCACAAATACTATATGGCTAAAACAACAATAATAAAATATCGACATAAGAGTTTTAAGAAACACTTAACAAATGTTACTGAATAATTTTTGTATAAACATTTATAAATGAAATTTAATTTTAAAATTAGATATGATGAATAACTTTTACTAACATTTAAAAATATTGACTTAAATTGGGATTTAAAATTTTTATTTTGTTAAACCAATATTTACAAAAGGTCAATATAATTAATTTAAGAGACTTTTAACAAATGTTACTATATAATCTATATAACAACAATTACAAATGTTGTAATATTTCAAAATTAATGTGATAAAAACTTATGGCGGCATTTCCAAATGTTGCACAAAATAAAAAAAAATGTTGCACAAGCCATATACAAATGCTGGAATAAAATTCATATTGAGACTGTTTACAAATGTTGGGAAAATATCACTATAAATGTCGGAATAAATAGGTACCGAAGTTTCATGGAAATGTCACAACAAAGTATACCGACTATGGCAATTACGACATATAATCGACATTTGTTACAAAAGTTGGTATAGAGCTATTATGATGGTTTTTGGCTATTTTACGACACATGGCAAATGTCACAAAAACCCATTTTTGTTGTAGTGAGAGTTAATGAAGGTTGAGGACTTGAATCCGTGGTTTCTTCACATTATTTAATAATAATAATAACATTTAAATTTAAAAAAATAAGAAGAAGAAGAAGAACACATTGAACTAAATTACTGCTATTTAAACAAACCATCAAAACATATTAATATCCACAGCTTTAAGCCTTTCAAAGCTTCATTAGTATTTTTATGGAATAATAAAAGTATTGTTAAAAAAAACATTGAATCACAATAGAAAACAATTACAACAAAAAGTAAAGGGTTTACAAGAGTTGGTGATGTGCCTATGCCCTCGAGAAGAAAGCCGTTGTAGCTTTTCATTACTCTATAAAGTTAGGGTTAATCATCTTTGGGCGTGGAGTCATCAACAGTCCACTTTTCTAATTTTTGCTCAAAGGTTGTGAGAATTGCAGAAGTCTCCGTGGATGAGGTAATAGTGTTAGAGAATACAAGAGCAACCGGGGAGGTACCATCAACATGACAAAGAACACATATGCCGTCGAGGATCCATTTGTCAGTGAGTCGCTAGGGAATATAGTTATTGTTGGATAAGACCAAGTTTGTTGAAGAGATAAAATATGTTGGAGAAAATAATGTTACATCTTATTGGTTAGCTAAAGACAAGGGATGAGATTATACGTAGAAAATCTCATCCCTTGTATTTAACTAACCAACAAGATGTAACATTATTTTCTCCAACATATTTTATCTCTTCAACAAACTTGGTATTATCCACCCCCCAAGCTGGAGAGTGAAGATTAATAACTCCCAGCTTGAGCAAGAGAGAATGAAAACGAGTGCTATGTAAAATCTTCGTAAAGAAATCTGCTGGTGAGTTGTTGAAACTGGTAATAAACGACCCTTCATGCAACTTTTGACAAACAAAATGACAATCATTTTCCAAATGGTTAGTTCGTTCATGAAAAATGGGATTATGAGCTATATGAATATCAGCAGAATTATCGTAAAAGATATTCACTGGTTTTTTATGGGCACAACCCAAATCATGAAGCATATAAAGCAACCATTGTACCTCACTAGTAATGGCTGAAAGAGCATAATACTCGGCCTCAGACGAGGAATGGGACATCGTCATTTGCTTCTTGGATTTCCAGTTAATAAGAGAGTTACCTGAAAACACAAAAACCAATGACGGAGTGCCAAGTTTCAGGACAAGTAGCCCAATCAGAATTCGCAAATGATGCTAGCTCAATCTTAGCAGTAGCAGGGAAAAATAAACCTTGCGTCAGAGAAGATTTGACATAGCGCAAGACACAGTGAACTTCTTGAAGATGAAGCTTAGATGGAGAATTCACAAATTAAGAAAGTTGTTAGATTGCAAAACTAATGTCAGGACAAGTATTACTCAAGTAGACCAATCTCTCGATGAGGCGAGGTACTCCTCGTGTCCCCAACGGTGTTCTACTTGGCTTTCTAAGCAAGAAACCAACATCTTTTAGAATATCAAGAGCAAACTTTCGTTGAGAAAAATGGATGCCATCTTGAGTATGGGCTACCCCAAAACCAAGGAAATATCAAGTAGTTCTAATGTCCTTAATTTGGAATTCTCTATCTAGAAAACCTTTAATTACTGCAACCTCTTCATAAGCATCATCGATAATAAGAACATCGTCAACATAAACCAATATAATGATAATGCTTTAACCATAATGTTTATTAAACAAAGAAGAATTGGAGGGTGCTTGATGAAAACCATGACTAAAAATGGCAGTGGCGACTAACTTGCTTCGACCCGTAGAGTGATTTCCGGAGTCGACAAACATTGTGACTAGGAGCATCAAATCCATTTGGCAAGCGCATACACATCTCCTCATGAAGATCACCATGAAGAAAAGTGTTATTAATATCTAATTGGTACAAAAACCAACCATGTGTCGCTCCCAGAGCTAACAAAATGTGAACAGCAGTGATTCTTGCCATAGGAGAAAAGTGTCAAAATAATCTACTCCAGGTTGTTAGGTAAAACACTTTTGCCACCAAATGAGCCTTGTAACGCTCAATAGTTCCGTCGGATGCAAACTTAATCCTGTAAACCCATTTGCACCCAATTGCAGTTTTACCATGTGGCAAAGACACCAAATCCCATGTGTTATTTGCTTCTAAGGCTTTAATTTCATCGGCCATAGCTTGTTTCCATTGTGAGAATTGCACTTCCTCCTTATAACTTCGGGGTTCTTTATGTAACATAACTGCAACAGCAAATGATCTGTAACAAGAAGAAAAACAATTATATGACAAAGCACTATTGATGGGATGTGCAATGCTTGAGGTTGGGAACTGAGAATGATAAGATTTTGTGCAAATAAAACAATGATAATCTCGTAAATAATTTGGTTGAGATCGTGATCGGGAAGAATGACGGAGAGAAACGTCGCTAAGTAGCAATACAGGAACACTTGAAGTTGTAATGGTATCCATTACTTGGACTGGTTGCAAAGAAGCATCAGAATCATCACTTGAGGAAACATCCACATTTATTGGAGAAAGAACCTCTACGTCAGATGCAAGTGGTTGTAGTAGCACTATATCATGCAAATTGGAATCGGGCCCCGCATGCAAATTTGAAGTGGGTCCCATATTTGGCACTTCCATGAGTTCTTGAAATGTGAAAATGGTCTCATAGAACTGAACATCTTTGGAGATAAAAAATAGTATTAGACTTCAAATCATAAAGTTTGTAACCTTTCATGGCATATAGATATCCAAGAAACACAATGCGTCAACCACGTGGATCAAACTTAGTTGTTGGAGAAGCTGTTGTACAAGCATAATTGAGACATCCAAAAACATGCAAGGAAGTCAAATCAGGTGGCTTGTTATGCAAAATTTCATAAGGAGTACGATTACGAAGGACGACAAGAGGATGGCAATTGATAAGAAAGATTGTTAGTGTAGTATGTGTGAATAGCTGTGAATAGTTTAGTCCTACATCAGATAAAAAGAAGAACGAACATATGTTTATATAATAAAATATAATAAACAAATTAAATAATTAGATTTGAGAAAAGTGCAAGTGGGCACTCTAATATATATATATATATATATATATATATTATAATATGATATTTATTTATTTAATCTATGAATGGGCACTTGGGGCATCTTGGGTTGAATTAAATAACTTATTATTATTATTTATTTAGAGATGTCACATGTCAGTTGTTTTCTCTAACAGACAAATTCAACCATTGGTTCATAACTCTTCATCTTTTTTAAATACAAAAATGTTCTCAAAGAAGATTACTACTTTTTCTGCAAAGTTTAATCTTGGGATTTTGTTGTATCCTGAAGGAATTATTGCAAAACCTGGTGCAGACTTGTGAGTGATAAATTCGTAAAAGATAGTGTTCCTACAAGCCTCAAAATCCACAAAATTCTTCTTCTTCGATTTTTGTTTTTTCTAACAATTTTAGGAATTTATTTACTGTTTTTGCAATGGAGAAACACCCTGAAACTTCCTTCAAGGTGATGAACCTTGACTTCATGAAGCTTGATCATTTTGATGGCACCAACTATACTCGCTGGAAGGACAAGATGATGTTATTTCTCACTACTTTAAAGATTTGGTATATGCTTGATCCAAGTTTGCCAGAAGTTCTAGACGCTACTCCTGATAAATCTACAGAAGCTAAGGTAGAACGTGTTAAGCGTCAAGAAGATGAGTTGCTGTGTCGTGGTCACATTTTGAACACTCTTTCAGACCATCTATATGATCTCTTCACTTATGCTCAATCACCAAGAGAAATTTGGAAAGCTTTGGAATTCAAGTACAACACTGAGGAACAAGGAGCATATAAGTTCATTATTCTGAAATTCTTTGAGTTTACTATGTTCGATCATGTTTCTGTATTGAATCAAGTGCATGAACTACAAATCCTATTCTCTAAATTGAAGGACTTGAATGTTGAAGTCAGTAAAACATTACAAGTTGGGACTGTCATAGCCAAACTTCCTTCAACTTGGAATGATTACAGAAAGAATTGTTACACTCCTCTAAAAATTTCTCTCTAGAATAACTCCACAAGCATCTCAGAATTAAAGAAGAAACTAGAATTCGATATGGAAAGAGATTCGGAAAAGAATCTCACTCTAATGTGAAATTCATTAATGTGAACAAGTCTAAAAGATTTGGAAAGAAGAGGAAATTCGTGGACATAAATTCAAACTCAGATAATTCTGGTTCCAAGAAGAGCAAGACATGTTTTTATTGCAAGAAGAAAGGGCATTTCAAGAAGGAGTGCAGGTTTTGAAAGAAAATGAAGAAGGATCATGTTGTTGTTGGTTCAAACAACAATGTTTGCATTGTTGAAGAACTATTAAAAGACCTTGTGACTATGGTTTCAAATTTACAAATCTCTATGACAACAGAATTTAATATGGCTATGTTTTCAAACACCAATGGTTGGTGGTATGATTCTGGAGCAACCATTCACATTTACGATGATAAGAATTTGTTCAAGGAATATGAGATTGCTGCTGATGGACATGAAATGTTAATGGGCAATCATAATGCTATTAAAGTTCACAGAAAAAAGGATGATAGAGATTTTCTTTACTTCTGGAAAGAAACTCACTTTGATCAATGTTTTTCATGTTACTGAAGTTAGAAAAAACTTGGTGTCTAGAAATTTGCTTTGTAAAGGAGAATTTAAGACTATATTAGAAGTTGATAACCTTATCCTCTCAAAGAATGGGGTCTTTGTTGGGAAAGGATATGCTTGTGATAGAATGTTTAAACTTTTTGTAACTTCAAATATTAATAATACTGAGAAAGTTTCTGTTTATATGATTAATTCATCAATTTCTTTATGGCATTCACGTTAGCACATGTTAATTTTAAATCAATTAAAGTTTATGGCAAAACATGGATATATATCTTATGAAAATAGTGATTATGATAAATGTGAAATTTGCATTCAAGCAAAAATGACTAAGTTACCTTTTTCTAGAATAGAAAGAAATTCTGCATTGTTACAAATTATACATTATAATATATGTGAGTTAAATAGACATTTGACTAGAGGAGAGAATATGTATTTTGCCACTTTTATTGATGGCTACTCTAAATACACTCATGTTTATCTTATGAAACATAAAGATGAAGTCTTTGATAAATTTAAATTATTTAAAGCTAATGTTGAAAATCAGAAAGAAAAATAAATTAAAATCTTTAGAAGTGATAGAGATGGAAAATAGTTTTCAATAGAATTTAATTCTTTTTATGAACAACATGGAATAGTTCATCAAAGAAGTGCACCCTACACTCCACAACAGAATGGATTTGCTGAAAGAAAGAATAGAACCCTTGTTGATATGGTAAATGCAATTGTTTAAGTGCTAAATTATCTTATTCTCTTTGGGGAGAGGCATTACTAAGTGCTTGTCATGTGCATAATAGAATTCCCTCAAAAGTGACAAATACATCTTCATATGAATTATGGAATGGTAGAAAACAAAATTTAAGTTATTTTCAAGTATGGGGTTGTCTAGAATTTTATAGAGTAATAGATCCTAAAAGGGCTAAATTAGGACCACGAGCCATAAAGAGTGTTTTTATAGGGTATGCTGAAGATTCTAAAGTCTACATATTATTAGACTTATAATCTAATGTCATTGTGCAATCCAAAGATGTTTAATTTATTGAAAATTAATTTCATCATAATTCCACAAGTGAGTCAACTCCTTTAGATTCATGGATCAAATTCGATTCAGTGGGCTTTTTCACTCACATTTTTTTCCACCAAGAACATTTTATGAAACTCTTTGACCTTCGAATTGGGAGTATCCTACTTTCACGTGATTCACAAGGTTTAGATGGCAGAGAAAAAACTAATGATCATAACAACAAAATTAAAAGAACTAGTACAGTTAAAGAAGTTGAACCAAGAAAAAGTCAAGAAGTAGAAAGGAAAAGGATCTTCATTCTGATTTTATTTCTTCTCAAGTTTTATTCTTTTTAGTATCAAGAACTGAAATAACAAATAAAATTCCTATTTTATTAAATATAGAAGAAGATCAAACTCCTAAAACTTATAAAAAAGCTCTTGCTTCAAGAGACTCAGTATTTTGAAAATAATCTATTAATGATGAAATGGATTCTCTAATATCTAATGGAACATGGGTTTTGGTTGATCCACCTCCTAGTTGTAAGCCAATTGGATGCAAATGGGTATTCAAAATTAAAGATGGAAATATCTTTAAATCCATATTAGTAGCAAAAGGGTTTAAACAAAAGGAAGAAATTGATTATTTTGACACATATGCTCCTGTTACTAGAATTACTTCTATAAGAGTGTTATTTGCATTAGCATCTATTTATAATTTACAAGTTCATCAAATGGATGCTAAGATAGCATTTTTAAATGATGAGATTAATGAAGAGGAATATATATGAAACAACCTGACTGTTTTATTCTACCAGAAAATGAATAGAAAGTGTGCAAATTAACAAAATCCTTGTATGGACTAAAACAAGCACCAAAGCAATGGCATGAAAAATTTGATTCTGTAATTTTACAATATGACTTTAAGCATCATGGTGCTAATAGATGCATTTATTCTAAGTTCACTAATAATTTTGGTATAATACTATGTCTCTATGTTGATGATATGCTAATCATTATTACTAACATGGAAGGAATAAATGACACTAAGATATATCTATACTCAAATTTTCAAATGAAAGATTTAGGTGAGGTAGATACAATCTTAGGTGTCCAAGTTAAAAGACATAGTGGGGGGTTTTGCACTCTGTCAATCTCATTACATTATGAAAGTGTTAATTAAATTCAATCATTTTAATATTAAAGAAGCAAATACTCCTTATGATATTTCCATTAATTTGATTGAAAATTCTGAGAGAGCAATAGCTCAACTCGAATATGCTAGTGCTATAGGTAGTCTTACGTATGCTATGCATTGCACTAGACTTGATATAGCTTTTGTAGTTTGTAAATTATCATGATTTACTAAAAATCCAGGTGTGTTAGATTGGTATGCAATAAAAAGAGTTTTAGAATACCTTAAGAGGACAAAAGACTTGGGCTTATTCTATGATAGTTTTCCTGCTGTATTAGAGGGATATTTTGATGCTTGTTGGATAAGAAATACTAGTGACAAAATGTCAACTAGTGGATGAATTTTTACATTTGGAGGCTGGGCTTTCTCCTAGGCATCAAAGAAGCAAACATGTATAATACACTCACCAACGGAGTCTGAATTTATTGCCTTAGTAGCAGCAGGCGAGGAAGGAGAGTGGTTAAGAAATTGGTTATTAGATATAAAGTTATGGCCACATCCAATGCCAACAATTTCCTTGCACTGTGACAATCAAGCAACTATGTCAAGAGTGCTCAATAAAATATATAATGGTAAGTCAAGACATATAAGTCTAAGGCATGAATTTGTGAGACAATTGATCATTGATGGTATTATTACCATAACTTATGTGAAATCTTGCAAGAATCTAGCAGATCCAATAACTAAAGCTCTACCAAGAGATTTAGTAAGAAACACTACTGCTGCAATGGGCCTGTGACCTTTCAGCTAAACTTATTATTAATAAGAACCCAACTTTTATTTTAGCATTACCACTGATTTAGAAGTTTAAAGGGTAATAACAAGTTAGTGATAAGTGTTTTGAGTACTAGGTTTTGCTCATTAGCAAATTAGTACCATGGTCATTAAGAGGGTGAGTGTAGAAATTAAACATTCTTAATGAAGCAAAACTTCACCTATATAAAATTGAGAAGTGGTGTCGCTTCTATCAAAGTTAAGTACACTTTGTAAAATTTTATGAAGTCAGGATGGAGCACATGGCCTTAATAGTGTTGTTTTTTTCATTTCATAGAAAACTTCTGTTTGAATGTCATTAATAGCAAAACATGTATAACAATTCTGATTTGGCGGATAGATTCACAGTTTAAACTTTAGCCACTTGTGATTTTGCTAAATTCTTGAATTACTTACACTACATAAAAGATTTAAAATGAAAGTTACCTTTATAAATGCATTTAGCTATAATATGACTATATCAATTTCACACATACTAAGTGGGGGATTGTTAGTGTAGTATGTGTGAATAGTTAGGAATAGTTTAGTCCCACATCGGATAAAGAGAAGAATGAACATATGTTTATATATAATACAAGATAATAAACAAATCAAATAATTGGATTTGAGAAAAGTGCAAGTGGGCCCTCTAAAATATATATATTTATATATATTTATTATAATAATATTATATTTATTTATTTAATCTATGAATGGGCACTTGGCCCATTTTGGGTTGAATTAAATAATTTATTATTATTATTATTATGAAGAGATGTCACCTGTCAGTTGTTTTCTCTAATAGACAAATCCAACCATTGGTTCACAACTCTTCATCTTTTTTAAATACAGAAACATTCTCAAAGAAGATTACTACTTTTTCTGTAAAGTTTAATCTTGGGATTTTGTTGTATCCTGAAGGAATTATTGCAAAACCTAGTACAGACTTGTGGACGATAAATTTCTAAAAGACAGTGTTCCTACAAACCTCAAAATCCACTAAATTCTTCTTCTTCGATCCCTGCTTTTCCAAACAAAGACTGCATGTAATATACAATCACCCCAAAATGTCAAAGGTAACCTAGCTTGAAGACACAAAGAACGAGCGACATTCAATATATATTGATGCTTCCTTTCAATTGCACCATTCTGTTGTGGTGTGCCTCACTTAATGAAGAATACTTGTTTTTACATAAAAAGATGGCATTGTGAATTCACACCCTTGATCACTTCACACTATTTTAACTTGGACTCCAAACTGTCAAGCAACATATCTGTAAAACTTTTGGAGAAAAGATCCAGCCTGGGATTTATTATGTAAAAGATAAACCCAAGTACTCTTGCTAAAATCATCAATAATAGTGAAAAAAATACTTATATCCATGATAAGTAGTGATTGGAAAAGGATCCCAAATATCAATATGAATAAGCTAAAAAATGGTAGAAGTTTTACTGCCACTTATTATGAATGGTAAACGACGTTGTTTGGCAAGATGATAGACAATACATATAATGTATTTATTACAATCAATTGTTGGCTCCAAAATCTTCAAAATATTTAGCTTTCACATAGGTAAATCCCCTAATCGTTGATACCATAATTATGCCTTATTAACATAAACTTGATTAAGAATTGAAATTGGAGAAGTCCTGAGCATGTAAAGGCCAACAATGTGTAGAATTGAACAAACAAAGACAATTAGTCTAATCAACCAACTTACTAACAGACAGCAGGTTATATGAAAAACCCGGTATATAAAGAACATCATCTAAGAAAAAATGCTCTATGATTTGAACTTGTCCAATGAGAGTGGCTTTTGCTTGTTGAGAATTTGGTAAATCCACATAAACACCATCCAAAGGATGTGCAGAAATATAAGAATCCAGAATAGAGATTATATGATTCGATGCACCAGAATCAATAACCCAAGATGTTTTGAAAGATTGAATAATAGTAGACATAACAGAATACCTGAGGTAGTTGTGAGACCTGCAAAAGATAAATTAGATTGCCCAGCACTTGCATGATTAGTTTGATTACTGTGATCTTGATCTTTCTTATCTTGCAACAAGGCTAATAATGAATGATATTGTTCCTTGGTCAATTTAAAAACATCAAAAATCCTATAAGCTCGTCGTTGACAGTTGTTGAGGAGCTGTGCTTGAATGAGGCATACTGTCATTGGTAGTAATCACAAAATTAATTGGCTTTCCACCTTTGTCTTTATTACGAAAACTAGGTGGATATCCACGTTTCTTGTAGCACCTATCAACAGAATGTCCTTGTATGCCACAATAAACGCATACCAAACATTTTGAGGATGAAGCTGCACTCCTACTAGGTTGCTTTGTTGAACGAGCTTGCACTTGAAATGCTTGCACCTCTTGTGAGTTATGTGAAACGGGTCCCGTGGAGATAAACATATGTCGTTCTTATTGAATGACCAGGCTGACCACTTTGTTTAAACCAAGTAATGGTTCTATTAAAAGAATCTGTGATTTTATCCCAGCAAATGCATCATTCAAACCATTAATAAAAATAATTACCTGGTCATTTTCTGCATACTTGCCAACTGTCTAGAGAATTGCACATGTCTTTCCAGCTGTTTCATTTTTCACAAGTTGGCATTGGTCATAGATTGGCCACCTCATCCTATAATACTTTTAGCTTTGTCAAATAGTCAGTAACAAAAGTACCTTATTGAAAAGTATAAACTTTGGCATGCAACCCAGCTAGGCGTAAGACATCAACTTTCACAAATCTGTCTTCCAACTTTTTCCATATCTCTTTTGCAGAATCTAACCAAAGAAAACTTTGTGCAATTGTAGAATTAACGGAATTTAATATCCAAGATATTACCATATTATTTCATTGTTGCCGTAATGCAAAAGTAGAATTGTCTTCAATGGTGTTGCAATTGTGCCGTCAACAAAATCAAACTTGTTTTTTGAGAAAATAGCAATCCTTATAGAGCGTCTCCAGGTGTAGTAATTGCTTTCAGTGAGCAATGGCTAGACAAGAACAAGACTAGGGTTTTCACTCTGATGTATATAATACGGACTCGCCATTGATTCTTCATGAGAAGCCATGCTCGAACTGGATGTCGTCATCTCTTGAACATCAAAGAAGAACACAAAACCAAATTAGGCACAAAGTGTGAGCTTTGATACCATGTTGCAACAATTGAAAAATTGGTTTTACAAAGTTGTGATAAAACTTGCAAAATCTTATATTTTCACATCAATTATCATCTCATATACAAGCTACATTTATTGTACACATAAAAAATCTCATCCCGTGTCTTTAGCTAACCAATAAGATGTAACATTATTTTCTCCAACAGATTTGATCTCTACAACAAACTTGATCTTATCCAACAGTTAAGACCATCAAGCACAACTTGGTATTATCCAAGACCATCAAGCACCACATCAGACTTTTGAAGATTCCGATGACGAATCTCCAGGTTTACTCCACTGAAGCCATATAGATCTATAACTTTTTTCTAAAAACCCAAAAATTAGGGTTTCACAAAGCTTAGAGAAACTTTTGGTGTCTGGCGGCTGGTTTCTCGAAGCTTGGAAAAACCTTTGGTGGTGGTGGTGAGGTTGCCGGATCAGGCCGGAGGAAAAGAGAAGGTAGAGGAGGGGTAGCCAAGGAAGCTTTGTGAAACCTTTGGTGGCTGGTTTTTCAAAGCTTGGAGAAACCTTTGGTGGTGGTGGTGAGCTTGCAGATCGGGGCGGACAGCAGCTGGCCGGTTCGACGATGGTGGCTCGGTGACGACGACGATGATGGCCGGAGGATCAACGGCAGCCGGAGGAAAACCGAGGCTCGGATACCATGATGGAGTTATTCAAGAGAGAGAAAATCAATAATTATCATTAACCATATATACATGCATGTATACATAGGGTATATACAATATATGTATGTATATATCACAGAAATACTAATATGTTATATATATACATATATATCATCATAAGTAGTAACTCTACCTAGTACAAATTTATAATTACCTCTGTATATACAGCGAAAAAATAATAATAAATTCAAATATGTCCGGGTCATTTTAGATTACCATCTCTACTTACGATTTGTGATCAAAACAAAGTTAGATGCTAAAGTATTATTGAGGAAATGGGTTGAACATTGACATCTGAAAATAAACAAGCATGAGCTTGCGTGGGAAAACTCATGGAACATACGTCAATGAATCTTCGATATTTCAATTCATCAGCAAATGATGCATTGAACAATGTCAATAAATTAGATCTAGAGTTATTAAAGTTCTTAAAGAAAATATTTCTTTTCTTTTTAGAGACAATAGCTCTGATTATCATTGCCTTCTTAAGTAATTTGCCATTATATTCTCTTTTAATAAAAGTAATTTTAGCCGTGTTTGGTTACCAAATTAAAAACAAAGTCATCACAAAATAAAAAGAGACATTAGCATACACACACAGACAGACACAAAATAATAATAACTTTGTTAATACTAACTTTAAAATTTTCTTGTTAGTCCACTTTAACAATGTAAACTGAACCAATTTTGATACAATAAATACATAATAAAGTTCTATAGACGCTGAAGGTATTAAAGAAATTTTCCCTTTTCTTTTGCAGACAAGAAGTCTTATTTATCATTCTCTTATCAAGCAGTTGGTCATTATATTTTCTTTTAGTAAAAATAATTTAGCTGTATTTGATTGCCAAAAAGAAAAGTTATCACCAAATAAAATGAGACATCATCATGCATAAACGACCAAAAAAACAAAAAAAGCTGAAAGAAAAGAGATAACTTTATTAAAACAAACCAATTTAGAACCAATGAATTCATACACAAGAACGTCATCTTCAAAGTGAGACACTTCTGTTTGTTGATTAAGACCATCACCAAAGCATGAACCACATATCCTAATTGTTATTGTTTTCCAAAAAGCATTTATAGTGGTTCGCATTAGTCATGTGTTTTATCCTAATCTGTGGTATTTACTCTAATTATATTCTAAATTATAACTATTATAAAAATAAATCTATATTAATTCCATATATGGTTTTAATTCATTTCACACTTGGAAATGCAGGACAACATGAACCACGAAATATTTCCTTTTGGGACATGGTTTTGCATCTCTTGATCACTATGTACTATTTTATTCATTATTTTTATTATTAATTAATTTTGGGTAGAAAAGAATAACAATGCATTTGTTTTATGAAGTGCAAAATAATTTGAAAATTTTAACTTAAGAATTAAGAATTAAAAATTATATCGAAAAAACTTAGTTTACAGTTTTTAAAAACTTAAAAAATTCGTATTAAATCAATAAGAGTTTGAATAGAATAGACTTTTCTCAAGGTTTTTCTTTTAAAAAAAAATTCTTTTCAAAAATAATATTTATTTTTGAAATTCAATGATTTTTGGGTATTTTAGATTTGGTTTCATAATTTCATAAGATTTACATAAATTTTAATTCACACACACAAATATATATATTCTTTTATAAAATAAGATGCATTGGCTTGGATTTTTTTCATGGAATGATGAGAAGAATCTCATAATTAAAATTTTAATATCAGAAAATTATAAATTATATTATAGTATTGAAAAACTACACTACCATTAGGTTTTTTAAGATTTATTGATGAGTGTATAATGTTCATGAATTTTATATCATTTTGTACACTCATTTAGCATATATGCATTAGAACCATATTATGAAATTTGATGCTTAATCTAGTGTGTTTTACATTCTCAGGTTTAGGGCAGCACCTGAGGACAAGAGAGAACCAAAAGAAGCATTCTAGACTTTAAACGAAGAAGCTAGAGCTCTCTCGACATCATTGGAATAAAGACAAGGCAAATTAGGTGGTTTACGGGTATCTTATGGCGAACCTTACGGCTGTAAGTTACCCGTAAGGGGATTTAGAGCCAATTCAAACGACCTTACGGGCAAGGCTTATGCTCGTAAGGACCATCCAGAGGAGCTTACGACTATAGCTTATGCGCGAAAGGGCAGTGGAAAGAAGTAGAATAGTGAAGCTTACTGCCCTTGGCTTACAGTCGTATGTTGGACTGCGACACAAACATAAGATCTTACAGACGGGACTTATGGCCATAAGTATTCCCGTAAGGTTCGTGACTATCTTCGCCAGCTCTCTTACAACCACATCCTTATGCTTGTAAGCAGCCCGTAAGCATTCGGGTATAAATAGAACTGATGAGGATTTTTAGGGCAATTATGTTTTTTAGTTTTGGGCGATTCTTGGAGGCAAAGTTAAGGAAGGAAGGAGATGAATCTGCAACACTTAAGAGGCTATTTGAAGGGGGATTTGGATCTACATTTAAGGGGATTGGAAGCCGTGGCCTTCAACTTCAACTTGGCAGCGTGTGTGGAACCTTTCCTAGGGCTTCTCCTGTGATCCTCCATCGACAGGATTGAGAAGGAGCTTTTCATGTCTCCTGATATTATTTGTACCTTGAATCGTTGCCCTCCTTTAATGGAGGGCTAATTTGTAGATATTTGGGCATAGTTGAACTCTAGGGTTTATTTCATTGATATTGGTTGTTGGATCTTTGATGCTTTAGTTGTTTTCTTAATTGCAATCATCTTTATTTGAGTTTAATTCTGTGTTTGTATCAAATGATTGTTGTTGTGGAGAGAGCCCCTAGTTTTCATACGTCTGGTGTGCTTTGTAACAAGAAGAAATTCCCACCTAGCATAGATATACCGTAGTTTGAGAGGATAGTGAGTATGCCTCTGGTTACTTCATCTCCCGCAATCCTTCTGAGTGAGTTAGTGATAATCTCCGTGTTCTTTGTAATAATGTGAAGTAGATTTTAAGAGAAATCGTATTTCTACTTTATATTCGTATTAGAAATAATCTCACTCTATGGGGGAGATTATCTACTTAAGAGATTGTCATTAGTTCATAATAAGGTTTCATAGAGTGTTAATGCAATTGTGTGAATGTATGTGTCAACTCTGCACCTATTCAGTTACTCTTCACCTGAGAAATCGGGGTTTAAATATGATTACATACTTAGACAACCTTTGTCATGTACTTCATAACCTTAGACGGATGCTATGCTCGGACATCGTTTCTTTCCTTAATTTCTCTTATGTTTACTCCCATATTTCTTGCCTTTTATTCTCTTTTATTTGCAGACACATGATTCGGCACGTACACTTGAGTCCCTATCATTTATATTATACATAAATTTTAATGTTCACATCTATTTTTAATAAAACTAGATTCATGAAATTTCTTATACAGAAAAAAAAAAGTAAAATTAAAAAGCAAATAATGTTGGAGTTTAGAGATAGAACTCTTTCATTCACCAAAAGAAACATATAATAGGATGGTGAAAAAAAAAAAAACACAAATAAAAAAAAGATAAATTACAATGTCAATCATCTATTTTTCTATTGGCACTAGATCTCCAAAATAAGATATTCGTATATTTATTGGGCAAATAAGTTTGAGCAATCATCTATTTTTCTATTGGCACTAGATCTCCAAAATAAGATATTTGTATATTTATTGGGCAAAAAAGTTTGAGCATTTTGAGGTAATAATTCTACGTTTGTGCAAGATCACTGATGTGGCTTATCTACATTTCATTAAAATAAATACAATATTTTACTTGAGAAAATTATGCTAATCAATATTTACAAATATTAATTTAAATATATATATATATATTGAAGGCACTATTACTGTTTCAAACTCTCTGCTGCTATGAGATTCTATTATTTAATTTTCTTGTACACTCTCTCCAACTCCTTACAAATCTTATATTATAATTTTTCAGTTTTACAATGTAGTCCATGGGATCACTAAATTGATCATACAACTATTTAAACTTTAGAATTCAATACTTCCCATGATTCGTAATTGAGGAGTTGAATTTATATTTCAACAACATATATCATTCATTATTTATATTATTTACTAGTTTTTTTTTTTTTACTAACAGGCAACAAGCACCGCCCACTCAAGGGATTTGTCCAAAGGACAGACAGGTATAGAGGTGCACAAGTTACTGTGACTTATAGACCTCATTGAAAAATCTCCGGCCCTGTCTTGTAATTCTGGACGGTAAACAATACAAAAATAGTACTAGATCAGGATGCACATTGCATGAATACTATATAAATAGTATTAGACCCCGTGTGTACAATGTATGAACAATACAGAAATAATACAAAAGTCCCAAATGAACAATGCATGAACAATACAAGAAACATTGATGTCGGGGGAAAAATTTGAACTTATAATCTATTTTTTTTACATTTTGGTGTTATACCATTGGGTTATCAAATGGTTGACATTATTTACTAGTATATTTATTTTTTGGGCCGAATGTGGAACACGTGCATGAGTACTGCAGACATGCATAATGAATTCACTACTGTGATGTGAACTCATTCAAATCATAAAAAGGCTGCAGCATACTCAAGAATAATGCACTAGTGATTCTTTTCCCCTTCAAAGCGTGTTTCTGTTCTCCATTTCAACCTGAAGCACACCTACGCTTACATTAATCAATGATGTTTTTTTTAATTTAGAAATAAACTCCTTTACTTGTTAGTGCTAACTAGATTAATATGGTTGAGAATTATTTTTTTCTGTTTTTATTTTTATAAAATGAACACACCACTCTCAGAAGAGTATACAGGTCCTTTTTAAATGTATCACATACTATCACCCTATGTATGGAAGGACTTGACACCTACTTTATATTGTGGATTTTATTTACTATATATTGAGTGGGAATTGGATTTCCAATATTTCATATAGGAATAAATTCTTAACTTGTAAAACTGGGCCAATATTGATATATGGTTGAGAATTATAAAAAATAAAATAAAAATGTTTAATATTTGATAATTTATTTCTATGCCGTACGAGGATGTGTTTTTCTTTTGAACCACATGCCTTGTGAAGTGTTGGAGAAAAAGTCATCAGACTCATCACCATATATATATATATATTCTCGAAATGCAAAACATAATATCTGTAATTTATAAATAATCATGATAAATATGAAAAACAGCCTCAACAGTAAAGCTTGGAATGCCAAAAATAAGAGATTAATTAATGAAGGGGAAACGACTTTTATAAGGAAAACATGACATCATACATAGTAATTAATTCTGTACGGCCCCATTTTTTATCTTGATTACATGCAAACGTGGCAAGATGAAGATATATAGTTACCACTTTGAATGAAACAAAATCTCGTCTTCCCAAAAGCGGAATGATGGTGAAAAGTTAGAAGGCAGGTAAAACAAGATCCACGGATAAATTTTGAAAAAGAGATGACATGTTTTTACTGATTATTTTAATATTTTAAATATGTTTTTTCATTCACTCAAAATATTTTCAACAAATTTTGTGGTAAAATTTATTTATTACTTAATTTTTGAGCTCACGAGAACTCACATGAGTTAACCGGGACTAATGGAGCTTGAGTGCACCTTGACTAGATAAGGTTGTCAGGCCACATGTAAGGCTATATGGTAAAGTTTCAATGCAAGTTCATATTGACAAAAACAGAAGAAGAAAAGAAATGAAATGAAAAGTGCAGAGTAAAAATTATATTGTATTAAAAATATAATTAATTTAAAAAAATTAAAATTTAAAATATAAGAAATTTTAAAGTTAAAAAAAATATTTTAGAAACATTGAAATTTTTACCTTAATTCAGAGCCGATGAAAGATCAAGAAGATACTTTACATTCTAAAAATACATTTTGGCAAAAAAAAAAAAAAAAAAAACGCTGGAAAGAAATAGAGACAAAAAACAAAAAAAAAAAACAAAAAATATCCTGTTCGCATAGAGCTGATGGCGGCCACTGAGGACTACTTCTGTCGCACATTTTGTGCCCCTGTCTTAAAGTCTGGAATTCACACTCTCCACGGGGAAGAAGTGCATAGATTCTTCATGTGTGTATATAATTATTCAGATTCTATTTATATATGCAGTTTGAAAATGGTGACATGTGTGCCTTGAACGGTTAATTTAATATACAAATAGATCAAATTAATCCACAGTAAAATTTGATTAAGCTTGGGCCCTTCTACCCATCTTCTTCATTTTTGTACTCATCTTTTTTTAAACCATTGGGCATTTTTTCAAAGTTTTTCTCTATTCAAATAAATTTATTTTAATTGTTGTTTGATCATTGAAATCAATAGTAATTCCGTCCACTCAAAAATCTTAAAGAGTTGTTGTTTATTCTGCTAATTAATTATCCATTGTTAATCTTTAATTAGTTGATTATTGTTTAAAGGTTTTAAGTAATTTAATTTAAATTAATTGTAACTATGAATAGTAGTCAGGAGTGGTGTTTATATCAATAAATTATTATGTCGTTTTTTTATTTAAATTTTGATAAAATTACCGTATACGAAAGAAAAGAATAACAAAATTTAACAATATATTATATATATCTCTGTCAACCTTGGTGCAAATTTGGACGGTGATTAACCAAGTTGGGAAGCATATATATATATCTCTGTCAACCTTGGTGCAAATTTGGACGGTGATTAACCAAGTTGGGAAGCGAGGGACCTAGTCGCAATTTTGTGTAACCAGTTATGGAGTTCTCACTAGAGCCACAGTCTAGAAACAAAGAAGTCTTCTCATGAGTCACATGTAAGGTCACTTCATTTTTCTCTTTCTCATTTTCTCTTCAACGCGTTATGTTAGGTTTGAAGATTCCTTAATCTTGTTTCAAAGCTGCTACTTTGACTCCCACTCGGCCCACTTCAAATAATAAACAATCAAAACAAAAGAATGGTTTGAAATGGTCAGCCAAACTTTCTTATGACCATGGACCATCAATCAACTAATCAAAATGCATGAACACATGTAATTAAATTATTAAACGACTTCCTTTGGCACATCTTCAGTCAAAGCTCCCCTAAAAAAAAAACCTTTAAAATCCTACCTCCCTCTCTCTCTCCCTCTCTCAATTCTTTATTCATTCCATGACCTTCGTGTCCCTAGCTAGACTCTTAGAAATGGAGAATATCACTGGCACTGGAATAGCGCCATTGTATTATGAGAGGCTTGTTGATGTCCTTGCTAAGGGTGAGGTGGAAGCAAGGCAATTGAAGGCACATCTAAATGAACTGATACCTTCCTTTGAGTTTTGCAAGGCATCACTAGAGAGAATACACTTTGCTCTCAATGAGGCTATTTCTATTGCCAAAGTAAGCATGCCGGAGAATTGTTTGCCTTCGGTGTGGCTTAACTCTACTAGCAGCCTGGACTCACCTTCAAGTGACAGCTCTGATCATAAGGATATGCCCCAAAAAAGGTGTGTATTATTATTATTTAAAATAAGATGAGAGATCCAGACTTATATATTTATATGATAATTGCATGCGTATATTATTATTGTAGGAAATCACTACCTAAACGGAGTAACAAGGTTAGGGTTAACCCAGGAACAATGGATGCCCCTCTTGATGATGGTCATAGTTGGAGAAAGTACGGTCAAAAGGACATACTTGGTGCAAAATATCCAAGGTTCAAAGTCATACTTCTTTAGTCATCAATTCAACCAATAATTTTGACTTCCAAAATCAACTTTAAATAATTCAAATCATTTTTTTTAATTGTTGTTTTATTTTATATGCAGAGCTTATTATAGATGTACTCACAGAATTACACAAGGATGCCTTGCAACAAAACAAGTGCAAAGATCAGACTCAGATCCCTCCATTTTTGATGTGATTTATAGAGGAGAACACTCTTGTTCGAAGAAGACAAAGCCAAAAGCTGCTTCTTCTTCTTCTCAAGAAAACAAGCAGGACTTCTTCAGTTTCAATACTGGAGTGAAGATTGAAGGGAATGAACATGAGCGCACGTCCTCTTCTGTCTGCTTCCCTTCATCTCAAGTACTCACTTGCTTGTCAAGCATGGACAACCATGTCATGGGTAATGACTGCTTCTCAGTTTCGCCATGCATTGACAATCATCAACAGACAAATGAGTCAGAGTTGAATGACATATTCTTCACTAGTATGACTTCTGCATCAAACTCTTCCGTTGTGGACATTCATGATTTCATGGACTACAACCCATTTGATCCAAAATTCTTCCATTGAGATTTTCATGCATGAAACTACTGATTTAGAAAGATGTTCTTGTTCTTTTTAAGCTTTTGTCTTTGTTGTTGTTTGAGGATTGAGGTATCTTAATTTAACTGTACGTAGCTTCTTCTTTTTGAGGAATGTAACTTGTAATATTAATTTGCTGCAAATAGTTTTTTTATTATATATATATATGATCAATTTTCAGCAATGTGCAACCCCTCACACCTAGTTTGTCCATATTTTTTTTCATCAAAAAGAAATATTTATGTTATGTAAAGTTGGGTTCAATTTTATATTCAATTGGTTATGTTTGGGTTGGAATTTTCTCAACCCTGTTGAGGTCCGGTTAATGTTGACAAAATTTGAAATAAAACCGAACAAATCCTGAACATTTCAAAATGTAAAATTTTTATTTATTTAATTATTAAAAATAATTAAACCATAGTTATTGTTATTTGATGTTTTCAAAAATAAATTATAATTGTAATTATGTTTCTTGATATTATTTAAAAAATAATAATCTTCTTATAAGCAATTTAAAATTATATTTAAGTGCCATGTTAAGCAAGAGATTTAGATAAAAAATAAATAAAAAAGCTTGAATGTTACTTCTCAATTTTTTTTTCCTAAGCATTGATCAGAGAGTTCTTTTATCATAGCAAATCTAGATCACCTTCAATTGATATTATTTATCTTTGGATTAAAATTAAACTAAAAAATAAAGCAAACCAAATGGTGAATACTCTACCTTAAAAGAGTAAAAGATGATTATCGATGAAGATGAACAAAAAACATAAAACGAACTTTACTTATTTAATTATTAAAAATAATTAAACCATAGTTATTGTTATTTGATGTTTTCAAAAATAAAATATAATTGTAATTATGTTTCTTGATATTATTTAAAAAATAATAATCTTCTTATAAGTAATTTAAAATTATATTTAAGTGCCATGTTAAGCAAGATATTTAGATAGAAAAAAAAAATAAAAAAGCTTGAATGTTACTTCTCAATTTTTTTTCCTAAGCATTGATCAGAGAGTTCTTTTATCATAGCAAATCTAGATCACCTTAAATTGATATTATTTAGCTTTGGATTAAAATTAAACTAAAAAATAAAGCGAACCAAATGGTGAATACTCTACCTTAAAAGAGTAGAAGATGATTATCAATGAAGATGAACAAAAAAACATAAAACACTAGAAAACCAATGCAATATATATATATACCAAAAAAAATACTTTATAGGATGTTCTGTCTAGACAAATTACGTTAATAGCCAAATTAGCGCATCTAAACAAAGACAAATTATAAATTATAATTATTAATACATTTAAAAAATGATGCTAGTATTTTTTTATATTAAACAAATTATTTATATTTATTAAAATAATTATTTATATGTACGCATGACAAACTATCAGAAAAAAATTTATACATATAAATATTAAATGTCACATCAATTATGTGTGGCTGTAATTTGTAAATAATATCTAAATTATCACAATATATTATTTCATTATAATATTTAAAATTTAAAATTTAAGAACATAAAATATACCATAATAGTTATATTTACCTGCTACTTTATTTGTTTGACTTAAAAAATATAATGAAAATAAATATGATAATTATATTTCAAATAAATATATATGCGTTGACTCCACTATGCGATCACCCTACTAGATAATTTATTTTTATTTCTGTTTTAGGTAAAATTTTAATATATATGAAAATTTCAAAATTTCAAAATTTTCATAAAATATATATGTTTTTTAAGATACCCTCAGTAATTTCTTTTATCCTTTATCTATTTATTTATTTATTATCATCTTTTTTTTTTTTTTTTAAGTCTCAGTCCTTTTGACATGTTATACTGCCGACCAGAGGGGACTTTATGTGGGGCTACCTTATTGAAACATCACTGTGAATGCACAAAAAATTAGCAGAAAGGTCCTCCAACCAGCTCTTTTCTGCAAGTCCTCTTTTCTTGGCATGATTCTGTTAGGTCACCATATCATATTTTTCTTCATGCACCATCTAATGGCAATGACTTCATCAAGGGAGATTGCCTTAAATAATTGGAAAATGATCTTGTTGTAAACGCATTAACAGTTTAGGACTAAATATTGTAGGTCAAGATTTTTTTTTTTTTGGCGACAAACGTCACGAAAGAAATAGACAGGTAGGGAGGTGCAGCAATTACTATAGTTTAACTATCTATAAAAATTTATTATGTAGGGTGAACTAACACACAAAAGAATGATGATATGCCACATATGCCCAAAATGATATATCATAAACATAACCTCATAATTGTAAATCTCCCTTTAATTGGCATGCAACTGTTCTAAAAGAAATGAAGAATATTGCTCCTCTCATGATCTAATAAACATTAAATAAACAGTACCATATTACTGTAGTATTATACAATGTTTGCACAGTATTACACAGTATCTAAGGCAAGGGCTTTTTCATTCTTGGATTACACATTCACCCGTGGTTCTCTAGGTCGAGATATAAAGGCGACATCAAACAAAGATAAAGCTAAGGAAATGATTTTCCCATCCCAGAAAGAGATATTGATCTTGATTTTGCCATACATAGCACAGACTATAACCAAGTAGGAGAGTATATTTATTACTTAGATATGCAGTAGCTGCAGCTTTCAATGAATTCCCAACCTCTTCATGCATTTGATACTGTCATCTAATATTTGTTCCATTTCATATTTGTATCTGAATCCAAAATCTTCCAGCTTCCTTGAAGTGTATTTGATGATTCTCTCTGGATTTTCATCTTCAACTCTAAATAAAATAACATCTTTAATTATAAAGATTAGTAGTTAACCTCTAAATGTTAAGAGAAAGGAATATTAGTAAAATTATGAACTTTGTTAACTTACCCTATAACCACTTCCCCTCTGGGAATGCTTGCATGCGAAGTGTTGAGCAATGTCAAAGGATAACAATTTGCACATAAGAACCTACCAGCCATAGAAGGTTTCTCCATGCAAAAGATATGAGCTTCGCAGACATCATCAACGTGAACCAAAGGTTCTGATCCTAACAATCCTTGTAGAAACTCTAGTTGTCTGTAACACTGTTCTTCACGGTGCTACAATGTTTTTTACACTAAGAGGCATGTATGGTAGTAGCGTGTCACCTCCAACCAGGCCACAAGCTAAGTTTACAACCTCCATTCCTTCTTTCTCCTTCAAATTGTTATAACTCAAGGCCTCTTTCTCAGCCAATGTTTTTGAGGATGTGTAAGCCTGATGATCATTTTACAATGCATGAGTTTATTCACTGTTATTAGCAATGAAAATTAAAGATATATATAGATAGGTTAGTGACCTTCTCATGATCCTCACAGTGAGAGAATGAGAGGTTAAGAGGTGTCCAGCAAGACTCATCAATGGTGTGGTTGAAGCCAGCGCCATCTTCTTTGAGAGGAGATGAGGCTGTGACTGAGCCTGTGTAAATGACTCGCCTCACAGACCCTGAAAGTTCGCATAACTTCAAGATGTTCCTCACTCCGGCAACTGCTGCTTCTGTTATATTTTGGTACTGAGAACAACGTAAAATTTGATCAAATTACAAGTTAACTTTTGTTTTCAAATAGACATAGATATTATTCCCAGTCCCCTTCTGTTCTTATATGCAAGAATTTGAATGCACACGTACAAGCAGACCATTCATGACTTTTCCTTGTCGTTTTCAAAATCAATTGATCAAAGTGACCAACCTTTCTCTTGTTAAAAAGAAAGCATGATCATATTCGAAGTATACAATGAACAAAGAAAAGGTGAAGCCTTGGAACTGTGAGGATTATGCTCGAAAGGGCTGACCACCAAGAAAACAAACTCACAGCCTTGTATTGCTGCCTCAAAACCATCTGGCTCATATATATCAGCTTCAAACAGGACGAGACTGCTGTCTGCTCCTTCCAACCTCTTCAACAATATCCGCATTACGCATATTTTTATTTCTGGAAATTACCAGAAAACTCCCAAAGTTTGCAATATGTACAAAAAAAAACCCCACAAATTTGCATATCCTAAAAACCCCATCATTTTGAATTGAAAGAATTTTAAACCCCCCAGGGCTATAACGTTGATTGACGGAGTTAACTTTGAATTTATATGACGAAATTGCCCTTACGTGGGAAGTTGTGGCATTTGCGATGTGGTTTGACTATAATGCCCTTGTGTGCAATGATGTTTCCGCTTTTAGAGGAAGCGGTTTATTTTTATTTGTTTAATCCCGAGAGAACACCATTACTGGCACCGGTTATTTCTTATTATCGCCTCTTCATCGCCCGGGCATCTTGCTATTATTGGTTGTTCAGCAGTGTTTCGAAGGAGAACTCCCGCTCTAGTCTTTGACATTTCATCAGTTTTCAAACCAAGGTATTGAGGCGACGAAGTTGTGCGGTTTTTCTTTTGTTTTTCGCCATTTTGTTTGTAAAGTATCATCTCTGTTTTTTTTGGTCGTACGTTTTCATGGTTTCATTTATTGGATGATATTGTAGTTTGCAGCGAGATTTTTCGACTAGGGTTTTGTTTGTCTGTGCACAGTATCGAAAGCGAGAGTGTTGTGGTGAAGGAGATTTTTTGATGGTTATGCAAACTCATTTTGTTTTCAAATGTTTATAATGTATGTTTTCCCTTTAATTTGATATGGGTTTGAATTGTGTTTAAAAGTATCAGTGTAATGGTTGGATTTTGTGTGGAATAAATGTCGTTTGCGTTTAACAAGTTTGGTTTCCGTTTAAGTATCGAGGTTTGTTTTTAACAAATGAGGTTTCTATTTAACAAAAAATGTTTCTGTTTAATACATAGAGTTATTGTTTAATAAATGACTCTAAACGGATGTATTGTTCTTCTTGTAGGGTTTTGGTCATGGCAGTCAACCTAGTTAACGGTCGATGCTACTTGACACCGGTTGTCCAGACTTTGAATGAATTGAAAGTTCACATGATTGGATGACACTTGGAGATCACCAGAAGGACACCGTTCGCGGCTTTGACTGAGATTGAAGCCGTCCTCCAAGAGAGAGCCCTCCTTGATTCTCTGCTGCAGAGGTTCGATGACCGCAGCAACAAATTCAGGATCGGGGCCAGCCTCGTGAGTTTCAGGCCTCAAGATGTGGGTCTCATCCTCGTTCTACGCTGTGATGGGAACGCAGTAGTATTCCATAAGAAGAAAACACAGTCGGCGTTCGAGCTGAGGTATTTTTCAAGATCTTACGAGAGAAATAGAGACTCCATCAAGAGAACACTTAAGCGGATAGTTCGCGAGAGGGGGGAAGAGGAGAATTTTGTAAAGCTCCTCATGGTGTACCTCATGGGTACTATCCTCTTCCCAAACACTTCCTGTTCTATTCCTGTTTAGATCGTTGACTACGTCGACGACTTACCGGCCATGGGGCGATATACATGGGCGCAAGCGACCCACAAGTGGCTAATGGAGGACGTTCCACAAGCGGCCGCTAGAGTGAAAGCTTGATGCGCCGGGAACAAGACCAATACGGGGTACGTCAAAGGGTGCTCGGTTGCGTTGACCACCTGGTTCTATGAGCTCATGATCGGCACCGGCAAGAAGTTGCATTTTGGCAAGACCCCAAGGATCCTGTGCTACAGTGAAAACAGCTACCGGAAGCAAGTGTCGGCAGGAACTTTATTTTCATCACTTGAAGGAAAATAGGTAATGAATCTATGTAAGTTTAGTTTTTGTCGTTTAAATATATGTTTTTGTGTTTGACAAACGGTTTTAGTGTTTAACTTTAATAATTTGTATTTAAACAATTTTGTTACTTTTTAAATTATTTTGTTAACGTGTAACATCATATGTTTATTGTTTAAAAATATTGGATTTTTAACAATTGTTAGTTTCCCGAACTGGTCGCCGCGAACCCGGACGAAGAAATATTTGTTGGGGTCACCCGTCGCGGAGCTGCCACCGGCCACGGAGGTGATATTGTTCCCGGTCCCGCTCCCTTTCCGCTGGCGAGCAAGACTCCCGCTCCGCCTGCGAGAAAGAGAGATGATCGGCCAACATCGTCAAAGCGCGTTCGACGCCGATCACCCCCGACAGTAACAGGCGACAACCTGACTAGACGTCTATTGCAGGTGTGCGAGATAATGACGCAAGAGTCTCCCCGTCTTGTTACTCACGTGGACTCTCTGGAGGCACGTTCGCAGGCTAAGACGACGTCGCTCCCTCCGGCGGCTGACTATGATACCATCTCCGGTAGCCCCGATGGTTCGGACGCTGCCCTGGCGTTTGCCAAAGATGACGTTCTTGCGAGAGCATTTGAAAAGAGTCCCGCATAGGAAAAGGCTTGCGTGGAGGAATTCAACGATGTCTCTCCCTTCGTCGGCTGACGTCGAGGTAACAGAAGTACCAACTGCTGTCGAACTAACAATGGCAGAGGCTCAGCCAACTTTAGCTCTGAACGCGCCATTGGAAAAAAGGACATGCAGTGGTTCCGTCGGCGGCAGTGGATGTGTCTCGGCCTGATGATGCGACTGCCGATGTCCAGAGGGTAATTGAATCCCTTGTCAGTGAACTCCCTGTGTTGGAGGCACCGGCATCGGCATACGACAGTTGTGCGTCGAAGGCAGACACAATCCTGCCCATAGTGGAACTGGAAGTGAATAAAGACTATGTGGCATTTCCAAAGTCGACTCAGTCTACATTGCCACCTGAATCGAATATAGACGTTGTGGCCTTACCAGCACCATCATCGATTAAAGACTCTGTGGCAGTACCGGAGTTGAATAAAGAGGCTGCTAAGGAAGGGCAAAGAGACGTCAGCCAGATTGATGACGCGCAGAAAAAATTTGTTCCGAAGAAGAAAAAATATGCCGGAATGTCGCCTCTCGACCAATTTCGAAGAGAAGATAATAAGAATCTTTCTCAACTGTGTTATGGACTCGTAAGTATTATATATTTATGTTATCACTTAAATATATATAATTCCCTTTTAAATTTTGTTGTTAATATTTAAAGTTTTGTGCATTCAGTTTAACTTTGTACGTTAGTGTTTAACTATTTTAGTTTCCACTTAATTATGAAGTTTATTGTTTAAATAATCATGTTACTATTTGACATCAGGACTGTCGTATGGAGGACTGAGGCAGTTCAGACTACATGAGAGGTCATGTTCACGTTGGTGGAGGGTAAGGAGACGGTGACAGACGATGTCGTCGACGCCTTCGTCTGCATCATTTAGAAGACGCTGAAGCTTCAACCGTATCCTTATAAGAAGCGTGCTTCCATTACCCGTCCACTTGCACTATTCTTCTCCCAAACGAACGACACGGCTGAAGACACTCTCCGCATGATAGACGATGCTGCGCGGAACATCCACGAATTCGACATCGTAATCATGCCTATAATTTTGCATGAATATTTCCATCTCCTCGTTCTGGACAACATAACACAAGAGTACAGGCACTACTCCTCCTCCCAGAGCGAGGAATACGACAGAGATGCCAACGATATGGTAAGTTCTCGTGTAACTATAATAGAAATATCGTACTTCCTATTTATCCATGTTAACTTTAAAATTTATTTGTTTACAGTGGAAACTATTCGATAATTGCGTCGAGATGGAACTTGGCGAGGCGGCGATGTCCTCGTACCCTCTCATTCACTACAGGAGCACTCCAAGACAAAAACGAGGAAGTGTCGATTGCTCAGTGTATGTGATGCGGTTCATTGAGCAACTTCTTGCTTATGAAAAGCTACGGGTACTGCAAACGGACGTCCCATACTTACGACTGAAGTACGCCGCACGCATACTTTTGGATGGGATGGCAGCCGGCGTTAGTGACAAAGGCGAGATGAGTTCGATAGCCAATGCTGTATAAAGTTCTTTGTTAATTTTAATGTAAACTTTGTAACATACATTCTTTTGTAATAACTTCTGAAATTTGTTCGTGTCAATATCATTGTTTCCATATAATAAAGATCAGCTCCCTTTATACTTTGTAGTCTCTATTTAACTTTCATTTTTACCGTTTAAACTATATTGTTATTGCTTACATTTCACGTTTCCGTTTAACTATCATTGTTTCTTGTTATTTTAAAACTATACTGTGTGACTTTAACTGTTTATGTTTAAATATCAATGTCTTTATTTAAATAACTAAGTCTCTGTATGTATCATAAACAGAGATTCACAATTAAATAAGTATTTTCTTTTTCAAATATGAAATTATATGTATGTATGATCGTTGATGTTTACATATGACCGTTTAATTTTAAATTTACATCGATTATGACCGGGCGCGTGCCAGCGCCTGCGCCGTAACTTGCAGACCTCGGATGTTTGACTTCTGCAATACCAAGAGAGGACCCTTCTTGATTTCCTGTTGCAACAATATTCGACTTACGCCTGAACTCACGGACCTCACAGTATTTTGCAGCTTCATCTTCGTCTTCTGCAACGATGTTCGACTTCTGCAATGCCTTCACAGAATGACTTCGAGCTCACAGTATTTTGCAGCTTCATCTTCGTTTTCAAACAATTGATGGGACAACTAATCGAGCCAGGAGATCCATGGGACAGCGACACATCCATCCCGGTGTAATTGGAAGATTCATGGAAATCAGAGGCAAAGAAGGTGGTTGTTAAACTTGTAAAAATGAATTCATTTTTACAAGTTGAACAACCACTTGCTTTGCCTCTGATTTCCATGAATCTTCCAAAGTGAGACCAAGCCTAAACCATAGACCTAATTTATTCTGGCGATCAAGTTGTCTTGGTTCTTGAATTCTGGAGATACATTAATTGAGTTTGACTGAGATTTTGAGGGGTCGATCAATTTTGAATGGAGAACTCGGCTTTCGAAGTACATTAATTGACTTTGCAGCGTGATTTTTCAGTTAGGGTTTCCTTTACGCAATCTCTATTTTAATATAATAAAGACCGGCTCCCTTTATACTTAGCAGTCTCTATTTAACTTTCTTACCTATCGTTTAAACACTATAGTTAATATTTACAATTCAATGTTTCCTTTTAACTAGCAGTGTCGCCCGTTATTTTCAAAGCTATCATGTTTAACATTAATTTATTTACAAAAAATGCGTGAGTTTGTAACGAGTATGCATGGGAAGTCGTGCGCGTACGACGTGGTTTGACTACAATAGCAATTGTAATAATTTCTCTGTTTTGGGAGGAACTCAGGGTTTAGCTGAGGGTATTCAGAAGAGGCAATAAGCTCTCCATTTTTGAATTTTTCATCTGTCACTGCAGAAATCATTGTCTCCAAGGAGAAGTTATGGCTTTAAACCTAGTTAATGGGCGATGCTACTTGACACCGGTGGTGGAGACGATGGCTGAATTAAAAGTTCACATGACCGGATGCCATTGGGAACTTATACGAAGGACACCGTTCGCTATATTTACTGAGGTGGAAGCGCTATTGCAAGAGAGGGCCCTTCTAGATTTCCTGTTGCAAATGTACGATAACAGCACTAATAAATTCAGGATCAGGACAAGCCTGCTGAGTTTCATGCCTAAAGATGTCGTCCTCGTTCTTGGTCTGCATTGCGATGGAGACGCAGTCGTCTTTGAGAAGAAGAAATCGCGCACATCTTTCTAGGAGAGGTATTTCTCGAAAACGTACGAAGGACACACAGACTCCATCAGGAGAACTCTTGAGCAACTTGTCCGGCAGAGGGGAGAAGAAGAAAATTTCGTCAAACTCCTGATGGTGTACCTTATGGGCACAATCCTCTTCCCAAATATGTCATGCTTGGTTCCAAATTGGATCGTCGATTACGTTGACGATCTACCTGGCATGGGCCGATACGCTTGGGCGCAGGCGACGCACAAGTGGCTTATGGATGACGTCGCACAAGCTGCAGCACGAGTGCATGCAAGATGCGCCGGAAAGAAGATCCAGACGGGGTACATTAAGGGTTGCTCGGTCGCACTGAACATTTGGTTTTACGAGCTCACAGGATGCGGAAACAAATTCAATTATGGCAAGACACCAAGGATGCTGTGTTACGGTGAAGGTCGCGACTGGAAACAAGCGTCGATAGAAACCATCTTGTCATCTCTCGAGGGAAAGGAGGTAAAACTAGCCATCACTGTTTAACATTTGTTGCACTCGTTTAATAATTCTTGTCCTTGATTACAAATTATATTTATCGTTTAACAATAGACATTACCGTTCACCTTTATCTATTAGCTTTTAAATATAATATTTACAATTTAACTATATTACGTATATGTCTACCAAGCATATGTTATTGTTTCATTTTTGTAATCTTGCTTATATTGTGGTACTTACGTATGTTAGTTTCATGAGCTGGTCCCCGCGAATGCGGATGAAGATATATTTGTTGGGGCCGCCGGTCTGAGAATGCAATATGAGAGTCCAATCTTTTCCGAGCGCGCTGGATGCCATTCCCCTGGTACCAGCCCAAAGCGCGCACATATTCCTCTGTGCCGGAGGAGTCTCCCCCTAAATCACCAGACGCCAACTCCCCCCTCGACGTCAAAAGATCCCTCATTCGCGGTAGCTGCCTCGACGGCACAAAGCGTCGATGTCACCGCATGTCTGCTGCAGGCGTGCCAGATATTGACAACCGAATTCCCTCGACTTGTTACTCGGGTTAAGACAATGGAAGGACGGTCACAATTAAATGCGTCGTCCACACAAACAAATGACGTACCCGGCGCGGACGCTACTAGCAAAAGGCCACATGCAGTGGAGGCATCACCGGCGAATGCCGAGGCCGTTAGTGAGATGAACTCGGAGTTTGACGACGACGAGGTCATTGGGGTCTCCATTCGAAGAATGTCACGTTTGAAGAAATGTGCGAAAACAACGAAAAGAACAAAGCGTCTCTCTCCGCAGGCTTCCGATGAGACAATAGCAGCATCGAAGATACACAATAGCGGCAAAGAACAATACCAACAAGTACGGCACGACTTCATCCCGGAGAAAAAAAAATACTTCGGACATTCGCGGCTCGACATACTCGAGCAAGAGTTGATAACGATCTCCCTCAACTGCCATATCGACAAGTATATATGAAGTGTTTGAGTTAATGTTTAACGTTTTACTTTACCATTTACCTTTTGATGTCTCCGTTTAGCAATTAGTGGAATCAGTTAATTTTTGACGTTAATAAGTAAGATTTTCTCTTACCATTTAATTACGTTTGAATTTGTTTAACTATATTGTTATCGTTTAACCTCAATACTGTCGTCTAGAGGAATGCTTGTGTCAGCACCACACGAAAAAATCTATTCACTCTGCTTGAAGGAAAGGAAATGGTGACAGACGATGTGATGGACGCGTTCGTATGCATAATTTAGAAGTCCCTGAGGAGAGTACCATATCCGTATAAGAAGCACACCTCCATCACACGACCATTGGCACTGTTTATGCCTAAGCAGCCTGACATGTGTGACACGATGATCGCTATGATCCGAGATGCCGCGCGTAACCTGCGTAAAGTTGACATAGTCATCCTCCCGATAATCATGAAGGAGCGCTTCCATTTGGTGGTTCTTGACAATGAAAAACAAGAATATAGGCATTATTCCTCTTGCCGAAGTGACGTCTACGACATAGACGCGTTTAAAATGGTCAGTTCCTTCATAAATAAAGTTCCATAATTAGTACTTTATTAACTGGCCAACTAACATCAACTTGTATATTTGAACAGAGGAGACTATTTGACTATTGCGTGGATATGGAGTTGGCCGAGGCAGTGACTCTACTATACCCGCTAATTCACAATAGAGAAAGGAGAGTTCGGAAATGAGGAAGTGTCGATTGTGCCGTTTACGTCATGCGGTTTATCGAATAAATACTTGAAGGTGAAAAGCTACGGCTACCGCAAAAGCATGTCCCTTACTTAAGATTAAAGTATGTTACCCGCATACTTATCGAAGGGCGCCGATCCGGTATCATAGAGAAAGGAGAGTCTTCAACTGGGGGGAGGGAACCCGACTTGAGTTATTGTTTTGAATTGTCTCTGTGTAACAATGTACATTATCTATTTAAATTATATAGCCTTCGTGTAAATATCATTGTTTCCATATAATGAAGATTGGCTCCCTTTATATTTGGTAGTCACCATTTAACTTTCATTGTTATCATTTAAGAATTATTATTACTATTTACAATTCAATATTTCTGTTTAACTAGCGTTGAAGGGTGAATTTATTTACGATAAATGCGAGAGTTTGTAACGAGCGTGTATAGGTAGTCGTGTGCGTGCGACGTGGTTTGACGACAACGACCATTGCAATAATATCTCCGTTTTCGCCTTCTATTGGGGTATTCCGAGGAGGCAATAATCTCTCTATTTTTGAATTTTTCATCTCTAACTGCAAAAATCATTATCTCGAAGGACAAGTTATGGCTTCAAAACTAGTTAATGGGCGATGCTACTTGACACCAGTGGTGGAGACGATGGTTGAATTGAAAGTTCACATGAGCAGACGCCACTGGGAACTTATACGGAGGACGCCGTTCGCAGCATTCACTGAGTTGAAAGCGCTATTCCAAGTGAGGGCCCTTCTTGATTTTCTGTTGCAAAGGTACGATGCCATTACCAATAAATTCAGGATCGAGACAAGCCTACTGAGTTTCAGGCCTGAAGATGTCGCCCTCGTTCTTGGTCTGCGTTGAGATGGAGGCATAGTCGTCTTTGAGAAGAAGAAATCGCGCACATATTTCTAGGAGAGGTATTTCTCGAAAACGTACGAGAGACACATAGACTCCATCAAGAGAACTCTTGAGCAACATGTCCGCCAGAGGGGAGAAGAAGAAAATTTTGTCAAACTCCTGATGATGTACATCATGGGTATAGTCCTCTTCCTAAATACGTCATGCTCGGTTCCAAATTGGATCATCGATTACGTCGATGATCTACCTGGCATGGGCCGATACACTTGGATGCAGGCGACGCACAAGTGGCTTATGGATGACATCCCACAAGCTGCAGCACGAGTGCATGCAAGATGCGCTGGAAAGAAGATCCAGACGTGGTTTATTAAGGGTTGCTAAGTTGCACTGAGCATTTGGTTTTACTAGCTCACAGGTTGCGGAAACAAAGTCAGTTCTGGCAAGACACCAAGGATGCTGTGTTACAGTGAAGGTCGCAACCTGAAACAAGCGTCGATAGAAACCATCTTGTCATCTCTCGAGGAAAATGAGGTAAAAATAGCCATCACCGTTTAACAATTGTTATTATCGTTTAACAATTATGATACCTGCGTAATATGGTTCATTATCATTTAAAAACAGACAAAGTCGTTCACCTAAAGATTTTACCGTTTAAACATCGCATTTACCGTTTAACCATAATAGTTACATGTTTAAATAAACTATGTTACTGTTCCTATTGTGTCGTCTCGCTGAACTCGTGGTCCTTACGTATGTTAGTTTCATAAGCTGATTACCAAGATCGCGGATGAAGATATGTTTGTTTGGGCCGCCCCCCGGCAAATGCGAGATGAAAGTCCAATCTTTTCCGACCGCACTGGATGCATTTCTCCTAGTACCACCCCATCGCGTGCACACAGTCCACCAAGAAGACGGACTCCCCCCCCCCTAAACAGTAAGACGCCAACTCCCCCCTTGACTTCAAATGATCCCTCGACCGCGGCAGCCGCCCCGACGGCACAAAGCGACGATTTCACCGCACGTCTACTGCAAGCGTGCCAGATATTGACAACTGAGTTCCCTCGGCTTGCTGCTCGGGTTTAGGCAATGGAATGACGAGTAGAATCGAATACGCCATCCATACAAACACATGAAGTACCCAGAACAGATGCAGCGGAGGTAGCCATTTACAATGCTGACGCCGTCAGTGGGATGAATTCAGAAAATAACGACGACGAAGTCATTGGGATCGCCATGCGAAGAATGTCACATTTGAAGAGACATGCGAAAAGAAACAAAAGAACAAAGCGTCTCTCTCCGCACGTTTCCGATGAGACAATAGCAGTGTCAAAGGTAGACAATAGCGCCAACAAGCAATCCGTAGACGTCTCTATCAAAGGCAGACAATAACAGTGTCGCACGTCTCCGTTTAGAAACTACTCGTTTCCTTTACTTTTATATGTTAACCTTTAACTATTTATATTACCATTCAAGTGTTTTTGTCTTTGTTTAACTTTGTTTATTATCCATTTCAGAAAGACATTTTCTGTTTAATTATTGACATCTCTATTAATTCATAACTGATTACATATCAAACATGTGTGTATTTACATATCAAAGCTACCATTTAATAAATAAAGGTAGTCTTTATTTACAATGCCTAGTCTGACGGCAAGCTTGCACCGTAACTCGCGGTCCTCGGATGCTCGACTTCTGCCTTCGCAGAATGACCCGGGGACCCGTTGGAGACATCCACCCAGTATAATCGTTCGAGTCTTGGAAATCAAAGGCATCGGAGGTGGCTGTTCAACTTGCAAATCAAATTTATGTTTCCAAGTTGAATAGCCACATCCCGTGTCTCTTGTTTCGAAGACTTCAATAATTATACCGGGGATGGATGTGTCCCACGGGTCTCCTGGTCATTCAGATGTCCCATCATTCAGATGCCCTCGCAGCCTGCACACGGACTTCTTCAAGCTCACAGTATTTCATTGCGTCCATTCGCAGTGCAAACGTTGGAACCTTGGAAACCAGAGCCTTAGCATGGGGTTGTTCATCTAAACTCGAAGGCAATTTAAAGGATCTACATGGCTTCTTGAATTCTGAACATACATTAATTGTCTTTGAATGAGAATTTGAAGGGTCGACCAGTTTTGAATAAGAATTTGAAGGGCCGACCAATTCTTGAATTCTGGACATTGGTTTAAGATGCAGAGTTTGTGTACTAATAGACTCTAACTATCTACGTCATCCTTCAATATTAACTGTTTCTGTTTAAGTTCTACTGTCGCCGTTTAACTATAAATGTTTCCGTTTAACAACAGTTGTATATATTTAAATAAAGATGTTTATATTTGAATATGACAGTTTATGTTTAATGTCAACCATGGACACGTAAATAAGTTTGTTTTTGTTAAAATAGGTTTTTATTTACAATGCCTAGTCGGCGATAGTTTCATTACAAGACCTACGATTATGGCCGGACGTGTGGCAGCCGCTGCACCGTAACTCGCGACCTCGGACGCTTGCGACTCGATCCTCTTCCGTCTCGGACGCCCAGGTTGCCTTCTCGTAACAGGCGGACGCAAATGGAGTTCTCGGTTGTCGTCTGTAGGCTTGTCATCTTCTGGTATGGGGAAAATAGCTTCCCTATACGCCAATTTGTACGTCTCGACGGTGAAGTAGCCGCTAATAAATTGATGAACGTTGGTGTTTGTCTGCAATATTGCAAAGCAAGCGTGTGTGCACGGGATGCTATAAATTTTCCACCTGCGGCATGAGCATGTTCGAAACGATAGATCTACGGAGTTGCTGCAGTGGTCAATGACTTCATAATGATCATCGACACAACGACCAACATAAAGATTTTGGCTTCCAGCAACAAGATCCTATACCTTTTTATGTATATCGGGGCATAAGTAGGTCTCCCATTTGTTCGCTTGCTCGCGACGGGTGCATATCATACGCATTAATTTGAACCTGTATAAGTACACAATAAAACTGTTTGTCAAACTAGGCGAAACAAACATATTTAAACAGAGACAAATAACGATACACAGTACAATACTATATTAAACGAAGAACATTATATTTAAACATAAACATAATTAGTTAAATGAAAATTGATACATTTACTTTGGAAAAACGGTAGCTAAACAGAAAAACGTACACGTAAACGGTAACAAAACATATATAAAGAGAAAAAAAGATATTTCATCAGAAAGAATAGCAAACATTGTTTTACCGTATGGAGTCGACCATTTTCGTAATCGGTAAATGGCGAGCTTCTTTGATCCACGCATTGAAGGACTCTGCGATATTTGAATACATCTTGCCCCAACGTTAACCTTTGAACAAATAATTACACCAATTTGACATATCTGACTTTTCAAGCAACCAGCGATACGCTTCTTGTGATGTGGCATGCAGTTCACTCATCGTATCATCAAAATCTTTAGATGTTGAAGCCCACGCAATACGAAAGCATATGGACCAGCAGTCCTCCCTCAATGCCTTCCTAAGTCTGGCATTGGCTTTCATAAAATTGGCCTCCAAGTGGCGAAGGCAGTATGCGTGAGGGGAAGACGGGAAGGCCCTTACAATGGCGTTGACAAGGCCCTTAGACCTGTCCGAGACAAATGTAATGATCTTTTCGTAATCTTCGTCATCGTATAATGCATCACCTAACTTGGAAATGAACCACGTCCAATTCGCATATGTCTCTTTGTTGACAATACCGAAGGCCACGTGGAAAAAACTATTGTTTCCATCTTTGCTTGTGGCACCCAAAAGCGTACCCCGATATTTTCCAAGAAGTTGGGTACCATCGACAAATAGTAGCGGCCTGCAACCCTACTTGAATCCCATGATACACGCACATAACGAAAAGAATGCACGTTTAAAGCACTCACCGTCTCTTTCCACAATCGCAATGCTGCCGGGATTTGTCTCAGCCACCTTATCCACGTACCACAGTAACAAATCGTAGCTGGAGATGTCGCTGCCGTCAAGGATCACCCGGGCACACTCTTTACCCAACCAAACTTGCTTGTATGGAATGTTGACACCATGTTCCCGTAACATGTCCTTCTGAATGTCGACGGGCCTGTACAAGGGCTGGTCTTTGAGCTTCTGAATCACGCGTGCGCTTACCCATTTTTTAGACGCTTTCGGATGCGACACCGAGCCGATTCCACCACCACAAGTGTGTGATGCGTGCATTGTCTTGATTATGAAAGTATTTTTATTGTACTCCTTTGATGCATGAAGGCGCCAGTCACGACCAACGGCCGCGCATTGAACAGTTACCCTGTGTTTTTCATTCTTTATGAATTTGAAGTCAAAATTCCGCTTGATTGCAAAATTCTGAAGTGTGTCTCTGAAATGTTCAACGTCTACAAAACGCTGTCCGATATCCAATGACAACACTTCAGATTGATCCGAGGAAGATGGAAGGGCTGCCATATCATTAGGGTCGCCATGCGATGGAACAGATGCGCTGGCAGAATCAGAATTCCTGCCGACACTTCAATTTACGCGGGGAAAATCAGTTAGATAATCCGAAAATAAACAATGTCAAACGGAAACATATATATTCAAACAAAAAAATATTATGTTAAATAGAAACAAAATAAGTTAAACGTAAAATTAACTAAACAGAAACTGGGGTGGGAACGATAACAATGCAAAATTTATTTGTTTTAAATGGGAACTTATTTTTTTAAACGTATCATGGAATAATTAAACGAAAATGATAATAATTAAGCAAAAATTGTAATAATTGAACGCAAACTATAATAATTAAACGGAAACATATAATTATAAGAATCAAGATAAAGGATAAGAACTTTACAATGACAAGAATTCGTTTTGACTATGATGCGACAATGGCACATCATCTGTCTCCACGATGAGATCGACTGCAGCGCATTTGAAGAGGGAGTACACATGACACGTGCGCTGGAAGTCAACCTCATTTTCTATTGGACAAATCGTTTTATGACCATCGGGTGTGATAAACTTCACCCTAACATGGGAAACATCAATACCCCATCGCTCACATATCTCCGCTAAGATTGAATCCCAACAAGTCTGTGCCGTGAACACTAGCACTCGTCCCTCCCCGTTGTATCTTGCAATTCCACAAAAACTCTCCATAATAAACCTGCATATAAATATAAATTCTAACTCTCTCTTCAAGGATGATTAAGGTGAGGGAAACGAAGACAGTCTCACCTTATCGGCCAACCTATAATAGAGTTCAAAGAATGCAACAGATTTTTACTTTCTGGCAGGATGAGTCATCCAAACTTTGTTACAGGAAAAACAACGCAAGAAGGTAAACAAAATCATATAAAAAAGATACTGATATGACTGGGCGGGTTTTTTCCCACCATTTACAAGGGTAAACAAGGAATTCCACAATATGGACCCTGTCCAAGTGAACGACAGGGGGCAAAAAGGAAGTTAAACCCTAACTAAAGGGGTTTATGGGATATTACAAACTTGCAGGGGCTGTTCGGGAAGTTTGGAAATTCCGGAGGGGTAAACAGTAATTTTCCCCTTTTATTTTTAGAGGTATATTAGTAGAGGGGTTTTTAAAAAAATCCTCTATAATTGTGCATTTAATTTTCTTTATAAATATATAAAGGGGTTTAGAAAACTCCCTCTAATTTTTAATTAATAAAAAAACACTCACTTGCAAACAAACTCTCCATGTTGAGGTTTAAGAGTGATTAGAGGGTGCTGAAGACACAAGGTTGCTGTGTGGTTCCTGGAGAGCTATGAAGATAAATGATGGTGCGCAAACTGGGAAGCTGGTCAATGATGCAGTAACAAGCTCGAGAATTACATTCAATAAGTGTCTATCTTGGTGTAAATATTTGTATTACTTTCTATTATGCTTTTACTGTAAGATTGATGTATGTTTGCATTATGTGTCTGAATGTTCTGGTTGTATGAATTGTGATGCCTTTTGGCATGCACATCATGTGTTTGCTTATATGCTTAGTTCATCTATGAATGAGATGAGGAGCTTTTCTGGTTGAATTTTACATCTGTTCTTCTTCTATATTGTTCAGTGAGGCTGAGTGTTTGAATTGTGAGTGTATCTATATCCATTCGATCCTATCACTCCACTCACTCACAAATAACTATTAATGGTAATTAGTAATTTTTTAGACAAACTAATGTCTATCTTTACTCACTCACAATTTCTTCTCATTTCTAACCAAAAGCAAGATAAATGTTCATTAATAAAAAAAACATAGGTTTTCCGATCATAAGAACAAAAAATAAAAAGTTGAAAATCAACCAAACATTTAAAACACAAATACTTATCGAAGTTGGTGATGTTTAGGTGCCGAACCGCGATTCCTCCGCTTCTTGTTCGCCCTCTGATTCCAGCCCACAAGACATACTTATCCCTACCATTGCCACCACGGGAGGGCAATTGTGAGGCAACGCCTTTAGAGGCACAACTTTAAAATCGATAATCATAATTTTGCTAAAGAAATGAAAATGGACCTAAACCCATTTTTACATCCATCATAGCTTATATAAGTTAGAATTTTGTACAGATTTTTCCAAATTGTAAAACATCAACAAAGCAGGGCTTAAAAAAAAAAAAAAAAAAAATCAAAAGGGTCAAACCTCTTCAAACCCAAACCCAAATACAACAAAACAAAATTCCCCAAAAACCCACCCAAACCAAACCCATGCTTCTCCGCTTCTCTCCTCGATCCATCCTCACACCTCCCCCGCGCCACCTATTCTCCTTCTTCGGCCACCACCCCCCATCCCCTCCGATGAAGACGAAGATAATCCCCACCCCTCCTCCCGTCGCCGTCAAACCCTCCTCTCCGATGTAGACCAAATCTTCTCCATTCTCTAACAAGACAGTCTCAGCAGTCTCAGCTTCAAAGCCCGCACTGCCCTCAATGATCTCTGGCCAAATCTCACCACTGTCCTTGTCCACATGGTCCTCCGCCTCATCCACTCCTCCATGACCACCACCAACAAATCCCGATCCGCCAAACTCGCCTTCAAATTCTTCGCTTGGGCTTCCGATCAACCCCACTACTCCCACCCCGCCCACATCTACAATCTAACCATGAAGATCTTTGCCAACACCGACGAGCTCAAGAACATCTTCTCTAATAAAAGTGTAACGCAATGAGTGTGTGTGTGATTGTATTTTTAAACATCATCATCATAACCATAATCGTCTAGGGTTTCTCCAGCGTCTCCATTGTCTTAAAAGATGGCGTTCAAAACGCTCTCAGATTGCACAATTGATGGAATGCAGTAGTGTAAACGAGAACATTGAGGTCTCTGCTTCACCGTTGACGCCACCTTCATCTCGGTGTTCTCTTCGAGATCATTGAGGTCTCTATCAAGCACGTTAATGTTCATCTCAAGTTCATCAATTCTTACTACTAGGTTCAACGAAAACCGATGATGTTTCAATTTAGGGTTCTAATTTCCATTGATCTGTGATGATTTTCTTCTGTGTTGTAGCTATTGAAGGTCTTACACTACAATGTATCAGTGTTGTTCTCAAAGGCTCTGGCCAACATCAGGCCACAAATTTGTTCGGGGTTTGGGCGTGTCAGTGACGATCACTAGAATCCAGCTAAAGCCATCCTGGTTCATCCTAGAAAAACCATCTAGGTTCATCTCTTTCTCTGTTTCTTTAATTTTGCCCCTAATTTTAGTGTGATTTTGATTTTGTTGTTGAATGTTGTTTTGAATTTTTTTTTGTTAATCTTCTTGCTCTTAGGTTTTATGATTTTCTGACTATTTTTATTTAGATTTTTATTTGCTGAAGATGCAGAGGTCTATTAGATTTTGATTTTTGTTAGTTTTTATGCTAACAAGGTAATGTTTCATTTGTTGATAGTTTCACATCCTTCTCAACTATTATTTGTTTAAATCTTACAACTTGTAACTTCTTGTTGGGACCTTCAGAAGATGTGCTTGCCATTTCTAATGCTCATAGACTATTTTTTTTTAATTTTGTTATTGAATATATTGGATGTTTTATTTGTTGATTGTTTCACATTCTTTGCAGCTTGTTTAACTCCTACTGGGGTCATATCATGCATGATATAAAAAAATAGCTGTGCCCCAATGCCTCTTCCAGTGGTTATTCTATTAGTCCTTATATCAAATTGTATTCTTTAACCACTTGGTACCAAATTGCATTTCTTAACCAGTGGGAGTAGCAAATGATGAATATGATTATCACTTGGGCTAGTTGATTGTATTGCGAGTAGTAAACATGCTATTTCAAATCAATGTTATGAGTTTTGTGTCACTTAGGGCTTTTATTGCATGCTTGTCAACAAGTCATCCTTGTTTAAGGTTACTTTTTTTCTTTTTCTTTTTTTATTATCCCTTGTATAAAGGTCTTCATTGCTTGTAGGCTTGTTAGCTATATGCTTGGATCTTAAAACTTTGTTTCTAAAATGTATTTAGTTTAACACATCAACAAATGCTGGCAAATTGCTTATACTATAAGAAGAATACAAGTACTTGCTTGTCTTTCAGCCATGACATGCAGATGCTAAGTCATTGTTGATTACTCATTAGAATTCTTCTTAATTAAAAATTATAAAAAAAAAGAACTTAACCAACTAAGACTTGTTTTACATCTTAGATTAAATAAAAAGAAAGAAAATAACTGCTTTAAGTTAAATTGACTATGTGCATGATATGTTAGACACAAGTCGCACAACTTGTTTCTCCATATCATTTTGGTCAATGTTTTAGAATAATGAAAATCGATAAGCAAAAATGAACTTTAAAGAAGGTTTTCTTAACCTAGACCTTATTATGCCTTGCTAGTTTTTAAGATGTGCCATCATCCTGAGAGTAATATTTTCTAATTTTCTTGGTTGAGCTGCAACATCAATTTATTGATTTATGGGGTTTTTTTAATACATGACTGCAAATGGATTGAGGCACCCATATTGGTTTTAATTTCCTTTGCTCCTCTTTTTGCTTCTTACTTTGTATTTATTGCTTTTGCAGCATAAAAGGAAATAACAACTTGTTTATTGGTAAAGTGTCTCATTATATTTTAAAGTTGCTAGATTATATGACATCCATCTTAGAGGAGAAGCATAATGAAATTCATTACAACAGTTGCCTTGGTTTAAGCACTATTTTAGATGCAGTTGGATTATCTTTGTTGTCCCTTCAAGGCTTTTTGTCCAGTCTGCTTTTTCCACATTGTCAAGATAAGAATATAAACTACTTGGAGGAATTCTACAAACAATTAAGAAGCTATTGTTGGCTCTACCTTAACTGTTTCCAGACCTTTCTAGGATTGATTTGACAGATTTATCTCTATGTTCTTTACCTTCATCTGGAAATCATTATTCCGTGAGTGAACCTAGTGCATAGATTATTGATAAGGAGTTAGATGTGAGTGATGATTCTAAAGATGCAGATGCTTTTGGCTGTTTGAAGCAGTGATACTTAAGTTATTTTTTTGTCTCCTCAGAAGTTGAGGATGGAAATGGTAAAGGCTTGGTCGTATTTTTTTCCCTATTTACCTATCTTTACATAGGAAGTTTTGCCTGATCTCATGAGAAAGGAAAATGATGCATATGTTAGTTTATCTTCATGTTATGATCTTTTGGTTGTGTTTCTTATTCAGTGTTGATCTTCAGATACGTGTGATTAATGTTTTGTGATGTTTTTTGCCCTTTAGGTAGTTTGTAGCACATATTCTATTCAATCTTTGTAAATGTTTTCCACAATCCAGTAGAAGTCTTTCTAACTTTGTACATTGAAATCTCTCTTATGATTTTATCATATTCATAAGTTGATCTTTAGATATTGGAACATTAATTGTGATGTAAGCTATTTGTCAAATCTCTATCTATAATCTGCTTTAATTTAATGTCTTTGTTTCTACGTAGGTTAATGTAATGTTTGGTAATTTTGTTCTTTTTTGTTCTTGTTTGACCAGTTGATCGGGGTTGTGGGGCTGAGGGGTGGAGCCCACGCTTGTCTTTTTGCCTGAATTTGTGGATTTGGTCGAGAGAGGATTTTTGGTGTTGTTTGGGCTGATTTATTGGAGAGCTTGGCTTCTCTTAAAGCTTGCTATTGAGGACCACTTTCTTCTCCAGAGCTTCTTGTTCTTCTTCTCCTTCAACCAATCTTGCTCTTGGATTGCTTGTGCTGAGGAGGCAGCTGTCAAGGAGACAGATTTTACGGATTCATTTTTCTTCACCAAAGTTCAAGGTTCTCATCTTGTTTGCTAATCCTTAAGCTTGGTATTTTATGATTGTTTTGTTTGGACTGGTTTGCTAAGTTAGTCTTGTGTGTGTGTACTTGTGGAGATGATACTTTGAGTATTTGTATGTTGTGTATTTATATTTCAACTTGGGAGTTTTCAACTTTTCTTTCTTAATTAAACTGTTAAATGTTTGGTTAGCTTAACCAAAGCCTGGTGTTAGATGCCTTAAACTTTTGGTTTTCTATGAGAATCCTAAGTATTTGAATAACCTTGTGATTGTTATTATTTTCATGTTTATGGCTTGCTAATGATGAGTGTTTATGGCTTTTTGTTTAGAAATTCATGTCAAGGGTGTTAAGCATGGTTTAAGTTGCTAATCTCTTTGTTAGTGGCTAATGAGGTTTATGCTCATTCGTTGGTAGCATTAAATGCTAAGCTGGCTTCATTTTATTGTGTTGTTAATATTTTTATTTGCTTAATGAGTTAATGGAGTGCTGAGTTTGGGTTAAGGATAGTGTACTGCATGTTATTGATTTAGAGATTGTCATTTTTTTTTATCATTGATTTTCATGGAAACCGTTTATGTTCATATAATTATATATATATATATACTGTTAGAGTCATGCTTTTATTATAGTTCTGAAGTTTAGTTGACTTGGAGTTTTACAAAATTTTTTAGTAAAGAGCATGCCATTTTAGTAATTCATGTTAGTGATTATTAAGTATGATTTAATTTTTTCTAATCATTTATGTGAGTGAATATATTTATGCTTATGCTTTTTGGGTAGCAATTATACATTAGAGCTGCCCTCCTTTTCATGTATGATAATTTATTATTTGTATTTACATTTGTGAATGAGGTGTCCGGATGTTTTAATTAGGCCCTACCCAAGACTTGTATCTGAGTGTAGTTTATTTTGTTAGGTTAGATTTCTGTAGCGAGCCTTAGTTCGTGGGACTGGTGAATTTGAGCTTGTAGCCCAGAACCAGGTAGGTTCTCGCACTTGATTAATTTTGTTTTGCCATTGTAAGGTAAACCAGTGACAATTTTATTCCAGTTATTTAATTATTTAATTATTTATTTTATACATTTTTATCTTATATTATTCAGTTTTTCTGTATGTTCGTTGTATTTCTCGCGCTTTTTAGTACATCTCCATTTCTGGCAATCTGCCCAGCTAGGAGGAGTAGTCCTAGCCATGTGCACATGTTTTCTGTAGTAGCGCTACCCCCCGATTGCGGTCGATGATCCGGCTTCGGTCGTCGATATTATGTTTTGTTCTATTCCGACTTCACAATCGAAGATCCAGCCCAGTGCTGTTGATTTCTTTTATTAGTCAGGGAGATGTACTGTCTGTTTTCGTGTTATTTTCTGAAATTCTGGATTCTGTTATTTCTGAGCATTTCTGCATTATCTGTCTAGAATTTAATTATTCTAAAATACCTGTATTATTCTATACTATTCTGCATTATCTGTTTTAGCTGCGATCCTACTGGGCCTTTGTGGCTCATGCACTTTGTGGACTCTGTTTTTCACAGGAGAAGATCAGGCTTAGGAGCAGGGGTGGTATCTGGGGAGTCACTTCTTTTCCTGCTTGTTGTAGTCAGTTTATACTCTCCTGTGTGAGTGAGACTTGTATTCTGTCTGCATTTTATTCAGAACCTGTTTTGTGTGGCACGGTTGTTTGTAGGGCTGCTTAAGCCCATATCTGTATCGACGCTGTTTCTGTTATTTTTATTTGTAGTTCTTGTTATTATTCCTGTTCTGCTTGTTAGGTTGACTCTGACCAGGTCATATCTGAGGCCTTGCACCCAATGGGGCCCGCCCCGTTGGATGCGGCCGATCTGTCAGCGGGCCCAGCCGTGGGGCTGGGGCGTGACAGTTAATGTAATTAACAAGATGATGGATACCAGTTCTAGTCTAAGCTATCATTATGCTATCATGTTATCCTCTTCATGTGTTTTATTGGGATCATTAGTTTCTTCTTCCAGCTCTCATGACAAACAATGCAGCGAGGAGGTGGTCAATAATGATGAGGTATGGTGCTCATATCTAAGTATTGCATTCCAAGTGTTCAGGATTCAGTGGTTGAATGTATTGTCTTTGTTACATTGGTTCTATTTATTAATATTGTTTATGTGGAATAATTCATATTGAATGCTAACATGCAAATGTATAGGTCTGATTTATTATGCTAAAGTATTAGGAGTTGTTTCACAAATGCTGTGTGTGTGTGTGTTCAGTACTCCTGCTTGCTTTGAGAAACTCTTCGTGATTATTATGAGTTTCTTGAATCGTTGTAAATCATGGTCTTAAACTATGTAGATGAAACCTATTTGTTAGAAGTAGTTGAACTTTTTGAGACCATAATTGTTTCTCTAGGCTTGAATTCATTTAATTTTTTGCCCCATTGATAATGTTATATTATTTAAATTTTCTTTTAGTAACTCTTGGAAGCAGTGCATGAGTTATTTAAGAAAGACAAAAGTGGAAGGACTGACTTTTTTTTTTTTTTTTTGTTCTATCATCTTATTGATTCATTACGTTAGAGGGAGTTATTGTATTGTGAGACCTAATTTTATGTTTATTGTAAGCAAGCAATGCTCTTTGTTTATTCCTATACCATTTCTTGTTAGAGGGAGTTATTTTCTTTACACTGATTCGATTTTTTGTTAAATTTTCATCCTTTTAGCTGTTAACATCAGCTGCAATTTCTTTTGGCTCAAATTTTTGAATGGTTTATGAGGTCTTGTGAATAGTATTTGATAGGTTCAGTGAAGAGAGATCAACATTATAACTAATGAAGGTAATATTTGATAGGTCCTGTGAATAGTATTTGAATGGTTTATGAGGTCCTGTGATTTTTTTTTTTTTTTTTTTTTTTTTTTTTTTTTTTTTTTTTTTTGTGCTTTCGCATTATAACTAATTTTCTGTAGGAAATTGGCTTATGCTTAATTGATAATCTATCAAGACAACTCCAATATGGATCTAGGACTAAGGTCAGTTGCTATTTTATGGTTTAAATTATTGTTAGGATGTGGTGATGTGCAATTTATATAACCTACTTGTGAATGACACATGAGTATGTTCTTTAGCATTCATAAAATATCTTTTTATTTTGCAACTTATGCTTAGCAATAGTGCTTACCACACAATACATTGTGGTTGATTCATGTGATAAAATCACTTAGTTATTCTTATCTCAAAATTACGCTTTATGGTTTACTTGCAATAACATTTTTACATATTGTAATGTTTATATCTATGGGGCCTTTTCTTTATACTGTACACTAGTTGGAGGAATTAATTGGATCAATTATTTTTCATTGGGTTACTTATGAAATGAGCTTGATGGCACTTGTAGAGGTAATGCGTGCCCTTCTGCTTTATGTGCCGCTTGGACCTTAATGTGAACTACTATTGTTTGATGAACACTTTCTTTAATTTTTAACTTTGGTTCCATAGTACTCCAGCCATGCAGAAATTGGTTGATGTCTCATTTTATTTCCAATGTTAAAAGAATTCTTGGGGAAAATTGATGGGTTTTTTTTTTTTTTCTAATTTATCTAGTATATTTTTCATATGAAAGATAGGTTTCTTGATAAAATAACATTCTCATTTTGGCACTTAAAAATCTCTCCTTTTTGTTGTGGGTGAGTTGACATGGGCTATTGTCTTTGGACTTATTTTTTCACTTCAGAATATATCTATTTGTGCAATGCCATTTGAGTAATTAATTTTGTTTTGTCTTATAATGTTTTATTGTTTACTTTTAGTTAGAATTTTGGCTGAGGATGAGTTTGAATTGAAATCAGATCTGATGTATAGAATTTTTACTATTGAATGTTAAAAGATCAATAAGTCAAATAATATGCCTTGGAGTAGACATTCTGTCATAATGTAGCATCATCTCAACTTGATTCGTTGAAGTTTGGATCCAATGTTTGGCAAGAAAAATTTTCACTTTATTCTATCATTTCCTTTATAGCTTATCTCTTATATTTCTTGGTGTAGATATTCTGTCATAATGTAACATCATCTCAACTTGATTTGTTGAAGTTTGGATCCAATATTTGCCAAGAATAATTTTCACTTTCTTTTTAAATCTTTCAATTCTAAAGGCTTTAACTCCATCATGTTTGAATTTTGTTTTCTTTTGTTGAATAATCTTCTTTGTCACTGCCTTAGATATATTTTTGAGAGTAAGGATTGAGCTTTCAATTTTCATTAAATGCCCTATTATTTGGTATGAATGGTCATCTTCCTTAGCTTGAAACATTCATGAGCATATTCTTTATTCCACACTTTTAGATTAAAAATTATTTCAAATTATGCATGGTATGGATTTAATAGTTGTTTATTTGATTTTAATTACAATTATAGTTGTTTATTTCATAATTTAGCATTTAATAGTTGTTTATTTGATTTTAATTACAATTATAGCTCTTTATTTAATAATGTATGTTTACATATGTAGGAGAATTCATGGTTAAAGATCAAGAGGGTTGAAGATTAAGATGATACACGAAGCTTTTTATTGTGTAATTAAGCAAAAAAATATTTTGTAATAAAATTTGATAGATAGTGTAAAACTCTTTACATTTTATTATTAATCAAAATACATTGCGCTTGAGCTCATTACTCGTCAATAAAAGTCAATGAAATTGAATTTAGAATACTTGTGAATGTATTGAAAGATTCATGTTTTTGATTGACAAGTTAAATAAATTTATTTATTATTTGTAAAAAAATAAATTAAAATCAATTCAATTGAACAAATTTAGAGATGGTCATAACCTCCTCTAAAAATATGAATATTTTTTCTAACATGTTCATATTTTTAGAGGCGGTTATAACTACCTCTAAAACTATTAGAAATGATTAGCTATAAAGGTGGTTATAACCATCTCTATAACTATTAGAAATTATTAGCTATAAAGACGGTTATAACCACCTCTAAATCTATAGGGAAGAAAATAAGAAATTATTAGCTATAGAGGCTGTTATAACAACTTTATTAGTTATAGACTACTCTTGTTATTAAATCTGCTTCCATATATAAAACTTACCCAACGGTTGGTATAAACTGGCACTAAAGTGTTGAGCTAGCTTAATATGTGGCGGTTTATAGGCGGGTGAAATAGCCAACACTTTGACTATAGAATCAGTTAAAACCGCCTCTATAAAGCTTGAAAATTGGCTCAAAAGCCCTCTTTTGTTGTAGTGCCAGTCTTTGATTCATCACCTAAATTACAATAATGATCTCCATCAATAATCAATAAACAAAAATACTATATACTTTGTATGTGTGTGTGTGTGTGTGTGTGTATATATATATAGGAATAGGGAGAGGGAGAGAGAGAGAGAGAGAGAGAGAGAGAGAGAGAGAGAGAGAGAGAGAGAGAGAGACCTAGGTTTCTTAGGGTTGCATGCACAACATAGCCTTTGTTAAGGAGCTTCTTGACAAGGAAAGAATCAATGAACCCTGCACCTCCTGTAACACATACTTTGCGACTTTGCTCCATATGAAAGTTCTATATGTCTCTTACTCTACCTCACATTTGGTTTGTGCACCACCTAGCTATATGTAGATTTAGTTGGAGTCTAGCTAGTGGTATGGCCCTCTGTTAAAAGATTGAGAACATCGTATCTCTGAGGGTAATTAGGCTTCTTGTGTGGGCATACTTCGTAGAGTTTTTGAGTTACAGCTACAAATTAATGATTTGTCTCCATCCATGGCCACCAATGTCATGCTGTAGGGTTCTTCTCTTGTAAGTTGTGGCTACAAATGCTTTGTCTCCATTCATGCCCACTGCCGGATAATTTTTATAGTTGCAGAGTTTTTCTCTTGTGAGTTACCACACCTTATGAGTTGTAGCTACAAATGCTTAGTTTGTCCCGAAGTCACCATCTCTCTTGGTTCCCTAACCAATGTATTTCTTGGTCCTCTCTGACACATCCTGATATGTGTCCCCGTTTGATGTTATTTTTTTATATTGTGGTTAGCAGGAATATGGAGATACGTGTCAAATTGTGATAGGAGAGGACCAGGGAATATTTTAGTTTAGGAACCAGGTGAGATGGCTTCATTTGTTCCCATTGATGGCTGCCACTTATATCTAGTCTAGTTGTAAATTGTTTCAATTGTTAGATATGGCCACAAATGCTTGGACCCTATCATAGCAGTGTAAAGTAACACTTAAAAAAGCTTCCTAGCTAGTTACATGACGAACAATTGATATTTAGTTCTCAAGAGCATGCCTAAAGTTCAGCTAAAAAGCAGAGGTCATTTGAGGAATATTTCCAAATTACCTAAATTTGGTATATTTATGAAGAATTTTTATTACCTAAATTTGGTTACAGAAAAGGTGGCTAAATATATTTGTCTAGTTGGGAATGAAGAGCCAACACTTTCATGTGAAACTCTTCCAGTACAAATTGTTTGTGGTCAGGGCTCATAACTAGACATGAGCACGGGAGGTTAATCGAACCTGTCAAGGCTAACCAAGCTGATCTAGATCTGTTGTCGGCCAACCTGTAACCGACCAGGTATAAGTACCAGCACACCAGGTCGGGATGGCCTGGCAAACCCAGTGAGTCAGTAGTCACCCAAAGGTGACCAAATCGAGCCTGGGTGGCCTCACAAGCCTACGAGAATCAAACTTGGGTACATTAAAGTGGCCTTAAACACTTTAACCAACTACCCTACATTTTTTTTTTTGTTAGATTTCTACTAAAATAACTTAAATAAAAAAAAACCTCAAACCAATTTTTTAAAAATCAATTTAAAAAATCATTAAATTAAAAATATTTTTAAGACAAAAAAATTTGAAATAATTTGAAATAATTCAAAATAACTTAAACAATAAATGAAGGGTTTACACTTAATTCACTACAAGAAAATAACCATTTTGCCAAGAAATTATTTGCCACGAAACTTAATTTCGTCTCTAAAGACTATTTTAGCCACGGAAATTACTTCGTCGCTAACATGGCCGTGGCTAATCGAGATGCATCTTATCTGCAACGAAAATAGTCAGTTTCTGAGATGAACGATTACATCTCTATGTGCTTTGGCGATCACGAATTATTTCATGGCTGTTGCATCCTCATTTTGTGGCAAACTGTTTTTGACGCCCAAAATGTGGCACCAAAGTTTACATACTAAAATTTAACCAAAATTATTTGGTTTTGCTAAAATTTACATACTAAAATTTAAATTCAAAAAATTTAAAATTTCACACACACACAGATATATATATATATATATATATATATATATACTATTTTAAATCCTAAAAAAATTATTAATATAATTTAATAAAAATTAAGAGATAAAATTTAATAAATATATTTCATAATTTTTGAAAAGTATTTGAAGTGTTTTAGAAAATATCATGTAAGTAAAAAAAAATCCGAACACTTCATTATAAATAATTATTTTTTGTAATATAAATGTTGTTAATATTTTAAAATTTAAATAACTAATATTTTGTTAGTTCCGCCGGTTAAGATTTGTGGGTTAGACGATCACTCTATCACTCATAGAAAAGTACACACAAACCAAACAAGAAGGAGACACAAGAAGTTGGTAACCCAGTTCGGCGTCAACTCACCTACGTCTCGGGGGCCAAGCCCGGAGACAAACAATCCACTAAAAGAGGTAATAAAAGATGAGTACAACACTTTGTCACTCTCTCTCACAAACAAAGAATACTACTCTCTCTAGATTATCTGGTGCCTCCCTACTCCCTCTTTTTAAGAGTCGCACACAATCTCATACCAAGGTAGTATATATAGATGCCTCAACGTCCCAAAAATAGCACATACCTCTTTCATAATCTCCGCTAAGCGACCTCAAGACCCATCAACTATCTGGTCATGCTTAGTCCGAGTCGATGCAGCCAGATCACCTGATCCTTGCTATCAGCAACTAGCCTCCCTCTTCAACTCCTCATCACGCAGTCCCCTCGCAAGGGGCGCACGCCTTTGTGCGTCTTCATGAAACTTTCCAAACTTGATCTTCAATTCACCTAAGTTTGGTCTTCAAATCTTCCATGAAAGATCTTCAATCAATCAGCTTAATCATGCCATAAATAGGCATGTTTTCAATCATACCCTTAATAGCCTTCAACCAAATCTATTAAGGTTCTTTAAATTATATATTCAATAGTCTTCAAATCTTTCCATTGGTAGGTATTTCTTCATTTAAGCTCCATCCATATTTAGTCTTCAATTAAATCTCCTAAATATGGTCTTGATGAGATCTTGACTCCAAGTTGTAGCTTACATGATCCACTTGCCAAAAATAGCTTCATCAAGATCTTCAAGAATATTTGCCTCTTAGCCAAGCTACCTTGCCAAGTCATCATGCTCTCCATGTCATCATCCATGCCACGTCACTATGATTGCCACATCACCTTGACTAGGTGTCAAATTATGCCAACTTAAAGTGCTCTTGCATTAACATTTTTAATTTATAAAAACCTTTTTTTAAAAAAAAATCATGTAAGTAAACAACACTTTATTAAAAATAATTTCTTTTGGAATTTAAATTTTTAAATATTTTAAAACTTTAAACAATTAATTTTTTTTAATTCATAAAAAATAATATATATTTTTTAAAATAAATATTAAATATTATCTTTCTAAATTTAATTTAGAAAGATATAATTTTTTTATAATATTTAAATTATTAAATATATAAATATAAGAAAAATTATTTTTAATTTTAACCAGCCCACTTAAAAAATATAGTGAGTTGTTGGGTAATTAGGTTTTCTTGGACGAAAATCTAATTTAACCAGCCATCTCCCTCAACCTCGTCTCTCCCTTTGCGCTCTCATCTCCTCTCTCTCCACGAATCCTGGCCAGTAGTTGCTTGTTACGTCCAGTTCCCCCTCACCTCTCTCATTCCGTCCGGCCGAAACCCAAGATCGGAACCACCACGAACTTGATCATCTTCATCCTTGGAATTTTTTCGTCATCGGGGTAAGGATTGTCTCTTTCCCTTATTATTTTTCATTCAAGATCATATTTAAGTTTTTTGGCCACCAAATGGGGTTATTTGGTTTTGCTCTGAATCTAAATGAAATTTCAGTTTTGATTTTGATATTTCAGTTTTGGTTCTGAGTTTGAGGGCTTTTCAATTGCATAATTAATTTGTTTGTAAATTGAAAAGCAATGGGTTGAAGTTTTTTTATTCAAATTTTCTTACTCTTATCTTATATAACCATAAGGGTTTTCAGTGATTAAAGTCATGATTGACTTAAATACTTGTTTAATTGTTCAATACACCAATAAGTTTTGTTTTATTTAACTTCAACATAAATATAAAACAATGAGTAGGGACTAGATTCGTAGCAAGAAAAAATTTAATAGAGAGTATGCAGTTGGTATTGAGTCATTCTTGAACGTTGCCAAAAAACATCTGAATGCCCAGAATGAGGCTCAATGTCCTTGTCGCAAGTGTCAAAAATATAAAATGCATTCAATTGATGTAATGCGAATGCATTTATTGCAGAATGGCATGTCACCAGTTTATGACACATGGATTTATCACAGGGAACAGTTTGAGCAGCCACAGTCACATAGGGAAGATGCGCTTCCACCTGATGCAGATGTTCATGAGATATTGAATGATCGATTCCCACGAGACGTGGATCAAGAATCGGTGTGAGATGATAGTTTCGGAGATAACCTTGTTCTCGGGGATGATAACAGAACTTATGAGCATAGAGTTGAGGCTGCTAAGTATGAAAAGTTGATGGCTGAGGCTAAGTGTGAGTTTTTCCCAGGTAGTAATGGTTCAGTTTTGACGGCTATGGTTATGTTGATGAATATGAAGGTTCAGTGTCATATAACTAACAAGGGGTTTAACACACTGCTTGATATCCTCAATTACCTTTGTCCTAAATCCAACAACATTCCTACATCCTTCTATGCTACAAACAAGATGTTGAAAGATTTGGGCTTGGGTTATGAAAAATTTGATGCATGTAAGTACGACTGTGCTCTGTTTTACAAGGAGCTTGAATTTCTAGATAGGTGCCCAGAGTGTGATGAGCCAAGGTACAAGCCCAGTACTAGTGAAAAACAGAAGAAGATTCCACAGAAAGTATTGCGTTATTTACCCCTTAAGCCAAGGCTACAAAGGTTGTTCATGCCAGCACAAACGGCTAGAGACATAAGGTGGCACAAGGGCAAGTGAGTTGATGAAGAAGGAGTTATGAGACATACAGGCAATTTTGTTGCGTGGAAAGAGTTGGATAAGTTGTCCCCTCAATTTGGTGAGAAGCCACAAAATGAAAGATTAGGCCTTGCAACCTACGAATTTAACCTTTCCGCAATATGAATAACAAACATAGTTCATGGCCTGTGATCTAGGTTCCGTATAATCTGTCCCCCCTGGATGTGCATGAAAGAAAAATTTACTATGTTGACTCTACTCATTCTGAGCCTGAAATCACCCAGGAATAATATTGATGTGTATTTAAGGCCGTTAATTAATGAACTGAAGGAATTATGGGAGCACCCATATGATAAGTTCACTGATTCTGGGTTTACCTTGCGTGCTGCACTATTGTGGACAATCAATGATTTTCCAGTATACGCCAATTTATCTGGGTGGAGCACTAAGGGATACTTGGCATGTCTTGTGTGCCTTAAGGATACATCTTCTCAGAGATTAAGATGGAAAATTTGTTACATTGGGCACCGTTGGTTCTTGAGAAAGAATCACTCTTGGTGTAAAGATAGAATCCACTTTGATGGAAATGATGATATGAGGGATCCCCCTGGTGAGTTCTCGGGTGATGACATACTACAACAATTTTGACACCTAATGTTTTGTAAGCCTGGTAAAAGTCCTGCTAATGAGAAGGACAAAAAGAGGAAATGAACGCCCTTGGAGCATAATTGGACAAAGAAAAGTATTTTCTTCGAGTTGCAGTACTGGTCCAAATTGAAAATCTGACATAATTTGGATGTAATGCACATTGAGAAGAACATTTGTGATAATGTGGTTAGGACATTATTGGGCATAGAAGGCAAAGCAAAAGATACCCCTAATGCTCATTTGGATATGAAGGATATGAACATACGATCAGCACTATGTGTAGATGTCAGGGAAACTAATAAGGCTACCAAGATCACCAAGTATCTATCAGAATATACATTAAATCCACCAGATCGTCGTGTGTTTTATGAATTTCTAAAGAGTGTGAAATTTCCAGATGGGTATGCAGCAAATATAGCTAGATGTGTTCAAGATGGGAGCTATCGGGATTAAAAACTCATGATTGTCATGTTTTGTTGCAACGACTTCTCCAGGTTGCAATTCGACCATATTTGAATGATTTTGTATGTGAACCACTAATAAAATTGTCAAGCTTCTTCTAGTAAATTTGTAGCAGAATGTTGAAAGTCCAAGATCTAAATAGGCTGGAGATGAATATTGTCTTGATATTATGTAAACTTGAGAACATTTTTCCACCAGCTTTTTTCGATGTCATGGTGCATTTGGCAGTGCATTTACCTTAAGAGGCAAGTATTGCAGGACCTGTTGGTTATAGATGGATGTACCCAGTAGAGAGATTATTGGGCTGTTTAAAAGGATTTATTCATAATAAAGCTCGACTAGAATGTTCAATTATTGAGGGATATGTTGCGAAAGAGGCACTAAATTTTTGTTCAACATATCTTCGTAATAGTGATATAGAGTACTTCTATCTGGAAAGAAACGAGGATGGTGGTGAAACTAATGCAAAGTTTCCATTTTCTCTCAAATTGCAAGGCCCTATGGCGGGTATAAGATGGTTCCTTTGTCAGACTCCAAAATGGAACCTATCTATTGGTATATATTGAAGAATTGTCCAGAAGTTGAACTGTATATGCTGTAAGTCTTCTCTTTAATTTGTTTTCAATTAATAATTTCTCCTAGTGAGCCGAAAACTAAGATACTTATCAACTTATAAAAATTTTTATTGCAGTGAACATCAAGAAATTTTATTGGGTAAAAGTCCCTTGAATATAGGACAAAGGCGAATATTTTTGTTTCCACAATAGTTTAAGAGTTGTACAAAAACATTGTACGATGAGGAACCTTCATTGTTGAACCAAGAACTGTATGCACTATCATATGGTGCAGATAACAGAGTCTCCAGCTATACTGGATGTGTTGTCAATGGAGTTCGGTGGAATGTCATATTAGTGGACAACATTCGCACCACTCAAAAAAGTGGGGTTATGGTGCCCGGGTCTCACAGTGATGAAGAGTTAGACTTTTTTGGAAGATTGGTTAGTGTTGTTCAAGTAGGATTCATGTTCGTATATAAAGTCCTCCTTTTTTAATGTGAATGGTTCAATAGTGAGTCCTTGATGAGGAAGAAATCAATCACTCAGCTTGTTTGCAGTTATCATCTTACATCGGTGAACACAACAAGTTTATGGTACACAGATGATCCATATATCATAGCAACCCAGGCTTAATAGATTTTTTATCTGGATGATCCAAATTTGGGTAATGGATGGAAGGTGATTCAAAAACTCCACTACAGACATGTGTGGGATGTTCCTGAAAATGAAGATGCTCATGAAGCAGAACTAATGAATCTTCATTGTATGGATGAAGTAGATGAGATCCAGGAGATACATGAAGCACAAGAAGATGATATACCAATCCCATCACTTCGTAGGTGGAATGCAAAACCAGAAGAAATCACTGATATTGACCAAGTTGATCTACGCTCAAATCTAACTGAAGATGGCTTAAACAATAATCAAGATGAAGATGAATATGAAGATGATGATGAATATGAAGATAAAGACTTATCATTTCAGGATGAAGAAAATAATGTTCATAGTTATGACTATAGTGATTTAGATTGATAGCTAGTTCTACTTGTGCCTTAGTTTCTAATGTTTCAATATTTTTAAACTATTGGAGTTCAATCTATTTACAACTTCAATGACATCATGATATATATATATATATATATATGTTTGTTCAATTTGGTAATGTGCAGGATGTTGAGGAAAGCATTTGGCCCGGGAAAGAGTAAGAAGAAACAGGCATGTTCAAGCCAAACATAACCACACCAACGCCCACATTGGCATGCACCGCCGTTACCTTTGACACCGTCACAGTCACGACAGCAGCAGTCACAACCACAATAGCAGTCACAACCATAACCACCATCACGTTTGATACGATTATTGTCACGGCAGCAGCACCAGCAGCCGCAGCCATAGCCACAGCCGTAACCACAACCACAGCCGCAGCTGCAACCATAGCTGCAACCATAGGATCCAATCCATGAGCAGGCCTCCACCTCATCCCAGGGTTCACGTGCAGATGGTAAGTTGTAGAATTTAGGTTAGCCAACTCTACTTGCACTATCTCTCTCCTATCAACTAGACATGTATATCTTAATAGATAAAGACACTAAACTAGCTAAAAGACTAACATCTTTGATTTAGTTGTAGAATTTAAGTTAGATACCTTTGCTCTAGACAGGTATTAATTAACTATACAGAAGTTTGTTTATATACTTGTATCTAAGCAGAAAATCAATTGAAATTATTGTAACATTCTGATTCTCTGTAACTGCATATACATGGTTCAGACTACTTAATTGCATTTCTTATACTTTATTGCCCTGAATTGTCATGCAGGTTCTACCACTTCCTAGAGAGTTCGTGGCCCATCTATAGGCCTAGCCAATTATGATAGAGCTCGATCTGGATTGATTCCTATTCAGTGGACTACGAACAAAAGGTGATTGCAACTATTGAGGCAACCAAGGCATTCACCAATGAAATTGGGGTGTGTTACTCGAAGCCGAGCTCCATTAATTGGTGTCAATAAAGGTTGATCAGGCGGTGAAGCGGGATGTTGCTGATGCATTAAAGCTTAGTTATTTGTTATTTGTATGATCTCATAAATTTTGGTTCTTAACCATTTATTAAAATTCTTATGTTTCTTTGCCCTGTTTTGTATATGTCTAATCATATTAGTTCAAGTTTGCTGTGGATTTAAATGATGAGAACATTTGGCATTGGGTCGATGAAAAAAAGGGAAAGCTATATAAAGGGTGGCGAGCAAAACAACACAAGCATTATAAGAATTTAGTTGCTCAAGATCATATGGTTGCACATGCCACTCCCTCACCTCCGTAATTGTTCGGGGAAAAAAGAAAAATTGAGGAGTGGCATTATCTAGTTGACACTGTGTACACTAATGAGTGATATAAGGTATATTAATTGTATTTCCATGATATTAGTTAGTATTAGCAACATTCTCACTATGTTGATCTTGTAAAAAGCATGCATAGCTAATGCAACAAATAGGAAGAAGGTTGTGGTTCCTCACTGTGGAGGATCCTACTCACTAATCGAACATGTGGAACATGCTAAGGTACTTAATTAGTTAAATTTTAAATTGGGTCATTTTTATATTGATGATACTAATGTCTATCACTCACTTTATATTTTTTCTTTGTCAAATAAAAATTAGGATAATCTTATCGAGGCTTGGGATAAGATGCACTATTCTAAGCGTAAAGGCACTTACACCAATCCTGAAGCGGAGAGAAGGGCGGTAAGAATAATAATAACCTCTGATTCTATTTGGTTAATTTACAATTTAACATGAATAATAATGAAAATTTCATTATTGTTAAGATATTTTTAATGTCCTTGAAGCTTAATTAGAACTATTCATATCATAGGCAATTCTTTAATTTCTGGTTTGGTGAGAGCTTTGGAAAGAAAATTTCCTCATTTTGCACTTATGGCCTTCTATAGTATAATGAATAGATGCACTGAAATATTTATGAAACTTGGTTAGGATAATTATGGTAGCTCATTATCCTTATTGTTTAATTCTTGTAGAAACATTACATGGAAGAGTTATTGAAGATCAAGCAGAAATTAGTTGAGGCATTAGGGACTTCACTAGAAGATATTTAGGTTCTTCTTTCAGTTCAGATGAGTATCTTCGTAGATAAGAAGAAGAAATGTGGGGGCCTTGGCTACTCCTTGAATGTAGGGAGTTCCTTACATGCTACATCTGTTGGTACATACGGGGAATAAGTGCATATGCTTCGAGGACAAGTGAATCAGCTCCAAGCGACGGTCAATAAACTTCTACGGTTTGTTAAGAGGATAACAGCTTGATGTGCAGCTAATTTTCCTCCTCTTGATGATGATGATGATGATGATGATATTGATGATGGTGATGGTGATGGTGATGATGATGATGGTGATGATTTTTATGAGGACCTTCAGGATATATAGGGAGATCTTAGATATTGGAATATCAAGACTTAACATATTATGAGGACCTTGATGATAGATAGGGACCTCTTAGATATTGGAATATAAAGACTAAGATATTTTGTTATTTAAGTATTTGGGAATACTTATTTTGAAATGTTGTTTTGTAAACTTGTGTATTTATAAATTTTAATATAATTTTGTTTATGAAATTGAATTTATGGTAGAAACAGCCAGCCATAATTGAAATGAAATTATATATGCAAACAAAAAAATAATTTTGAAAAAATATTTTTTTTATTTAGCGACAACATATTTCGTCATCAAAGCACCTCTGCTGTAACGCCTGATATTTTAGATATGAAACTTTAGCTTTTGTGACAAAATTTGGCGTGAAAAATTGGCGCGAATTTGTTTGAGTGCAAAGCCTTGAAACTGTTAACAACGAACTTAGCAACGAATTATGGTTGTCGCCCCTGCAAAATGTTGGCGACGAAGTCAATTTTTCATAGCGGTATGTAGGTTAGCTACGAGCCTATTGTGACAAAATGGAGTGACGCAAATTGTTATCGCTAATGGGTTGCAGCGACGAAAAATGGACTTTCGGCGACGAAATGGGTTCCTAGCAAAAGGTTTTTTTTTTGTAGTGATTCATTTAAGTATTGAATTAAATGGCTTATATATTCTTTTGGGTGTGAGAGAAATTAGAGTTCATATAATTCTTTTACTTTAGATTGAAATTATCACTCATTTACTTATTTGTCAGTATTGATGCCTACCTAGAGCTTAGCTTCACTCTCGAACTCTCAAAAGCTATTATTTTTGTGCTCATCATGTTGTTAGTGGAAAAAAAGTCACTAGCTTCAGTGCTTCCTATCTTTGCTTTTTGTTATCAAACTTAAACACACTTTGATAGGGATGCAAGTGTACATGTTGATTGTGTAATAAGTGTGCATACGTGTAGAGTATCATTCTATAGGAAAAAAAGTGAGTACTAGTAATGAATCTAGATCTGAAAAATAACATGAAGTGATTTGTAGGTGAACAAGAGCAAATGAAAACAAGAACATACGGGAATTCACATGAGCGAAATCATGGATGAAAGCGATGTTTGGGCATAGCATCCCTTTAGGGTTATGAAGCATATGACAATGGTTGTCTAAACATGCAATCCTATTTGACCTGAAAGGTTACTAGAAATATACAAAACCCTAACTTTTCAAGCGAAGTGTAACTGAATTGGTGCAGAGTTAATACAGACGTCCACACAATCGCATTAACACTATATAAAACCTTATTGTAGACTAATGATAATCTCTTAAGTAGATAATCTCCCCCTGATGAGAGATCATCCCTAATCCAAATACAAAGCAGAAATGCGATATCTCCTAAATCCGCTTCACATGATTGTAAAGAGCTCGGAAATTATCATCAATCCACTCGGAAGGATTATGGAAGACAAAGTCTCCTAGATTCCCTAATCAGAGATGTACCCACTATCCTCTCGAATTGTGGTAAGTTTATGCTAGGTGGTAATTTTTTCTCGTCACATAGCAATACAAGGTATGATTGCTAGGGCTTTCGTCTCGTTAGCAACCAAGAATTCATTCACACAATTAGACTCAAATAGATATGATTGCATTTAAGGAATCAATTAAGCATCAAGGATCCAACAACCAACACTACAAAAAATTATATTTTTAGTGATAACCAAAGTCGTTACTAAAAATAGTAATTTTTGTCACTATTGTTAGTAGTGACCAATTTTTGTGGTCATCACCTCTTGTCACAAATACCTTAGTCACAAATACAATAGTGACAATTTTAGAAATTTAGCCACAATTACACAAAAAATTTGTGACCAAATTATTGTCACTAAAAAAATTTAATATTTGTGATAAAATTATGTGGCCACAAATAGTGAAAATTTTGTGGCTAAATTGTTGTCACTAAAACATTGGTATTTGTGATAAAATTATTTTGTCACAAAAACCTTACTATTTGTGATAATCTTGTTGACAAAAAAAAAATGAAATAGTGATGAACAAAGTCATAACAATAGTTTATTTTATTGTGACACCATTATTTTTATTGGTGACCAATGTTTAGTCACTAATGTTGTTTAAAGATGGTATCATGTGTTGCCACTAAATAAAAATTATATAAATAAAATTATTTGTGATAAATATAAATTTATATCTTATATAATTCTGTCAAAAAAAAAAAAACATTAGTAGTAAAATATTGCCACACAAGCAAATTAAAGTATTTATATTATATAACAATAGATAAATATCAATAAAAAGTACAAAATCCTTATTCCAAATATATAAAATTGAAAATTTAAATATCCAAAAATACAATTATAATATTATCCTAAACTATTCTCTAATGCAAATTTGGATATGAAGTACACTACTCTACATTTGAATCTTCCTTTTTGCTTTTCAACCTCAGCTTTTGCTAGAATTTAACTCATTTCCTCCTCTTCTTGATGCTTCTGCATATTTAGAAAAAAAATATAAGAATCTAATAATATAATTTTAAATTTCAAAAAATTATAATTTAATTAGAAATTTCATACCATTATATCTTCTCAATTGAGAAGAGATAAATTCCATGTTGCATTTGGATTGTTGTTGTTTTAAATAGATAAACAATCATTAAGAAAAAAGGTACATAATCAAAATCTAAACAACATATACCTATTATGAATCTTAAATTCAAAGTGTCAAAAATGAAAACAATAACAAATTAACAACCATCATTGAAAAATTCCAATAATCCTAACTTTGATGATGAAGAAGATAAAGCAAAAGAACAATGTATAATCTCTTATTCAATGCATAAACTAAGTAAAGGAATTCAAGAAAAAGGAAATAAAGCAAATCTTGTGACCATCAATGATATGCATATGTATATGTAAAACCCAAACAGTTGCCACCGATCTCATTAGGCACATAAGTACTCAAAGGTTTCATCATCTTCGTTCCTTTTATAAGTTAAGTTCATTGAGTTTATATGAATTTTTAAAATTTAATTTTTTTTATAAAATTACATTATCTAGATTTTGTTTTATGAGATTTGGTAAATATCTATTTAATTTTGATTTTAATTTTAAAAATTTTTCTCTTATACTATAAATCCTAGGTATGATCTAAATTAAAGACATGTTTTCTAAGCCTTATAGTATAAATTTTGAATATTGGATAAATTATAATTTTAAAAACCATTTAAATTTTATCTATAATTACTTAACATACCTAATAAATTTTTAAAAAATCTATACATAATCTTAAGATTGGGTAGAAAAAATAGATTTTTTAATATTTTATTAAAAATATAATTTTTACAACCACATTTACTAATTTATAAAAGACTATATATGTTAATTAATATTTTTATGAAGACATTCATTAGACACTACATGTTTAAATTGTTTTGTATAAAAAATTGTCGGTATAAAAGATAAGATGCATAATTGTGATAGATATTAAATTGTCACAATTTAAATTATAATTGTGACAAAATAATTAGATATCACAATTAATCCAAACTACAGTGATAATTAATATAGTTAAAATTTAATTTTTATGACAATATTTAGTAGACACTAAATGGTTTAATTTTTTGTGACAAAACTGTTGTAACAAAAAATAGATGTTGAGTGACAGAAAACACTTTTGCCACAACAAATGAAAAATTATAGTGATAATAATATGTCTTGTCACAATTACACATCATTTTCATCAAGAAAGTTTTGACACTAAATTTTATATGCTTTTAGTGACCAACATTGGACACAAAAATTTTTTTGCCACTATTAATATATTAGTAGTGATGACTTAATTGTGACATATAGTATATTGCTACAATTATCTTTATAATAGTGACAAAAATATAAGTTGTCACAATTAATATAAACAAAAGTGTCAGTTAACTTTTTTGAGACAAAAAACCTAATATTTGTGGCAAAATAATAGATTGTCACAAAAAAGTTGTCACTAAAAGCCATAACTCTTGTAGTGCAAAGTCAAGAAAGTAAACCCTAGAGTTCAACTATGCCCAAATATCTACAAAGAATAGAGGAAAACATGAGATCCATGAAAACACCCTTTTCAATCCCTAGGATGAAGAGTCACAGAAGAAGCTTCCAAGCACGCCGTTAAGATGATCTTCAATCCCCTTGAATATAGGACCAAATCCCTCTTGAAATCACTTCTAAAGTGTTGGAGATTCTGCCCTTTTCTTTCTCAACCTCGCCTCCAAGAATTTCCCCCAAAAGAATAGGAAGATAGAATAAAGAATATGCCCTAGAAATCCTCATAAGTTCTATTTATACTCAACTACTTACGGGCTGCTTATGGGCGTAAGGACTATGCTGTAAAGGAGCTGGGGAAGATTTTCGCGAGCCTTACGGGATGATTTATGGCAGTAAGCCCTGTCCGTAAGGTCTTCTGCTTGTGTTGCGGTCCAGCTTACGATTGTAAGCGATATTCCATAAGCTTTATTGTTCTGCTTCTTGCAACTGTCCTTACGGGGATATGCTGTGGTTATAAGCTCCTCTAGATGGCCTTTACGGGCATCTTTATGGGTGTAAGACTTGTCCGTAAGATCCTCTGGCTTGGCTCTGAATCCCCCTTACGGGCATAAGCATACCGGCAATGTCTTTTGGAATTGACTTACGGGCGTAAGGGCGACGTAAGTTGTCCGTAAGCTACCCAGTTTGCCTTGTCCTTAATACAATGATGCTTATAGAGATTGAAACTCATCATTTTGCGTCTAGAATGCTTCCTTTGGCTCTCACTCATCTTTAAGCATTGCCTTAAGCCTGTTTAATACAAAACATACTGTATTTAACATTGAATTCCACAATATAATTCTAATACATGCCAAATGAGTGTACAAATTGATATGAAATACATGAACATTGTGCACTCATCACACTTCCAAGCATTTTAATGTTTAGCGGCAATAATTAAGAACTTACTATGTCCATCATGTTCCCACTTAACACTAAATGTATACTCATACTTGCAAGTGTACGACATGAACAAATATTTTTTATTACTAATAAAATAAAAATACAGTCTAATATTTCATTATTCTATCACTATTCAAGAACATTGAAGTTTATATTTATGTTGACATTCTTAATGAGTTGGAGGGTGTTGTTAAAGTTGACATCCAACAATTATCTATATATATATATATCCATAATTATTGACTAAGACATGTTAGTGCAGTTAGGTTCAAAACTCATGAAAGGAAAATTTTTGCATTTAATTGAGCTTTTTTTAAAGTTAAAAAAACAAAAACTCAACGACGGTGTTGATGGAGTCCAACCAAGCGGGTGGGGCAACTCAGGTGACTCGTCGGGTCAATCCGTTGAGTCAACGGTTGAAAAAACCAAACCTGTAATCGGACCTACTACAGTGTGGGCCAGTTACAGGTTGGTGCCTCTGCTTACTGAGTAAGCTAATTTGACGGGTTTTGGCAGGCCAGGCCAAATCTTTGCTCGTGCCCCCTTATTCATAACTAAAACTGGGCCTTATTAACTTAGCTCCTTAGACAATCAAACGAAAACTTTTTTATTTATACTTGCAAAGACTTATACAGAGATTTGAGACATCATAGGAAAATTACAATTTAGAAACAATCTTTTCATTTCTAATCCATTGCTAACTAAATTTAGAAACCGATTGGAAGTAAAATTTCTTTTGTTTTTAAAATACTCATAAATTAGCAACAAAAGTAACAATTTATTTAGAATTTAGAAATGGATTTACAGCGGAAGAAAATGCCTTTCTAAATTTTAAAAACAAAAAAGAAAATATTCTGTTTCTAATTTGTTTTGTAATTTATAAATTCGTTGCAAATCAGTTTCAAAATTTAAAAATAGGTTGGAAATAGAAAATATTTTGTTTCAAATTTAATTTTAACAAAAAAATTAAATTATTAAAGTACTTATAGTCCGTTTATAAATATACAAGACAAAAAAATAATTTATTTTATTAATTTATATAAATAACAATTATTTCAACAAAATTATTTAACAGAACATACTAACAAATAATAATTAAAATTAATTCATAAAATTGCAGTTGTTTTAACTTTTAACAAATCTGATTGATTAAAACATTGACAAATAATAAATAAACTACAAGTCATCATGATAATCACTACTTGAATGTCGATCTTCAATATAGTTGAATCCAAATGAAGTAACCGTGTTATAACTTAGTTTTTATTATGGTAGGTACTGTAGCATTTTCAGCCAATATTATATCATTTATTCGGCACTGTAGTAACAATAATGTATCATCCCGAGAATTTCTTTAAAACTTCAGCTATTTCTCTTCCATTTCCCCTTCAACCAAGAGTTGCAAACCCTAGCCATTTCATTTTCCTTTTCCTGGCTTTTGATGGACATAGGTAGGTAAATATTTTCATTTTCATTGAGTTACATTTTCTGTTCTTGGTCATAACCCTAGAATAACTTAGGCTTTGTTTTCTTCTTGTTTCCTCTCTTGTTTTCCTTAGATCAATAGAAGTAAGGAGGCCAAGAAGAGAAGATTCCAATGTGAGTGGGCTAACTGAATTCTTCTTGATTTATTTTGATTGTTGTATATTATATTTTCATGTTGTAGTGTTGATTTGGCATGATGTTGATTGGAAATGTGGCATTGTTTTGTTACAATATCATAATTGATGCTAACTTGGTTCATGAAAATTTAAGACCTCGGGAGTTAGATTTATTGTGAATTATTCAAGTGAAGAAATATGTGTAAACAAATCATATTCATGAGTTATGTTAGAGTCCATGAAATGGAATATGGGTTGATGCACATAAGATGTTTGATAAATTGGCTCTAAGTGTTGAATACAAGTATTTGGGGACATAATTGTGAGAATTGTTCAATTTAATTTCATTCTTAATGGCTTCAATGGCAATGATGGACCTAGTTGTTGGTTTGTATGAGAACTCATACATATGAAGGAATGATAAGTGCGGATTCCTTGCTTATTACTAAATATGAGTTGAAATTTCTAAATGTGTTTGATTGATCTCATGTGTGGGTGATAATATTCATATCTTGTGGAGTTGGCTTGAAATCAAGAGGTAAGGAAATGTGTTTATATCCATGTCATTGCCTGTGTTAAATTGCTAGAATGGAAGAATTATAGGAAGATGATGTTTTTCATTGTATGCATTGTATGTCGGCATAGAGTTGGGTATGCTAATCTAGAGGTTTGTTTGTACCCGCAAATTGCTTGATGAAATGCCATTGTGGTTTAGTACAAGTGCTTGATAGAACACTTGTAGGGATTGAAGTTAGTGATGCAGGAGATTTTCTTTTAAATGTCAATGATGTTGCTAATGGTCGTATGTGAAGAGTGTACGCATGTTTATTTATGGACGTAAATTATTAGTGTTTGTGCATGTTGGCAAGTGAAATTTGATTATGTGAGGGATTTATCTTTATGCAATTCTTTGGTTTAGAAATGGGAGAGTTTGTTTATGTTTTTATGAAATGTTGGGATTTTGTGAAGGAGATAGAGAGAGGGGGAGAGATGTTTGCTCATAATAAAATGTAAGGCATTGATGGAAATTTATGTGAAGAAATGCAAAAGCATGAATGTTTAAGAATGAAAAATGTAATATGAGTTGCAATTGAATCTAGAGTTGAAGAAATTTTAGCGATGAGGTGACATGATAATTATGCTCGGTAAAGAATTGAAAAGGTGGTGCATTACAAGAGTGATGACTTTTAGTGACAAATTTTTTTGTGACTTATTGTTATTTTGCTACAAATATTAGGTTTTTTGAATCAAAAAAGTTAACTCACACTATTATTTAGATTAATTGTGACAACTTATGTTTTTTCATTATTACAATAATAATTGTGACTTAGTGCCAAATATTTTTTTGATGAGAATGATGTGTAATTATGACAAAACATATTGTCGTCATTAAAATTTTCCATTTAATATCTACTAAATATTGTCACAAAAATTAAATTTTTTAATCATGTTATTGCGTTGTTTATGATAAAAAAAAAAGTTAATTATCACTGTAGTTTGGATTATTTGTGATGTCTAATTATTGTCCCTAGTACAATTTCAATTGTGACAATTTTGTCTCTATTACATGCATCTTATCTTTTGCATCAACAACTTTAGATGCAAAAAATTCAATTTAGTATCAATCACAATTATACATCTTATCTTTTGTGTCGACAACTTTAAGTTACAAAAAATTAATTTAGTATCTATCACAATTATACATCTTATCTTTTGTGTCAACAACTTTAGTTACAAAAAATTTAATTTAATATCTATCACAAATCTTTTGTGTCGACAACTTTAAATACAAAAAGTTTAATTTAGTATCTATCGCAATTATGCATTTTATCTTTTATTTTGAAAACTTTAAATACAAAAAATTTAATTTAGTATCTATCACAAATCTTTTGTGTTGACAACTTTAGATATAAAAAATTCAATTTATGCATCTTATCTTTTGTGAGGACAACTTTAGATACAAAAGATTTAAACATGTAGTGTTTACATCCTTTAATAAATTAGTTTATGTGGTTGTAAAATAATATTTTTAATAAAATATTAAAAAATCTTTTTTTCTACCCAAGCTCAAGATTTATGCATAGATTTTTTAAAATTTATTAGGTGTTTTATGTAGTTATAGATAAAATTGAAAATATTTTTAAAATTATAATTCATCCAACATTCAAAAGTATATTATAAGTCTTAGAAAACAAACCTTTAGTTATCATACATAGGACATATAGTATTAGGGAAAAATTTTAAAAATTAAAATCAAAATTAAATAAATATTTAACGAATCTCACAAAACAAAATATAGATAATGTAATTTAAGAAAAAAAATTAAAATTTAAAAAATATATATATCCTCAATAAACTTAACATATAAAAGTAATAAATGAAGATGGTGACACCTTGAGTACTTATGTGCCTATAAGGAGATTGGTGGCAACAATTTGGCTTTATTTGATTAGGAAAACTAAAGTCACTCAACTAGCTCAAGATGTAGAGATACATATCATTGATGGTCACAAGATTTGTTTTTTTTTCCTTTTTCTTAAATTCTTCTTCTTCGTTTATGCATTGAATAAGAGATAATTATTGTTTTGCTTTACTTTTTTCATCTTGAAAGTTAGGTTTATTAAATTTTTTTTAGTGATTGTTGTTTGTTAATGTTTTTATTTTCGGCAATTTGAATCTTAGGTTCATAGTAGGAGTACGTTGTTTAGATTTTGATTGGTGGTTTTCTTCTTTTTTTTAATGATTTTTTATTTATTTAAAATAACAAAATGCCAAATGCAACATGGAATTTGTCTCTTCTCAATTGAGAATAAATAATGGTATGAAAGTTATACTTAAATTATAATTCTTTTTGAAAAATTTAAAATTATTTTATTATATTTATATTTTTTAAATATGAAAAATAAACATCAAGAAGAGGGAATAACATTAAAGTCACAAGAAAGGAGTTAAAATATAGCGGAATCTGAGGCTGAAAAACAAAAGGGAAGATTCAAATGTATAGTGGAGTACTTATCTCCAAATTTACACTAGAGAACAGTTTAGGATAATTTTATAGTTGTATGTTTTATATTTAAATTTCAAATTTTATATAATTGAAATAAGAATTTTGTACTTTTTAGTGATGTTTATCTATTTTTTTATAATATTAAATATTTTTTATTAGTAAAAAATATTATTGTTAAATTAATAAATTTATTTGTGACAATAATAAGCGCATGATACTATCTCAAAACAACATTAGTGACGAAGTATTGATCACCAATAAATTTATTATTTTTGACAAAAAAATATTTTGTTACTGCTTTAAATCATTAGTGTCAACAATGATGTCACAATAAAATGAACTATTGTGACCATTTTATTCATCACTATTTCATATTTTTTGGGTCGACATATCACAAATAATAATGCTTTTGTGACAATATTATTCTATAACAAATACCAATATTTTTAGTGACAACAATTTAGCCACAAAATTTTGAACATTTGTTGCCACATAGTTTTATCACAAATATTGAAGTTTGTAGTGACAATTATTTCATCACAATTTTTTTTGTATAACTGTGGCCAAATTTCTAAAGTAGTGACACGAGAAGTGACGACCTAAAAAATGTGCCACTATTACTAATACAAAAATTACAGCTTTTAGTAACAACTTTGGTTATCAATAAAAATATAATTTCTTGTAGTGGTGATTTTGCCTTAGTGTTATTGCATCTTTGATATTTGAGGTAATCTTGATTTAATGTTAAATTAGAATTGTGTTAAATGTATTATATAGCATACAATGTTTGATGTTGCATGATGCTTCAAGTTTAGTTTGATAATGGAGGGGGAAAACTAGGTTTATGTCTTTGAATTGATAACTTGTTTTAAATTGACAATTATGATAAGATGCATGTTTTATAAAATTGAAATGATGGAAAAACCATGGGTGTGTATTGGATATATAATTATAGCCATTGCCAATGTAATACTCTCAATATGGAATTGTTAAGCATACTAGTGTATGGAAATAAAAGAAAGACATGATCGATGGTATATGTATGTATGTATGTATGTGAGAAATTAAGGTGCAACATTATTGTAGCTATTACTGTAGCACACATGGCTGATTTACTTGTGTGTCGGTGTTTATGGCCTTCGCATTGAGGTCAATTATGACCTATTTATTGTGATTGAAGTTTGATGGAAGGACTTTGATGTTCTAGTCTTTATAGGCTTATTTTCTTATGGAATGATGGAATTACTCCCATTGGTCGTTTTGTTTGCTTAATGTGACCATCATGTCCCTCGAATCTACTTTCATATTATCATTGATCATATACTTGTATTTTTATTTTATTCCTTACCCAGATTACTGCTTATTGTTAATTATTTGTTTTCTTTAAAATTTGTTTGGTTTTCTTCACTAAAGTTGGATTTTGAAATTTTGTATTTTTGCTCGTGTGAGTATTTGGGAGATATTTGTGAATATTCTATATTTCTTATTTTGGAATTTAGTCTGAATGTTTTGGTCTCCAAATGAGCGATGTATAACCTTGTTAGTGGGGAGGGGGTTAAACCTTGACCTTGTCGACAAGAAATTCTGAAAAAAAAAAATGAGATTGTAGTTTCGCACCGTGTCCGTTCGGTGAACTAATTAACGGCCATCTAGTACCATGCTTGTTCGGTGATATAATAAACGACCATCTAATATTCTTTCTCGAGTCACCGAGGATAAATAAATGAATTCTGTTATTCTGACTAGGGTCACCGAGGATAAAACAACTGGCTTCTTGCATCTATAGTGAATTTGAAGACATGTACTAGAATCTTTTATTTTTTTTTCTTTGCCTTTTGATTTTGATCATTAGCAAAGACACAAACTTTTTATCCTGTCTTGAGGTTGTATTTCTGAGATAGCATTTCTGGGTTTTAAATTTTGGTGAATAACATAGTTAGAACTATTGTTTTTATTAAAATATTATAATCTATATTTTGTTTAACTTATGAATTTGGAGACTTGTATTATTCTCGAAATCTAGTATATTTTTTAACCACACTTCTGAATATCCTGGTTTAGTCTAATTGGAAAAATATTATGTTTTGAAAATGTTTAATTAACCATTTTCTGTATTTACTGGTATTTATGAGTTTTCCACTTGTTTTCACCGCACTCACTGAGTAATCGAGTTACTCAGCCTCTCTTCTTCTATCTTTTCAGGTACTGGACTCTAAGATTGTTGTGCTTAAGACTAGTGATGTTCAGCCAGTGCTAGGATGGATCCACAAGGGTTGTCATTATCTTGAATTTTTTGAAAACCTGTATTTATACTTTGGATTCTTGTATTTGTTAGACTGTGTTCCATTTCTGTACCATTTTTTTTATGTTTCCTCTTCGTTGTTTTGTCATATTTTGTCTACTCTGGATCAGGTTTCGAGGCCTTGCACTCTGTGAGGCTCCGCCCTGTTAGATGCAGTCAGTCTATCAACGGGCCCAACTTTGGGGATAGGCTTGACAAACCTAGTTTTTAACCGCAAGATATATACCTTTGACCACATTATCTTGCATGTCTTGCATCTCATGCAATATTGTTTGCTCAAATTGTTATTTCTCTCTTTCTTAGTAGCTAGTCTCTGATGAAGTTGTTAATTGTGATGTTGTAATTGATCAACACTTTGGTGAAGCTGTCTAACTTTCATTTTTATGCTATCTGCAAACCATAACTCCATATTTTTACCTAAAATCCCAAATTTAGTTTTTCAACAGTAAATTATACTACAACTGCAAATCACAAATCTTATCGCAAAAGAGAATATTCTTTTGCACATTTTATTTTTTATTATTATTTCTATTCAACCACAAAATACTTGAAATTAATTATTTTCAGCAATGATTTAATTAGATATTTATTACCATGTAATAAATTACTAATTCGTAGTGCATGTGTATTTCATTGTTTTTAAGTATATTTTTAACTATCTTAGTTTAATAAATTTATCATAAATTAATTTAATTAAAAGATTTATTATTAATTAAATAATTGCACATAAAATTTATGATTGTGTAAATTAATTAGTGATAATTATATTAAAGTATTAATTATATAAATTAATTGCTTATAATTCTTATTACTTATAATAATAAAAATAAAATACTATTGAATAAAAAATAATTAAATACCCCAAATTTGGGATCACAAATAGTTGATCCCAAACCCAAATTTAGGGCATGATTTGGTGGTTGGTTGGAGCCAATCATAAGCCCAAATTTGGGATTTGGGGTCATAGCTGGAGATGTCTTTGAGGCTTTCAATTATGTACCTAAGGCTTATGCATAGGGCTCTTTGTCTTTTCATGAGTTAAATTTTCTAATTAAAAAAGAAAAAACATAAATAGTTAATTGTCGGGTAATAAAAACCATTTGAAACTTAAGATAGCTAGATTCTTTTCCATTCAGATGAAATAAAGCCTTTATCGATCTTGCATAGTAAACCACAAAAGGAACACCTTTAGCTTACAAAAGACACTGGTGGGCATACTTTAATCTAAGAACAATAGCTTATAAAAATAGCATATATAAAAATAATTCTATCTATTTCAACAAGATGAGAACAATTGTCACACACTTACCTTTCATGATCATAGTAGGACCATTCAACTAGAGCTCTATCTCCCCTTGCTGCACTAGACGAAATTCCTACTGTGAGCCGCACCCTTGTTTAATCCTAACCGTTGATGTTATTTAATCCTAGCCATTAATGTTTATGTTTTAAGATTTTTCAAAACCCTAGCAACCGTTTTTCCTACTTCTGATTTTGTCTTGCCGTTCAAGGAAAAAATTGAAGTATACTCCCTCTTCAAAATGTGGTTCCGGGACAAAAACAAGAAACTCACCTCCATGGATGCTTGATTTCGAGTGTTTGAGGTAAGATCGGGATTAATTTTTGTTTCTACTCTTTTTTATGCTTGTTTGCGACATGATTCTAGTTAGGGTTAGGGTTTGGTGAGAATGTTGAATTTTTTTTTCTTTGAGGATAGATTTAGAAATTTCCTGTTAGCATAGTAGAGATCCCTCTTTAATTTTGGGAGACCTAGAGAAAGAATTTGGAAGAGATCAAAATAGAAAAATTGTAGATTGAGGTTTTATTTAGCTTACTACCAAATTTTAGAATGTTTACACGAGTATCAATTATAAATTATTAACTTTAGACATAGGTGATGCGGTCTAGATTTCTGTGCAGCCTTGATCAATTTTTTATTTATTTCAAAATTATAAGTACTTATTTTGATTTAGATTTATATAATAAAGTTGTAGAAGATGACTTATCTATGTCTCTGCCAAAGTTTATAATTTTTACCCCTATAATTTGTGAGATATGATAAGATTTCTGTAGATGTGATCAATGGCATTTCTGCAAGAAGCATGAGTATTGATTAGAGAATTTGAGGATCTTAGAAGTTGAATAAGGACTATGTTTAATATGAAAGTTGTATATGTTGATTTCATCTAAAGATATGAAAAGTTTCACATTTTATATGGCTATATTTTATGAGATATGATTTTATTAGTAATATATTCCAGATGGGATTTTTGTTCAAAACATCAAGATCGATCGGTATTTTTGATAGTCATAAAGATTGAATTGGGTAAGGTGAAAAATAGAAAACTTGTTTATTATTAAGTTATCTGATTTTCTATAAAAATCTCTAATTTTGGAGTAATAGATTGAGATATACGCATGTTTAAAAGGGGCATGCCAAAATTTCAAGTTTGCAATAGCCGGGCATTCAAATAAATGTTATGCATTTAGTAGTGCTCTAAACTATGTGAATTTTGGATATGTCATAGCTTTGACTGTCTAATATCCTTAAAATTTATAATTTAATGATTTGGTAAAAAATAGACAAACTTATGTCTGATTTAGTCCTCATGGGTCATGATAGAATTTGAATATGACCTTTAGAGTGGTTAAATGCTATTATACCCTTGAAAATAACCAATATTTGGGAGAGCAAAGTGATAACTTGATCTTTTGCATTTGTATCCTTCTTTCGATTTTCTTGCTTGTGTTAAATAGATTTTTTATACCTTGGAAATTATTCACAAATATAGGGTATTCTAAGGAAACTTGTTCGATTTGGGATTTGGAGTTTTTGGGCGTTAATTAAGTAAGTACACACATATAAATTATATTATATATATAAACCGAAAATTTTGGATTTCTGGACTTCCGAAAGTTCTGAAAGAAAAGAAGTTGTACAATTATTACAATTATTATTGATACCTTTGGACATATGATATATAATTATTTAAAAATTATTATTCGTTTTGATTTATTTAATTATGTATTATCTGAATACATCGTTAAATATTCTATTTTGAAATAATTGGATATATTTTTATTAAAAATGCCATCATCTAAATTTCTGTATTTGGACTTTGTCAAACGTTTTAGACAAAAAATATTTTGACACATAACTTTTAGTCCCCAAATTAACTTTGCAATAACCTTGTCACTAACGGTTAAATACTGACAGTGTCGACATGTACTCTGAAATAAAAACTATAGTTTCTTACTGCTTTCTGTCGGTGAAGAATAACGACCTCTGACAATTCTAGCTCGGGTACTGAGGGTAAAAATATGACCTCTGATAATTCTTGCTCAGGTCACCAAGGGTAAATATATGAATTATGTTATTTTTTTTGGCAATAGTTGTTTGGGGACCTATATGCTCAGTTTTGGACATCTGTGTTTATTTGAAATAAATTTGATTTCTGATTTTTTATTTTGATAAATTATGTTTTTTTGTAAATTATCCCTATATTTTTAGTAGGGTGCTTACTAGGCTATCAAGCTCATAAATATTGTTGATATTTCTTTTCAGATCAGGAATAGAGTTGAGTGGCAGATAGCTTAGCTGAGATCATTGGGCAATCATCAAATAATTAGCATGTAATAAGTCCCATTTATTGTGGGCCTACGTTTTATTTGAATAAGTTTGTATTGCTTTTGCAATACACTTGGTTTGATTCTTTGAATGTTGAACTCTATTCTTTTGTCCCTAAATTTGGCTTCCTTGTTAAATATTGTGATTCTTGAGAACATGTTTTGAGGCCTTGTATGCCTACTTGGTTTTGGCTTTGTAGGTGTTCGACCGTTTGTTGGCATCCCGGGTCCAGTAAGCCGAGTTCAGGGCGTGACACCTCCTCTATTACTGGATTTGCTATCTTCACCTCCAATCTTGCCTAGATATTGATCCAAACACTTGTCGTTCATTCATATCCCATTAGGTAGCTATTGATCTGCAAGACTCCGTTAATCCATAACCCTAAAATTCCTGTAAACCAACAAAGTTCTGGCATGAAAATATGAACAGATTCAGTGGCAAAGAAGTTAAAAAAAGATTGCCCTAGACACTAAACGCATGACAATAATGAATATCAAACATGACATTTTTAGTAGATTACTCCTTAAATTAAGCATTTAATGGGACATCAAAAGTAGCTGAGATAACCAACCATGCAGTAATTTGCTCATCACATACTCCGAAAGAATGCTACATTTCAACAAAGAAGCAGGACACACACTTGTTTCTCAACCTCCTTGTTACAGAAAATAAATCATATTTGATATTTGTCTTTTGTAGAAACAAAACAAATGCTTGCAGTTGTAGATATCAACTGTTAGAAGTTGCTGTCTCTAGATTGTTGCACCCTTAAATTTTCTAAAAGTTAAAACAAGAAATAACTTCTCCTAATGTACAAAAATAATGTCTAAAATATGAATCACTTTCACGAATCACCATAATATCTAAATTATTGAGAAATAAAATAAATATGAATAGAAAAATCGAAAGCAATCACACAAAAATATGAGATTTAACCAGGTTCAGTAGAGTATGCCTACATCCCCTTCTACAATACGTTTCGTCGCTCTGTTTTTCTCTGTTGCAGTATCTGCTTGTTCACTTTTGTATATGAGTGACATGCAACATAAACTCATGCCCCAATTCAATTGTCAATATCCTGAACAACGTCCAATGGAGATGTAGGAGCCTAATTGCACAATATGACAAGACACAACAATGTATATCACAAAATTTAGTTCGATTAAGATGCTTTGAAAGCAACAAGCACAAGATTAGGTGAAAATTCTACAACCACAAATAATTCAAAGTAGGAAAAATCCCATCCATTTCAAGTAGTCCATAGTGGGCGTTAATTGTCAAAACATGAAGTCATAATGAAGTTGCCGATGAAGCCCCCATTGAGAAGAAACCTAGAGTGGTGACATCGTTGGTGGTGGTGGCCGCAAGGAGCCCAGAATTATTTTTGGGGCCAAAGTGAAAAAAAAAATCATGAGAGTCAAATAATTACTTTTATAAATATTTTTTAAAAATATAATTTATATATTACATATATTTAAATTTGTAACAAATTAGGATTAAATAATATATTTATAATTTTTTTAAAACATATATAGTATGATGGGAGCACAGGCCTTCTTTTGACCCGGTCCACCTTCAAACCAGTCCACCCTAACTTCCTAGGTTAGCTGATGATAAGTGCTCGTGTTATAGTAATGCGAAGTGTTATTATCTTGCAATGAGCATTAATTTAATCAGATTTTATCACTAAAAAGTGTGCAATTGTTTACTTTTGTGCATTGTAGGGTTGTGAAGATAAAATGAAGGAAAGGAACGAAGTTAGGTCGTGTTTAGCGTTGTTGGGAAGATTTTCGGACTAAGCAAGGAGTAAGGCGTGAGCATAGACTTGTGGGTGTGTGCCAACCTCCTTTGGAGGGGCACAAAGGCAGTCACATTCATAATAAGTCTAACTCATGCCAACAAGGAGAACTTCACCAATTAGGCGATTCGAAGCAATCGACACGATCTACCGTTGATTGTATGCCCAATTCAACGGCCTCGATGAAGAACGACGAATTCGGGAGAGTTTCGGCACAATACTGTAGCAGCAATGCAGCAAAACACTGTAGAAAGTTACTGTTCACAGTCGGCCGAAAATCAGTTTTCCAGAATTTTCACACGGGCGTGTGAAAATTCCACACGGCCGTGTGAAACCCCGATTTCAGCAAATTTAAAGCCGCGACTCCACATTATAAAAGCCCGATTTGGAGACTTTTTGATACAATCTTTGACCTAATTTTCTCCTCAACTTTGGAGAGGGCGGCTAGGGTTTTGGAGAGGACTTCGTGGAGGTTTGGAGCGCGTCATCGGCATCGTCATCAACGTCCGGCGGCCGCACAAGACCACGGCCACACCATACGCAAGGGGGTTTTTCATCTATGTCTTTACTTCTTGTTTTATTATATACATTGATGAACATGTATAGCTCCATGAGGAGCTAAACCCCTTGTGGGTATTCGGACTTGTAAAACTCTAGGGTTATTATGTTTTTTTGACATTGTTATTATGCTTTTCCATTATTGATGAATAAGAATTGAGTTTCGATCTTAATTTTATCTTGCTATTGTTTTCCCTTAGATGTGACACTAGGGTTGAGAGCAATCTAGGTTTTCCTTTGGAGGTGTGACAACTCCTATAGGATTAGACTCTTTAAGATTGAAGAGGGTTGAGAGGGAGAGTTGTGAGGTAGCGATGTACCCCTTTCCCCTCCGGTGTGATTTCTCCCTACCTCCGTTTCCTTGATTTAATAGCGGTCAAGATAGAGTGAAGTGCTAGGTAGATAAACTCCCCTTGGGATTAGTTACGTGAGTAACGGAGTGAAGGGTTGAAGTGAATCCTATGCACTGGGGCTTAATCTAGACTAGGGTTCTTCCTCCTGGACCAAAGGGTTAGAACTACACATAGGAACATGTTTAATCACTAGGAGTCCCTAAAACCTAATGCAATCCCACGTAGTGTGAGGTTTAGGTAGATGTACTCCCCTGGGGCTTAATCGTGCGAGCGATAGAGTGAAGGGTTGTTGTGAATCCTAATACCGGGGCATAGTGTTGGGGTTAGTCACGGTTGACCTTAGGTTTGGGACCGTGAGTCTAAGGATTTCCTCGACTTAATTAGCATTAATAGGAAGGTATAATAGCATAGTCTTGCACTAGAAGCATAGATCCTAGAGATAACTTGTCCGGATACCCCACTTCATTAATTGTTAAATCCTCTTTAATCTCTTTTCTTGCTATTTCTAATCTTTCACCTTTCTCTATTTAATTTCCTGTCTTTAGTATAATTGTTCTCGCAATTCACACACAAATCGATTACTACTTTTCCGTACTTCGCATAGTTTTAATAGTGAAATCTCGTATTCTAACTCCCTATTCCCTGTGGATTCGACTACCCTCTCACCGGGGTAACTTTTATTACTTCGACAAACCCGTGCACTTTCTGGGATCCTGTCAGCTGACTAGGCAGCACGGGCCAATAACCTATAATTGGCCCTCACTGTAGTGGGACACTGTTATGAGTTGGGCTGGTCGGGCCACATGGGTCGGTCTACCTTAATAGTTTTTTTTAATTTTTAAAATTTTTAAAATTATTTTAACTTTTATGAAAATGTGTCAAAAAAGATGACTTGTTTTTCCTATATGAATCTATGAGCTTTCAATCACCCAGTAAGAACCCAACCACTTATTGGTGCTGGAATATATAAATTGGATTATATATATATATATATGTCAAAAATATTTTTATGTGTTTTGTGTCTGCTCTAGCTTGTGATTCATTGCAAGTGGAAACATAATGTATACAACAATTTTTCAATCGTTACCACTAAATATTGAAATAGATGTTTTCATGGATGATTAAAAACATACTTTCAACAATAAAAAATAATAATGTCAAACTTTGAAGTTAGTGATTTTTAAATTTCCTCAATCTATATATACACCTCTTCATCGAATTGGTACACCTACATTAATTTTTTTTTTTTTTCAAATTCTAACACTCCAAGCTTCTATGTAGCAGACTTTCTCTTTGATCTAAAACTCAAAATTTTATAGTCCTTCCAATCTTAAATCAATAAGGTTTGTTCTAAATTTAGATTGTTTGTTTGGTATTAATTGTTTATAAGTCTATTATATAATTCTATTTGTTATTATAGTCGATTATTTTAATTGTAGCAAAATAATTTAGTAGTAGTTTATTTATTTTTTTCACTTTATCTATAATTTCTTAACAATGTTTAAATTTTCAAAATTTTACATTTAGTGGGTAATATTATATTGTAATTATTTTAATTGTTATTCTAATTTTTATATTTTTTATAAACACCTAAATGCATGCATTTTATAAATATATTTTTTGTACTATTCATGGAAATGTTGATGAATCGATGGCCTTTTATGGTTTAATTGGCACCATTCGTGTTACAGGCATAAAAAAAGCCTAGGTGAGCTTGAGAATGCAATTCAGAAAAAATCGGCAACGAAAACGACGTTTTACAAACCCGGCTAATGTAGCAACACCTTAGCAAGTACTGTAGCATGAACAATTAGAGAAATGCCACAGTCTCGGTGGTGGATCACCCGCAAGTGCACGGGGTCGCCAAGTAATACCCCTCACGCACGCGTGAGGGGGTCGTATTCCCAAGGGCCCGAGAATCTACCCTTACTTTCTCTTTGAAATGTTGTTTAACCGGTAAAGCTTGAGTTAAGGAAATTGATGAAAAGCAAACAAGCAAATATAAAATAAATGCAAGATGACTAAGGCAAAATACAGGAAATTCAATGGTTAGGAGTGGTCACGGATGAGGATTCCCTTAGGGGCTACTAAAGTGCGTTTGAAGGCTTGAACTAACATGCATGTGGCAATGATGGACCGAGAAAACCCTAGACTAGGCCAACCCGATGGTCACGGAAATTAACCCTAATCCGGTACGAGTATTGGAATACAGTATTTCCACCGCTACGGTATTTCTACCGCCCAAATCCCCACACGATTGCTAAGGGTACAATGGCTTTCGCAACAACTCGGTACTTAACCCTAGGAGTGGAGGGGTACAAATACCCGATGGTCACGGCGTATTTATACGTATTTCCCTTCCAAAGTTGGTGAGTCTAACACTAGGGCAATGGTCATGCAACCTAGCATTTCCTAGATCAATTGATACATAGAGTTCTCATACATATCAAGCAATTAAAACACCAAGCAATGGATCACGAACATGCCACAAACAATGAATTAGAACAAAGCATCCAAAATACACAAATTCACCCCCAAGGTTCACCTACATCCGGTGACCTTGGGGTTTAGTTCCTCATGATCAAGAAATACAACACAAAATACATGAAACAAGACACCAAAAGCATAAGAAGAACTCCCTCAAGAGATGAAGGCCGGAGAAGTTCCAAAGACGCCACACAAAGGGGTGGCTTTCCTTATCTTCAACCTTCCAAATCCAAGCTCTAAGGTGAAGATCCTTCCCAAAACCTAGCACTCCTCGCCAAATCCTTGCCTAGATCACCCTCCAAATGCTTCTCCTCCCTCCGAATTTGAGTGGTGGTGAGAGCTCTAAGAAGAAGACACTTCATGCCCTTGAAAACCCTAGCCAAAGTCCCTTAAAAGATGAATTCGGGCAAGTTCACGGGTGACCTCACGGTCCATATATGCCCGTGAGGGAGCCTGTAATACGGGCTACAAGAAACCTCAAAGTTGTGATTTTGCATAGTAAACTGCTACAGTAGAACTGCTCGCGGACGACCTCACGGCCATGAGCCTGCCCGTGAGGGTTTCCAGATTTCATTTTCCTTCCAACTCTTCACGCTTCAGGCAGCTACAGTATGCTACTGTACTCGGGACCCTAAAACGACGGTTTCGGTGCAGATTTCCTCTCAAATCGCATCGTTAGGGTCACTAAAGCATATAATGTGCCTGAAACACGAAATAAAACAATTTAGACCGAAAAGAGCAACGATTCATTAATAAAACACCGAAATACATGCGCGTACACATGTGTAAAATATGTACATTTAGATGTTTATCACTCGGGTTTTGATGATTGGTAACTTGATGGCCTAGAAGATGCCCGCAAGCAAACTGAAGAATTTGCGCTTTATTGTAGCACTTCACAGAAATTTTGATAGAAATCCCAAGGCTCTCACGGGAATCCTCACGCCCATGAGCCAGGCTGTGAAGTCATCCCAAAAAAGGAGTTTGAAAGATGGTTATGGCATTGTTTGGGTCATCATCTTCTTCTTAGGCCTCTTGGGCGCCGATTTCTAGCAATCTACTACACAAAGCTTCACTAAGAGAAAGGCAAAAATCGGAGGAGGAGATAGGGAGAAGATCCAATGCATCAAAGCATTGTTTAAGGGGTGATCTCTTCAAACCTTTAAGATCTTTATCCATCCAAGGGGATCTAAAGCTAGAGGGAGTATTTCTAGCTTCTTTTCTTGTTTATTTGTTCTTTGGAGTTGTATGAGTGTTCCTCTTTCATGAGGAACCAACTTATTTGTGGTTTGGACATGATGAACTCTAAGGTTGCTTTGTTGTAATTTGGATGATCATCTTTGTTGATGTGTTGTTGGATGTTGTATTTCTTTTATGTAATCTTGTGGCTTGTGATTCTTGCTTTGTGTGTTCTTTGATGTTTTGGATTGCATGAGAACTATGTGGCTCAAATTCTAGGTTGTACTTGGATGCGCGGGATGCGGCCTTGTATTAGCTCACATAGCTCGAAAGGGATACATGTACCAAAACACCGAGGGATTTAGCTATTTGGTACCCCTCCAACCATTAGGATTGAACCTAGGTATTGAGTATCAATGCTAATTAGAGATTTGCTGACACTTAATGTAATTATAGGAGGATTTGGTCGGAAGAGATTCTGAACCAATACTTGTATGGGATTAGGGGTAATCACTGAGGGATTAGGGATTACCTACTTTAGAAGTCTCTTGGCCTAAACTACCATCACAACATATCATCTTAAGTTCATGACTTAATGACAACCCTAGGGGGATTCGTTGTCCAAATCACCCTTTCTTGTGTTTGGTTCTCCCTTGAATGCCAATTGTGTATAGTAGTAGTCTGGATTTCATTTTAGTTATCTCTTTATCTTTTTGTAATTATTGTTGATCATTTGAAGTGTTAGGTTAGGAAATAGACGAAAAGGAGGTAATAGTAGCTCCTTTGCCCAGTGGAATATGACCCTGGGTCACATACAAGGTATTACTATATTTTCATTGTAATTTAATTTTTTTTTCATAAATTTTGGCAAAATAACATTGTTTACTTTTTATTTTGTATTTAGTATTATTTTAGTTATTTTGTTTTTCTTTGATATTTCATATAATTTTGTTGCATTAATGATTCATTATTTTAATTTTACATTAGTTTTACTTTATTTATTTTGTTTGTGTTCTATTTTTTATTTCTACTATAAATTAATCCTTAGGATAATGCCATTGTCTAGTTTTCACAATTTTCTTTAAGTGTTTCTTTAATTTTTTAATATTTTTCCAATAATTTTTAACATTATTTAATATTTTAAAGTTTGCATTTAATGTCATTTCATTTATTTTAATTGTTATTCTTTAGGGTTTAGGGTTTAGATATCTTTCACAATTCCAATCCAAAATAAAAGAACTATGTGAGTTTTGATATCTTTCACGCCCAAAATGATAGGTAGATAATTTAATTCAATAGCAAACAAATTGATTGCAAGCCATTTATATTTTTTTTTAATTATTTTTACTTTTAAAATATTTATAGTTTATTAGGAATTACTTTTAATTAATTTCTTTTTCTTTTCAATTTTTTTAAACCTAATTAATGGTTTGATTTTTATGCATTTGTTTTTGACACTATCACAATGTGGGTTTGTTAGTTAGAGTGTTTGCTTGATTCCTTATTTATTGAAGTTCAATTCGTACCCATTAAAAAACCAACGGGCTGGCCCATGAACCAGTGAGTTCTGGCCGAGGTACCTATTTAAGTCGTGGCATGGGCCTGGTCTGTGTCATTCTAAGATGACCTGTGACCCTCCAGATCCATCAAGCCAACCTAGTCAGACGGGTTGGCACTGGGTAAGTTACTGGTCGGCCCTGGTTAACAAGCTCTTGTCCACCTTTAGCTAGGATAAGAGAATGGGACGACAGATTTGATTGAGGAATGGAAATGGAGAAGGCTTGTTGGGCTTCCTTTGATGGATAAATGAAGTGCTAAGATGAAATCCTAACATGTGTGGAGATTTGTTATACATTTACCTTTAGAAAATGAGTTTCATCCGGTTCTAATTTTCATATATTTTCATATATTGGAAAACATATTTAAATATTTTTCAAAATTTGCTTCTAATTTTCATATATTAATATAAAAAATTGTATTTAATTCTTTTTAGAATTAATCAAAATTTCCATATTTAATTATATAATTTACATCTATAAATATTTAAAATTGTATTTCATTAAAAAATAATAAAAAATTATAAATGTTTAAATATATTTTAAGTTATATATATTTTTTTTTTGCAAAAAAATTATTCATCGACATTATGGAAGATTGGTGGAAGATTCATCGGTATTCCAAGGCTGCGAAGAGAGGAGGGAGTTTTCAATGTTTTTCATTTACTTTTACTGTATTAACTGGATTGCATGATTGTTATCATTTAATGGAGAACTAAACTTCTTGGTGTTTGGGCATGGATAGTACCTAGGATTTATTTCTTTGATTGACATTGGTTGTAGACTTTGGAGCTTTTTATATTGATAGATTGATTGCAATTTATTGATGTTAGATTCAATTGTACGTCTTAATTGTCTTGAAATCTATTGTAGCGAAAGTTAAGAATTCATGACTATTGTACTCGTGTGATGAATTGAAAACCCACTTAGTATAGGCATACCACAGTTGAAGGGGACTACAAGTCTACCTAAAAGTAGAGCACTTTGGGATTGAGATTTCTCTCTCCGTTGTTCTCCTGAGCGAGTTGCCATATGATTTAGTGTGTACTTCAATCATAGAGAGCAAGCATTAGCAAAAGATTCCAATCTATCTTTGTATGGGATTGGGTAACTATATTGCAAAACTTTGTGTAATCTTGTCTTGAACTTAACAAAACCTTAAGGGAAGTTTATGCTTGAACACCTTTTTTTTCATGCTTATTTTCCTGTAATTTTACTTTTTCTCTAGTTCTTAGTTTTTGTTTCAGATTTATCACCAACAACTTCGATTGGGTTAATTGATGTTTTTAGACCTAGTACTAGTATTCTCTAGTTCCTCATGGATAGATAACCCTACTTCCTAGTCCTCTATAATAGTTGATTGACATGTGCATTTGCGTTTTTCATAGGTGACATTAGTCTTTGCCATTTTTTTAAATCCTTTTCATATAAGGAGCAGTAGGCCAAGAAGTTGTTTAGTAGGATGTCAGTAGTTGTAACTCTGGATTGGGTTATTGTATTTGTTATTTAGGCACTAAATCCCATATTTTGGACTTATGTTGTATCCTTAAAGTTTGTACCAGTATTTCTGTTAGTTTGTTACATTCCTCCACTCATAAATAGATTTTGAAGCTTTGCAGGTTTACTGTGTTCATGTCTTGTAGTATTGTGCCCATTTGTTAACATGTCAGGTTTGGCTTGGCTGGGTTTGGGCATGACGGTAACATGTATGTAAACCTTTTCCAAGCATTTTACCATGCATCAAAGCCGACAATTTCCAGAACCATCTTATCTAATGAGTAATTTATGTTGTACCAAAATGGTTCAAGAACTAGCTTACCTCTAAAAATAAATAATTTGAAAAGGATGAACCGGCAAAGAACCTGACAACTTTGGTCTCAATAAACTAATCATGTGACTATTGACATTGTCTACTGTCTACTAAGCCAAAATGTTCATCGATAAATTCAAACATTGAAAAAGCCTTAATTTAACATCCAAGTAAATATTAAGAATACAACTATTGAGAGGAAAACTCTCCATAAATAGCATGAGAAGAAGATAACTAGTTCATGGCACTAGGCATCAACGGCTCAATTGATTCTCAACCTCTTCATGCATTTAAAATTGTCATCTAATATCTACTCTATTTTATATTTGTGTTTGAATCCAAAATCTTCAAGCTTCCTTGAATTGTATTTGATGATTCTCATGGGCTATTCATCTTCAACTCTAAATAAAAGAATTTCCAAATAATGATCAATAATTAACCACTAAACATTAAGAGAAAGAATTAATAAACTTATGAACTTTGTTAACTTACCCTTTAATCATTTCCATCTGAGAATACTTGCATGTGAAGTGTTGAGCAAAGTCATGTATTAAAGGATAACCATTTGCACATAAGTACCTACCAGCCATAGAAGGTTTCTCAATGTAAAAGATATGAGCTTCAAAGACATCATCAATGTGAACCAAAGGTATTGATCCTAATAATCCTTGTAGAATATGCAGTTGTCGGTAACACTGTTCTTCACCGCTTAATGGTGCTAGAACTACTCTTACACTAGTAGGCATGTATGGTAGTAGTGTGTTACCTCCAACCAAGCCACAAGCTAAGCTTACTATCTCCATTCCTTTTTTCTCCTTCAAATTGTTGTAATTCAGAATCTCTTTCTTAGCTAATGTTGTTAGTGCAAATGCACTTTAAGTTGGCATAATTTGACACATAGTCAAGGTGACGTGGTAATCATAGTGACGTGGCATGGATAATGACATGTAAGCATGATGGCATGGCAAGGTGGCTTGGATAAGAGGCAAATATTCTTGAAGATCTTGATAAAGCTATTTTAGGCAAGTGAATCAAGCAAGCTACAACTTGAAGACAAGATCTCATCAAGACCATATTTAGAAGATTTAATTGAAGACTAAATATGGATGGAGCTTAAATGAAGAAATATCTATCAATGTAAAGATTTGAAGAATATTGAAGATATGATTTGAAGAACCTTAATAGATTTGGATGAAGACTATTAAGGGTATGTTTGAAGACATGTCTAATTATGGCATGATTGAGCTGATTGATTGAAGATCTTTGGTAGAAGATTTGAAGATCAAACTTGGGTGAATTGAAGATCAAGTTTGGAAAGTTTCATGAAGACGCACAATGGCGTGCACCCCTTGCGAGGGGACTGTGTGGTGAGGAACTGAAGAGGGAGGTTAGTTGCCGGTAGTCATGATCAGGTGATATGGCTGCATCGACTCGGACTAACCATGACCAGGTGGTTGATGGGTCATGAGGTCGCTTAGCAATGGAACCAGAACTCAGTCAAGCCAGCAGTCAGGGAACATATGTTACAATAGAAGTTTCAACAGCTAATTTCGGAAGGTTCTAAAGTTAGTAGCCGCGGAGATTCTAAAAGAGGTATGGACTATATTTGGGACGTTGTGGCATCTATGTATACTACCTTGGTATGAGATTGGGTGCGACTCTTGAAAGAGGGAGTAGGGAGGCACCGAACAATCTAGAGAGGGTAGTATTCTTGTTTGAGTGAGAGAGTGACAAAGTGTTTGTACTCTTCTTTTATTTCCTCTTTTGATGGATTGTTTATCTCTGGGCTTGGTTCCTCAGACGTAGGCGAGTTGACGCCGAATTGGGTTACCAACTTTGTGTGTCTCCTTCTTGTTTGGTTTGTGTGTGCTTTTCCATGAGTGATTGAGTAATCGTCTAACCCACAAACCACACCCGTTGAACTAACAAGTGTTTTGGAAGATGTGTAAGTCTGATGATCATTTGACTAGCCATGTGTTTATTCAGTATTATTAGCAAAAGAAAATTAAACATGTATATATATGTATATAGATTGGTCAGTGACCTTCTCATGATCCTCGTAGTGGGAGAATGAAAAGTTGAGGGTGTTGAGAAAAGAATATAGCCTTTCTTAGATGTACACAAGCTTACAAACAATAACTCTAATTTGCACTCACCATGGATGAAACCAAATGACAATTAAAATGAAACAAGGAGCAATTAAAGCATAGAGTGCACTAGATTTAGTGTATGCTCTTGAGAAGACCAAGCATCAGTTGTATCTTCAGATCTGCTAACAGAGGAGAAGAGAAATAGATGATGTTCTACTTCTATGTTGATGAAGAAGCTCACAATACTCCGCAGATAGAAAAAGGCAGCATTCACTCACATTCCAATATTCTCAGTACATTACTTTTTTAAGTTTACAAGCACTTTATAAGTTTATAAGTACTTGATCAAAAGACACATCTCAAAACAACTAACTTATCATACACCACATGATTTAGAAAACACATCTCAAGACAAACTATTAAGCATAGACATAAAACAAGTTTATTTTACTAACAGAGAGGTGTCCAACAAGATTCATCAATGGTATGGTTGAAGCTAGTGCCATCTTGTTTGAGAGGAGACATGGCTGTGATTGAGCCTGTGTAAATGATTCTCCTCATAGTTCCTGAAAATTCACAATACTTTAAGATGATCCTCACTCCAGCCACTACTGCTTCTATGGTGCTTTGAAACTGCTCCAAAATATACATAATATGGTTCACACACACACACACACACAATTTTCTTCGATTGATAATTAAATTCTAGTGACATACTCGCAATATACTATATGCACCATTCATTAACTCCATAATTGCATTATAATAAATACACTATCGATTAAATTTTACAAAAATGAATTTTATGAATAGGACCTTGCCGAAAAAAATCAGTTATTAATCGGTGCCCATCTCGACCACTGATAAGAGTGCAAGTTACCAAATTTATAAGTTTTGAGGTTTTTTTGTTGTATTTTCCTAAAAACTTAGTTGTTAATTTGTTTACTATTGCCAAGAAGCATAGAGTATTTTTTATTGACTATTACAAGATTATCCCTCTTCTATAGTGCTTTTTTAGCTTTCCACTGTATGATTTGTCTTTTTTTTTTTTTTTTTTCTAGTTTCCTTCCTCCAACTTTTATTATAGTTAATGTAATTTGTCTTTTGTTGTGATTTCACAAGTGAACTTTGTATCTCCCATATCTCCCCTCTAACTTCTAGATTTAAAGAAAAAATTATTACAAGATAATGTTGTGCGATGGAGAAGGTGAGAGATTGTGGGGATTAGTTTAAAAGTAAAAAAACAATTACTAAAAAAAAGAACCTTGTTAAACTTGTGAGTTGTTGCAAAAGTTTCTAGGGACATGGATATGGTTGGAAACGTTGAAGTTGAAGTGGCAGAGGGTTACCCAGCTAGGAGAAGCTTTGGTGAAGGCAAGGGAAGGACCATCAGTTGTTGGAAAAATTGGAGAAAACCACACACCCACACTCAAAGAAGAAGAACAATATTTTTGACGTGGTCAACAAACTCATGCCCTTTCTGTCTTTTTATATTGATAGTAATAACTAAATTCAAACTAAGTTGCTTAGCCTCTAAGAAACTAAACATATTCAAAATAACAAACTTATCTAAACATAATCCTAACATAATCTTAAATGCAAATGCAATTTATAAAATAAGAAGGGTCATAACTGCAAACATAAATGCATAAATGCAACAATGCCTAAATGCAATATATAACTAACATAGGGTCCTAAATGTACTAACAAGATTAATTCAACGTTCACTTCGTTAGTCTTGTTGTGTCTTCCTCATGTACTTCAGACTGATCTTATATTGTAGCGTAATGAACCTTTGGCATCCAAGGGCCTTTGTTAGGATGACTACAAGCTGCTCTTCTGTTTTGTCATTCTCAACTTCTATGTCACACTTCTGAACACAATCACAAATGAAGTGATATTTAATGTCGATGTGCTCACTCTTTTCTTGATGTACTGAATTCTTTGTCAAGATGCTCAATGCTTGAAAAATTCAAATGATAATGCCAGGCATACCACAACCATGCCACATCTCCATATTCTCCAAGCAAACACACAGGATGTGCTTCCTTAACACTAAGTATATATAATTTATTCTTTGACCTCTTCACCCTTACTAACAATCTTCCACCTTTATTGTAGAGACACAAGTACCCACCTTATATCATCGACTTGCATCAATGCTCATCAAGTTGCCCCAAACTCACAATATTACTGCATAAACTAGGTATGAAGCAAACATTTGTGAGAAAAAGATGCTCACATTTTCAAACTTAAAACATTACAGTGCCTTTTCCTTGGATGTCTACAATGAAATCATCACCGAACTTGACTCTCTCAACCACTGTCTTGTCCAACTTGGAGAACTGGCTTTGGCTCCCAGTCATGTGGTTACTTGCACCTGTATCAAGATACCACAAGTTGTTATCATACACCATTTCCTTAGTTCCAAGACTAGGCTTGATGTTCAGCTTGTGCAACATGATCTCCTCTGCCACATGCTTCATGTCTGGCAAGGGTTCACATATTTCGATCATGAGTAGCACTGGCTCATCATCATCATCTTGTTTCTCCACAAGATGCGTTGTCATGAGTAGCATCGGCTCATCATCATCATCTTACTTCTCCACAAGATGGGTTTCCTCATTCTTCTTTTTTAATCTGCACTCATAGGCATAATAGATCAAATAGTGACAATTATAGCATTTCATCTTAATGAGTGTGTTCATTTCCACTGCTATCATCACTATGTCTGCGTCCACGCCCACGGCCAAGCCAGTTACTTCCTCCTCATCCTCTTGATGAGTTCAATGCACCTTCGCTTTCTTCTCTCGCCTTCCATTTGGTCTTTGTCAATAGAACGTGTTCTTTTTCCTCATTCTCGTAACCCCCGCTATCCCTTTTCATGGGCTTTAAGTGATCTAATGACCTCCTCCACCGACATCATCTCGAGATTGTCGAACTGCTTAATTGTCCATGCGATCTGAACTAACTTGGAAGGGACAGCACAATGCATGAATTTTGTTAACTATGGTGGTTAGCTTTGTGGCAAAGTTATCAGCCTTCTCCGCTTTTGCGCATGCGTAGACCTTCAAACTTGCTTCTCAAAGTTTGAATCTTTGCCTCCTTGATGCCCTCGACACCCATGTGCATTGTCTTCAGCATGTTCCATGCCTTCTTGGCTGTCTCCTTCTTAGCCAACATGAGGAGTGTCTCCTCGCTAATGCTCTGGTAGATGGTACCAAGGGCCATTTGATCCTTCCTCGTCTCTATCTCCTTATTCAGATTAGCAGGCCCAATGGTATCCCACATGCCTTGTGCACGCATGAACACGTTCATCTTGAGCGCCCATGCCGAGTAGTTGCTCATCCTGAGCAATGGGTACTGGAGGGCCACCATCCAGTCTCTTGTCGAAGCCTTTGATGTCGCCGTGAAGGTGGTTGTTTCACTACTTGACGATGAACCCGGCATGATCTTTGGCATTTACTCCGAACCTCTCTTTGATACCAAATGTTGAAAAAATCAAAGAAAACCACACGACCACACTCAAAGAAGAAGAACAATATTTTTGACGAAGTCAACAAACTCACTTCCTTTATGTCTTTTTATGTTGATATTAATAACTGAATTCAAACTAAGTTACTTAACCACTAAGAAACTAAACGGATTCAAACTAACAAACTTATCTAAACATAATCCTAACATAATTTTAAATGCAAATGCAATTTATAAAATAAGAAGGGTCATAATTGTAAACATAAATGCATAAATGCAACAATGCCTAAATGCAATATATAACTAACATATGGTCCTAAATGTAATAATTAACAAGATTAATTCAACAAATAGATTCACAGACTATGCAATGACGTGATCGTGTGAATGTTTGGGGTGAATGCTTGGGGCTTTATTAGATGTAATTATTCTTGATGTATTAGAAATATGAGATGTATTAAAATATCAATTGTGATGGGGTACATTGTAAGTAAGGAGATCGTGTAAATAAGTAGCTTGTGTTGGTGCACACAATCTATTTGTCATTATGCAGAGGTGTCAGTGTCAGTGTCAGTTATAATAGGTTGTCAGTAAGGAATAGCTATTCTTTTACAATCATCTCTCCTTTCCCTCTTCCTACCTTCTAATAAGTGCTCGTGTATAAGCTATACGAAGTATACTTTTCTTACATTGAGCATAGCTTTATTCAGATTTTATCGCTTATATGTGTGTATTTGTGTTCTTTTGCGCATTAAGGGTTGTGAAGAAGATGTAGAAGAAAAAGAAGCAAGAATAGCTCATGGCTGCAATTGTTGAGGGAGTTCTTGGACCGGGCAAGAAACAAGGCACAAGTTGTATTCAAAGACATGTGAGTGTGTGCCAACCTCCAATTGGGCTCGAGTGAATATTTGAATTGGAGGAGCACAAAGGCAGCCACACTCACATGTTCCAACTTGTGTAACATCATCAAGAGCTTCATCAGTGTGGTTCAATTGAAGATTCGACGTGATCTACCGCACGGTTGTGTGCCCAAATTTGGCGGCCTTGATGAAGAAGATGAATTCAAGAGCATTTCGGCACGAGTACTATAGCATCTACCGTAGTAAAATACTGTAGCAAGTTACTGTTTACAGTTCGCTGAAAATCTGGAAAACAGATAATCCACATGCCCATGTGAAAAATCCATAGGGGCGTGTGGATGCCCGATTTCACCCCATAAATACCCCATTTTGGGTCTTTTTCGGGGACCCCCTACTATCTCTTGCCTATCTTTTGGGGGCTTGCAGTTAGGGTTTGGAGAGGTTCTTGGAGGTCTTTGGAGGCAATTTTACGACATCGGCATTGACATCCTTTGGAAGATAGCTATTGGGGGAGCTTTCGTCGGCATCGATTCGGCGATCTGTGCCCTAGGCTTGACAAGGGATTATTTGAAGAAGCTAAGGCGGCTCCACAAGACCATCGATACGGACTACAAGAGCGTTTCCTTTATGGTTTTTATGCATATGTTCTCAAACTCTTTATTGATTTTGTATTGCTCCATGGAGAGCTAAACCCCTAGTGGGTACTTGGACTTGTAAACCCTAGGATGACATTATTTCTATGACTTTTATTATGTTTTCTTATTTGATGCTTTTAATTGAGTTCCAATCTTGCATGTTAATTGTATTGACTTTCCCTTAGCCATAACACTAGGGTTGAGAATCATCTAGTTATCCTTTGAAGGTGTGACAACTTCTATAGGATTAGACTACCCGAGATTGGAGAGGGTCGAGAGGGTGAGTCGTGAGGTAGTGAAACGTCCCCTTTCCACTTCGGCGTGATTTTCCCTATCTCCGTGTTCCAAGAGTTCTTTATGGTCAAAGTAGAGTGAAGTGCTGGGAGATGAACTCCCCTGGGGCTTAGTTGTGTGAGCAATAGAGTGAAGGGTTGTAGTAAATACTAGTGCTAGGGCTTAACTGAGACTAGGGTTCTTTCGCCTGGACCAAAGGGTTAGAACTATACTTAGGGACATGGTCTATCACTTGGTTTCCTTAGAACGACAAGCAGTTCCATATAGTGTGAGTCTTAGAATGATGGACTCCCCTGGGGCTTTGTTGAGAGATCGACAAAGTGAAGGGTTGTAGTGAAACCTAATGCCGGGACATAGTGTTGGAACTAGCCACGGTTGACCTTAGGTTTGGGACCGTGTGCTTAAGGATTTCCACGACTAATTAAACATCAATAAGGGAGTATAATATTAGTCTTGCACTAGAAGCATGAGTCTTATGGGGAGCATTGTCCGGGTGCCCCATCTTCATATTGATTACCTCTCTTACCTTTATTTTCTTCTTGTACTCTTTTACTTTCTTTTATATTTATACATATTGAATTTTCTCACCATCGATTTCCTTCATAGCTAAATAGTGATAACGCTTGTTTCTAAACACTATTCCCTGTGGATACGACTACCCACTCACGAGAGTACTTTATTACTTTGACAACCCGTGCACTTGCGGTACACACACAAAGGATGTGTCACATTCCTTCTCTGCTCTATCCTTCTTTCATCTACCATCCTCAGGCCATGTTACCTCCTTTCTCAATCTCATCCCTTACTCTTTCATTGCTTTGAAGTTGTGACAAGAGCAGAGCCTTGTACGCAAATCCATACCTTTTTTCTTTATTTGATATCCTTTTCACACGAGCAAGTGTGATTAGTTAACTAGTCGCATGCTTATCCCTCATCAAGATCAAGCCCTTGGCTTGCTCTAAGTGGACTGGATTTATGGGATAGCTCTTCTTTTAACCATGTCCTTAGCAACCATGATCAAAATCTTTAATCTTGTCAAGTAAGTGAAAAATCAAGGTTTCTATTAGTTTTTATATTTGTATACTTCTAAAAAATTATTATTTTTATTTTTATTTCATATTATACATGTTAATTGTAATTTGAAACAAAATCTAAACGTATTCTTTTTTTTACAAAGATTATAAAATTTAGAATATTAATGGATAATAATAAAGTGTTTTAAGTTAACTAGATTGTACTAGATTAATATTTTATAAGTTATATTAAAATCTTAAGAAGTATTTCTAATGAAATAATTGTAGGTTATTTTTTTATTTTAAAGAAAGTGACAATTGCATGCTCAGATCGGCAATTGATTGTCTAGTCCCGCGCCATCAATCAAAGATGAGGAGTTTAGGTTGTGAGTCAGCACCCACAACTGGTGACCCATTACAATTAATGATTCAAATGAGTTGAACTCGAGAACTCTAAATATTTCATCCTCATTTTCACATGGAGCCAAGTATGCTAAGCTATGATTTTATGGTAGGCAAACTAATTTTATGTTTTGAATTATATATGAAGTAAAAGCCATCATATTCGACATCATTTTGCATACAGTAATGAAAATTAATAAATAGACTAGATAAGAAACTGTGATAAACTTTCTGAAGTCCAAATATCACTACACCAAATTATAATTTTAGAGGCAGATAAAGGCGGTTTTAAAACAACCGGCTCTACAAAGAAAGATGCGGAATTACTTCATGTTTTAGAGCAGGTTTAAAACAACCAGTTCTAAAGTTTATAATAATAATAATAATAATAATAATAATAATAATAATAATAATAATAACAATAACAATAATAATAATAATAATAATAATAATAATAATAATAATAACAATAATAATAATAATAATAATAATAATAAATCTCAATTGCCTCCGTGTTTCTCTTTGGAGCCTCTTTTCTTTTAGCTTTATTATGCCATTCCTTTTGCCTGAATCAATGACGGAACCAGAACTTACCGGTAGGGGGAGCTAAAGTCAAAGCGTAAAAATTATCAAATAAAATAATTATATACAATAAAAATAGGTCAATAATATAACTATAATTTGAATATACAAATAGTAAAAAAAACATTAACTATAATTTGAACTACTATCGTTGTCATGATGTATCTCATTAAAAAAACAATTATGTTCAACTAGACAACTAAACAATCTTTCATTCACTCTAACATGTACATTATTATATTATAACAACTAATTTATATATGCTATGGCACATTATCAACTTAATTTTTTAAATTATTAATTTGTTTTTATAAATTTTATTTATATTATTCATAAACTTTTATTGAAAATTTAAATGCCACATTATCAATTTAAATTGTTTTCCTTAAATTTTTATAAATTTTAAAATTTCGGCAACTTTTTGAAAATAAGAAAACTTGTTAATTAGTAAAAGTATCAAAACTTAACATTACAACCAATTATCAACTTAATTTTTTAAATTATTAAATTATTTTTATAAATTTTATTAATATTATTCATAAATTTTTATTGAAAATTTCAAATTTCAATGCCTCATTATCAATTTAATTTTTTCCTTAAATTTTTTTAAATTTAAAATTTCAGTAACTTTGTGAAAATAAGAAAACATGTTTTTAATTAATAAAAGTATCAAAAACTCAACATTACAATCCATTATCAACTTAATTTTTTTAAATTATTAATTTATTTTATAAATTTTATTAATATTATTCATAAATTTTTATTGAAAATTTGAAATTTAAATCCCTCATTATCAAGTTAATTTTCCTTAAATTATTTTAAAATTTAGCAACTTTTTAAAAATTAAAAAATATATTTTTAATTAGTAAATGTATAAAAAAAATCAAGATTGTAGCGTATGAGATTTGAACCAAGGTGGGCTCTAACTATCTACTTCCCACCAACCACTAAAGCACATTAACATTACACAACAACTAAGCACAAATAAAATATTCTCTACCATTAATATATATATATATATATAACCTAACTTCATCGGTGCTGGAAAGCAACCTCACCGAAGCCGAGGGAGGGCTGAAGCCCCTGCTAGTCGCCCCTTGGTTTCCTCCCCCCCCCCTGGCCCTGGCCTGAATCACGGCCTGGAAGTAGCGCCAAAGTCGTGGGAGGCGACAAAGAGATGATCGCGGCGTTGGGAGCGGTTGCAGAGGAGAGGGCGGACAAGAGGAGAGGGCAGGGAAGACGCTGAGTGTGCTGAAGTTGTAGGAGACGTAGACAGGGACGAAGAAGAAGTTGACAGAGAAGGGATCGAGGGGGCATACTAGGAAGTGAGGAGAGTAGTATCGAGGGCTCTCGATTGGATCTGAAATCAGGGAATCGGAAACCCTAGATCTAACATTAGGTGATAAGAAATCCTATTTTCCACAATAATTTTGATTATATTGATTTGAATTTTTGGTATTTTGATCAGAATTTGATGACTTTCTCTTTGAATTTCCTTGATTCTTATTGATTGTAATTGCATCTTGAATCAGATGGTAGAGCAGCGATAGAGATCGGAAAAATGGATCACAGGGTGCACCACAAGTATGATTGTTTTTTCAAGATCGTGCTAATCGGCGATTATGGAGTTGGGAAATCCAACATCCTATCGAGGTTCACTCGCAACGAGTCCTGCTTGGAATCCAAATCCACCATCAGTCTGGAGTTCGTCACTAGGACGCTTGAGGTGATCTTGTTCTCTGACTTTCACTATTGATGATCTCCCGTTCTCTTGTTCATTAACTGCCACTTATTATTTGAATAATTTCTTTGTTCTTCTTGTAATTTTTAACTAAGTATAAGTCTTCGATGATGTAGTCCTTATTGTAAAAAAATTTAGATCTTTATTAGTTTGTTAGATCTTTAGGTATTCCATGAAACAGTGGTGGTGTGCATCACGTGTGGGATGTAGTACTACTATACTTGTAAAAAGCAGAGAACTTATCAGCTTTTTTAGTTCATTAGGTCTTTAGGTATTCCATGGAATAGTACTAAATTTTACATTTCAAGGCTGTTACCACTGCCTTAAGAAGGGCTATCAGCCGTCACTCCACAGTCCAAGCACATGATGGTCATTGGCCTTGGGATTATGGTGGTCTAATGTTCCTTATGCCTGGCTTGGTAATTGCTTACTTCTATTTCTTTTGCTTCTAAATTTTAATATGTGGGATGATAAAATATTGGTTTTTTTTCTTCAATATGTCGTATAACAGGCTATAGCATTATATGTTACGGGAGCTCTGAATGCTGTATTATCACCGCAACACCAACAGGAGATGCACAGATATCTTTACAACCATCAGGCATGGTTATTTAATTTGGTTCTGTTTACAATATATATATATATATTCTGCTTGCTATTGAACTTTAAACTTTTCACCTTTTATGTAAATCATTACTTAAGCATTAATACTAGATTGAGGAGATGAGATGCATAGAGATCATATTGTAACCTGTTCATATGTTGCAGAATAAAGATGGAGGTTGGGGTTTACACATCGAGGGTTACAGTACAATGTTTGGCTCAGTGCTAACATATATAACTCTAAGGTTGCTGGGTGAAGAAGCTGAAGGAGGAGATGGGACCATGCAAAGAGGAAGAAAACGGATTCTAGACCATGGTGGTGCAACTTTGATAACATCATGGGGGAAGTTTTGGCTTTCTGTAAGGAAACTCAACTTTTTTCTTTTATATATTAAGTGGCACATGCATGGCTTGTGCTTGGAACATACTCTTATTATTGCATGTTGGCACACTGATAGGTACTTGAAGTATTTGATTGGTCTGGCAACAATCCGCTGCCCCCTGAGATATGTCTTCTCCCATACATTCTCCCAATTCATCTAGGTTTTTTTGCTCTTCAATATATGTTATTTTATTTATTTATTTATTTATTATTATTATTATTAGCCTTTTTTATCGTAATTATATTAGCTCTTGGTGAACTTTTACCCTAATGCTCCTTTGCTTGTGTGAGTTAGATATGGGATATTACAAGCTAAATGAAGCACATATCTGATAAAAAGCTTGCAGCAGCTTTTTTTTTTTATGCCTAAGCTTTTAGAGAAATCATGAATTTATATTCATTTACATCTTTCTTTCAGACATGAATAACATCAAATGCTTCCCATAGTACTCAATGAATGTGAATACCAGATATAAAAAGCAAATTCATATTTATTGTCCTCTAAATTAATGGTTTACTTATTGAACTACAAATTTGATGGAGGCACATATCTACATTCTTGATGTCCTAGCAATCTAATTCAGGTTCATGATTGATTCAAGTTTGTGTTTGAGTGCCTATAATCTTTGTCTTCAATTTCATGCTTCTGTAGGACGCATGTGGTGCCACTGTCGGATGGTTTATTTACCCATGTCATACATTTATGGAAAGAGGTTTGTGGGGCCAATCACACCATTGGTTCTATCCCTTAGAAAAGAGCTGTATAATCTTTCATATGATCACATACACTGGAACCTCGCTCATAATCAATGTGCAAAGGTTGGATTATCATTCCATTCTAATATGTTTTCTACTTTTGTTAATAATTCAGTACAAAGAATTATACGTTACTTTTGTTACACTATATATTTGTTAAGAAGGCATTCGTTTTTGTTTTTTTATTCCAAATAATATAAGCAAGAGAATTTTAGAAGGTCATAGTATGTTTAGAAAATTTTTATGCAATACAATTAGGTACACTAATAGTAAGTATACTTAAATAAGCTTGCTCAATATGCTTTTATGCAAACTTCATATTATTCACTAATGAGTATTCAATTGCCATTGTGATGCAATTTAATTTAACTAAGGATGTTGTTTATGCTTGTTTTTTCTATAATAGGAAGAAATGTAATTGCAACTCATGTTTAAGCATGTTGGCATGCGGTGATACAGAACTCATATTGGATATAGTTTAGCTATCTAAATCTAAACATTTTGTGTGTCTCATGTAATCTCATCAAGAACCTTTGCAGCTACCATTTTCCCATATTATTTATCCCTATCATTGTAGTGGTCTTAGCAGAATAGGAGAATGCAGACTACAAGCACATATTCCTCTTTACATTTTCTTGAAAATCTAATTTGTGGTCCAATGGAGAGCTTATAATGCTAATGTTCTGTAAATTTGGGACGAGTTCCTTATTTTCATAATTTTATTGGTTATGATATGCAATTTCTGGCTTTCAGCTCCTCCATACATTATTATGCATTATATGGACACTAGAGGACTTTGCCTCACTGAATTATTCAAGCTAAGAAGCAGCAATTTCCAAAGGTGTAAATATTTTAGTGATAAAGACATATGTTGCAATTATATTTGCATTGAAATTTTCTACTCTTTAGCTGGTTAGTAAAATCTCTCCCATATCATAAGCTGTTGGAGTTTTCTTGGGTTTGGTTGCTGCTTGTGAAATGTTTTTACTTCATTATGTTCTTATTGCTTTATGCTGTCAGAGAAAATGAATCATACATTGTTTGTAACAATCTTTTTTTATAAAATTTATATGATTATTGAATTTATTATATTTAGAATATTGAATGCATGTATCCACTTCATGCCATTAGCATATGAATATGGAAGAATATCAACAACAATTCTTTTGTAATCATGTCACATTTTGAGTTCAATGTGGTTGCCTTAGCTCGCTTGTTGAGAGATTTCCTAGCATTTCTTGCTCCATATTCACGAGCTGCTTGATCGTATGTTGTAGGAAGACCTATATTACCCCCATCTGCTGCTTTAAGATATTCATTGGGCATCTCTTCATAAGTTCGTTGAACTAGTTCTGCCGCACTGGCCTGGTAGTAAATTAAGGGAAAAGGCTCAATAGACCACCATGCAACACATTCATTATGAAGATGAGAACACTAGATATATCTGTATTGGTGTTGTAAACAAGGTAAGAACAAAGACTATGGGTTATTCTCTTTCAAGTATATCAATGAATTTTGTTCTTTTAATTGATTGCTTTCTTAATATATAATGAAACTGCGTTATTTCTTCTTCTGCTTGTTTAATATATAATGAAACTGTGTTATTTCATCTTCTGCTTGTTTAATATATAATGAAACTGAGTTATTTCTTTTTTAAACAGTTACATCTCATTCTGGTGAGTTTTGTTCACGCAAGATTTGAAAAGGTTCCACATTGTCAGAAACTAAATAGCTTATAGGCTTCATATTTCATATGCATATTCCATGTTTTTCTTACTTCTGAAAAAATAATTAAGACTTTGCATATTAAGAATTTAATATGTCAATATTTGATAGTTTTTTAAGTATCTAAATGCTTCTTATCTTATGAGCATATTCTCTATTCTTCTCACTTCTAGAAAAATTTTTTTAAAACTTTGCAAGTTATGAATTTATATTTTATCATTTAATAGTTATTTATTTGACTCTAATTGCAATAATAATTCTTTACTTGAAAATGTTTATCTACTTTTGTAGGAGAACACATAGTCAAGGATAAAGAAGCTTGAAGATTAGGAGGCTACAAGACAGTCTATATTTTATGTTACTAAACAAAAAATATATTGTAATATATGTTGAAAAAATAGTGTACATCTTTTACTTTGTAATTAAGCAAAATACGTTATACTTGAGATGCTAATGATTTGTCAAAAAAGTCAATCAAATTGAATAACTTGTCAAAACAAATCAATGATATTGAATGCAGGATACTTATGATTGTATTGTAAGATTTGTCTTGTAGCTTTATGGTTCAAAATATTGTTTATAATTATTACAGGAATACAATATATTTGAAGCTAATGAGCAAGTTTTAGAGGTTGTTAGTGCAAATGCACTTTAATGATTGGCATAATTTGACACCTAGTCAAGATGACGTGGCAAGCATGATGACGTGGCATGGATGATGACATGGAATGAAGGATGACATGGCAAATATACTTGGCTAGGTGGAAAATATCATGAGAGATCTTGGAGGAGTTAAGATCTTGTGAAAACTATTTTAGGCAAGATGATCAAGCAAGCATCAAGTTGAAGACAAGATCCAAATCAAGACCATATTTAGAAGATGTGATTGAAGACTAAATATGGGTGGAGCTAAATGAAGATACAACCTATCAATGGTATGATTGTGAAGCTTATTGAAGGAAAGATTTGAAGATCCTTGTTAAAGATTTGAAGAACCTTAATAGAGATGATATGAAGTCTATTAAGGGTATGTTTGAAGATGCGCCTATTGATGGCAAGATTTGAATGATGGATTGAAGATCCTTGAAGACCAAACTTGGGTGAAGTGAAGACTAAGTTTGGCAAGTTTTCATGAAGACGCACATAGTTCGTGCGCCCCTTGCGAGGGGGTTGCGTGGTGAGGAGCTGAAGAGGGAGGTTAGTTGCTGGTAGTTCGGGTCAAGGTGATCGGGCTACAATCGACTCGGACGGGTGGTCTTGAGGTCGCTTAGCAATGGAGCCAGAATTCAGCCAAGCTAGCAGCCAGGGCCAATGTCGCAACAAATGTTACAACATAAGTTGCGACATCTGATTTTGGAAGGTTCTAAAGTTAGAAGCCACGGAGATTCTAAAAGAGGTATGTGCTATATTTGGGACGTTGAGGCGTCTATATATACCACCTTGGTCTAGGATTGTGTACGACTCTTGAAAGAGGGAGTAGGGAGGTACCGGACAATCTAGAGAGGGTAGTATTCTTGTATTGTGAGAGAGTAAAAAGTGTGTTTTGTACTCTTCTATCTTTTACCCCTTTTTAGTGGATTGTTGATCTCCGGGCATGGCCCCCCAGATGTAGGCAAGTGGATGCCGAACTGGGTTACCAACGTCTTGTGTCTCTTCTTGTGTGGTTTGTGTTTTCTTTTCTTGAGTGCTTAAGTGAGTGAGTGTTCCTCTAAGTTCACAAACCCTAACCGGCGGAACTAACAAGTGGTATCAGAGCTTAGGTCGTCGTGTTAACTTTGGTTTCAAGGTCGGCGAGATCCTATCTAGTTCCTTTGATGGCCGGAAGAGAAGGTGCCTCCGTCACACGTCCTCCTTTGCTCAACGGCTCCAACTACCCATATTGGAAGGCTCGTATGAAGGCTTTCATTAAGTCCATTGATGAGAGTGCGTGGATGGCTGTTGAAGATGGATGGACTCCTCCAACTCAAGTTGATGAAGACAAGAACGAGACTGTGAAGAAGAAGATCAACTGGAGTGCTGAAGATATGAAGAAAGCCAATGCAAATGGTAAAGCTCTAAATTCAATCTTTGGAGGTGTGGATAAAGATCAATTCAAGTATGTGGCTACGTGTGAAAGTGCCAAACAAGCTTGGGAGATTCTTCAAACGATTCATGAAGGCACAAACCTGGTAAAAATCTCTAAACTTCAAATGTTGAACACCATGTTTGAGAATCTCAGGATGGGTGAAGAAGAGACAATAGCCACCTTCAATGCAAAGCTTATGGACATTGCCAATCAAGCCTATCAACTCGGCAAGAAGTTCTCGGACAAGAAACTGGTTCAGAAGACTCTTAGATCTCTTCCAAGAAGATTTGAAGCAAAAGTTGCTGCAATAGAAGAAGCAAGGGACATCACTACCTTGAGACTTGATGAGTTAATGGGATCTCTACAAGTCTATGAGATGAATCTGAAACCAGGAAGAAGAGAAGAAGATATAGCACTGAAAGCTGAAGCAATAAGATCGACAGTAACAGAAGGCAAAGCAGAAGACATAATCAACCATAATGTGTCCTTACCAGTTGTGATGAATAGAGGTGAAGTTTTCAGAAATTTCAATGTTGTTGCAAGTCCTGTTACAACATCAGTTGCAACATCCACAGAAAAAGATTGTGAAGTGGTTACTGAAAAAGATCTTCTTCATGGGTATGAATTTATGTTAAAAGCTTTCGATCAGGTGGTCAAAGAAAATAAACATCTTGTACAAAGGTTGGCAGAATGTCAAGAAAAGTTGGATGAAGCACTATCAAAATCTCGAAAATCCAAAAAGGTGAAGGAAGACATGAAGAATGGGAGAACAAAGAAGTGGATTCCAACATGTCACTATTGTGGGGTCAAAGGGCACATTCGTCCAAGATGTTGGAAAATGAAGAAAGACTTGAATAAGGGCAGACATGTGAAGAAGCCATCATCTACCAGAGAAAAGAAGAAAGAAACTAAGAAAACGTGGGTTAGAAAGGAAGACTTAGTGGGATACTCTTCAATGAAAAAATCCAAAAAGGACAATTGGTATTTTGATAGTGGCTGCTCAAAACATATGACAGGTGACAAAGATTTTCTGATGAATTACAAAGAATGTCAAATTGGACATGTGACTTTTGGTGATGGTAAGAAAGGTCAAGTAGTTGGAAAAGGAACATTGATGGTTCCGGGATATCCAAGTTTGAAAAACATTCTGCATGTAGAAGGACTCAAGGCAAATCTTCTAAGTATAAGTCAATTATGTGATCGAAATCTGGTGGTAAAATTCACTCAAGACAGATGTGTGGTATATGATGAAGCTGGCCAATGTGTTCTAACCGGTTCAAGATCTTCAGACAATTGCTATTTGCTGGAAAAATTGGAAGTATGTTATAACATTTCTTGCAACATCACTGAAATCTGGCATCAAAAGCTTGGACACCTGAACTTCAGAAACTTAATGAAGATAACCGAAATGGGAGCTGTTAAGGGAGTGCCAAAGCTTACAAAAAGGGAAGATGGTGTTTGCGGACCTTGTCAATTGGGAAAGCAAAGTCGTGCTACTCACAAAGTGCTACGAGACATTGTTACAACAAGAGTGCTAGAACTATTACATATGGATCTTATTGGACCTACACAAACAGAAAGCTTGTCAGGTAAAAGATATGTATTTGTTTGTGTTGATGACTACTCCAGGTACACTTGGGTGGACTTCCTCAAAGAGAAATCAGATGCCTTTGAAGCTTTCAAGAAGCTATGCATGCAACTTCAAAATGAGAAAGAGTGCCAAATTGGGAAGATTGTTAGAATCAGAAGTGATCATGGAAGAGAGTTTGAAAATGCTCAGTTTGCAGAATTGTGTAGAGAACATGGGATTCGTCATGAATTTTCAGCTCCAAAGACTCCTCAACAAAACGGAGTTGTTGAACGCAAGAATCGCACTCTTCAAGAGATGGCTAGAGTTATGTTGAATTCAAAGAATCTCCCTACAAGGTTTTGGGCCGAAGCAATCAATACAGCATGTTACATCATCAATAGAGTGTATATTCGACCTTCAACCATCATGACACCATATGAAATTTGGAAAGGAAAAAAGCCAAACCTTAAATACTTTCATATCTTTGGAAGCAAATGTTACATTTTGAATGATAGAGATCAGCTGGAAAAGTTTGACAAGAAAAGTGATGAAGGAGTGTTTATGGGATATTCAACCACAAGTAGAGCATATCGGGTGTTCAATTCAAGAACCAAGAAGATGATGGAGACCATTAATGTTGTTATTGATGACTTCTCTGAAATGGAGACTCAAGATTCTTCAAGCAAGCCAAAGAAACTTATCACACAGAATTGTGAACCAGCTGATGAAGAGTTGCAGGCAGAACAACAAGGTACACTTCCAACTGCAACAACAGAAACTAGTCAGGAAACAGACAGACAGCAGATTATAACTGATGTTGCAACCGATGTTATAACAAAAGTTACAACAGGCGGAATTATTTCAGAATCAGATGAAGAAGATGAAGACATCAGCCTTGAACCATCCTCCAGAATAAAGAAGAATCATCCTATACAGAATGTGATTGGTAATGTGACTGAAGGAAGAAGAACTAGAAGCACTCAAAGAATTGATTATCGAGAATTGGCCGGATACACATGTTACATCTCTCTTATTGAACCAAAGAATATCAAGGAGGCCTTAGTTGATGAATACTGGATGGAAGCAATGCAAGAAGAATTAAATCAGTTTGTTCGAAATGATGTGTGGACATTGGTCCCAAGACCGAAGGATATGAATGTTATTGGAACAAAGTGGATCTTCAAGAACAAGACAGATGACAAAGGCAACATCACAAGAAACAAAGCAAGACTAGTGGCTCAAGGGTATACACAAGTAGAAGGAATTGACTTTGATGAAACATTTGCACCAGTTGCACGTCTAGAATCCATCAGATTACTGTTAGCAGTTGCATGTTGCATGGGGTTCAAGCTACATCAAATGGATGTCAAGAGTGCTTTTCTAAATGGAGTCATAAATGAAGAAGTGTTTGTGGAGCAACCAAAAGGGTTTGAAGATCATCAACATCCAGATCATGTGTATAAATTGAAAAAGGCTCTCTATGGCTTGAAGCAAGCTCCTAGGGCTTGGTATGAAAGACTCACAAAGTTTTTACTTGAGAAGGGCTACCAAAGAGGGGGAGTAGACAAAACCCTATTCATCAAGAAGTCCAAGACAGATCTCATGGTGGCACAAATCTATGTTGATGATATTATATTTGGTTCAACATCTCAGAAGCAAGTGGATGAGTTTGTTCTTTTAATGCAAGAAGAGTTTGAGATGAGCATGGTAGGTGAACTAAGCTACTTCTTGGGTTTTCAAGTCAAACAAAGCAATGAAGGAATTTTCATTTCTCAAACCAAATATGCAAAGAACTTGGTAAAAAGGTTTGGTTTGGAGAATGCCAGACACATGAGGATACCTATGAGTGTAAATGAGAAGTTGATGAAAGATGAGCATGGAAAAGATGTGGATCCAAGTCTCTATAGAAGCATGATTGGAAGCTTGCTTTATCTCACAGCTAGTAGGCCAGATATCTCTTTCAGTGTTGGAGTTTGTGCTAGATATCAAGCAACACCAAAGGAATCTCATTTGAAGGCTGTTAAACGCATTATTCGATATGTCAATGGCACTGCTGAATATGGAATTTGGTATTCGAAAGACTCCAACTCACATCTTGCCGGTTATAGTGATTCAGATTAGGCAGGAAACATTGATGATAGAAAGAGCACCTCAGGAGGATGTTTCTATCTTGGTAACAACTTGGTTACATGGTACAGCAAGAAGCAAAGCTCTATCTCACTCTCCACAGCAGAGGCTGAATACATAGCGGCAGGAAGTTGTTGCACACAATTGCTATGGATGAAGCAAATGCTTGAAGATTATGGCTTACAACAAGGATTGTTGACTATATTTTGTGACAACAAAAGTGCAATTGATATCTCCAAGAATCCTGTCCAACATTCTCGTACCAAACATATTGATCTTCGACACCATTTTATACGAGATTTGGTTGAAAACAAAACAGTTGTTATGGATTATGTTGCAACAGAAAAACAATTGGCGGATATCTTCACCAAACCCCTTGATGCTACAAGATACGAAAAGTTGAGGGGTGAGATTGGTCTTTGCCAACTTTAATCCCTATTGGGGACTGCAAACGACCTGCATCTGCTACAGTTTATCAATGTCGTTTGCAGCAGCAAGAAGAAGTTCTGAAGATAGGGGGAGCTGATGATCAAGAATCCTGAAGATAGGGGGAGTTGCAGAAAAAGTTATAACAAATTTTGCAACAACCAGTGAAGACTTTGGCACATTATGACACAAAGGGGGAGAAATTGAAGAGTTGAAGAGCTCCAGACTGAATTGTCCAGTTGTCTTACTTTTGTATTTTTTACATTTATGCTGAATTTGTAAATCACTAGTTGTAGTATCTTGTAAGCAACTAGTTGATATGTCAGTCTGTAAAGTCTGTGTCCCAGTTAAATGTTGTAACAGAGTGTTGTAACAATGGTCAGTCTGGGAGCAGAAGAAGTTGTGTCAAATTATGCCAAAGGGGGAGATTGTTAGTGCAAATGCACTTTAATGATTGGCATAATTTGACACCTAGTCAAGATGACGTGGCAAGCATGATGACGTGGCATGGATGATGACATGGAATGAAGGATGACATGGCAAATATACTTGGCTAGGTGGAAAATATCATGAGAGATCTTGGAGGAGTTAAGATCTTGTGAAAACTATTTTAGGCAAGATGATCAAGCAAGCATCAAGTTGAAGACAAGATCCAAATCAAGACCATATTTAGAAGATGTGATTGAAGACTGTGGGATCGAAAATACGCGTATGGCATCTTGTTTATGAAGAAGACACCATACGGCACATTGAAACACAAATATCATATTTGTTTTGTGGGTTCTTCACTCCTAATAGAGGCAAGCCTCTATTATTAATTACCCCAGACAGTGTCTTGGGAACCTCCGATTAAGGGCAAAAGTACAAATAGAAAGGCTATAATTTATTACATATGAATATTGCCATGTAGGCATACATATTTTATTTATTTATTTATTATTATTATTTTATTTATTTTATTCATTTTATTTATAACGTCGTCGTCCGCCTTGGGGCATATGCTTCGCCGCCGTCTCATCAGCCACTTCAAATACAGGCCTTGTTGCCATTTTGTACCGCTTTTGACTACCTTGAAACCAGGGCTTCACCATCATTCCGAGATTCGTGTTATTTGTATTTTTTATTTGCCACTTCGAGATATGTGTTTATTGCCACTTCAAGGTTTGTACCCCTCCACCATTTCATATTTCATTGATCGCCTCAAGATGTATATTGAGTATCACCTCAAAATTCATATCCCTTCAAGATTTGGATTTTATCAACTATCTCGAGATATATGTTCCAATATTACATCGAATAAGCATTATATTTGCTTTGGAATAAGAAAATACAGGTTATCAGGCTGCATTAGTTGGTTTTTGCCTAAACGGCTTTTTTACTGCTTCATGCCTTATAGCCGCCATGGTCATTGTTAATGATATCACCGCTTTGTTTTACCACTTAAAATTTATTTAAACCATCCACGCTTGTTCCATTTTTATTTTTATTTCATCATACACATATGCCTGGAAAGCACATGCTTTCCTCAATTTTTTTATTATTTATTATATATATATATTTTAATTTTAACATGCACGTAAGTATGTATGATTGCATGCTTTTTTTTCTTTTTTTTTATTTCATTTTTTTATCATGCACATGGGCATGCTTCTCATTTATATATATATATATATATATATATATATATATATATATATATATATATATATATATTTTTTTTTTTTTATTTTTCCTTTATCATGCATGCTTCTCATCAATTCCTTTTTATTTATTTTATTTGTTTTTTTTTTTTAAGAGTCAAATCTTTTTTTTTTAATAATGATAGAGCACTCATTTCAAAGCATGCATTGATTCATTACATGACCTTGCCTTACGTGCCCATGCATTCATGCGAGTGCATGCTTTCCTCATTTCCATTTTTTTTGTTTTTTTTGTTTTTTTGGTTAAATCATACACATAGGAAAAAGCTTTTCCCAATAAATACTTTGTTCTGAAAAAAAACAGAAACACAACCTCTCTTGACAGTAAAGCCTGGAAGGTGTAACTTATAATATCCTTACTAATTGCCAACCCTTATTGTCATTTAAAATATCATTGCTAAGAGTACAATCAGCAATATTATCTGAGAGGTGCCATTATAATCTCCCTTTTTTTTATATATATTTTATTATTTTTTTTTTTAGAGAGATTTGCAAGTCACATTGCATTTTAATGCCAGAAGTTCAGACAAAAAGTTCCAACTGTCTCCATCAATGCATACATGAATACAATTGCATTATTTGCATCTGCTCGGCTAAAACACACTGATAAAGATGCTAACATTAGGAGTTCAGTCATTTGGAGAAGTATATATTCACTGAGTTAATTTCCTCAGCTTCTGCATCATCTTCGGCAGGATTGTCGAGAAGTTCTTGAGCTTCAACTATCAGCAGCATACAAAATCTTTCTAATGGCTTTAGTCATCTGCAGATGCTCAGGTTCAAGTCTTTGACAAAGTATTTCAATATCCCGCAACCTTGCACAAATCAATATTTTTTCTTTTTTTTATTTTCTTTTTTTAAAAAAAGAAAAAGATAAGACATGTATCTATTTCCTGCTGAACAAGCTCCGCAGCTTCTTTGAGTCTGGCATGTCCCCCTCGGAGAGCTTCTCGACGAAATAACCCACAACTCCATAAGATATCATCAACTTCCAGCATCTCTTACTCGAAGACAAACATAATAAGCAAGTAATCACATGCTACTTTGCACTATTCAGAGGACTAAGATCAAACAACTAAACCAGATTTGGGACACTCGATCTCGTCATCCTTCTTGAGTTCTCTGCTGTTGCATTGGCAAGTAATCAAGATTGCGAGGGCTTGTACTGCAACCTCTCTCGTAGTGTTGATCTTGATTTCGAGCATCCTAACCCCCCCAATAACCTATCCACATCCACAGAGTTGATCAATTTTTAAACTGCAAATGTTGCTGTCTGCTGTGCGAAAATTTATCCATCTTTGGGCAAGATGTCTAGACAAGTGTGTCTATGCACACTGAGCCAATGAGATTTCTCAGAGCACTGATTTCAGATTCAAGTGGTGAAGGGCCATCAAAGTAAGGCATAAGACTCCCGACACCTCCTTCTGAGACTACTGACTTTCTCAGGTTGTCATTGCCGGTGATGAGATTCTGCAAACACTCTGCCGCAAACTCCTTGGATCCTAACACTATCCTGCAGTTGAGCATGCTGATTATAGCGCTGACAACACCTTCATCTGCTAGAGCCTGCCTTAACTCTGACGTAGCAGAGAGATTCTTCAATGCGCAAGCCGCTGCTGATTGAGATATGGAATTTCCTGCTGCACAGATTCCAATCAAAGGACGAATCCCACCATGCTTGGCAATGAGATCACTGCCTTTTCTCTTCCCACCAAGCTCCCTGACTCTGTGATCCTTATCAATGCCAGAACTACGCCTTCAATGACAAGCAAATGGTCATCACTGCTGAAATAATTATAATGGCCTTTTCTTTTGATCTTTGGATTAATGGCAGTAAGTAGCTGAATGAAGAACTCAGCAAATTCTTGGGATGTTGTTCCAAGAACAAGTGCCAATGCTCCAGGTCTGTTCTGTCTGTGCGCCGGACAAAGGTGAGCCTAGCTGTTGCATGTCAAGCCAGACATCATCTTCGGTTGTAGGTGATGATGGGCCATTAGACGGCTCACCACTGTCATTGTACTGTTCAGGGATCGCTGGAGATAGTGGTAGTGGGGCCGTCGGAATCATGTCGAGCAGCGTTGATATATCTTCATGCACCTGACTAATCTCATCATCTAATTTTCCATTGATTTCAACTTCAGCTTCGAAGGCTAATGGTGGTGCGACATCACCACAACAAAGGTAGTTCATGCCACAGGGGTTGATCGTTGGGAGGCGGTGGTGATGGCGAGTTGAGGAAGTCAACGCAATAACAATCTCCAAGACGCTGTGCCTCCTCGAGAAGGGCGTCTAACAAGCCACTATTCATTAACATCGGTGCTGGCGTCAGCGAAAACCTGGATCAGGAAACACTTGGTTTGAAGGGAGCTCCCGGCGAAGAATCTGGGGATTCATCAACGAGAGTTGCGACGTTTCTTCTCGGTGGCCTCCTCTTCGCAGTGCTGGAGGGCAAGCTTCTCACGCTCGGCTTTGGACAAGAAGACGGACCTGATGTCATTAGCCGAGGAAGGTTTACGGTTGCAAACGTCGAGGGAGCGCTTCATTGGCTTCAGAAGGGAGGAAGGATTTACACTTTCTTATTCGTTAGAAAATACAGCTTGATGGACGGAGCACCTCCAGTGTATTCCATGTTCCACTTAGATTCATTGTTATCATCTCCGTCGGAGGTCTTTGATTCAAAAGCGAGTTTTGGTGGAGATATTTTGGATAAGGATGGCCTGGATGGGGCTTTCATTAAAATCCTGAGCGCCGTCGGAACGAGAACAGTGGGATTGGTACATGGTTCCACAGGAGGACATGGCTTCAAATTTTCGAGATAGCTCAATTTTTTGCTTGCCAAGAAAGATGAGTCGGCAATGGTAATGACTCCAAAACGAGGAGGGAGACATCGCCGCCAAAGTGAAGCACAAAGAGAAGGCCGCCGAAAGAGGGAGGCATTGTGGCGATGCCGAAAAAAAAAAAAGCAGTGGAGACGAAGGCGAAGGCGAAGCCTTGCGAGAGCTGGACGCCACGGACGACGGGGAAGGCTAATTTGTTTTCTTCTCTTTTTTTTTTTTATTTTTTTATTTTTTATTTTTTTATTTTATTTTTATTATATATATATATATTTATTATATATATATATATATAGCACATGTATTAATATATAATATTTTGTATCACTCATTATTTTTTATTTTTTTTCCTCCTTATAACTCCCATCCTCACACTCCCTCAGATCTAGGGTTACTTATGTCCCCTGTGACGCTTCCCGATAAAAAAAATAAAAAGGGAGGGGTTCTAAGGCTTTAATACATATTTATAATAATAAGAATAATAATAATAATAATAATTACCTTTAGACAAATAGGATCCGGTGAGGTTTTTTTTTTCCTGATTTTTTTTTTTGTCAAATTGAGAAAAGGAGGGAAAAATCTTTCGTTTTTTTTTTTCGCCCTCTCTTTTTTCCTTTCTTTCTCACTCTTTTTTTTTCGCCTGGTCGCCAACAGATCAATAAAAAAAAAAAATCCACCCCCTCAGAAGAAACCCCTGTCCTTTTTTAAAAAAAATTTTCAATTCCTATCCAAAAATCCCCAACCACCTCCGTAAAATCCAAACCCCAAATCTCTTCGCGGATCAAATAGATAAGTTTTAATTAAAATTTTAAAATTTCAAATTTAAATTTTCAAAAATTCAAAATTCAATTTGCCTCGAGATACGTGTTTGGGTGCCTCGGGATTTGTACTATCCCATGTTGCCTCGCGATCTGCGCTTGGGTGCCTCGAGATTTGTGTTCAGGCTATAAGAAATCCAGGATTGCCTCGAGATGTGTATTCGGGCTATCCTGAGATTTGATATTGTCTCGAGATATGTGTTCTCGGGGACAATTTTGTAATTTGCCATTTTTTTGTTTGCCTCGAGATATGTTCTCAAGGGCAGGTTTGTAATTTGCATTTTGCCTCGAGATGTGTATTCAGGGGCAAATTTGTACTTTGCATTTTGCCTCGAGATATGTTCTCAGGGGCAATTTTTGTAATTTTTAAATATTTAGATCGCCTCGAGATCTGTGCTCTCGGCTGATCTTGAGATTTCAATATTTTAGATCGCTTCGAGATCTGTGCTCTCAACTGATCTTGGGATTTGGATATTTAAGATCGCTTCGAGATCTGTGCTCTCGGCTGATCTTGAGATTTGAATATTTTAGATCGCTTCGAGATCTGTGCTCTCAGCTGATCTTGAGATTTGAATATTTAGATCGCCTCGAGATCTGTGCTCTCGGCTGATCTTAAGATTTGAATATTTTAGATCGCTTCGAGATCTGTGCTCTCAGCAGATCTTGGGATTTGGATATTTTAGATCGCCTCTAGATCTGTGCTCTCGGCTGATCTTAAGATTTGAATATTTTAGATCGCTTCGAGATCTGTGCTCTCGGCTGATCTTAAGATTTGAATATTTTAGATCGCTTCGAGATCTGTGCTCTCAGCTGATCTTGAGATTTGAATATTTTATATTGTCTCGAGATTTGTGCTCTCGGAGACAATTTTATAATTTGCCATCTTGCCCGAGATATGCTCTCAGGGGCAATTTTGTAATTTGATTTTTTTTTTTTTTTCTCGAAATTTGCATTCTAGTCCAAGACAACCAAATGATTTATTTTAAACGGGGAAAATCCAAAATCAATTAAGATTAGGACATTTAAATTTTAAATTCTAAATATATCCATATATTTGAATTTTAATTAAATTGGAATTTGAATCCTATTAAGACATATGTTATATAATTTATATATAAACAAATGCCCCCTTCCTACTTTTCTCACGAAATCTTTTTTAGTGAAATCGAGTGAGAGAAGTAGGAACCCCAACCTTTTTATCATGGCCAATATCTCTCAACCCTTTTGGGATATGGCCCAAAATTGCAATGAGGTCCCTCAAGGTCAAGCATTTATACGCCACACTCCTATTTTTGATTCTGAAGCCGAGCCCGCCATCATATATGAAGGAAAAGAACAATCAGAGTGGGTAAAGCGCTATCCACATCGTATGGCCATTGCCAAATTACACACAAACCGTTGGTTTGAGGACGGCTTGACTGATGCAATTTGTCTGAAGCCTGAAGGAGAAGTAAGAGATTTGAAGACACTTGAAACCCTTGGATCTAAAATTATCAACCACCATCCGGGATGGAGGGGAAAGGAGCCTATTCAAAATAGCTTAATTGACCTCCCGTATTATGCAGGGTGGGCCAAATATATGGTCAAAAACTACTCCAAGGAATTATCTGAAGTAGAATTGGTGGGCGGGATTGTGGCTTCAGTCGGCCGTTATGAGTTTGACTTGAACTTTTACAAAGCATTACTAGAACTATGGTGTCCCTCAACTAACACTTTCCACTTCTTACACGGAGAAGTTGGGATTTCACTATGGGATATTAAAGAGTTGGGAGGACTTTCAATTACCGGGGACGTTTATGATGAAGTTGTACCTCCTAATGATACAATCTGTCGAAGGTACGATCCTGAATTTTCTATTTTGAGGAATCTTTTTGATATCTTTCAGTGGCTCTCAAAGCGAAGTGCTAGCCAAGATGTGTTCTTTGAGGATTGGGTGGAGTTTTTTAGAGAGCCAATACTTAGTTCCCGGTATGAGATGGCTTCTAATCCCCCTCCAAAGCCCGTTTTCAAAGTAGATCTAGTTGCTTTTATAGCACTCTGGATTTGTTTTTTTATCATGCCGGGTGATCGTGAGGTGATTAGGCCGGGAGTTTTTATGATGGCATGCAATATTGCGCATGGGAGGAGAGTAGCTTTTGCCCCTGCAGTGCTAGCACGATTATACTTGGGCTTGAATGCCATGGCCAATCACAGGAAAGGGCCCGGATTTTCTACCACAGTATTCCCTGCTCACTTCTTGTATGCTTGGGCGGGCTATTATTTCCGGAGCATATATCTTATGAGGAACATAGACAACAAGACTTCGAGTATCCCTGGGTTACTGCAAATACCAAAGATGTTGCAATTTATGAACTCCACCACAACTCCATTTGTTAATCCTGTGAATGTGAGGAAGTTCATCCGCCATGAAGACAATTTCACATCCCGCCCTTTCCCGTTCATGCATCATAATAACGAGATAGTACGAGATTCCAAATATCCAACTGGGCCCGGAGTGTTGGATTCATATACCATGGAATATGTGATGAATCTTCGTTGTGGAGTCCTTCCACTCCGGTGTGCAGGAGATTTCTTTGCGGAACCTTACAATCCACACCGATTTGGGCGACAATTTGGATATGATCAGCATGCCCCAGCGTACATTGATGTTCCTAGGAGGGCTCCCTCCCTCGGGACCCTTGCAGGATATTGGCTTCATCTTTCCCGCCAGAAAACATCAAGCTCATTCTACATTCCTGAGCATGGTAGAAAGGGGAGACTTATACTTGTCTATGCACAAAAGTGGTTGAGGACTGTCGAAGCCTTCTTCCAACAAAGTTTCTCATCTTTGATTCAAGATGACTTCAAAGACAGGAGAGTTATTAAGAGGGAACGAGGCCAATCTTCGAAGGGTTACAGATTTATTAATGAAAGTGTATTCATTGATTACACTGACCATACTGTTGACTCAGTTAACCTCGCAAAGCGGCAAAGAACTGAAGGTATGTCAGCTTCATTTATTTATTTATTATTTATTATATATATATATATATATATATTTTTTTTAGCTTACAAATCCACCTTTTTCCTTTTGTTTTCTTGAAATTCAAAAATCCCAGATTTTTTTTTTTTTTTTTTTTTACACCTCTTTAATTCTAACCTTTTTTTTACGACTTTTTATTCCCCTTATTTTTATTTTTATTTTTTTTATATTTTTTATTTTTTTAACTTTTGATAATTCCAGGTTTTCACGTTTTTTTTTTTTTTGAAATTTCAAGATTTTTTTTTATATATATATATATTTTTATTCTTCTCTTTTTTTTTCCAGAAATTCCAAACCTTTTATTTCACGAATTTTTTATTCCGAATTTCAAAAAATTTTAACAAATTTTTTTTTTTTAGAAATTCCAGATTTATTCCGAATTTTTCACAAAATTTTTTTTAATTCGTTTTTTTTTTTTAGAAATTCCAAATCTCCAGACCCCCTTTTTTCATGAATTTTTTATTCCGAAATTTCATGAAAACCATTGAATATATATGAAAATCATTGGAAAACAATGAAGACTTGGGCCATGGATACATGAAATTTTTTGAAGATTTTCTCATGAAAAATAATCATGAATTTTGTTTAAATTCCAAAAGAAAACATTACAGATTTTTTTAAATTTAAAAAAAAAACACGGTTTTCATGGATTAATAAAAAATCTCATCATGATCTCATCATGTCAAAAAAAAAATTTGGCTTTAATCCAAATTTTATGAAAGCTCATTTCCGATTGTATTTCAGATTTTTTTTTTGCATGATTTTTTTTTTAAAATTCGTTTTTTTTTCTTAAACTCGGAAATTCCATATTTTTCACAATTTTTTTTTTTGAAATTTGGGAATTCCAAATCTTTCACAAAAAAAATTTTTAATTCGTTTTTTTTTTATTTGGAATTTCTAGTTTTTTTTTCATGATTTTTTTATTCGGAAATTTCGAAATTTTGTTTTCATCACATTTTTTTAATTCTGAATTTTTTTATTATATATTTTTTTTTTTGAAATCCGTAAATTCAAAAAAGTTCTTTTCTTCATGATTTTTCTTCAAAGTCTAAATTAGTAACTTTCAGACTTTGACTCAAAGCCTAAATTTGTAAATTCCATGATTTTCTCTTTGACTTAAAGCTTCAACCTTGACTCAAAGTTTGAACCTTCATTGGATTTGATAATTAAATCGACTCAAAATTCGAATCTCTATTTGACTCAAAATATTTGGTCAACAGACATACAAATTCATGACACCCCATTGGATAATGTTAGGGTTATTCCTAGCCCTCCAAGGATTGATGATGCTCCTCCATCAGATCTAGAGATGCACATAGACTCTCATGTTGGTAAGAAATTTCTCCTTCTCTTTCTCCTTCCTCTTTCTCTTTTTTATCTATACATGAACTTGATGATATCTTATATCCAGATCAAGTAAACCCACAAAGTTTAAATGTTGGCCCCGAGGAAAACGTTGGAGTAGGTGACAATGTTGGGATAGGAGAAAACATTGGGGTAGATGTACATATTGAAATTGAAGAAGCTTTCTCTAAACCACCACAAGGTATTATTATTATTATTATTTTATTTATTTATTTATTTTTATTTTATTTATTTTATTTTATTATATATATATATTTTTTTTAGGGGATATACCGGTTGCCATAGAAAATGAGCCACCGCAGAACCCTCCAATTATCCAAGAAGGTTTCTTCTTCTTCTTTTTCTTTTGACAAATAATGAATTTTTCTTATATATATTATTTTTTATTATTTTTTTAACTCCAGTTGTTCAAGAGGATGAGAGCACTTCATCTTTTAATCAAATTCCTTCTGCGAATTTCATAAGAGATGCCCCCTCTTCAATGGAGAAATCAGAGAGTGATGGCAGAAACATTGATGTTGGTGGTAATGTTGATATTGTCAACGCATCTCCAACAGGACAGAACGAAGGTTTTATTTATTTATTGATTTATTTTGTGCACAAATCAACATGAATATGTATGTTTTTGTTATTTATCAATTTTTTTCAGACGTCCAAGAAATTTCCAAGGACGTTAACACTCCCACGGAGGAATTGGAAAGTGGTGGCTCTAACGCCGACGTTGGGATTGGAAGTTTGCCAAAGCAAGATCAAGGTTTTTTTTTTTTTATTATTATTATTATTATTTTAGACGTGAATACTAATAATCTTGCTTTGGAATTCTAGTTGCTCGAAAAGACACCAACTCTCCACCTTCGAAACAAGGTCAATCTTCTGTTCCTACAGCAGGATTGGAAGGTGATGGGGTTAATACTGATGCTGGAGTTGCGACATCGTCTAAGCAAGGCCAAGGTTGTTTTTTTTATTTATTTTGAATTTTGAATTTTGAATTTTTGGATTTTGAATTTTGAATTTTTGGATTTTGAATTTTGAATTTGAAATCTAAATTTAAAATTTGAATTTTGAATTTTGAAATTTATTTGTATAACTTCTTTTGTAGGTTCAAAGGATATACCAAATGTAGTGTTACGCCTACGAGATGAGATGATCAACAACATCAAGTCCCTCAACCATCACAACTACCAAAGCATTATCAATAAAATGAAGGAGTCAAAATCACTCTTTGAACCATTCGGCATTGATTTGACCAGCCTAGAACCTTTCATAGAGAAAATTGCTCGATGTGCAGCCTATGCTAAAGAAACTTCAGAGGATCCTAGCGTTCAAATTTGTATTCGTAGTCAGCAAGCCAAGGCACGTGTGCATGAAAAGACTTTGGCACTTGAGCTTCTTAGCAAACGCAGGACGGACTGGGCTAATGACCTAAATGCGAATAAGGCAGAGTATCAGAAACTTGTTGAGAGGGAACATCAACTTCAGGCCGAGCTTTGTGAGATTCAAGGCACTATGAAGACTCTGGGTGAAAAGATAGCGGCCTCAATGGACTTGTTTGAAGCTTCTGAGCCTACACAAGCGAATTTTCAAATCGCACTGGATGAGGCCAAGACACAACTTGCTGAAGATCAAGGAGATAACTCAAATAATCCTCTTATGGCTATTTTCACAAAGTGGCTCAATGAGTTGGAGGAAGCAAAAGAGTCATTGTTGAAATTTACTGGGCATTAAAGAGCCCTCCTCCTTTTTTCCTAGTTTGCTTTCCTAGTCTGTTTAGGCTTTTGTAGTTGATTAGTTATAAACGTTTGCCTTCTTTTTGTCTTAGTTTGTTTATGGCTTGGTAGTTTATTTCGAGACATTGGTTATAAACATTTGATTTGAATAAACCTTAGCTCTTTTCTTTTCTCTTTTCTCATCTTTCTTTTTTATAGAATACTTGGAGAATTGGAATCAAGATTGATTTTTTTTTTTTTTTTGATGATTTTTTTTTTTTTTTTTTTTGTTTGATTGATTTTTTTTTATTTCAGAAAACATAGGAGCAATGTATTTGCCTCAGGAAGCACATTCAATTGTGCATGACTAGTCTACCCTTGTGAGGGACCAGACGTTCCGTCATAGACAAACACATGTCTCTTTATTTCATTAAATAAATTTCAGTACAAAAGCGAACTTAATACAAGAATATGAATGTTTTGCCTCAGGAAGTACATTTAATTGTACATGACTAGCCTACCCTTATAAGGGACCAGACGTTCCGTCATAGGCAAACATTTTTACATCAAACATAATATTTCTTCAGGAATCGGCCGTTGATAGGCGGCATCGGTCTTTCTCCGTTGGCGTCAATAAGTTGGTAAGCGCCTCCTTCATAGACGATCTCCACAACATAAGGGCCTTCCCAATTTGCTTTGAATTTGCCCCCAGCTTTCTTATTGGTGATGATGGGTCTTCTGAGGACAAGGACCATCTCTCCTTTAGTAAAAGTCCGGAAACGAGCCAGCTTGTTGTAAGCTTGAGACATTTTTGCTTTGTAGACTTCAAGATTCTGTTGTGCTCCTAACCTTTTCTCGTCAAGAGAGTCCAACTCATCCAAGCGAAGCCGAACATTATCTTCATTTGAAATTTCATTTTGCACTGCCATTCTCAATGAGGGTATCTGGATTTCGAGAGGTAAGACTGCTTCAGTTCCAAACACCAAAGAATACGGTGTGCATTGTGTTGGAGTTCTATAGGTGGTACGATATGCCCATAGCATCTCCGGGAGTCTTTCATGCCAATCCTTCTTGTTCTTGGACACTGCTTTCTTCAACAACTTTGAGAGAGTCTTGTTGAATGCTTCTGCCAACCCATTTGCTCTAGCATTATATATAGAGGTATATCTCCAATCTATCTTATGGTGATGTGCAAACCTTCCAATCTTGAAGCTTCTGAAGGCGGGGCCATTATCTGAAATAATTCTTCTTGGATTTCCAAATCTGTATAAGATGTTCTCCCTGAAGAATTTGATGACATTCTCAGTCTTGACTTCTCTCAACGGAATTGCTTCTGCCCATCTGGAAAAGTAATCTGTTGCAGCCAATATGAACCGATGTCCCAAAGATGATGGTGGTTCAATTGGACCGACTACATCTGTCCCCCATATCTCAAAAGGCCATGACGAGACTGTCGGGTGTAAAGGATTTGGATGTTGATGAATAAAATCTCCATGTATCTGGCATAGATGACATTTTCTAGCATAATTGATGCAATCTCCGACTATGGTTGGCCAGTAATATCCCAAGCGCTTGATCTTGAGTCGCATCTTAGGTCCAGATTGGTGTGCACCGCATATCCCGGAATGTATATCATGCATAACTTCTTGGGCTTCTTCATGTGAGAGGCACCGCAGGAGCAGTTGATCATATGACCTGCGGTACAATATATCATTTATGAGGGTGAATCTTAGGGCTCTTCGCTTTATCTGCAGGCCTTTTGATTTATCCCCTGGGAGTCTATCATATTTCAAATATTCTATGAACGGCTGCCTCCAATCTTCCTCTGGCATTTCGAGAGTGAAGACTTCCGCTTTGCCCCCAGCACTTTCCTCTTCGACTTCGTCGGGGATTGCACTAATGGGTCTTCTATTTCTTATGGTTATATGGATTTCTTCATAATTCGGATTTGCCAGTTCCTTTGCTACTTTTGCCAAAGAATCAGCTTCTCCATTTTCTGATCTTGAAACCCTCCTCAACTGTATCTGGGGGATTTTCTTCATCAGATTTTTGACCTTCTTGTAATATTTTAGAAGTTCAGGTTTGTATATCTTATAGTCTCCTTCGACTTGTTTGATTATGAGTTGTGAGTCTCCAAATATGTGTATGTCTTGGATCCCCATTTTGATTACCAGTTCCAAACCAGCTATGAGAGCTTCATATTCTGCCTCATTGTTTGTACATGGCTCCGTAAGGGAGAGAGCATATCTAAGGATTCCCCCTTCCGGTGTAACGAACACAAGTCCTATCCCAGCTTTGATTTGCGGAATTTGGGACATAAGTGCCGGTTTTATAGATGACGCTCCATCAAAGTATAGTCGCCACCTTGCTTCTTCCACTGTCAATGTCTCTTCATCAGGGAGATCAAAATTCAGTGGTGAATCATCAGGGATAGGATGCGCTGCTAGGAAGTCTGCCAACGCCTGCCCTTTAATAGCCTTCTGTGGAGTGTATGTTATGTCAAATTCCATCAGAATCAGTGCCCACTTTGCGAGTCTTCCTGTAAGCAATGGCCTCGTCATAAGGTATTTGAGTGGATCTATTTTTGATATGAGTATTACTTTATGCGCTAGCAAGTAGTGTCTCAACTTCTTGACTGCAAACACCAAAGCTAGGCAATGCTTTTCAATTGGCGTATATTTAGTCTCAGCTCCTATCAACGTTCTGCTGAGGTAATATAACGCATTTTCTTTGCCTTCTTCATTGTTCTGGGCCAACATAGCTCCCAGGGACCCATCTAATGCGGCGGTATATAATATCAGAGGCTTTCCATGGATCGGGGCTGCCAATACCGGTGGATTCAGCAAGTACTGTTTGATGTTTTCGAATGCTCTCTGACATTCATCATCCCATTTGAAAGGCGCATTTTTCTTGGCCAATTTAGATAAAGGCTTGCATCTTCCAGAGAGATTGGAGATGAATCTTCTGATATACGCCAAACGTCCTTGGAAGGAGCGCAGCTGCTTCAGTGTTTGAGGAGGTGGCATTTCCAGGATCGCCTTTATCTTGGAGGGATCTATCTCTATCCCCCGGTGCCTCACTATGAAGCCTAAGAATTTCCCAGAAAGGACTCCAAAAGCACACTTCATGGGATTCATTTTTAACTTGTATTCTCTGAGGCGTGTGAAGACTATCCTCAGATCTTCAAGATGCTTGTCTTTGGAACTTGTTTTAACCACAAGATCGTCCACATAGCATTCAACAACCTTATGAATTAAATCATCAAATATCCTGGTCATAGCCCTTTGATATGTTGCTCCCGCATTCTTCAGTCCAAACGGCATTACCCTGTAACAGTAGATGCCCATGGGTGTTCGGAAAGCAGTATTTTTCTCATCATCTGGATGCATTTTGATTTGATTGTATCCAGAATATCCATCCATAAAGGAGAAAATCTCGTACCCTGAGGTGTTGTCAATCATCATCTCCATGACTGGAAGGGGAAAATCATCCTTGGGACATGCCTTGTTCAGGTCTCTAAAGTCTACACATATCCGTATTTGTCCATTCTTCTTTTTCACAGGGACTATGCTAGCTACCCAATCAGGGTACTTCTCTTCTCTGATAAATCCTGCTTCAATCAGCTTCTTTGTCTCTTCTATCACCCTTTCTTCCAGGTCAAACTTCATCTTTCTCGGTGCCTGTTTAACTGGAATAGCATTAGGGTCAATGGCAAGTCTGTGAATAGCTACCTCGTCATCTAATCCCGGCATTTCATTATAGTTCCAGGCGAAGCAGTCAATATGCTCCTTCAGGAGAGCCTTGAATGATACTTTTTGTTCTTCTGATAACTGTGTGCTTAGGAATGTCGGCCTTGGGTCCTCATCACTTCCCAAATTGATTTCGACCAACTCATCGATTGTTGCTTGCCCCCCGTCTTCTAGCTCGAGTGGTGCGTTCTTCATCTTGATTTCTTCTTCTTCTTCCTGGGATGTTACTATGTAACATGAGTGCCTTAAAGACTCAGAGTAGCCTATTCCTCTCTTATCCACATGTGCAGGATTCCATAATCGATGAAAATCCTGATATGACTTCCTCGACCACTTGATTTTGTCTCCAAACCTCTTAACTATCATCTTGAGCTTGTTAGGGTAATAGCTTGGGAAAGTTATAGATTGAGCTTCATCATCTTCTATTCCTTCAATGTTGATGATATCATCATTTGAAATCTTCTTGTTCTCGGCTTTGTAAAAGAGGATGCCTCTCTCATTTTCAAGCCAAGCTGGTACATAGAATGTCTTCATATGCTCAACTGTATTCACATTCAAATCCTCTAAGGACTTATAGAGTCCATCAGGAACCCTTGTAATGTGCAACGAACTTTCTTGAGCAGATCTTTCATCTTGAAACTTGTTTTGGTGTATATCCTCATCACTTTCATCTTCTGATGACTCAGTGTCGCTACCAAAGTGAGGTAGTACTGGTTCCTTCTTTTGGAGTACTGGAATAGCTTTGGCTGTCTTCATCAAAGAAACTTCTTTTGGACCTGGCAATTTACCCTCTTCGGTTGATTTACCCCCTTTGGATGTACTAAGATAATACCTTGCGTCCTCATAGTGTATTTCATGGATGCCAAAGGGTTGGATTTCTCCATCAATTCTGAACTCTTCCCCGTCTACCAGATACTTCACACATTGATGAAGTGTTGAAGGAACCATCTGGTTTTCATGAATCCATGGCCTTCCTAAGAGAGCTTTATAGCAGGCATCAGCATTAATCACATGGAACTTCACATCAGATGTCATCTTTCCAAATTTAATGGGAAGAGTAATGGACCCCAATGCCTTTTGGCTATGTTGATTGAAACCCTGGATAATGATCTTCTCCGGAGATAAGTGGCATATTTCAAGGGCCAATGTTCGGAGAGTGTTGAGGGTCATTAAATTCACAGAAGACCCTGGATCAATCAAAACCCGGTTGATCTTTATTCCATCACAAAACCCTGTCACATATAACGGTCTGTTGTGTGCTGTAGTTCCAAGCAACAAGTCTTCATCTGTGAAGGACACTGAAGGTTTATAAACTGTATGCAAAACGTCTTTTATGTTGACCTCGGCAAAGTATGCTTGATACTCCTCAGGATTTTGTAGAGCATGTATTAAGGACTCCCTGACTTCAGTTGACATCATCAATGCATCGTACATACTGAGGAGTGCTGGGACCTTCTTCAAATGCGCCAAAATGTTATAATTTGGCTTTTTTGAGAGTTTCTTCGGGGAGACATTATCTTCTTCAATTATTTTCCCTTTATTTCTGTCACTTGAACTAGAAGCATTCCCTTTATTTCTGTCATTTGAGCTAGAAGCCTGTCTTGGTTGAAGTGTCTTCCCAGTTCTGAGTTGTATCTGATGTACATGTTCTGGTACTTCATCTTCTTCATCAGGGAAGTTCAGCTCGTCTTCTGAATCATCAAGAACGGCTATGGCACAACATTCTCCTCTTTCTTCAAAGTAGTCCTCCGTGAGTGTCAAATTTCCCATAGAGACCTGTCTTTGCAACCAGTTTTGGAATTTTTTGCATTCTTCTATGGTGTGTCCTACGAGCCGGTGATATGGACAGTAGTTTGGATGACTATCAAGATGCATCAGATGCGGCCTTTTGGGTCTAGGCAAATCCAATCCCTTGTCTATAGCTTGATCAAAAAGCTCTTTTCTCTTGTTCTTTTTTATTTTGATAACTTGAGAGATAGATTTTTCCTTAGTAGGAACCGGAGAATCCACAACCTCTGAGACAAAATTTTGTCCCGATGATTCTGGAGGGTATGTCCCAGACTCATCCCATTCAGCATCTTCAATATGTAACTGCAGCAACCTATTAGCTGACTCCTCTGTCACTCTTTGAATGAAAGCAGGGATGTCTTCAGCAGGCATGACTTTCCTTAAGACCTTATATTTTGGGGTCTTCGGGGTATAATATGGTTCTTTGGGTTTTGTTTGTTGGTAGGGCTCCAAGAGCTTAGCATTCGCCTTCTTTACTCTCTCCCTGAATGCTATCTTCTTTCTCTGCTTCTTGCTAATATAAGGCCGACCATAACGGTCATATGACTCTTCTGGCTCAGAGAAGCTATCATAGTCATCATTGTCATCATCTTCTGGGTTGTATAGAGGGTATTCTTCTCCCGAAATGACCCTACAAGTCTCTACTTGCACATCTTCATCATTTTCATCAACTTTCTTAGCTAATTCTCCAAGCAATTCTTTGACTTCTTCAGGAAAATAATCTTTGAGGGTAATCAGAACCCTTTCCTTTTGTTCATATTTATCAAGAGTCTCTATATACTCCTCAATAATGGACTTCTTGCGCTTTGATTGTTCGCGCTTTTTCTTCTTATTTTTCTTCTTTGATTGTTTTGTTGGGGGACCTTTAGGAGGTTCTTGAGAGCGTTTCCAAGATATCCCTGGGAGTTCAGCCAACCTTTTCAACATCTTCATTGATCTTTTGGATATAAACACTTCCCATAACTCTTCTGGAACATCTGAAGGTTTATCATCTTCCATCGATGGAAGTATTACTTTATTGCCAACCACCGTGACTTCTCCTTGGGATGATCCCTCTGAGTTTAGGGTGGTCACATAGCGGGTATGTTCAGCTGGTTGTTCGGACAAGACATTCTTTGAGAGTGTGATTTTACCCTCTTGGTACTGTCGCTCCACCCAATCCTTGAAAACATAGCAATCTTCTATTGTATGCCCCAACACCCTATGATATGGACAGTAATTGGGATGGTCTTTCTTACTTTGTTCTTCAGGCCTTTTGCATTCAGGGAGCTGCAAACCTTCTCTCACAGCATCTTTGAAGATCTTATTTACCTTGTCTCTTCTGAAAGAATACTTCTTATTCATCCTATCCTTCAAGGAGGGAAGAGGTCTTGATTCATTACCAGCAACACCTAAACTAGGTGCCTTAGCTTGTTCTAGATTATGGGACTCAGCTACGCCTTTCCCTTTCTCAACATTGAAGGTCGTAGCAGTGTACTTGACACCTTCTGTCCTCTTGGATTTATCTCTATCATTTCTTGAAGTGGCCTGGAAATTAGACAATACCTTTGGGTTGGTCCTTTCTAATTTTTTAGCTTGTGAGATCAAGTCTTGGAATGTAGTGATGCCAGATGTACTCAGAAAAGGTGCCATCCAATTATCAATATTCCCAAGCAATAAACCCACCGCCTGTGGTTGATCAAGTGGTTGTTCACACTTAATGCTCAAGTTCCTCCATCTCATAATGTAATCGGCCACCTTTTCATCTTTGTGTTGGCGAGTGGCCGCGAGATCAGCAATTGTGATTTTATCACTTATGCCCCCGAACCGAACTCGAAAAGCATCCTTCAACTGCTGCCATGTTTGAATAGACTCGGGTAGTAGATTCGCATACCATTCAAATGCTACTCCTGTGAGACTTGCGGAGAACTGTCTGAGGAGGAGTGACGGCTTCGCACTAGTATCTCCACAGGCCGTCACGAAATGAGCCAAGTGTTGGTCAGGATTACCAATCCCACTAAATTGCTTGAATTTGGGAACATTATATCCTTTGGGGTAAGGTACCAAGTCATGGTAGCTAGGATAGGGTTTGTCTCCATCGGCCCTTGTCTCACTCCCTTTGGCTTGTTTTAGTTCAGCAACTACCATCCGCTGTATCTCTTCCCGAGTCATTACAACTGATTGTTCTTGAACAGGAATATAAGATGTTCCCCCATGTTCCACCGGCCTGAAGGTTTCCCTTGGATGAGGCGTTGGACTTCTCGACCTCTGCTCAGCTGGCCTAAGGGCTTCTCTCGGCCTTCGGGTCGGACTCCTCGACCTTCCTACTTGTTCGGGTCGATCTTCCATTAGAGTTTTGATTTGTTTCTGCATTTGTAACATCGACTCCATCAACATTGTCATGTTGTCATTGAGTCTTTTATATTCAGCATCACGGTGTCCCTTTTGAGGAACAAAAACAGGTTCATCCTCATCATCTTCATTTGGAGGATTTACTTCTTTATGTTTCCTTGGCATGTGGAGTGGTGGAATGATAGTTCCTATCCCTTGTCCATCATGTGGTGGCACATGGCTGGAGCCTTCTTCTCCATTCAAGAAGTCTGCTGCTCTTCTACGGGATCTCGTAACAGGTCCCTGTTGGTCTTGTTCTGGTGCGGTATCTCCTCTTGCCTCAGTAACCATCCGACAAGTGTGTATTTCCACATTTTCATCAGACATTTCCTTATCTTTCATTTCCCTTCTCCATTGAAATTTAGAGCGGGAAATCTTGGGTTGACTTCTTATTTCTTCATTTGCATGAGCCATTTCTTCATCTTTCATTTCCCTCCTCCATTGAAATTTAGAGCGGGAAATCCTAAGTTGATTCCTTGTTGGAGTTAAACGGTCAAACACCGTCTTCCGTGCTTTTGAGATCAATTGCTTCTTCCTTTGATAAAATTCTTTCGGTCGCATCTTCTCTGACTGCAATTTCTTTGATGCTGCATAAGTCTTGTAAATATCTTGGCCAAATGAGTTCTTGTGATAGGATCTTGGAGGTCTACCGACCTTGTTTTCATTCAGTTGAAGACGCAAATCTGCAGTGGTTGCATTCTTCTTTACCAGCTTAAGAGGTTCAAATGAGTTGTTGAAAGTACCCATTTGATTATTCTTGTGTCCTTGGAATGACACAAAGTCCAGCTTTTGCTTTGGAGTTTTGACTTTCCTTTGTGTGAGCCTTGAAAACACACTAGTCTTCTTTGGCGTATCTTCATCAGATGAGTGGAAGATTCCACTTTCTCGCCCCTTTGCTGTAATAGTAAAGGTGGGTTCATCATCATCATCATTCATAGAAACTGTCCTTTTGGAGTGAGATAGCCTCTCAAATGCAGATATTCTTGGTCGTTCTTCAACAGCAACGTTCTTGCCAGCTGCAGGAACGATCACATTGGGACGACGACCCTTGGAAGGAAGCCGTGGGACCTTCAAGTTCTCTTCTAAAAGTGCAGGCCTCCTTATGAAATGTACTGACTCAGATATTGTGCCGAAGGTCAACTCAGCTCCTGCAGCTCCAGTGTTGAACGTGCAATTCGGCAGTTGAACTTCAGTTCCTTCGCCAAGGAAGATCTTGAGTTTCGGGCTTCCAGGGGTGGTTGAATTCTTGAGTGCCATTTCTTCTTCTGCAATAAAAAAATCAACAATATTAGATTTCTTTCACAGGATGTAGAAATAATGCCTCTACTTGTACTTTTGCCTCAAAGATGGGAGGAGGAATGGCGGTCCCACCGGGCGTGCCAGAATTTGTGGGATCGAAAATACGCGTATGGCATCTTGTTTATGAAGAAGACACCATACGGCACATTGAAACACAAATATCATATTTGTTTTGTGGGTTCTTCACTCCTAATAGAGGCAAGCCTCTATTATTAATTACCCCAGACAGTGTCTTGGGAACCTCCGATTAAGGGCAAAAGTACAAATAGAAAGGCTATAATTTATTACATATGAATATTGCCATGTAGGCATACATATTTTATTTATTTATTTATTATTATTATTTTATTTATTTTATTCATTTTATTTATAACGTCGTCGTCCGCCTTGGGGCATATGCTTCGCCGCCGTCTCATCAGCCACTTCAAATACAGGCCTTGTTGCCATTTTGTACCGCTTTTGACTACCTTGAAACCAGGGCTTCACCATCATTCCGAGATTCGTGTTATTTGTATTTTTTATTTGCCACTTCGAGATATGTGTTTATTGCCACTTCAAGGTTTGTACCCCTCCACCATTTCATATTTCATTGATCGCCTCAAGATGTATATTGAGTATCACCTCAAAATTCATATCCCTTCAAGATTTGGATTTTATCAACTATCTCGAGATATATGTTCCAATATTACATCGAATAAGCATTATATTTGCTTTGGAATAAGAAAATACAGGTTATCAGGCTGCATTAGTTGGTTTTTGCCTAAACGGCTTTTTTACTGCTTCATGCCTTATAGCCGCCATGGTCATTGTTAATGATATCACCGCTTTGTTTTACCACTTAAAATTTATTTAAACCATCCACGCTTGTTCCATTTTTATTTTTATTTCATCATACACATATGCCTGGAAAGCACATGCTTTCCTCAATTTTTTTATTATTTATTATATATATATATTTTAATTTTAACATGCACGTAAGTATGTATGATTGCATGCTTTTTTTTCTTTTTTTTTTATTTCATTTTTTTATCATGCACATGGGCATGCTTCTCATTTATATATATATATATATATATATATATATATATATATATATATATATATATTTTTTTTTTTTTTTTTTATTTTTCCTTTATCATGCATGCTTCTCATCAATTCCTTTTTATTTATTTTATTTGTTTTTTTTTTTTAAGAGTCAAATCTTTTTTTTTTAATAATGATAGAGCACTCATTTCAAAGCATGCATTGATTCATTACATGACCTTGCCTTACGTGCCCATGCATTCATGCGAGTGCATGCTTTCCTCATTTCCATTTTTTTTGTTTTTTTTGTTTTTTTGGTTAAATCATACACATAGGAAAAAGCTTTTCCCAATAAATACTTTGTTCTGAAAAAAAACAGAAACACAACCTCTCTTGACAGTAAAGCCTGGAAGGTGTAACTTATAATATCCTTACTAATTGCCAACCCTTATTGTCATTTAAAATATCATTGCTAAGAGTACAATCAGCAATATTATCTGAGAGGTGCCATTATAATCTCCCTTTTTTTTATATATATTTTATTATTTTTTTTTTTAGAGAGATTTGCAAGTCACATTGCATTTTAATGCCAGAAGTTCAGACAAAAAGTTCCAACTGTCTCCATCAATGCATACATGAATACAATTGCATTATTTGCATCTGCTCGGCTAAAACACACTGATAAAGATGCTAACATTAGGAGTTCAGTCATTTGGAGAAGTATATATTCACTGAGTTAATTTCCTCAGCTTCTGCATCATCTTCGGCAGGATTGTCGAGAAGTTCTTGAGCTTCAACTATCAGCAGCATACAAAATCTTTCTAATGGCTTTAGTCATCTGCAGATGCTCAGGTTCAAGTCTTTGACAAAGTATTTCAATATCCCGCAACCTTGCACAAATCAATATTTTTTCTTTTTTTTATTTTCTTTTTTTAAAAAAAGAAAAAGATAAGACATGTATCTATTTCCTGCTGAACAAGCTCCGCAGCTTCTTTGAGTCTGGCATGTCCCCCTCGGAGAGCTTCTCGACGAAATAACCCACAACTCCATAAGATATCATCAACTTCCAGCATCTCTTACTCGAAGACAAACATAATAAGCAAGTAATCACATGCTACTTTGCACTATTCAGAGGACTAAGATCAAACAACTAAACCAGATTTGGGACACTCGATCTCGTCATCCTTCTTGAGTTCTCTGCTGTTGCATTGGCAAGTAATCAAGATTGCGAGGGCTTGTACTGCAACCTCTCTCGTAGTGTTGATCTTGATTTCGAGCATCCTAACCCCCCCAATAACCTATCCACATCCACAGAGTTGATCAATTTTTAAACTGCAAATGTTGCTGTCTGCTGTGCGAAAATTTATCCATCTTTGGGCAAGATGTCTAGACAAGTGTGTCTATGCACACTGAGCCAATGAGATTTCTCAGAGCACTGATTTCAGATTCAAGTGGTGAAGGGCCATCAAAGTAAGGCATAAGACTCCCGACACCTCCTTCTGAGACTACTGACTTTCTCAGGTTGTCATTGCCGGTGATGAGATTCTGCAAACACTCTGCCGCAAACTCCTTGGATCCTAACACTATCCTGCAGTTGAGCATGCTGATTATAGCGCTGACAACACCTTCATCTGCTAGAGCCTGCCTTAACTCTGACGTAGCAGAGAGATTCTTCAATGCGCAAGCCGCTGCTGATTGAGATATGGAATTTCCTGCTGCACAGATTCCAATCAAAGGACGAATCCCACCATGCTTGGCAATGAGATCACTGCCTTTTCTCTTCCCACCAAGCTCCCTGACTCTGTGATCCTTATCAATGCCAGAACTACGCCTTCAATGACAAGCAAATGGTCATCACTGCTGAAATAATTATAATGGCCTTTTCTTTTGATCTTTGGATTAATGGCAGTAAGTAGCTGAATGAAGAACTCAGCAAATTCTTGGGATGTTGTTCCAAGAACAAGTGCCAATGCTCCAGGTCTGTTCTGTCTGTGCGCCGGACAAAGGTGAGCCTAGCTGTTGCATGTCAAGCCAGACATCATCTTCGGTTGTAGGTGATGATGGGCCATTAGACGGCTCACCACTGTCATTGTACTGTTCAGGGATCGCTGGAGATAGTGGTAGTGGGGCCGTCGGAATCATGTCGAGCAGCGTTGATATATCTTCATGCACCTGACTAATCTCATCATCTAATTTTCCATTGATTTCAACTTCAGCTTCGAAGGCTAATGGTGGTGCGACATCACCACAACAAAGGTAGTTCATGCCACAGGGGTTGATCGTTGGGAGGCGGTGGTGATGGCGAGTTGAGGAAGTCAACGCAATAACAATCTCCAAGACGCTGTGCCTCCTCGAGAAGGGCGTCTAACAAGCCACTATTCATTAACATCGGTGCTGGCGTCAGCGAAAACCTGGATCAGGAAACACTTGGTTTGAAGGGAGCTCCCGGCGAAGAATCTGGGGATTCATCAACGAGAGTTGCGACGTTTCTTCTCGGTGGCCTCCTCTTCGCAGTGCTGGAGGGCAAGCTTCTCACGCTCGGCTTTGGACAAGAAGACGGACCTGATGTCATTAGCCGAGGAAGGTTTACGGTTGCAAACGTCGAGGGAGCGCTTCATTGGCTTCAGAAGGGAGGAAGGATTTACACTTTCTTATTCGTTAGAAAATACAGCTTGATGGACGGAGCACCTCTAGTGTATTCCATGTTCCACTTAGATTCATTGTTATCATCTCCGTCGGAGGTCTTTGATTCAAAAGCGAGTTTTGGTGGAGATATTTTGGATAAGGATGGCCTGGATGGGGCTTTCATTAAAATCCTGAGCGCCGTCGGAACGAGAACAGTGGGATTGGTACATGGTTCCACAGGAGGACATGGCTTCAATTTTTCGAGATAGCTCAATTTTTTTGCTTGCCAAGAAAGATGAGTCGGCAATGGTAATGACTCCAAAACGAGGAGGGAGACATCGCCGCCAAAGTGAAGCACAAAGAGAAGGCCGCCGAAAGAGGGAGGCATTGTGGCGATGCCGGAAAAAAAAAAAGCAGTGGAGACGAAGGCGAAGGCGAAGCCTTGCGAGAGCTGGACGCCACGGACGACGGGGAAGGCTAATTTGTTTTCTTCTCTTTTTTTTTTTTTATTTTTTTATTTTTATTTTTTTATTTTATTTTTATTATATATATATATATTTATTATATATATATATATATATAGCACATGTATTAATATATAATATTTTGTATCACTCATTATTTTTTATTTTTTTTCCTCCTTATAACTCCCATCCTCACACTCCCTCAGATCTAGGGTTACTTATGTCCCCTGTGACGCTTCCCGATAAAAAAAATAAAAAGGGAGGGGTTCTAAGGCTTTAATACATATTTATAATAATAAGAATAATAATAATAATAATAATTACCTTTAGACAAATAGGATCCGGTGAGGTTTTTTTTTTCCTGATTTTTTTTTTTGTCAAATTGAGAAAAGGAGGGAAAAATCTTTCGTTTTTTTTTTCGCCCTCTCTTTTTTCCTTTCTTTCTCACTCTTTTTTTTTCGCCTGGTCGCCAACAGATCAATAAAAAAAAAAAATCCACCCCCTCAGAAGAAACCCCTGTCCTTTTTTAAAAAAAATTTTCAATTCCTATCCAAAAATCCCCAACCACCTCCGTAAAATCCAAACCCCAAATCTCTTCGCGGATCAAATAGATAAGTTTTAATTAAAATTTTAAAATTTCAAATTTAAATTTTCAAAAATTCAAAATTCAATTTGCCTCGAGATACGTGTTTGGGTGCCTCGGGATTTGTACTATCCCATGTTGCCTCGCGATCTGCGCTTGGGTGCCTCGAGATTTGTGTTCAGGCTATAAGAAATCCAGGATTGCCTCGAGATGTGTATTCGGGCTATCCTGAGATTTGATATTGTCTCGAGATATGTGTTCTCGGGGACAATTTTGTAATTTGCCATTTTTTTGTTTGCCTCGAGATATGTTCTCAAGGGCAGGTTTGTAATTTGCATTTTGCCTCGAGATGTGTATTCAGGGGCAAATTTGTACTTTGCATTTTGCCTCGAGATATGTTCTCAGGGGCAATTTTTGTAATTTTTAAATATTTAGATCGCCTCGAGATCTGTGCTCTCGGCTGATCTTGAGATTTCAATATTTTAGATCGCTTCGAGATCTGTGCTCTCAACTGATCTTGGGATTTGGATATTTAAGATCGCTTCGAGATCTGTGCTCTCGGCTGATCTTGAGATTTGAATATTTTAGATCGCTTCGAGATCTGTGCTCTCAGCTGATCTTGAGATTTGAATATTTAGATCGCCTCGAGATCTGTGCTCTCGGCTGATCTTAAGATTTGAATATTTTAGATCGCTTCGAGATCTGTGCTCTCAGCAGATCTTGGGATTTGGATATTTTAGATCGCCTCTAGATCTGTGCTCTCGGCTGATCTTAAGATTTGAATATTTTAGATCGCTTCGAGATCTGTGCTCTCGGCTGATCTTAAGATTTGAATATTTTAGATCGCTTCGAGATCTGTGCTCTCAGCTGATCTTGAGATTTGAATATTTTATATTGTCTCGAGATTTGTGCTCTCGGAGACAATTTTATAATTTGCCATCTTGCCCGAGATATGCTCTCAGGGGCAATTTTGTAATTTGATTTTTTTTTTTTTTTTCTCGAAATTTGCATTCTAGTCCAAGACAACCAAATGATTTATTTTAAACGGGGAAAATCCAAAATCAATTAAGATTAGGACATTTAAATTTTAAATTCTAAATATATCCATATATTTGAATTTTAATTAAATTGGAATTTGAATCCTATTAAGACATATGTTATATAATTTATATATAAACAAAGACTAAATATGGGTGGAGCTAAATGAAGATACAACCTATCAATGGTATGATTGTGAAGCTTATTGAAGGAAAGATTTGAAGATCCTTGTTGAAGATTTGAAGAACCTTAATAGAGATGATATGAAGTCTATTAAGGGTATGTTTGAAGATGCGCCTATTGATGGCAAGATTTGAATGATGGATTGAAGATCCTTGAAGACCAAACTTGGGTGAAGTGAAGACTAAGTTTGGCAAGTTTTCATGAAGACGCACATAGGACGTGCGCCCCTTGCGAGGGGGTTGCGTGGTGAGGAGCTGAAGAGGGAGGTTAGTTGCTGGTAGTTCGGGTCAAGGTAATCGGGCTACAATCGACTCGGACGGGTGGTCTTGAGGTCGCTTAGCAATGGAGCCAGAATTCAGCCAAGCTAGCAGCCAGGGCCAATGTCGCAACAAATGTTACAACATAAGTTGCGACATCTGATTTTGGAAGGTTCTAAAGTTAGAAGCCACGGAGATTCTAAAAGAGGTATGTGCTATATTTGGGACGTTGAGGCGTCTATATATACCACCTTGGTCTAGGATTGTGTACGACTCTTGAAAGAGGGAGTAGGGAGGTACCGGACAATCTAGAGAGGGTAGTATTCTTTGTATGTGAGAGAGAGTGACAAGTGTGTTTGTACTCTTCTATCTTTTACCCCTTTTAGTGGATTGTTGATCTCCGGGCATGGCCCCCCAGATGTAGGCAAGTGGATGCCGAACTGGGTTACCAACGTCTTGTGTCTCCTCTTTGTGGTTTGTGTTTATTTTTCTTGAGTGCTTAAGTGAGTGAGTGTTCCTCTTATTTCACAAACCCTAACCGGCGGAACTAACAGAGGTGATTATAATTGATTTTTGAGGGTAACAAGTTTTAGTTTTTGAGGCGGTTATAACCGCCTCTAAAAATTATAATAAGGATTTAAAAAATATTAGTTTTTGAGGTGGTTATAAACGTCTCTAAAACCAAAGTGAGGTTTTAAAATACTAGTATTTGAGCCGGTTATAACTGCCTCCAAAACTAACAGTTTTTAAACTACTCTTTATACTTTTAGAAGCGGTTATAACCGCCTCTAAAAGTATGTAGTGATAAGTTTAAAAAATATGATCTATGGAGGTGGTTATAACGGCCTCTAAAAGTATGTAGATAAATTTAAAAATTATGATCTATGGATATGATTATAACCGCCTCTAAAACTAGTTTTTAGAAACCGCTTCCATCTTGAATACTTACCCCAACGGTTGATACAAGCGGCTCTAATGTGTAGAGCTAGCTTTATACAAGGCGGTTTACTGTTGGGTTAAAAAACCAACCCTAATAATCGCCTCTACTGGGTTTGAAAACAGCTTCTAAAACCCTTTTCTAGTATAGTGTATGAAAAATAGCATTTGCAAAATATAATGAACTAAAAGAAAATATGCCATATATATATATACACACACACACACACACACACACACGATGAACAAGAGAAAGGACCAACCTTGGTGCTGTGAGAATTATGCTGCAAAGCAATGGCAACCAATAACACAAACTCACAACATTGAATTCCAGGCCCAAAACTCTCTGGCTCATATATATCAGCTTCAAACAAGAACAGCCTGCTATCTACTCCTGCCAAGCTCCTCAGCAACCCTTTCTTCCTCTCATCATCTACTCCACCAAAATAATAACTAATTAGTTACTTTATTACCCAAACGACAACAACAATAATAAATGTTGCATGAAATATAGAGCAAAAGAAAGAAGATAGAAACCCAAGTTTCTAAGGGTTGTATGCACAACATAGTCTTTCTCAAGAAGCTTTTTCACCAGCGAAGACCTAATAAAACCTGCTCCTCCAATAATACATACTCTGCAGCTCTTTCCCATCGTCACCTGATCGATCTCCCTTTCTTACTCTTCCTCTGAACTCTCAAATATAGATATATATATATATATCTCTATCCCTCCTCTAGGTAGCTAGGCTTGGAGAGTTGATTCTGCCTTCTAATATAGACAAAGGGGTACACTTTAGTCACCCTTGTCAGACTGTTGTTCAATGCATCTTCTTCTTGTTCTATATATAACCAAATAAGATAAGATCTCCATATAAATGATCCGTACATAGTTTTCGAGAAAATTAACTGCTCTATAGTTGTCAGGTATGATTACGGGCTGTTTTTGGCCAATTCTATTCAAAAACCGTTGGGTCAATTGAACCGACGGATTAGGCCATTAATTCATAACTGGTCCATACTATAATGAATTTGTTTACCAATTGAGGTATCCCAACCCAGTAATCCGGTGGGTTGACCCTTTAGGCCACTATGGCTAACCTGTGGGTAACATGTCAAATTGGTACATTTTTTTAATTATTTAAAAAAGCAAAATAACATATTTAACAACAACTAACGAAAATTCAAACCCATATCTCCTATTCACCAATAAACCATCCTAACCACTCAACCAATCTTTTTTTTTTTGTTAAATTAAGAAAAACAAAAAGCTAAACGCATATTTAAAAAAAACATAAAATTATTTTGCACTTTCTTTTTAATTTATGCATTTCTTTACACCACATTAATTTTCCTTTAGTGTCAAGTTATTTGCTTTAATTGTTATTAGCAGCCATTATAAAATAAATAGATATTACTTATCATTTTTGTGTATTACTCAACCTATAATCCATTGTTTTATATGTATTACTCACCTCCGTTATTGATATTATTTATAAGAAATAAAAAAATATAATGTCAATGATATATTATAATATAACCGTATTGTTAATTTAAACCTATAATTTTATGTATTTTTAGGTGAAATTTCCAAAATGTATTTCTAAACATGTTATTAACTTAAAATTTTGTTAAATTAATAACAAAGTTTTCACTCCAGTGTAATTTACAATTTTTTTGTGTTTATCTTCATTAACGAGATATTTTAAAGAAAAAAAATCTAAATTAGGATAAAATATTCATTAGAAACTATTAATATTTTGAAAATTTTCTAGATTTATTTTTTTGGAAAACTTCATACTAGTGAAGGTTTGAAATCATGATACCAAGGGTACTTTAATAACAACACTACTTTAAGCAACTGCACTACAAGTTATTAGTGGTATTGTTCTTTTAGTAAAAGATATAAATAATAAAGTACTCTTATGCCATGTGACTTTATTCTCAACATGATAACCTTTTATAAAAGAAATAATAGGCTCACAACTAACCCAATTTTTTTTTTTAACATTTTGTATTAGTTTTAATATTTTAAAATATAATTTTATTTAAAAAATAAAACCCGGCTTGCTGGCTTAGGAACCAGCGAATTCTGGCATAGCCTGGCAGTTTTGGGAGGAGGCCCGAGTCGGGTACAGGTCTATCAAAGACCACCCAGACTTGTTGGGTTAGGCTCGGCGTGCTCGGTTAATCAACCCGTGCTCACATCTAGGTATGATAGGTACAAATGTAATAACATGGGAATGAAATGAATGATGAAATGGAATGGTTAGGAATTTTTTTAATGATAGGTACAAATGTAATAACATGGGAATGAAAAGAATGAAATGGATTGCTTATTTTCATTTAATTGATTCCAAATGAATATGGAGGTGTTAGGATATTTTTTTTTTAAAAAAATCAACGTAAAATTAATTGTTACAAATCTAATTTAATAAAACTAAATCAAATGAAAAGAAGTCAAGAAATCATTACTGCAAATAAGGGGAACAAGCATTACTACAAATTAAAATCTCAATATCAAAACAAATTAGAACAATTGAAAAGATGTAAAGAAATCATATTTCAACCAAGATTCATCAATCCAACAGCTAAGAAGTTGTTTAGCTTCCAACGGATACAAATATCATAAAAAAATATAATCAAAGTATGAGAAAACAAGAGATCCATAAATAACTTTTTCAAAATTCTGAAAAGACTTGATGAGAGGCTCAACTCTCTTGAAGCTTGATCTTCTCCCTTATTTTAGTCTGAATCTTCACCTCTTTCTAAAAATAAGGATGATTTCCCCTTTCTAATGCTGCAGGTGATAAGAGATCTTTAACTCCTTCTCCAAGAAGCTATCTTCCGAACCAAAAAGTCCCCATTTTGCTTTTCAGTATTAATTTAAAAGGTTTCTGATCTACTAAACATGGGTCCTAAACACAAGGGTGTTTAGTTGCCATGTTAGGTAGTTAAGATTCTTGAAATGACATCTTGTAGCATAAACACGGCTTGAAAACTCCCACAAAATTTAAACATGGTTGTGGTCTTTTATAACACGTGCCACAGAATAATACACAGGCACATTTTATAGGCATGCTCATTTCATTCACTTCATTTTCTTCTTTAAATAGCTTGAAACATGCTCAAAAATACTTTCTTGTACCCCAACACTTATAGAAAGATATAGACATAAAAAAAATAACCATGTTGAATATAAAAACTTATCAAAATTCACAAGGATCAAGCAAAATGCTAAGTGAAATACTATAAAAATAATGACTCATCAAACACTTATGGTATCTCTCTTTATGATCATCCCTATCAAGCAAAAAGGTTCTCGATACGGATATGTGTTGTGTTTATAAGTGCTAAATTGTATAAATTCTTATATTATTTTGTGGACTGAAAGTTGTTCTCAAGAGTGTTCAAAAGTTATTTGGTACTTAGTTTAGTTCATTTTTATGTTTAGGCCAATAAAAATGCAATTTGAAATAAAGCATGAAATGGGGAGAGAAATGGAGCTAGCATTCAATCCATGGGATGGGTTATTTTGAGGTTATCCGAGGGAAGGAGAAGATCGTCATCCTTGCACCTTTGGGATTGACCACTCTTCAACCGATGGGCATGGTGAGGAGGACTAGCACATGTGGGTATGCACTAGTGGAGACATCTTTAGATGAGTTCAGGGAGGATAGTGATGAGCCAGAGGAGGCCACGGCTGTACCAGCCACATCCCTGCCACCTGAGGGAGAGCTGATGGACATAGAGGCCATTGTTGCAGCACAGGGAGCACCATTTGAGCTTGATCCATTTTCTACTCGAGCTTTTGACCGACTAGCGAGACTCGAGGTTGTCATGGCCACCGTTCTCACCAACTAGGTGTGGATTTTGGAGTGACTTGATCGTATTCAATTGACCTCAGAAGAGGGCATTGCCTCTGACACACTAGTAGCACCAGCATAGGACACTGATTCTTGAGGCATCCCACTCATAAGACTTCATTTTATCCTCTTATGCTTTTATTTCTGTCTTAGTTATTTTATCTTTTGAACTTGTGTACTTAGAAAGGTTTCACCTTCTGAGAGTATCTTTATGTTTTATTTTGTTTGTGCCAGTTTTTGCTTCATTTATTTTATCTATATGAGCTTGTGCATATTTTCTCTTTTTATTGAGCTTCACTGAACCCCTTATATCCAAGCAGATGGCCTTGAGATAGATGAAGAGATGGTATAGTCATGTACACGGCCGCGTGGCATGTCCACATGGCCGTGTGACTTTCACTCCCATTGATTACAACACACCCATTAGTTAGACTTAACCAAACAAACTATGAGAAGTTTAGGAGAGCATTGTTTCAATTGCGTTCCCATACACACTTTACTTTTATTGATGATATCTTCATAGTGCTTGCATGAGTACATTAGGGACAATGTACATCTTAAGTGTGGGGGATGGTTCACCTTATACATATCTTTTACTTGTGTTTTTCATGGTTATGCTCCTGTTGCCAATGAAGTTCCACCTTAGGGTTAAGAGTTTAATTCTTAGTTTTGGAGGTTTAAAATATTAGGTTTTATCATGCTCTAGCTGTTTTAAGCCTATGGACATTCTAGTTCAGAATTTTTGGGACTTAGTAGTGTTACTTAAAAAAAAATCTAAAAAAAAATCAGAAAATCAGTTCTTGCGTATGCATAAGGGGTGGAAAGAGTTACCACCTATGATGTATATAGCTACTCTCATAAGTCAGATACTAGTTATGCCTTAGTGAGAGAAAGTGCTATCTCATGGGATGAGTGAAAGCTACCACTTCCGGTAGAAAGAGCTACCACCTTGAAAGTGTGAAAGCCACTCAGGCGGCCGTTTAGGAAAAGGCTACCTCATAGGATGTGTGAACCTACTACCAATTCTTTTTGTTTATAAATAAGTCTTTTTGTAATAAGAACTTTTTGTAGTGAACATAGTGTTAACATGAGTTGAGTGCTTCACACACACACACATTTGGATTTCACTTTTCTCTTTTTGATTGAATTGGTTATTAGAGTAATGATTATTTCATCTAGTGTTTGACTTTCTCCATGATTTTAGAATTTTATTATTGTACTCTTTTGGTGAACCTAAGGCCAAGCACTTCTCTTTTCATTCCTTGAGTTAAATCTTTAGATTTTCTTGAGGACAAGCAAATGCTTAAGCATGGAGGAGTTTGATAAGTGCTTGAGTGAACATATTTTTTTATATGTTTTACATGCATTGAGCATCATTTCTATCATGTTTTATGTCTCATAAATTGTATTTGGTTTCCCTCTGTGTAAATAGGGTTGTGAAGACATTTAGAGAGAAAAAGAAGCAAAAATAGGTCATGAAGGCACAATTTGGGAGACTTTTGTGCTATATAAGGATTAAGACACAAGCGGTGCTCATTCACATTTGTGTGTGTGCCAACTTTTGAAAGAGTTCAAGTTAATTTGTGAGTTGGAAGGGCACAAAGGTAGTCACATCTCCATGTGTCCCACACATACATGTGGCCTCAAAAGAAGAGTTTTGGAAGCGTCGGGGGTTTCTGATTATAAAAGGTCGCTTTGCCCAATTTTTGGGGAACTTTTTCACGGCTTTTGAGAGGAAGGTGGCTATGGTTCGGAAAGGAGGTCTTTGTGAGTTTGGGGATGCTTCTTCACTAACTTTAATTGATTTCTCCTCCGTCATTGCATCAAGGAAGCTATCGGCAACCCTAGCTTCAGAGAAGAATCCATCAAGACGTTGAAGCTACCTATCAAGGCCATCATAACGAATTCAATGGGGTTTATTTCTATGGTTTTTTGCAGATTTTCACTCTGTTATTTATTTTGTAACTTGCTTCATGGAGAGCTAAACCCTAGATAGTATTTGGGTATGTGAACCCTAGGATTCTATTCTTTGTATTGATTTACATTGTGTTTTCCTTTTAATCCGAGTTTAGTTGAGTTTTAATCTTGTGTTCTTAATTCTTGCTTGCTTTATTGATCTATTGATTGAATGATTTATATTGACTCATTAATCTTGGTGAGAGAGAGGTCTCCATTAGGTTTATAACCTTGAGATTAAAGAGGGTTGAGAGTGTGAGCCTTGAGATAGTGGAGCGCTCCCTTTCCCCTTCGATTGATGCATTCTATCTCCGTATTCCCTAAGCTTTAAGCAACCATATGTGGTGTAAGGTGATGAGAGAGTTCTTCACCGGTACCTTTTAGGGGGTTAGGAACCTTTCACCTAGAAGTAGAGTTAGGTCTATTATTAGGAATTGGATACACCTTTTGGAATTCCTAGAGTATTATGTAGTCATATGTGGTGTGAGGTGTTGAGATTCAGAGATTTCTCCACAAGGATCTCGTAGGGGACTAGTATCGATGATCTAGACGCAGGATCTGATTATCTTTAGATTTTCATAACTTAATATACTCGGTTTAGGAACACTTTGTGAATCTTGTGCTTAATGTTTGAATCCTAGGGGGAGCATTGCCCGAATACCTCATGTTTATTGATTGAGGCTTCTCCTTATTGTACTTTTGTTTACTTGTTTGTGACATTCATCTTTTTGTGAATTAGTTCATCACATCACATTCTTGATCATACAATTAGACAACTTAGAAGTAGCAATTACCAATACTTCTATTCTCTATGGATTCGACTACCTGACCCGGTGGGTATACTTTATTACTTAAGCAACCCGTGCACTTGTAGACACATGCAAGGGGTGTGTCACATAAACATTCATGTACATGTCCATATATTTACCTAATTTTTGATGTTATAAAAATATGACTAGAGAGAGAGACCATGGGTTTTTTCTTTGGACTGAAGACGGCGGCTAGGTTTTTGGGAGCGAAGATAGAGAAAAAGAGGGAGACCGAGGGAGTCACCGGAGTGATGATCCGTGCTGGCGACATTGGTTTACATTGATCACAATTATTGAAGATATTTGCAAGGAGCTTTCTTTCATGGAATTTCTTCTATTACATTGTTCTTCTTACTTTGTATTGAGTTTTACCCTTATGGAAAGATACATTTCCTTTGGTGTTCGGAATTGATGTAACTTGGGATGATTTTAGTTTCATATTGTCTCTAATATATTTGCCCTTTATTAGTTCGATTTATCTTTGTTTTATCATGTTTAACATAAAATAAAGAGAGTGGCTTCTTCATCTTGATTTTGTAATTGATATTGAGATATTCATTGCATAAAGATCATCCATAGATTAAGGGAACCATCAGCATGCATTAGAGATAGGCCGCTTGAATTCTTTAGATTATGATCGTTGTAACGAGAGTTCTGATTCTAAACAGGGGTATTGAGTTGTTTTGAGAGAGAACTAGATATATTCTTGAATTCCCTTGGTCAAACAACACATAGGTTTGATCAACATGAATTCAATTACCTTTTCTAATATTCTCAAGTGAAATCTTTTATGGACAACTATTTCATTTAATTGGTTAATCACATCTTCGAATTCTTAATCTTAGCACTTAGCATTTTTAGCTTTAGTCTTTAGCAATTCATATTTCATTAATTTGATTTCTAGTCAGATAACAAAGATATAGTTATTACTAGTGACTTCAGCACCATAGATCTCCTCGGAATCATATGAAAATAGATTTGAAAGAGATTTAAATCTAATGTAGTATAGGATTAGGTATTGAGTTGTTTTGAGAGAGAACTTGATATATTCTTGAAATCCCTCAGTCCAACAACACATAGGTTCGATCTACGTGAATTCAATTACCTTTTATAATATTCCCATGTGAAATCTTTTATGAACATCTATTTCATTTAATTGGTTAATCACCTCTTCGAACTCTTAATCTTAGCACTTAGCATTTTTAACTTTAGTCTTTAGCAATTCATATTTTATTAATTTGATTTCTAGTCAGATAACAAGGATATAGTTATTACTAGTGACTTCAGTTCCTATGAACATGACAACCTTACTCATACATTCACTATTACTTGATGGCATGTATACTTGTCGAGGAGTACACAACACTTGATAAGTGCTTGTTTGTACATATTTTAAGTCATATTATACATATATTAAGTATGATTTTTAGCAGTTGTATGTGCTCATTTGGTGTTTTTATATTCATTTGAGTAGCAGAATTACTGTAGCTGAATGAGACAAAATGCAGAGAGATACATCAAATTCCACATGGTAGTGGAAAGGCCCAATATGACCCATTATAAGTTATTATTTTGGAGTTTCTTGCGGAGCTTCTTGGAGAGGAAAAGAAGGAGACTTGCGCTGGGCTTCATGGAAGATTAGATCCAGCTAAGGGGAGGCTCCGGCATTATCCTTGATCACTCACACCATCATCCTTCCAGCTGGCAAGCCTTTGGGAAGCATCATTTGACCCTTTCTGGCAAACCGTCATTCGGTCGTTTGGAGGGCCGATTGCTTGAGGTTTCACGAAGGATTTGGAGGGATTTTTCTTACTTTCATTCATATAGTTAATGCTTATTTGTAAGTGTGGATTGCACTGCTCCATGAGAAGCTAAACTCTTGTTGGATACTTGGGTGTATGAACCTTAGGGTTATATTTGTTTGATTTAATTCATGCTCTCTTATTTCTTGTTGAATTGAGTTTCAACCTTGAGTTTGATCACCATACTTCCATTTATAGTGAGAGCTCAGTTGTAGGTTCATGTTAACCTATTATTAAGTTGAGAAACCCATTAGGGTTAGACCTACCAAGGTTGGAGAGGGTTGAGAGGGTGAACCTTAGGTAGAGGAGTGCCCCTTTTCCCCTTAGAACTGATCACAACTATCCTTAGTGACAAGAAAGATCATGGGCGAGGTTTGCATAGGATTATAGGTTAAATGTCTCAAGAGAGTGTTTGACCAAATTTTGGGAGTCTAGTTGATCATTTGGGATCTTTAGAGCACATTACATTCATAGGTGGCTTAGGTAAAGAGAGAGATCACTGCTAGAGCCTCGTATGGGAATAGTCACTGGTTGTAGTAAGAATGGGACCGGTGTATTTTAGGATTGTGACGGCTTATTTCCACTTGAGTAGGAAGCATGTTTTAAATCCCGCAGTTCTTGATTCTAACCCTAGGTGATTATCATCCGAGTATCCACTTCATCCCGGATTGTATTTCATTTATTGTACTCTTGCATCCCTTGTATTTTTCCTTCATCTAGCTTAATCATAATTTCACCCAACAAATTGATTGAGGTTAGATAATAGAGAAAGAGTTATTACTAGTAATCTTATTCCCTTTGGATTCAATTACCTGACCTTCAGGTATATTATTAGTTCGCCATCCATGCACTTGCGGTACACACACACACACACACAAAGGGTGTGTCAAGACTCAACACATCAAGTTTTTGGAACCATTGTCGGAGACTGAAAAGGTTAGGAACACTCTGAATTGTTAGACTAGTTTTTCTTTTAGTTTATTTAATTTCATTTCAAAAAAATTTATTCTCCTTGCATTATTCTATTTTATTTTTAGGATTTTCTTTTGCTCTTGTTCATCTTGATTTGTTTTGAGATATTTGTGCATAATCAAATCTCTAATACAGTAAAACCTATTGCGCAATATCCAGAGATTGAGAGAACTTTGCATAGGAAAGTGAGATAACGTGGTAAGTAGTATAGGAATTCGAAATGCTCAGAATCAGTAGCTATGGCTAAGCAACAGGGCCAACCAAAAACATTGAAAGATATGCAAGACCTATATTGGATGGCACACAATTGAGCATAGCAGACCTTCTGTAGCAATAAATACATTTGAGCTTAAACCAGCCTTTATTCAAATGATGCAACAGTCATATTCCTTTCATAGATTGTTGGATGAGGATTCCAATGCTCATGTCAGCAATTTCCTAGAAGTTTGTGATAAGTGCTTGCTTGTACATGTTGTAAGTGAGCATTGTATATAGATTGAGCATGACTTTTATCAGTTTTATGTGCTCATTTGGTACTTTTATGCTTCTTTGTACAACTAGGGTGTGTGAGGGCCTCTCAGGAGCATAGTTGGCAGTATGGAGCAATTTTGGGGGTTTTTTCATAAAATATCATACCAATTTTTAGAAGATAGAAGACTGCACCACCAACCATACGATCTTGTGGGTTCACGTGGGCAAAATACATGGTCGTCTGTATTGTAATAGACACCATGTAGCATGGTATTGTAGCTAGAGAAGTAAAAAGTAAAAAAGGCACAGGGCAACCATACAGCTGTGGGGTTTAGATAGGTAGAGACAAGGTCATGTGCACTGTAGGAAGAAGGTTCATCTAGTCAATGAGAGACTCTAGCACCATTCTCCATCGCCTACATCATCATCCACACAACCGGCGAGCTTGGGGAAACATCATTCGGAGGCAATGATCCCTTGCTGGTGAAGCGTCATTTGATCATTTGGAGAACCGGTCACTGGACCTTCTATCACGGATTGGGAGGGAGTTTTTCTTGATTTCATTTTGTATTTTATTATCATTTGTGATCTTGGATTGTATTACTCCATGAGGAGCTAAACTCTTTGTTGGGTACTTGGGCATGTGAACCCTTGTGTTGTATGTTGAATTAATTTAATTTATGCTTCTTTAATTCTAGTTAATTTGAGTTTCAAACATGTGTTTTGATTATCGTACAACTCTAATTATTGAGAGCTCAGTTGTGCATTTGGGTTAAACTAGTGATGAGTTGAGAAACCCACTAGGGCTAGACCTACCAAGATTGGAGAAGGTTGAGAAGGTGAAGCTATAGGTAGAGAAGCACCCCCTTTCCCCTTTGGTTTGATCACAAGTACCTTTATATTCACTTGTGTGTTAAATAATTGTATGAACCCTAGTGAAGAAAGATATCACAGCTTCGGTTTGTATAGGATTAGGGGTTAAACATCTCAAGTGAGGGTTTGACCTAATTTCAGGAGTCTAGTTGATCATTGGGGATCCTTAGAGCATAAGGCATTCATAGGGGGTTTGGGTGAAGAGAGAGAGAGATCACCACTAGAATCTTGTACTGGAATAGTCATCGGTCACCATGAGAATGGGATTGGTGTAGTTTAGAATACCCACGACTCATCTTGATTTGATTAGGAAGTATAAATTAGATTCTATTGATAAGTGCTTGAATGAATGTATTTTAGCATGGAATTGTTGAATGTATGACTGAATTGGTGCTTAATTAACTTCTATTTCATATTCAGGCTAGAATGACGATATATTGATCAAGAGGAACAAGGTTGAGGTGATATAAGCTAATTTTGGAAGAAGAATACAGTTTTTAGAGTGACTTACGCGCAAGATTAAGGGTCATTATAGCAGGACACCATTCATAGCTACTGTAGCAAATCTCTATTCATTAGCACTGTTACGGGCTGGTTACGGTTGTAAGCTTGATAAGTGCTTGAGTGAGCATATTTTTTTTTATGTGTTTACATTCATTGAGCGTCACTTATATCATGCTTTATGTCTCATAAATTGTATTAGGTGGACCTTTGTGCAAATAAGGTTGTGAAGATCTTGAGAGAAGAAAATTGAACAAAGATAGGTTATGAAGGCATATTTTGGGAGTTTTTGTGCAATAAAAGGATCAAGACACAAGTGGAGGTCATATAAATGCGGGTGTGTACCAACTTCCAAGGAGGATTCAAGTTAAATTTTGAGTTGGAAGGGCACAAAGGCAGCCATATTTCCATGTTTTATTCCATAGTTTTCATTGATTTTCATTGCATTATTTGCTCTGTAATTTGTCCTATGGAGGGCTAAACCCTAGTGGGTATTTGGGCATGTGAACCTTAGGATCTTATTCTTGTATTGATTTACTTTGTGATTTCTATTAAATCCTAGTTTAATTGAGTTTCAATCTTGCTTTCTTAGTATTTACTTGCCTTGTTGATCTTTATGGATGATTGATATGCATGATTTGTTTGCCTTAGTGAGAGAGAGGTCTCCATTAAGGTTAGAACTTCAAGATTGAAGAGGGTTGAGAGGATGAGTCATGAGATAGTGGAACGTCCCCATTCCCCTCAGATTAGTACATTCTATCTCCATATTCCCTAAGCTTTATTCAACCATATTTGGTGTGAGGTATGAGATTGAGAGATTTCTCCACCTAGACATTGTAGGGGGTTAGGGATTTTTTGCTCAGAAGTAGGGTTAGGTCTATCTTTAGGAATTGGATGTGCTCTTAGGAATCTCTAGAGTCTATTATTGTCATATTTGGTGTGAGGTGTTGAGATTAAGAAATTTCTCCTCTGGGACCTGGTAGGGGACTAGTATCAGTGGTCTGGAGGCAGCGACTGATTATTCTTGGATTTTCTCGACTTGATGGAGTCAGTTTAGAAACACTTGGTAAATCTTGCACTTAATGTTATATCCTAGGGGAGCATTGCCTGGGTAACTCATCTTTATTGATTAAGACTTCCATCATTTCTACTCTTCCTTGCTTGCTCGTGACATTCATATTCTTTTGATTGAGTTTATTTCACTATATTCTTGATTCCGGCTAGATTACTTAGAAGTTGTTACTATTAGTACTTTTGTTCCCTGTGGATTCGACTACCTTACTCATTGGGCATTTTATTACTTTGACACGCATGCACTTACGGCACACGCACGCAATAGGTGTGACAAAGCTCCAACCTGAGAACTATATGGGTAACTGTTACAGCCATAAGGGTTACTGTAGTCACACTTTGGGCTGCGATTTGGGCTATTTTCCATGGATATCTTGCTAGAGAAGGAAAAAAACAAGAGAGAGAGAGAGATTAGAAGAAGGTTCAAAGCTTCAAGAGAGCCGTTTATGGAGAGATCTCGTTGTTTATTTTAGGGAAATCTTCGAAGAACTTTGACACATCCCTTGCACGTGTATACCCCAAGTGCACGGGTCATCGAAGTAATAAAATACCCTGGTGAGTGGGTAGTTGAATCCACAAGGAATAGGTGCTCAGAAACAAGAAGTATTGCTATTTAGCTAAGGTGAAAACAAAGTTGTGATTTGATTCAAGATATCAATGCAAAGAAGAGTAAAAGATAAAAGAGAAGGCAAAAAAGGAGTGAAGAGATGTAATCAATGATAAAATGGGGTATCTGGATAATGATCACACTAGGACAATTGTTTCAAGTGCAAGACTAATATTATGCCTCCTAATTGAAGTTTAATGAGTCGTGGGAATCTAAAGACATACGGTCCCAAACCTATGGTTAACTGTGACTAGCCCTCTACACTATGCCCGGGCTAAAATGGATACTATCCGTACCTCACACTGTGTGGGACTGCTTGAAGTTCTAGGGATTCAAAGTGATAAATCCCACTCCCTCATTTAGATCTACCCCTTTGGTCCAGGAGAAAGATCCCTAGTCACAATTAAGCCCCAGCACTAAAAATTACTCAACACTTCATTCTGTTGCTAGCGCAACTATACCCCAATGGAGTTTGTCTCTTAGCACTTCACTCTATCGTGACTGCAAAGAACTCTTAGAACACGGAGGTAGGATAAATCATGTCGGAGAGGAAAGGGGACATTTCGCCATCTCTCGACTCACCCTCTCAACCCTCTTCAACCTTGCTAAGTCTAACCCTAATGAAGTGTCACTCATTCAAAAGGATTACTTAGATAGATTCTCAACCCTAGTGTCACTCTAAGGGAAAATCAAATAAATAAACACACAAGATTAAACTCAATTAAAACATCAATTAAAAGAAATATAATAGAAGTCAATGAAACAAAATCATCCTAGGGTTTACAAGTCCAAGCACCCACTAGGGGTTTAGCTCTCCATGGAGTAATACAAAATCAAATATGAAATTGAAAATAGGTGCAAGCAATCCATAAAGATAACCCCCTTTTCTTCCGTATCGATGGTTTTCAAAAGTTGCCTCGTCTTCTCCAAAGACTCATGCGTCAAGCATAGGGCACACCTCGTCGAATCAATGTCGTCGAAAGCTTCCCTAATAACTCTCCTCCGAAGGAAATCGATGTTGAATGCCGTAGAACCGCTCCAAAATCCCAGCAAAAATCTCTCCAAACCGTAGCCGTAGTCCCCCAAAAGATAGGCGAAAGATAAAAAACAAGATCCCCAAATTAAACTCTCAAAGCGGTATTTAAAGGGTTAAAATCGGGCATCCGCACGCCCATGTGGAACTTCCATTTCCAGGTTTCATTTTTCCTGCGCTCTGTGAACAGGAATTGCTACAGTGATTTGTTACAATAAACTGCTGCAGTGCTGCCAACTTCAATTTCTTCATCGAGGCAGGATGATTGGGTACACATTCATGTGGTAGATCATATCGCATGTTGCTTCCAAATAGATTGATGAAGCTCTTGACAATGTGACACAAGTTGGAACAATTGAGTGTGACTGTGATAAGTGCTCGTGTATAAGTGACACGAAATATACGTTTCTTGCATTGGGCATCACTTTTCTCAGATTTTATCACTCACTCCTATGTAATTGTGTTCTTTTGCACATTTAGGGTTTCAGAGAAGAGATGAAAGAAAAGAAACAAAAATAGATCATGGACATAATAGTTGAGGAGACTCTTGGACTAAGCAACGACTAAGAGTGAATAGGCGTTTTAGAGACATTTGTATTTTGCTATTTTAGCTATTCATCATTCATTCTATTTCACCCTTTCTTATTCTCCCATCATTCTTATTTGTTTTCTTTTGTTTTGTCTTACTTTTTCTTGAAAGGAGCCTAAATGGAGATTGATTCAGTTATTGAGCTATATTCTCAAGTTGAAGCTCTCAGTACAAAGCTTGATAGAATTATTGCTTCACAACAACAAAGCAATCCATGCTACAACACATATATTCCAATTGAAAGGAGGTACCCAAATGTTTTATGGAATAATGATGGACAACATTGGGAAGCACCTCAAGAGCAATTTCAAAAGGATGAGATACACGAAGAGGATGAACCTCAGTGGAAAAAAGCGATAGATAACTTTCTTATGGATTATTGTTGTTTTAGTGTGCCTAATTGTGATTGTTGAAGTTTTGGGTTGTTCGAGTGTGTTTTCATGGATCTCTTGTCGTGTTCTTATTGTCTATGCAGGCTCTAAGTGTTATAATCGTGTTTTTGAAATTTTCAGTAGAGTCTGTAATTTTTCTAAGTCATCCAGAGAAACCAGACGGCGTGTGAACCATCTTAGAGCCCATCCCGAGTGTCACAGGGGCCGTGTAGTTGACCCTGTGAACGACCTTGTGAAGGGCACACGGCCGTGTGGAATTTCCACACGGCCGTGTGAAATTCTGCAGAACTGTAACTCTCATTTCAGAAAGTCCACAAGGGCGTGTGGATGCCCCTGTGAGTGCCCATGTGTTACGGCACATGGCCGTGTCGAATTTCCACACGGCCGTGTGAAACTCTGCAGAGACTTCCCTTCCATCCCGAGAAACACGCCCCTGTGAGAGGTCCTGTGGAACGCACACCGCCGCCATGTGGAACACTTAGAGTTTTCCGGGATATCCAGAGAGGCCACAGGGGCGTGTTGGTGCCCCTGTGGCCGGTCTTGTGTTGGCCAGGTTGGGCACACGGCCGTGTGTAATTTCCACATGGCCGTGTGTATGTTCTGGAGAGCAAACAGAGGAAACACAGGGTTTGTCATTGCCCTTGTGACTGATTCCAGTGGACGCACATGGCCCTGTGGAATTTCCACACGGCCATGTGGATGCGCAGAACACAAAAGGCTGTGGTTTCTTTTAAAATCTATTTGTGCCTTTTCAGCACCAGGATCACTATCAACAACAACAACAGCATCAGCACCAGTAGTAGACGACAACGACGCTTGAGGCGTTTCTAGTTTTATGTTTCCTTTGTTTTATTTTACTTTTATTGAGCTTCAATGAACCCACTTGTGTATACGTGCAGATGGTTTTGGATGTAAGGAATTTGAGTACTAGTCATAGGCATGGTCATGGGACCGTGTGTCCTCCACAACCCGTTGAGACTCAACTCTCAATGAACATAGCTACATCAAACGTAACACATGGAGTTCAGTGGAGTAATGTTTCAATTGCCCACCCCTACACTAATAGTTTTAATTGCTTTACTTTTCATTGTGCTTGTATGCGTACATTGGGGACAATGTACATCTTAAGTGTGGGGGGGAGTTCACATTGCACACACCTTATACTTGTGCGTTCAATTGCTTATGCTCATGTAGCCTATGGCCATTCACCTTAGTTGCAACGGTCATATTCTTAGAGTTTAGGAGATTTTTTAACATTGTATTCTATCATGCTCTAGTTTTTACTTGAATTTTTAGGGAATTTTGACTCGATTACCTTATATTGCACAAGTTGCTCTTGGAATCTTTTGGAAACTCGATCTTGAAGTTTTTAAGGACAAGTTTATCATCGTTCTTAGTTTTCCTTTGGAAAATGCATATATAAAAAATAATAATAATAAAAAAATTATGGAAAATGAGAAAAAGAAAAAAATATATATGAGTTTGTGAATATGTGCTTTGTTTTATTTATGCATTTGGGGTGGAAAGAGCTACGACCTATGAAGTATGTAGCTACTCTCATAAGTCGGATACAAGTTATGCCCTAATGAGAGAAAGAGCTATCTCATGGGATGCGTGAAAGCTACTACCCCGGTAGAAAGAGCTACCTCCTCGAAAGAGTGAAAGCCACCTTTGGCGCCCGCCTAGGAAAGGGTTACCTTCGAGGTTGTGTGAAGCTACTACTTCCTTTCTTGCTTTTCGTATATAAATAAGTCTTTGTTAACAAAAGTTTGAGGAGTACTTGTTGGGTTGTCTTGAGTGAGTTCACACACACTTACACATTTTCGGGTTGATTGACCCTTTTTATTCATGTTTTTAGCTAGAGCAATGATATCCTTATGCGATGTGTTGATTTCCCCTTACTTGTAGAATGCTTCCTTTGCATACTTTTGGTGAACCTAAGACCAAGCACTTTCAATTGTTATTCCCAAGTACGTTCACGTTTTATTTTTTCTTGAGGACAAGCAAAAGCTTAAGTGTGGGGGAGTTTGATAAGTGCTTGTGTTATAGTAATGTAAAGCGTTATTATCTTACAATGAGCATATCTTTTATCAGATTTTATCACTAAATGGTGTGCATTTGTGTGCTTTTGTGTATTGTAGAGTTGTGGAGCCAATTTGAAGAAAAAGAAGCAAGAATAGGTTATGTTCACCATTGTTGAGGAGTTCTCGGACCAAGCAAAGAACAATGCACGAGTCTAGACTTGTGGAAGTGTGCCAACCTCCATTGGAGGGGCACAAAGGTAGTCACATTCACAAAAGTCTAACTCGTGTAGGATTGGAGAATTTTGCCAATGAAGAGAAATGAAGTAATCAACATAATCTACCGTTGATTGTGTGCCCAATTCAACGGCCTCGATGAAGAAAGATGAATTGGGGAGCATTTCGGCGAAGTTACTGCAGCGAAAACACTGTAGCAAGTTACTGTTCACAGTTTGCCGAAAATCAACAAAACAGAATTTCCACACGACCGTGTGGAATTAACACATGGGCGTGTGGAAATTCTGCAGCCCGTGTTGAAAATCCAGAGGGGCGTGTGGAACTCCGATTTCAGCCCGATTTTACCCTATAAGTAGCCTGTTTTTAGATCTTTTTCGGGGACCCTCCCCTTCTATCTCTTGCCTATCTTTTGGGGGGGCTTTCGGCTAGGGTTTGGAGAGGTTCTTGGAGGTCTTTGGAGGTCTTTGGAGGCGATTATACGGCATCAGCATCGACATCTATTTGAAGATAGCTATTGGGGGAGCTTTCGTCAGCATCGATTCGGCGAGGTGTGCCCTAGGCTTGACAAGGGATTCGTTGGAGAAGACGTGCGGCTCCAGAAGACCATCGATACAATCTACAAGGGGGTTTTCTTTATGGTTTTCATGCATATGTTCTTAAACTCTTTATTGATTTTGTATTGCTCCATGGAGAGCTAAACCCTAGTGGGTATTTGGCCTTGTAAACCCTAGGATTATTATGTTTCTATGACATTGATATTATGCTTTTCCATTATTGATGAATAAATTCGAGTTTCAATCCTAATTATCTTTTGCAATTGTTTTCCCTTAACCGTGACACTAGGGTTGAGAACAATCTAGGTTATCCTTTGGAGGTGTTACAACTCCTATAGGATTAGACTACTTAGGGTTGAAGAGGGTTGAGAGGGTGAGTCGTGAGGTAGCGGAATGCCCCCTTTCCCCTCTGATGTGATTCTCCCTACCTCCATGTTCCATGATTTATTCGCGGTCGAGATAGAGTTAGGTGCTAAGCGATAAACTCCCCTAGGGCTTTATTGCGCAAATACCAAAGTATAGGGTTGAAGTGAATCTTAGCACCAGGACTTAATTTAGACTAGAGTTCTCTCACCTTGACCAAAGGGTTAGAACTATACATAGGAACAAGGTTAATCACTAGGAGTCCCTAGAACTTAAGGCAATTCCACATAGTGTGAGGCTTAGGTAGATAGACTCCCCTAGGGCTTAGTTGACAGGTCAACGAGAGTCAAGGGTCGTAGTGAAACCTAATGACTGGAACATAGTGTTGGGATTAGTCACGGTTGACCTTAGGTTTAGGACCGTGTATTTAAGGATTTCCTCGACTCAATTAACATCAATAGGAAGGTATAATAGTATTGTCTTGCACTAGAATCATAAGTCCTAGGGGTAACTTGTTCGGGTACCCCATTTTTATATCGATTACCTCTCCTACCTTTATTGCCCTTTTTGCACTCTTTTACTTTCTTTTATATATATATATATATATATATATATATATATATATATATATATATATATATATATATATATATATATATATATATATATATATACATATTGAATTCTCTTATCATCGATTCCATTTATAGCTAAATAGCGATAACACTTGTTTCTGAACACTATTCCCTGTGGATACGACTACCCACTCACCAGGGTATTTTATTACTTCAACCACGACCATATCGCACACAAGGGGGTTTTCATCTATGCATTCAATTTGTGTTCTTATTAATATTTTGATGGATTTGTATAGCTCCATGAGGAGCTAAACCCCTTATGGGTATTCGGACTTGTAAACCCTAGGACTATTATGTTTCTTTGACATTATTATTATGCTTTTCCATTATTGATGAATAAAATTGAGTTTTAATCTTGATTAATTTTGTTATTATTTTCCCTTAGCTGTGACACTAGGGTTGAGAACAATTTAGGTAATCCTTTGGAGGTGTGACAACTCCTATAGGGTTAGACTACTTAGGATTGAAGAGGGTTGAAAGGGTGAGTCGTGAGGTAGCGGAACGTCCCTTTTCCCCTCCGATGTGATTTTCCCTACCTTCGTGTTCCATGATTCATTAGCGGTAAAGATAGAGTGAAGTTCTAGGAGATAAACTCCCTTGGGGCTTAGTTGCGTGAGCAACAGAGTGAAGGGTTGTAGTGAATCTTAGTATTGGGGCTTAATCTAGACTAGGGTTCTCTCACCTGGACCAAAGGGTTTGAACTACATATAGGAACCGGGTTTATCACTAGTAATCCCTAGAACCTAAAGTGATTCCACATAGTGTGAGGCTTAGGAAGACGAACTCCCCTAGGGCTTAGTTGACAGGTCAACGAGAGTCAAGGTTCGTAGTGAAACCTAATGCCGGGGCATAGTGTTGGGATTAGTCACGGTTGACCTTAGATTTGGGACCGTGTGTTTAAGGATCTCCTCGACTTAATTAACATCAATAGGAAGGTATAGTAGCATTGTCTTGCACTAGAAGCATAAGTCGTAAGGGTAGCTTGTCCGGATACCCATCTTCTCTCATTGCTTGTCCTACTTTTCTACTTTTACTTGCACTCTCTCATATTCCACATTTCTCTTTTAATTCTTGCTTTTACCAATTATTCTCGCACTCACTCACTGATTTTTTTTTACACATCGCGTTAGCTAAATAGTGAATACTTATATCTCAAATCCCTATTCCCTGTGGATACGACTATCCACTCACCAGGATATTTTATTACTTCGACAACCCGTGCACTTTTGGGCCCCTGTCACAATAGTTGAGGAGACTCTTGGACTAAGAAATGACCAAGGCACAAGTTGTAGACATGTGAGTGTGTGCCAACCTCCAAAGTGCTCAAGTGAATATACAATTTGGATGGGCACAAAGGCAATCACACTCATATAGTCTAACTTATGTAACATCGAAGAGCTTCATCAATGTGTTGAAAGCGAGAAGCGACGTGATCTACCGCTGACACGACCCCTTGCGTGTATCCCGCAAGTGCACGGGTTTGTCGAAGTAATAAATTTACCCTGGTGAGTGGGTAGTCGAATCCACAGGGAATAAGGAATTAGAATACGAGATTTCACTAATTAAGCTATGCGGAGTATGGAAAAGCAATAGTAGGATCAATGAGTGAATATAGAATAAAGTAGAATGAAAGACAAGAAATTAAAAGAAAGATGGAAGATGAGAGAGTGCAAGTAAAAGAGAATAGAGAGGACTAGTAATGAATGAAATAGGGCATCCGGACAAGCTACCTCTAGGGTCTATGCTTCTAGTGCAGGACTATGCTATTATACTTTCCTATTGATGTTTAATCGAGTCGAGGATATCCTAAGACTCACAGTCCCAAACCTAAGGACAACCATGACTAACCCAAACACTATGACCCTGGTATTAGGATTTACGTCACCCTTCACTCTATCGCTCGCACGACTAAGCCCTAGGGGAGTATATCTACCTAAACCTCACACTATGTGGGATTGCTTTAAGCTCTAGGGATTCCTAATGGTAAAACATGTTCCTATGTGTAGTTCTAACCCTTTGGTCCAGGTGGAAGAACCCTAGTCTAGATTAAGCCCCAATGCATAGGATTCACTTCAACCCTTCACTATGTTAGTTGCGTAACTAAGCCCCAGGGGAGTTTATCTGCCTAGCACTTCACTTTATTTCGACCGCTATGAAATCAAGGAAACGGAGGTAGGGAGAAACCACGTCGGAGGGGAAAAGGGGTACATCGCTACCTCACAACTCTCCCTCTCAACCCTCTTCAATCTTAAGTAGTCTAACCCTAAGGAGTTGTCACACCTCCAAAAGGCAACCTAAATTGTTCTCAATCCTAGTGTCACATCTAAGAGAAAACATTAGCAAGATGAAATTAAGATTGAAACTCAATTTTATTCATCAATAATGGAAAAGCATAATAACAATGTCAAAGAAGCATAATAACCCTAGAGTTTACAAGTCCGAATACCCTTAAGGTGTTTAGCTCCTCATGGAGCTATACATGTTCATCAATGTATGAAAGAAAGCACAAAATAAGGATATCAATGAAAACCCCCGCGTATGGTGTGGCCGTGGTCTTGTGCGGCCGTCGAACGTCGGTGACGATGCCGATGACGCGCGCTAAACCTCCACAAAATCCTCTCCGAAACCCTAGCCGCACTCCCCCAGTTGAAGAGAAAGATAGGTCAAAAGATATCCCAAAAGGTCTCCAAAATCGCCTTTTATACTGTTGAATCGCGGCTTTAAAATTTGACTTATCGGGGGCTTCATACGGCCGTTTGGAATTAACACACGGGCATGTGAAGTTTCTGTCTACTGAAAAATTAATTCACACGGCCGTGTGTTAATTCCACACGCCCGTGTGAATTCTCTGGAATTCTGAATTTCGGCCGAAAGTAAACAGTAACTTGCTACAGTATTTTGCTACATTACAAACTACAGTGCTGCTAAAGTACTCGCCCGAAATGCTCCCGAATCCGTCGTTCTTCATCGAGGCCATTGAATTGGGCACATAATCAATGGTAGATCGTGCCGATTACTTCAAGTCTCTTTCTTGGTGAAGTTCTCCTAAGCAACACGAGTTAGACTTGTTGTGAATGTGGTGACTGCCTTTGTGCCCCTCCAAAGGAGGTTGGCACACACTCACAAGTCCAAGCTCGTGCCTTGTTCCGTGCTTGGTCCGAAAACTTCCCAACATTGGCGAACACGACCTAATTTCGTTCTTCTTCTCCAATTTAGCTCCACAAACCTTCAATGCACAAGAATACACAAATGCACGCCATTTAGTGATAAAAACTGATAAAAGATATGCTCAATGTAAGACAATAATGCTTCGCGGTACTATAACACAAGCACTTATCAGCCGCGTAGTTGTGTGCCCAACTTGGTAGCCTCGATGAAGAAAATGATATCGGTAGCCTCGATGAAGAAAATGATATCGGTAGCCTCGATGAAGAAAATGCAAATTTTACTGCAGTAGTTACTGTTCACAACGCACAGGAAATCAAATTCAAGAGAATCCACACGGGCTTGAGGAAATTTTGCACGGGTGTGTGGATGCCCGATTTCAGCCCTATAAATACTGTGATTTGAGATTTAATTGGGAATTTTTTTCCTATCTTTCGCTCATCTTTTGGGGAGAGCGCGGCTAGGGTTTGGAGAGGTTTTTGCGAGGCTTTTGGAGTGGTTCGATAGCATTGACATCAACATCCTTTAAAGGAGAGCTATTAACGGAGCTTTTGATGACATCTATTCGGCGAGGTATGCCCTAGGCTCGACGGAGGAGTCCTTGGAGAAGGCGAGAAAACTCTTGATGACCATCGACACGGACGACAAGGGGGTTATCTTTAACTTGTACATGACTTTGATTTCATTGTTGATTTTGTATTGCTCCATGGAGAGCTAAACCCCTACTGGATGCTTGGACTTCTAAACCATAGGATAAATTTGTTTCATTGACTTTTATTATGCTTCTTTAATTGATGATTAAATTAAGTTTCAATCTTGATGCTTATTGTGTTGGTTTTCCTTTAGAGTGACACTAGGGTTGAGAATCCTTCTAGGTAATCCATTGAAGGTGTGACAACTTCATTATGATTAGACTAAGCGAGATTGAAGAGGGTCGAGAGGGTGAGTTGAGAGGTAGCGGAACATTCCCTTTTCCTTCCATTTCAAGAGTTCCTTGCTGTCATAATAAAGTGAATTGCTAAGAGATGAACTCCATTGGGGCTTAGTTGCGCGAGCAACAGAGTGAAGTGTTGAAGTGAATCTTAGTACTGAGGCTTAATTGTGACTAGAGGGATGACTGTGGTAAAAAATGTGAAGAACGAACTAATTCTGACCAGAACAGTTATAAGTTGGCGGGTATGCATTGAGTACAAGAGATTGAATGATGCAACTCAAAAAGATCATTTCCTTTTGCAGTTTATTGATCAGATGTTGGAGAGGTTGGTTGGGCATCAGTTTATTGATTAGAACATTTATTGTCCCTATGGGACTTTCGCTTATAGACGGATACCCATTTGATAATGTAATGCGCTGGCTACATTCCAATGATGCATGACTACAATCTTTGATGATTTGTTAGAGGATATCATGGAAGTATTCATGGATGACTTCTCAGTGTTTGGCGATTCTTTTAACATTTGCCTAAGAAATTTGAAGAGAGTATTAATGAGATGTGAGGAAACAAATCTTGTTCTTAATTGGGAAAAGTGCCACTTCATAGTTCAAGAAGGCATTGTCCTTGGTCACAAGATTTCCCAAATGGGAATGGAGGTAGACAAGGCAAAAATCGAAGTCATAGATAAACTTCCTCCACCAACAAATGTTAAAGGAGTTCAGTGTTTCTTGGGGCATGCAGGTTTCTATAGGCGGTTTATCAAGGATTTCTCGAAGATCACACAACCGTTGACAAAGCTTCTCGAAAAAGACACTCCTTTTGATTTCTGGAATGATTGTTTGGCTGCTTTTAATTTGTTGAAGGAAAAATTAGTCCAAGCTCCAATTTTGATCACATTAGATTGGAACGAACCATTCGAGCTCATGTGCGATGAGAGTGATTATGCTATAGGAACAGTCTTGGGACAAGTAAAGGGTAAACAGTTCCAACAAATATATTATGCTAGTAAGACTCTCACGAGTGCTCAAGAGAATTATACCACTACAGAGAAAAAGTTACTAGTAGTTGTGTTTGCCTTTGACAAGTTCAGATCGTATCTCATCTTGTCTAGAGTCACTATATTCACAAATCATTCTGCACTTCGTTATCTCATGAACAAGGCTGATGCTAAACAAAGGTTGATCTGATGGATTTTGCTTTTGCGGGAGTTTAACATGGAAATAAAAGACAAGAGAGCTAATGAAAATGTGGTTGCGGATTATTTGTCTCATTTAGAGTGGTATGAAGGACAAAAGCCATCAAATAAAGAAATTAACGGTTTCTTCCTAGCGGAGCACTTATATTCAGTCCAGAGCTCATCATCAAGTGATACTTCCTGGTTTCCAGATTTTGCAAGTTAATTGTCTGGGAAGGTTCTTAAGCAAGGGTTCACATACCAACAAAAGAAAAAGTTCTTTAGTGATTTGAAAAATTACTTTTAGGATGATCCGTTTCTGTTTCGCATTTGTACAGATCATGTGGTCTGGAGGTGTGTATCAAATGAAGAACGATGGGATATCACTACACATTGTCACTCGGGACCCATTGGAGGGCATTACACGTCGAGTAGGACTACCAAGAAAGTTTTGGCTACTAGGTTTTATTGGCCGACTTTGTTTCATGATACACACCAGTTTGTCCTTCAATGTGATAGTTGCCAAAGATCGCTGAATCTGTCTCGGCGAGATGAGATGCATCAAAAGCCAATGCATTTTTGTGAGGTGTTTGATGTGTGGGGTATTGACTTCATGGGCCGTTTCCGAAATCTAATGGGAATCAATACATTCTGGTGGTCGTTGATTATGTCTCCAAGTGGGTTGAGGCTCAAGCGTTACCGACCAATGATGCTAGAACTATGGTGAAGTTTTTAAAGAGAGTTTTCACTTGATTTGGAACTCCACATATTATTATCAGTGATCGAGGAACCCAATTTTACAACGGTCAGCTTGGAAAGGTACTAAAGCGCTATCGGGTGCGTCACCACCTCGCCACTCCCTACCACACTCAGACTAGTGGTCAAGTGGAAGTTAATAAGAAAGAGATCAAGAGGATTCTTACTAAATCAGCAGAACAAGGGAAGTAGGAATAGTCAGAACACTTGGATGATACACTTTGGGCTCACCGGACAGTATATAAGACTCAAATAGGGACCACTCCCTACAACTTAGTCTATTGAAAGTCGTGTCATCTACCTATGGAGCTTGAACACAAGGCATATTCGACAATCGAGGCGATGAATTTTGACTTGAGTAAAGATGGGGAACAGAGAATGCTTCACCTCAATGAATTGGATGAATGGAGGTTGAAGGCATATGAGAATGCTAGAATTTACAAGGAAAGGATTCAGAAGTGGCATGAGAAGCATATCAAGTTACCGAAGGAGTTCAAAGTAGGTGATCATGTGTTACTGTTCTATTCTCGTGTGCGGTTATTTCCAGGGAAGCTTAATTCTAGATGGTTTGGGCCATATACTATAACTCAAGTATCATCGCATGGAGCCGTTGAGATCCCTCATCCGGAGAAAGGAACACTTAAGGTGAACGTGCATTAGCTTAAACCATACTTTGGTGGAGAGGTGAGTAACGATGATAAGGAGGTATTCTTTCTTCATGAACCCCTGTGAGTTAAGAGTAGGTACGTCAAGATGAGTGACGTTAAACAAGCACTTCTTGGGAGGCAACCTAAGCTTTCATTTCTTTTCTAGGTCTTCGTTTAAGTTTTACATGAATAAAAGTATTAGTGTTGGTGTTTTAATCTCATTATACACGTGTTGTGATTTTCTCATGTATGATTAGTGTTTTCGTTTGCTTCATTGGGATTGGCAAAATTTCAGGTCATTTGAGCGTGTTTTCATGGATCTCTTGTCGTAATTTTATCATGTATACAGTTTCTGTACATAGTATAGGTGTTTCTGGAATTTTCTGCAAAGTCTGTGCATTTTTTAGCAATCCAGAGATGACACACGGCTGTGTGGAACACTTAGGTGGATTTTTTATGCTCTAGAGAGGCCACAGGAGCGTGTGGGTGCCCCTATGGCTGGCCTTGTGTATTGGCCAGGTTGGGCACACGGCAGTGTAGACGCGTTAAGAAGCAAACAGAGAGCACATAAGGGCGTGTGACTACCCTTGTGAACTTCCCTTTGGAGGCACACGGCCGTGTGGAATTTCCACACGGCTGTGTAGATGTGTGGATCTCCAAGAGCCATGACTTTTCTTAAAAACCCACTTGTGCCTCTTTGTTTTAAAACTCCCAAACACTTAAAGAACGCATCCATTTGCTTTCCCGACCATCTCCGAGTCTATATAAGGGGTTTGTGGGTTGTTTTCCAGCTATTTTTGAAGTTTTTGATCCTTAGTTCGTCGGTAAGTCTTCTCTTCCCCTTTCTTCGCCAATCTTTATTTCTTTTACTTATTTGTTCGATTTCGTATGTTTTGCAAGTTTAAATTGTTGGTGAATGCTTTTAGAAAGGATTTAGAAGAATTTATTGTGTATTTTGAGTTCATTGGAGGTTTAGGTTATACGGTTTACACGCCCTGAAGATCCACATGGGTGTGTGGAATTCCCACACACCTATGTGGATTCCTATAAACTGAAACTCTATGCTTAATTTGATCAATTCTTGTTCAATTTTTTGCAGGAGCGACTCCCAGATTAAAGCAAGTGGCTGGCAAACATCCCCGAGAGCCCTCTTTAGAGTAGATGGAGTTCACCATACCTGAGCACCAGGCCAGATTTGAGAGGTTAGCGAAGCTCAAGTTCGAGCAATCGCGTTACCCGGACTTGAGCGCTTTAAGGACAGTGCAGTGTGGGGACGATATAGCATATAAGGTCGAGGAGCTCCTCTCAGTGGGTAGCTAGCATCAGCTACTGTTTATCAGAGATCCAGCTATCTGGATGTTCACATTGGAGGTGTTAGCATCTTTCGAGTTTAACCGATCATACAGAGATTTCACTCGCGTCGACACCATACAGTTTTGTGCGTTCGGTCAGTACCATAGCATGTCAGTGACTCAGTTCACAGTCTGTTTAGGTCTATATAATGAGGCATATTCTGACACCGAGGAGTATGAGCGCTTATCGATGGATTATCTAGGTAGTTTGACTCCTCAGAGAACCTACAGAGCACTTTGTGTCCAGGGACAGTATGAGCCAGGGGTTTCCAAGGCGACATGTCTCTCCCAACCAGCCTACAGGTATATCCACATCATTCTGAGTAGGTCAGTGAATGGTTGAGGTAATAGCACCGAAGTTCTGAGCTGATAGGAGCTTTTATATTTGTACTTCATGGTGTAGAGTGAGCCATTCCACCTGGCGCACATCATGGCAAAGTATCTGCCCCACCAGGGCCAGTATGCCAGAGTTGGAGTTATCTTCTTGGGCCCATATATCACGAGACATATCATGGGGATGGATCTCCTGGATGCAAACAGAGGGACCGAGAAGATAATCGTACCATCTCCCTTCAGCCTGGAGACCATGAGACTTATGGGCATGGTCAGGCGTTACAGAGACAGGGTGTATGTGGTGAACATGCCCCCCTCAGTGACACCCGAGAGCGAGGGTTCGCATCCAGCTCTACAGCCATCGCAAGAGTAGACCGGGACATAGGCAGAAATTCATATTTGGCTGAAAAGATAATCGTACTACATACGGATTTGGCTGATATTCACACGACATAGGCTGTGAACCACATAAAGGTGATGGTGCGTCTCGATATCTTACAGCAAATTCTCGAGCGAGATGCTACTTCTCCATTTGTGATGAGACCTCGAGCTCCACCAGCATCTCCAGTACCATCACCACCACTACCGATAGCACCAGCATCACCAGCACCATAGATACCAAAGCTTGATACTGACGCTTGAGACGTCTTTAGTTTCTTTGTTTTTAGCCTTTGTTATGTTATTTTTTGCATCTTATTTTGATCTTGTACTACTCAGAAAGGATTTCCATCTGAGTTTATTTTGTTGCTTTTTAGTGTTTCGAGTTGTATCATATTTCGATATCTTTATAGGCTTGAGTTTATGTTGTTTTTGTTAAGCTATACTGAACCCCCTTGTGTATACGTGCAGATGGTCTTGTGAGTATGGGAATTGATGAATAGCCATTGGTACGGTCATGTGGCATTTCACATGGCCGTGTGTGCTTCACAACCTGTTGGAACTCAATTCTCAATGAATATAGCTCCATCAAACGCAACAGTATGAGTTCAGGGGAGTATTGTTTCAATTGTGTACCTTCATATATGTTTTGATTGTTTTAAATTCTTATTATGCTTGCATGCGTACATTGAGGGCAATGTACATCGTAAGTGTGGGGGAAGTTCACATTACACATGCTTTATAATTATGCGTTCAATTGTTGGTGCTCATGCATCCAATGGTGGTTCACCTTAGTTGCAACGGTTGTATTCTTAAGTTTACAAGAATTTTTAACATTGTATACCATTATGCCCTAGTTTTACTTGGATTTTAGAGATTTTTTGCCGGATTATCTCTTGTTGCACTATTCACTCATGAAACCTTTTGGAAACTCAAGTTCAACATTTAAGGGACTAGTTTAGTATTAATTTTCTTTAACTTTTAGCAATTGTTTAGCATTGATTAAGTGTTAAAAAAAACTTTTGTAGATATTGTTGATTTTATTAATGCATTGGAGGTGGAAAGAGTTACCACCTATGAAGTATGAAGCTACTCTCATAAGTCGGATACTAGTTATGCCGTAATGAGAGAAAGAGCTATCTCATGGGATGAGTGAAAGCTACTACCCTGATAGAAAGAGCTATCTCATGGGATGAGTGAAAGCTACTACCCTGATAGAAAGAGCTACCACCTAGAAATTGTGAAAGCCAACTTTGGCAGCCGCCTAGGAAAAGGCTTCCTTAGAGGATGTGTGAACCTACTACCTCCCTTTCTCTTGTTTATAAATAAGTCCTTTCTAATAAAAGCTTTGAGGAGTATTTTTTGGGTTGACTTGAGTGAGTTTACACACACTTACACAACATTAGGTTTGTTGCCTTTTTTATTCAAGTTTTTAGCTAGAGCAATGATTTCTTTTATGCAATGTTTAAATTTCTCCTTGCTTGTAGAATGCCTCTTTTCATAGTCTTGGTGAACCTAAGGCCGAGCAATTTTAATTGTCCTTCTTAAATGCTTTAATGTTTTATATTTGCTTCAGGATAAGCAAAAGCTATAATGTGGGGGAGTTGGATAAGTGCTCATGTATAAGTGATACTAAATATACTTTCTTGCATTGAGTATCACTTTTCTAAAATTTTATCACTCATTCATGTGTAATTGTGTTCTTTTGTGCATTTAGGGTTGTGGAGACGAGATGAAAGAAAATAAGCAAAAATAGATCATGGACGCAATAGTTGAGGGGACTCTTGGACTAAGCAAGGACCAAGGCACAAGTTATAGACATGTGAGTGTGTGCCAACCTCTAAAGTGCTCAAGTGAATATACAATTCGGAGGGGCACAAAGGTAGTCACACTCTTATAGTCCAACTTGTGTAACATTGAAGAGCTTCATCAATGTGTTGAAAGCAAGGCAATGTGATCTACCACGTAGTTGTGTGCCCAACTTGGCAGTCTTGATTAAAAAAATGAAGTCATAAACAATTTTGGACTGTAGCAGTTTGTTGTAGAAAATACAGTAGCAATTTACTGTAGAAGTTACTATTCACAGCGCGCGGGAAATCAAATTGCATAGAATCCACATGGGCATGTGAAAATTCCACACAGGTTTTTGCTTGGCTTTTGAAGTGGTTCTACAGCATCGGCATCGACATCCTTCAAAGGAGAGTTATTGGGGGAGCTTTCGAAGACATTGATTCAGTGAGGTGTGCCCTGGCTCGACGGAGAAGTCCTTGGAGAAAGCGAGGCAACTCTTGAAAACCATCAACACTGACGACAAGGGGGTTATCTTTATGGTTACTTTCACATGACTTTGATTTCATTGTTGATTTTGTATTGCTCTATGGAGAGCTAAACCCCTAGTGGGTGCTTGGACTTGTAAAGCCTAGGATGAATTTGTTTCATTGACTTTTATTATGCCTCTTTAATTGATGATTTAATTGAGTTTCAATCTTGAATGCTTATTGTGTTGATTTTCCCTTAGAGTGACACTACAGTTAAGAATCTTTCTAGGTAATCCATTGAAGAATGTGACAACTTCATTAGGATTAGACTAAGCGAGATTGAAGAGGGTCGAGAGGTAGCAGAATGCCTCCTTTCCCTTCTGACATGATTTATCCTACCTCCACGCTCCAAGAGTTCTTTGTGGTTACAATAGAGTGAAGTGCTAAGAGATGAACTCCACTGGGGCTTAGTTGTGTGAATAACAGAGTGAAGTGTTAAAGTGAATCTTAGTGCTAGGGTTTAATTGTGACTAGGGGTCTTTCGCCCTAACCAAAGGGTTAGATCTATATTAGGGAATATAGTTTATCACTTGGAATCCTCAGAACCTCATGCAGTCCAACACAGTGTGAGGCGTCGAGAGTATCTCTTTCCACCAAGGCATAGTATAGAAGGCTAGTTACGGTTGACCTTAGGTTTGGGACCGTGTGTTTTTGGATTTCCACGACTCATTAAACATCAGTTAGGAGTCATAATATTAGTCTTGCAATTAAAATAATAGTCCTAGGGTGAACATTGTCCGGGTGCCCCATCTTCTCATTGACTTTCCTCTCTATTTACTCTTGCTTGCTTTCTTTTCCTCTCTTACTCTTTTTGCACTCTTACATTGATTTCACTCACCATCGATTTTCATCTTAGCTAAATAGTGAAATCTCTTGTTTCTAAGAAACTATTTCCTGTGAATACGACTACCCACTCACCAGGGTATATTTTATTACTGCGACGATCCGTGCACTTGCGGAATACTCACGCAAATGGTGTGTCAGACTGCCTTTGTGCCCCTCCACTTTATGTATCCACTTGCACATCTTGGAGGTTGGCACACACCCATATGTCTTTAATCACAACTTGTGCCTTGATCCTTGTTCGGTCTAAGAGTTTCCTCAACAATTGCGTCCATGATCTATTTTTGGTTTCTTTCTTCCAAACTTGTCTTCAGAACCCTAAATGCACAAAAGAAGACAAATACACATGAATGAGCCATAAAATTTGATAAAAAGTGATGCTCAATGTAAGAAAAGTATACTTAGTAATACTTATACACAAGCACTCATTAAACTTCATCCATCTAACGAGATTGCGAGCTTTGAGGGAGTTTTGTTATTCTTTTTATATATTTTTATTCCTTTGGTTTAGAGTGTTGTTCTCGGATCTTTGATGCTTAAATTATTTTCTTAATTGCAATCTTATCTATTTGAGTCTCATTGTGTGATTAAATGCTTGGTTGCTAATGAGACGAAAGCCTTAGCTATCATACTTTGTATTGGCATGTGACGAGAAAAAATTCCCACCAAGCATAGACTCTGTATTTGGATTAGGGGTAATCTCTTTCTTTTGGGGAGATTATATACTTAAGAGATTGTTATTAGATCACAGTGAGGTTTCATAGAGTGTTAATGCAATTGTGTGGATGTCTGTATTAGCTCTGCACCTATTTAGTTTCTCTATACTTAAGAAGTCGAGGTTTAGTATATTTCTGGAAACCTCTTGATTCATATAGGATTGTATACCTAGACAACCTTCGTCCTGTACTTCAGAACACTAGATGGATACTATGGCTTGACATCATCTCTTCCTATGATTTTTCTTTGGTTTTATTTCCTTATTTCTTGTTTTTTTTTTTTTTTTGCTTTCTTTTATTCACACACAACACTTCATTAGTTAGGCTAATTTTCATAATTAGGGATATTACTAGTATTCACTTTCTCCCTTGTGGACCGACACTTTGCTTCACGTATACTTTATTAGGCAATCAACACATACACTTGTGTCTCTATCAAGTTTTTAGTGCCTTTTCTAGTGAAGATTAGTGATATTAGGAACACTTATTTTTCCATCATTGATAAGTGCTTGAGTGAACATATTTCTTCATGTGTTTTACATGCATTGAGCATCATTTTTATCATGTTTTATATCTCATAAATTGTATTTGGTGTTCCTTTATGCAACTAGGTTGTGAAAGACTTAAGAGAAGAAAATGAAGCAAAGATAGATTATGAAGGCACATTTTGGGAGTTTTTGTGCAATATAAGGATCAAGACATAAGTGTAGCTCATACACATGGGGGTGTATGCCAACTTCCAAAAGAATTCAAATTAAATTGTGAGTTGGAAGGGTACAAAGGCAGCTACATTCCTATGTCTCTACTTGTGTGAAGACTTCAAGAATGTTCACAATGATGATTAGACGAGGAGAAGCCTCATAGTCTACCACACGGATGTGTGCTCGTCCATGTGGCCCCTAGAGAAGAGTGTTGGAGCCTTGTTTATGAAGAGCACTACAGCAAAACACTGTTTAAGTAACAGCATGAAAATTTCATCTGCCCGTGTGGGCAGTTCTGCAGCCACACAGGTGTGTTGGAGGCTCACATGGTCGCTTGGAGGCACGTGACAGACATGGATTTTCAGTATAAATTGCCTTTTTGCCCTATTCTTTGGATACTTTTGTATAGTGTTTGAAAGGCAAAGCGGCTAGGATTTGGGGAGAAAGTCTTTGGTAAATTTGGGGGGTGTTCTTCACCAACTTTGATAAATTCTTTGTTCGTCATATAATCAAGGTAACCATCGGCGACCTAGCTTCAAGAGGAATCCTTCAAGATGTTGAGCGGCTTATCAAGGACATCATAACAAATTCAAGGTGGTTTTATTCCATGGTTTTCATTGATTTACATTGCACTATTTGTTTTGTAATTTGCCTATGGAAGGCTAAACCCTAGTAGGTATTTGGGCATATGAATCCTAGGATCTTATTCTTATATTGATCTACTTTGTGTTTTCTAATTAAATCCAAGTTTAATTGAGTTTCAATCTTGCTTTCTTACTATTTGCTTGCCTTGTTGATCTTATAGTTGATTGATTTGCATGATTTGTTTACCTTTGTGAGAGAAAGGTCTCCATTAATATTTGAACTTCAAGATTGAAGAGAGTTGAGAGGGTGAGTCATGAGATAGTGCAGTGTCCCCTTTCCCTTCCAATTAGTACATTATCTATACATATTCCCTAGGTTTTATGCAACCATATTTGGTGTGAGACATGAAATTGAGAGATTTCTCTACCGGGACCTTGCACGGGTTAGGGATCTTTCACCTAGAAGTAGGGTTAGGTCTATCCTTAGGAATTAAATGTACTTTTAGCAATCGCTAGAGTTTATTGCGGTTATATTTGTTAGGAGGTCTTGAGATTAAGTGATTTCTCCACTAGAAATTGGTAAGGGACTAGTATCGGTGGTATGGAGGCAGGGAGCGATTATTCTTGGACGTCCTCAACTTGATTTACTTGATTTAGAAACACTTAATAAAATTTTACTCTTAATGATAGATCATAGGGGGATCATTGCCCAGGTACCTCATCTTCATTGGTTGAGACTTCTCTTATTTCTATTCTTCCTTGATTTCTTGTGACATTCATATTCTTGTGATTGAGTTTATTTGACCATATTCTTCATTCCGACTAGATAACTCAGAAGAAATTAATCGCTCCCAAGAGATGTGCCAGTCACTTGGGAGCGATTAATTTCCTTTAATTATACCTTATTTTATTTACTTTTTTTTATATGTACCTTGATGCACTCTCCGCAAGTGTATGGGTCGCAAGAAGTAATAAAGTGGTACTCAATTAAGAGTAGGGTTGTCGAACCTCAGAGAACTGTACTTAAAGTACTCGTTGATCCTTTGATCTCTAGTGAAACAAATAGAAAAGGTATGGGATCATAACAACAATGAATAACAGGTAATGGTGATGATAATGGAGGAGATTAGGACTAAGTACTCAGCAATCACAAGAGTAAATCCCTTCGAAAGTCTCCAATGACTCGTGCACGCTATCTCATCCTAGTTGACTACCTCGGTACATTCCAATAACGTTCGTGTGTGCTCAATAGAAATATTGCATCTATGTGTTCGTAGATACACTGCAGTTTTGCTCGGACAACCTAACAACTATGCACTCCAAACACACTACAGTTATGCAATACAAGATTAAACACAAGCATCAATTAGAACTCCATAGTCAAATACAATGAGTTTATAAGCAATACAGTCTAACGATTGTCCACAACCAAGGCACTATTACCAGTTAGCCCCTGAGCGTAGGTACACATGGTGAGGCAAAAGATGGAACAAAGAAAGAGAGAAAGAACCCCCTTCAATACTCAAGATGTCCTCTCTTGTAGTGTCATTGCGCCAACTCTCCACCTCTTACAATGCCTCCTACTAGTCCCTGATCTCCTTAGGTGGTTTGGTAAAGCTTGATCTTCAATCTCATCAACGTCCTCCCGGTGGAGAGATTAATCCCCGAATAAAAAGATGTGAAAGAACCCTAATTTCTGGAGTTTAAAAGGCTGATTCGGGGCCCTACACGGTCTATACACGGGCGTGCCAGACCGTGTACTTTTCTAGGAAATCCTGGGGTGACACTCATGAAGTTTGCAGCAGTTGGGACACAGGAGTGCGTCCCCCGTATTACCTAGCACACGACCGTGTGCTGGGCAACGTGCCCGTGTCGTTCTGTGAGAGAACGTCTCCTGAGGTTTGCATCGCTTGTGATTCGGGTGTGTGGTGACCATGTCTGCCCTGGGACACTCCCGTGTCAAGATTTTAGCTCTTCTACACTCTAGGCTGGGACTTGCAGCACTAGGGGCACGGCCGTGTCATGCCCGTGTCAGCCAGTTCTAAACCTTTGGCCACTGCACACGCTGGAAACGCCCTCGGTTTCATATCAAATTGACTTGGGCCCCAAATTCCTACACAAGGAGTAAAATACCTTAAATAGCACCAATTCCAATCAGTAAATATGCTTAAGGACATAAAAAAGTCTATGATAGAAGGCAAGAAACATGATAAAGAATGCACTCATCATACCTTTTCTTGCAAGGAACTTGAAGGATGGTTGATCCAATTATAGCTTTGTCCATTCAAATTGAAGCTCTCAATGCAAAAATTGATGAATTTGTCTCTACACAATAACAAAGCTATCGCTACTATAACACATATCATCCAAGTCATTGGAGTTACCCCAACATCTCATGGAATGTGTTTGGACAACAATAGCAAAACCCACAATTCATATTTGAAGAGTACATTCCACCACAAGAGCATGATCCTAGTCTAGAAGAACTATTGGAAAGATATATTCAGGGAAATGTGGCTCTCATTGAGGAACAATCTCAAGAGGAAAATTTGAACTTAGAGGATGTGCTAGCTAAATTTATCCATAACACTAAAGGCAGCATCAAAGCTTTTGAGATTTTACAACAAAATCAATAAGACTCCATACATGACTTAGAGAACCAAACTGAGCGACTTGTTGAAGATGTTCCTCTTGAGAATGGCAAGGAAATGTGCGAGAATAATGAGGAAGTGGGAGAGAAAGAACAAGATTCTGTAGAGAATTAAATGGAGGAAAAAGAGCCCCAATTTGAGAATTATGAATGGTTGAATGGACAACATGCTTGTGAGGAGGAAGTTGTAGAAGAGGGTTTGTTGAAGCCATATCTTTTTCAAGTTGAAAATGTAAAACAAGCAAACCCCAAGGTAATGAAACAAGTAGCTTTCCTTGGAATTGGTCAACCAACAAAATGCAAGAAAGAGGTTATGGGAATTGAAGAAGATGTGGGTAGGAGGCTCAAATCATCCAAGGACCCACCTATACTTAACTTAACTGATTCCCGGCCCACATTGTTTCCATGGAGGGCTAAAGTAAAATTGTTCAAGCCTCCAACAAAAGTGCATCCCCGGTAGGATAAAATTATGTTCATGGGAAGTAGCTATGCAAGCTATAGTTGGGAGAAACACACCCTTTTCAAGCCTCCATAAGGTAAGGAAGATGTACGTCAAGCTAGCGGCGCAAAACAAGTGCTTCTTGCGAGGCAACCCGAGTGTTTGTTTGATCTTTTACTTCTTAGTTTGCTTTATTCATTATGGTCTTAGTATAGGCTCATTTTAATAACTTGATGATCATCTTGTGTTTACCATTTTTGTTCCTCTATGATTTGATAGATCTGTTGCATGTTTAGCTTCTAATTTTGAGCCTAAATCATGTATATTTCATTAGAATGTTGAAAAGGCAGTGTGTTCTGCATATTTACAAGAAAATTGGATTTTACAAGCATGCTTATGCCCGTAATAGAGGGTGTAATAAGGAGATAGAAGTGCTTATGGACATTCTTATGGCCGTAAGTGAGGCCATAATCATCATTGAACATTATACGGGTACTCTTACGGCCCGTAACTTCAAAAGTAAAGAAATTCCAGGTCTTATACGAAGGCTTACTGATAAGTGCTTAATTAGACATATTTCTATACATGTTTTATATGCATTGAGTACCATTTTTACCATAGTTTATGTCTTATAAAGTGTATTTGGTTTTCTTTTTGTGCAATTAGGTTGTGAATACCTTGAAGGAAGAAAAGTAAGCAAAGATAGGTTATGAAGATACATTGTTGGAAGCTTTTGTATAACACAAGGATCAAGACAAAAGAGAAGCTCATGTACATGAAGGTGTGTGCCAACTTACAACAGAATTCAAGTCGATTTGTGTGTTGGAAGGGCACAAAGGCAGTCACACTCTTATGTCCCTACTTGTGTGAAGATGGCAAGAGCATCCAAATGATGATTCAACATGGAAAAGTCTTATAACCTACCACATGGACGTGTGCCCGATCATGTGGCCTCAAGAAAAGAGAGTTTGGACCGCATTTATGAAGAGTACTGTAGCATATTACTATAGTAATCACCAGCTTTAGCGAGATTGGGGGTCGTTCTTCACTAACTTTGATAGATCTTTTATCTGTCATAACATCGAGGAAGCCTTTGGCAACCTAACTTTGGAGAAAGATCTTTGAAGACGTTGAGCGACCCATCAAGGATATCATCATGAATTCGAGGGAGTTTTGTTCTATAGTTTTCATTGCTTTTCATTGCGTTAATCTTTGTTTTGTAATGAGCTCTATTAAGGGCTAAATCCTAGTAGGTATTTGGGCATGTAAACCCTAGGATCAATTCTTTGTATTGATTTACTTTATGATTTCTATTAAATCCGAGTTTATTTGAGTTTCAATCTTGTTTTATCATTGCTTGCATGTTTTATTAATCCTTATAATTGATTAATTGTTGCTTGATTTGTTGCCTTGGTGAGAGAGAGAGGTCTCCATTAAGGTTAGAACTCCAAGATTGAAGAGGGTTGAGAGGGTGAGTCATGAGATAGTGGAGTGTTCCCTTTTCTTTCCGATTGAATGTTTCCTATCCCCGTATTCCCTAAGCTTTATGCAACCATATTTGGTGTGAGGTGTGAGATTGAGAGATTTCTCCGCAAGGACCTTGTAGGGGGTTAGGGATTTTCCACCTAGAAGTAGGGTTAGATCTATCTTTAGGAATCAGGTACACTCTTAGGTGTCCCTAGAGTTCATTGCTATCATAAGTGGTGTGAGATGTTAAGATTGAGCGATTTCTCCACTGGGACCTCGTAGGGGACTAGTATCGGTGGCCTGTAGGCAAGGCCAATTATCCTTGGATTGCCTCGACTCATTTAACTCGGTTTAGAAATATTTATTAAATCCTTTGCTTCAAGTTAGATCCTAGGGGGAGCATTGCCCGTGTATCTCATCTTTATTGATTGAGATCTCCCTTATTTTCCTTCTGCTTGCTTGCGACTTTCTTATTATTGCAATTGAGTTCATTCCACCATATTCTTGATTTTGACTAGATAACAGTGAAGTAGTTACTACTAGTACTTCCTTTCCCTGTGGATTCGACTGCCCTACTCATCGAGTATTTTATTACTTTGACACCCGTGCACTTGTGGTGTAAACATGCAATCGGACGTGTCAAGTTTTTGGCGCCTTTGCTAGGGAATGGGATATTAGGAACACTAGGACTTTGCTACTTTAGTCATTCGCTTTTTCATTATTTCTCTACTTTATATTTCTCTTTGTTTCACCGTTCTTATTGTTTCTTTTCTTGATTTCAGCTATAGATTATGACCCGAGGGAATCCTTCGATATTAGTTTAAGCGGATCTAGAAATTGAGCACAGATTACATAGAAAGGGCAAAGAACCTACACAAGAACAAAATTTTCCTGCTGAAATAGAGGTTGAAGAATCTGAAATAATGACAGAACAAGAAGGACAATAGAGAAGACTTTCAGATTTTGCTCATTCTACAATTTATGGGATATAGTCCAGCATTGTTATGCTATTAGTTGCAACCCAGAATTTTGAATTAAAGCCGGGTTTTATTCAGATGCTTCAATAGCCCGCACAATTAAATGGATTAGCCGATGAAGATCTGAATAATCATATTGAGAATTTCTTTGAAGTGTGCGACATGCTAAACATTAATGAGGTTTCAGATAATGCAATTTGTTTGAGGGCTTTCCCATTCTCATTAAAAGGAAGAGCCAAACAGTGGCTCCATTCATTGCCAAGAGCCTCCATCACAACATGTAACGAAATGGTAGAAGCTTTCCTTGCAAGGTACTTTCCTCTGGGAAAATCGGTGAAGCTTCAAAATGAGATCTCTTCATATATTCAGATGGAGTTAGAATCATTGTTTGAGACGTGGGACCGATTTAAGGATCTCTTGCGGAAGTGTCCTCAGCATGGGTTCCCCGATTGGATGATTATTCACACATTTTATAACGGGTTGAATTCAAGCACCAAGCAGCTCCTTAATGCCACCGCGAGAGGGACATTAGGAAACAAGACCCCAAAAGAAGCTTGACAACTGATTGAAGAGATGGCTTTGAATAGCTATCAATGGAATGCAAGAGAGAAGAAGAAAGTGGCTAGAGTTCATGAGATTGATGCAGTTACATCCTTGGTAGCCCAAGTAGAGGCATTGAGCAAGAAATTGAACACTCTAACTTCATAAAGAGTGGCTGCGATCGCTAGTTGTAATGGTTGTGGTGGTTTGCATATGCCATCCGATTGTCCTGTCTCGATTACTATTACAGGACCGAATGAACAAGTGGATTTTGTGGGCAATGCGGGAAAAAAACAACACAATTGATAAGTGCTCATGTTATAATAATGCGAAGTGTTATTGTCTTACATTGAGCATTACTTTTATCAGATTTTATCATTAAATTGTGTGCATTTGTGTACTTTTATGCATTGTAGGGTTGTGGAGCTAATTTGGAGAAAAAGAGCAAAGTTAGATCATGTTCATCATTGTTGGGGAATTCTCGGACCAAGCAAGGAACAAGGCACGAGTCTAGACTTGTGGGTGTGTGCCAAACTCCTTTGGAGGAACACAAAGGCAGTCACATTCACAATAAGTCTAACCCACGTAGCATAGGAGAAGTTCACCAAGGAGGAGGATTAAAGCAATTGACATGATCTACCGTTGATTGTGTGCTCAATTCAACGGCCTTGATAAAGAACAATGAATTCGGGAGCATTTCGGCGAGAGTACTGTAGCAGTATTGCAGCAAAAATATTGTAGCAAAACTGTAGCAAGTTACTGTTCACTATTAGCCGAAATTCGATAAAACAGAAACTTCACACAGGCGTGTGGAAATTTTACACGGCTGTGTGAAATCCCGATTTCAACCGATTTGAAGCCGCGACTCAACACTATTTAAAGGCCCTTTTGGGACTTTTTCTGGATCTTTTCGCCTAGTTTTTGGAGGATCACGGCTAGGGTTTAGAGAGAACTTTATGGAGGATTGGAGCGCGCCATCGGCATTGACATCGACATCGACGCCCGGCGGCTGCACAAGACCACGGCCACACTACACAAGGTTGTTTTCATCTATGTTTTCGATTTGTATTCATTCATATACAATGATGAATTGTATAGCTCCATGAGCAGCTAAACCTCTTGTGGGTATTCCGACATGTAAACCCTAGGATGATTATGTTTTTATGACATGTTATTATGCTTTCTTTATTGATGAATTTAATGGAGTTCCAATTTTAATTGATATTGTATTGATTTTCCCTTAGCCGTGAAACTAGGGTTGAGAATCGTCTATGTTATCCTTTGTTGTTTGGAACACTTAGAGTTTCTCGGAATATCTAGAAAGGCCACAGGGGCGTGTGGGTGCCCCTGTGGCCGGCCTTGTATTCTTGGTCAGGTTGGGCACACGAGCGTATGGAATTTCCACACGGCCGTGTAGATGTGGGCAGAAGTCTTAGGTGTTTTCCCGAGAGCACACAAGGGGCATGTGACTACCTCTGTGAGGCTCCCCTATGTAGGCACATGGCCGTGTGGTTTTCTCACACGCCCGTGTGAGGGAGCTCAGAGAGCAATCATAGAGAACACAGTTGCGTGTGTCTGCCCTTGTGAACCCTCTCAGTAGAGGCACACGGCCGTGTGACGCTTTCACACGGCCGTGTGGATTTGCAGGATTCAATAAGAGGCCGCAACCTTCTTTCATATTTTGTTGGCTCTTCACATATAAACACATCTATGCTCAAAGAAACGCTCTGCTCCACATCCCTAACTGCCTTTCTAAAGATTTCACTGGTTTTAGAGGGTTTTCCAGCCGTGCCCTAAGTTTTGATTTTCTTATCATCGGTAGACCTTCCTTCTTCTTTGCATTTCGTCAATCTGATTCTTTTAGCTTATTGAATAAGTTTTCACGACGTTTACATGCATATATGCCTCCTAAATTATTTTGGAAAGTTTTAAAATGATTGGGAGCAATTTGTATATGATTTTGGCCTCACGGCCATGTCTCTGCCGCGCCCCGACAATCCACACGGGCATGTGGAATTTCCACACGGCCGTGTGAATTCATGTAGAATGAATTTTAATTATGGTTTGACTGATTCTCTTTAAATTTTTGCAGGAATGGCACCTAGGTCGAAGCAAGTGACCGGTAAGATACCTCTTAAGCCTTCTTCAGAGCAAAAAGACTTCAACACACCTGAGCACCGGGCAAGATATGAGAGATTAGCAAAACTCAAGTTCGGGCAGTCTCGATACTTAGACTCAAGCTATTTGAGAATAGCTGAGGGGGTGACGATATGGCGGATGAGATTGAAGATCTTATAGTACTGGGGAGTTGGCAACGTTTGTTGTCTATTCGAGAGCCATCTAACCGCTCGCTTACTCTGGAGGTGCTCATATCGTTCGAGTTTGACAGATCATATAGAGATTTGACGAGTGCTGACACCATACAGTTTAGAGCTTTTGGACGTTGTTATAGTATGTCAGTTCTCCATCCGCATGGGTCTATACGACGAAGCCTTTACTGAGACAGATGAGTACGAGAGCCTTCCGACTGATTACCCCGGTAGTTTGACCTCTTAGAGAGTTTTTTGAGTACTATGCGGACAGGGGTAGTACGAGACATGGACATCGAAGGCTACTTGTCTATCTCGGACGTCCTATAGGTATATTCACGCAATTTTGAGCAGATCAGTAAACGGCCATGGTGACAGTACAGGAATCCTGAGTTGACAAGAACTCCTTTATCTCCACTCGATAGTACGGAGAGAGCCGCTCCACCTTGGCCATATCCTTGTAGAGTGTATACGTCATCAGGGCCAGTACTCTCGGCTTGGGGCCATCTTCTCAGGACCATACATTACGAGACTTATCAAGAGGATGGGTCTCCGACAAGCAATCAGGGGGATCGAGAAGACAGTCATACCCTCCCCCATTAGCTTGGAGATGTTGAGACAGATGGGCATGGTCAGGAAACATTACTAGTGCTATGTAATGAAAAGGCCCCATCAGGGAAAGGAGATGAGTCCGGTGGATCGCAACCGGCCTTGCAGCTACTTCCAGTGCCATATGAGAGCGAGAGACCACCCACAGCTTAGGAACCATCGCCTGCACGCATTTTATCTCCTTCTCGAGGCCAGGACAGACTTGAGCGCCTCGAGAGTGCTGTAGGGGTCCTTCAAACCGAGGTGGCCGAGGTCCAGGCTACCCAGATTGTGCAGCATTAGGAGGTTATGGCACAGTTCCGTAGCATCTATCAGTTACTCACACAGGCCATGACCTCCCCATTTGTGGTCCAGCCCCGAGCCTCGACTCCACCGCCTTCTTCAGCACCACAGGCCGATCAACTGATCATAGCAGAGCCTACAGCTGCACCAGAGGCTCCAGTACTTTAGTTTTTTGTCATTTTGTATTTTTATTTCATATTTTGGACTTGTAGTACTCAAAAAGTATCCTCCTTCTGAGTTTATTTTTCTCGAATTGTATTTCATTGCTCTATCTTTATATACTCGAGTTTTGTTTTATTTTTCTTGAGCTACACTAAACCCCTTGTGTATGTGTGCAGATGGTCTTGGACGTAAGGAATTTGAGGGATAGTGATAAGCACGGTCATGGGACCGTGTGTGCTCCACAACCCATTGAGACTCAACTCTCAATGAACCTAGATCTATCAAGCGTAACACTTGGAGTTCAAGGGAGTAATGTTTCAATTGCCTACCCCTACATTAACTGTGTTAATTGTTATACTTTTCATTGTTCTTGGATGCGTACATTGGGGATAATGTACATCTTAAGTGTGGGGGAGAGTTCACATTACACACACCTTTACTTGTGCGTTCAATTGATTATGCTCATGTAGCCCGTGGCGGTTCACCTTAGTAGTAACGTTAGTATTCTTAGAGTTTAGGAGAATTTTTAACATTGTATCTCATCATGCTCTAGTTTTTACTTGAATTTTAGGGAATTTTTGCTCGAGTATCTCATATTGCACTACTCACTCTTGGAATCTTTTGGAAACTCAAGCTTGATGTTTAAGGACTAGTTTATCATCGTTTTAGAGAGTTTTTAGTTTTGTTTTGAAAAAAAAAAAAAAAACTTGTGAGCTTGTGAATAATTGTCTAGTTTTATTTGTGCATTTGTGATGGAAAGAGCTACCTCCTATGAAGTATGTAGCTACTCTCATAAGTCAGATACGAGTTATTCCCTAATGAGAGAAAGAGCTATCTCATGGGATGCATGAAAGCTACTACCCCAGTAGAAAGAGCTACATCCTCAAAAGTGTGAAAGCCACTTTTGGCGGCCGCCTAGTAAAGGGCTACCTTAGAGGTTGTGTGAAGCTACTACCTTCTTACCTTTGTATATAAATAAGTCCTTGTAGCAAGAGTTTGAGGAGTACTTTTTGGGTTATCTTGAGTGAGTTTGCACACACTTACACATTTTCGAGTTGTTGTCCTTTTTTATTCAGGTTTTTAGCTAGAGCAATGATATCTTTATGCAATGTTTTGATTTCCCCTTACTTGTAGAATGCTTCCTTTGCATACTTTTGGTGAACCTAAGGCCGAGCACTTTCAATTGTTCTTCCCAAGTACTTTAATGTTTTATTTTTGCTTGAGAACAAGCAAAAGCTTAAGTGTGGGGAGTTTGATAAGTGCTCGTGTTATAATAATGCGAAGTGCTATTGTCTTACATTGAGCATTACTTTTATCACATTTTATCATTAAATTGTGTGCACTTATGCATTTTTGTGCATTGTAGGGTTGTGGAGCTAGTTTGTAGAAAAAGAGCGAAGTTAGATCGTGTTCGTCGTTGTTAGGTAATTCTTGAACCAAGCAAGGAACAAGGCATAAGTCTAGACTTGTGGGTGTGTGCCAACCTTCTTTGGAGGGGCACAAAGGCAGTCACATTCACAATAAGTCTAACTCGTGTAGCATAGGAGAATTTCACCAAGGAGGAGGATTGAAGCAATTGACATGATCTACCGTTGATTGTGTGCCTAATTTAACGGCCTTGATGAAGAACGATGAATTCGGGAGCATTTAGGCGAGCGTACTGTAGCAGCACTGCAGCAAAATATTGTAGCAAAACTGTAGCAAGTTACTTTTCACTGTTCGCCGAAATTCAGCAAAACAGAAACTTCACATGGGCGTGTGGAAATTTCACACGGCCATGTGAAATCCCGATTTCAGCCAATTTGAAGCCGCGACTCAAAACTATTTAAAGGCCCTTTTGGGACTTTTTCTGGATCTTTTCGCCTAGTTTCTAGAGGGTCACGACTTGGGTTTGGAGAGGACTTTATGGAGGATTGGAGCGCGCCATCGTTATTGACACCGAAGCCTTGCGGTCACACAAGACCACGACCACTCTACACAAGGTGATTTTCATCTATATTTTCGATTTGTATTCATTCATATACAGTGATGGATTTGTATAGCTCAAATAGGAGCTAAATCCCTTGTGGGTATTCCGACTTGTAAACCCTAGGATGATTATATTTTTATGACATCTTATTATGCTTTCTTTATTGATGAATTTAATGGAGTTCCAATTTTAATTGCAGATTGTATTGATTTTCCCTTAGCCGTGACACTAGGTTGAGAATCGTCTATGTTATCGTTTGGAGGTGTGACAACTCCTATGGGGTTAGACTACTTGAGATTGGAGAGGGTCGAGAGGGTGAGTCGTGAGGTAGCGAAACGTCCCCTTTCCCCTCCGGTGTGATTTTCCCTACCTCCGTGTTCCACGAGTTCTTAGCAGTCGAAATAAAGCTAAGTGTTAGTAGATGAACTCCCCTATGGCTTAGTTACGTGAGCAATAGAGTGAAGGGTTGTAGTGAATCCTAGTGCTGGGGCTTAATTGAGACTAGGGTTCTTTCACCTGGACCAAAGGGTTAGAGATATACATAGGAATAGGGTCTTTCACTAGGAATCTCTAGAACTTAAAGCAATTCCGCATAGTGTGAGGCTTAGAAAGATGGACTCCCTCGGGACTTAGTTGACAGGTCAACAAGAATTAAGGGTCGTAGTGAAACCTAACGCCGGGGTATAATGATGGGGATTAGTCATGGTTGACCTTAGGTTTGGGAGCGTGTGTTTAAGGATATCTTCGATTCATTAAACATCAATAGGAGAGTATAATAGCATTGTCTTGCACTAGAAGGATTAATCCTAGGGGTAGCTTGTCCGGGTACCCTATTTCACTCATTGATTGTCCTTCTCTCACTTTTTGCTTGCACTCTCTTACCTTCCATATTTCTCTTTGTTTTCTTCTTGCTTTCAGTTACCTTTGCACACCCACAATTGATCTTGCTCTCGCTTTCCATATTTCGCATTAGTTAGATAGCAATCGCTTGTATATACAATCCCTACTCCCTGTGGATTCAACTATCCTCTCACCGGGGTACTATTATTACTTCGATAACCCGTGTACTTGCGATACACACACGCAAGGGGTGTGTCAACAATCCGTATAGCAACACCTACGACCAAGGGTAGAGGAACCACCCAAACCTTTCATAGAATAACCAAGGGCAGCAAAAGCCCATTATCTCACTAGGATTTCAGTAACCACCTTCGATTCTGGAGAGAATTTCAGAGTTGGAAAGGGTTTTGTCAAATTTCATTCAATCAATCGACACAAGGTTCCAAAACATAAAGGTAACACTCCGAAATCACACCCCTTCTTTACACAATTTGGAGAATCAAGTGGATCAGATAGCGAAGTCATTGGTGGAGAGGCCTCAAGGAAGCTTGCTAAGCAATATCGAGACTAACCGAAGAGAGCATGTGAAGGCGATCACTTTGAGGAGTGGTTGAGAGCTCTAAGAAAAACTCACTGCTTAGAAAAATTCTGAAGTTATCCGAGAGAAATCCCCTACTGGGAAGACTGTTGAAATTCCTCAAGAATAGCTAAGGGAGAAGATGCAAGACAAGAAGAAAGGGACAGTTGTGTCACCCCCTCCCTATACTCCAAGAATTCTCTATCCAGTGCTCTTGAAGAAAGACCAAACTAATGAGAAAAATAGGAAATTTTTGGATTTATTCAAGCAGTTGCACATCAATATTCTGTTTGTGGAGGCGTTGTTACAAATGCCTAGGCACGCAAAGTTTTTGAAGGACCTCTTGACCAACAAGAGGAAAATAGAGGAGAGTGTAGCTGTGGTTTTGGAAGGGAATTGCTCGGCAATGCATCAAAAGAATTTGCAGAACAAGATGAAAGATCTGGGAAGCTCTATCATACCATGTGCAATCGGAGGTTTGGGGGATGAAAAAGCAATAGCCGATTTGGGAGCAAGTATCAATGTCATGCCATACACACTATTTCAGTAATTGGGACTAGGAGAGCCAAGACCAACCCGCATGACATTACGGCTGGCCGATCATTTAGTTCGTCATCCTAGAGGTATAATTGAAGATGTTTTGGTTAAGGTTGGCAAGTATATTTTCCCTACAAATTTTGTGGTGCTCGATGTAGATGAAGCTGTTAAGATTTCATTAATTTTAGGGAGATCATTCCTACGAACCTCCAAAGTGCTCATCGACATGGATGGAGGCGAGATGACACTACGCATAGGAGAAGAAAAGATCACATACCGTCTTGCCGAAGCAATAAAAAATTCTCTTGACTTTGACAACTCATATTATTTTTTAGATGTCACTGATGAGATTGCTGATGAGTACGTGCAAGAATTGTTACATCTGGATCCATATGAAGAATGGCTGGACATCGAGGAGGAGAAAATGAATGAATTTGATGACCAAGTCCTCGAGGAGCAACCAAAAGCAGGATTTTTGAAACGAATCTTTCGCTATGTCAAGGGGTCGAGACGTCGCCGTAAGAAGTACCCCAATGCACTTGGAGATAAACATGCAAAAGAAGAGAGCAACATTCCCTCATTTGGCAATGTGTTTAGTCAATTCTCCTTGAATATAAAGAATTTCTGTCCCTCATGTGTGTAGGTTGCAAAGATGGAAATTTTCCATTTACATGAGCCACCGTGAGGTAAGAATAGGTACATCAACCTTAATGATGTTACACAAGCACTTTTTGGGAGGCAACCCAAGTTTTTAATTGCTTTCTAGGTTAGATCTTCAGTTTCTGTAGAAATAAATTCATGAAAGCATGCCCTAATGAATTTTATTGGTGTTGGATTTTTTATGGCAAATTTTTGACAATTTAAATTGTTTTTGACATGTATGGCATGGTTTAGGGTGTAATTCATGTTTAATGTCGAAGAATTTTCCATGACTCATCAAACATCAATAAGGGAGTATAATACTAGTACTGCACTAGAAACATTAGTCCTAGGGGGAGCTTGTCCGGATACCCCATATTTGCATTGATTGTTTCCTCTCTACTCTTTACTTGCACTCTTCTCTCTTTCATACTTATCTTTCTTTTATTGTACACACATTAATTTTTCTCACCACCCGTATTTTCGCACTAGCTAAGTAGCAATTCTTCTTATCTTGAATCACTACTCTCTATGGATTCGACTACCCTGTCACCTAGGTACTTTATTACTTCGACAACCCGTGCACTTTCGAGCCCCTGTCATTTATGCAGAAGCTATCAATATCAGCCTGGCCAGTCGATGGGCTCTATACTCTCACAACCTACTCACAGATACATTCATGCCGTTCTTAGCAGGTTAGTGACTTGTCGTGGAGACGATATGAGTGCACTCAACCATCTAGATTTGCTATACCTATACACCATGACCTAGAGAGTGCCCGTTTATTTAGGGTACATCGTGGCTGACTACCTCCGTCAGCAAAGCCAGTACGTACGGATAGAACACTATTCACATGACCATATATCGCTCGGCTCATTTTTAAGAAGGGTATTCTCCGCTCAATCAGAGGTGACGAGAAGGTCCGTACCCCTACATCCTTAGGATTGGTCACCCTTCGATTGATGGCCATAGTTAGGCGCATTGGTTCTAGTGGATACGCTCTAGTGGAGTGATCGTCTAACGATGATGAGCTTGCTGAGGCTCCTGATATACCACATTAGGGAGAGTCCATGTTTACAAAGGTAGCACCGGTTTCATCAGCCAATCCTGGTCCATCTTTTGATCGAGTACACAAGCGACTGGCTCAACTCGAAGCTACCATGGCCACCATGCTCAAGAACCAGGCGCGGATTCTAGAGCGCCTTGATCGCATACAGTAGACATTAGATGAGGATGTCGAGTCTGACTCACAACCAGCACCAACACTAGACGCCGATGCTTAAGGCGTTTCACTCATGAGACTATTTTTATTTTCTTTATGCTTTTATTTGTGTTATTTTATTTTGTGGACTTCTATCCTCAGAAAGGCTTCATCTTCTAAGAGTTGTTTTCTTGCTTTAGCTTGTTTTGAGAGTCTATGCTTTATTGCTCTATATATATGAACTCATGTATCTTTTCTATTTTATTGAGCTTTACTGAACCCCTTGTATTCATACAGATGGCCTTGAGAGGGATGTTGATGATGTTTTGTCATGAACATGACCATGTGACACTGTCACACAATCATTTGAGCTTCACAACCCATTGAACAACAACACATTCATGAGTTAGACTTCACCAAATGATCAATAAGGAGGTCAGGGGAGTATTGTTTTATTTGCATGCCCGCACACATATTTGCTTCTATTGATGATATTCTTATTGTGCTTACATGCGTACATTGAGGACAATGCACATCTTAAGTGTGGGGGAGGGTTCACCTTATATATGGCTTTTATTTGTGTGTTCATGATCATGCTCATGTTGCCAATGAAAGTTCACCTTAGGGTAGAGTTGAATTCTTAGTTTTTTGGAGGTTGTAAATATTAGGTTTTATCATGCTCTAGTTTTCATTCAATTTTCTTGAAATTTTTGTTCGATTGCTACTTCATGCACTTGTCTCACTCATTAAACCTATGGAAACTTACTTTAGTTCATTATTTTGTGATTCTTTAGTATTAGTTTTATTAAAAAAAAAACTAAGAAGAAAATGAGAAAAATAGAAAAATTAGATTTTTTGTTTAAATTTTAGTTTGTGTTTTTCTTTGTATATAGGGGGTGGAAAGAGCTACCACTTATGTTGTATAAAGCTATTCTCATATGTCATATACTTGTTATGCCCTACTGAGAGAAAAAGTTATATCATAAGATGAGTGAAAGCTACCACCTTCAATAGAAAGAGCTACCACCTCGAAAGTGTGAAGCCATTGGGGAGGGCGCTCGGGAAAGGGCTACCTTAGAGGATCTGTGGAGCTACTACCTATTATTTATGGTTTATAAATAAATCCCATTGCAATAAGAACTTTGAGTAGTGGATATAGTGTTGACATGAGTTGAGTTTGCACACACATAGGCTTTCGAACTTTAGTACTTTCATTTTTTATTGGATTTTTTGCTAGAGGATTGATTGTTTTATCTAATATTTGACTCTCTCCATAATTTTAGAATTTTATTCTTGTACCCTCTTGGTGAACCTAAGGCCAAGCACTTCTCTATTCTTTCCATGAGTTTAATGATTAGTTTTGCTTGAGGACAAGCAAAGGCTTAAGTGTGGGGGATGGCTTTGAGAGTGATGCTGATGATGTTTTGTAATGAACACAACCATGTAACACTGTCACACGATCGTGTGAGCTTCACAACCCATTGAACAACAACACACCCATGAGTTAGACTTCACCAAACAATCAACAGGGTGGAGTATTGTTTCATTTGCATGCCCGCACACATATTTGCTTCTATTGATGATATTCTTATTGTGCTTGATGATCATCTTGTGTTTACCATTTTTGTTCCTCTATGATAGACTTATTGCATGTTTAGCTTCTAATTTTGAGCCTAAATCATATATATTTCATTAGAATGTTGGAAGGGGAGTGTGTTCTACATATTTACAGGAAAATTGGAGTTTACAAGCACACTTATGCCCATAATAGTGGGTGTAATAAGGAGACAAAAGTGCTTATGGGCATTCTTACGACCGTAAGTGAGGCCAAAATCATCACATAACATCATACATGTACTCTTACAACCCGTAACCTCAAAAGTAAATATATTTCAGGTCTTACGGGAAGGCTTACAATTGTAAGTAGGAAGTAAGCACTATAGCATGATGAGTGCTTGTGTGTATGTACTACTAAGTATACTTTTCTTACATTGAGCATCACTTTTATCGAATTTTATGGCTCATTCATATGTATTTGTGTTCTTTTGTGCATTTAGGGTTGTGGTGAAAAGTTGGAAGAAGGGAAGCAAAAATAGATCATGGACGCAATTGTTGAGGAAACTTGATAAGTGCTCGTGTTATAGTAATGCGAAGTGTTATTATCTTGCAATGAGCATTAATTTAATCAGATTTTATCACTAAAAAGTGTGCAATTGTTTACTTTTGTGCATTGTAGTGTTGTGAAGATAAAATGAAGGAAAGGAACGAAGTTAGGTCGTGTTTGGCATTGTTGGGAAGATTTTCGGACCAAGCAAGGAGCAAGGCGTGAGCATAAACTTGTGAGTGTGTGCCAACCTCCTTTGGAGGGGCACAAAGGCAGTCATATTCACAATAAGTCTAACTCATGCCAACAATGAGAATTTCACCAATTAGGCAATTCGAAGCACTTGGCACGATCTACCGTTGATTGTGTGCCCAATTCAACGGCCTCGATGAAGAACGGCGAATCCGGGAGTGTTTCGGCACAATTACTGTAGCAGTACTGTAGTAAATTGATGTAGCAAAAATACTATAGCAAGTTTGTTCACAGTCGGCCGAAAATCAGAATTCCAGAAAATTCACACGGGCGTGTGGAAATTCCACACGGCCGTGTGAAATCCCGTTTTCAGCAAATTTAAAGCCACGACTCCACATTATAAAAGCCCGATTTGGAGACTTTTTGAGACATCTTTTGACCTATTCTTCTCCCCAACTTCGGGGAGTGCGGCTAGGGTTTTGGAGAGGACTTCGTGGAGGTTTAGAGCGCGTCATCGGCATCGTCACGGACGTCCGGCGGCCGCACAAGACCATGGCCACACCATACGCAAGGAGGTTTTCATCTATGTCTTTACTTTGTGTTTTGTTTCATACATTGATGAACATGTATAGCTCCATGAGGAGCTAAACCCCTTGTGGGTATTCGGACATGTAAATTCTAGGGTTATCATGTTTCTTTGACATTGTTATTATGCTTTTCCATTATTGATGAATAAGAATTGAGTTTCAATCTTGATTTTATTTTGCTATTGTTTTCCCTTAGATGTGACACTAGGGCTGAGAGCAATCTAGGTTTTTCTTTGGAGGTGTGACAACTCCTATAGGATTAGACTATTCAAGATTGAAGAGGGTTGAGAGGGAGAGTTGTGAGGTAGCGATGTACCCCTTTCCCTTCTGGTGTGATTTCTCCCTACCTCCGTTTCCTTGATTTATTAGCGGTCAAGATAGAGTGAAGTGCTAGGTACATAAACTCCCATGGGGCTTAGTTACGCGAGTAACAGAGTGAAGGGTTGAAGTGAATCCTATGCACTGGGGCTTAATCTAGACTAGGGTTCTTACTCCTGGACCAAAGGGTTAGAACTACACATAGGAACAGGTTTAATTACTAGGAATCCCTAGAACTTAATGCAATCTCACGTAGTGTGAGGTTTAGGTAGATGTACTCCCCTGGGACTTAATCGTGCGAGCGATAGAGTGAAGGGTTGTTGTGAATCCTAATACCGGGGCATAATGTTGGGATTAGTCACGGTTGACCTTAGGTTTGGGACAGTGAGTCTAAGGATTTCCTCGACTCAATTAGCATCAATAGGAAGGTATAGCAGCATAGTCTTGCACTAGAAGCATAGATCCTAGAAGTAACTTGTCCGGATACCCCACTTCATTCATTGTTAAATCCTCCTTAATCTCTTTTTTTCTTGCACTCTCTAATCTTTCATCTCTCTCTATTTAATTTCCTGTCTTTTAGTATAGTTGTTCTCACAATTCACGCACGAATCGATTATCACTTTTCCATACTCCGCATAGTTTTAATAGTGAAATCTCATACTCTGTGTGGAAAAATGAAACCTAGAATTGCCTCGTTGAAGAAATTGAAGTCGGGAGTACTACAACAATTTACTGTAGCGAGTCAATGCAGCAAATCCACTGTAGCAATTACTGTTCACAGCGTGTAGGAAAAATGAAACCTGGAAATTCACACGACTGTGTGGATGCCTGATTTCAACCTTTTAAATATTGCTTTAAGAGTTTAATTTGGGGATCATTTTCCTATCTTTCGCCTATCTTTTTCGCGAGAGCGTGACTAGGGTTTGGAGAGGTTTTTGCTAGGATTTTAGAGCGGTTCTATGGCTCTTGACATTGATTTCCTTCGGAGAAGAGTTAATGCGGTAGCTTTCGATGACATTGATTCGGTGAGGTGTGCCCTAGGCTTGATGGAGGAGTCTTTAGAGAAGACGCGGCGGCTCTTGAAGACCATCGATAAAGATGATAAGGGGGTTATCTCTATAGATTGCTTGCACTAATTTGTGATTTCTGATAAGTGTTCGTGTATAAGTAATACAAAGTATTTTTTTTCTTACATTGAGCATTACTTTTCTCAGGTTTTGTCATTAATTTGTGTGTATTTGTGTTCTTTTGTGCATGTAGGGTTGTGGAGATGAGTTTAAGAGAAAAGTGCAAAATTGGGTTATGTCGGCGATTGTTGAGGAGTTTCTTGAACCAAGCAAGGACCAACGCATGGGTTGTAGATTTGTGAGTGTGTGCCAACCTCCAATGTGCTCAAATTATTCTATAAGTAGGAGGGGCACAAAGGCAGTTACACCCATAAAGTCTAACTCGTGTAACATTGAAGAAATTCATCAATGCGTGGAAAAGAAGAAACGACATGATCCACCGCGTGGTTGTGTGCCCAACCTTGTAGCAGTTTATTGTCGTAATTTTATCTAGCAGTTACTGTTTACTACGCGCCAAAAATCAGATTTTCAGAAAATCCACACGGGCGTGTGGAAATTCCACACGGCTGTGTAGATGCCCTATTTCAACCCTTTAAATACCGTGACTTCAGATTTATTTGAAGAATTTTGACCTATCTTTCGCCCACCTTTGGGGAGAGCGTGGGGCTAGGGTTTGGAGAAGATTTTGTGAGGCTTTTGGAGCGAGTCTACGGCATCAACATCGACATTCTTTGGAAGATAGCTATTGGGGGACCTTTCATCGGTATCGATTTGGCGAGGTGTGCCCTAGGCTTGACAAGGGATTCATTGGAGAAGACGAAGCCGCTTCACAAGACCATTGACAAGAGCCACAAAGGAGTTTTATTCATGTTTTCTATGCTAATTGATACAAACATTTTGTTGATTTTGTATAACTCCATGGAGGGCTAAACCCCTAGTTGGTATTCAGACTTGTAAACCCTAGGATGACATTGTTTCTATGACTTTATACTTTCTTAATTGATGCTTTTAATTGAGTTCTAATCTTGATTGTTAAATGCATTGATTTTCCCTTAGATGTGACACTAGGGTTGAGAGTCATCTAGGTTCTCCTTTGAAGGTCTGACAACTTCTATAGGATTAGACTACACAAGATTGGAGAGAGTTGAGAGGGTGAGTCGAGAGGTAGTGGAACGTCCCCTTTCCTTTCTGACGTGATCTATCCTACTCCGCTTTCCAAGAGTTCTTTGTGGTCGAAGTAGAGTGAAGTGCTAAAAGATGAACTCCCCTGGGGCTTAGTTGCATGAGCAACAGAGTGAATGGTTGAAGTGAATCTTAGTGCTGGGACTTAATTGAGACTAGGGTTCTTTCGCTTGGACCAAAAGGTTAGAGCTATACTTAGGAACAGGGTTTATCACTTGGAATCCATAGAACCCCAAGCAGTCTAACATAGTGTGAGGCGTCGAGAGCATCCTCTCCGCCAGGGCACAGTGTAGAGGGCTAGTCACGATTGACCTTAGGTTTGGGACCGTGTGCTTAAAAATGTCCACGACTCATTAAACATCAATTAGGAGATATAATATTAGTCTTGCACTGGAAACAGTAGTCCTAGGGTGAGCATTATCCGGGTGCCCCATCTTTACATTGATTGTTCTCTCCTTACCTTCTGCTTGCACTTTTCTCTTTTTTCACTTTTCTTTCCTTTATTTCACACATATTGCTTTCACTCACTACCATTCTTTTCACATTAGCTAAGTAGTAACTTCTTTTGTCTCTTAACAACTATTCCTTGTGGATTTGACTACCCACTCACTGGGGTATATTATTACTTCGACACCCGTACACTTGCGATATACACACCCAATTCGGAATACGTGTCAATTTCATATTTAATTTTTTATTGCTCCATGGAGAACTAAACCCCTAGTGGGTGCTTGGACTTGTAAACCCTAGGATGATTTTGTTTCATTGACATCAATTATATTTCCATTAATTGATGTTTTAATCGAGTTTCAATCTTGTGTACTTATTGATTTGATTTTCCCTTATAGTGATACTAGGTGATAAGTGCTTGTGTTATAGTACCGCGAAGCGTTATTATCTTACAATGAGCATATCTTTTATCAGATTTTATCACTAAACTGTGTGTATTTGTGTGCTTTTGTGCATTGTAGGTTTGTGGAGCTATTTTGAAGAAGAAGAACGAAGTTAGATCGTGTTTGCCATTGTTGGTGAGTTTTCAGACCAAGCAAGGAACAAGGCACGAGCCTAGACTTGTGAGTGTGTGTCAATCTCCTTTGGAGGGGCACAAAGGCAGTCACATTCACAATAAGTCTAACTTGTGTAGCTTAGGAGAACTTCACCAATAAGAAGAATTGAAGCAATCGACACGATCTACCATTCATTGTGTGTCCAATTCAATGGCCTCGATAAAGAACGGTGAATTCAGGAGCGTTTTCGGTGAATACTGTAGCAAGTTACTGTAGCAAATTCAGAAAACCAGAGAGTTCACACGGGCGTGTGGAAATTCCACACGGCCATGTGAAATCCCAATAAGTCCTATTTTAAAGCCGCGACTCAACGTTATAAAAGCCCGATTTCGAGACTTTTGACACATCTTTTTCCCAATCTTTCTCCCCAACTTCTGGAGGGCGCGGCTAGGGTTTCGGAGAGGACTTTGTGGAGGTTCGGAGTGCGTCATCGGCATCATCATCGACATCCAGCGGCCGCACAAGACCACGGCCACATCATATGAGGAGCTAAATCCCTTGTGGGTATTCGGACTTGTAAACCCTAGGATTATTATGTTTCTATGATATTGTTATTATGCTTTTCCATTATTAATGAATAAATTTGAGTTTGAATCTTAATTGTTTCTTGCAATTGTTTTTCCTTAGCCGTGACACTAGGGTTGAGAACAATCTAGGTTATCCTTTGGAGGTGTGACAACTCCTATAGGGTTAGAATACTTAAGATTGAAGAGGGTCGAGATGGTGAGTGGTGAGGTAGCGGAATGTTCCCTTTCCCCTCCGGTGTGATTCTTCCTACCTCCATGTTCCATGATTTCTTAGCGGTCGAGATAGAGTGAAGTGCTAGGAGAGGAACTCCCCTCGGGCTTAGTTGCGTGAGCAACAGAGTGAAGGGTTGAAGTGAATCCTATTGCTGAGGCTTAATTTAGACTAGGGTTCTTCCACATGGACCAAAGGGTTAGAACTATACATAGGAACAATATTTATCACTAGGAATTCCTAGAACTTAAAGCAATCCCACGTAGTGTGATTCTTTGGAGGACGGACTCCCCTAGGGCTTAGTTGACAGGTCAACGAGAGTCAAGGGTCGTAGTGAAAACCTAATGCCGGGGCATAGTATTGGGGTTAGTCATGGTTGACCTTAGGTTTGGGACCGTGTGTTTAAGGATATCCTCAACTCAATTAACATCAATAGGAAAGTATAATAACATAGTCTTGCACTAGAAGCATGAGTCCTAGGGGTAGCTTGTCCGGGTACCCATCTTTTCTCATTGCTTGTCCTTCTCTATTTACTCCTACTTGCACTCTCTTACCTTCCATCTTTCCACTTTATTTCTTGTCTCTTTATATTTGCTTTCACACTCACTCATTGATTCTTTTCACACTCACCATACATCGCTTAGCTAAATAGTTAAATCTCGTGTCTTACATCCCTATTCCCTGTGGATTCGACTACACACTCACCAGGGTAAATTTATTAGTTCGACAGGCCCGTGCACTTGTGGGATACACGCAAGGGTCGTGTCACTAGGGTTGAGAATCTATTTAGGTAATCGTTTTGAATGAGTGACACTTCATTAGGGTTAGACTTACCAAGGTTGAAGAGGGTTGAGAGTGTGAGTCGAGACGTAGCGGAACGTCCCCTTTCCACTCTGACGTGATTTTATCCTACCACTGTATTTCAAGAGTTCTTTGAGGTCATGATAGTGTGAAGTGCTAAGAGACAAACTCCACTGGGGTTTAGTTGTGCGAGCAACAGAGTCAAGTGTTGAGTAATCCTTAGTGCTACGGCTTAATTGTGATTAGGGATCTTTCGCCTGGACAAAAGGGGTTATATTTACACTAGGGAATAAGGTTTATCACTTGGAATCCCTAGAGCTTCAAGTAGTTCTACACAGTGTGAGGTGTTGAGATTACCCCTTTCCGCCTGGGCATAGTGTTAGGATTAGTCACGGTTGACATTAGGTTTAGGACCATGTGTCTTTGGATTTCCACAACTCATTAAACTTCAATTACAAGGCATAATATTAGTCTTGCACTTGAAACAATAATCCTAGGGTAAGCATTGTCCGGATACCCCATCTTATCATTAATTACCTCTCTTTACTTCTTTTGCTTTTCTTTTCTCTTTTGCTTTTTTTTTATCAATACCTTGAATTCACTCATAATTGGTTTTCACTTTAGCTAAATAGCAATACTTCTTGCTTCTGAGCATCTATTCCCTGTGGATTCGACTACCCACTTACCGGGTATTTTATTACTTCGACGACCTGTGCACTTGCTGTACGCACAAGCAAGGGGTGTGTCATAGCAACATACTATTCTAAAATCAATGTAGTAAGTACTGTACTACTCAGCCAAAAATTACAAAGACATTATTGCAACTATGTTCAAGCTACGTAGGTCGCAAATCTACCTTCAAGGCAAACAAAGGCACCAATGGACTATGAATGGGGACATTGTAGCTTGAAGTGCAAGCGATCATCACCTTAGTTTTCCTTTTGTCATTTCTTTTCTATGTTTTATTTTTATTTTTGTAGTTTGTTTTTATTTTTATGGATCTATAATGATCCCTCTTTTCTTGTAGGATTTTAATGAAAGATGATTAGTGAAGTTCTTTAAATTTAGCGGCCAGTCTAAAATGTTAAAGCTGGGTCTATGCTTCATAGAGTGGGTGAGTAAGAGTTACCAACACTTGGGCTTGAGGTTCAATCATTCAAAGAATCATCAATAAACTAAGGAAGTACTAGTTTCACCCCTCCTTTGAATTGTTATTGCATATCTTTCTTTATTCATGCTTTATTACATACATTGGGGACAATGTATGATTTAGAGGGAGGGATTTAGGATTTATTGTTAACTCTTTTACATGCCAAGTGTGACTGATGACGATGCATTTGTAATGTGGTGGGAGTTTTTTAGTATTAGGGTGGACACATGTGAGTTTGTTTCATTGTGAGTTTTATTTTCTGTAGTGCACACACTATTCTTAGCTATTTACTTAATTAGAGCACACAACTTCTCTATTGTAATAACTTAGACTATTGTTGGGCTTCATTTAGTTTTGTTCATTTTACTTCATGTGGAGAACAGCAATTTTTTTTTTTTGCAAATTTAAAAGAATTTGTTTTATAAAAAATAGAGAAGGAAAGTTGAGAAATAGAAAGAGCTACCCCTTTTTAAGTGTAAAGCTACTCTCGATAAGTCAAATACTATGTATGCCCTAACGAGAGAAAAAGCTACCTTTTTAGGTGAGTGAAAGCTACCATATTCTAGAAAAACATGTGGCAAGAGCTACCTCTCTTAAGCATGAAAGCCGCTCGATGAGTGCTCGGGGGAAAAGATTACCTTAGGAGTTGTGTGAAGCTACCACCTTGCAAATAAGAAGTTGTTTGTGGAATGTTTGCAAGTGAAATCCTCTAGGTCAAAAGAAGTGAAGTAGAGAGTTATAACACACAAACAATGATAACCTTGAATAGAGTGTTCACTATTTTTGAAACTTGAAGTTTTTAGCATTCTTGTATTGTCGAAACTTGAACTATTTGTTGAACTCCCCAATTCTTGAGCACCAAAGTCTTGTACATTTCCCTCTTGGTTTGTAATGATTTCTTTTTGTTTAAAGACAAGCAAAAGCTTAAGTGTGGGAGAATTTGATAAATAATTAAATGAATGTATTTTATTATTATTATTCATAGCACTTTGCATGTAATTGATGAATATATGATTGAATTGGTGCTTAATTTACTTCTATGCCATATTTAGGCTAGAATAAGGACATATTGATCAAGTGGAACAAGTTTGATGTGATTTGAGCAAATTTTGGAAGAAGAATAAAATTTTTAGAGTGAGTTATAGGTGAGCAGGTTACGACTTTAAGCACCAACTTGAGAACCTTACTGGCAACTGCTACAGTCGTATTCCTCAGGATGCAAAGTACTATAGCAAATCACTATTCATGATGCTATTACTGGCTGGTTACAGTCGTAGGCTCCAACCTGAGAACCTTATGGTCAACTGTTGTGGGCGTAAGTGTTACTGTAGAGGCTGTAAGAACCCCAGATTCCTGAGTTATAAAAGCCAGAAAGTAGGCTGTAACCTGAGAACCTTATGGTCAACTGTTGGGGGAGATTATCTACTTGAGAAATGGTCATTAGCTCAATGTGAGGTTTCATAGAGTGTTAGTATGATTGCGTGAATGTCTGTATTAGCTCTACACCTATTCAATTACTCTTCGCCTAAGAAATCGGGGTTTAGTATAATTTTGGAAACCACTTGGTTTAAATAAGATTGCATACCTAGACAATCTTTGTCCTGTACTTCATAACTCTAGACGGATACTATGCCCGGACATCGTCTCTTCCCTTGATTTCTCTCTAGTTTTATTTATGTATTTATTGTTTATTCTTTATTTTATTCACAAACACCACTTCATTAGTTAGGATAATTTTAGGAATTAGGGTTGTTACTAATATTCACTTTCTTCCTTGTGGATCAACACTCTACTTTACACACACTTTATTACATGATCATCATGTACATTTGCATCCCTATCATCTATACTTTAAGGTTTGTAACCCTTTGGGGATCACTACTTGAGTACCCACTCCATTCCGATTGCACTTCACTCCAAGTAATCTTATATTCCCTAATTTCACTTTTCCGATAGCTTAACTACTCTTTTCCCAGCAATTTAAATAGGATTAGATAATAGAGAAAGAGTTATTACTATGATGAGTGTACATTTATTCATCATTTAATATCATTTTAGACACTCATTAGGCCTGTATTAGAGTACTATTATGGAATTCGATGCTAAATATGGTGAATATAGTATGATCAGGCATCAGGTAGTGCTTAATTACAATAGAGGCAAAAGAAGCATTCTAAAGCCAAAATGAAGAAGATGAAGGTCTCTCAACATCTACCATTGAAGAATAGGTCTATCTATATTACGTCAATTTTTACAACCATAAGCCTCATCCAGAGAACCTTGTGTACATTCTTATGCTCGTAAGGAGGAGCATTAGGACAAACAGAGGGACTTACAGGTAGGGATTACGACCGTAAGTTAGACCGTAAGGGTTGTCTATAGGAGCTTAGGAGGAGCAACATGCACATGTAAGGTTGGTCGCAAGGCCAATCTAGAGAAGTTTGTGGTCTAGTGCTAGGCCATAAGTTAGATCTTAACGCCAAACAGAAGACCTTATAGCCATCTTCTTAGTGAGTGAAGGAAAACTAAACAAGAAAAACTAAAGCAAAAGAGGACTTGACTATTATCACACTCAATAAGTTCACAAGGAGGTGTCACATAAGAGAAAGAGAATGGTGTATTCTGAGAAAGAATCCCCTTAGGACTTCACTAAGGTGCAAGACCTAACTATTGCTTCCTAATTAAGGTAATTTAGGCCACAACATTCCTAAGGTACTCCAATGCTGCTTTCGTAGGGATCTATGACTATTCCAACATACGCCTCTTCTATAACCTGTCATGTCACTAGGGCTTGTATGAACGCTTGACGCTTTAGGGGTCCTGATTGACCAATTGGACTCCTGAAATAGGCTATCACTCTTTTAAGTCAACTAATCCCAATCCAATAGAAATTCCTATCTATGACCTACCACATTGATTAGTGCTTGAAAATGCATATTTTATACATCATTTATAATACATTTAACATGAGATTTTGCATGTTTAGCACCAAACTAGTAAAGAACTTCATTATTTTGTTCACCATGGCTTTCATTTCATCTTAGGGCTAAAGAAGCGATTATAGAGGTGTTTTAAAGAAAAACAAATCAACTTGCTAAACCAAAAAACCATAATAGTTAACAACAATCGTGGTGACATCTAACCATGGTCGTTGTCTACTTCTATCACGACTGTAGCCAATTCATACTAGTGTGGAGCCATAGAAAACAACATAGAAGTCATAATGACCTTTACAATGGTCATTGTAAATCATAACGCTTATGACCAATCCACATAATGCAAAGATTGACCATGCCAGAATGTGACTTGCGGCCCAAGCAACAAAACTTTCTCACTAAGGCCTTCATAACGGGTGTGGTGAGGCCGTGGCGCACTCGGGTTATAAATACCCTTAGGTTTTATAATGAAGGGGGATTCTTTTTCTGAATTTGGTTGAGATGGTCAGATTTCTGAAGACTTGTCCAGCTGGAGACGAGTTTTGTCAATATTTCAGCGGATTCTGTTGAGTTTTTGAAAGGAGATTCAACAAACATTGATAGTGGAGGGTGTACGAAGAGATTCAATGCCATCTTGACGATCTAGGGATCTTTCCAACCTCAACCATTGGATACCTATTGGAGGGAGTTAGTTTTAGGATTATTTATTTTTTGCCTCATAGATCTTTCATTATTTCAATCTTTATTCTTGCTCCATAGGACTCTAATTCAAGGGGAATTGTACATCTATGTACCTTGGCTCTTACTTATAAATCTTTATTAACAATTTGATTAATCTTTCTAGTTGATTGTGATTCAATGCATGAGTGTTTAATGTTAACTTGTTGATGTTGTGAGGAAGAGATTCCCATGCATTAGAACATACATGCTTTGTTAAATCTATGTATATGCTAAGAGATTAGATATTGGTAGATCTCTGGATTAAAGTTTTATTATCCCCTTTTGAGTAGTTCTTGATCTTAAGGTGAGCATATGAGGCTAGGGTGGAAGATATTTCATTTTAAGTTCTTAGTGTTTTAAACCTGGTTGGCAAGAGATTGGGGCCAGTTGGCCTCTAAATTCTCCCGATCCAACACTAGAACACAATTGCCATGACTCAAGTCATTTTATAAGTAATTGATAAGTGCTTGTGTTATAGTACGCGAAGCGTTATTATCTTACAATGAGCATATCTTTTATCAAATTTTATAACTAAATTGTGTGCATTTGTGTGCTTTTGTGCATTGTAGGTTTGTGGAGCTATTTTGAAGAAGAAGAACGAAGTTAGATCGTGTTTGCCATTGTTGGTGAGTTTTCGGACCAAGCAAGGATCAAGGCACGAGCCTAGACTTGTGAGTGTGTGTCAATCTCCTTTGGAAGGGGCACAAAGGCAGTCACATTCACAATAAGTCTAACTCGTGTAGCTCAGGAGAACTTCACCAATAAGAAGAATTGAAGTAATCAACACGATCTACCATTAATTGTGTGTCCAATTCAATGGCCTCGATGAAGAACGATGAATTCAGAAGCGTTTTCAACGAGTACTGCAGCAGCACTGTAGTAAGTTACTGTAGTTAAAATACTGCAGCAAGTTACTGTTCACTGTCGGCCGAAAATTAGCATTTCAGCAACTTCACACGGGCGTGTGGAAATTCCACACGGCCATGTGAAATCTCGATAAGTTTGATTTTAAAGCCTCAACTCAACATTATAAAATCCCAATTTGGAGACATTTGACACATCTTTTTCCCAATCTTTCTCCCAAACTTCAGGAGAGCACGGCTAGGGTTTCGGAGAGGACTTTGTGGAGGTTCAGAGCGCGTCATAGGCATCGTCATTGACATCGGGCGGCCGCACAAGACCACGCCCACATCATACGCAAGGGGGTTTTCATCGATGCTTTCAATTTGTGTTTACTTTTATATTTTTATGGATTTGTATAGCTCCATGAGGAGCTAAACCCCTTGTGGGTATTCGGACTTGTAAACCTTAGGATTATTATGTTTCTATGACATTGTTATTATGCTTTTCCATTATTGATGAATAAATTCGAGTTTCAATATTAATTGTTTCTTGTAATTGTTTTTCCTTAGCCGTGACACTAGGGTTGAGAACAATCTAGGTTATCCTTTGGAGGTGTGACGACTCCTATAGGTTTAGACTACTTAAGATTGAAGAGGGTTGAGAGGGTGAGTCGTGAGGTAGCAGAACGTCCCATTTTCCTTCCGGTGTGATTCTACCTACCTCCATGTTCCATGATTTCTTAGCGGTCGAGATAGAGTGAAGTGCTAGGAGAGGAACTCTCCTGGGGCTTAGTTACGCGAGCAATAGAGTGGAGGGTTGAAGTGAATCCTATTGCTAGGCTTAATTTAAACTAGGGTTCTTCCACCTGGACCAAAGGATTAGAACTATACATAGGAACATGATTTATCACTAGGAATCCCTAGAACTTAAAGCAATCCAACATAGTGTGAGGCTTAGGAAGACAGACTCCCCTAGGGCTTAGCTGACAGGTCAACGAGAGTTAAGTGTCGTAGTGAAAACCTAATGCCGGAGCATAGTGTTAGGGTTAGTCACCGTTGACCTTAGGTTTGGGACCATGTGTTTAAGAATATCCTCGACTCAATTAACATCAATAGGAAAGTATAATAGCATAGTCTTGCACTAGAAGCATAAGTCCTAAGGGTAGCTTGTCCAGGTACCCTATTTCATCCATTGCTAGTCCTTCTCTATTTACTCATACTTGCACTCTCTTACCTTCCATCCTTCTATTTTATTTCTTGTCTCTTTATATTTGGTTTTACACCCACTCATTGATTCTCTTCACACTCACCGTACATCACTTAGCTAAATAGTGAAATCTCGTGTATTAAATCCCTATTCCCTATGGATTCGACTATCCACTCACCAGGGTAAATTTATTACTTCGACAAGCCCATGCACTTGCGGGATACAAGCAAGGGGTCGTGTCAGTAATTTCTATGGAAATTCTCTTATAGTCATGAAGAGTATACAATGTTCATATATTTCATATCAATTTGTACTCTCTATTGGCATGTATTAGAATCATATTGTGGAATTCAATGCTAAATAAAGTGTGTTGTGAATTAACAAGCTTGGGCGAGCGCTTAAAGACATGAGAGAGAAAGCTAAAAGAAATATTTTAGACCTTAAACGATGAAGTTGGAGTTCTCTTGACGTTACTAGAACAAGGATAAGACAAACTTGGTGGCTTACGAGCAGCTTACAATCATCTTTACGACCGTAAGTCAACTCCAAAAGACCATGTGGGCATGCTTATAACCATAAATGAGATTTAGAGCCAATTCAGAGGACATTACGGGCAAGGCTTACGCTTGTAAAGATGCCCATAAGGACCATCCAAAGGAGCTTATAATCACAACATACGCTTGTAAGGGTGATTACAAGGAGTAGAATAGTAAAGCTTGCAGTCTAGCGCTTACGGCCATAAGCTGGACCGCAACACAAATAGAAGATAATACACCTCTTGCGTGCGTGTACCGTAAGTGCACGGGTGTCGAAGTAATAAAGGACCCAACAGGTCGGGTACTCGAATCCACAGGGAACAGGGTCACTAGTACTAACTGCTTCTCTTCTATCTAGACTAATGATCAAAGGGATGATGTGATGATATAGTGCGCGAAGAAATGAATACCAAACATGAATATGCAAGGGTAAAATAGAGGGAGATCTCAATCAGTAAAAGTAGGGTATTCGGGCAATGCTCCCCTACGATTCAGGTATTAGGTACTAGGTGTGCAAAGTCATGGAAATCCAAAGATAATCAGATCCTGTCTCCAAATCACCGATACTAGTCCCTTACGAGGTCACAGTCTAGAAATCTCTTAGTCTCAATAACTCACACCACATATGACCACATAGTACTATAGGGATTCCAAAGGATGTATCTGATTAAAAAGAATAGACCGAACCCTACCTCTAGGTGAAAGGTTCCTAACCCCTATGAGGTCCTGGTGGAGAAATCTCTTAATATCTACACCACACATCATATATGGTTGTTAGAGCTTACGGAATATGAACATAGAATACACGAATCAGAGGGGAAAAGGGGTGCTCAACTATCTCTTGACTCACCTTCTCAACCCACTTTAATCTTGAGGTTCTAACCCTAATGGAGACCTCTTTAACTAAAGTGAACAAATCATGCAAACAAAATAACCATAACATCAACAAAGCAAGCAAGCATTAGGCAAATAAGATTGAAACTAAACCAAACTCAGATTAAATACAAACATAAAGTTAATCCACACAAGATTAAAATCCCAGGGTTCACAAGCCCAAATACCCTCTAGGGGTTTAGCTCTACTTGGTGCAATATACAAAAAAAAAACCATCAATGAATGAAAATATATAAAAGCCATAGAAATAAACCCCCTTATATCTGAACTGATGGCCTTGATGGAGAGCTTCGGCGTCTTGATGGAATCCACTCTGAAGCTAGGGTCGCCGGTGGCTTCCTTAATGCTATAACGGTGGAGGAATCAATCAAAGTTGGTAAAGAAACTCCTCCTAAGCCGCAAAGACCTCCTCTCCAAACCCTAGCTGCCTTACATCTTAAGAGTCGCACAAAAGTCTCCAAAGAATAGGGCAAAATGGCTAATTATACTTGAAAACTCATGCCTGTCATGTGCCACGACACGATTGCATAGGCTTCCACGCGCCCACGTGGGCTGCAGCCCACACGACCATGTGGAATTTTTACATAGTTACGTGAACAATGTTTTGCTACAGTATTGTGCATGAAAAGGCTCCAAAACTCTTCTCTTGAGGCCACATGGACTGGAACACACCCGTGTGGTAGGCTATAAGGCTTCTTGTCATCTAAACATCATTAGAAGGCTCTTAAAGTCTGGTACGAGTACTGCAAGTACACGGGTCATCAAGTAATACCCTTCTCGCAAGCATGAGGGGGTCGTATTTCCCAAGGCCAGAAAAGCTACCCTTACTTCCTCTTTGCATGTTGTTTGACCTACAAATTCAAGTGATGTGTTGAAACTATAATGAGATAAGAAAAATTCTACTCAGGTATCTACAGTGAAGGCAATCAGAGATAGAAATCAAGAGATGAAGATGGTCACAGATGTATATCCCCCTGGGCTACTAAAGTGAGAAGGATGCTAGAATTATCATGCAAATGGTGGTATAGACCAAGGAATTCCTAAGATAGTCCAACCTGATGACCATGGAAATTGACCCCTAATCTGGTACGAGTATTAATACTGAATTTCTTCTAGCTAATCCTCCTAGGATTGCATTACAAGCAAGGAAATCCCAAGCTAGGGTCGAAACTCAAACTAGGTTCAACCCTAATGTTGGAGGGGTACAAAATACACAATGGTCACAGCATATTTTTACACGTATCCCTTCCAAGCTAAGTGTGTCTAATACTAGGTCAATGGTCACGCAACCTAGTATAACCTAGAAATCAATACACAGAGTTCTCATGCATACCAATATCATAAAGTTCACCAACCATGAGGCACAAACACACCAAATGCAATAAATAAGTCATAGCATCCAATCTACACAAGTTCACCCGTAAGGTTCACCTACATCAGGTGACCTTGGGGTTTGGTTCTTTATACTAGCAACATAAACAATAGTATCCATGAAAACAACTAAAACAGATAACATCAGCTCCCTAAAGAATGAGAAGCTGAATGAATCTTGAGATCCCCCGTAGAGAAACTTCTTTGTCGTCTCAACCTCCTACAATTGTTCCCTTGGAGTAGATCTTGCCAAATCATGTTCTCCCCGTCAATTTCCACCTCGAAGATGGCCTCTTTAGCCTTCTTCTACCTCAGATCGGTAATGGTGGTGGTGAGATCCAAGAACAAGATTTCTCTCACTAAAAAGATGCCCTAGAGTTCCCTTAAACACTCATCTCGGGATGCCATGTGGCCTGGCTTACGATCAGCAAATGGGCCGTGAGGTTTTCAATCAATTATCGATTTTCTCGTAAGTTTCTACAGTGATTGCTAAAGTAAAGATGCTACAGTACTGCATGAAGGCGTTTTCACGCTCGTAAGGTTACCCGTATGAAATTCCAGACTTAGTGTTTTCTTCAAGTTTTCATGCTATAGACTGATATAGTGTTGCTACAGTACGGGGCTCTAAAACATTGTTTTAGGTTTAGATTTCTTCTTGAATCGCGTTATCAAGCTCACCTAGGCTTCTTTTATTCCTGCAACATGAAAGAAACCAATTAGACCACAAAAGGGCATCAATTTGTCAAAAAAATACAAAAATCATGCGCATAAATATGTATACAATACATACATTTAGATGTTTATCAAAGTCTTCACACAAGTCGAGACATGGGAATGTGCCACCTTTGTGCCCTTCCAACTCACAATCTAACTTGAATTCTCTTTGAAGTTGGCAAGCACCATCATGTGTATGAGCTCCACTTATGTCTTGATCCTTATGTTGCACAAAAACACCCAAAAGGTGCCTTCATAACCTTGTGCGTGCATGTACTACAGTGCATGGGTGTCAAAGTAATAAAGTACCCAATGGATCAGATAGTCGAATCGATAAGGAACGGAAGTATTAGTAATGACTATTCCTAAGTTATTTAGTTAGAATCAAGAATATGATGAAATGAACTTAATCACAAGAAATATAAATGTCAAAAGCAAACATGAAAAAGTAAAAATGAGGAAAGTCTCAATCAATGAAGATGAGGTACCCAGGCAATGCTCCCCCTAGGATTTAACATGAAGCGCAAGATTTACAAGTTTTCTAAACCAAGTTAATCAAGTAGAGGAAATCCAAGAATAACTGGTCCTTGTCTCCAAACCACCGATACTAGTCTCTTACGATATCCCGGTGGATAAATCACTCAATCTCAATACCTCACACCACATATGACTGTAATAGACTCTAGAGATTCTTAAGAGTACATTCGATTCCTAAAGATCCCTAACCCCCTACAAGGTCCCGATGGAGAAATCTCTCAATCTCACATCTCACACCAAGTATAGGAAAAACGGAGATAGAATGTATTAATTGGAGGGGAAAGGGGACATTCCACTATCTCATGACTCACCCTCTCAACCTTCTTCAATCTCGAGGTTCTAGCGATGATCGAGACCTCTCTCTCACCAAGGCAAACAACTCATGAAAACCAATCAACCACAAGATTAATACGGAAAGCAAGGAATAAAAAAGCAAGATTAAAACTTAATTAAACTCGGATTTAATAGAAAGCACAAAGTAAATCAATACAAGAATAAGATCCTAGGGTTCACATACCCAAATACCTACTAGGGTTTAGCTCTCTATAAAGCCAATTACAAAATAAATAATGAAATGTAAATCAATGAAAACCATGGAATAAAACACCCTTGAATTACAAAATCTCTGAAGCTAGGTTACTGATGGCTTCCTTAATGCTATGATGAAGAAAAAATTTATCAAAGTTGGTGAAGAACGCCTCCCAAATTCACCAAAGATATCTTCTCCAAATCCTAGCCGCTTTTCCTCTCAAATGCAGTGAAAAATCCTTAAAGTATAGGGCAAAACGACTATTTATAATAACTAGACCATGCCTATTACGTGACTTAACTTGCCCCGGTGGAATTCTAACCCGGTCAGGTGAATAGTGTTCTCATAAATAAGACTCCAAAACTCTTCTCTTAAGGCCACATGGGCGAACACACGTTCGCGTGGTAGGCTATGAGGCTTCCTTAATGCCATGACGAAGAAGGAATCTATCAAAGTTAGTGAAGAACACCCCCCAAATTCACCAAAGACCTCATCTCCAAACCTTAGCCGCTTTGCCTTACAAAGGCCGTCAAAAATTCTACAAAGAATATGGCAAAATGGCAATTTATACTAAAAACCCGTGTCTGTCACATGCCTCCATATGACCGTTTGAGCCTCCACCGGCTGTGTGGGCTGCAGAATTGCCCACACGACCGGGTGGAATTTTCACCTGGTCATATGAATAGTGTTTTACTACAGTACTGCTACAATGTGTTGATACAGTAATTTACTATAGTGCTCTTCATAAACAGGGCTCCAGCACTCTTCTTTTGAGGCTACATGGACGGGCACACGTCCGCATGGTAGGTTATGAGGCTTCTCGTCATCTATCATCATTGGGAAGGCTCTCGAAGTCTTCGCACAAGTCGGGACATGGGAATGTGGCTGCTTTTGTGCCCTTCCAACTTGAAATCTAACTTGAATTCTCTTGGAAGTCGGCACACACCCTCATGTGTATAAGCTGCGCTTGTGTCTTGATCCTTATGTTGCACAAAAGACTCCAAAAAATGTGTCTCATGACCTATCTGTGCTTCCTTTTCTTCTCTCAAGGCCTTTACAACCCTATTTGCACAAAGGAATACCAAATTCAATTTATGAGACATAAACATGATAAAAATGATGCTCAATGCATGTAAAACATATAAAAAAATATATTTACTCAAGCACTTATCAGATGCACATGAGAATGTGATAAGTGCTCGTGTTATAGTAATACGAAGTGTTATTGTCTTACATTGAGCATTACTTTTCCCAGATTTTATCATTAATTGGTGTGCATTTGTGTTCTTTTGTGCATTGTAGGGTTATGGAGTAAACTTAGTGAAGGAAGAACAAAGTTAAGTCATGTTTGCTGTTGTTGAGGAGTTCTTGGACCAAGCAAGAAACAAGGCACGAGTCTAGACTTGTGGGTGTGTGCCAACCTCCTTTGGAGGGGCACAGAGGCAATCACATTCACAAAAGTCTAACCCGTGTAACATTGGAGAATTTTGTCAATAAAGAGAAATGAAGCAATCGACATGATCTACCATTAATTGTGTGCCCAATTAAATGGCCTCGATGAAGAACGCTGAAATCGAGAACATTTGATGTGCGAGTACTGTAGTAGTGCTGTACCAATTCACTGCAGCAATTATTGTAGTAGTTTACTGTTCACTGCGTGCTAGAAAATCGATTCCAGAGAATCCACACGGGCGTGTGGAAATTCCACACGGCCATGTAGATGCCCGATTTCAGCCGATTTTTAGCCGTGACTCAGCACTATTTAAAGGACTTTTTTGGGACTTTTTGGAGGATCTTTTCGCCTATCTTCTGGAGGATCGTGGCTAAGGTTTGGAGAGGACTTTGTGGAGGATTGGAGCGAGTTCTCGGCATTGACATCGATGCCTGTGGAAAGATAGTTATTGGGGGAGCTTTCGTTGGCACCGATCTGGCAAGGTGTGCCCTAGGCTTGACAAGGGGCTTGGTGGAGAGGACGGAGCGACCTCACAAAACCATCGCCACACATTGCAAGGGGATTTCATCTATGTTTTCTATTCTTGTTTATTCATACACATTGATGGATTTGTATAGCTCCATGGAGAGCTAAACCCCTTATGGGTATTCAGACTTGTAAACCCTAGGATGACATTCTTTCTATAACATGTTATTATGCTTTCTTAATTGATGCATTTAATTAAGTTCCAATCTTGATTGCTTATCGTATAGATTTCCCTTAGCCGTGACACTAGGGTTGAGAATCATCTAGGTTGTCCTTTGGAGGTGTGACAGCTCCTATAGGATTAGACTACTCAAGATTGGAGAGGTCGAGAGGGTGAGTCGTGAGGTAGCGAAACGTCTCCTTTCCCCTCCGGTGTAATTTTCCCTACCTCCGTATTCCAAGAGTTCTTAGCGGTCGAAGTAGAGTGAAGTGCTAGAAAATGAACTCCCCTGGGGCTTAGTTGCGCGAGCAATAGAGTGAAGGGTTGTAGTGAATCTTAGTAATGCGGCTTAATTGAGACTAGGGTTCTTTCACCTGGACCAAAGGGTTAGAACTATACTTAGGAACAGGGTCTATCACTTGGAATCACTAGAATTTAAATAAATTCCACGTAGTGTGAGGCTTAGGAAGATGGACTCCCCTGGGGCTTAGTTGATAGATCAATAGAGTGAAGGATCGTAGTGAAACCTAATGCCGGGGCATAATGTTGGGATTAGTCATAGATGACCTTTGGTTTGGGACCGTGTGCTTAAGGATGTCCATGACTCATTAAACATCAGTACGAGAGCATAATACATTGTCTTGCACTATAACATTAGTCCTAGGGGGAGCTTGTCCTGGTGCCCCTTTTTACATTGATTGTTCCTCTCGTACTCTTTGTTTGCACTCTCTTACCTTCCATATTTCTCTTTCATTTTCTTATTTATGTTAAATACTCTTGCACACACACATTGACTTTTGCTCTCACCATTCGTGTTTCACACTAGCTAAATAGCAAGTTCTTGTGTCTATAATCCCTACTCCCTGTGGATTCGACTACCCCTCACCGGGGTACTTTATTACTGTGATAACCCATGCACTTTCGGGCCCCTGTCAGAATTACACCACAACTAAAAAAAGAATTGCTAGTGGTAGTTCCAAGGCACCATAGGAGCCGTTCAGGCGAGTTTTTGGTGACATTGGTGTTAGATTTGTCAAAAATTCTCTGGCACTCCAACATTATGAAGTGTAGATTGAGTTTTAATGCTTTCATTGACTTTATTCATCTTGATTGGATTGTGTGATTATTTTTCTATAATGGAGAACTAAAATTCATGATGTTTGGGTAAGGATAAAACTCAGGGTTTGATTTTTGATGACACTGGTTGTAGACTTTGAAGTTTGTATCGAACGATCTATTGTAATACTTTGTTATTGAATTCAATTATCTATTTTTACTTGTCTTGAACTCTATTGTAATGAAGGCTGAGAGTTTCATGATTGATGTACTTCTGTGATGAATCAAGAGATCGATCTTGTATAAACATGCCACAATTGAAAGTAACCACGAGTTCACCTTGAAATAGGGCACCTCAGGATTGAGATTTCTTTCCTCATGGTTATTCTGAGTGAGTGGACATTAGGATTCTAATTATAATGCAATCATATGAAGTGAGTATTAGGAAGAAATTCCGATATAGCTTCATATGGGATTAAGGTCAATAGCCTCGAGATAGGGATTGGCTACTCATTGAATCCTTGTCTTCTGTAGATAGAGTTCACCAAGTGTAATGCAGTCCTAGGGTAGTCTATATCAATGTCATATGGGACTAGTTATTATTCACCTTGAGAAAGAGGGCAATATGGTTTACAAACTTTCTCGGTTCAACTATATAATAAAATCTAGTGCAACCTTGTCTGGAGCCTAATCCAATCCTCGATGAAATTAATGTTGGAAGGCTTTGGCATTGGAACATGTCAAAACATAGTTAACTTAGAGGCAATATAAATATTCAAAATAATATTGGTATTAATATCATAATTTGTTTTTTCTTAAATGTCAAATACTCAAATACCTAGTTTCACTACAACAAAAAAGATTTATTGTGGCATTTTTTAAGCAACATGTTTTTGGCAAATGTTATTGGAAAACATTAAAATGACTTTTAAGTGATATTTATAATAAATGTTGATATATTTTTATATGTCCTATGTTTGTAATCACATTTTTGCTTATAGCCACAAGAAGTTTTTGTGCTGCGATATTTTTGAATATTTTAAGGGCGTTGAAATTAATATTGGTACAATATTATTTGTTAATATACTTATTACGACCTATGTAACAAATATCATAATTCAATTTGACTTTTAATGCATCAATTTGTTATGACATATTTGAAAACTCCATTTCGAGTAAGGTTATATATATAGTTTAAAAAATATGAAAATTAATTTGAAATAAAAAAGGATGGTATTTAAAGAAAAATAAAAGCGGCAATATTTTGAATTTCAAGGGCACCAAAAATTAAGTGGCAATTTTATTATGAGCACCAAAACCTATGCGGCTTACACACACATACACAAACACACACACACGATCTATAAGATAAGAAAGAAATCTTAGTAGTACAAAAGGCTAAAAATAAATTTCTTATTGGGAAAAAAGGTAAGTATCTCGATTTTTCTTGTAATATTATTTAAATATTTAGTTTGTTGTTTATTTGGTGGATGATTGATACATGGTTAGTTTTTTTAATTAATTTTTTTATAAAAAAAAGTAAGAGAATTTTAATTAATTTAATCCTAGGGTTTGAGAATTTTTCTTAAAAGGAAAAACATAGAAGATTGAATGTAGTTGCAATGCAATCTTGAAAACAATCCTTTTATGTTGGAAATTAAAATATGTTTTGATTTTTCTCCTTGTCGATGTGATGATGGTGTGGTCATGTCATAGATCTAATATGATTCAATGGACCTTTCTTCTAGTATTGTTTTTGTATTTTGGGTGTGCATAGTACTAAACTTTGACTGGTTTGGTGAGTTCTTGACTGTAGAATGGTCGTTTCTGTGTTTTCTACAGAATCCATGACCAGAAATATACAACGGCATACACACGCTTGTAGGGGCACCCTTGTGTCTTTCTCATGTTTGAAGTACTATAGTGGTATCACTGTAGTAGCATTCATGTAGCATAATAATGTAGCAATCGGCATAAAGACATACAGGGTGAGACACGCCCATGTGGAGGTAGCACACGACCATGTGAGTGCCTTTATGTCTTTCTGTAGTTTGGTACTCTAGCAATGGTACTATTGCAAAAATACTACAACAAAGCTACTGTAGCCCGATACTGTAGCAATGGGCAAAATGGCAAAAGCGGTGTTGTTAAGGCGCGCACCTAGGCCCCAAGGCGCAGCGCTAAACCTCCTTAACGCCTCTAAGGGTATAAGGCAAGGCGCTTTTGATCTGGAAAGGGCTTTTTGGGCTTTTTGGGCTTTTTTGCTCCTTTTTCTAAAGCCCAAGGCGCAAAAAAGGCGCGCCTTATTGAAAAAACTGTTGGTCTTCTATTGTTTAAAAGAGCCATAGTTTACTAGGCATTGGTATTTAAAAGGTCTCTAAGTCTATTAAAAAAATAGAATATAATAACTAAGCAATAAATATATTAAAATTAGAAGTCTAGTAGTCTTCTTGGTTTGAAGAGGGGGAGCAACTAAGCAATAGCCACTACACTTCAAAGATCAACAAAGTGCAGCACTGCAGCCATCTCATTCTAATAAAGGTATAGCTGATTTTTCACCTTCATATTATTTCTTCTTTTCCATCTATTTACAAGAGTTTTTCCATCAAATTAGTTTTTTTTTATTATATAAAAACAGAGATAAACAAAGATCTTTGAAACTAATTTGATGTTTTCATTGATCAAAATCAATGTTTTCATTGATCTTCAAAACAAAGCATAAGTTTATGTTTTTACATTGATTTTGTTTACTTTTCTCTAACAATGTTTTCTCCTTTAAACTATGTAGAAAATGTCGAATGAAATGGGTGCATCAAGTGGACATGTAAGAAACAAAAAAGACCCTACATGGAAGTATAATTTTCTAAGTGATCCCAACGACCCAAACACAGTCACCTATATGTTTTGTCCAAAGATAACAAAAGGACGGATCTTTCGGGCCAAACAACACCAAATCGGTAATTTCAGAAATGCCAAATCTTGTTTGAAGGTTCTAGAACATGTCAAAGAGGAGCTTTTTTCTTATATGAAGGATAAAAAAATGCAAAAAGAAAACTACAACTTACTAGATTTTGATGATTTGGGTAATATGGTGTAAATTGATGAAGAAGAAGATGAAGGCAACACTAAGCGGAAACAATTATCACAACAATTCAATAAAGAGTCTAGGGATAATGCCAAAAGACCAAGGCAAAAGGGTCCCATGGATGTGTTTGTAAAATAAAAGCCAAAGAAAGTGGTTGAGTTGAAAAATCATTGGAAATTGAAGCAAGTAAATATCACAGATGCATGTGTCAAAAAGCAAAGAGAAGAAGCATGCCAATATATTGCTCATTTTTTTCTATCAAGCAGGGATTCCATTTAATGTTGCAAAGTTAGATTCATTTAAATGGGCAATTGAAGCTATTGGACAATATGGCCCAAACTTGAAACCTCCAAGCTATCATGAATTAAGAGTAACACTACTTCAAAAAAAGATGGACTATACAATTGAATTGTTCAATCACAAGGAGGCTTGGGTTAAGTATGGTTATTCTGTCATGTCAGATTGATGAACTAATATAAGAGGTAGAAGTTTGATGAATTTTTAAGTAAATTGTCCAGCTGGAACTATGTTTGTCATGTCCATTGATGTTTCTGCCTATGTGAAAATTGGTGAGAAAAGGTTTGAGTTGCTGGATTCTTTTGTGGACTATATAGGAGAGGCCAATGTTTTCCAAGTAATCATTGACAATGCACGTAACTTTGTCATGGCCGGTAATTCTTTTCTTTTCTTTTATTCTTAACTAGCATTTTTCAATTCATTTTCATTCATAAATTTTGATTCCAAAATTTTAGAAGTAAATTCAGTAATTTCACTAATTTATAATCTGATTTTCTTTGAAATAGGAAAGCCATTACGAGCAAAAAGACCACACCTCTATTGGACACCATGTGCAGCACACTGTATTGACCTTATGCTAGAAGAGATTGGGCAAGCTTCCTCTAATTAGCAAGACTTTAGAAAGGGCAATTGCACTTACTGGATTCATACGCAATCACACTAATGTTTTGAATATGATGAGACAATTCACAAATCAAAGAGATCTAGTTAGGCCTACTAAAACTCGCTTTTGCACATGTTATCTCACATTACAAAGTGTTCATAAGAAAAAAGTAAATTTAAGAACTATGTTTACTTCTCAAGAACGGACGACAAGCAAATGGACAAAGAATCAGATGGCTAAAAGGGTTGATGAAATTGTTCTAATGCCTTCATTTTAGAATAGTGTGGTTTTTACTCTTAAGGCTATGGGTCCCCTTGTTCAAGTTCTTTGACTTGTTAACAACGAAAAGAAACCAGCCATGGGATATATATATGAGGCTATGGATAGAGCTAAGGAAACTATTATAGAATCTTTTGGTGAAAATGAAGGGAAATACAAGGATATTTTTAAAATCGTTGATAAAAGATGGGAATGCCAACTACATCACCCATTGCACGCAGCTGGATACTTTTTGAATCTGGAGTTCTTTTATGATAATCAAAACATAGAGTTTGATGAAGAAATAACTTCGGGATTATATGCTTGTATAGTGAAATAAGTTCCAAGCCAAGAGGTGCAAGATAAAATTATGAGTGAATTGCACATGTACAAAAATGCAGAAGGACTTTTTGGGATTCCACTTGCAATTAGATCAAGGAAAACAAAAGCACTAGGTAACTTAAAGTTTACTAACTTATTCATAGTTTATGTTTTTTTTAGTTTACTAAGTTATTCATATTTTTTGTTTTTTATATTGATTATTATCTTATTTGTATTCAACTATATAGCTGAATGGTGGAACTTGTACGGGACCTCAACACCAAACGTACAACAACTAGCAATTAAAATTTTAAGTTTGACTTGTAGTGCTTCCGGTTGTGAACGTAATTGGAGTGTTTTTCAGCATGCAAGTTTTCCAATTTCTACCTATTCTTGAGTTATTAAATTACTTGAAAAGAATTTGAAATAAATATTAACTACATTAAAAAATCAATTTTGCAGATTCACACAAAGCGGAGGAATAAACTAGAAAAAAATGGCTAAATGATCTAGTTTATGTAAAGTATAACCAAAAGCTGAAAGAAAGATACGATGGGAAAAAAGTTGTTGATCCTATTTCATTAGGTGACATTGATGACAGTAATGAGTGGTTAACAGGAAAGATGGGTGCAAATTTAGATGAAGCAGAAGATGATTTGGTGTTTGAAGATGATGAACTGACTTGGGGTGTAGTGGCAAGTGCTACTGGTCTCAGAGAACCATCAAGATGAACTAGATTGCAATCAAAATCTAGAAGAAATTGTTTAGCTGTTAAAGAGGAAGATGACAATGAAGTAGAGCATGATGTAGATGGTTATGATTCTGAACAAGGAAAAGAAGATGAAAACATGAATTTAGAGTTTGCCATTAATGATGATGATTATTAGTTGATTATGTCTTATGATTTTAGGAATAGAATTTAGACTTTAAGATGAGACAAGTTTGTTAATATTAGAGTTTAAGCCTTTAAGCTTTCTACTATTTGTCTATCATATATATATATATATATATATATATATATATATATATATATATATATATATATATATATATATATATATATATATATATTCTTTATGTGTGTGTGCTTTACTTCAATCAGGTGCGCGTTTTTTTTTGCGCCTTGCGCCTCGAGCGATATAAGGGTCCTAGCTCCTCGGGTGCAGCTTGCGCTCTTAACAAAATTGGGCACAAGGCTGTGTAGAATTTCCATATGGTCGTGTGAGCCTTTCCAGAACAAGTGAGGGTATTTTTCATCATTTTCACATCCAAAACTCTTTATTTTCTCTTTTCCTTCCTTTCTTCTCATTCTCTTTCTCTCCTTCTTGGATGACAACTCCTTAGGAGTCCTTCCATTCTCCTCTTAAAGTTTAGGAGATCAACTCATCCATCATCCTTTCATTCCTTCAAAGCTAGGAAGTATGGTTTTCTCTTATTCTTTAACTCTTTCCTATTTTTACTCTATCTTCATCATCTTTGACAAAATAAAACTAGGGTTTTGTTGGATAACCATGAGGAGCTTGATTTTTTGCTCCATTCTTGTTTGTGAGAGGGTAGGATCATTGATGCAAGTTAGACCCTTCCATTTCTCCTCCATTTGTATTTCATTTCTTGAATGCTAGATGATAGGGACTAGGGATGCAAGTGGAGTGGGGAATCCCTGTTTCCCGTGGGGACCCACCCCTACGGGGCGGGGATTCCCCGAAATAACCCCCCGTAGGGCGGAGAATGGAGGAAAACCCCTCCCCGACCCGCGGGACTGGGCGGGGACAGGGAATGTATTCCCCGCCCAGCTCCCCAGTGGGGATATTCGTGGGGAATCCCCGCGGGGAGAAGGATTCTTCAATTTTTAAATTAAATATATACTATATATATATATTAAAAATAACTTATATGATTCATATTATTTATTAAAAAAATAAATATTGATATAATATTATAATGACCAAATATTTAGGTTTTAAAAATTTTATTTTTGGTATTTATTAATGATGTTTTAGATTTTTAATAAAAAATTAGTGTTACTCCAATGCAATACTTGGAGATAATTATATGAAAATTTGTTTTAAAATTATAATTAAAACTTTTTTATTTCCTATTATAGATAAATATGTTATATTAAAATTAAGATGAAATTGATTAATTTATCAATTTTATTGAAATCTCAACATGTAAGTAGAAAATCTTTTATGAAATCCCAACTTCCGCAGTTCCCCTTCTTTAGTTTTTTATACCATCGATTACTTCATTAGTTTGTTGTTTTTTCATACATTAAATAATGGTTATTTTGAGGATTATTTTGTCTATTATTTTTTTAATTTCATATATAATGTGTTATATGTATAATTAGGAAAAACAATTTGGCGGGCAGGGATTCCTCAACCCCGCGGGGATTCCCCGACCCCGTGGGGATCCCCGCGGGGGAGTGAGTGGGGGGAATTTCTCCCCCGCGAGGAATTTTGAGGCTGGAAATCCCCGCCCCGTGGGAAGCTGGGATGGGGATGGGGATCCTATTCCCCGCCCCGCCCCGCCCCGCCCCGCCCCACTTGCATCCCTTATAGGGACGTAAGTGTACATGTCGATTGTGTAATAAAGTGTTAAAGAGCGGGATGTCGGTCTACAGTGAAGAATGAGATTACTAGTACTAACCTTAGTTCTGAAAATTAACATAAACCAAATAGTGATGTGTGTGAACAAAAGTAATAGAAAACAGAAGCAAAGAATACGAAAATAAGAAGGAAAAGTTCATGAAAGAAGCGATGTCTAGGCATAGCATCCCTCTAAGTTTTGTTAAGTGCATGACAAAGGTTGTCCAAGAATGAAATCCTATTTGAACCGAGCGGTTTCCTAAATCATACTAAACCCATTTTTCAAGGTTGAAGAGTAACTAAATCGGTGCAGTGTTGATGTAATCACCACACAAACCCATTAACACTCAGTAAAACCTCAATGTGAGTTAACAAGAATTTCTTAAATAGGTAATCTCCCTTGTGAAGAGAGATTACCCCTAATCTAAATATAGAATAAATATGTGATTTCTCCTAATATCTATTCCACATGATTGCAAAAATCACGAAAATACTCATTAATTCACTCAGGAGGATTGAGCGAGGTGAATTCCCCTAAGTACCATATTTCAAGGCTTACTCACAATCTCTTCTAATCATGGTATGTCTATGCTAGGTGGGTATTTCTACTCATCATAGAGCACATCAAGTATGCTAACTAAGATGGTGGCGAATCTCGCAAGTGCACGGGTCGTCAAGTAATACCCTTACTTCCTCTTTGCGTGTTTTTTGACCTACCAATTCGAGTGTTATGCTGAAACTATAAAGAAATAAGAAAGACTCTATTGAATGTCTATAGTGAAGGCAATTGACGGGTGAGAATCAAGAGATTAGGATGGTCATGGATGTGGATCCCCCTGGGGCTACTAAAGTGAGAAGGATGCTAGGATTATCATGCAAGTGGTGGAATGGACCAAGGGATTCCTAAGATAGGCAACCCGATGATCACGAAAATTGACCCTCAATCCTGTACGAGTATTGAAATGGAATTTCTTCCGATCAAATCCTCCTATGATTGCATTACAAGCAAGGGAATCCCAAGTTAGGGCCAAAACACACACTAGGTTCAACCCTAATGTTAGAGGGGTAAAAATTACCCGATGGTCACGGTGTATCTGTACATGAATTCCTTTCAAGCTAGGTGTGTCTAATACTAGGGCGATGGTCACACAACCTAGTATAAAGTAGAAATTGATATAAAGAATTCTCATGCATATCAATATCATGAAGTGCACCAACCATGGATCACAAACACACCAAATTCAATAAATAAATCAAAGCATCCAATCTACACAATTTCACCCCCAAGGTGCACCAACATCCAGTGACCTTGCGAGTTTAGTTATTCATGCTAGTAATGTACACAATAGAATCCATGAAAACAACCAAAGAAAATAACATCAACTCCCTTAAGAATGAAATGTTGAATAACGCTTGAGAACCCTCATAGAGAAACTCCTTCATCATCTTCAATCTCCCACAAGTATGCCCTAGGAGTGGATCTTGCCAAATCAACCTCTCTCCGTCAATTTCCACCTCGGAGATGCCTTCTAAAGCCTTCTTCTAGCTCTGGTCCGGAGTGGTGGTGGTGAGCTCCAAGAACAAGGCTCTTTTCCCCTTAAAAAATGCCCTAGAATCCTTTTAAAAACCCATCAAGGGATGACATGCTGCTTGGTATATGGTCGGCATACAATAAAACTGCTATAGTACTATATGCATCATCTTCACGGCCGTATGGCTGCCCGTATGAACTCCCAGACTTAGCATTTTTTCTTCAAATCTTCGTGCTATAGGCTGCTACATTTGTGCTACAATGCCAGGGCTCTAAAACGGTGTTTTCGGTGCCAATTTCATCTTGAATCATGTTGTTGAGCTCACCTAAGCATATTTTATACCTGTAACATGAAAGAAACCAATTTAGACCATAAAAGATGATTGATTCATCAAGAAAATACAAAAATCATGCTCACAAATATGTATAAAATACATACATTTAGGAATTTATCATAGGGCTTTCGCTACAATAGCAATCAAGCATTATAAACACATAATTAGTTTCAAATAGCATGGATTGCAATTAGGAAAACAAGTAGATCACATTGATGCACAACCAATGTCAAAAGATAAAAACCCTAGAGAGAAACTATGCCCAAGCATCTAAAAAATTAGCTCTCCATTAATGGAGGGCAATCATCCAAGTTACAAGACACAAAGAGAATGAATGTAAACAAAGAAAATCCCTTCTTAATCGCGTATGAGATAGATTACCAGAAAACTCTAACGAACCTTCAGCGAGCATGCACCACCAAGGTAAGCTTGACGGCTACAATCTTCTTCCCCCTTGATGTTGGATCCAAATCTCCTTCAAAAATCACCTATGAAGTCATGGAGATTCGCTTTCTTTCTTTCCTAATCTTGCCTCCAAGAAAAGAACTAAAGATTGCCCTAAAAATTCTCATCAGGTCTATTTATGCTCGCCCACTTACTAGTCGCTTTTGGGAGTAAGGACGTGGTTGTAAGGAGTTAGAGAAGATGGGTCATGAGCCTTACGGGAACACTTACAGGCAAAAGTAACATCAATAAGATCTATTGTCTATGTTACGGTCCAGCTTATGGTTGTAAACGCTGGACCATAAGCTTCACTATGCTGCTTTTGCAACAGCCTTTTTGGGCGTAAGCTCTAGTCGTAAACTCCTCTAGATGGTCCTTATGGGTGTAAGTCCCGCACGTAAGGTGCTTTGGTTTGGCTCTGACCTCCACCTTACGGGCATAAGTATGCCTGTAAGGTTCTCTGAAAGATAGTTATTGCCATAAGTGAGGTCATAAGCTACATGTAAGCCATCCTGTTTGCCTTGTCCTTATTCAATTGATGTCGAGAGAGCTTCACCTTCTTTGTTTTGGGTTTGGAGTGCTTCTTTTGGTTCTCTCTCATCTTTATGTCCTGCCCAAAGCCTGAGAATGTGAAACACACTATGTTTTAGTGTCGAATTCCATCATATATTTCTAACACATGCCTAATGAGTGTACAAAATGATATGAAATAATAGACTATTTTACACTCATCACTAGATCTAGGATTTTATAATTGTTGAATTGGTGAGTTTGGTCCTTGCCATTCTTGTATATTTGAGGCTAAGAGCTTGAGTGAAGATTGTGTAACTTATTTTCCTTCAATCTTGTTGAATCCTTAGACATGCTCTGTGCTTGAAAGAGGGTGCAATGTAGCATTATTGTGGTGCTGATAAACCTTACCTCTTTCTCTTATTTCCTTGCTTTAGAATGTAATTGATCTACATAGAAATTCTTTGAAATTAATTGGAGTCAAGTTTGAGTCATCCCAAGTCTCTACTAGAATTGCATTGAATATATATCTATGGGTTTATGCATATTTTCTTCATGACTTCATTGTTACTCATTCTTTTATTGGTTGGGTTTGTGTGTTGGTCAGGTGGTGAAGGCTCGGCTTGAGGCAAGGAGCTGGTGGAGGAGTAGCGTTGTTTGAGAAAAGTAATCTCCTAAGTTTTTGTGCGGTGATTTTGTTAAATGCATAACTTTATATGAGTGCTAGAGTATTTTGTAACATAGTATGGCTTACATAGATTATCTTGCTCTTTCTCTCAAAAGAATTGAATGGCTTTCTTATAGAACTTGAAACTCGTATTATGTTGTGCATGCATTATGTTTCATAAGTAATTACATGTCAATATTCCTTTTTGCTATTTATGAGTAAAATGTTTTCAAAATGTGTTTGTTCAGACTAAGATTTGGAGATGAAAAGTGAACCTTTTATCTTGAAAAGATCTTCATGTTTTTTTTATTGGAATTTGATTGTAATATCTAGGTACGACCCGCATCCTTTAGCCTAAATTTGTGAAAAGGGTTCAGTACTGCAGTGCAAGGGTCTCCCCAGTCCAGCCTATAGAGATGTGGTGGGGTTAACACTGAGTTTTTCCATGCAAGAGGTGTTGTAGACCTCTTGATGGGTGTGATGTTGAGATATTCAGGGTCACTTCCCGGGTTGATTAGAGGCTAACGCCAATGGATTTTCTTATTCTGTTTTCAAATCATTGGCTGTCCCAGGTTTAGTTAAGGCCTCAACTAAATTGGGAGAGTTTTTACGGCCAACAAGAAACCTATTTTATACTTCTAATATTTATTGATTTATATATGGATGCTTTTAAAATATTTTACTTGATGTTGAGCAAATTGCATTTAATTTGTTTAATCTTTATGGAATGCTTTAGGACTTTAATTATCTATGCAGTCACCCCTTAATGAGTAATCCTGTTACTAACCCCTTTCACCATTTTCAAGCTTTAGGGAGTAGGGAAGGTGTGAACAATTATGAGTGTACTTTTATTCACCATTTTCAGGTTTTAGGGAGTGTACTCACCCCTTAATGAGTAATTCCCTTACTCTTTTATGAGTGTACTTTTATTCATTATGTCTTATTATTTTTTACACTCATTAGGACTGTATTAGAGTACTATTTTCGTGAACAACCCCAAACAAGCTCTTAGGATTTAATCTACTGATAGCATTAATTTTAATGAGAGACTATCAATTCTAGCCAACAACACACAAGCTTGGTTTATTTAGACTAAAGTTTATATCCACATAACATGAGTAAAATGTTCTGTATTAAATTATGCTATTTCGCCGCTAAATATTTAAACAGTTAAATAGAAAAATATTTAATATACTGATTGGTAATATTTATTTTGATAATTGAGCAATAAACCATTTTTATTAGTCTACAAAATAATAATTTAAATAAACTCAAAATATATATAAATATTAAAAAACAAAAAATAAATAAAGGAAAAACAATTAGATCTCATAATCAAACTTCTATTATACTTGGAATAGAAAGAGTGTTTAGTTGTACATAGTTCTTGGAGATCACTAGGAAGAAAATTGATGAATGATTGCTTGATTGCTAATTTGATGATCCCCATTTATGTGTGTTGCCCCCTCTTTATGGAAAATATTAAAAATTCAAAAATACACTAAGAATAAAAACTATGTTTAGTTGGTAGAGTAATTTATTGGAAATGTAAAAAACAGAAGAATAATTTATTGAAAATAGGAAAAGTAAAAGAAGATGATGTGGGTAAATTACGATTGTGCCCTTAATATAAATAAATATTACTAAATAAAATAGTGAGTTTATGTTTGATAATAAATAATTTTATTTATAACATTATTTTATATTATTCATGTTAATTGTTATAATTAACTAATGAAATTAATTGATTTAATTTTAGTTATAAAATATTTAATTATAATTAAATATTTCATTAGATTTCTCACTTTATGATTTAATTATTATAATTAACAGTCAATTAGTTAATTGTCTTTATTTATAAACATTTTAAATATCATTATTAATTTTAATCATTTGAATTAAATATTTGCATAAAATATCATAATTTAATAATTATTGGAATTAATTATTCTTATTAATTATTTAAATCAAAAAATTTTATAAAAATAAATTGGGTGGGGGTAAAATGGGAATTTCTCATGAAAGGAATGGTCATTATCTCCAAATTTGGGGTAATGGCTATTACCCTCCCAAGAAGGGATCCCATTACCCACCAAAAGGTAAGTAATCCCCCCTCTCATAGATAGAGATGGGCACGGGCCGGTTAACCGGGCCCGCCGGGCCCGACCCGGCGGGTCCGGGTCGGTTTTTGAACCCTTGTCCCGGCCCGTGAGGTTTTTTAACCCGCCGGGCCCGACCTTTTTTTCTTTCTTTTTTGATTTTTTTAATTATTATATTAAAATTAAAAAGTTAAAGTTGTTGATGGGATTCGAACCTTGGTCACTTTATAAAAAAGTTCACCTACTAACAATCATTTCCAACATTTCTTTTGAATATAGGTATTAAAAAAATAATATAAAATTTGAAAACCGGTTTGGAACCGGGCTTGACCCGGCGGGTCAAGCCCGGTTCCAAACCGGGTTTTGACCCGCCAGGTTGACCCGCCGGGTCACAGGTTGGGGACCCCCATTCCGTAACCGGCCCGTCTACAGTACGGGCCGGTTACGGGTCATTGAACCGGCGGGCCGGGCACAGGCCGGGCCGGTTTTTTTTTTGGGCCCGTGCCCACCTCTACTCATAGATACCCAAAATGGGTATCCATCAAATCAAGAAATAATTCCTCGTAGGGGAGAACCATTACTTGTATCCAACCACTACCTTATCCTTATTTTAAACAAACTAAAATCTAAAATTAAAACTATATTTAATAGTCCTATCTAGAGGGGGGCACGGGCCGGTTAACCGGGCCCGACCCGGCGGGTCCGGGTTGGGTTTTGCCGGACCCGGAACCGGCTCCTATTGAAGACCCGCCAGGCCCGGTTGAGTTTTTAATTAATTTATTACTAATTTAAATAAAAATAAATTTAAATGTTTTGAGTGGGATTTGAACCGTGGGTCATCCATAACACTAACAAGTTTTGTTAGCAACTACCCTATAAACATTTTATGCATTTATATTAAAAGATTATAAACAAAAAGAATACTTCAAAATAAATTTAAAAAAATAAAAATAAGAAATATTTAATAAATTAGAAGAATTTGAAACCACTCAAAATAAATTAAAAAAATGATAATAAATTACATTAAGTTTGCTTGTTTATTGAATTAAATAGTTTATATATTCTTTTGAGTAATAAAATTATATTATATGAAAATTATAGTCATAAAAATGTATTACTTTATATTAAAATTTCACTATCTATTTGTTTGAGAAATTAACATAAAATTTATTCATGATTGACATAAAATATTAGGGAAATTATATTATAACTAATCTTATGAATTGGTGATTGAAATTATTTTATACGAAAACTTATTAACATAAATTTTAAAACTCATGAACTTAATGTAAAAAAAAAAAAATAACTAATCTTATTAATTGGTGGTTGAAATAATCAAATAAAGCAATACATGTAAATATAAGAGAAATCAATACAAAATTATTATATTATAACTAAAAATTAAAAACACTAGTTATAATAAATATATAAAATTTGATAATTAAATAGAAGTAAAAAGTAAAAACTTCAAGTAATACATTAAACAAAAAAATTAAATCATCACTAACAATGGCTAGCTCAAGTGGTTTCTCAATCAACCTTGCTCATTGAAGACCAAAGTTCAAATCTTGGAAGTAACAAGTTTGAGTTTTTTATACAAATTTAAAATTAAAAAAAAAAACAACTGCTGGGCCCGCCGGCGGGTTGGCCCTGCAGGTTACGGGTTAGTAAATACCTAACCCGTAACCGGGCCCGCTACATTGCGGCCCGCTGGGTCAGCTGCCCTGACGGTTTTTGCCGGGCCGGGCCAAATCTTCTATTTCTTTCTCTAATACATCTACATAATTAAATTTTTAAAATTCCCAAACTTTGCTTTTAAGCTTATTTTGAATCAAATCTCCAATTTATTTCACAAAACACAAAATATAATTATAATCCATAATTATAATTTCTTTTATCAATTATAACATGAGAATTGATATAAAATATATGTACATTATACTGCTATCACACATATTCCAATCAATTCATAGAGGATTTTACAAAAATTTACATATAACAAAGTTTTCTCACAAAAATAGAAGAGATCATAAAAGGCTGGATTCCAGAACCAACTATCCTTAACCTCGTCCAAATTCTCACAAACTCTAGTGGGATTTTTGTTCCTACATTTGAACTAATACTTTTGTTGGTTGGTAGTGATTACATAATTTAATATCAAATAATATCAATATGAAATATAAAAACTTGAACCATATTGGTTATTAGTAATATATACAGTATGGATGTACTATGTCAAATAGCAATAAAATCTATTTAAAACCAGTAGAAACTCCGCAAATAACACAACACAACATTGCAAGTACTAACAAAGTGTTTTATAAACAAATTATAACAATTAACTAAGTCTCGCTGCATCCAATCTCAACATCTCTCATCATACCTTGATTATTAAAAAAGCTGTTGACTGATAACATAATAAACTGATAATCTGATGAATTATTAACTGTCTGCCATGCATATGGACACCCCAAAAGGGGGAGCACCCTATACCATACTCCTAAAGATCTCAAAAGCTCATACATTGAGTCCTGGCATAATTAGATGGATCTAGAAAAATGTATAAATGACTTAGGTGCCAACATCCGCTCTGATCAATAAATATTTGTCTAAGCATTTTCCTAAAAATTTACAGTCATAATTCATCATTAGGCTCGGACGAATCAATGATATTATGTGCAAATAAGTTGAGAACATCAAATGAAAACTAGAAAACTGCTTAAAATTGATGGATTCTACCTCTAACAGGGATAACAATATTTCATTAAAATGCACACTCGATGATATGTGTAAAATTTTTAAATCGATCACCGCTACCAACTCAACTGATCTTTCTTAAATTTTCTGCTATTAGTTCCCTCTTAGAGTCGTCTCCTATTTTTCTCTTACTTTTGTCTATATATATATATATACTAAGAACCTCAAAGATTTGCATAAAATCTTGTTTGGAAATCAGGATGTTTAATATTATTAAATAATCTCGGAGCAATGAATTTACTCTTCAGATATTTATTTTCACATAGTAATTCTAAGAGATCAATTCATGAAATAGGATGTCCAAATATCTGTATTGATTCTAAAAGAAAATTATTAGAGGATGAATGGTGTTGTCAGTCATCCATCTACTACTAAAAAAATCTTTATTTGATTTGCAACTTTGATATTTCTTCTTTGCTCCAAGTGTTGCTAAAATGACAGCAGCACTATAAAGTCTTGTGTTGATGGCTATGTACATGACTAGCTATTGACTGATCACCAGACTCCAATTCTTGCAGTCACATTAATTCCAACGTATTCACCACGTCTAACATTGATTAATTTTAAGGGCAATGAAAACAAACATACAAGAGACATGGCATTTAGCAAGACTAGTCATTATGTGTGGTTTTCAAATTTTTTGTCAAAGATATTTCGGTGGATTTTGGTAAGAATAGTTATTGGTTGTAAAGGTTTCGCTCTTTCTGGAGAAATGTGTAACAAGATTAGCATGTTAAACCACCGTTACCATTGTAAAAGATGCAATACCAGCCTCCAAATTCTAAGGGCAATGGCAGGTGAAGGAAGAAGCTGCTAAATATTAGCTGATCTTCAAATTTTCTTCACCATATGGATAGTTTTGAGCATGAAAATAAATCTCATCTCAAGATGAAATTTATAATAAAAGATGCAATAAGTGGGTTTTCAAGTTTGGTCTCGGTTCCGCACAAAATGAAGACGCTATGCGAAAGATCTTATGCTAACCGACTAAACAATCGCTAACAAATATCTATAAAGTTATAATAAACTTTTGAAAATAAAAATTTTATATTAAATCCCAAAAAAAAAAAAGTTTGATACATTACAATAAATTAAGAAACTTGAGATAATGGTATAGAAACTATAAATTTATAAATTTTAATATAAAAACAAAATAGCTGGGCCATAGATATGTCAGAGTTGAGGTAATTTTTTTGATAGAGTATCAAATGGTACTTTTTTATTTTGTAATTTAAATATCAATTTGAATCAAAATGATTACTCAACTTCAATTTTATTTCACGAGAGAACCATTTAATAGATTCTAACCTATTTTTTATGATGAAATGTCAGAAATTCTCCATTAGTAGTTAAGATAGAATTATCAGCTAAACATGCAGCATGTGATATATATGATGACAGAGAATTTGAGGCATATACATCACCAAAAATAGAGTAGAATCTCTCAAGTGACCACTTGGTGAAATAAAATTGAAGTTGAATAACTATTTTGATACAAATTGAAGTTTATATCCCAAAATAAAAAAATGCCATAGTTTGATGTGCTAACAAAAAAAAAAAATTCTCCAACACAATTAAAGTTTCAATGATTCTTAATTGTGACTCTTTGTTTTATGAATATGTGGTTCATTCCCATTAAAAAAAAAAACAGACAAATAAGGCGACCTAGCTTAAATTTATATCACACTAAACATCTGTCATAATCTTGCATGTTGCATAGGCGCAAATTCAATTATATATATCTTATCACAATGATACAAAACGCACTGAAGAATATCAAGTCACACTGTGCGATTAAAACCAAGACGTACATACCTTTATTTAATTTTACCAAACTAATCCATGCAGCGCACATAATTACAGACTTAATCAAAGATTAATCCACTCACTAACCACTGCTTTCATAGATCTAAAGGACGATCCACCTTCTTCAACTGCGTGAGCTGCCTTCAAACCTATCAAATTCACCCTATCACGCATCTTTCTACCTTGCTCCTCCTCCATCAAACACTTGATCAACCTGACAATCTCTTCTTTTCTCACTAGACCAGTATCATCCACTTTAGCTCTCACTGCCACCTTCACATCCTCCTCAAGCATCACCGCGTTCATTTTCTGCTCTGCAAACAGCGGCCATGCGATCATAGGAACACCATTGCCGATGCTTTCTAGAATTGAGTTCCATCCACAGTGGGTGAGGAATCCACCAATAGCTGCATGGCCAAGCACATGCAGTTGTGGAGCCCATGCAAAGACAACCAGACCTAAACCTTTAGTTCTATCCAAGAACCCAGTTGGCAAGAAATTAAAAGAACTCATGTTGATTTCCCCACCAAAATAACTAGCATCGGCTTCATTATTTGGCCTCTTAACGACCCACAAGAACCTTTGCTTACTGAGCTCCAAACCCCATGCCAACTCTTTCATCTGCTCTCCAGTGAGTGTCCCCCCACTCCCAAAGGATACATAAAGTACTGACTCGTTGGGCTGTTCTTCCAACCATCTCAAACACTGATCATCACTTGCATCACCCCCTCTATCTCTAGAACAACTCCTAATAAGTGGCCCGATTGGAATGACAGGAGGTATTCTCTCGTCTTCCTTCATGAACTTTATAAGCTCAGGTTCCAACTCCTCCGTGCTATTGACAAGGATACCATGAGTTTTATAATAAAGTTTGGAAAGACTCAGGTAACTTGTATAAACCTCATTTTTCCTCTCAACGACGGGCTGAGGGAAATCTTTGCCGTAAAAACTTTGAGAGTAACCGGGCAATCTGATTGGATCCAACATGTCAGTATATTCACCATCATAAGTTTCATCAAGTTTAGGCAGATGGAGTGCAAAGGAGAGAAGGATGCATCCAGAGGTGAAGAACATATAGTGCCTGACACCGAGTTCTTGGGCTATATCTAACGTAGCCTCATCATAGAACATATCAACAAGGAGAGCTTTGAGAGGTGGAGTATTAGTGTTAGCAGTACTGAGGGAGTTCAAGATGGTGCGGAGATGGGGTCCGTTGTGAGTTGACAAGAAGAAAAGGAGAAAGATTACATTCTTGTTTTGTGACATGGAGTCTGGAGGTGGTGGCGGAATGGAGATGACGTTGATCTCTTCCCGGATGGAGCTGATGAGTGATAGCTCTGTGTGGGAAGGGGGCCAGAGGGATTGGGTGATGAGCGTGACAGCGAGGTTGTGGTGGCGGACAAGAAGCCGGGCTAGTACAGAGCATGGGAAAAGGTGGCCGATGCCGGGGCCGGATAAAATGGCAACTTGAGCAGCCATAGCTTGGAAAGATGATGAAAAATTTTGAGTTATATATTACATCTGGGATCTGGCAGATGGAGAGTGTGTATATATATATATATATATATATATAAATGCTCGCAAGCCAACCACATCTTTATCTATTAGCTAGTATTGAGTCCTTACATAGGGTACATCGTGTTTTCCTCAAAGAGGTGATTCAAACTCACTCACGAGGTAAAAGTAAAAATGTATTGAAATAATATCTATAAGTATGTATGCCCCAACAAGTCAATTGGTCAATTGTGGACCCCACCCATTTATACTTACTAAAAAAATTATTATATTTATTATTAGTATTAATTTTAAGTTTTAGTTACTTTTGAATTTATAATTTTAAATAACCTTAGCCTTATCCTTTAGCAACAATTAAAATTTTTGGATTTTATATGGTTTCGTAGCCACATACTTGTAATCACCATATCTCCTTAACCTTGGTACCAAACCCTATTCTCCATTCTTCCATTATGTGGGGAGTGCTAGAGATGAGGTTCGGAAAGCCTTATTCGGAAGCCCATATCCTGTGAGTCAAGTAGGTTATTTGTTCTTTTTTGTCCATATGGTTTTGGCTGTGATGTCTAATGGTAATGTTGCTTACTGACAGAGCAAGTGAGCCAACGCCATCCGATTTCAGTTGTTTGGTGAGTAGCAAAGCTAGAGCTACACTGAGTTCTCATTACTGATGGGGTTCTATGACATGGACTTTACCAGCACCCCACAGTATGAGCAACTACTGACAAACTTCCCATCGGGTGTCACAACCAAGGGAGTCTAGCTCCATCTGAGTAGAAGTAGGAGCTATGGGCTGGCCCTTATGAAGGCCTGGCTTCTCACTCACCAGACACTGAGATATATTCAAGAGATCAAGACCTCTTCTTTTGCAGGGAGTGTTGACAATGCTGAAGTAGTGAGGTGATAGAAGCTACTAGTTTTATACAGCTTGATCGAGCGTCTCCCCACTGATAAATGCTTGAAAACATGTATTGTACATATTGTTTATACTACATTTAGCATGATATTTTACATGTTTAGCACCAAACTAGTACATAATTTCATTCTTTTGTTCACTATAAGCTTTTTTTTTCATTTTAGGGCTAAAGAAGTAAATCTAGAATGGTTTTAAAGCAAAACAGACTAACTTGCTAAATCAGAGCACCATCACTGCTCACCATGATTGCGCTCTGATGTGTGTACAATATTAACATATTTTATATCACTTTATACACTCATTTGGCATAAATTAGAGTAATATTGTCAAATTCGGTAATAAATATAGTGTGTTTCATATTTCAGGCTTAGGGTAGTAGTTCAAGATGAGAGAGAGAGAGAGAGAGAGAGAGAGAGTCAAAAGAAGCATTTTAGACCTCAAATGATGAAGTTGGAGCTCTCTCAGCATCATTTGAATAAGGACAAGATAAAACTGGGTGACTTACGGGCAGCTTACGACCAATCTTACGCTCATAAGTAGATTCCAAAGAACCTTGCAGTCATGCTTATGCCCGTAAGGGGTGATTCATAGCCAAATTAAAGAACCTTACAGGTAAGGATTACGCTCGTAAAGATGCTAATAAGGACCATCTAGAGGAGTTTACGACCATAGTATACGTTCATAAGAGTAGTCTCAAGAAGCAAGACAGTGAAGTTTCTGGTCCAGCGCTTGCGGCAGTAATGTAGACCGTAACACAAATAGAATACCTTATAGATGTGACTTATGGTCATAAGTGGTCTTGTAAGGCTTGTGACTATTTTCTCTAGCTCCCTTATGGCCATGTCCTTACTTCCATAAGCAGCCCGTACGCAGTCAGGTATAAATAGACATCATGAGGATTTTTAAGGCATTCTTATCTTTTATTTTGAGCGATTCTTGGAGGCAATGTTAGGGAAAAAGGGAGACGAATCTCCAGCACTCAAGGGGCTATTTGAAAGGAGATTTGGATCTATATTCAAGAGGATTAGAGGTTGTAGCCATCAAGCTTATCTTGGTGGTGTGCGTGGAAGTATCCCTAGGGCTTCTCCAGTGATTCTGCATCGGCACAATTAAGAAGGTGGTTTTTATGGATTTCATGTTTTCTCCTATTATTTATATCTTGGATAGTTTCCTGCAATTAATGGAAGGCTAATTTGTAGATGTTTGGGCATAGTTGAACTCTAAGGTTTATACTTTTGACATTGGTTGTTGGATCTTTGATGCTTTAATTATTTTCTGAATTACAATCATTTCTATTAGAGTCCAGTTGTGTGATTGAATGCTTGGTTGTAACAAGGCAAAAGCCCTAGCTATCATATTTGGTATTGCTACGTGACGAGAAGAAATTCCCACTTAGCAAGTACACCTCTGGTTAGGGCACTATAGAGACAATCCCACATTAATATTTCTGAGTGGTTTAGTGATAATCTCCGTGTTCTTTACAATCATGTGGAGTGGATTTTTGGAGAAATCACATTTCTGCTCTGTATTCAGATTAGGAATAATTTCTCTCTACGGGGGAGATTATCTAGTTAAGAGATTGTCATTAGTCCACAATAAGATTTCATAGAGTGTTAATGCAATTGTGTGGATATCTGTATTAGCTATGCACCTATTCAGTTACTCTTCATCTAAGAAATCATGCTTTAGTATAATTCTAGAAACATTTAAGTTCAAATAGGATTGCATGTTTAGACAACATATGTAATGTACTCATGGTCAGATTTACCACAGCCGTTGTAAACTTCCATCATAACCGTGACCAGGCTGTGACAGTATGGTGCCACAGAAGATAGAATAGAAGTCACTACAAGCCTTTACAACAATCGTTATGGATCATGACGCCCATGGCCAATTCACACAATGCCGAGCCAAACTATGCTAGGACATGACTTGCGACCTAAGCAACAAAATTTACTCACCATGGCCTTCACAACTGGACTGATGAAGCTGTGGTGAGGTGTGCCCTAGGTTTGACAAGGGGACATTTGGAGAAGACGAAGCAGCTCCACAAGACCATTGATACGAACTACAAGGGGGTTTTCTTTATGGTTTCTATGCATATGTTTTCAAACTCTTTGTTGACTTTGTATTGCTCCATGGAGAGCTAAACCCCTAGTGGGTGCTTGGACTTGTAAACCCTAGGATGACTTTGTTTCATTGACTTTTATTATGCTTCTTTAATTGATGATTTAAATTGAGTTTCAATCTTGAATGTTAATTGCATGATTTTCCCTTAGATGTGACACTAGGGTTGAGAATCCATCTAGGTAATCCTTTGAAGATGTGACAACTTCATTAGAGTTAGACTAAGCAAGATTGAAGAAGGTTGAGAGGTTGAGTTGAGAGGTAGCGGAACGTCCCTTTTCTCTTATGATGTGATTTATCCTATCTCCACATTCGAAGAGTTTTTTGCAGTCACAATAGAGTGAAGTGCTAAGATATAAACTCCACTGGGGCTTAGTTGCGAGAGCAATAGAGTGAAGTATTGTAGTGAATCTTAATGATGGGGCTTAATTGTGACTAGGGTTCTTTCGCCTAAACCAAAGGGTTAGAACTATATTAGGGAATAAGGTTTATCACTTGGAGTCCCCAGAACCCCAAGCAGTCCCACACAGTGTGAGGTGTTGAGAGTATCCCTTTCAACCAAGGCATAGTGTAGAGGGTTAGTCACAGTTGACCTTAGGTTTGGGATCGTGTGTTTTTGGATTTCCATAACTCATTAAACATCAATTAAGAGGTATAATATTAGTTTGCACTTTAAACAATAGTCCTAGGGTGAGCATTGTCTGGGTGCCCCATCTTATCATTGCTTATCTTCTCTATTTACTCTTGCTTGCTTTCTTCTCTTCTTTTACTCCTTTTGCACTCTTACATTGATTTCACTCACCACCGATTTTCATATCAGCTAAATAGCGACATCTCTTGTTTCTAAGAAACTATTTTCTGTGGATACAACTACCCACTCACCATGGTATATTTTATTACTGCGACAACCCATGCACTTGCGGAACACTCATGGAAGGGCTGTGTTAGGGACCAAATTTAATAAGTTCCCAATGACAAATTTGAAAGGTATTCAAAATAGCATAACACTTTTAAGATTAATTAGACAATAATAGTTAATTCACCAAAGATATACAAAAACACAATCTCAATCTTTCTATCATGGTAAGAACCTTCTATTTAAAAATGGATGCAAAAACTTAAAGCAAGAAAAATTCAATTTTTTTAATCTCATATTTTTTAGAGAAAATTGTATATATACCCTTGAAAAATCCTATAATTGCATATTTACCCCCAGAAAAAACATAATTGCATATATACCCTTGAAAAATAAAAATATTTGCCGATATACCCCTACCGTTATATTCCGTTAACAGAAATTAATTAACTTTCTTAACTAAAGTTATAATTTTCATTAAGCTATACAAAATGTCTAAAATGCCCTTCTCTTACTTTACCAACAAATCTCATCAAGAAAACTCTCATCTATCCCATTTCTCATCTCTCTCTCTTTCTCCATTACTCCCCCGTTCAGCCCGACGATGAGAAGATTTATGCGCTGAAATTGGCCCGGCTGTGGTGACATTGTTGATCTCTACATGCCAGGTTAGTGTTCTCTCTTGTCTTCTCCTTCTCATCTCTCCCATTTCTCATCTCTCTCTTTCTCCATTACTCTCCCGTTCAGCCCGACGATGAGAGGATTTATGCGCTGAAATTGGCATTTCAGCCCTGCGATGAAGTCCCCAAGGCCTCAAAGTAGTGATTTGCATTTGTAAGTTGTTCAAATCAATTGGATAGCATGATTGATTATTGAGCATTTCTTTTGGTTGTTCTTGATGGGTGTTCTTTTTTGTGTTATTATTGTTTTTTTTTTAATGGTGGGGATCTGGTTGTAAATTAATTAATTTTTTTTTTTTTTATGAGTTGTGTTTTTCTTCAATTTCTTTTTTTTTTCTGTTATTGATGTGAATTATGCTTATTGTGGCTTGTAAATCTAATGATAACGCCAATGTTATTTTCCAATTGCCATTAATCTTGTTGTGTTGATCAGATCTGATGCATTTGGTATACTACAACTTGATTTGAATCCAGATGTCTTTAATCTGTTGGGCTCTCATAGATTGTCACAATTATGTTATGTGATTGTTTTGCTTGATGTTGTCTCTAATTCATTCTAGATTGCAGGTCTGTGGTTTAAGTAAATTTTTAATTGTATATATCTTATCATGGTTCTGATTTAAGAGTTTGCTTGGTTTGAAAATTTTGTGGCAGAACTTTTTACATTTGTGATGCTATTAAGTTGAGTGCATTAAATTCTAGATTTCCCTCTTCCTTTGTGCTTCTACATTTGTAACTCTTTTATTTATAGTTGCTTAATTCATCTCAACAATCTTATCTAAATTGTCAACATCACATTTTCTTAAAGGTTATTAAACCAAAGTGTTTCAGGGTCTCTCATTAGATCAAGAGATATGGGACAAAGGAAGTAACTTGGTATATCAAGCTCTTCCATTGAAGTTATAAGTTATAACTAGTTGTACTTGAATATGAAGATGAGAAAAGAGAATGTTGTAGTTTTGAATAAGAGAAGGTTAAGGGATGGTACTGAATTTAAAGAGAAGGAGATGTAGTTAGGAAATGATCAGAGAGGGTTGTGAATGTTTCTAATGGGCAAGAATGGCTGCTAGTAATTCATTAATGAAACAATTGAAATTTGACTATTCTTGGATTGATCTTGATTGGCATGAATGCAAAGATAAAAATGAGGATTTATAGGCCATATGCTACTAGATAGACCATGTTACTTATATAATATCCCTTCTATTTTTTTTTTTAATGCTTAAATGTTTTCCTACTTTGGTTGTAAGTTCTTTAAAAAATTCCTACAATTTATATTTCTTGCAGTGACAGTGTGTACAAGTTGACATTCAAGTATGATGGATACTTCAAGGAAATTAAAGGCACTACAAGATTGAAGTATCATTTGGGAAAGCAAAAATCAATTACTGTAGACACCGATTTATACAACAAAATGAATGTGGAAGAAGATCTATCTCAATTCTACAGTTGGGGGTTGCATCAAATACCAATATTTTGGAGTGTGACAAGACAAAATAGTCAGAAGTCATTTATTGAAATTAGAAGAGAAGAAGATCTCACCAACATGTTTAATGAGTATAAGGACTCAAAGAAGTGTGAGATTTATGTAACATTAGTTGATGCAACACCATGTTCTGTACATGAGGGTGGGCAAAGGGCCACTAATTTAGAAGTAATGAATAGGAGAGAAACTCTAACGTGTGCTTCTAATGACATACCTATTCCAACTCAAGCAAGCATTGATGCAAATCATGAAAACATTGATATGGTGCATGAAGAAGATTGTTGTGAAGATGATGATTTGGTTGAGCAGATTGACAGTGAAAATAGTTATCATTCATTACATAGTAGTGAATCAGATGATGAATCAGGTGATGAATCAGGTGCTAAGGAAGACCAAATTCAGATTGATGGTGAAAACCCAAGTATAAAGTCGGCTCCTTGTTTGTTGATTGTTATCAATTCCGAAGGGCACTTGAACAATACTCAATCCGTAGGGAGTTTTCCATTAAGTACATCAAAAGTGATCAGTCAAGAGTGACGGCAAGGTGTGCAGATTACAAATGCTCTTGGAGGGTCCATGGATCGATTGTTCGAGAGCAAAGTGTATTCCAAGTAAGAACAATTATTATTTACTTATTGTTACTTAATTTTGCAATACACATTAACTAGCAATTAATATGCATTAATACCTTGTAGGTAAAGACAATGCAAGATGAACACTCTTGTTGCTCAACAAACAAATGTGGAAATAAAATGGCTACCCAACATTGGATTGCAACTAAGGTCTGTGATTGGCTTCGACAAGAAGGTGATTTATCTACCAAGGAGTTAAGAAGAAGGCTACATGAAAAGTATAATGTTGATCTACCATATCATCGTGTTTGGAGGGGGAAAGAAGAAGCAGTGTCTACCATACATGGCAATTGGGAGGATTCTTATATGAAGATCACAGATTTCAAGGATGAGTTGATGAGAAGGAATCATGGCAGTATAGTAAAAATTGACAAAGAGTCAAAGGAAGGGAAATCACATTTCAAGAGGATGTTCATATGTCTAGGACCATGCAGTACAGGATTTCTTTTGGGGTGTAGACCATTCTTGGGACTTGATGGATGCCATCTCAAAGGCAAATACAAAGGAGTAATGGCAGCAGCTAGTGCTATTGATGGATGTAATCGACTCTTTCCAGTTGCTTATGGCATATTAGAGTCAGAAAACATTGATTCTTGGACATGGTTCTTAAATGGCTTATATGAGGCAATAGGTTTGCCTAATGGTTTGGTACTTGCATCTGATAGACAGAAGGGTCTTGAAGAAGCAATTTGCAGGGTTTATCCATCTATGGAGCATAGAACATGTGTGAGGCACATGTACAAAAATTTCAAGAAGAAATTCCATGGGGAAAGTCTACAAAGAAGCGTTTGGGCTGCTGCAAGATCATACACAGTTAGAGGTTACAATACAGCTATAGAAGACATCAAATCAGTTAATATCAGAGCTTATAATTGGATAGAAGACTTGGGGAAGAAACCAGAGATATGGAGTAGATCACAGTTTAGTACTGTTTGCAAATGTGATTACATCACAAATAACATATCTGAGTCATTCAATGCATGGGTTGCAGAAGCCAGAGAAAGGCCTGTTTTGGATCTTTTAGACACAATCAGACAGAAGATAATGGTGACCATGGATAGAAGAAGAAGAATGGCAACAAAATGGAAGGATGATATTGTGCCATCTGTGAAGAAATATGTAAGAAACCTATCTAGAGGATTGACGGCATATGAGGTGCAACGTTGTAGTGATTCAAAGGCAGAGGTCTCTTATAAAGGACAGAGGTGTGAGGTTCTGTTGGCAGATGGAATATGCAGTTGTAGAAAATGGCAAGTCTCTGGAATACCTTATGTACATGCTATGGCATTCATCTTCAGTAACAGAGGTGCAAAATGGGAAGACTATGTTGATTTATATTTTTCAGTGGAGAAAATTAGGGTTGCCTACAGCTTGGAGATTGCTCCCATGCCTGACATTAACCAATGGACTTCTAATGGTCAATTGGATGGTTTACTTCCTCCATTGTCAAGGAGACCAGCTGGAAGACCGAAGAAAAATAGGATAAGGGCTGCAGATGAGATAAAGTCAGGCAGACATAAATGTGCTAGGTGTGGTGGATTTGGTCATCAAGAAAGAACTTGTAAAGAGCCAGAACATTCAACAAATCCATCAACAAGTAGCTCCCGAGGAAGGTCTTGAAAATTATTTACTTGATTGATTTAAATTGTTTTTAATTTTGTTTGAAGTTTTCTAATCTATGTTAAAGTTGCCCTCTTATTAATCAATTAGTTGTTTGTTGAGTTTCTAATCAAGTTTAATTTATAATTATAGGGGAAGAGGCAAGCCTAGACAAAATCCAAGAGAGAAAGAGACTCCATTTTGAGTTGCCCATTATATCAATTAAGGCAAGCTTCTTTGCTTCTGCTTCAGTCTTTTATGCTCTCTAATTTCATGGTAATAAAAGATACTCATATTCTATTTTTGTTAATTTTGTAGGTTGGCTACAAATATTGGAGCTTTATGATTGTAATAGACTCCATTTTGATATTTGGTTGTAAACATGTTCATGTGAACATGTAAACTTTTAATGGTTAGCAAACATTTTGTGAACATGTTGATGTGTTTGTAAACATCATTTTGTGAACATATTGATGTGTTTGTAAACATCATTTTGTGAACATGTTGATGTATTCGTAAACATTTTATAGACATGTGGACATGGTAATGTATTTGGAAACATTTTATGATTATATGTTACAACTATAATGTGAATTTTGATTTAGTTAGATGGTTAATGGTCATGTGTTGATTTGATGATACTAGATATATGTGTTATGTAGAGTAAATCATTATTGTGAATGTATACATATAGATCAATGTATTTAATGGTGTATTTCTTATTTAGGTTTTTATCAAAAATATTTGGATGTATAAATAGGATGGTATAATTGCACATAAAAAATATTTTTTAACTATTTTAAATTTCAGATTTTTAAAGGGGGTATTTGTAAATTGTCATTTTATAATAAATTTTTTTCAAGGGTATATAAAAAAATAAATAAAAATAAAAAAAATAATTAAAAAATAATTAAAAAAATTAAAAAAATAATAAAAAATAAGAAAAATAAAAAAAATGCAAAGGGTATTTTAAATTTCAGAACTTTAAAGGGGGTATTTGTAAATGGTCATTTTATAATAATTTTTTTTGAAGGGTATATATGCAAAGGGTAAAAATGTCATTTTACATATATGGTGTTTGTTAACGGCTGATTATTCAGCTAATTTGAACACCAGGGGTATATATGCAATTATATGTATTATTCAGGGGTATATATGCAATTATCTGTTATTCAGGGGTAAATATGCAATTTTGAAAATTTTCAGGGGTACACCTGCAAAAAGCCCTATTTTTTATATAACCATAGGGGTACAATACCCGAATTGGTCCCTCTACTTTTCTCTCTCTTTCATTTTGGTCCCTCTATTTAGAAATGCTCCCAACTAATCTCTCTACTCTAAAAAATGAAACCACTTAGTACCTATACTCTTAGTCTCTTCCCAACTATCCCTTATACTCTTGAAAATACAGGGATTAGTTGGATCATTTTCAAGCGTAGATGGACTAAGTGGGCCCATTTTCAAAAGTAGAAAGACTAGTTGGGAGCATTTCTCAGTAGGGCTTGGAAGTTGCTTATCACTCTGCAAAGTAATGGCCTTTAGAGATTCTTTAGGATTAACTTCCATGTTACTAGGGAGAGAAATTGGAAGTTTTTCCTCAATTATCTTCGGCATTTGGGCTATATGATGTTCCAAGTTCTGCATAGTGGCACTGGTGTTCTCTATCATTTCTTCATACCCTAAAAGATTAATTTCATTATCTTTTAGGTACCGAGTCAGTAGAGCTATGAGTTAGTTAGAAGGTCCGGTGATGGAGGAGATGGTTGAACATCTTACTATGGGGGCCTAGGCTATCATTGTGCCACTTGCCCATATCTGGGTAGGTTCCAGGAAAAGTTAGGATGGTTCCTCCAACCCACATTGTATGTGTTGTTGTATGGATTGTTTTGATATCAACAGTTCTGTCCAACAAAGTCAATTTGTTCAGTCGACCCAATACCCATATAAGATATAGAACAACCAAATTAGTCTGGGTCCCCCAGTTATTACAGTGTGGTACTGAGGCTTGAGTAATTGACTGCATCGCATCAAGCCTATTTGTGATTGCCTCTACCTGCGCAGCTAAAGTTGTGACGGCATCAACTTGGTAAATTCAGACTACCTTTACCGGCTTGTTCCATTTCGCACTCCATTAATAACCATTATTTGTTATTTCATTGATCAAATTGTATACTGCACTAATACTCAACCTCTCAAATACGCCAAGTTTTGCAAGTGTAACTACAGGCTTCAAACACACCAAGTTTTGCAACTACATAAGACAAACACAATTACAATAACCCACACACGCCAAGTCTTACATAAACAACTACACAAATCAAGGACGCCAAGTTATGCAACACATGATTTAACACAAGAACGCATCAGAACTCTGTAGACTTTAAAAACAAGTAGTCAAAGTACATTGAGCATCATAATTCAACATCTCGAGGCACGGCGGAACGGTTAGCCCCTCATAAATTTGTACAACTAAGAAGAATAAATGAATGCACTAAAAGGAGAAATCATAACTTTCCCCTCTTTACAAATTCTCCTTAGTTGTGCTTCATAAGCTTCATGGATAAGCTAACTCCACTTCTCTAGTGCCTCCAACTCGACCTTGATCCCCTTAGACGGTGTCAAGAAGGCTGATCATCGTCCTCATCAGTACTTTCCCCATGGAGAAGAAAACCTTCGAATAAAATATACCCATGAAATCCTAGATCTGGGAGTTAAAAATGGATTTTCGGGCTCAACACAATCTAAGCATGGTCGTGCTTAGACAGTGCTCTTCTTGGGACTTTTGAGCGAATCGGCTAAGTTTCATCCAGAGAAAATCATGGGGAGAGCACAGTCGTGCTCTGCCGATGCTCAACTTGAGCAGGCCTATGCAAGGAGCATAGAAAGTGTGCTTCCGCTGTGAGTAGATGGGGCTCCAATTTAGTGATAATCATGGGGAGGAAGCACGACCGTACTCCCTTGGAAGCGGCCCCCATGCTTGGTCAGATACTCAGGCTTCTTCAGACAACAATAATCATGACCAGAAAGCACGACCATGCACTAGCAGTGCTTGGCTTCGAAACTTAGAAAAATATGCATTCTTTGGTTGCTTTTATCCCCGATTTCACTCCTGTTTGCTTTGACCCTAAAATCCTGCACCATGAACAAACATACCCAGAATAGCATCGTATATATCCAAAAAGTGCTAAAAGACAAGCAAAAGTACAAATGGGAATAAGTAAAACATGATATAAATTGCACTCATCAGAGACACCCAATTGAATTCAACAATGAAAGATTACAATTAACAAATTAATCAAAATCAAAGAGTTAGAGATCCACAACCAAAGTCAAAAAAATTGTAAACCCTAGAGTTCATTTATGCCCAAACAACTACAAATTAATTCTCTATCAAAGGAGAACAATCATACAATCCACTATTGACAAGAGAAATGAATGAAGATATGAAAACCCAATTTCTCTTCTTACTCCTTGAGATGCCGTTGAACTCCTCTCCTATCTTCCATGAACGTTGCCAAGGATACTCTTTGATAGCTCCAATAGTGTGCTAGATGGTGGTTGATTTCCCTCTCCTCGATGGATTGCCCTAGAAACCTAGAGAAGTTCCCCCTCTTTCTAGCTCAGCTTGGCCTTCAAAAGATACTTCAAAAACTCTCATTCAAATCTTTTATACCTAACCACTTCCGAGCTCCTTACGGGTGTAAAAACAAGGTCATAAGAAGCTCGAGATGATAAAAAATTCTTACCAATGTTTTAAAACTTTCAATTTTTTGCAATGCCTTTCTACAGCTCACAAAAATTAGAAAATGAAAATATTAAAAATGATTATTAAAAAATTTAATGTTAAATCCGACAAAGACTTTACAATAAAGAAACTTGAGATAATAGTACACTGAACTAAAAATTTTAAATTTTAATATACAAATAAAATTGCTGGGCCATGTTTATGTCATATGGTAAGGCTTGAGAGGAAAGCCTCCAAGTCAATGAAGGATGCTTTGATTTTTTATTGTTATCCTTTGATTTATATATATATATATATATATGTGGCTGGCCCATTCGCATATTAAAAAAAAAAACAATCAAAGAAAAAGACAAATCAAGCGACATGGTTGAAATTTATATCACCCCAAACACCAGTGATAATTATGCATGCGCGACAAATTAAAGAATAAAAATAAAATAGAATAAAATGCTTTATAGGCACAAATTCAATTATATATATATATAATAGTACAAACGCACTGTAGAAATCAAACCACTCTGTGCAGTGAGAACCAGGGCATACCTTTATTTAATTTTACCAAGCTAACCCTTGAACTGCACTTAACAGACTTAATCAAAGATCAATCCATTCACTCACCACTGCTTTCATAGATCTAAAGGAAGATCCACCTTCTTGATTAACTTTGTGAACTGCCTTCAAACCTATCAAATTCAACCTGTCACGCATCTTTCTACCTTGCTCCTCTTCCATCAAACACTTGATCAACCTGACAATCTCTTCTTTTCTCACAAGACCAGTATCATCCACTTTAGCTCTCACTGCCACCTTCATATCCTCCTCAAGCATCACCGCGTTCATCTTCTGCTCTGCAAACAGCGGCCATGCAATCATAGGAACACCATTGCTGATGCTTTCTAGAATTGAGTTCCATCCACAGTGGGTGAGGAATCCACCAACAGCTGCATGGCCAAGCACTTGCAGTTGTGGAGCCCATCTAAAGACAACCAGACCTAAACCCTTGGTTCTATCCAAGAACCCAGTTGAAAAGAAATCAAAAGAACTCATATTGATTTCTCCACCAAAATAACTAGCATCGGCTTCATCATTTGGCCTTTTGACAACCCACAAGAACCTTTGCTTACTGAGCTCCAAACCCCATGCCAACTCTTTCATCTGCTCTCCAGTGAGTGTCCCCCCACTCCCAAAGGATATATAAAGTACTGACCCGTTCGGCTGTTCTTCCAACCATCTCAAACACTGATCATCACTTGCATCACCCCCTCCATCACTAGAACAACTCCTAATAAGTGGCCCGATCGGATAGACAGGAGGTATTCTCTTGTCTTCCTTCATGAACTTTATAAGCTCAGGTTCCAACTCCTCCGTGCTATTGACAAGGATCCCATGAGTTTTATAATAAAGCTTAGAAAGACTCAAGTAACTTGTATAAACCTCAGTTTTCCTCTCAACGACAGGCTGAGGGAAATCTCTGCCGTAAAAACTTTGAGAGTAACAGGGCAATCTGATTGGCTCCAACATGTCAGTATATTCACCATCATAAGTTTCATCAAGTTTGGGCAGATGGAGTGCAAAGGAGAGAAGGATGCATCCAGAGGTGAAAAACATATAGTGCCCAACACCAAGTTCTTGGGCTATATCTAACGTAGCCTCGTCATAAAACATATCAACAAGGAGAGCTTTGAGAGGTGGAGTATTAGTGTTGGCAGTGAGGGAGTTCAAGATGGTGCGGAGATGGGGACAGTTGTTAGCTGACAAGAAGAAAAGGAGAAAGATTAGATTCTTGTTTTGTGGAATGGAGTGTGAAGGCGGCGGTGGGATGGAGACGACGTTGATCTCTTGACGGATGGAGCTGATGAGAGATAGCTCTGTGTCGGAAGGAGGCCCCAGGGATTGTGTAATGAGCGTGACAGTGAGATTGTGGTGCAGGACCAGTCGCCGGGCTAGCTCCGAACATGGGAAGAGGTGGCCGATGCCGGGGCCGGATAAAATGGCAACTTGAGCAGCCATTAGGTTGATAGATGATGAAAAATTTTGAGTTATTACTTGATATATGTTGGCTAGCTGATATTGGTGATCGTGAGTTTGCGTGTGTGTGTATATATATAAATGCGGGTGCGAGAACCAATTTTTTTTTTTTTTTTTTAAGTCAATTGTGATATGATTCTATATGTGATGTTTATATGTTTATTAAAAAAAGTTTAAATTGATCATCTTATAATTTATTTGTTTTTTTAATGAAAGTGGAATATAAATTATTGCCATAAATAAGTGACAGTTGCGTAGTGTGAGCTGGTCTTCAATCATTATCTTATTATTTTTTTAATTTATTAATTTATTAATTTAATCATACAGTTCCAATTCAAAGTTTATTCTTTGTATACATAAAATAAATGAATATATAAATTGGTCCTTAGAGTGTGTTAAAAAAAGGTTATATACAAATTTACAAGAATGTTATTGTTGCCTCTGGTTTTTATTTCTTTGATATCAACTAATTATAAAAAATATATTTTAATTTAAAATTAATAATTATTTTTATTGAAGGAAGCATAGTCGATTGGGGTGAGCGAAACCGGGTATCCGATCTAGTTTTTAAAACCGTATCAGATACCCGATTTTTCGGATTGGTAAAAACTCAACCCTTATCTAACCTGTTTAAACAGGGTACCGAGAATCGAGTACTCGATTTAAACCGGATCAAATATCGGATATCCAGATCCAAATTTAAGTTTTATTTACTCTAGCTTTATATAATAATATTACATAAAAAACAAATATGAAAAACTTATAACTTATAAAGAACATTAAACTCTTATATTATTCTCCACACAAAAATGTCATAATAAAAATAATAAAGAGTTTTATCAATCTTAGTCATTAAAAACATTTTCGAAAATATCAAGTGTCTCATCAATAATAATCATTGGTTGAGATTTGGATGGAGACTAGAAACAAGAGACAAGATGATGGCCGTTGCGGACGGAGAGACAGGGATTTAGGTTTTTTTTTTCTTTTTATAGAATTTAGATTTGGATATTTTTTTACTTTTAGTACTTGTAAAATTTTAATTTATATATATATATATATATATATATATATATATATATATATATATATATATATATATATATATATATATATATATATAAAACTCTTAAAAGGTTAGATGTGAGTGATTTGGATTTTATATCTTTTTTATGTTTTAGACCATATAAATTAAAAATTATTATGTATCTATATATAAGAAAATACTAAAAAGTAAAAATCAGATCGGATTCGGTTACCTGATTTTTAATTTCTCCCGACTTGGATCTGACCCGGTTTTCATTAAAAAAATTCGGATTGGGTACACGACCCTTTTTTTCGGATCGGGTAACCAAAAGATTCGGGTCAAAAATTCGGATACCGAATCGGATCATCAGATCCGGATTTTTTTTTACACCCCTAATATCCCAATAGAATTTCAACCTTTAATTTTTCATTAAGGAAAGAAATGAAATGGCAACTACACGTTACACTTGTGATGCATATTTAAGTTTTGAGAAAATTAGTTATTCGTCCCTAATTGATTTTATTTTAGCCTAGTAATGGGTGGTTGTCTTTATTTTAATTTTTTAAAATATTTCACTTTTTTCATCTTTATATTTAATTTAATAATAAAATATGAAGATTTTTTAAATTGCTCTTTGTTTTCCAACAAAATTATCTAATAAAGTGTCACACCCTGAATCCAGCCTATCAGCAGACAAACGGTCGAGAACCCATAGGCTAGAAATCCAGCATGCACGCAAGGTCTAAAACCCTACTCATAACAAAAAAAATCTAACAATGTCACGAAATACAGAGAACAAAATACAACAACCTCGAAACACAACTTCAAGGTCTACAACAAGATAGAAATTGCAACTCAAATATATTAGGGGAAAGATACTTGATGACCCGCTAAATTACAACTAAGAATTTTCTTCTAATCTAAAAGTAATTAAGAATAACTTTATGAGCTTAACAGCCCAAGAAGCAATTCACTAAAATATTTGGGGATCCTGCAGGGTTTAAAAAATAATTCCAATTCTAATATCAAGTAAATAGGACTTATACATATGTATGTAAAAGTTAAACATGAATCACATGTACCAAAAGTCAAAGAGTAATAAATATTACCAAAAACAACTTTTGCATCCAAAATGCTTTACAGAAACATAGCTTAAAAGTAGTTCTTCAAAATATACAGATTTTACATGAATCAATATGATAAGTGCTCATGTTATAGTAACACGAAGTGTTATTATCTTACATTGAGCATTACTTTTATCAGATTTTATCATTAATTAGTGTGTATTTGTGTGATTTTGTGCATTGTAGGGTTATGGAGCCAATTTGGAGAAAAAGAGTAAAGTTAAGGTCATGTTCGCCGTTGTTGGGGAGTTCTCTGACCAAAAATGACCAAGGCACGAGTTTGGACTTGTCGGTGAGAGTACTGCAGCAAATTACTACAGCAAGTTACTGTTCACTGTTCGCCGAAAATCAGCAAAATAGAAAAATCACACGGCCGTGTGAAATCCCAATTTCAGCCGATTTGAAGCCGTGACTCAACACTATTTAAAGGACCTTTTGGGACTTTTGTCGGAATCTTTTTGCCTAGTTTCTGGAGGGTCGCGGCTAGTGTTTGGAGAGGACTTGGTGGAGGATTGGAGTGCGCCATCGGCATCAACATCGAAGCCCGTCGGCCGCACAAGACCAGGCCACGCTACACAAGGGGTTTTCATTTATGTTTTCGATTCATGTTTATTCTTATACATTGATGGATTTGTATAGCTCCATGAGGAGTTAAACCCCTTGTGGGTATTCGAACTTGTAAACCCTAGGATGATTTTGTTTCTATGACATGGTATTATGCTTTCTTAATTGATGAATTTAATTGAGTTACAATCTTGATTGATTTTTGTATTGATTTTCCCTTAGATGTTACACTAGGGTTGAGAGTCATCTAGGTTATCCTTTGGAGGTGTGGCAACTCTATAGGATTAGACTACTCGAGATTGGAGAGGGTCGAGAGGGTGAGTCGTGAGGTAGCGAAACGTCCCCTTTCCCCTCCGGTGTGATTTTTCTTACCTCCGTGTTCCAAGAGTTTTTAGCGTTCGAAATAGAGCGAAGTGCTAGGAGATGAACTCCCCTGGGGCTTAGTTGCGCAAGCGACAGAGTGAAGGGTAGTAGTGAATCCTAGTGCTGGGGCTTAATTGAGACTGGGGTTCTTTCACCTGGACCAAAGGGTTAGAACTGCACTTAGGAACATGGATTATCACTTGGAATTCCTAGAACGTAAAGCAATCCAACGTAGTGTGAGGCTTAGGAAGATGGACTCCCCTGGGACTTAGTTGACAGGTCAAGGAGAGTTAAGGGTCGTAGTGAAATCTAATGCCGGGACATAATGTTGGGGTTAGTCACGGTTGACCTTAGGTTTGGGACCGTGTGCTTTAGGATGTCCATGGCTCATTAAGCATCAATAGGAGAGTATAATACATTGTCTTGCACTAGAACATTAATCCTAGGGGTAGCTTGTCCGGGTACCCTATTTCACTCTTGACTGTTTCTCTCTTTCACTTCTAGCTTGCACTTTCTTATCTTTCATATTTCTCTTTATTTTCTTATTGCTTTCGATTATTCTTGCACACACACATTGATTCTTGCTCTCATTTTCTGTACTTCGCACTAGCTAACTAGCAATCTCTTGTGTCTATTATCCCTACTCCCTGTGGATTCTACTACCCTTTCACCAGGGTACTATTATTACTTTGACAATCGGTACACTTGCGGTACACACGTAAGGGGTGTGTCACAATACCCAAGTGAAAATGATTATTAGAATAAATTCTCAAGAATAAAATAATTTGACAGAAGATACAAATTCTGAACATAACAGTTTTCCTATAATTATATGTCTCCCAAACTTAATAAGGCCAATTGTTTTACCTCGTTGGCACCCGAGCCAAAATATTGGAGTCCATTTATTTTACCTCGGTACCCTGAGTCAGAATTATCAAAATCCATTTGTTTTATCTTGGTGGCCTGAGTTAGAATTTCAAAATTCATTTCTTTAACCCGGTGGCCCGAGTCACATACCATTATTGTTCCACCGACGTCTCCACGTGAAACTATAGTTTCAATTCACAAAACTCATGTCGACATGGTCAATGTTGACCCCATTGAACAGGGTTAGTACATGGCTTATTTGGAGACTAAAATGTTTATAATGAAATAATGTTTTTCATGAGTGTCAAAAGTAGTATTTTCGAAAGAACTAGGTTGTAAATACTTGCCAACAAAATATTGCTAAATTATCAAACAAAAATAGCATTATATAACGAAATTTATAATATTCAACTCTTCCAAAATTTTCATTTGAGGAAAACTACTATAACTTAGCATATAACCAAAGGATTGCATGATCCTGCATTTATTCAGAAAATAAGCCAATTGTTTCAAGATAAAAAAAGAATTGATAAATAAATGAATAACTGAATTTTAACAATGAAAATAATCCATAATTTATAAACGGATTACTTACCTAAAGATCCCTAAAATCTAACTCCCACTCGAAGACAAGATCAATCCTTCTTGAACAACCCTAAAAGCATAATCAAAATCTAACATCTCAAAACAATTAATTAACACAACGTAAAACATGGATCAAAAGCCACGCCAAAACACAAAGGCTCACTTTCTACTCTATCTAGCACTAAACATCTAATCATAATAGAAATCCAAAAAAAATACTAGATGTAGCCATGAAAGTCAAAGAGAGACCAAAACTGCAATGATCAATTCATGCATGGCTTTATGAAACTCCAAATACTAGATTACACTAAACACCAAGACAAGGTTTTCTAGTGAATGCAAGGCAAGGACATATAGTCAATGAAGTGAAGAATATGACATTTGCATATATACATACAGGTATATTGTATATAAGGTTAAACAAAAAAGATTAAGAACAACAAGGTTTTGTAAGCTAAAAAGAAAATTGCAACATCTACAAGGCTTGTGACCAACCATTGCATTTATACCAAGCCTCAACTCAAGCAACCCAATCAAAGGGTATAACAAAGTAACAATTACTAAACATAAGCACAAATGTTTAACTTCGAACCACACATCTAACCACAAGATAACTTAGGCACACAATAGTCAATAATCAATTTTCAAGGGAAAAGGCATTTCAACAATAACCTTGTGGGAATCCTCAAATCTAGGCCATCAGATAACTTGACAAATAACACAGGCTATCAAATAATACATAGCATCTCACAACTACAATCAAGGAAGAAAAATTAACATATTAGATTCACAACTTCAAGCTATAAAACATGCCATGATCTAGCAACCTAGAGTTGAAGGAAGCAAGAAGGACTCTGAGGCTTAAATGTTTTAAAAGACTTACTTGCTTAGAAGAAGCATAGCACAACACCACTTGAAACCTCTCTTGGTTCCCAAGACTTGCAAGTGAAGAGCTTCAAGTCCTCATCAATTGCCAAAGATGGTAGCCCAAAGATAGAAGAAGTTTTTGGCTACCATACTTCTTTTGAAGCTCAAAAATCAAGATGATGGCATGGTTGCCATGGTTGTTGGTGAGGGTAAGCATGGCTTGGCATGGTCTTATAAAATAGAGGGAGTATGGCTTTAGATTAAAGGTAAGAGCAAGGATGGGAGCACATGCTTCCAAAGATAATGGAGAAAATAAAACAAATCATGGTAGCAATGAAAAGATGAGAAAATCAGGGTTGACCAAGTTGACTTGGAGTGGGGTCCACATAAAGCTAATCGTAATCCTAATTCTCTCGCATCCTGCATGGAATGACCTACAACAAGTGTGGGTTCATTTAGAATTTAAACTCAAAAACATGGTTATATCTGTAATTTTCATGTATAAATTCACATTTTTAAAACATTATTTAGGACCTTAAAAACATACATTATGTAAGTGAAACTTTCTCAAAGGGCTATCATGTGTTTTCCTGATAATTCTTTTTAATTTTAGAAAAAATTTGCAATTTTGATGATAATTAGAACATTCTTAATTAGTAAGATGTTTATGAAAATTATTGATGCTGTTGGGTTAGAATATTGTTAACACCTGTCAAAAAGATTGAGGAAAATAATAATCACATAAAACTTTCAATTTTATTTTTAGGGTTGTACATGAATCAATGGGTACGTTAAAAACTCGAAGGTTCACCTTGTTAAGGGCTCGGCTCGGCTTATTTATTAAGATAAACAAGTGATTCCTAAGCTCAATGTCTAAGCTCCTAAAGCAAATGAGCTGAGCATGAGCACCACAAGCTCGGCTTGTTAAGGTAGGTGAATGACTCATTTATAGTATTATTAAAAGCCAAGGCTCATTTATAGTATCACTAACAAGTTCATTTATTAAAATCATTAGTAAAATTGTTTATTGTATCACTAATAAGATAATTTGTAAAATGCATTTCTAGAAACACTTATAGTAATATTAACATTACCGTTTATGAAGTCCTTAATAATAATGTATTACAAAAATATTAAACGTCATTTTAGTGTAAGTTTTAATATTATTTTTAAAATAATATATTTTTAAATAATAATAATAATAATGTATTATTTATGAATTAACTAAAAAAACATGGGCATTAGAAACGGAATTTTTCTAACTGAAATTTTCCATTGGTGAAAGTTAATATCATCGACGGCTTTTGAGATGGAATTCCAACGGAAAAGATTTAGCACATTAGAACATATTAGTGATGGAATATTATATTATTACCAATGGACTATTCCGTCAGTGATAGTTTGCGTCAAAAATTCCGTTGGGAAAAACTCTTATATTCTAGTGACGATGTTTTGGATTATCACAAATGGAATTTTGGATTATTACTAACGGAATTCGACACTATCAGAGACGGAATTTTAAATTATTTTTTATGGAATTTGATACTATCACCAACAGAATTGTAGATCATCAATGACATAAATTACTTAATATCACCAACGAAATTTTGAATTATCACCAACGGAATTATAGATTATTAGCAACATAGTTTTTGTCTATCACCAACAGAATTTAGATTATCACCAACGGAATTATGGGATATCACAAATAGAATGTTTGGTTATTACTGACGGAATGTGGTACTATCACCAACGGAATTTTAGGCTATCACCAACAGAATTTTGGTTTATCACCAATGGATTATGGGTCATTAGCAACAGATTTGAGTATCACCAACAAAAAAGTTCTTTATTTGTTGAACCAACCATTTTTATTGCATTTTAATTTTTTATTTATGATTCCATTTATGTTTTATTTAAAATTTAGTTAAGATAAAAATGCTCAGTTTTAATTACTAATTGAATTAAAAAATGAATCAAAATTCAACTTTTTGCAAACTAATGCCTTTTGATAAGTAATTTTAGCAAGATAGGAAGGTAGCTTATTCCAAACCTCCTTAAATAGTTAGTTTTAAGAAACAAGTGGGTAATTTATCCTTTAGTTGTAGTAAACTCTCAAATGTTCTTATTTTGATCTTTCCTTCAGAAATATGTACCAAATTAAACATCTAAATTGAGCTCTTGATCCTAAAGAAAGTAGGTGGACTACAAAACTTAAAACTTTGAAGAATGAAAATTGAGACAACTTCACAAAGTGCTACACCTACAAACTGAAACAATTCATAGATCAGTTGTAGTCTCACTGAGATTTTCTAAATTCAAACAAAGAGCAGGATTGTAACACAGAATTGCTGGAAAAGGGCCATAAACCAATCCAAACATCAAAAAACAGTTTGCTCATGTTCCCCCATTTAATTACTAGGATGATACACATACAATAGCAAGACATACCCATCTTCAGCTTCACCATCAGGCCCTAGCTATGATCAATGCAGAAGCAATAGCCTTGAAATCAAAAAGGAAGTAGAACATATAATAGATAAATAATGAACAAAAGATATTCAACCAATTATCATCGATTCCCATCATTCAAATCCAATGAAACAATCACATACAGAAAAATCAAATAAACCAAACAATAGATCAATCAATATGATAAAAAAACAACAACAAATACTAGAATTCAACCATAGATACAAGAAATAAAAAAGGAATTAATACTCACGAGGCAATGATCACATACCTGCTGGCACGATCGAGAGAGCGAAAGAGTGAAAGAGCGAGGCAGATCTCCATAGTGGTCCAAGCACGAAGCCAATAAACATGTTTCTTAGAATACATAGAGCAACAAAAAGAGGATCACAAAATCACACATTCAATAAGGAAAATTCTGAATACTATAAGGCTTGACAGAGATCGAAAGACGAAGAAAAGAAGAATGATACCTTTGGACTGTGGAGAGACGGCGGGATTGAGCGACATGCACTGGCGAACTAACAAGAGGATGCACGACCGATGGGGATTTGGAGGCGCTGATGGAGATTTGGCTGTGCAGGAGATCGAGAACCCAATGGAGAAGAGGACATGTAGACAAGGCTAGGGGGAGCAAAATAATAAGAGTTGCAGGCGTTTTATACTAAAACACCACCAAATCAAGGGTTGTGTTTTAAATAAAAATTATTAAAATCGAAGTTTCTCGGCGTTTTACAGAAACCCTACTAAAACCGATAAACTCCCGGCATTTGAAAACGAAATGCTGCTAAATAAAACATTTCTCGGCATTTCTCTTGGCATTTTAGAGAAAACCCTGTTGATATTCTCAAATTATTCGCACCATCCTTTTCTAGTTAGAGCGCGCATGCACATTACCGGCGTTTAAATCATACACGCCATGAATGGCAAAACCAATCCTGGCGTTTTGGCTTCAAACGCCACAAAGGTCAAATTCTTCCATACTAGAAAGAGCTTTCGTGGCGTTTTACAATGAAAACACCGTGCATATGCCGGGGTTTATGGAAAACACCACTAATAAAATGCAGCTAAAACCCTACAATGTTGTAGTGTGCAAAACAAACTTACAATTAAATCATATTATAAGTTTCAAAAGTCAAGGTTCAAAATATACAAAACTTCTAGAATACAAATTTTAGAGTTTACAAAACAGACAAAGATTGGATCTCAACTAGACCAGGGAAAGGTCTGCTACTTGCTCACTCCCAGTAAGCTATTATATTCCTGATCTAAAAAAAATTAACAACTAGATTATGAGATTAACAGCCTAGTAAATAACCCACTAAAAATGTTGGGATCATAAAATGTGTCAAAAATTGAAAATAAAAAAAAATCAATAATATGATATTGTAGAAGAATTTCCAAAATACAATTTAGAAAAAAACAAAAACATCCAACAAAGCCTGATTTTCAGATAAATATAGTATATCTCTCCCAATAACTATGGTCAAAACAAAAATATCAGAGTTTATTTGTTTACCCTCGGTGACCTGAGCTAGAATATCAGAGTTTATTTGTTTACCCTCGATGACCCGAGCCAGAATATTAGATTTCATGTGTTTACCCTCGATGACCCCAGCAAGAATATCAGAGGTAGTTATTCTTCACCAATGGAATTGTCCGAAACCATAGTCTCTTAACAAAATTACATGTCGACACGGTCAGTGTTTCACACCCAGTAACAGGGTTAGTGCATAGTTTATTGGAGACTAAACGTTTTTATGACTAAATAACTTCATCGTCGGAAAACTAAACAAATATTAGAATTTCAAACAGAGTAAGATTTGTAGAACAAGATTTACAGAATAATTTGGCGAGCAAATGTACAAACATATGCATGATCCTATTTCTTTATAGTAAAAATACTCCAAATATATTTAAAACAATTTACAAACATAGTAGTTCAAAGATTATAAAATATCATCAAAATGTGGTAATTAATATTTTAAGAAAACAAAAGTAATTCAAAAAGTTCAATAAGTATATAATAAAAAAAACTGAATCAAAGCCCAACAAATGTTTTAATATTATATAAGCGAACTTTAAAAGAATATATATATATAGTGTTACTTACCTGATTAACGCCCAAAACAACCCGAATTGTAAAGAAAATGATAGGTACACAAGTGTACGTGCTGGCCATGTAATAAATGTGCATAAGTACAGAGAGTCAGTCCACAGGGAAGAAAGTGAATACTAGCAATAACTCTAAACCTGAAAAATAGCCTAAATGATCGAGTGTTTTTTGTGTTTTAACAAAAGCAAGAAAATATAAGAAAGTACGGGAAATAATAGGAGAGAAGTCAAGGAAGAAAGTGATATCTGGGCATAACATCCCTCTTGAGTTATGAAGTACAGCACAAAGGTTGTTTAAACATGCAATCCTATTTAAACCGAAAGGTTTCCAGAATTATACTAAACTCCAATTTCTCAGGCAAAGAGTAACTGAATAAGTGCAGAGCAGATACAGACATCCACACAATCACATTAACACTCTATGAAACCTTATTGTAAGCTATTGACAATCTCTTAAATAGATAATCTCACCCAAAGAGAGAGATTACCCCTAATCCAAATACAAAGCAGAAATGTGATTTCTCCTAAAATCCACTCCACATGATTGCAAAGAGCACAGAGATTATCACTAACAAACTTAGAAGGATTTCGGGAGACAAAGTCTCCAAAGTACCCTAACCAGAGATATACTCACTATCCTCTCGAATTGCGGCAAATCTATGCTAGGTGGGAATTTCTTCTCGTCAGGTAGAAGTACCAAATGTAATAGTGAGTGCCCTAATTTACTTGTTTTCTTTATTTCAATCCATTCTATTTGAGTCTAATTGGATGTTTGAATGCTTGATAGCTATTGTGGTGAAAGCCTTAGTTGTTATATATACCCATTGTGCTTGTGATGAAAAGAAATTCTCACCTAACATAGACATGCTGTGATTAGAGGGAATTGTGAGTAAGCGTAGACATATTGTATTTTAGAGATTCTGTCTTCCTCAATTCTCCCGATTGAGTTAATGAGTCTCTCCGTGCTCTTTGCAATCATATGTAGTAGATTTTAGGAGAAATCACATCTCTACTCTATATTCGGATTAGGGGTAATCTTTCCTCACCAGAAGGATTACCAACTTAAGAGAGTCTCATTAGCCCGCAGTGAGGTTTTATAGAGTGTTAATGCCATTGTGTGGATGACTGTATCAACTCTGCACCAATTCAGTTACTCTTCACCCTCTAACAAGAGGTTTAGTATAACTCTGAAAACCTTTCAGCTTAAATAGGATTCCATACATAGACGGCCTTCACTACAAAAATTTCACAGATTTGTAACAGCAAAATCAGTTGCAAATCCGTTGCAAAGTAGAATTTGCGACGGATTTGCAACGGATTTCGGACGTCACTATTTCTCTCGTCGCAAATATTTTTGTGACGGAAACGTTATCCGTTACAAAGTTTGCAACGGATTTGCATCGGATGGGCAACAAGTCTGTTGCAAATCCGTTGCAATATTGCAACAGATTTGCAACAGATTTGCAACAGCTACATTACCAAATCCGTTGCAATTTCCGTTGCAATATTGCAACAGTTTTGTAACAGATTTCAAACAGATTCATTACCAAATCCGTTGCAATTTCCGTTGCAAATTTGTAACAGATTTGTAACGGAAGTTTTAGATCTGTGACAAATTAGTTGCAAGTCCGTTGCAAATTTGCAACATATTTGCAACGGATTTTTTTAATTTGTTGCAAATTCAGTGACAAATCCTTTGCAAAGTCGTTTCAAAGTTGCAACGAGTTTGCAACAACCATTCCATTTCATATTCGTTGCAAATCCGTTGCAAATTTGCAACAAATCAGTTGCAAAGTCCGTTTCAAATCCCTTACAAATCCGTTACAATTGTTTTAATAGTAAATTTAATTTTCAAATATTTCAATATTTACCCTGCTACATTACATCTGGATATTTAAATTTTGTAACAAACAAAAAGCTGGATATTCAAATAAAAGTTCTACCATGTTTAACAAAATATAATATCCACAATAATAACAATAAAAGTGTGTACAAATACAAACGACAAAATAAATCTATAAGTCGAGGTCATCATCATCATCATCGTCGTCGTCATCCTCATCCTGCTCTTCATCCTGCTCCTGATGCTGAGAACTCTGACCTGGTCCATTAGGTAACAATCCAGATTGCATCATCATTCTCATTTGCCTCCACTCACGGCGCATCTGTCTACACATTCTCTGGTTCTGTTGGATCAAATTCTGATTTTGTTGCTCCAACTCAACCATCTTCTTCTTCATGCCATCCATCTCAGACATGATCTCTGGGGGAATAGTAGCTGCTGAAGGTGGTGGGGGAGCTGATGTAGCACCACTACAAAATGACTCTGGATACAAGCTAGATGCCTGTGATCCAAGACCATAAACTCTCCTTTTCTTTTCTCCACCAGAAGCCTCCAAGTATATAGCATCCATATTAGGTGGGGAAGGCTGTGAACCATCTGATAATGGCTGTGAAACAATCTCAACCATCTTCTGCATGGCGTCCTGCAATTAAATTATAATGCTTATTAGAATATGTACAATATAATATGTAAGTAAATCAAATAATATCAAATAAAGGTAGAACATTACATAAACTGCTTGTGCTCGTGAATCAACACCTTTTCCTTCTTTACTAATATGAGTCTTGCAGAAAATATCAAATGCAGTAGGTGGCTTCTGAAGTGACTTCCTCTAAAAAAAATAATAATACAAAAAACATTAAATAAATTAGTTTATAGTGAAATTAAACTTTATATATCTACATAAAACATTCAACCATTATATATGGGATTCATGCAAAGAGTTGATTACTACACTCAATAACAAACTTATATCAATATTCAATGAAGAAAAATAGCAAATGAATGGTGAATAGATTAATTCAATGACAAAGCTTATTATTTAGATCAAGAAAACAAATCTACTACTTGTTACAATTTCATCTACAAGCCTAGTAAAAAATCACAATACATAACTATTGATGTACAACATAAGAGAATTATTTTCAAATGCAATTGCTTTTGATGATCTTATAGTAAATTGAATATGTTTAGCAAATCTAATAGCATACTTAACAAGTTATTTGGAGCGATACCTTAACAAGAATAAATATTAATTCAAGGTGAAAAAGATTAAATAAATTTAATATGTTTACCAAATCTATAGCATGCTCAACAAACGATTTGGAACCTCCTAGATGCCTGCTCATTCCGTTCCCTTCACCTCCTGTCTCGCTGCGCCGATTGTTAGAGGCCTGCCTAGACTTATGCTTGAATTCATCTTTATTCCAGTATTCAAGCCATTTATTCCAAACTTCATCCTCAACCCAAGCAGGCTTCGTACTAGTCTCTTCATAATACTTGTGCCACCTACATAAATTGCGGCTATATTGGCATCGAGAGACTTTTTCCCAAACTGTTTTAATAGTTTCCTCTTCTTCAGGGGGCCAATAATATTTTTTCTGCAAAAATAGAAGAAACAATTTAATACAATGAAACAAATATTGCCAATAACAAAGCCTAATATGTATAAAATCATACCTTAAATTCTCTCCAATAAAAATCATACGTGTGCTTATCAATTTTGGACCATGTATATCCTTCTTTGTACTGTCTCTCCTTCATTTTCTCAGTGATAAATTTTGAAATTGCATGACCATGTGGTACAAATCTACTAACATAAACCAATTTAGGTTAATAAAAATTTATACAACTTTATAATACAAAAACTTAATGTATTTTTGTTATATATATACACTTTCTCTTTTACCTGTCCGACTGAACATAAATACGAACTCGACGTGAAGTATAAGCGTCACCCCCCTCAGTGGAAGTAGAAATAGAAGGAAGGGGAGCTACTGTAGTAACTGCAACAGGAGCTGGAGTAGTGCTAGTAGGAGGCACAGAAACTGTAGCAGGAGCAATAGTAGACGGTATGGAAATGGGAGCAGGAGCAGCAGTAGCAGCATTGCTCTGGATAGCACTAGAAGAAGATGACATAGATACTGCTGTAGGCTGAGACTGAGAGGCAGGAGCACCACGCCAACGACGAGTAGGCAAACGATTTCGCCCAGTCATATCTATAAAAATATATAATGCTAATAATATTGTTATAAGATCATAAGATATAAATATTTGCAATAAGAAAACTAGAATAATTTTAAAAAGTACATTCTACTTTCAAAAATTGTAACTTAAAAGTGAAATATTCATTTCCACATCAAATTATATTTCAATCTGCATCTTCTACATCATTGAAAGCATCTAACTCATCCTCTTCTTCTTCGTTGTGTTCATCTTCCTCACTTTCTTCACCTTCTTCCTCTTCCTCTTCCTCAAAATCAATACCATCAATTTCAATGAATGTACCATCAGTAGATTTGAGAGATACTTCTTCGACTTCATTCTCAATTTCATGTATTTGTACCTCATCAGCTTGAAAAGCAGAAACAACTGAAATTGCATTTCCTTCGGCTATCTCCACAATAGATCTAGCCTTAATTGCACAAACCATAAGCCAAACATTAGAAGATCTCGTCAACGAAGGATATGGTGAATAGAAAACTTGTGCAGCTTGAGTTGCAAGAATAAATGGTTCATATTTGTTAAATGTTCTATTCTTGTGCACATCAATGAGCTTATATTGTGGGTGTATTCTAGTACCAATTCTCAATGTAGGATCGAACCATCTACATTTAAATAATACAACCTCTTTCATTGGCCAACCTTCATACTCCAACTTGACTACCTCAATCAGCTTCCCACAATATTCCATCTCGCTAGCACTTAAATTAGATCCCTTAATGCACACTCCACTGTTCATTGTGTACTTCATAGATCCTCTTTTTTCTGTGTGGAATTTGTAGCCATTTATATAATAACCATTGTACGTTTTAACCGTATGCATTGGCTTGGCAGCAAGACATTTCAACCATTCATTTGTGATACCCGAACTTGGATGACGTGCCTGTTAATGATATGTATATATACACATCATTATTAGATTATTGATACACAATAGAAATTCAATATGCATTCAATAGGATTAGTTAAGAATACTCACATAACTATCAAACCACAAGGCAAATTCTGTTTCCAACAAGTGATCAATTTCATGATCTTGAATGCTAGGTTGATTTCCTTTAAGCAATTCTTCATACAATCTACATTAAAGGGGAAAAAACTGTCATATTTAGTTTATTTATTATTAACATTATTTGAAGACAAAGAATTGTCATATGTTATTGTTACTTACTTAATATAAGGTTGAACTTCTTCACAATTTAATAAGACGTATGTCCGAGCAGCATGATATTCGTTGTTGTCCAAACGTCGTGTTTTTTCGGGACCCAAATGTTTACCAGATGGTTTAAAAATTGAAAGCATTCCTGGATATTCTTGCATGTCAAAGTTAATGCCATCATCATTCCGTGCCACTTTTCGATGTCTTGTGTGAATGTGTGACTCAAAGTAGTGTGCACAAAATGATGATATTTCTTCAACAAGGTAGGCATTGCAAATTGATCCTTCAACTTGAGCTTTATTCTTTACGTTATTCTTTAATCTGCGCAGATACCTACAATTTATCATGATTAAAATTAATTGCGAGTACAATATTATTCTTCTAATTTAATGGGAAAACCAATAAAATTAAATTTATACCTCTCAAAAGGATACATCCATCTATATTGCACTGGTCCAGCAATCCGTGCTTCATATGCTAAGTGAATCGGGAGATGTTCCATGCAATCAAAGAAGCTTGGAGGAAATATTCTCTCTAACTTGCACAAAATAATAGGTATTTCTGATTCCAACCTCCTCATATCCTCCTCGTTAATCGCTCTAGCGGTGAGATCCTTAAAAAAAATGCTCAATTCTGTCAATGCTTGCCATACATTAGGTGGAAGTAGCTCCCTGAATGCAATGGGCATCAATCTTTGCATGAAAACATGACAATCATGGCTTTTCATACCAAATAATTTCAGCTTGCGTTGATCCACACATCTACCCATATTCGAAACATACCCATCTGGAAATTTAAGCTCCTTCAACCAATTGCACAATTCTTCTTTTTGTTTTTTATCCAAAGTGTAACACGCCTTTGGACACCTCTTTGTCCCTTCTTCCATATGTAACTCTGGCCTACTGCAAAATTCCTTCAAATCTTCTCTAGATTTTACATTGTCTTTCGACTTGCCAGGTACATTCATTACAGTATTAAATATATTATCAAAGAAGTTCTTCTCAATGTGCATTACATCCAAATTGTGCCTAATGAGGTTTGTCTTCCAATAAGGTAAATCCCAAAATATACTTTTTTTCTTCCATCCACATTTGCTACAGCTCCTTCTAATTTCAGAATTTATAACTTCCCCATCTAATTTTGTGACTTTTTGAAGCCCAAAGCTCTCAATTTCTTCTAGTATTTCAAATCCAGATTTGACTTGAGGTGCACATTTCTTTATTACATTTCCTTTTCTAAACCACTTCTTATTTCTTCTATAAGGATGATCTGGTGGCAAAAATTTACGATGATTATCAAACCATGATGTCTTCCCACCTTTTGTTAGGGTAAAAGCATCGGAATCCTCCATGCAATATGGGCATGCTAATTTTCCTGCTGTACTCCAACCAGACAACATTGAGTAAGCTGGAAAATCATTAATTGTCCACAACAATGCAGCTCTCATTATAAAATTTTGCTTGCTGGCTACATCATAAGTCTCTACTCCAACCTCCCATAAATCTCTCAACTCAGCTACCAAAGGTTGTAGAAACACATCCAATTTGTCTTTTGGATTTGACGGGCCTGGAACAATTATTGAAAGGAACATGTACTCCTCTTTCATGCACATCCAAGGTGGTAAATTGTATGGTGTGATTATCACCGGCCATGATGAGTATTGCCGACCAGATTGCCCAAATGGTTGAAACCCATCTGCACATAAACCCAATCTAACATTCCTGCACTCCGATGCAAACGATGGATGCATGTTATTAAAATGCTTCCATGCAAGAGAATCTGAGCAATGCCGCATCACATCATCATTTTCCATTTCATGTCTAGCATGCCATACCATATGCTTGGCAGTGGCATTAGATGCATACAACCTCTGAAGACGAGGAGTCAAGGGAAAGTAGAACATCTTCTTGTATGCTACATTTGGTCTCCGGCTATTAGTGTCAATTCTACCTTTCTTGAACCTGTCATGGTCACAGAATTTACAAGTCGTCAAGTCACTATCTTCACCCCAGTACAACATGCAGCCCCGTTTGCAACAATCAATTTGTTCAACAGGTAACCCCAGCCCTCTAACTAACTGTTTCGTTTCATAGAATCCATCAACCATAACATTATCTGTTGGGAGGCATTCTTTCATCAACTGACAGAAATCATCATACAATCTTTCAGAAAAATGATGTTCTGCCTTCAAATTCATTAATCGGGCAACAACGGACAACTTTGAGATTCCATTAGGATTATTAGGCCATAACTCTTGTTGTTCTGCCCTAAGCATGTCATAAACACGTTGAATTGATGGAGTTGGGTTGTCTTCACAGTCATCTGATTGAAATGAAGGCCCTGCGGCATCACGAATCATTGTCTCCAGTGGAGTCATATTATCAACACCAACATCTTGACCAAACGCCTCTCCAACAACTGCATCTTCATTAAGAACATCAATATCGTCATTTTCACCATGATGTATCCAGGTTTCGTAATTCTCCACAAATCCATACTTAGCAATGTGTGATTTAACAGTGTCCTCATCCAAAAATTTCCAATTACGACATTTCTTCTGATTGCATGGGCATCTCATCAATTGACCATCAAGACAGTTCGGGTGAGCCTTAGCAAACTCCACAAATGAATTTATTCCAACTATAAACATAGGATCAATTAATCCTCTCGTTCGCCTTTGATACATCCATTGTCGGTCTAGCCTCATGTTTTGTTTTTCTAAGCTAACATTCACAAAGATAACATTGGAAGAATTTATTAGTCCATGAAGAGAATTTATTCTCATAGTTTTTTCAATAAAACATGTATACATATTCAAGTAAACACAAAAGGAGAGCACGTTATCCAAGGCTATAAAATGGAAAAGATAAAACAAATGCTCACAATTAAGTTGATGAGGGTGACTACTTTGTATTTTTCCTATAAAACAAGCTACAACATAGAACACATTTTTTGCCAATTGGATCTCATATCAAAGGTCTCTTTCTGTATGACTCTTTTTATCTCTTGATAAACTCCCCTTCCACTTTAGTTTTATGCCATGCATGCTTCTTAATGAAAATTTTATTCTGGTGGAACAGTGTGTATTTGTGTGTGTTTTGCATTTAGTTAACTTATTTTTAATGTCTGCATATTCTGTTGGCACTACACTTGATGTTCACAATCATGGAACAATTTCATTTTCAGTCTTGTTTGATCTAATCATGTAATGAAAACAATTTTCCTAATTTACACAAATTGCAACAATATTTTGTTTCAAGTACTGTTCAAATTATTATTACTGATCTAGAATAGAAACTATGACATGCAGGTTAGCCAACATATAAGCATTCTTTCCTTTGCCTTAAAGATCATCTAGAAGTGCTTGCCGCCAAAATTCCCTAACAATGGAGGCTGGGAGCCTTATTGTCAACATAACCGGCATGCACAACAAAAACATGTTCAAAGAAAACTAGAAACAAAAGGAAGCAATTTTTCAGTCTCATTCCATCTAGAAGAACACTTATTATTAGCTTCATCATCAAGAAAAGTATACTCTTAAAAAGAGAGAAAACAAAGACACCAATGCAACCATTTAACTTTAAACAGCAATGTTAGTATTCCGCAAGGAATCTTTCTCTAAGCTTTGCTTTCCATTCTAGGTCTCCTTTAATTCATTTGACAAAAAAACTAGATATTTACGAAGATATATCCCACACTTAACCGCTTCGAAAATTTGCCGGTATTTTCATGATATGGCCAGGTAACACTTTTCAAAGAGTTTAAGTAATAACATATACACCAGCAACTTTATGGTGTAACTAGGGCAAACATGAAGCCTTACAGAACACGATGATTGAATAATAGCATGGCTACCTAGGAAGCAAGGCATATTTAGACATTTTGGTTAGATGGGCACCAAACCAGGTAAGCATATCTAAGGTCATGATATTAAAGAGTTTTTGGAATTTTCTATAAAGATACGGTATGCCAATGCACATCACTCTGGTCGGTGCCAGACCTAAATTAAGAATAATTCTTTCCTTGCCTCTAACTCAAACTGCCAGCAAGAAACCTTTAGGGTTAAATCTTAATGATAAACCTAGATTAAGTTAACAGATAATTTGGTGGCACTTGGAGAAAAAATGAAATTGGAACAAAGATAGTTCTGGTTGTATGTAGAAAATAACGATGTATATATATATATGAATAAATAGAAGCACAATTTTTTTATTTACTTTTTTGATTGAGTTTAGAAGTGCAGGACAACTCACCCATCAACAAGGGCCACTAATTTTGATTAACCAAAAGCCTTTTTTTTTCTTCTTCAAAAATGCCCCAGGCCCGGTTCATTTATTTTACATGAAAACCATTTTCAGCTGGACTAACCCAGGTTCTATCATTCTCAATTTTGTTTTCAGTTTTTTAATTTTTTTTACTGAAAAAATTATATCAAAATTTATATTATTATGAATATTTTTTATTTTGTTTGTAAATTACATATATTAATCCGTATTTATCACAAAAGCATAAAAACAAATCCAAAAATGAAGCGAGAATATTATACAAATCTTAATGCTTAATTAACTATCACTTGAAAAGAATCACATATTTGGTTAATCTAATCAAATACATAATCTCCCACATGTTATATCACCGAAATAGGAGAACACATGCACATGATGAAGATAAAATTAAATATATAAACATCTTTTGCTTGTTGCATAGCAGCAACAATTAATAAAGCTAAATCTCAAACATTGATCATCCAATAGTTGCAATGCAATGCATGATTAGGTGGACATGACACACAATCTACTCTTCCATTGATTCATTGAAATCAATGTCACAAATATACATGCACAAAAAAGAAAGACAGACAGAAAAAGAAAAAGAGAAAAGAGAAGTGCTAGCTCAACACCAGAAAGCAAAGCAAAACTCTAGCTGGTGCAAAACAAAGCTTGAAAACAATTAACAAAGACTTATAATTAGAAAAGAACCTGAATTTTGTATTTGCTGAAAAATCTTGATCGCTCAAAAAGTAAAGGTGGCAGTCCAGATAAGAAAATGACACTCTCGCGTATAATGAAAGTCCCCAAGGTAGCCAATTGAAAATCAAAGAAATGAGTAACTACATACTGCATCACAGAAATTAAAAGAGATAATGATAAATAACAAGTCAAACAACAATGAAACAAGTAGATGACCTTAAAGGTTTATTAAGCCACCAGATAACTTTGACAATATGATAATATCATAAAAATAGTTAATTTATGAGCATTTGATCACAAATGCAATCTTCAAGCATGAAGAGTTTATTTTTTTGGCTATCTAAAGACAAGACTGTGGCAAATGAGAAAATAGTGACAATGAACGCAGAATAATGGGAAGGATTTCATACATGCCAGAAGGATTGGAAAGCAGACGCCATGCAGAATAATCTATACTTCAACACTAAACATGAAAATTTTTCTGGAAATAAACAGAATATTGGAAGTTGCATACCTAAACATGAAGCATGCAGAACACTATGCTGGCAATAGGCAACCAACTTTCTTCAGGAGAAAGCAAAAGGTTAGTCCTGCAAAAACAATATTGAAGGATAAAGAATAAATCAAGAAGTTAAAGCTCAAATCAAGTTCAGTTATAAATTCATGGCATGGATTTTGCAATTCTTAGATGACTGATGAAATTTATAAGTTGTTTATAACAAGATGTATCCCAGTATATAGTTATAGAGCTTTGAGATGTGTGCTTGATCAGTCCCCCTGCTAGTACTAGTAGGAAAATGCAAGCAAACTTGTTACCTCAGTCAAAAACTCATAATCATCGCCAATTGCTTTCAATTTCTTAATGGCCACAGCTCCTACACCGTTAAATGGAAGCTTGCGCATAATTCCTGCAAAAGAGCCAAATTAGCCAATACATTAATTTTTGAGAATGTAGAAAAGTATCTTTCGATGCAGATATTTCAAAATTTCTTATGCAATCAATGAATCTAAAAAAATCCCTTGCAAATCTAATATCATGGGTTGTAATTCTTTTTTTTCTTAATGCAGGAGTGGTTTATCCACATTATGCAAACCCAAAAAAAAAAAAAAAAAAAAACATGGCATGAAGAAAGGGTATGACAGTAACAATCAAATGAAAACAGAATAATAAAGAGATGCTCCCTCATTGAGACAATAATAATCATGGCAAGTAATCTATGTCATGTTGCGGTGAAGAATCCAAACAACTATGTGATTCAAAACGCAAATTGACATATTGATTTCTGTCTATGCAATCAATACAGAACAACATCATTACATTAGAAAACATTTAAATGACTCTCCGTATTAAATAGTGAAACAACAAATAAAGATAACTGGTTTCAAATGGTGTCAGCTAGATCTTTTGCCAACTCAAATTTAATTACAAGACAGTCTAAAAAAAGAAGAAGCTAAAAACTGAACATGCCAGATACTTACATAAAAAGAAAAAAACCTGTATGTTAGCATAAGCATTAGATTTCTAATATATTTGCTTTTGGATCAACAAAATGTTTAGAATTATGAACAAATGACAAAATTCTCCAATATGGGTCACAAACCCACCTTGCAAAACAATAAAAGCCATTGAGAAGCTTGTAGTGCATTTGAGCAAGAATGGACATGCTTGGACCTAAAAATCCAACCAAGCTATCTATGCTAAATAGTCAAAACAACAAGTAAAGATCATTGGTTTAAGACAATAATTGCAAGATCTACGCCGATTCTTATTTTATCACACGACAGTCCATATACAGAAGAAGTTATTGGCTGAACATGCCAAATATGAGAAAAGGAAAACGTACAAGTAGCACAAGCATAAGATTTCAAAGTCATTTGCTTTTGGAAAGACATAATGATTCAGAATTTTCAGTAAACCACAAAATTCTCTATGATATAGATCAACAAGGCATGCCTTTAAAACAATATAAGTCATAAAGATGAATATAATACACAAGGCAAGAATGCATATACTCGGCCAAGCAATCTATGCTACATAGTACGCAACAAAACAAGTTCATTGGTTTAAGATAAAAAAACATATGGAGCAAAACAAAATAAAAAAAAATCTTGCCCTCACTTCTACATCAGTGATATCTCATTAGATGCATTCATATAACTCACATTTTGTCCTATTTCAGCACTCATATTCCTCCATGCAAGAACTATCAGAACATTGTTGGAGCAATATCATTCAAACATATCTGCATGTCTAAATAAGATGATGAAATAAGGCACATAAACAGATAAATTCACAACACAGAATGAATTAAATCAATTGTAATTATAATCCACAAAACCAACAAATTAAAATATTCAAGCTTTCAAACATGGACCAAATATGATGCTGAAAACAATGAAAGGAGAAAATGAAAACAGAATAGTGGCAATGAAGTTCATACCACAAACAAAAAGCACAAACATGACTCAAATGGGTAAACACTCATATAATGCAAATCAGAACCAATTAAATTGATCATATAATCCATGAAAACTATGAAAAAAATTCAAACATTTTCTTGATCATATAATTGATTCCTGGAGGTTCTCGGAGTCCTTAGGAAAAAAGAATGGTGAGAGATCATTGGAGAAGTATATATATATATATATATATATATATATATATATATATATATATATATATATATATATATATATAAATAGAAGATCCAAGTGCCAAAACAAAATACATCAAGGCAGTTCCTCCATGTAGGAACTATCAGAGATCTAAACCTAATTAATAAACACCACAAAACAAATGCCGATCAGATCTGATAAAACCCTAAAAAATAAACTTAAAATCCCTCATCCTCGACACCAAAACCCACATTTCCCCTCAAATCCGTCAAATTCTATAATAAATCCAAACAATCGGAAACCTATAAATCTAATCCAAATCAGCATTTGCTTACTCCCATCATCTCCCATCAAATCCCGCAAGAAATCAACATCCAAACAAAATCAATAAAAAATTGAAAAAAAAAATATTCTTAACATTTCACATCAAATCCATCAAATCCCGCAAGAAAACCAACGAATTCAAAGAATATAAACCTCATTCAAAGAGAAACAAGAAGAAGCGATTACCAGAGAAATCGAGACCAAATCGAGATGGATCTGGCGGAAAAGAAGAGGCGAACAAAAGAAAGAGTTTCTCTAGGTTTGCTTCGAAGCCAAAGTAGAGGAGAAGTATGATTGAAAAGAGAGGAAATGGAAATGGGAGAAGAGAGATGGTTGTTGGAGTGCTGCGAGAATGGAGATATTTTTTTTAATTTGTCATGATAAAAAGAGTGTTTGGATAAAAAGAGTCTAAAACTTTGTCACGTTAATTTAAGTGTATGTTAATTTAAGTCTAAAACTTTGTCACGTTAATTTAAGTGTTTGGATAAAGAGAGTCTAAAACTTTGGCACTTTTTATTAACAAAAAGTTTATCTAATATTATCAGACCGTTGGAGCCAGTTTTTACATTATTTTTGTCTCTTTCTTGCTGTTCTTAGTCAATGTTTAATGTCCTGAATAACTTTTTGTTTATGTTGCCACATTGAGAAGCGTTGCACATTCTTTTGGTCTTTTTCTTGCTGTCCTTTAGTCATTGTTTAATTAAGAAGGGATAATGATGAAATGCATAGTCCAATGAAGAAGGGATAATGATCTTAATAAATAATTAATTAATCGTTTTAAAAATAATTTTTCTTTTTTATAAAAAAATATTAATTGCTTGTCAGTCAATGTGATAAGTTTCTTGGAATGCCAACCGTAGACGAGAGGTCTTTTGTTCTTTTAGTTTTGGCTAATGATAAATTATTGTACCTCTTGGAAATATTAATTTTGTTGTGTTTTTTTTTTTTTTTGGCAAAGTTTCATATTGCAATTTCCATATGTACCTCTTGGAAATTTATAATATGTTATTTATCTCCTGCAAAATTAAAATTCTCACATATAGATATAAAATAAAAATAAAAATAAATAGTTAATTTTAAGTATTTTTTAAATTTAATTATAATTTTTAAAATAATAAAATTATAGAAATAAAATAGGAAACTAATTATACTTACTAAAATAGTAAAGTATATTAATTTTACTCTGTTTATTTAAAAAAATAATTTCATGGCAAAATCCGTTGCAAATCTGTGACAACTGTTGTTGCAAATTTGCAACAAAACAATCCGTTGCAAAGGTTTGTTTCCTATCTGTTTCAAATCTGTTGCAAACTATCTCCCACCCTATTCCCTCCATTTTATTGCAACGGAAACATATTCCGTCCCAAATTTGTTACAATTCTGTTACAAAAACTGTTGCAAATCCATTTCAAATAACTTTTGCAACGGATTTTTTTTTGTTGCAAAATCTGTTGCAAATTTTTTAATCTGTGACAAATCTGTTACAAAACTGTTATTAAATTGCAACAGATTTACTCCGTTGCAATTATCCGTTGTAAAATTGTAATTTTTTTGTAGTGCTTTGTCCTGCACTTTATCAAACCCTAGAGGGATGCTATGTCCGGACATCATTCTTTCCCTTTGTTTTCTCTCCTGTTTTATTTCTGTATTTCTTACTTTATTCTCTTTTATTTACACATACATCATTCGATCAATTAGGTTAATTTTCGGATTTAGAGTTATTACTAGTACTCTCATTCTTCCCTATGGACCGATATTTACACACACTATTATTACGCGATCGGCACGTACACTTGCATCTCTATCATAATATTTTCTAGCTCCTCTTGAGATCAACAACCTTGCATTTAAACACACTGTATTACTTGATCGGCATGTGCACTTGCGTTTCATAGGTGACATTAGTCTCTATCTTTCCTCATTATGCACCGCCAGCCACCTGAAATCACATTTTACACCATGTCTAACATCATCTTTTAAATAAATACTCTAATACATGCCAAATAAGTGTATAAAATAATATAAAATTATGTTTAATTATACACTTATCATATATCAACTCTCGCACAATGTTTATTGTCTCTCAAGATTTCGAGAAGATTATCAGAGTTGTTATATGAGAATTTGTTATATCCTAGAGGAGGTTTGTTGGAAACTGTTTAATGAACTATTTATAATAGAGAAGAATAACTCCTTAAAGATAGTGTTGCAATACCTCTCGAAGTGGTATATTTTTTCTGATTCTGCAAAAATTCTATTATAATTTCCTCAAGATGTATTGTCCTGCTTTGGCTTTAGGTTTGAGTTCTTGGGGGCATATATATTGGATGAAGGTCACACTTAACTTCCTTGCCATTTGCTTGGTCTCAATATTCGGATATTTAGGGGGTGTTTGATTGTCAAGTGTGGATTGAGGGAGGAGTGGATTGGGAGTGATGTGAGGGGTAATGGAGTAGGAATGAGAATGAAGAATGTGTTTGGTTGGTAAGGTTTGGAGAGTGTAATTTATTGGGAATGAGAAAAGTAAAGAAAGTAAATATGATAAAATGACACTAATGTCCCTTATGTAAAACAAATACTATTGTATATATAATAATGAGTTATTTTTAATTATATATTTTTAAAAATATTAAAAAATATAAATGATTAATTACCAAAAAAATATTTAACTTTATAATACTACAGTTTCATTCTTATTTTTTGGATTTAAGTAATAATATCATTAATTAGCCATTAACTAATGGTGTTAATTACAAATCAAATTAAGAATAATTTCAATAAAAGAAGTTAACCATAATAATTATTTCTTTAGCACAAGAACAACAATATAATAAAAAAAAATCAAAACAATTAAAAAAACTTATAAAATATATATATATATATATATATATATATATATATATATATATATATATATATATATATATATATAAGGGCATATTAGTCATTTTCATATTCAAGTTGCTTAATAAAAAAATCAAAACAATTAAAAAAACCTCATAAAATATGATATATATAAGGGCATATTAGTCAATTTCATATTCAAGTTGCCCACTCCCCCTCCAAATCCCCCCAATTGTGTGGTGAGTGAGACTCCCTCACATGGGTGAGTCTCACTCCCTTCACACTCCCTTCCCACTCTCATTGATGCATACCCAAACAAGGGGTTACATCCAATCCCCTCTCACTCCCAATCCACTCTTGACATCCAAACAACCCCTTATAGTCATAAAAATTGCAGGATCTGGGCTTAAGTTCTCTTTCCTTCAATCATTTCGCTTTCAATTTCTATAGATAAGAAAAGCATAAAATTATTCTCGTAAATTCAATGACAATCTCACCTTTTCCCACTCATGCTCCATATCAAATTATTAATTCTATTCTTCAGTATTTCATAGAGTTCTCTCCTTTAATATATATTCAAGAAAAGAAGATGGAGATTGATAGATATTAGAGAGATATGGAAGGCTAAGTGGCAACTTGCAAAGATGCTAGCGTACCTCATGCTCATGATAATTATTAATGCATCCATTTCCACCGGAAGCTTCTTAAATCATATATCGACAAGATTAAAAGAACTTTTCCTTTTAGGACATGTGAATATATAGAACACTAGTTTAATTTTTAATAATGAATTAGTGGTTGAAACATATAAGAAAAGAATAGTATAATAAATTAAACGTGTTTTTATTGTCAGTGTAATTATGAATTGACAAAGCACTCAAAGGAACAAATTAAGTAGTGACCAATACAACCTAGGAACCCTTTATTATAACAATAAATTAAATTTATTGAAAATAATGTTGATTCTATGTGTTTTTGCCAAAAAAAAAAAAAAAAAGGGGTTGCATCTTTTGAATAAATACTTTTTGTTTTTATTTAAGTCTTTCATGAACCTATTCACTTGTATACAATATTCGTTGAGTTTTGAGGTTTAATATATAATATTTGAAAGAAATTTGATTTAAACGATAGGTTAACTATATATTGTTGATAAACACTATTGCAGTGTAGTTGATAAACACTATTGCAGTGTAGTTGATATATATATATTAGTCATTGTATCATTTGGATAAAATTTTCATGTAATGCCAGACATGGGAGTTCCGTGTGGGAGAACCACTTTTTTTTTTTTAAATCAATTGTGATATGATTCTATATGTGGATGCTTATATTTTTATAAAAAGAATTAAAATTTTAGCTTAAACAAAAATAAGAACATAAAAACGATGAAGTAATACTTCTGTGTTTGTGTATACACCTCCAGTGAATTATCTATATATATATATATATGCTTGTATGTAGTTCTCCTGCTAGCACTCCTAAGGAAATGTATCATAATAATAAAAAAAATCAGATTTTTAATGATATTATTTAAAAATTTCGACATTATATGTGAGATATTAATTTAAATAACTTAAAAAATTTATAATTAGTGAACTCAAATTTTTACAAAGAAACACATATTCTTTGTCTTATCTTATTCTTCTGTTATTTTAAATGATCATCTTATAATTTATTTGTTTTTTAGTGAAAGTGGAATATAATTTATTGGCATAAATAAGTGACAGTTGCCTTGTCTTAGCTGCTGGTCTTCAATCTTTATCTTTATTTTTTTTAATTTAATCATAGTTCCAATTCAAAGTTTATTCTTTGTATTCATAAAATAAATGAATAAATAAATTGGTCCTTAGACGGTGTTTAAAAAAAAAAGTTACACTGCAAATTAATTTACAAGAATGTTATTGTTGGTTATAGTTTTTATTTCTTTAATATCAACTAACTATAAAATATATATTTTAATTTTAAATTAATAATTATTTTTATCTAAGGAAGCTTAGATGAGGAGAATTTCAACCCTCAATTTTTTATCAAGAAAAGAAATGAAATGCCAACTATACAATACACGTATGATGTATAATTAAATTTTGAGCAAATCACTTATTTGTCCCTAATTTGATTTTATTTTAACCTATTATTTAGTGGTTTTCTTTATTTTAATTTTTTAAAATATTTCGCTTTTTTCATCTATATATATATAATTTAATAATAAAATATGAAGATTTTTTAAATTGCTTTTTGCTTTCCGACAAAATTATCTAATAATGTTTATCGTAATCCTAAGTCTTTCGCATCCTGCATGCAATGATCCGATGGAAGTGTGGGTTCATTTAGAATTTAAACTCAATAACATAATTATATCGGTAATTTTCATGTATAAATTGACATTTTTAAAACATTATTTAAAATCCTAAAAACATACATTATGTAAGTGAAAACTTCACAGAGGACTATCATGTGTTTTCGTCTTAATTACTTTTTAATTTTAGAAAAAGTTGCAATTTTGATGATAATGGGAACATTCTTATTTAATAGGTATGATGTTTATGAAAATTATGGATGCTCTAGGTTTAGAATTGTGAGCCCCATCGATTATTTAAATCCTTGCTATTGATGTTATTTTTAATCTTAGTTGTTGATTTTGTGTTCAATTTCGAAACCCTAGCCACCTTTTCGCCTTATTCCGATTTAGATCGCTGTTTAAGAAAAAAGAAAAACCTAGCCTCATCTTTCACTCCCTATTTGAGGGTAAGCATCCTCTTCCTGGGACTTTTGGCCAAATTGTAGAATTGTTATATTGTTGTTTTCTAGATTTTGATCTGTTAATATCAGATGTTAGTGATAGATGGGTTAGGTTAGCTTCTTAGTTGAGGAGTTTGATATTAATTGATAGGTTCAGATTTTCTTTTTTGATAATAGCAAAAACCCCTCTTCACTTTTAGTGGTCTTAAAGCCAGCATTTAGAAGAGAGTAAAATAGGAAACTTGTAGAGTTCGACATTGGTTAAGTACCTGAAAAATTTCATTATTGTTGTAGTTGTATCCTGTAAGATATAACCTTTTAATACAGGTGCCTCAGGGTAAGATTTCTGTGCAGACCTTTAAGAGTTTTTGACTTGTTTTATGTTTTTTGAGTCTAAATTAGAAATAGATTTATACACGAAAGTTGTAAAACTCGAACTTAGCTTGGATCTGTCAAAATTTAGAATTTTTTTCTCTGTACGTTTTGAGTTAGAGCCATATTACTGCAATATGCTCAGTGACATTTTTGAAATAAGCATGAAGATTGGTTAGAGAAATTGATGATCTTAGAGTTGGAATCAGGACATATGCTTAGCAAGGAAGTTGTTACAATTTGAGTTAATTATATGCTTCTAAAGTTTGATCTAATTTGAAAATATGTACTGGGAGTTATCATAATTAGAAAGGGCATGGTTGAACTTAATGGGTTGCAGAAGTATGTATACTTAATTTGATGGCTGATCTGGCTGATCTCCAATTATTGTGAAATTTGGATATGTGGTATTTGTAGATGTATAGGTTTCTTAGAAGGTTTAAATTCTTGATTTGGATTAGAATTCGCAAACTTATGCCATTTTCAATATTAGCCACTAGACTTTTGTAGCTTCATTAGTGTCTTTAAATGTTTCTCGCATACATTTGGATTTTGGAACCTATTTTGTCTGAAATTCTAAAAGGATTTCTTCCCAAATATAGGATTTTTCAAGAAACTTGATTGGTGTGAATACAGAGTTCTGGGAGTTAGACAGGTAAGTATCTCGCATATAAATCCTATATTATATATACACGTGAAAAATCTTGGATTTTTTTTGTACTTCTGAAATTGCTTGAGAAAAATACTGATTTGTGTTTTCTAAATGATTATAAGTTATTATATAATCATGTCATTATTAGTATCAACACTTTTATTTATTTATTTTTGTTACATGTCATTATTTATTTTGGCATATTTCTGAATTACTTATTTATATATTATTTGCAATTCATATATACATATTTAGTTTGGGAAATAATTGGAATTATGTTTTATTAAAAAAAACGGGATCATTGAATTTCTCTATTCTGTTTTGACAAATGTTTTTACACGACATATCTTGATATAACAACTTGTAGTCCCTGATTAAATTTGCAATAACCCTATCATTAGGGGTTAAACACTGGTTTTGTCGACATGTACTTCTGACATAGAAGCTATAGTTTCGTACCGTTCCGTCAGTGGAGAATAACGGCCTCTGATATTTTAGCTTGGGTCACCAAGGGTAAACAAATGAGCTTTGAAATCTGACTCGGGTCACCGAGTTTAAACAAATGAATTCTTATGCTTTTTTGTTTTGCCATTAGTTATTTGGGGTAGTTATATGCTCGTTCTTTTGATAAATTATATCTGTTTGAAATATTCTGATTTTTGGGTTTGATTTTGATATTTATTGTGTAATGTCACACTTGGGTATGATTTTGAAATCTCAAAATTTTTATGTGATCCCAACATTTTCTAGTGGGTGCTTACTAAGCTGTCAAGCTCATAAATAGTTATTTTCTCCTTTTCAGATCAAGAGTAAGTGTGTGGTGAATACCTTAGTGGGGACCATTGAGTGAATAGCAATTGATTAGCATGTAAATAGTTTTTCTACTTGTGAACCTAGAGCTTGTTATTTTATTAAAGCTTCGACTCTTGTATTTTAGATTTTCCTCTGATCATTAGTTGTAAACCTGGTTATTTGTATCCCTTAAATTCCTTTGTTTTTGTGAAGTTGTTTCTTTGTTTTACTTTTTTTTTTTTGTTTTGTGGGATAGATTTTGAGGCCTTGTGTACCCACATGGTCTCGCGCCCTTGTGGGTTTATGACTGTTTGTTTGTGCACTTGGTCTAGTGAGCTGGTTTCAGGGCGTGACAAGAATATTGTTAACGCCTGTCAAAAAGATTGAGGAAAATAATAATTACATAAAACTTTCAATTCTATTTTTAGGGTAGTAAATGAATCAGTGGGTTCATTAAAAGCTTGAAGTCTGGCCTTGTTAAGGGCTTGGCTCAGCTTGTTTATTGAGGTAAACGAGCATTTCCTACGCTCAATGTCTAAGCTCCTAATTAGGTAAACGAGCCGAGCATAAACACCACAAGCTTTTCTTGTTAAGGTTCATGAATGACTTATTGGTAGTATTATTAAAAGCCGAGGCTCATTTATAGTATCACTAACAAGTTCATTTATTAAAATCATTAGTAAAATTGTTTATCATATCACTAATAAGCTCCTTTATAAAAAGCATTTCTAGAAACATTTATAGTAATATTAACATTATCGTTAATATTACTATAAATATTTATGGGATCATTAATAATAATGTGTTTCGAAAATATTACATGCCCTTTGAGTGTAAGTTTTAAATATTATTTTTAAAATAATAATATTTTATAATAATAATAATAATAATAATAATAATAACAATAATGAATTATTTATGATTGCATTGCTTAAATTGAATCCATTGATTTTGTGATTCATTGTTGTTGATGATTGCAAAGAAATTTCCATGTTTGATCCTATAAATTGAGACAAAATCATTTGTTGGTGTTGGTTGTTCGTGTAGCAGTTCTTGGTAATTGTAGCAATCCGTTTTTAGTGGTGCACCAAAATCCTTCAACCAATTTTTGTATTTCTTTGGTCCAAATTGAAGCTCTTCTTACATGGAATTCATTGGTATTAGTTTCACTCTAGTTTAAGGTCGTTTGGGTCTAAAATGATGATGTTTTGCACTATAACCCTAGTGTTGCATGTTTGACACGTAACATGGCATTCGTATGCAGTTAAATTTTTTCATTCTTGTTTTTCATTGCCTTTTGGATTCCTTGCTTGTGTCTAAGTGGTGAAGTATCTTCCAAGGCAAAGAAAATCGCTAATCAGTGAGTGCGTCTCGAGTCGAGACGACTGGTTCTGTGAGTGGGTTAAGTTGATGCACATTTCTAGTAGAGCATGATTCAAATGCCTTTATTATTTGATTTGAAATTGACTCTTGGTTTTATCGTATTTAAATTGATATGTTGATCAATTCGGAAGGAATTTCCATATTATTAATTTATATTAGAAAACTCTTGATGTTTGAATGAAAATGTTATTATTATATTGGTTTATTGGAATTGAACTGAATTGTTTGAAACTTGAATTCCTCTAAATATCATTGTGGCATGTGTTGTTGTTCATCTCCTATGATTATGATGTGGGCTTTGGCACCGTTCTATGCTTATGTATTGATGATGTTGAGTTATTCCAAAATTTGTAGGATTAAAGGTTAATTGTTTGTTCTGATGTTTAGGAGCTTGGATATTTTGTCGCTGTGATAGAAAGAATAGTATAACAAAAAAATGAAAAAATATTATTGGAAACTGAAGCTTCAAGCATTGAAAATATTTAATATTTATTTTACCCTAGAGTTAGAATTGATTTTAGAGTTGAATTAGAATATATACTCGATTTCTTTAGAAAAATTGGAAATCTCTTTGAAGAATAATGTTGAACTACATATGTTGAATATGCTAAGAGTTGAATTGAATTTCAAATGTTAAATTGAGCATTCTTGTGGAGGTCAATGAATTGTTTAACATAATGTTCTCAAGGAATGGAAGGCAACTTTGAAGAATTTTGATAATGAATTTAATTTTAGTAAAGTTAATGTTGGTGATTTGGGAGTAATGACACCTTGTTGAGGAATTTGTACTTGACTTATGTGCATGACAAATTTGTATTATTATAGACTTGTATAAGTGATTATTTGATGATGTATAAGTCCTATATGCATATTGAAATCTTGAGTGGAAGATTTTATTGATTTCTTGGCAAGTATTAGTACTTGTACTGAATTAAACATATTTATGTGCAATGTGACTTTTGTATATGTGAATTGGTTTAACTGATAATCACTTGCCTGTGGGTGAGGAAATTCATATTTTAGAAATTAAGGTTGATTATAACTTGAGCATTATTGAGAGTCTCTGATGAATGTATTTTTTTTTTTATCAAATTGAGGAATATTGCAAAAGCAATATCAAGTTTGAGAGGAATGTAAGAAAGATAGTATGATCATGCTATTCATGGAAGATTTTTGTATTATACTTGAATGGTTATGGTTCTTGGGCTTGCTATTATATCTGGGTGATATTTAATGAATTATTCGAGAAGTAAAGCTAGAACAATCATAAGTATTGTATGAGTTTTAATTGAGCCAAATGCCAAGATTTGTTCTATGAGTTTCATTACTTTCTTTATTTAAAGATATCCCCAAAGTATGTTCAATGTTTTCTATTGATATTATTGGTATTTACATTGGAAAAATGGTTTATTAAACCTGTATTCGAAAAAATTGTACTGTTGACATTTCTGTATCTGAAAGAGTTTTCCTTTCTGAAATATGGATATTTGTCTTGGATTTGGACCATATGTCAAATTATGCGCTAAATTCTTGATATATGATGATTATGCCTTTGGATATATTTATTGATTCACCAAGTTTGAAGTGAAGTATGACTCTTATATATGCATAAAATACTTGTGTTATACATTTATGTGGAATAATTCTCATTCCTTACATGTGAACATTGTCCTACTTTTGGACCAATTGTTACATTATTGTGATTCATATTATTGTTACACCTATGGGTGGTTGATAGTGATGGGGTTGTAACCCACCTGCTGTAGTAGAGGATCCCCATGAGCTAGCCTATGGAGGTGGCATGGAGGACCCGGTTTTGCTTATCCATCTTAGGTGGCATTTAGAGCCTTAACTGGATGATACATCGGGATTTCGAAGTCACCATACAAAATCGGTGGGTCAACGTCAAGGACATGAGGGCCTTGACGGTTCTGAGCTTAGCCGCAGCTACGACTATAGTTTAAAGGGTTTTCTAGACCATTCATCAACTTATTGTGATGCAATATATTATTTGAGACTTCTTGATTATTATCCAAAACTTTTGTGTAATGTTCCTTCCTATGTTTGTAACGAATGAGTTTTATGACGAGTTTCACAATGTGATATTTTATAACTTGTATTATTCTTGAAAACTAATGTCTTGAAAGTGAAAGACTAAGTTGAGACAAATGTATCATTTTTTATGGTTATGGATTTAATTTATATATATATACAGGTTATGCAAATTATCGTATCTTTCAAAGTTTGTGTACTTATGCAAAAGCTTGATTATTAAGGTTTACTCTACTCGGTTTGATATTCTTTTGGAATTGTGTTGATCCACTAACTAAGTATCTCTGGTTACTCACCCTCTTTTCTCCCTTTCGAGGTTTTAGATTCTAGAGGCATTACGGCAATATGCCTCTACGAAGAGGAGTCTACTCTACGGCAAAAAAAGCTTTCCCAAGTGTCGGTCTCTTGGTCAACTAAGTTATAGTCTAGATCATTTTGCAAAAACTTTTGAGGGTTTTTATTTAGCCTAAATTTGTACTTACTCAACTCTTTATTCACTAGCATACTTTTTTTACACAATCATTAGTTTTCACACTTCCCAGGAGGCAGCCCTCTCTCCAAATAGGGCATACTGTTTCAATTTGAGTTGTTGGGAGCGACTACACACTATAAAAGAGGTAGCTTTTTTTTATGTTAATATATTTTACTAAAATAATAAAAATTTCATAAATAAAAATAATCATACCCCTAGTTTAAAATATCACTCACTAGACAGAAATAAGTTCAAGGTGTGCTCAAGAGGGACACAAGATAGAGCAAAAACTCGTAAAGCAGCCAAACTCTTAAGAGGTCATGAAAGACCACTAATCTAACATATATCATGTCCCTAGACCAAAGAAACTCCAATAAGTAAGTACAATGCCTTCGAAGATCAACACTAGCATGTGCATAAAGTACAAGCACAATTTTCAAAAAACAATTCGCAATATAGTATAATATAGTATGAAATTCACAGTATATCACAAAAAAAAAGCAATCATATACTCCTTCCCTACACTTAAAGATGTACATTGTCCCCAATGTATGCATGTATGAACAAGTGTAGTGAAATATTATAATAAAAGAAAATAACAATGTGTATGGTTACTAGTACTCCCTTGATTTCTTAGTTGGGCCGACTCGGGCAATGAAGCTATCCTTGTCTAGGCTCCAAATTGTATTGGCAAAAATAGATCTCTATCACCTCAATCCCTAATGGAGGCACAAGTGAAGTGATTAAATACAAGCATAAAAGAAAATACTAGAAATAAAATAAACTATGATCAAAATAAGTACAAAAGCAGTATGGTGAATGTCCCTTGTTGAAATAATATGTACAATGTATCACTGAAAATGAAAAAAAATACAAAAATGGTAGAAAGAGAATATCAAAATGGTGGAAGTCGGCAAGGAAAGTCTAGTTCTATGTATGGCCGATGGAGGACGGGTGGTGTTGGTGAAGTGGGAGGAGACTTCGGCTCCAATGGTGCTAGTACGGTCAATGAAGTAGGCACCGAAGTGGATGAGGGATCCTGGCGCTGCAGATGTGCCAGGATCTATCATAGCAGGCCCTCAAATCCTCACCTGACCCTCCTCAAGGCGGGCTAGGCGCTCCTCAAGAGCTGATGAAGTTGATGGAGTCGGTGTCCTAGTCGGGGGAGAATGAGCAGTAGCAACAGCAATGGTAGGAGCTATAGCCGGGATCAGGGGAACTGCGGTGGCAGTGGTGAGAGTGACTCGTCACCATTAGAAAACTCAGACTCAAACCCATGGACCATCGGGAATTGCACCCTGTGGGGTGTGTCTTGCCATTCTATCATGCTTATCGTCCGGAGCATGGTGGCCCCGAGTGGCTGCATGTCTTCTACACGGCGCATGCCTGCACAATGATCAATCAGCCCAAGCCTCCGTGCAAGCTTGGTGATGTACAAGCCAAGGAATATGTTCACCATGAAGGAGCACCGAGACTGATGTCTAAATTGGCAAGCTAGCGCGTGACCGATGTGAATTGGTTCCCTAGCTACCATACTCCATAGAAAATAGAGATCATGGAGGTTCAAGACCCCAATGTTGTCTTCTGGCCCAATCAGCCTTCGTAAAAGTATCAAACCCTAGCCTCTTCATCCTTCAATCGCTAGCCAAAAAGTCCCTAAATAATAGGTCAAAAGGCTATTTATAGTTATAAACCTCGTCTGTCACTTGTTTCCATGCGACCATGTGAGATCTCACATGCCCGCCTAAGCTGCAAAAATTCCCACGTGACCGCGTGGGATGAGTGCATTTTATATCATGTTTTCATGTACTTTATTCCATCCTTCTATTCGCCCTTTCGCATATTTTTATGTATATTCAGTGCTATTCGAGGTATAGTGTTCATTGTGTAGGAATCTCGGGCCCGAATCAATTTGGAGTGAAACCAAGGGTGCTATGCGCGTGTTTGATGACCAAGGGAAAATAGCAAGCTGAACACAGGCCAAGCATGACCGCGCTCTGTCCCACTGATCTTCCCAGCCTAGCTAACAAGTTAGTGAAATTCTAGCACGGGGGTGTCCCAGGCGGAACACGGTCGCAACACGCCCGTATCTCTTACATTGATAATCTCAGGAAAAAGACATATTCTCTTCTTCAGGGAGAACAGGGACAAGCTGTCCTTTACACTGGCATGTACTAGCAAAGCACAAGGGATGTGACACGACCCCTTGCGTGTGTCCCGCAAGTGCATGGGCTTATCGAAGTAATAAAATTACCCTGGTGAGTGGATAGTCGAATCCACAGGGAATAGGGATTTAAAACACAAGAATTTGCTATTTAGTTGTGCGATATACGAGAAGTGATAATCGAATTGGTGAGTAGATTACGAAATCAATTATACTAAATGACAGGAATTTAAAAAGAGAGATGGAAGACAAGAGAGAAGCAAGTAGGAGTTATGAAAGAAAGACTAGCAATGGGTGAAATAGGGTATCCGGACAAGCTACCTCTAGGACTTATGCTTCTAGTGCAAGAATGTGCTATTATGCTTTCCTATTGACGTTTAATTGAGTCGAGGATATCCTTAAACTCACGGTCCCAAAACTTAAGGTCAACCGTGACTAACCCCATCATTATGTCCCGGCATTAGGATTCACTACGACCCTTGACTCTTGTTGACTTGTCAACTAAGCCCCAGGGGAGTCTATCTTCCTAACCCTAACACTATGTGGGATTGCTTTAAGCTCTAGGGATTCCTAGTGATAAAATATGTTCCTCTATGTAGTTCTAACCCTTTGGTCCAGGTGGAAGAACCCTAGTCTAGATGGAGCCCTAACACTCTATCTTGACCGCTAATTAACCAAGGAAACAGAAGTAGGGAGAAATCACACCGGAGGGGAAAGGGGTACATCGCTACCTCACAACTCTCCCTCTCAACCCTCTTCAATCTTAAGGAGTCTAACCATATAGGAGTTGTCACACCTCCAAAGGATAACCTAGATTGCTCTCAACCTTAGTGTCACGGCTAAGGGAAATACAATAGCACAAGATAATTAAAATTGAAACTCGATTTATTTATCAATGATGGAAAAGCACAATAGCAATGTCATAGAAACATAAGAATCCTAGGGTTTTACAAGTCCGAATACCCACGAGGGGTTTAGCTCCTCATGGAGCTATACATGTTCATCAAAATATGAAAGAAAGTATAAATTAAAAGAATTGATGAAAACCCCCTCGCGTAAGATGTGGCCGTGGTCTTGTGCGGCCGCCGGACGTCGGTGACGATGCCGATGACGCGCTCCAAACCCCCACGAAGTCCTCTCCGAAACCCTAGCCGCACTTCCAGAAGTTCGGGAGAAAGATAGGTCAAAAGATATCTCAAAAGTCTCCAAATCGGGCTTTTATAATGCTGAGTGCGGCTTTAAATTTTGGACTTATCGGGACTTCACACGACCGTGTGGAATTAAACACACGGGCTTGTTAAGTTTCTGTCTACTGAAAAATTGATTCACACGGTCGTGTGTTAATTCCACACGCCCGTGTGAATTCTCTGGAATTCTGAAATTCGGCCAAAAGTGAACAGTAGCTTGCTGCAGTGTTTTACTACAGCACTACTACAGTAACTGAAGTGAAGATCAAGATTCACCACACCGCCTAAGGAGATCAAAGACAAGTTGAAGACACTTGAGAGGTGGGGTTAGATTAGCACACGGAGCTTGACAAGGGATGTCATCTAGACAATAGAAAGGAGTCATGTCTTTCCCTCATTGTTCTTTTATTGTTTCTTCCTTGTTGTGCCAGCCCATGAGTAGCTAACTGGCCATAGTGCTCCGGGGGTTGTGAACTTGGATGATTTATATTCTTAAATACTTATTTCTTATTGTTCTACGGAGTTATTTTGATTCTTGTGTTTAATCTTGTGTTTGCATAACTCGATGTCTTTAATTTGCATAGTTGCTCAGGTAAAAGTCGATGCGTAGCTTGTCTAGCAAGAAACTCAAAGTTACCTTAGCAAAACTCGGTGTATTTGAGAACCATAGATGCAACATTGCTTGTAAGCACACACTTGAATCTTGGAATGTACCTGGTAGGCATTTAGGGTAAGATAGTATGCAATAGTCTATAGGAAACACCCCGGGGCATTACTCCCATATTGTTGAAACACTTGGTCCTAGTCTACCTATCAATACCATCATTCTATCTTTTCTTTACTGTTTCTTATTTCAATTCATTCCCAATTTGCAATTCACTAGACATTAGAGAAGAAATTAGTACTTCGAGTCCAGTTCCATGTGGTTCGATAACCCTACCCCTCGCGGGGTAACACTTTACTACTTGCTTGTGACCCATACACTTGTGGATAGTGCATCAAGTTTTTGCCGGCATTGCCGAGGAGCTGGCAACTTTTAGGAACATTAGGATTTTGGTCCTCTAGTTTGTGAATACTTTTTGCATTTTTGTGAATACCTTATGTTTTTCTTATTTTAACAATCATTTTTAGTTTTATTGTTAATTTTGTTCTTCTTATCCTTCCTTTTGAGCTTACATTGCTTTACTTTGTGCGTGCAGGCATATTTGTATAACCCGTGGAAGCACTTCTTCTCCATTATTGAACCCTGATCCAGAGGTAGAGAGGAACTTCAGAAGGAGAGTTAGACAGATTAACTTATGTAAGACAGGGTCAGTTGAGATTAGTGTGGAAGTGGATCAAGAAGGAGAAGATATGACCAAAAACCAACAGCAAAGCATTTCAGATTTTGCTCGGTCGAACTTTGAGGGAATAGGGTTAAGTATTGTTCGACTACCTATTGTAGCCAACAATTTCGAATTGAAGCCGAATTTCATCCAATGGGTGCAACAAGTATGTCAGTTCGATGGTTTTCAAGATAAGGACCCTTATGAGCATCTTCATACTTTGTAGAAATATGCGATACCTACAAGGTGAACAATGTCTCTGAGGAGGCTGTTCATTTGAGACTTTTCCCGTTTACCTTGCGAGGAAGGGCCTGGCAATGGCTAAATTCCGGGGTCTCTTACCACTTGGAAGCAGATTACCAAAATTTTTCTCGCAAGATACTTCCCTCCAGTGAAGATCACAAAGGTGAGGAGCAATATTTCCTCTTTTAGTCAATTGGAATCGGAGTCCTTGTATGATACTTGGGAAAGATACAAGGAGTTGTTGAGAAAATGTCCACCGCATGGGATTGTTGAATGGATGCAAATCTAGATTTTTTATAATGGACTTGTCAATGCCACCAAGCAAATGCTTGATGCAGCCTCTGGATGATCATTATGCAGCAAACAACCGAGAGCCACACTAGCCCTTATTGAAGAGATGGCAAACAATGGCTACCAATGGAGCACTGAATGGAGCGAGTGGGTGAATTCCGCCGGTATCTATCAAGTGGATGTCGTTACCACTCTTACATCACATGTTGAGGCAATTGCCAAGAGGCTAGATGATATGTAGACTCCCCCTCCATTCCTGGACCCTCTTGTAGCAATTGGGGTCCCTCTAGTGAGATAGTTTTTCCTCCATTAATCGATGTGGGTATGGGGCAAGTTGAGCAAGTTCACAATGTGGGGTAGAACTATTGGTTCCATAACAACCCTTATAGCAACACATATAACCGAGGATGGAGGAATCATCCCAACTTCTCTTGGAGTCAGTTAGGACAGGAGCAGGGAACACAACAACAACAACATATTCCTCTGTTGTAGCCTATGCATCAATCGTCTTCCTCATCATCTTCGGAACTATCACCCGATCTCACTAACATGATGGCCAAATTCATCAAGAGAACCGAATCCTGTTTTGCTAGTTACGAGGAGATGATAAGGAACACTAATGCCACAGTGAGGAACTTGTAGCATCAAATGGCCCAAGTGTCCAAGTTATAGAAAGAAAGACTACCGGGGTCTTTCCCTAGCAACACAGTGGTGAACCCAAATGAAGCTCTTAAGGACATGTCATTGAGGAATGGAAAGCATCTCCCAAGCCCTATAGAGAAGGAGCCTGAAGTGGAACATGCCAACCCCATTATTGTTGTTGATTTGGAGACCCCAACTAAGGAGGAGAACACTAAGGAACCGGGTGTAGAGAAGAGGTCAATTCATGAGTACCAACCGAAGTTACCTTACCCTGTGAAAGTTAAGAAGGACAAGCAACATGAGCAGTATAGGAAGTTCCTCAACATGTTCAAGACTTTGCACATCCACGTTCCTTTTGTTGAAGCTCTTGCTCAAATGCTGTGGTATGTGAAGTTTTTGAAGGAACTGCTCACGAACAAGAGGAAACTAGAGGAAGTGTCTTCAGTGACACTTAGTAAAGAATGTTTAGCCTTGATCAGTAACAAACTCCCGAAGAAAAAGAAGGACCCTGGTGGATTCATCGTTCCATGCACCTTAGCGGGTGTGGTTGATGAGAAGGCTCTTGCGGATCATGGGGCCAGTACCAATCTCATGCCCTGCAAGATTTTTCAGAAATTGGGGCTTGGTGAGCCCAAGGCCACCACCATGACTTTGCAACTCGTCGACAGGTCCATCCGGTAACCAAGGGCTATAATTGAAGATATATTGGTCAAGGTGGACAAATTCATTTTCCCGATGGATTTTGTCCTACTAGATATTGATGACAAGGTGGATGCGCCCCTGATTTTGGGAAGATTGTTCCTTGCGATCTCAAAGGCCTTGATTGATGTCAAGGATGGCCGAACGACACTCCGAGTGGGCAAAGAAGAAGTTATCTTTAAGCTCAAGTACTCCATGAGACACACAATGGACTTTGACAATACTTGTTACTTTATGGATGTGATTGATGATTTTGTAACTGAATTTGTACAGGAAACTTACTTGAAGGATGAGCTATCTGAACTTTTGGGGACCAATCCCCCAGATCAAGAGGATGTGTTGGAAGAGTTACACTGTCTGGAGCTAGTAACAGTTGAGGTTGTAGCACCTCCTGAATCGACCATGAAAAAGCTCTCCCGCAAGGTGCTCACAAAGAGAAGAGGGTCAGTTACACCACCAAAGAAAACCGATATACCCAAACCAGCCCATTATTGGACTTTTGGTGAGAATAGTTTAATTGATTCATTGCTCCCATATGCTTGTTGTTGTTTTCCAGGTGACTAGGAGACGTCTCGATTTCACAAACCTTCCTAAGTGCGAAATAGATACGTTAAGCTAGTGACGTAAAACAAGCGCTTCTTGGGAGGTAACCCAAGTCATAGCAACTGTTTAGTTTTCATGATATTTTTGATTTTTTTTCTGTTTTGCTTTGGTTTTTGTTATTTTGTATTTGGATTGCTATGATCAATTCTTGTGTGCTATGGGTATTGGTCTTGTTTAGTAGTATTTTAAGTGGGGACTGAATCATTTTGTTAAAGCACATACCAATGGAAAAGAATTGTTCATCTTGGAAATTTTCAGGCATGACACGGGCACTGCACAACCATTTCTATGCCACTGATCTTTATTGATTTTTGATTCTTGAGGCATTCCAGGATAAACATGGCCTTGACAAGGGCGTGCTAGGTGGGAATACGGCCAGGGAGCATGTTACACTACCGTGTCCCAACCCCTATATAACTGAAGGTTTTTCCTGTAATCTTCAAGAAGTGTGACACGCCTTGAACACAGCCATGTTCACCCTAATTTGTCCATGTGCCTCAGGACACGTGCGTGTCAGAGGCGTGTGAGGTCACGCTCCTTGGGTTTTGGCCATTACTTTTGAGAGAAAACCTTAGTCACCGGCCGCAACCCTTTATCGCAGCGAGTCCCTTCATCTTCCACCTATTCGCCTCCCCTTCCTCAGCTATAAATCTATGAAAGAAAGGTTGTTTTCTTGTTCATATCTCATCCAAGGTGTTCTTTCTCTCTTTCCTTCTTCCAAACAAGGTAAGGCTTCGATCTTGGCTTATTTGTTGATTTGAGGTTTGCAATGTCTACTTCCCTAGTTTTTCAAGCTTATTGCACACATTTGCTAGTGATTTTGCTATTTTTGTACGAAATGGAGGATTCTTAGGCTTAGAGTTCGCGGCAACTTCGCTGGGGACGATAACTATACACGACATGAGTGTGTGACATTGGACACGACCATGTTCTCTAGTTTTCCTTCTAATTAACACTACTAAGAACACGGTCAGGGTGGTCCTGGCACGACGGTGTTCCCCCTAATTTCTTGGCTATCTGAACTAAATTTTCTCTTTTAATCTTTTGCAGATCATGCCAATAAAATCCGTTGATGCCAGGCCTTCCAAGAGGCCCAGGGGTGATTCTTCCTCTACGGATACTGATTATAAACCCCACCTCCATACTCCAGTGCATCAGGAACGTTATGATAGACTCTCTCACCATCTCTTCAGTGAATTGAAGGAGATTGACTGGGATTTTCTCCACGAAGTGGGGCTGGTGGCAGAGATTCAGTAGCTTTTCAGTGTAGGGGCTTGGCGACAGCTTTTTATGATCACGGACAGCACCTATGAGTAGTTAGCGCTCAAGGTGCTCGCTACATTCAAGCTGTCCCGAGATACCATCGCTTTCCACCGAGCGGACTACATACAGTTCCAAGTTTTCGATGCAATACATCGAATGAGCCTCACTTAGTTTTTGATCCATGTGGGCTTGTATGACGCCGATTTCACACAAATCCCCGCCTATGACTCATTATTGACATCTAGATCGGCCGGGGAGTCTTTAGAAGATGCTTGGAGGCATTTGAGTACTGGACCGAGCTACGACCCCTGAAGGACCAAGGAAACCACTCTCTGCTCTCCAGCGCTCCGTTATTTGCACTTCTTACTTAATCACACTCTGACAGGGCATGGTGAGAGCACAGGGGCCATCAGTCTTTAGGAGTTTGACTTTTTATTGAGCATGGTGGATGGTTTCCACCTACACTTAGGGTATGAGGTCGCTATGTCCGTTGCTCGTTAGGGGATGAACCCCCGCATTGGCGCATTGTTTGTTGGCCCATACGTTACACGCTTGGTGCGGCATATAGGGGTACTCCATAGCACTAACCGGATGCGGGTGGTTGGTGGAGTAGCCCCTATTACATTAGAGACATTGAGATCTATAGGGATGCTACTCCTGGTTCTGACAATCAGTGGGATCGAGTTTCATGTCCGTCGCCATTCTGATCCACCAGTTACTCACACAGCTTTCCCTCATCTCCCCAACCTGGCATCTCTACTCGCCAGCAGTCACTGTCACTGCATCATGCTCATCCTCATCAACCATACTAGATTACTTGTTCATCCGCTGCTTTTCGCTGGCTATAGAGGAGTGTGACTCGTATTGCTGAGCATCTGGGTGTCCGTCTATTTCTCGAGCCTCTTTCCCTAGCGCGCCCGCCACACCACGTAGGGGTGGATACCTTTGATTTTGCTACTCCACCTGCTGAGGTCCTTGTCATCCCTTCGGATAGTAATTCTCAATCTGATGGCAATTCTCAGACCGACAACGCCTCTTGGACCGCCAATGACTCACAGGCCGACAGGGCCACTCCTTGACTGCATCGATTACAGTTTTCTGTTTTTCTTTTATTTTTAGCATCTTGTTTCTATTTTTCATCTTGTACTTTGTAGCCCAGTTTGCAAGGGGAGTCCCCTGCTGCATTTGCATTTTTGTTTGTTTATTTTCAATACTTTATTCCAGCCCCCATTTTTCTATGTGTGAGCTTTACTTGTGTGCCTTTATATATCTCAGGTGTTATGTGGGTGGTTGGAGTTGAATTGGCAACACGTGGAGAGCGGCAACATCACTCTCCTTGTATGTGGACTTGGGGGTTGAATAGCACACATGCGAGAGCGGCACCATCACTCTCCATGTTCAGGGAAAACTATTGTACCTTCTCTTTATAGATTTTGTCCCTGATTGTTACTTTTCATGTCATTCTATTTTACATTGATAACAATGTAAATTTCGATTGTGGGGGACATGTGTGTTAGAGACCATTGGAGTTTAATTGTAGACTCCCTTTTACTTTTGAGACTAAAAATTCTTTCACTTGACCCTGATTGTTGAGCCGCTTGTCTAGGACGAGTATGTGTTCTATAAAAAAATAAATAAATAAAATAAAATAAAATAAAATAAATCCTGGAAAGTCGGATTCCATTATGGGAATGCCCTACCAGTCAAAATTTTGAAATTTTTGGGTGAAAATATGGTAGAAAGAGCTATCGCTATAGATGAGTGAAAGCCACTCTTGAGTAGTCGAATTTTGGGCATTACGAGTGTACATTTGATGACCTACTAGGGGAAAAGGCTACCTTTAGGGTGTATGAAGCTACTATCCATTAGTTTTAGTGTAGAGTTAAGTGTTTAGTTGAGTCCTTAAGAGTTTAGGGCACACATTCTAGGGGTCTCGCACACACACAATGTATTTGAAGTAAAGGTGGAGCCTTATATGAATCAATTGTATTGCTCTAACCCTCATCGTTCCTTCTTTGCTTTAGGCTTTACCTCTGATTTGACATCAGAAGTATTGAACTCATCTAGATGTTGTATTGAATGTATTGAATTTGCTTGAGAACAAGCAACAGTTCAAGTGTGGGAACATTTGATGAGTGCATTTTGTATTATGTTTTCATGCCCTTTATTCCATCCTTCTATTATTCCTTTAGCATATTTTTATTTATATTCGGTGTTATTCGAGGTACAATGTTCATTGTGTAGGAATCTTAGGCTTGAATCAATTTGGAGTGAAACCAAGGGTGTTATGCACGTGTTTGATGACCAAGTGAAAAGAGCAAGTTGAACACGGGCAAAGCACGACCGTGCTCTTTGCCACTGATCTTCCCAGCTTGGCAAACAAGTTAGTGAAATTCTGGCATGGGGATGCCCCAGGCGGAACATGGTTGCAACACACCCGTGTCTTTTCCACTGATAATCTCAGGAAAAAGACATTTTCTCTTCTTCGGGGAAAAAACTGGCACGTTGCCCTTTATAAGGGTGTGTACTAGCAGAGCACTGGGGATGCACGATCCTGCGGCATCCACTGATTACCTTGGGTTATTCACTCAATAAAATCTCAGAAAAGAACACGGGTTGAACATGACCGTGTCCAGACCGTGTAGGGCCCGAAATTGCCTTTTAACCTCCATATTTTAGGGTTTTTGTCTCATCTTTTGCTCGGGGACTCTATTCTCCACCGGGAGGACTTTGATGAGAACGAAGATGGGGTTAGCATACGGAGCTCGACAAGGGAGGTCATCAAAAGAAGAAAAGGGAGTCATGTCTTTCTCTCATTATTCTTTTATTGTTTCTTCCTTGTTGTACCCGCCCATGAGGGGCTAACTGGCCATAGTGCTCCGGGGTTGTGAACTTGGATGACTTGTATGCTTAAATACTTATTTCTTATTATTATACGGAGTTCTTTTGATTCTTGTGTTTAATCTTGTGTTTGCATAACTTGATATGTTTGATTTTCACAGTTGCTTAGGTAAAACTTGGTGTGTATCTTGTCTAGCATGAAACACACAGTTACCTTAGCAAAACTCGGTGTATTTGAGAACCATAGATGCAACATTGCTTATGAGCACACACTTGAATCTTAGAATGTTCCTTGGAAGCATTTAGGGTAAGATAGTATGTAATAGTCTATAGGAATCACCCCGGGGCATTACTCTCATATTGTTGAAACACTCGGTCCTAGTCTACATATCAATACCATCATTCTATCTTTTCCTTACTATTTCTTATTTCAATTCATTCCCAATTTGCAATTCACTTGACATCAGAGGAGAAATTAGTACTTCGAGTCCAGTTCCTTGTGCTTTGACAACCCTACCCGTCGCGGGGTAACACTTTATTACTTGCTTGTGACCCATGCATTCAACATAAACAGGGTTTTTGCTATATTGGTGCTACAGTGGTTTGCTCACGTACTCTTCTCTTAAGGCCACATGGTGGGGCACACGTCTGCATGGTAGGTTATAAGGCTTTCATCATCGAATCATCATTGGGAAGCTCTTGTATTCTTCACACAAGTACAAATATGAAAAGTGCGACTGTCTTTGTGCCATTCCAACTTAATATCTAGCTTGAATTTTTTTGGAAGTTGGCGCACATCCCCATGTGTATGAATTCTTTTTTGCGTCTTAATCTTTATGTTGCACAAAAACTCCCACACGGTGCCTTCATAGCCTATCTTTGCTCCCTTTTCTTCTCTCACAGCCTTCACAAACTATTTGCACAAAAGAACACCAAATACAATTTATGAGACATAAACCATGATAAAAATGATGCTCAATGCATATAAAACACATAAATAAATATGTCTACTCAAGCACTTATCAGTAAGGACGAGAGAGACTAAAGAAGCATTCTAGTGCCAAAACAAGGAACATGGAGCTCTTTGGCATCAACCATTGAAGAACAGGCTAGAAAGAAAGACCTACTTACGGGCACCTTACGTCCATGTTCATAGCCATAAGCCTCATCTAGAGAACCTTGCAGGCATGCTTATACTAGTATGGAAGAGCATAAGGACAAATAAAGTGACTTATGGGAAGACAAAGTCAGACCATAAGGGATGTATAGAGGAGTTTATGAGGAGCAACATACAACCATAATGGTAGTTGATAAGTGCTAGAGTTTAAGTAATACAAAGTGTTATTTTCTTACATGATACATTACTTTTCTCAGATTTTATCATTGATTGGTGTGCATTTGTGTTCTTTTGTGCATGTAGGGTTGTGGAGTAGATTAGAAAAGAAAGAGAAAAAGTAGGTCATGTTCGCGGTTGTTGAGGAGTTCTTGGACCAAGTAAGGAACAAGGCACGGGTTCTAAACTTGTGAGTGTGTGCCAACCTCCATTGGAGGGGCACAAAGGCAGTCACATTCACAAAAATCTAGCCGTGTAGCATTGGAGAACTTCGTCAATGAGGAGAAAAGAAGCAATCGATATGATCTACCATTGGTTGCGTGCCCAATTCAACGGCCTTGATGAAGAGCATGAAATCAGGAACATTTTATGCGCGAGTACTGTATCAGTTACTATAACAAATCAATGTAGCAGTTTACTGTTCATAATGCGCCAGAAATTCAATTCCAGAGAATCCACACGGCCGTGTGGATGCCCGATTTCAGCCTATTTAAAGCCGCAACTTAGATTTCTTTGAGGACTTTTGGACCCATCTTTTCCCCAACTTCTGGAGAGTATCGGCTAGGGTTTGGAGAGGATTTTGTGGAGGTTTAGAGCAAATCTACGGCATCAACATCGATGTCCTTTGGAAGATAGCTATTGGGGGAGATTTCATCGGCACCGATCCGACGAGATGTGCCCTAGGCTTGACATAGGGCTTGGTGGAGAAGACGTGGTGGCCTCACAATACCATTGCAACACATCACAAGGGTGTTTTATCTATGTTTGTAATGCTTTGTGATTCATATATATTGATGATTTTGTATAGCTCCATGAAGAGCTAAACCCCTCATGGGTATTTGAACTTGTAAACCCTAGGATGACATTGTTTCTATGACTCTTATTATGCTTTCTTAATTGATGATTTTAATTGAGTTCCAATCTTGCATGTTAATTGTAATTGATTTTCCCTTAGCCGTGACACTAAGGTTGAGGATCATCTAGGTTATCCTTTGAAGGCGTGACAACTTCTATAAGATTAGACTACCCGAGATCGGAGAGGGTCGAGAGTGTGAGTCGTGAGGTAGAGAAACGTCCCCTATCCCTTTCCGTGTGATTTTTCCTGCCTCCGTGTTTTAAGAGTTCATTGCAATCGAAGTAGAGTGAAGTGCTAGGAGATGAACTCCACTGTGGCTTAGTTGCGCGAGCAACAGAGTGAAGGGTTGTAGTGAATCCTAGTGCTGTTGCTTAACTTAGATTAGGATTCTTTCGTCTGGACCAAAGAGTTAGAACTGTACTTAGGGACAGGGTCTATCACTTGAAATCCCTAGAACATTAAGCAGTTCCACGTTGTGTGAGGTTTAGGATGATGTTCTCCCCTGGGGCTTAGTTGAGAGATCGACAGAGTGAAGGATTGTAGTGAAACCTATTACCGGGGCATAGTGTTGGGACTACTCACGGTTGACCTTAGGTTTGAGATCTTATGCTTAAGGATTTCCACGACTCATTAAACATCAATAAGAGAGTATAATATTAGTCTTGCACTAGAAATATTAGTCCTAGGGGGAGCTTGTCCGGGTACCCCATACTCACATTGATTGTTTCATGTCTACTCTTTGTTTGAAGTCTCTTGTCTCTCATATTTCTCTTTCGTTTTATTTCACACACACATTGATTTTTTTCATCACCCGTATTTCGCACTAGCTATGTAGCAATTTTTCTTGTCTTGAATCACTCCTCCCTGTGAATTCAACTACCCTCTCACCTGAGTACTTTATTACTTTGACAACCCGTGCACTTTCGGGCCCCCTGTCAAAGTTTTTGGTGCCGTTGCCTGCGAGTAGGCGTATTTTAGACATTTGGTTTTTACTATTTTAGCTATTCGAGATCCAGCTATCAGGACAATTACACTCGAGGTACTAGTTTCCTTCGAGTTTGACCGATCGTACCGCAGTTTTATAAACCTAGATACGATTCAGTTCAGAGCGTTCGGTCAGCATTAAAACCTCAGTGCAACACAGGTCTCCCTCAGGCTAAGGTTATATGATGAGGCATTCACTGAGACGAAGGAGTACGAGCAGCTCCTTACTAATTAACCGGGTAGCTTGATCCCCAAGAGGACTTATTAGACATTGTGTGGCAGGTGCAGTACGAGCCGGGGGTTTCTAAGGCCACATGTTTATCTCGTCCTGCCTACAAATATGTACACACCGTACTGAGTCGATCACTTAGCGGCCGGGGTGACAGCATGGGGGTTCTGAGCCGTTAGGAGCTTTTATATCTGTATTCGATGGTACAGGGGGAGCCACTTCATCTGGGACATACTGTAGCTGAGCACTTGCGCTATCAGGGCCAGTACGCCAGAGTCAGTGTTATCTTCTCGGGTCCGTAATTCACTAGACTCCTCATCGGGATGTGTCTCCTAGACAGAGTGCGAGGGACAAGAAGATTACCGTACCAGCTCCCCTCGGTGTTTTGACGATGAGGCTGATGGGTATGGTCCGTAGATACGGACTACGTACTTATGTGATGATTGTACACCATCCAGAGAGAGCCGAGGAAGAGGGAGACGAGGCCGAGGGATGACAGCCAGCTTTGCAGCCACCTCTAGAACAGACTGAGAGTGAGATACCACACACAGAAAAGGAGCCACCTCCTGTAAGGATATTCTCTTCGTCTTGAGGCCAGGACAGGTTAGAGCGCCTCGAGAGTGCAGTGGGGGTCCTCTAGACTGAGGTGGCCGAGGTTAGGTCTACATAGGCTGCGCAACACACAGAGGTCATGGCTCTGTTCCGTAGTCTTCATCAGCTATTAGAGCAGGCCGTGACTTCACCATTCGTGGTGCAACTTCGAACGTCCCCTGCACCACCTTCACCTACATCACCGGCCCTCGATCCACCAGCACAATCAGAGCCTACAGTAGCACCCGAGCTGACAGTTCCTGACACTGACGCAAAGGCGTCGTAGTTTATTTTATTTGCTTTTCTTTGTACTTTTATTTCTTATTTTTGGACTTGTAGTACTCAGAAAGGATCTTTCCTTCTGAGTTTATTTTCTGTTGCTTTATCTTTTATCGAGTTGTATTTCATTACTTCTATCTTTATACTCGAGTTTATTTTGATTTTTCTTGAGCTACACTGAACCCCTTGTGTATGTGTGCAGATGATCTTGGATGTTTGGAATTTGAGGAATAGTCATAGGCATGGTCATGGGACCGTGTGTGCTCCACAACCTATTGAGACTCAACTCTCAATGAACATAGCTCGATCAAATGCAAAACTTGGAGTTCAAGAGAGTATTGTTTCAATTGCCCACTCCCACATTAATTGTTTTTATTGTTATACTTTTTAGTGTGCTTGCATGAGTACATTGGGGACAATGTACATCTTAAGTGTGGGGGGTAGTTCACATTGCACACATCTTTACTTGCGCGTTCAATTGCTTATGCTCATGTAGCCAGTGACGGTTCACCTTAGTTGCAACGGTTGTATTCTTAGAGTTTAGAAGAATTTTTAACATTGTATCCTATCATGCTCTAGTTTCTACTTGAATTTCAAGGAATTTTTTCTCGATTATTTCACATTGTACTACTCACTCTTGAAACCTTTTGGAAACTCAAGTTCAATGTTTTAAGGACTAGTTTATCATTGTTTTAGTTGAGTTCGTAGTTTTGTTTTGAGAGATATAAAAAAAAACTTGTGAACCTTGTGAATATGTGAATATTTGTTTAGATTTTATTTGTGCATGTGGGGTGGAAAGAGCTACCACCTATGAAGAATGTAGCTACTTTCATAAGTCGGATACAAGTTATGCCCTAATGAGAGAAAGAGCTATCTCATGGGATTCGTGAAAGCTACTACCCCTGTAGAAAGAGCTACATCCTCGAAAGTGTGAAAGCCACCTTTGGCGGCTGCCTAGGAAAGGGCTACCTTAGAGGTTGTGTGAAGCTACTACCACCCTACTTTTGTATATAAATAAGTCCTTCTAACAAGAGTTTGAGGAGTACTTTTTGGGTTAACTTGAGTAAGTTCACACACACATACACATTTTCGAGTTGTTGTCCTTTTTAATTCAAGTTTTTAGCTAGAGCAATGATACCTTTATGAAATGTTTTGATTTCCCCTTACTTGTAGAATGTTTCTTTTGCATACTTTTAGTGAACCTAAGGCCGAGCACTTCCAATTGTTCTTCCCAAGTACTTTAATGTTTTATTTTTCCTTGAGCACAAGCAAAAGCTTAAGTGTGGAGGAGTTTGATAAGTGCTCGTGTTTAAGTAATACGAAATGTTATTTTCTTACATGAAGCATTACTTTTCTCAGTATCATTGATTGGTGTGCATTTGTGTTCTTCTGTGCATGTAGGGTTGTGGAGTAGATTTAGAGAAGAAATAGCAAAATTAGGTCATGTTCGCCGTTGTTTAGGAGTTCTTAGACCAAGTAACGAACAAGGTACGGGTTCTAAACCTGTGAGTGTGTGCCAACCTCCATTGGAGGGGCACAAAGGCAGTCACATTCATAAAAGTCTAGCCCATGTAGCATTGAAGAACTTCATCAATAAGGAGAAAAGAAGCAATCGACATTATCAACTGTTGGTTGTGTGCCCAATTCAACGGCCTCGATGAAGAACATGAAATCGGGAACATTTTATGCGCGAGTACTATATCAGTTACTGTAACAAAACACTGTAGCAGTTCACTGTTCACTGCGCGCTAGAAATTCAATTCCAGAGAAACCACACGGCCATGTGGATGCCCGATTTCAGCCTATTTATAGCCGCGACTCAGATTTCTTTGAGCACTTTTGGACCCATCTTTTCCCCAACTTATGAAGAGTTCGCGGCTAGGGTTTGGTGAGGATTTTGTTGAGGTTTGGAGTGAGTCTACGACATCAACATCGACGTCCTTTGGAAGATAGCTATTGGGGGAGCTTTCGTCAACATCGTTCGACGAGGTGTGCCCCAGGCTTGACAAGGGGCTTGGTGGAGAAGACGCAATGGCCTCACAAGACCATTGTAGTGCATCACAAGGGGGTTTAATCTATGTTTGCAATGCTTTGTGATTCATATATATTGATGATTTTGTATAGCTCCATGAAGACCTAAATCCCTCGTGGGTATTCGGACTTGTAAACCCTAGGATGACATTGTTTCTATGACTCTTATTATGCTTTCTTAATTGATGATTTTAATTGAGTTCCAATCTTGCATGTTAATTGTAATTGATTTTCCCTTAGCCGTGACACTAAGGTTGAGGATCATCTAGGTTATCTTTTGAAGGCGTGACAACTTCTATAGGATTAGACTACCCGAGATTGGAGAGGGTCGAGAGTGTGAGTCGTGAGGTAGAGAAACGTCCCCTTTCCCCTTCGGTGTGATTTTTCCTACCTCTGTATTCCAAGAGTTCTTTGCAATTGAAGTAGAGTGAAGTGCTAGGAGATGAACTCCCTTGAGGCTTAGTTGCGCAAGCAACAGAGTGAAGGGTTGTAGTGAATTCTAGTGCTGGGGCTTAACTTAGATTATGGTTCTTTCGCCTGGACCAAAGGGTTAGAACTATAATTAGGGACAGGGTCTATCACTTGGAATCCCTAGAACATCAAGCAGTTCCACGTAGTGTGAGGCTTAGGATGATGGACTTTCCTAGGGCTTAGTTGAGAGATCGACAGAGTGAAGGGTTGTAGTGAAACCTAATACCGGGGCATAGTATTGGGACTAGTCACGGTTGACCTTAGGTTTTGGACTGTGTGCTTAAGGATTTCCACGACTCATTAAACATCAATAATGGAGTATAATATTAGTCTTGCACTAGAAACATTAGTCTTAGGGGTAGCTTGTCTGGGTACCCCATACACACATTGATTATTTCCTCTCTACTCTTTGTTTGCACTCTCTTGTCTCTCATATTTCTCTTTCGTTTTATTTCACACACACATTGATTTTTTTCATCACCCGTATTTCACACTAGCTAAGTAGCAATTTCTCTTGTCTTGAATCACTCCTCCCTGTGGATTAGACTACCCTCTCACCAGGGTACTTTATTACTTCGACAACCCGTGCACTTTCGGGCTCCCTGTCAGTAGTCGTATGGACAATCCAGAGAAGTTATGATATAGTGCTTGTGGCTACAAGTTATACCATAACACAAGATAGAAGACCTTATGGATGGGACTTACAACCGTAAGTGATATTGTAAGTCTCACGACCCATCATCTCCAACTCCTTACGGCCACGTTCTTACACCCATATCCAGCCTGTAAGTGACTAGGTATAAAATATTCTTGAATAGGGTTTTAAAGGGGATCTTCTATTCTTTATATGACAAGGCTTAAGGAAAGAAAGGTGGCGATTCTCCAGAGCTTCACGGCCCACCTACCTTCGAGATAGAGATTGGAGCCATCAAGTAGTGTCTTGGCGGTGTCTTTGGAAGATTGTTGGGAATATTTTATGGCAATCTCAGTGGCACAATTAAGAAAAGGGGTTTCTATGTATTCATTTATACTTATTATGTCTTGTGAATTGTATTGTCTCTCTCCATTAATGGAGAACTAATTTTGTCGATGCTTGGGCGTAGATAAACTCTAGGGTTTGATCTATTTTGACATTAGTTATCTAGCTTAATCGATGGAATAAGTGTGTGAATCATCAATTTCACAAACAAGTAATGGAATGAAAGAGAAGTAGGCAAATAGGAGAATAGAGATGAATCAATCAAGATAGATAGGGTACCCGGACAATGTTCCCCCTAGGATTCTATGTTAGGTGTTGAACTAAAATTGTGTTTCCTTAATGAGAATAATTGAGTCATGAAAATCCAAATACACACTGATCCTAACCTAGGCCAACTAGTGACTAGTCCCCTACGAGGCCTCGGCGGAGAACTATCTCAATGCCTCACACCACATATGACTACTTGGAGTTCTAATAATCTCAAGTAATAAACCCTATTCCTAGAAATAGATCAAACCCTTTTGGTCTAGGAGAAAGATCTATAATCCCATACGAGGTCCTAGCGAAGAGTTCTCTCGATGCCTCACACCACATATGATTACTAAGAGCTCTTGGAATATGAAGGTAGGGTAAATCAAACCAGAAGGGAAAGGAGATGCTCCACTACCTCACGACGCACCCCCTCAACCTTCTTCAATCTTGTTAAATCTAATCCTAGTGGTGATGGTCACTCATTACTAGGATAATTAGGTTTAACTCTCAACCTAAGTGTCACTCTAAGGGAAATAAAATTAACAAACACATAAGATTAAAACTTAAATTAAATTCTCAATAAAAAAAACACAATAAAAGTTATGAAAGATTGAATCCTAGGGTTTATATGTCCAAGTACCCATTAGGGTTTAGTTCTCCATGGAGCAATACATTATGCAATTGATGAATAAATGAAAACATATAAAATCTATAAAGAAAACCCCCTATTGATCTGTGTTGATGGCCTTCAAGGAATGCTTTAACTTCTACAAGATTTCCTCAGATAAAGTTAGGGCACAACCTCTCTAAATCAAGTTGTCCATGGCTCATCTGATGGCTATGATGATGAAGGAATCGATTAAAGCTTATGAAGAAGCGTTATCTTGAGTTCAAAGACCTTTTCTCCAAAACCCAAGCCAACCTCTGCCCAAAATTTGTGGAAAAAAATGAGTTAAATGCCCAGGAGGTCACTTACCTTTGCTTTTGTTTCATTTCGGTTACCAATCTTTAATTTGCATCTAAAAAGTTACTCATCTTTGATTTTGTATCAACAGAGTCACCCGCGGGTAACTAGATTCAAATCACAAATGGTCTTATCATGTCCATGCACCATCTTTCCATGTTTACATGTTTTTTTCCATGGAAGGATGGTGCATGGACATGATAAGACCACTTGTAATTTGAATTTTGTTACTCGCGGGTGACTCCGTTGTTACAAAATCAAAGATGAGTAATTGTTTTGATGCAAATTAAAGGTTGGTAACCAAAATGAAACAAAGGCAAAGGTAAGTGCCCTCCTGGGCATTTAACCCGGAAAAAAATAGATGGAAAATTTTCAAAGTGGCCTTTATAATCTAAAATCGTGATTCCACAGGGCCCCAGGCCATGTGGAATTTCCACACACCGTGTACAGTAACCTAATACATTAACATGTGTACATTACCTTTGCTACAGTAATCTATAAACATTACTCACCGAAAAATTCTTTCTTGTAACCACACTGTTAGGCAAACGCCTGTATGGTAGACCATGTAGCCTTCTGTCTAGTAAAAACGTTGAGTGTTCTTCTAACATCTTTGCACAAACTGAAACTTAAGTGTGTGGCTGCCTTCATGCCCTTCTAACTCATGAAATAACTCAAAAATCCTCAGAAGTTGGAGCACGCACCCCTGCATGTGAACCTATCTTATGCCTTGATCATATGTTGTGCAAAAGACTCCCAAAATGTGCCTCCACGCCCTATCTTTCCTTCTTTTTGTTCCTACATGCCTTCACAACCCTGTTTTCATAAAAAAAAAAACACCAAATACACTTTATGAGCCATAAAATCTGATAAAAGTGATGCTCAACGCATGTAAAACACACAATAAAATATGTATACACAAGCACTTATCAATCCTCGACAACTATAATGGCGCCCCTAGTGGTGGATGGACCTTTCTCCCTTGCTGGATTGCTAGAGAAGCCTCTAAGAAACTATTCCCCTTTCTTTCTTTGCTTGGCTATCAAAATATTTTCCAAAAACCCTCAACAAAATCTTTTATACCTAACCACTTAAGGGCTTCTTAGAAACATAAGAACATGGTTGTAAGGAGCTAGAGATGATGGGTCATGTGTCTTACTTATAACTTACAGCTGTAAGCTGCGCTTGTAACGTCTTCTATCTTGGTCTTATAGTCCAGCTTACAGCCGTAAATGTTGGACCATAAATTTCTTTGGATGGTCTTGAGACCTCCTTTACGGCGTATTATGCTCCTAGAAAGCTCCTCTAGATCACCCTTATGGTTCATCTTACGGGCATAAGTCATGCATGTAAGTTCCTCTTCCTAGCAATTATGCTCCTTCTTACAGGCGTAAACATGTCCACAAGGTTCTCTGGATGAGACTTACGGTTGTAAGTTTGGCCGTAAGGTGATTGTAAGGTATTCTAATAAGTGTATAGTTGTGCATTATTTAATATTGTTTTATACACTTATTTAGCATGTATTAGGGATTTTATTTGGAAAATGATATTAAACATAGTGTAAATTGTGTTTTCAATTGATGGCCACCACATAATGAGAAAAGAGAGGCAAAAGAAGCAATCTATAGCCAAAATGAAGAAGATAGAATTCTCTCAACATCAACAACTGAAGAATAGGATGGACATAATATCTCATGGTAATCTTACGGTCAGACTTATGCTCGTAAGCCTCATCGAGAGAACCTTGCAAACATGCTTATGCCCTTAAGGAGGAACATAATGACCAAATAGAGAGACTTATAAGCAAGACTTTTGTCCCTAAGCCAGACAGTAAGGAATGTCCAAAGGAGCTTACAACAAGCAATATACGCCGAAAATAGAAGTCGCAAGAACCATCTTGAGAAGTTTATGGTCTAGCATTTAGGGATATATATAAGTTGCACCGTAACATCAAGACAAAAGACCTTACAATCGAAGCTTACAGTGATATGTTGCCTGTAAGGCACATGACCCATCATCTCTAGCTCCTCGCATCCTTGTTCTTACACCTGTAAGGAGCCCGTAATTGGTTAGGTATAAAAGATTATGTTAAGGGTTTTTAGAAATTCTTTTAACTTTCAAGCAAAGAAAAAGGCAAAACTTCTCTAGTTCTTCTATGGCAATCTAGCGAGGAGAGGAGGCTCGCCCACCATCTAGAACACCATTGGAGCCATCAAGGAACATCATAGACACTGTTCATGGAAGATAGGAGGAGAGTTCATCGGATTCTCAAGGGACAAAGATAAAACAGGGATTTTTATGTTTTCAATCATGTCTCTTGTCTATTGTGGATTGTATAATTGTTCTCCTCTAATGGAGAACTAATTTTTTAGTGTTTGGGCGTAGATGGAATCTAGGGTTTAGAATTTAATTGACATTGGTTGTGGATCTTAAATGCTTTTATATTGATTTGTAAATTGAATCAATCATTGTTGAATTCAATTGTATATCTCTATTGTCTTGGATTCTATTGTAGTAAGAGCCATGAATCTATGTTTGATGTACTTGTGTGATGAGTCGAGAGACCCACCTATCATAAACAAGACATAATTAAAGGGGATTACGAGTTGGCCTAAAGAAAGGGTACTTTGGAGTGTAGATTCCTCCTCCCGTAATCCTTCCAAGTGAGTTAGCGTGGAATTCCATTCATAATACAATTGACACACCCTTGCATGTGTGTATCGCAACTACACAGGTGTCTAAGTAATAAAGTACCAGAAGGACGGGTAGTCGAATCCACAGGGAATAGACTCTAGTAATAAGTAAACCTTCCTAAATAGCCAAGTTGAAAATCAATTGGTGAACTCAATCAAGATGCTATCAAAATACAGATAAAAAGAACTAAAGCAAATGGGTCAAGAGGAGGAAATAATCAATGAGAAAATGGAGTATTCAGACAATGCTTCCTCTAGGATTCTAACTTCAAGTATAAGACTAAAATCGCACTTCCCTAATTGAGATTTAAAGAGTCGTGGAAATCCAAAAGCACAAGGTCCCAAATCTAAGGTCAACCATGACTAGTCCCCTATGAGATTCCGGCAGAGAGAAGACTCTTGATGCCTCACACCACATATGATTGCTTAAAGCTCTAGTGATTCCAAGTGATAAATATTATTCCCAAAACTAAATCAAACCCTTTGGTCCAGGTGAAAGATCCTTAATCCCTTATAAGCCCTGACAAAGAAGGAACTCTTGGCACCTTACTCTTATACGATTGCCAAGAACTCTTGGAATGTGGAGGTAGGATAAATCACATACAAGGGGTAAGGGGGTGTTCCACTACCTCTCGACTCACCCTCTCAAACCTCTTCAACCTTGGTAAATCTAATCCTAATGTTGATGGTCACTAGTCAAAAGGATGATTAAATGGAGTTCTCAACAGTGTCACTCTAAGGGAAAACCAAACATCAAGCACACAAGATTGAAACTCAAATAAATTCTCAATTAAAAGAAACACAATAATAGTCAATAGAGCAAATACATCCTACGGTTTATATACCCAAGTATCCACTAGGAGTTTAGCTCTCCATGGAGTGATACAGTATCAAGGATAAAGACAAGAAAAAGTGCAAACAATCCATAAAGATAAACCCTTTTTTTTCCGTGATGATGGTCTCCAAGAACCGCCCCTCCTTCTTAGAGACTCCTCTGTCAAGCCTAGGGCACATCTCGGCAAATCGATGTCGTCACCCGTTTCCCCAATAACTCTCCTACAAAAGAAATCAATGTTGAACAAAATGGAAGCACTCTTAAACCTCATAAAAACCTCCTCCAAATGCTAGCCGAACTCTCTCCAAAAGATAGGAAAAATATCCCACAATAACCCTTTGAAACGGCTGCTTAAACTCTGAAATCAAGCATCCACACGAGCTCCCACATGCCCTTGTGGAAAATCCACACAGGCATGTGGAAAATTTGCATGGCCATGTGGATTTCTTGCATCACATAAAACTGCACATAGACATTCCAGATTTCGCTCTTTCTTTCTTTTAAGGCCACCCGGACGAGCATACCACCATGTGGTAAGTCATGTGGCATTTCTTGACTTCTAAAACCATTTGGAAGGCTTTTGAATCCACAAACAATCTAGAACATGAGCGCATTGCTGCCTTTGTGCCCTTCAAACTCACACATTGAATTGAACTCTTTAGAAGTTGCCACACTCTCATGTGTATAATCACGCCTTGTATCTTGCTCGTTATATTGCACAAAAGAACTCCATAAAGAACCTCCATGACCTATTTTTGCATTATTTCTCCTCAACATGCCTTCACAACCTAAATGCACAAAAAAACACAAACACACAAGAATGAGCCATAAAACCTAATAAAAGCAATCCTCAACGTAAGTAAATCATACTAATTAATATGTATACACAAGCACTTATTAGCAATCATAGGTTATAGTTTCAGGAAGAGATTCCAATTGTACCTTGTATGAGATTAGGGCAATTACTTTGAAAGAAGGATTTTCTATATTTTAAATTCTTGTTTGTTCTAGATAGAGTTAATAGAAAATACTACTCTCATGTGATTGTCTGTATTAACACAGTATGAGATCAGTTGCTATTCACCTTGAGAAAGGAGATAGCATGTTTTAGGAACTCTCTCGGTTCAATTAGATTGCAAGAACTTATACAACCATTGTCCCGGACCTAACAAACCTTAGGGGAAGTCTATGTCCAAATACCCTTTCTTCATGCTTGTTTTGTCATACTTTCTATTTGCATTTTAAATTCTTACCTTTTAGTTTGTTTTTGATAAGTGCTTAAACATGCATATTTTACATATCATTTACACTACTTCTGGCATGAAATTTCATATGTTTAGCACCAAACTAGTACAAAATTTCATTCTTTTGTTTATCATAGGGTCTAATTACTTTTCAAGGCCAAACAAGGAAATATGGAGGTGATTTGAGCCAAATCAGACAAAAATACAATTTCAAAACATCACCAAGGCCTCATCACGGCCGTGGCCCGATCGTGCTAGTGTGTAAATCCATGGGAAGACATCAGAAGAGGCACAATGGTCCTCACAACGGCCGTTGTGTATACAACACCCGTAGTCAGTGCTTGTAACACACAAAACCAGACTATGCCAGGACCCAACTTATTACCCAAGAAATCAAACTTGATCACAACGACGATTGTGATGCTGTGGCGGACCCCAGCCTATAAATAGCCCTAGGTTTAATTGATGAGCGGGGGTTCTTTTACCAAAATTTTTTAGAGGCTGCCAGATTTCTGGAGACCAGTGTTGCTGGAGATAAGAATCAATCTTATTTCAGAAGATTGCAGCAAATTTCTCAAGAGGGATTCAACACATATCGATAGTGGAGGGCGTGCAAAGAGCTTTGGCGTCTTGTTGACGTCCTTGGGAACTTCTCAACCTCAACCATTGGAGATCTATTGAAGGGAGTTAGTTTTAGGATTCTTTATTCTTTTCTTGTGGATTATATATTCTTCAATCTTAATTCTTTATGTATAGGACCCCAATTCAAGGAGATTTGTATGTTAGTGTACCTCGACTCTTACTTGTGAATCTTCTTTAGCAATCCATTAATCTTTCTAATTAACTTGGATTCATTGCATAATTATTTAATGCTATTTGTTCATGTTGTGAGGAAGAGTTTCCCACTCATTAAAACACCCATGCTTCGTTAGATCTATCCATGCACTAAGATATTAGGCATAGCTAGGTTTCTGGATTAGGGTTTGATTATCCTTTTAAAGAAGTTCTTGACTTTTAGGCAAACATAGGAAGATGGGGTCGAAGAGATTACATCTTAAGTTCCTAGTGTTTCAGTCTTAATTGCCAAGAGATTGGGACCAGTAGGGCTCTGAATTCCCCCGGTCCGGCACTAGATCACAATTGTCATATCTTATTACACATCACAAGTAATTGTTGAAGGGATCCCATACAGGCACCCCACTCCTTCCAATTGCACTTCACGATCCTCAACTGTAATTTTCTAATTAGTTGTAGAAGTATATCTAAGAAACATTACAGACATTAGGCTATTAATTAAGTGAAAGGAAAGTAATAGGAGCCTCTTGTCGTTCCCTAAAGAATACGATCCTCATGCTCACCAACGAGGTATTACTTGAGAACCCGTATATTTGTGGTGTCATGCACACCAAACCATTTGCATGGTTGACCTGCGTCAGTTTTCACAGATCTAGTACTAATATTCTCTAGTTCCCTATGGACCGATACCCTTGCTGTTTAGCACACTTTATTACTCGGTAAACACGTACACTTGCGTTTAGAAAGTGCCTATGGTTTTACCTATCATGTTCTTTGTTATTGATATCGAGAAAGCTCTATCTTCTTTGTTTTGACTCCAAATTGTTTCTTAGGGCTTCCTCCTCTCATTATGCACTGCCCATCACCTGAAAAACACATTTTACACCATGTTTAGCTACATCTCCCAAATAAACACCCTAATACATGCCAATTAAGTGTACAAAATAATATAAACTCATGTCCAATTATACATTTATCAAAGTCCCTTTGTCTGGCACTTGTGCTTAACTTATGGGCATAAGCATGCCTCAAGGTTCTCTAGATGAGGCTTACAATAGTAAGGGGACTATAAAGTATTCTGTCTAACCTGTTCTCTTGTTCTTAATATCGAGAGAGCTCAATTTTCTTTGTTTTGGCTCAACATTGCTTCTTTGAGTCCCTACTATTCAATATGCATTGCCCATGACTTGAAATCAAATTTTATAAAATACTATAAAATTGTGTTTAACCATACACTTATCAAAGGGATAATGGCGGTGGATGAGAGGGGCAGATTTAGGTCTAGAGGAGAAGTAAGAGTTAACGAAACGAGGAGATTTCATTTCAATTTAAAATTCAAAAGAGTAAAGGAAATGAGGAGATTTCATTTGAATTTGAAATTCAAAATCAATGATGCCTTTTAGAATGAAGAGCCTTGAAGCAATAGGATTTAATTTGAGTTTGAAATTCAACATGAATCCCCTTGTCTCTTTTAAGAAATACCTTCACGTGGAGTTCTACCACTCGGTTTAAACTAAGGCACTTTAAAAGCAACCAAATTAAAAATAAAAATGATTGGAAATAACCATTTTTCAACCTAATCAGGGAACTTTCAGTTTTTGGCTTGAACCAACTTTTTAAACAATAATTTAATGTTAGCTAGGATTAAGGCATTGATTGAGTATGAAACAAATGTCTGCTTCTAATTAGTAAGTCATGAATCCTACTCCAGGTGCAAGACTTCGCTACTTAGAAAGAAATCGACAAGCAAACTAACCCTTTGGATGATCAAGCAAGAATTTGAAATATCAACTTCATCTATCTATAATTAATTTCAACCAGAAAATAATTTAAAAACTAATTATATGAGGATCTCTTTAAGTTTTTATGGTCATAAAGATTTATTAATTTTCCAATTATTAACTAAATGAAAATTTATTTCTTAAAAAAATTTGTCAAATTTTTTAGTAGTAGTCAAATATTATTACTCACTTAATTAGATGGAACCATTTTCAAATTAGTTTTAATCAAACATATTTTATATGAAACCACATAAAAATTAAACTTTTACAAATTTGATTATTTATATCAATTTTTATTTTATACTTCACATTGTTAAAATCAAACAAAGTATTTATCTAATTACTGAAATTAAGAAAAATAAAAATAAACCCATGCAGTAATGTTTGGAATGTGTTTCGCAGCTCTCAGCAAAAAGCTTATTTCATGCAAATTTTTTCCTAATTCTCGGGAGCTTTTTTGTTCATTCGGTAGCACGGGGTCTTTTAGGGTTCTATCTTGTGTTTTATTCTTTTTCGGTGTATTTTACGAGCTCCACTGCAAGCGGGCCTCTACTCTGTCTTGTTGTTGCTTTTCTATTGTGTTGTTGTTTTAGTTGTATTGCTCTGTTGTAGTTTGTTCTTGTTCTATTTCTGTATATATTGTATTTTTTTTAATTTAAATGGTTTATCGATATTATTTAATAACAAATAAATAAATGAAGCTATCGCTTAAACACAAATTTTTTTAAGCAAGACATTTTGCTAATTATTTTTTCCATCAATATTATTTTTATATATTTTTTACTTGTTTTTAAATTTATTTAGTGAGGAATTCAACCTTTCAAAACAAGATACTTTGTGAAAACTTAACCAATAGAGAGATGCTCAAAAATGGAGTTCATGATGAGTTAGTCTTTTATAAACGCTTGTAATCAAGTTTCATTTTATTGTATAAAAGCCTACAAAATTATTTTCTCCTCCATAAAATTCTCTATACTCTGAACTCACCAGTATAAAATTTAAAGATGATTGAACTATTTTTTCCAAATAATATTTAAATTAATTCATAATGGCAGACATACATACGCACATGTGTGTGGGTAAAATCTTTTGCTTACATTTATATATTCTAAATTTTTTTTAATATTCTGTTTAAGTAATTTTTAAAAAATTTTAAAAAAAAGTAAGAGGTTTTTTTTTTCCATTTTTCATTAAACTTAATTCCAATCCAAAAACCTATTAACAGTGATGGAATAAAAAGTTCTATAAGTTAATTTAAAAATAATAATAATCTGTATGATTTTATTTTTATTTTTCATGCAAAATTAAGATGAATCATTGAATAAAAAAAATACACATAATGATAGGAACTAAAATCACCTACTATACGCAAGTTTACATGCCGGTCAAGTAATATAGAGTGCTGTGAAGTAGAATTATCGATCCACAAGGAACTAGAGAATACTAGGACTAACTCTAAACCCGACAATTAACCTAATCAAAGAAATGGAGTGTGAGTGTGAAGTAAAAATCTAAGAACTAGTAACACAAATAGAAAACATGGTGAAACAAGCATAAAGAAAGGGTGTTTGGGCATAAACTTCCCCGAGGTTTGTCAAATCCTGGACAGTGGTTGCACAAAAATCTTGCAATTAATCTAGTTGAACCAAGAGAAAGTGCTAAAACATACTACCCCCTTTCTCAAAATAAACACTAACTGGTCCGATAGGGAGCTAATACAAACTAACTTATTACTGTAATATACTCTATAAACTCTTTCTAGAGAAAGCATACATTTAAAAGTTAGATAACTCTTCTTTCGAAACAATTGCCCTAATCCCATACGAAGTAAAACCGTAATCTCTTCTTGAAACTACTCCCTACTATTGCATATGTTACGCATGAAATCCTATGCTAACTCACCCAGAAGGACTACGGGAAACAAAATCTTAACTTTGAAGTACTCTATTTCTATACGGACTAGTGATCCCCTTCAATTGCAGCTTATCTATACTAGGTGGATTTTTTGATTTTTCATACAAGTACATCAACCATTATTTCTCAGCTTTAGCTATAATGGAATCCAAGATAATAGAAACACCCAATTGTATTCAACAACAATAGATTGTAATTAATCAATTAATATAAAAACATTCAAAATCCATAACCAATGTCAATCAAAATATAAACCCTAGGTTTCATCTACGTCCAAACACCAACAAGTTAATTCTCCATTAAAGGAGAACACTCATATAATCCAATAAAGATAAGAGAAATTAATAAAAACATGAAAACCCCCTTTCTCACTTTACCCCTTGGAATGCCGATGCACTATCCTCCTATCTTCGACAAACGCCACCAAGGATACTCCTTGACAGCCCCAATGGTGTCTTAGAGGTTAATGAGCCTCTCCCTCTTACTAGATTGTTGTAGAGAACCCTGAGAAACTCTCCCTCTTTCTTCTTTTGTTTGGCTATCAAAAAGGTCTCCCAAAACCCATAACATAATCTTTTATAACTGATCACTTATGAGCGTAAGAATAAGGCAGAAGGAGCTAGAAATGATTGGTAATGTGCCTTACAGGCATTGATAAGTGCTTGTGTATGCATATTTTTCCATATGTTTTACATGCATTGAGCATCACTTTTCTCAGGTTTTATGGCTCATAGAGTGTATTTGGTGTTCTTTTGTGAAAACAGGGATGTGAAGGTATGCAAAGGCAAAAGGAAGCAAAGATAAGGCATGGAGGCACATTTTGGTAGTCTTTTGTGTGATACAAGGATCAATACACAAGACGGGTTTGCATATATAGGTGTGTGTGCTAACTTCCAAGTAGTTTTTGAGCTGATTCATGAGCTAGAAGGGCACAATTGCAGTCACACACTCATGTTCTAGTTCATATGAAGATTTCAAGAGATTTTCCAACATTTTCAGTAGACAGAAAGCCTTATGACCTACCGCACGGGTGTGTACCCAGCCGTGTGGCCTTGGAGGAGAGATTTCTGTAGGTACTGTACATGTGTTGCTGTAGCAGGTTACTGTACATGAGTGAGTGGAATTTCCACATGGCCGTGTGAGAGGCCATGTGGGAGGCTGTGTTGGCCCTCGATTTCACTTTATAAAAGGTTGTTCTGTCCAGTTTTCATCTATCTTTTATGTGGCTCTTGAGATGTAAGATGGATAGTGTTTGGAGAGGATGTCTTTGCATTTTAAGGAACATTTTTTCACTAACTTTGATCAATTCCTCCTTTGTCATAGCATCAAGGAAGCTATTGGTAACCCTAGCTTAGGAGTTGATTACATCAAGACATTGAGACTACCCATTAAGGCCGTCAGTACAGATATAAGGGACGGGGGGGGGGGGGGGGTTTATTTCTATCGCTTTTACATAACTTCATCCATTGATTGTTTGTTTTGTATATTTCTCCATGGACAGCTAAATACTAGAGGGTATTTATGGATGTGAACCCTAGGATTCTATTTTTGTTTTGATTTACATTGTGTTTCTATTTAATCCAAGTTTACCTGAGTTTCATTCTTGTATTTCCAATGCTTTCTTTCTTTATTGATCTTATGGTTGATTGATTCACATGATTTGTTCACCCTGGTGAGAGAGAGTTCTTCATTAGGGCTAGAACTACTAAGATTGAAGAGGGTTGAGAGGGTGAGCCGTGAGATAGTGGAGTGACCCTTTTTCCCTCCGATTGATGTATCATATCTTTGTTTTCCCTAAGCTCTAAGCAACCACATATGGTGTGAGGTGTTAAGAGTATTCTCTGTCGGGACCTCATAGGCCATACGCAAAGGGTGTGTCATGTATCTTATGGCCATAAGCTTTGCTTGTAATGTTTTTTGTCTCGGTGTTAAGGTCCAGCTTAAGACCATAAGTGTTGGACCGTAAACTCCTCTGGATGGAGCTTGCAACCTCTTTTACAACCATATATTTCTCCCTGTAAACTCATCTGGATAACCCTTACGATCCGGCTTATGAGATTAAGCCCTGCTCATAATTCCCTCTATCTGGTAATTGTGCTCCTCTTTACGGGTATAAGCATGACTGTAAGGTTTTCAGAATAAGGCTTACAGTCATAAGGTGGTCATAAGGTATTCTGTCAGGCCTTTTCCTAAAATCATGTCCAAATACACACTTATCAAAAATGAATTCTTGGTTTTGGCCACAATAGAATCCAAGACAATAGAAATACACAACTGAATTCAACAGCAATAGATTGTAGTTAACCAATCAACATAAAAGTATTCATAGTCTACAACCAATATCAATCAAAATGTAAACCCCAGGTTTCATCTACGCCCAAACACCAAGAAGTTAGTTCTCCATTAGAGGAGAACACTCATATAATCCAATAAGTATGAGAGAAATAAATGGAAATGTGGAAACCCCCCATTTTCTCTCTTCACAACCTTAGGATGCCAATGAAATCTCCTCACATCTTCCATAAATGCAGCCAAAGATTCTCCTAACAAGCTCCAATGGTGCCCTAAATGGTGGATGAGCCTCTCCCCATTGTTGTATTGCTAGAGAAGCCTCTAAGAAACTCTCCTTCTTTCTTCCCTTGCTTGGTGTTCAAAAGATTTTCCAATAACCTTCAGCAAAATCTTTTATACCTAACCACTTACTAGCTGCTTATTGGCATAAGAACAAAACCGTAAGAAGCTGAAGCTGCTTATTGGCATAAGAACAAGACCGTAAGATTTTTCAAGGTTTTTTGTCTTCGTGTTACAATTCAGCTCATGGCCGTTAATATGGACGTAAGTGTACGTGCCGATTGTGTAATAAAGTGTGCATGAAAGCAAGATGACAGTCCACAGGGAAGATTGAGAATACTAGTAGTAACCCTAGTTACAAAAATTAGCCTAACTAATCAAGTGTTGTGCGTGAACAAAAGAAAGTAAAAGCAAGAAATACTGAGTAAAGTGGAAGAGAAATCAGGGGAAAAAATGATGTCCGGGTATATCATCCCTCTAGGGTTTGATAAAGTGCAAGACAAAGGTTATCTAGGTATGCAATCATATTTGAACCGAGAGATTTTCTAAATCATACTAAACCCCTCGATAGAGGATGAAGAGTAACTGAATCGGTGCAGAGCTGATACAACCATCCTTATAATCGCATTAACACTATATGAAACTTCACTGCGAGCTATTAAAAATTTCTTAAGTAGGTAATTTTTCTTATTAGGAAAGATTACCCCTAATCTGAATAAAGAGTAGAGATGTGATTTCTCCTCAAATCTACTCCACATGATTCCAAAGAGCACAGAAATACTCATTAACTCACTCGGGTACAAAGCATATTAAGTATGATAACTAGGGCTTTCGCCATAATAGAAATCAAGAATTCAAAAACGCAATTAGATTCAAATAAAATGGATTGTAATAAGGAAAACAAGTAAATCACATAAATTCAACAACCAATGTTAAAAGATAAACCCTAGGGTTCACTAAGCCCAAACATGTAACAAATTAGCCCTCCATTAATGGAGGGTAATCATTCCAGAACAAGACATGATTAGAGATATTGAAAACATAAAAAACCGGCTCTCAATCATGTTGAAGATTAATCGCCAAAGAAACCCTGGGAAAGCTTCCACGAATGCAACCAAGATGAGCTTGATGACTACGATCAACTCCCCCCTTGAATGTGGATCCAAAAATCCTCCTAGATCATCCCCTTAAGCCCTGGAGATTCATCTCCTTTCTCCCCTAGCTTCGTCTCCAAGAAAAAAAAGTAAAAGCAATCCAAAGAATGCCCTAAACATCCTCATCATATCTATTTATATTCGGTTGCTTACGTGCTTCTTACGGGCATAAAGACATGGCTGAAAGGAGCTGGAGAAGATAGGTCATGAGCCTTATGGGAACACTTATAGCTGTAAGTTTCATCCTTAAGGTCCTCTATCTGTATTACGGTCTGCCTTACGGCCGTAAGCGCTGGACCGTAAGCTTCTCTGTGCTGCCCCTTGCAACTACCCTTATGGGCATAAGCTCTAGTCGAAAACTCCTTTGGACAGTTCTTACGTGTGTCCTTATGAGCGTAAGTCCTGCCCCATAAGGTCCTCTAATTTAGCTTTGAACTCTTCCTTACGAGCATTAGCATGCCTGCAAGGTTCTCTAGAAAGTGGTTAAGGCCATAAGTCGGCAGTAAGCTGCCCGTAAGCCATTTAGTTTACCTTGTCCTTGATCAATTGGTGCCAAAAGAGCTATAGCTTCTTAGTCTTTATGCGCTACCCGAAGCCCGAGAAATCAAAATACACTAAGTTTAGCACCAAATTCCACAATATGATTTTAATACAAGCCAAATCAGTTTACAAAGTGATATGAAATAATAGAACATTGTACACATATCAGACATAAGTATTAGATCATAAACGTTTATGGATGGTGCTTGAGACCTCCTTCACGAGTGTATTATGCTCCCAATAAGCTCCTCTAGATTGCACTTACGATCTAGCTTACGAGCGTAAGTCCTGCCCATGAGTCCCTTTGCCTGACAGTTATATTCCTCCTTACAGGCATAAGTATATATGTGAGATTCTCTAAATGAGCCTTCTAGCTTTTAGTCTGGTCGTAAGGTGATTGTAAGTTGTTCTGACTTGCTTGTTCCCTTGTTATTAATATTTCAGAGATTTTTTTATCAAGTAAGAAAGTTGGAGAGATAATATGAACAATTTTTCAAAGTAAAAATAAAAATAAAATATATTGAAAAATCAGTTTTTTTTTATTCACGTCATGAACCAGATAATGTCTGTCTAATATGATCCGTCGTTCTCAGGAGAGCAGTTTCTCACTGACTTTGTTATTTCTTTTTATTTCGAGTTCTCTTCAACGTCTTATGTTATTTTATTTTTAACATATCATGATTTATAAATTTTTATTATAAAAAATTATGTCATATGAAATCCAAAGTAAAATAGGCATAAGAAGGGAGAACAAGATTTATTAGGCAATATATATATATATATATATTTTAATTGTTTTAATATAAAAAACAATTCATTAAATAATTTTTCAAGGATGCTGTCAAAATATTAAAAATTCTAAAGATTCAGATAAATATAAATTCCCAAAAAAAAAAACCCGCCCTTTTCATTTTGGAAACCACTTCCGATTTCTCTCGCAGTAAAAACGATGAATTCGTGGTACTCAAGTTTTTGATTTTCAGAACAGGACGATTTTCTCCTCTCGATCCGGCGCCGTGCCGGCGATCTCTCTCTTCCTCTTCTATGGAGACGGTGCCGGCGACCCCTCGGTGGAACGTTGAGCGCCCATTCCTCACCGGCCGATTTCACCCGGTAATCACTCACTGGATGCTCGATTTTCCCAGATCTTTGTCTATTTCAATCTATTATTGGTTTTCTTCTTCAAAACCTAGGAAATCAAGGTGCCTTCTTAGCCGTCTGGAGCTAAACCCTACCCCGTGGAGACCTTCTGGTACTACTGACAATTGCGCTGTGATTTGAGTTTGATTGCAGTGAATTTCATTGTTTTGATCTGTTTGTTTGCAGTCGTGGTTCAGAGAATGTGATTGGATCTTATCCGGTTTCAGTTCAGGTATCAGCTTGCAAATTTTGGGAAATTTTGTAGATTTTGATGATGAGATGATGAAAATTTGTTGTTTTTGGTGGAAATTTAGGAGTTGTTGGTCATTGATGATTTGCTGTATGCTCTGATGGGCATTGAGGGGTGGTACATATCGATAAAGAGAGTACGGGGGAAGGAAGGCTGTGTGATTTTTCAGATTGATCCATCAATGTATTTGGCGCTGCAGGTGAGGGGGAGAGAATGGGAGGGGATTTGTGAGGTTGAGGTTTTGAAGATGGGATTGGGGACTGATTGGAAAGCTTTGCCAATGTCCAGGAATTGACACAGAGGATATTTCCTCTCTGCGAGAACTATCTCCTGATCAGCCAGTTTGTGGAGGCAAAATCGCAGTTCAAGAGTGGCCTTGTTAACCATGCATTTGCTGCTGCGCTGAGGGCCCTTCTTTTGGTTAGTATTCTCCTCTATCTTTCCTAGTGGTTGTTGCTTTTTATAGTCCTTTGCTGGTTAAAAGTTGTAGTTTAGATTCTTGGTGATGAAGGTGCTAATTTTTAGATTAACTAATTTACCATTGACACAATCTGCCTCTATCCTTCTTAATTGTCTATATTCACTTGAAAAAAAAAATAGTTGGACATCTTGAATGGTATATTAAACATGCACGTGTAATTTCCCCAAGGATTATGTGAGATTGGTCCCTGGAGTCCTTGATGCTGTCTTTACATTTTGGTGAGATTGAAAAGTTTAATCTGGATGAATTATTGTTGTGGATACTAAAGGTTTTGTGATAAGTTGTCTTCTATCATGTGCTAATGTGCTTTTAGTTATTGAGTGTTTAGATAACTCAAAACTCAGAACTCATTACTCATTTGTTTTATGGTCTCCTGTCCCTTCATTGTTAATGTTGTCTGTATAGTTTGGTTATAAATTTCACTCAACTATTTTTTCTACATGAAAGCCTGAACTTTTGAGATTAACCTTTGTGTTTGAAGTTAAATTCTGTTTCTCTCATTTATTGGTAGTCTCAATTGAAAATTAGCTCTTATGGGGCATATTAGATGCTGATACTGGTCTGAAACAGACCACTATCGTGTCCATTGACGTGAGACCTATCAGTATACAATGATGACTTAATCTTATCTATTTTATGAGAAATCTGTCCTTTAGCAAAAACAAGTTCTATGTTGTTATTTACAGCTATTTTTATACCCAGATATGTTGCATGATCATGCAGAATCATAGATAACAGTCGTTTTATGACAAAGTTTGGTCTTAGGATACGTCACGCAAATATAGATCATTCTGTGGTAGAGTGGATGCGGGAAAAAAAAAATTCAATCACTTCAAGCATTCTGTTAGCAAACTGACTCACTTTAGGAAATACTGATTGTAGTTATTTTGGAAATGTCCTTTCATATGTTGATATCTGGCACTTAATCATCGCATATGTTTGTAGCCAAGGGAAGAAAAGTTTGCCAGTTGATTTGCATAAATGACATTTAGCTGATGCCAGAATGATGTAGGCTGAACCGATGTTTATTTTTATTTTTTAGCTTATATATATGTATACTAGTGGTCCATTTAAGACCAACTAGAGTTCTAGAGCTTGAACAGGACCTAAAGAAATTTTTTTTTTTTTTTGAGTTTTTGTTGACTTTATATTTTCTATTGCATAAACTGTAAAAATGTGATCATTAGCAAGCAATGTTTCATTTTGAATCTTGCTGTTAAGGCCGTTAAGGGCATGTTCTATGTTCAAGTCTATTGGAATTTTAATTTGACATGGAATGATAAAAAGGGTCCTACCTGGCTACATCAATTAAAAGGCAAAATGGTGTTGAGATTTCTATGATTTTGGCTAAGACTAGTTAGTGCAAGGGCAATGCCTAGTCCAACAATGTTAATATTCATGACCATCACTATATTCCATTGCTGGATCTTGATGATGAAATACCTTTATTTGAGAAAACTAATCACTGGTCACTTGTCTTTTTCTCTGTGATCCAGCAATTGACTCTCTCAATATGCAAACTAGTCTTTATGTATTTTGAAATTCTTATCTGTCATCTGTGTTTACTCGGTTATATACTTCTCTTTATGTATTTTGAACTCATTTGAGAAGATCTGTGATTTGTTTTGAGTGGCAATCTAGTCTATGGAACTCCTGTAACTGAATAGGATATGGATAATTTGTCATAATTTTGTTTATCATTGATTCATCATCTTCTTGTAATTACAGGCCAAGGCTATGGCAGGTGACAATGCAGTTCGATCATTACAGGCCAATTTTGTTTATCACATTTGTCATAATTTTTGGGGTATTAATAAAAGTTTAAAATAAAAGTGGGGCAAACTTTATTACAGCCGCCATCACCTAATGACACGGTCACAATCACCTAATTTTTGGGGTATCACATTTGTTATTTAAGTATTTTGGAATACTTATTTTGAAATGGTTTTTTGCAAATGAAAACTGATGCATTTATAAATTTTAATATAATTTTGTTTATGAAATTGAATTTATGGTAGAAACATACGGCCAGAATTGAAATGAAATTATATATGCAAACAAAAAATAAATTTGAAAAAATGGTTTTTATTTTTATTTAGCGACAACATTTTTCGTCGCCGAAAGTTTTTGCGATGAAATTTGGAGCGAAAAAATTGGCGCGAAATTTTTTGAGCGCGAAGCCATCAAACAGTCAGCAACGAACATTGCGATGAATTATGGTTGTCGCCCTACCAAAATGTTAGCGACGACGTAAAGGTTCATCGCCGTATGTAGGTTAGCGACGAGCCTATTGCAACCAAGTTGAGCGACGCGTATGTTCGTCACTAATGGGCTTCAGTGACGAAAAAAGGGCTATCTGCGACAACATGGTTTCGTGGCAAAAGGGGTTTTTTTTTGTAGTGAGAGAATCAGCCTACCTAGCTAGGATTAGAGTGATTGAAGCCGTCAAGAGTTGTCTTAGTGGTGTTTGTGGAAGGTCCTTGGGCGTTCTTCAGCAATCACCTCTCGGCACAATTGAGAAAGTAGTTTTCATGTTTTCTTTATTTCTTATTGCATCTTGTTGCTGGAATGCTTACTCTCATCTAATTGAGAGCTAATTTTATAGATGTTTGGACGTAGACAAACTCTAGAGTTTATTCTATTTTGCCATTTAATTCATTGTAGATCTTTATGCTTTAATTGCTTCTTATTTGCAATCCATTTCTATTTGAATCCAAATGTGTGTTTTCAATGTCTTGAATGCTATTGAGGCGAAAGCCCTAGTTTTCTTGTATGATATACTTTAAAACAAGTAAAAATACCCACCTAACATAGATAAACCATGATTGGAGCGGATTGTGAGTAAGCCTAGTGATGGGGTACTTTGGAGTTAAGAGTTCTCCTCCCTCAATCGTCTTGATTTTAGGAGAAATCAAATTTAATTATGTATGGAATTAGGGGAAATTGCTTTACAAGAAGAATTGTCTAATTATTAATCCTTGTTAAATTCACATTAAGATTTCATAGAGTACAATTTGGCTATGGTGTGTCTATATCACCCTTTGTCATGGACTTAAAAAACCCTAGAGAGACTCTATGCCCGAGCATCCCATCTCCCCTTGAGTTTCGACCAATTTGATTTTTGTATTCTTTCTTTTTATTCTCTTTCTTCATATTTTGTTTGCACACATCACACTCTTTTATTAGGTTAATTTTTGGAATTAGGACTAATACTAGTGCTCTCAATCATTCTTGTGGATCGATATCCTGTCCTAGTGCACACTTTACTACTTGATCAATGTGTATGCTTGCGTTAACCCCTATCAAATAAGCACTAAAGGCTTCAATAAAAACTCACACAGCACTGACAAGATAGAAACTGAGACATAGGCAGAGGTAAAGGCAGAGGTAGAATTAGGGACATAGGTAAAGACATTGGAAGCGATGATTATAATAACTTATAGCAACACAATCAACACCAAGAAATTCAATTTTAACAAGAAGGAAAAGGACGAGGAGGCCATCACTTAATAACTCATACACTAAAGTCAGCAAACAAGTTGAATGTTAAATGTTATCAATGTTATAAGTACCACCATTATCAATTAGAATGCTAAACTAATAAGTGCTTGTTTGATATATAGTTGTTCACATCTTCTATGCACTTTGAGCATGATTATATTCAAATATTTCCATCAAAAGCATGTGTTTGTGTTCTTTTGTGCAGTAAGGGCATGTGAAGGGAATTGATGAGAAAGAAGCAAAAAAAGGGTTCTAGGGACATTTCTGAGATGATTTAGCAAGCTTCAAGGATGAACACTTAAGTTAGATCATCTACAAGTACATATGTGCCAACTCTTGAGATTTTAGAAGCCAATTGACATGTCAGGAGAGCACAGAGGCAATCATGTGTGCATGTACCAGCTTTGGGCAGTTTTCAGAATGTATATCAGCCATTTAGAGTGACAAAACCCCATACACCCTTCCACAAGGCCATGTGCTAAGCCATGTAGCCTCTCAAAGAAATTTGCTGAGTACTGTAGCAAACCATTGCAGTAAAGTACTGTAATAGTTGGCAGAATTTCACACACCCTCCACACGAGCGTGGCGAGGCTGTGTGGATCCCCAGGTATCACTTATAAAAAGGCCACTCAAAGGGTTATTCCACATCTTTTCTCACAAGTTTTGGGGTGAAGTTAGCTATGGTTTTGGAAAGAAGGTTTTTTCAATCAAGGGAGCAATTCTTTATGAGCTTTCATGGATTCTTTCATCGTTATAGCCATCGGGGGAGGCCACCAACAACATCCATTAGAAGGGATGTGCCCTAGCTTCGTCGGAGGAACTCTTGTAGAAGATGAAGCATCCCTTGAAGACTATCAGCACATATTTAAAGGGGGTTTTCTTTATGGTTTTCATGTGTTTTCATTCATTGATTGATTGCATATTGTATTTCTCCATGAAAAGCTAAATCCTAGTGGGTACTTGGACATGTAAACCCTAGGATTTGTCGTTATTTGACTTTCATTGTGTTTCCTTTAATCGAGTATTTATTTGAGTTTCAATCTTGTGTGATTTATGATTTCTTTCCCTTAGAGTGACACTAGGGTTGAGAGCTATACCTAATCATCTTAGTGACGAGTGACCATCACCACTATGATTAGATTTACCAAGGTTGAAAAGGGTTGAGAAGGTGAGTTGAGAAGTAGCAAAGCATCCCATTTCCCCTCATGTTTGATTTACTCTACCTCCATATTTCCAGAGCTCTTAGCAATCATATATGGTGTTAGGCATTGAGAGCATCCTCTCTGATGGGACCTCATATGGATTAGGGATCTTTTGCCTAGACCAAAGGGTTTGATTTATTTTTAAGAATAGGGTTTATTGTTTGAAATCCATAGAACTCCAAGCAGGCATATATGGTGTGAGGCATCAAGAGCCTTCTTTCTGCTGGAACCTCGTAGGGAACTAGTCACCAGTTGACCTTAGATTTGGGATTGGTGTGCTTTTAGATTTCCATGAATCAATTAATCTCAATTAAGGAAGCATAATTTTAGTATTACACTTAACTTAAGAATCCTAGGGGGAACATTGTTCGGGTGCCCCATCTATCTTGACTGATTCCTCTATATTTCTCTTTTTGTCTGCTTCTCTCTCTCCTTGTTCACTTGTTTGTGAAATTCATCATTCACACACTCATTCCATTTATTAGGCTAGATAGCAAGGTTACAGTTATTAATAGTACTCCTGTTCCTTGTGGATTCAACAACCCAACCCGTTGGGTACACTTTATTACTTGAATAATCTGTGCACTTGCGGATACAGGCAAGGATTGTGTCATGAACTAATTTGACTAGGTAAAATTTATAAAGAACTACTAACTTTGTAGAAAAAAGAAAAAGAATTTCAATCACTTTAATTGATGTATTATCGGAAGGAAGAAACTCAACAAAACATGTAGTATTATTTGATAATCTAATAATTTAATTGTAAACAAATTTGGTGATAAGTGCTGGTGTATAAGTGATACGAAGTATACTTTTCTTGCATTAAGCATCACTTTTCTCAGATTTTATCACTCATTCGTGTGTATTTGTGTTCTTTTGTGCATTTAGGGTTGTGGAGATGAGATGGAAGAAAAGAAGCAAAAATAGATCATGGACGCAATAATTAAGGAGATTGTTGGGCTAAGCAAGGACCAAGGCATAAGTTGTAGACATGTGAGTGTGTACCAACCTCCAAAATGCTCAAGTGAATATACAAATTGGAGGGGCACAAAGGCAGTCACACTCATATAGTCCAACTTGTGTAACATTGAAGAGTTCATCAATATGTTGAAAGCAAGATGCGACGTGATCTACCGCATAATTGTGTGCCCAACTTGGCGGCCTCAATGAAGAAAAATAAAGTTGGGAGGAATTTTGGCGCAAGTAAGCAGTTTGTTGTAGCAAAGTACTATAGCAATTTATTTGGAAATCTTTTTCCTATCTTTCGCCCATTTTTTGGGGAAAGCACGGCTAGGGTTTGGAGAGGTTTTTGCAAGGCTTTTGAAGTGGTTCTACGGCATCGACATTGACATCTTTCGAACGAGAGTTATTAGGGGAGCTTTCGACGACATCGATTCGGCGAGGTGTGTCCTAGGCTAGACGGAGGAGTCCTTGGAGAAAACAAGGAGGCTCTTCAAGACCATCGACACGGACGACAAGGGAGTTATCTTTATGGATTGCATACACTTATATTTGATTTCATTGTTAATTTTGTATTGCTCCATGGAGAGCTAAACCTCAAGTGGGTGCTTGGACTTGTAAATCCTAGGATGATTTTATTACAATGACTTTTATTATGCTTCTTTAATTGATGATTTAATTAAGTTTCAATCTTGAATGCTTATTGTGTTGATTTTCCCTTAGATGTGACACTAGGGTTGAGAATCCATCTAGGTAATGCATTGAAAGTGTGACAACTTCATTAGGGTTAGACTAAGCAAGATTGAAGAGGGTCGAAAGGGTGAGTCAAAAGGTAGCAGAGTGTCCTCTTTCCCTTCCGACGTGATTCATCCTACCTCCACGTTCCAAGAGTTCTTTGCGGTGCGACACGACCTTTTGCGTGTGTACCGCAAGTGCACGGCTTTGTCGAAGTAATAAAATTACCCTCGTGAGTGGGTAGTCGAATCCACAGGGAATAGGGATTTAGAACACAAGAATTTACTATTTAGTTATGCGTTGTACGAAAAGAAATAATTGGAGTGATGAGTGAATTTATGGAAACAATTAAAATAAACGACAAGAAAGTAAATAGAGAGATGAAAGACAAGAGAAAAGCAAGTAGAAGTTAAAAGAGAAAGACTAGCAATGGGTGAGATAGGGTATCCGGACAAGCTACCTCTAGGACTTATGCTTCTAGTGCAAGACTATGCTATTATACTTCCCTATTGATGTTAATTGAGTCGAGGATATCCTTAAACTCACGGTCCCAAAACTTAAGGTCAACCGTGACTAACCCCAACATTATGTCCCGGTATTAGGATTCACTACGACCTTTGACTCTTGTTGACCTGTCAACTAAGTCCCAGGGGAGTCTATCTTCCTAACCCTAACACTACGTGGGATTGCTTTAAGCTCTAAGGATTCCTAGTGATAAAACCTGTTCCTCTATGTAGTTCTAACCCTTTGGTCTAGGTGGAAGAACCCTAGTCTAGATTGAGCCGTAAAACTCTATCTTGACCGCTAATTAACCAAGGAAACGGAGGTAGGGAGAAATCACACCGGAAGGGAAAGGGGTACATTGCTACCTCACAACTCTCCCTCTCAACCCTCTTCAGTCTTAAGTAGTCTAATCCTATAGGAGTTGTCACACCTCCAAAAGATAACCTAGATTGTTCTAAACCCTAGTGTCACGACTAAGGAAGAACAATAGCAAAAGATAATTAAAACTAAAACTCAAATTTATTCATCAATATTGGAAAAGCATAATAACAATGTCATAGAAACATAATGATCCTAAGGTTTTACAAGTCCGAATACCCACGAGGGGTTTAGCTCCTCATGGAGCTATACATGTTCATCAAAGTATAAAATAAATTGCAAAATAAGAACATCAATGAAAACCCCCTCGCGTGTGATGTGGCAGTGGTCTTATGCTGCCGTCGGACGTCGATGACGATGCCGTTGGCGTGCTCCAATCCTCCACAAAGTCCTCTCTAAAACCCTAGCCGCACCCTCTCGAAGGTTGGAGAGAAAGATAGGTTAAAAAGATTCTCAAAAAGTCTCCCAATCCGGCTTTAAATAGGCTGAGTGCGGCTTTAAATTTGAACTTATCGGGGCTTCACACGGCCGTGTGGAATTTCCACACGCCCGTGTGAAGTTTCTGTCTTCCTGAAAAATTACTTCACACGGCCGTGTGGAATTTCCACACGCCCGTGTGAAGTCTCTGGCTTGCTGGAAAATGATTCACACGGCTGTGTGTTAATTCCACACGCCCGTGTGAACTCTCTGGAAACTTGATCTTCAGCAGAAAATGCACAGTAACTTGCCAAAACGCTCCCGAATATGTTGTTCTTCATCGAGGCCATTGAATTGGGCACACAATCAATGGTAGATCGTGCCGATTGCTTCAAGTCTCCTTCTTGGTGAAGTTCTCCTAGGCTACACGAGTTAGACTTGTTGTGAATGTGACTGCCTTTGTGCCCCTCCAAAAGAGGTTGGCACACACTCACAAGTCCAAGTTCGTGCCTTGTTCCTTGCTTGGTCCGAAAACCTCCCAACAACGGCGAACACGACCTAACTTTGTTCTTCTTTTTCCAACTTGGCTCCACAAACCTACAACGTACAAGAATACACAAATGCACACTATTTAGTGATAAAATCTGATAAAAGAGATGCTAATAGTAAGATAATAACGTTTCGCGTCACTATAACACAAGCACTTATCATGGTGAAAATAGAGTGAAGTGCTAAGAGATGAACCCTAAGCAGTCCCACACAATGTGAGGTGTTGAGAGTACTCCTTTCCGCCGAGACATAGTGTAGAGGGCTAGTCACGGCTGACTTTAGGTTTGGGACCGTGTATCTTTGGATTTCCACAACTCATTAAACATTAGTTAGGAGACATAATATTAGTCTTGCACTTGAAACAATAGTCCTAAGGTGAGTATTGTCCGAGTGTCCCATCTTATCATTGCTTATCCTCTCTATTTACTCTTGCTTGCCTTCTTTTTCTCTTTTACTCTTTTTGCATTCTTACATTGATTTCACTCACCACTATTTTTCATCTTAGCTAAATAGTGATATCTTTTGTTTCTAAACAACTATTCCCTGTGGATACGACTACCCACTCACCAAGGTATATTTTATTACTACGAAGACTCGTGCACTTGCGGAACACTCACGCAAGGGGTGTGCTATTTGGTTATTGCAATTATGAATGTAGAAACAAGAGAAAAGGTGGAGGTAATTAATCAATATTCTAAGATGCAAGGGCATGCGGACAAAAAATTGAGAATGATATGCTGCTCACTTGCAATGTAGCAGTAAAGGATCAATAGAATGTTTGGTTTCTAGACTAAAGTTGCACAAATCATGTTCGAGTAAAAGGAGTTGTTCTCAACTTTAGATGATATTATCAAATTGGAGGTAAAGTTTGGAAACAATGCAAAGCTTCCATTTATGGGCAAAAGTAACATTAATATTATAATGAGAGAAAGGTCTAAATACATCGTTTATTGCTTATATTTATCATGTTCTTGGTCTTTGAAAAGATCTTCTTTGTATAACCTAGTATCTGATCTAAGTTATGATATACAAATTAAAAACCAAATTTGCATTACTAGTGATAAGTGTATAATTGAACATGATTTTATATTATTTTGTACACTTAATTGGCATGTATTACCATATTAATGTGGAAGATGATGCTTAACATGGTGTAGAAAAAGATAGTGCATAAAGAGAGGAGAGAGTTAAATGAAGCAATTTCAAGCCAAAATGAAGAAGATTGAGCTCTCTCAACATCAATAGCAAAGAAACAAACCAGACAAAACACCTTACAATCACCTTATGGTCAAACTTACCACTATAAGCCTCGTCTAGAGAACTTCGTGGGCATACTTATGCTTGGTAATTAAGGAGGAACATAATTAAGGGACTTACTAGTAGGCCTTACACCCGAAAACCCGACCATAAGGACCATCTAAAGAAGCTTATAGGGAACAGTACACACCCATAAATGAGGTCGCAAGCACTATCCAAAGAAGTTTATGGTCCACCACTTACGGATGTAAGCTGAACCGTATAATTAAGACAGAAGACCTTACAGGCGAAACATACTACTATAAGATGCCCGTAAGGCATAACCAATCATCTTAATCTCCTTACGGTCCTGTTCTTATACTCATAAGTACCTTGTAAGTGGTTAGGTATAAAATGTTTTGTTGAGGGTTTTTTCAGAATCTTTTGACTGCCAAGTAAAGGGAGAAAGAGGGGAAACTTCTCCAGGTCATCTATAGTAATCCAACAAGGAGAGGAGACTCATCCACCATCTAGCACACCATTGGAGCCGTTAAGGAGCATCCTTGGCAGCGTTCGTGGAAGATAATAGAGGAGTTCATTGGCATTCCAAGAGAAGAAAGAGAGAAAAGAGGATTTTCATCTCTTCATTCATTTCTCTTGTCTCTATTAGATTATGAGTATTCTCCTTCGATGGAGAACTAACTCTTTGATGTTTGGAAGTAGATGGAACCTAGCTAAGGTTGCATTTTGATTGACATTGGTTGTGGATTTTGAATACCTTCATGTTAATTGATTAATTGCAATAATTTTTTTGTTAAATTCAATTGTATGTTTCTATTGTCTTGAATTCTATTGTAGCGAGAGTCGAGAATCCATGATTGGTATACTTTTATAACAAATTGGTAGATCCACCTAATATAGACATACCACCATTGAAGGGGATCACGAGTCCACCTAGAGATTGTGTACTTTAGATTTAAGATTTCTCCTTCCGGATCCTTATGAGCAAGTTAGCATAGAATTCCATTCTTAATGCAATCATAGAGAGTAGTTTCATGAATATATTCTGATTTTACTTCTTATGGGATTAGGGCTAATTACTTCGAGAGACGAGTTGCCTATTCTTTGAATTTCTGCTTTCTCTAGAAAGAGTTCATAGAGTGCATGGCAGTCGTAGGATAGTCTGTATCAGCACTGTCTGAGACCAGTTACCATTTACCTTGAGAAAGGGAATAGTATGATTTAGGAACTCTTTTGGTTCAACTAGATTCCAAGACTTAATACAACCATTGTCCAAGATTTAACAAACCCTAAGGGAAATCTTTGTCTAGGCGCCCTTTCTTCATGCTTGATTAGCTGTATTTTCTACTTTTGTTTGATTTGCAATTTTTACTTTGCATTTACACTCCACCATTTCTATTAGGTTAGTTTTCCGACTTAGAATTGGTAGTAGTATTCTCTAGTTCCTTGTGAATAGATACCTTGCTTTTCAGTACTCTATATTACCTAATCGGCATGTGCACTTGCGTTTCATAGGTGATATTAGTCCCTATCAACTAGAAATTGCTAATATAACTTAATTGAAAATGTGATGTCAATTAATCATTTTATCCCCTTTACATATCAAGCATGTGAGATCTTAATTCTTGTCAATTTTGGTACATTTGATTCTGGCATGAAAATTCCGATAGCTTAAATTTACACAAGAAAATGATATCAACTTCACCTCATAACTTTCGCCAAAAGTGGATATTGTTAAAATTAACAAAAAGAATTTTTAAATTTGACAAAAATGATGTTAGATTTTATAGTAAAGTAGCTTTTTTTTAACTAATAAGTTAGCAGTAAAGAAGGCAAAATCTCCTTCATCAAATAGAGCACTGGCAAAGAAGAAGACAAAGCCTCAATTTTGATACTGGAAGCATTTAATAGACATAAGGAACCACTAGGTAATATAGGAATCAAACCAAACAAGTTGAATAGTGAACTTTAATGATTGCATTAGTTAAAATGATTCTTGGAAACAAAAATTATGTAGTTCAAAATAATCTTAAAGGAGAAATTGGAGCAGCACATATCGTACAAGATAAGCCTGAGAAGAATATGCAGTTGGATTTGAAGAAAATGACTGTTGTGAATATGGCTTGAGAAATTACTGTGCACAGGCATGTTCGGGGCCTTGCAAATCTCAAGAATTTGAGATATGGAATAGCACGGCTGTTCTTAGGCTATGCTTAACCCGTGCAAATCTCAAATTTGAGATTTTAGCGAACATGGCTCTAGTTTGCAATGTATGGTTGTGCTCTTGAGCATGAGCATGTTTATGCCTGTGCAAATCTTAGGAATCCGATTTTTGAAAAGCACGGCCCTGAACAGGACCCAAGCATGGGCATGCTTCAACCCCATAAATTGTGGATCAAAATTTTTCATTAAAAAGACTAAGGAGAGAAAGCTTGATTTCGAAAGAGAGTGAGAGTAACCTTGGAGGAAACCTTGAGAACGGCCTTAAAACTCTAATGAGTATGTATAGAACCTTCAAGCCACTAAAGAAGGAAAGGTATTAGCTTTGGATCTAAGCTTTGTAATCCTTTAGGCTAAGTTCTCTTCTTGTTCGTGAAACCTTGGTGGTTGAAGCTTTGTATAAGCTTGTATTATTCATCCTTGACATTATAAGTGGGATAATTTCTCGTGGCATCTGCTTGTAGATGTAGGCTTAAAGAGTCGAACCATGTTAAGGCCCTGTTTGGATACTAGTAAATTCCATTTACATAGGAAGTTATAATAAAGGTTGTTTGGATGCTTTTTTGATAGGATAAAATTACTATAGAATCACATGATTCCATAGTAATTTTAAAAAGAGGTTGTACCCAAAATATTTTTTCCATCTACTTTTTCCTCTACTTTTCGTTCGTGGCCTCGCAACATCACCAACCCTTTCGCTCACAAAGGCAAATCCACCAACCTTACTGGCAGCGCTGCCGTTTTCTCGCTCGGTAACACCAAAAGCAACCATCCCGTCTTGCTGGTCGATGGTGTCGTTGCTCTGCATGGGGATTACATCAAGATCGTCGACGGCAGTCGCAGAGTAAACAACGGTGTGAGATCTCCGAAACCGCGGGTTGGAAAGGGCAACGAAATGGGATTCGGATTGGATTTTAAGGATGGGCCTGAGGACTAGCAAAATCCTCTACGAGCTGACGTTGTGAACGACAGCCATAACAGTGAACAGTACTATGAGGCATTCTTCCCAGAAATAAGGACGAATGAACCACCACCTTTCTTCCTTTGCTCAGATGGGCGACCGACGGTGAGGTTGGTGGACTTATCGTTTCCTATGGCTCACGAGATAATGAACCAGATCTGTATATTTATATCTTTATTTATTAACACAATCAGGCATCTCATATTGGTTTTTTAAACTTTTTGGACCTAGAAGTTGCAGTCTGGATGAATTGTTTATGGTTCTGGTACTCTAGTATTTTTTTTTACAACTTATTTTGATGTTTATTCTCTTAATTTTTTTTTTAAAAATTGGTTATTGGATTGACGATAAAATAGGCTCCAATGTACTCAATAAATATTATCCGTTAATGTAATTTGAGTATCACAACAAAAATTTAAAAGAAAAATATATAACAATGAAGAGAATAAAAAATTTATTTTAAAAATTAAATTCCTATGAAAATTTTCCTATGCATATCCAAACACCATTCTGTATGAATTTTTCCTATAATAAATTCCATAGAAATCATCTTTGAATCCTATGAAGTAAAATTCCTATGAAAAATTTATTATGCATCCAAACATGCCCTAAATCTTTGTATCCTTTGTTGGTTGCTTGAACTGTTTGTTTGCCATATTCTTTCTTGCATGTCATTGTACTACCATATTGATCAGCTGTTCTGCTTCATCCTATCTTTAACAATGACTGATGTTATCAAAGACAATAAATGCAGTCATAGTATCCACTTTCGATGAGCTTAAATTAAGGGAGGCGTTCATGATAAACGCAATCTCATATGTATCTAATTTTTCAATGATTAAGGGTATGATTTGAATATTTTTTCTTCAATGATTAATAAGATTTTTTATTTTTTTATTTGTGAGTTTCAGTAGCGTTAATTTAATGTATATGTTAAAATTACCGTTGATCCTGGCATTTTATTTTCTTGGAATTCTAAGCAACTTTTGGATTTCAATATTTTTTGTTGGCCAGATGGAATCTCCAAAACTTCCATCTATAATGAAACGTGCACACGAGAAACGGGAAGGTTCTTTACTTTTATCACTGTTCTCAGTCGTTTATTTCTTCCAATTGTGGGGGTCATTTCATGTGACAGCATTAGAAATATGGTTAGCTACTTCCATCAAATAAAGCATACAAGCCAATACCAAATCATTAATGCAAAAGACAAAAACAAGGCATGAGATAAACCATATGGAAGAGACTGGTTTGCAAATTTGAAGATATATAAACTCCATATTGATCATTGATAACTGGTTTGGAAATTTGAAGATCTATTCGATGTTGATGAGGCTGAGCCCCTTCCATTCAGAAACCAACTCCATAATAGACCTAGATGAAGACCCTTCTTCCCCTACTGCTCTACTCTTGCAGCTTCACTAAGTTCCCTCATCTTCTCTCTCATTCTCCTCCCCTCATCATCTTCCGTCAAACACTTAACAACCCTCGAGATCTCCTCCCTCCTCACGAACTCATCATCATCTTTATCAACCGTCAAAGCTATCTTCAAACCCTCAACAAGAAACACAGCATTCAACCTTTGCTCAGCATACAAAGGCCAAGCAATGAGAGGCACTGCATTCACAATGCTCTCAAGGCTAGAGTTCCACCCACAGTGTGTGAGAAATCCTCCAGTTGAAGCATGCCTGAACACCTTCATTTGAGGAATCCATGAAATCACCACCATCCCTAACCCTTTGGTTCTCGCCATGAAATCTCCAAAGGGTTCTTCAAACTCTGAACTGTTGATAGTGATGAAGAAGAATCATGTTCATTCGGGCTCTTGACCACCCATAAGAACCTCTGCCGACTCATCTCCAAACCCAATGCCAACTTCTCCATTTGTGCCGGTGTCAAGGAGCCACCACTTCCAAACGAAACATACAGCACTGAGCGATGTGGTTGCTCGTCCAACCATTTCAAGCATTCATAGTAACTATTAAGCATGACGTAGTCCATCACAAGAGGTCCAACAGTGTAGACAGGAGGAGCTCTCTCGTCCTCCTTAAGAGTCTTCACAACCCCGGCCTCCAGCTCCTCAAAACTGTTCACCAGGATCCCCTTCACCTCACTGTAGCGCCTGACCAAACACATCAGCATATCATACACTTCGGTTCCCCTATGATGCATGGGTTCAGGCAAGTCCTTACCCTTAAGTGGCACACAACCTGGCAAATCCAACGGTTTGGGAAGATATTCAAACTTGCCTGTGAACTCCTTATCAAGCTTTGGAATGTTAAATGCAAGAGATATACCCATGCAGTTGTTAAGGAAGAACAAGTAAGATGCTATATCAAGCTCTGCCGCAATGTCCAGAACTTCTACCCCTAGGTGATCCACTACAAGAGCCAACCTTGAGGACGTAGTGCTGACTAAGGATTTCAAGATGGTGCGAAGGTGTGGCAGGTTATAGGTTATGGTGAGAAAGATAAGGATAAGGGCAATTTTGGTACTCTGTTGAATGCTTAACAACTGAGGAGGAGGAGGGATGCGCACAAGGTTCACTTGTTTAGGCAGTGCATCAAAGATGGATTGCTCAGCTATGGGGACTTCTGAGTCTATGGATTGGGTGATGAGGGTCACACACAAACTATGGTTTTGCCAAGATGAGCGGCCTAACCGCTAAGACAGGGGCGTGCACAAGCCTCGGCGGAGCAAGTGGGAGCGGGGCCCGTGCACACATGGGCGCAGGGACCACCCGCATACAACCACTACTCACACTCCCAGAAACATGCCCTCACCCAAGATTCGAACTCTCACCACTTGTGAAGGGTTCTATTGGGGACCCAACTACCAATAGACCACATGGTATGGTTGATGGAGAGTTGCTTTGCTAGCTCTGCTGCTGGGATGAGATGACCCATGCCTGGGCTCACTATAATGGCTATGTGTGCATGTTCATGGCTTGTTTTCTCCATCTCAATGCACACTGTTGCACTCAATGCCTGGGCTCTGTGTATGAAGGAGATGATTGTAAGCATCTGATGATGCTCATTTATAACAAGGATGATAATGTGTCAATTGCCTAGCGACAAGGACAACGATAAGGACGGTTGTAGCTAGCTAGCTTTGGTGGGTCTGAATCTTTATTGAAGCTAAAAGGTGGTCCATTGAATTTGTACCACATATATGCCTAATTTAAATAAATGAATAAAAAAAAACCTCTCTATATATGTATATATATTATTAAAACTTTCATAAATATATATTATTAAAATTTTTTGGTAGAATACTCTATTTAGTTGTTATATTTTACACAATCTGCCCTTTTAGCAAATTAAGTCCAACCCCTCAATGCCATTCTTTGCTCCGTCTATTTATGCTGATGTGGCATTTTTACAAATTAAATATTAATAAAATATTGTTTTTTTATATTTTGGCTTTTTTTTTCTAAATAAACGGGTTCAAATCTTGGATCCGAACCCAATAACCCTCTTTCCCTTCATCCTCTTTGCTCCATCCTCTCCCTCCAGCACTAGCCCACCAATCTCCGGCAAAGTGCAGCCGACCATTGCCGTCAAAGTGCATCCAAACACCAGCTCAAACGATCTCTCCTAATATTGGGGCCTTGACTACCCTCTCTGCTCTCCACCTACCAGAGCCTTGCTCATGGCCTCATCATTAACTCCACCCTACCCAACTCCCCCGCACTCCTCTCTTCACATGGCTTCAAGTCCCTTGCTTCATAAAAACCCTAATCTCTATCTCTTTTCTTCATTTCTTTACTTCTGTCGTTGATTTGGTGCACATTTTAGGAAGCAGATGATGTGATGGACGATGATTTGATCAGCGGCGATTTGGTTTGTGCTTGTGTACTATCAATGGCGAAATCAGGATGATGGATCTGCGTGGTGGTTGCTTTCAATGATTTTGTTGAATCCTGCATTGATTTTAATCGATCATGGCCATTTTCAAGTTTAGATCAAGTTTTTTTTATTTTGATTTCTGTGTTTTTCTTGTTGGTTAGTATAATTGTATTAATCTTGGATTGACACTTGGAGTTAGGACAACGGTGATATCAGACAAAGATGGTATTGGTTCTATAATATTTACCCTTACTATTAATTAGAAACAGGTTCTTTGTTTTTTACTTTCTTATTTATTTGCAACTTTGAATATAACATTGCTACTTAATTATGCTTGTAATTTTTTTTTAAAGCTAATATTAGTCCCATATCCAGTTAGAGCTGTTACTTTTCATCTCTCATATGCACTATCAGTGCACTACATTCGTATAAACAAACACTTTAATGCCAGTTGAATGGAGTCAATCAAGGTGATGGATAAATAAAGATTAAAATGGATGAGGTTGTTTAGATGAAGCACCATAATGAACAATAACTTATAGTGCAGATTATATGTTTTAGGTAATGTCTTTGTCTTGCTTAGAGTTAGTTACACATTGTAATACAAAAGTGCTGGTCGGATGCACTTCGTCAGAGACACCTCAATTTGGCCAGTCTGGGGGAATGGCCCTTTGTCGGAAAAGTGGCAATCGAGCTTCAAATCATGGAGGAGGGGGTCGCTAGGGTGTAGGGCTAAAGCAAATGGTCAGATGCACTTTGCCGGCGATGGTTGGATGCACTTCGCCAGAGATTGATGGGATAGGGTTGAAGGAAAGGATGGAGATAGAGGATGAAGGGAAAGAGGGTTATTGGGTTTAATTCGGATCCAAGATCCGAACCCATTCATTTAGAAAAGAAGTCAAAAATATAAAATAATTTTCAATTAATATTTAATTTGTGAAAATGCCACATCAACACAAATAGATGGAGCAAGGAACAGCAGTGAGGGACTAGACCTAATTTGCCTGATTTCAACAATAGAGGGGCTTCTTAAGGACAAATTAAAATACAGGGACTAAGGGCAGATTGTGTAAAATACATGGACTTAATAGGGTATTCTACCAAAAATCTTTCGGATGTCCTTATATTTATAGGCATAGTAGGACTTTCAAACATTGAAACCCGTTGCTTTTGGAAAATGGTTTCTAGTGGAGAGCGGAGGCAGAAAAGTTCTTTTAAGAATGGTCAAGATATATATATACATTTTTTTTATAGATAACTAAAAAACTATTTTGAAGGATAATTAAAAAATGAATGAGATAAATATTAAATTTTTATAAATATTTTTCTAAATCTTGTTTTAAATAATATATATACTAATTTTTAGAAAATTAAAAATTTTTCTAAATATTGTTTTAAATAATATATATACTAATTTTTAGAAAATCAAGTTGTTAAACAATAAATTTTAAAAAAAAATTGTTATTATATAACTAATTTATTAAATACCAATATTTTTAGACTATATATATATTATTTTAAAAAATAACCAAAACCTGGGAGGGAGGGACCATGGCCCCCTTCGTCCATCCCTAGCTTCGCTCTTGTTCTAATGCACATGCAATAGCATATTGAGTGTTTTTATACAAGGGAAGTGTGCCCATGTCAGCTGGCTCATCAGGCCTAATCTGGTGGATTTGGATCAACCAAAAACATATTCATAACTGGGGCTCAGCAGGTCATGCATCACCTTGGGATGACCAGGACCTTACTCGATAGAGTTTAAAACCCATTAGTGACTCAAGTTCAGCATGTTAGACGCAATGAGTTTTTTTTAGATTGCATACCCATCCTTTTGGGAATGGAGGAATCAAACCCTATGTACTTCTCTTATCTTAGATTAGAGTAATCACTTATCTATTTGTTAGCATCAAATTCTATCTGTTACTTGGACTTGAGTAATTTTTGCACTTATGTTATCATTGAAGAAGTTACTAGCTTATGAATTTCTTACCCATGCTTTTTAATTACCCAATTTTAATAACCTTTCAATTATTAATGCAAAGTAAGGATAATAATTGAAATAAATAAAATAATATAAATCCAAAATAATGGAGTGATATAGATATAGTTTGAATAAAAAAAGTGAAATAATTTTCTTTTTGTTTAAAACATATTTTTATTTTTAAATTATTATTATGTTAAAAAAAATAGCTTTGTGGTTAGCACGGGAGACCCAATGAGCTCATATTCTCATCCAACTATAGTGAGTACACTCTAGATCTGCCCATGGATTTAGCTGGGTCAGGTTTGAGCCGGGCAAAGTCCATAATTACTAAAATTCAAGTTTGCTCAAATCGGGGCCACCTCAATAATGTGGGCCTTAACTTTTACCAGAACCCGTTTGAATTTAATGACCTTTAACTAAGGCCTACTCAAATAGGTTATAAAAAAGATTAACAATAATATTACTATACGAATATTATCACATATTATTCTACAAAACATATTATAATTAAAATATCAAATACACATCTTTATTTATTCACAACAACTAAAATTGAAACCATTATAACAGTGGGAATCAACAATAAATATATATTACATAAATATATAAAAAACTAATTAATAAATATATTTTATAACTCAAGTAGGGCCCAGGCCTAGGTTTTTAATAATGAAATCAAACCCGGTCTATTTTTAAAATCGGTTCTTTTTTTTATTCAAAATTTGGTCATCCAACTTTATATATTTGTCTAAATCCTCTCGATTTCCGGACCAAGTTTTTAGATTTGAACAAGTAGGCCAACCCTTGGACAAGTCTAAAACACACTACATGGGCGAGCTTACCAAGGCCAAGCAAACTCCCCACTAACAATCACGATGGCAAGGATGAGCGGACCAGTGCAAAGTGGAAAGTAGGTAAAAGTAAGGGTAATTAATTAATGTGATAATTTCACCATAAAAATAATTAAATTAAAACATAATATGTTAAAAGGAAAGTTTTTGAAATGCAAGATATTTATGTCAAAAGAATTGGATAACATAAATATGTTACCCTGTTTTCTTAATTACCTTTCACCACCATGTTGATAGTGTTTAGTCAACATCTGAAATCACAATTCAAAATTCATCCTAGCCTCGCATATAGAATTATAGTCATAGTTATTAGAACCTGACTACATCTACCATCTGACCCATTAAATTGCCAAATCAGTGTTGAAACCAGTCCAGTTCTTTAATTAAACCAGATTTGTAATTGAACCATTAAGAACTATGGTAAACTAAATGTTTTGTAGTTAACCTGGTGAAGAGTACGAGTTGAGTCAAAAAAAAAAAAAAAAACATAAAATAATCTTGTTTTAGAAGCAATAGAGCAAATGTTTTAATTGCCATTTTAATAAAAGTTATTTAATCTTGAAATTTTAAATTTTTAAAATTAAAAATTAATAAAATGCCATCCCTTTCTAAGAGTGAAAACCCAAAAGAAAAAGTAATTAACTTAAAAATAAATAATTAAAAAAAACTAAAAGTATAATTCGAATTTGGGAGCACGTGGAGGGCAGAAATGTTCTTTAATTTCTTTCTTCTTTGTTCATTCTTCTAGGTGCAATAGTGAGTGGGCTTCTTCTCCATCTAACAAGCCCATATCTCCATTGTTGCATCTAGAAGAAGACAAATTGAATCTTCTTTGATCTTGAACACCCAATTTAAAAGGTACTTCTACTTTTTATTTTTCAATTTTTATTCAAATCTAAGACCGGTATCACTCTTATTTTTTCACTCATATTCATATTATTGTTCTGTATTTGTATTATTGATTGATTATTTGAACAATTAAATGTCTAAGTCAGACTTTATGTATTTTATTTTTGAATTTTATACTGAATTTATTGTGTAAATTTTTTTATTATAATTATATTATTTGTTATTGTTAGTACAAGAGCACTTTAAGTTGGCATGATTTGACACCTAGACAAGGCGACGTGACAACCATAGTGAAGGGGCGTGGATAATGACATGTAAGTATGGTGACATGGCAAGGTGGCTTGGCTAGAAGGTAAATATCTTTGAAGATTTTTATGAAGCTATTTTTGGCAAGTGAATCAAACAAGGGGTAAATTTTTTGATAGGGTACCAATCTATGGCTCGTTTTCATTTTGGGGTCCAGACTTCAATTTGAATCAAAATGGTCACCCAAGTTTTATTTTGTTTCATTGGATGATCACCCAAGAGATTTTAGCATATTTTTAATGATTTGATGTTAAAAATTTCTATCAATATCTGAAATGAAATTGCCAATTGGGCGGCCAGTGTGCCATGCATATGTTGACAGAAAATTTTCGGTATTTATATCATTAAAAAAATAGGTCAGAATCTCTCGAGTAACTACCATATAAAACAAAATTGAAGTTGGGTGATCATTTTGATTCAAATTGAAGTTAGGACCCCATAATGAAAAATGACCATAGTTTGATACCCTGCCTAAAAATTAACCCATCAAACAAACAACAACTTGAAGGCAAGATATCATCAAGACCATATTTAGGAAATGTGATTGAAGACTAAATATGGAGGGAGCTTAAATAAAGAAATATCTATCAATAGAAAGATTTGAAGGATATTGAAGATATGATTTGAAGAACCTTAATAAATTTGATTGAAGACTATTAAGGGTATGATTGAAGACATGCCTATCTGTGGCATGATTGGACTGATTGATTGAAGATCTTTCGTAGAAGATTTGAAGACCAAACTTGGGTGAATTGAAGATCAAGTTTTGTAAGTTTCATGAAGACGCACAAAGGAGTACGCCCTTGCGAGGGGACTGCGTGATGAGGAGTTCAGGAGGTAGGCTAGTTGCCGGTAGTCGGGATCGGGAGATCTGGCTGCATCGGCTCGGACTAAGCATGACCGAGAGGTTGATTGGTCTTGAGGTCGCTTAGGGGCTGTATGGTTTGATGTAAGTAGGTGTGATGTAAAAAGTTTTACATGTAAAACTTTCTTTTGGGTGTTTGGTTTGATGTGAAACTTATCTTTACCTGTAAAAAGTTTTACATGAGACTCCTAAGTTGCTGTGAGTTAAAATACTGTAAAACAAAATGTTTACAGTCACTCACCCCCAACCCAAAAGCACACACCTCAAGCCTCACCATCAGACAACAGCAGCTCATTAGATCTCCACCACCGGTGACAACCACCACCGATGACGCCGTCTAGCACCGACGACGACTTCCACCTTCAGCCGGCACCGACGAGTTCCTCCACCACCGGCGAGTAGAAGGTTGGTGAGATCTATACTTTCTTCTTTTACAAATATTTTTGTAGATCTGTTGTTGATGAAGGCCTTTTGCTTTTCTTTGGGTTGAGGCATCTCCTTCCTCTGATAGAGAGAGCTTCAATGCTCTTTCTCTGTTTTTTTTTTCCTAAGAAAAAAATATCCATAATAAATGTTGCAAATGTCTTCAAGAATCAGTATGTTGACATTGTCAAACATCTTCACTTGCATTGTGCTCTTGCAGGCATAGAGCTTGTACTCAGTACTGAAATTGTTAAAGTTGAGGAAGCTGCTCGCCTGGGGAGGAAGTTGCATAGACAACACCCTGAAATTGTAAGCCATTGGGAATTAACCTGCCTCTGTTTGGAAATTATGGTGCTGAAATTTTCATGAATATTTAATTGTTAGTGGGAAGTGAACTAGCATAGGGCATATATATATATATATATATAACATTTGTTGGGAAAAGAAACTGGAAAATAAATATTATTGTTTACATTTTGTTTAAATATAATGTGCATTTACAGCTTACAAGTTGACTTTTTCTTCTTGCCTTAATTTTAGCCAACTAAACACAAGTGTCAGATATGTGAATTCTAGACCATTATATCATTTACCATAAGGAATTATGACGAATGCCTAGGTTGAAGATTGGAGTCTGTCACAACAAAGAACTTATCAGCATGTAATTAATACAATACTTTTGGTTCATGGGTGTAAGTCCATCGTTGGAGATGCTTATATCCAAAAAAATATGTTCCAGCTTATTAAGTGTTTGAAAAAATAGAATATCCTGAACAAACACTGTAATTGATGCATAGAATAGACACCAATGTTAAGGAGCTTAAGATAATGGAAGGCCACACCATATGCAAAAATTAAGACAGAAATCGCAAGTATAGAAATTGTCACTCAAAGAAGTTACAGTACTGTAACTTCTACTGCCTCCCTGGCCTACTGCAATTATAGTTCTATACAGCATAGAAACCGTCGATAAACTGACATTTTAATCAATTTGGTTATCCAAGATGCACATAATATTGCATTCTAAAAAATGGGAATGAATAAGAACCTAGCTAATGAACGTAGAACCTAGTGAAGCTTGCCACATTCAAGATGTAAAAAGCTTTTAAGGAAAGGACTTGACAGAATATTGCATTCAATAATGATACCTCTTAGGATAAAATTCAGAATGCATCCATTGAGGTATGTACAGTATGAATTTAAGTTTGTTGTAAGCCAATGGAAACATCACACTTTACAAGCAACACTATATGTCATTCAGCATGCTTGGTGGTTCTACATTAGTACCTACAAAAGACTACTTGAACCATTAAACAACTATCTGATATCAATAATGAAATTGAATTTAAAAAATAAAAAATAGGCATCCATGCACAAGCATGCAATAAAATTTAGAGATATATTAAGAAATACTGCAACGAAAACAAGTAGGTGAAAATTGCTATCCAAATAAATTTTCATACATTATTAGTAGTTTATAGTTATTAACTCTTAATTTGCTGGTCTTTATAATCTACATCTTATGCTGGTATATATGCAAAAATTCATTTCAAATGTAGTTTAGGTATTAATAAATATATAAATACGTAATCTCTTTCTGGTCACCATTGAATATATATTTTTGGACTTAATTATGTAATTGTTTATATACCTATGTTACTATGTAAAGACAAAGGCCTAGCCCAAGGTCTTCTTTTGCAAACTGGTAGTCAGTAACCCTTTTTGTTTGTATTTATTTTTTCCTTGTCTTACATATTGATTAGCACAACATGATTTATAGATGGATACAAATTTTGAAGATGAATATGCTGCAGTTGCCTCCGCTGTGTTTGTTAGTATTTTAGCTTTAATGTGGTATAGAGGAAGAAGACTTAATTTGCCATGGGAGTCTTACTACAATAGGGATGAACAACGCACCAATTATATTTCAAGAATTATACATAGCTCTGATGCGGCTAGTATATCAATGCTAAGAATGAGACGAGCATCATTTTTTGGACTATGTGATATATTAAAGACGAAAGGATTATTATTCAACACCTTACATGTAAGTGTTGAAGAGAAAATGGCTATGTTCCTTCACGTTGTTGGACATAATGTGAGAAATAGAGTCGTTGGAATGAATTTTTTACGATCTGGAGAAACTATTAGCCGATATTTCCACCATGTGTTGCATGCTATTGGAGAACTTCGTGGTGAGTTAATCGTACCACCTAACACAACTACTAGTCCGATCATAGCACAAGATTCAAGATTCATGCCGTATTTTAAGTTAAAAAAAAATTACAGTTAATAATGATTAAATTGGGAAGAAGAATTACTAATATTACTAATTTTCCGTTAACAATTAGGATTGCATTGGAGCACTCGATGGTACACATATTCATGCCTCTGTTCCGAATGATATTGTGGCACGTTTTCGGGGAAGAAAACCTTATCCCACACAAAATGTATTAGCTGCTGTTAATTTTGAATTATGATTTACATATGTGCTAGCCGGTTGGGAAGGCTCAGCTCATGATGCACTTGTCCTCCGGAATGCCTTAGAACGAGAAGACGGACTTATAGTGCCCGAAGGTATCATACCATTTTATAAAAATTAAAATAGTTAACCTATTACAAGTATGTAATAATTTATAACTTTCATGTTATAGGGAAATATTACCTTGTTGATGCGGGCTATTCCACACGACTTGGTTTTATATCATCTTTTCGTGGTGTCCGCTACCATCTTAAGGAGTTTAGTGCACATTCTCCATAAAATAGCAAAGAATTGTTTAACTATAGAAATTCTTCTTTGCGTACGTCGGTAGAATGAGCCTTCGGAGCATTGAAAACCGTCTCAAGATCTTGACGTCTAGGCAATTTTTTCCTTTTGAAACACAAATAGATATTGTGATTGCATGTTGCATTTTACATAATTATATTCTACAAGGAGGTAGTGACATGTATGTACCAAACCTTGAAGAGTGGGAACCTAATCCAAATGTGCGCGAGATAAGAACACAATCCCAAGTCCGTGAAGAAACAAGAGAATGGTTAGCAATACGAGAAGCAATTATGAATAACATGTGGAGTAATAGATGAGACTATTTTTTTTTTTCCATTATGCTTGTAAGTTGTGGTGTTTGCTTGTATGGGACAAATTAAGTATTGTTTGATATACCTTCATTTGTGAGTTATGATTAAAACTTTTTTTTTTTTTTTTTTTTTGCATTAAGTCTTCATTGATTTTATTAAATACTTACTTTTTTTAAATAATTGCTTTTATGCTAATTACTCATTACAAATGGAATCTGAAGATATGACACCAGGAAGCCATAACTTGCCTGGGAAGAAAGCACCAACTAATGTCCGATGGACTGCAATGATGGCATCATTTATGTTAACATCTCTTGTTGAGCAAGCAAATCTTGGGCTTAAATCTGATAAGGGATTTAAGAATGTTGCTCTCAACGCAGTTGCAAGAGCTGTTAGTGCGAGGTTCAACCTAGCTGTGAGTGACACACATGTCAACAACCGTCTCCGGTACGTAAGAAAAATATGGTTAATTATTAAGAAAATTAAAAGTTTAAGTGGTGTGTCATGGGATGATGTGGAGAAAAAAATAGTCATGGGGGAAGAGGAATATCAAATATACATACAAGTAAGTCATAAATTGTGGTTAACGATTAATAGTTCATATTACATTTTGCACATTAACCCTAATGGTAGAATGTAATATTTATTATGCAGGCGCACCCCGGAGAAGAGATTTATATCAATAAACCAATACAAGATTATGATGAAATGGCTATTGTATGTGGAAATGATCAAGCAACGGGGTCATTTGCAAGAACGGGTTCTCAAAGATCTAGGAGCCTAAGTGCACGCATGGATCAACCACCAACATCACCGGTAATTGAACTTGACAACCAAACCCAAGGATTTGATGATTTTGATGACTTCGTTCCAAGTGGAACTCCTACTAATGACACACCAACGACCGCCACTTCCATGGCGAGAAAAGGTAAAAAACGAACGAAGCATGTTAACGAGGATGAAGAAATTATGTGAGATGTAAAGTTTGAACTAGGAAGAATTGCAAATGCTTTAGAGGCGGACAAGAGCAAATTTACTAGTAAAGAATTGCTTGATGAAATCATGACTTTGAGTGCTCACTATAGTGAATACGACCTTGGACGAGCATACGACTATTTGCTCTAAAATCTCCCTTTAGCAAATGGATTTATGAATAAAACTCATTCTCTTCGGTGCATTTGGATGGATGACTTTCTTCATCGTTTGAGGGATGATCGCCGAGCATGAGTTCAATTGGGCAAATACTGGGGTGTGCTTTGTTTGTTTTTGGACAATATCATGTTGTATTATATGTTGTCATTTGGATAATTAATGTTGTATTTTATTTTGTTGATTGGACAAATGTATTGTTGTATTTTACTTTGTTGTTTAGACAAATATTATGTCATGTTGAATTTTATTTTGTTGTTTGGACAAATGTATTGTTGTATTTTAGTTTGTTGTTTAGACAAGTATTATATCATGTTGTATTTTATTTTGTTGGTCATGAGACAAGTACCATGTTGTGTTTTTATTTGTTGTTTAGATGAATGTCATGTTGTATTTTATTTTGTTGTTAAAGAAAACATTATGACTTGATTTTATTTTATTGTTTGGTATTTTTTTTGTGTTTACTTTGATGAATTTTAGATGATGTAATTTTAAACAATAATTTTTTATGCATTCAAAATGTTCTTAGGGCATCTTTAATGATCTTATATTTTGATGTAAATATTTTCTAATGTATTTTTATGCTAAAAAAAATTATTTGTTAATTAAATTTAATACTAATTTTTTAAAAAAAAATAAATATTAAATATCTTTACATTTAAGTTAATTAATTATTTTAGTTTAAATTAATTTCTATGACAAGTATTAAATAATTAGTAATAAAAACTAATGGAGGTAATCTCACCATACCACTTACATGGTGACCATAGCTCTCATATTACATCCAACCAAACACATAAAAAGTAAATACAGTATTTTCACTTACATCAAACCAAACAACAATGATGTAAGTTGAAATACAGCATTTTCACTTACACTGTAAATCCACTTACATGTAATTTGACTTACTGCCAACCAAACAGCCCCTTAGCAATGTAACCAGAACTCAGTCAAGTTAGCAGTCAGGGCCATGTTGCAAATCATGTTACAACAGGAGTTGCAACAGCTAATTTTGAAATGTTCTAAAATTAGTAGTCGCGGAGATTCTAAAAGAGGTATGCACTATATTTGGGACGTTGAGGCGTCTATATAAACTACCTTGGTCTGAGATTGGTTGCGACTCTTGAAAGAGGGAGTAGAGAGGTACTAGACAATCTAGAAAGGGTAATGTTCTTTGTTTGTGAGTGTGAGTAACAAGTGTTTGTACTCATCTTTTATCACCTCTTTTAGTGGATTGTTTATCTCCGGGATTGGCTCCCCAGACGTAGGCGAGTTGACGCGTTACCAACTTTGTGTGTCTCCTTCTTGTTTGATTTGTGTGTGTTTTTCTTTGAGTGTTTGAGTAATCTTTTAACCCACAAACCCACACCGGTGGAACTAATAGTTATTAATTTTTTTCACCTTATTAGATTAAATTAAATTATTTAATATATTATTGAAAATATTTAAATTGATCAGACCCAATTGGCCCAATGGTTAAATCAATGAGCCAACTGCATATCTGCTACCTTGAATAGTTCAATATCCAATTTGGTTAAGATTTGTAACATTGATTATGGTCCCAAATATCTTATTACCCACTAATTTGTATCTAAAATTTTAATTCTGACATGCAAAATCTAAAATCATCGTGACAAGATTACATCATCTGAGCTTAAGAGTGAATAAACATGAGTAAATTTTTCTAGTGAGTATTTAACTTTGGTTTTAATTCAATTTGAGCATTAATTTTTAATTTGTATTAAAATACGCACTCAGTTTTAATTTTATTTCTCCGTCGGGATAATTGGGGATTTTTAGTGGATTCTTGGTGATATGAACACTTTATTTCAATTTAAGTGACTGAACTGGTGAGTCAGTGACATGGACCCAATGCATCCATACAAGCCTTCTATTTCCACATCACCAAAAATCCATCAGAAATCCCCAATTACCTCACCGGAAAAATAAAATTAAAAACTAAAAATTAGTGCTCAAACTGAAATAAGACTAAAGTTAGGTGTTCACTAGAAAAATTTACTCAAGACCTGTACAGTCTTCTGATCACTTTGTCTGATCACTTTGGGAACACTTCCATGCACCTTTTAAACTAGCTATTATTGCATGCCCCTTTCAAAAATCATCCTAGCAAAATTTATGGCAATACAAAGTTTTTGAATATTTAAATTAATAATATTTTCTTGACATAAAAACATTTTCAGATGATTGCAGAAAATGTCTTCATAACTATTTAAATCTCAAAATTTTTACGTAAATATCATTATGATTGCGTTAAGAGTGAGGATAAAAATAGATGTTGTACTGAACGACCCTTTTTCTTTTGTATAATGAAAATACATGTTTAGATATTTTACATATTTCAGTAATTATTGAATATCATATAAAAAGATTAATATCGTAAGGGGTCAATAAGTAACCATAATTAATGTATATATGTATGTATTTATTCCATGATAAATCTTTAATTGGGAAGGATTTATCATCTATTATTAAAAAAATAAAAATAAAAATAAAAAGATGATTAACAGAGAATGTGCACAATAGTGACATTATTTATAAAGATAAATACATAAATATGAATTTTTATATTAATTTATATGACCGAAAGAAGAAAAAAAAACAAAACAAAACCAAAACCAAAACCCTGGCAAAATTTTTCAGGGAGTCACTTAAGTTTACTCTTGTATCACTTCGGTCATCCAAGTTTAATTTGAATCAATATAGTCACCAATCTTTAATTTTCTTTCACCGACTGGTGACTGGCCATATTCCGGTCTCCTTTTGCTTATGTGGCACCGGAGACGTCCATGCGTCGTGAGAGGATGCCATGTGGTGTTGCCAAGTCGCATGCAAGTTGCCATGTGGAGTGAACCCTTTGCCTTCTCAGTTGTGACCGCCATGTCATCTTCACCATTCTCAAAGGCTTAGACAAGACAATGACTACCTCTTCTTTGGAAATCATCTCCATTGTCTTAAGACTGTGCTAGAGCAAGAGAGACGACAAAGCGAGAGAGACGACGAAGCATTGCAGCTACACTCGAAAGCGATCGGCTGGAGAGCGAGGCAAGACGATGGCAGTGAACTGGGAGAGGCGGGCAGTAGGGGAAGAAGCACCAGATTACTGTATTTTTTCTTGAAACCCTAACCCTAAAGATGTTAATATTCTTTCTTCTAGCGTTGTAATGAACGGAGTTTCAGGTTTACAGTACAGTTAAATGTTAGGGTTTACACACTGTGAACTGAAAGTGTTAACGGTTGCTTGTTTGATGGTTGGAGAGTATTTATATGATGCATTAGCTTTATATTAACTTTGCATTTTTTGATATGAATATATCCTGGAAAAAGGGGTTTTGTTCTTTGTTGCGGTCCAGAACAGGACAAAGTTAGACAAATAATGTGTTAATAGATATACTAAGTTCTGTATAAAGTTGTTCTAAGTTTTTTATAATATGAAGTTTTCCAAATTTAGTAGATGTACTGAGTTCTATATAAAGTAGGAAAAATTTCAATAACTGTGCTCCTTATCTTTGTGTAATTTGTTGCAGCATACCTAGGTTTTCTATGAAGCATGAGTATTGTTATGTTATTTGTTTCCATTCCTACAATAAGAATTAACTCTGTATGATCTAGGTGTTCTGTGAATTATCTTTGTTATTTTTTTCCATGCCTATGTTATTTGTTTCCATTCCCACAATAAAAATTATCTTTGTGTTAATAGATGCCTAGGTTTTCTATGAAGCATGAGTTGTTCTGTATGATCTGAAGTTTTGCAATTTGATCATCTGATTGAAATTATCTCTGTATGTTCCATGTTGTTTGTTTCCTCACATTTCATTGTAATTAATTTGGAAACATGCCTATCTTTGTGTTCCATGTTGTTTTGCAATTTTAATAGATGTTCTGAGTTATGTATAAAGTGGGAAAAATTTTAGTAACTGTGCTCCTTATCTTTATGTAATCTATTGCATCATGCCTATGTTTTCTGTGAAGCATGAATATTGTTATGTTGTTTGTTTCCATTCCCACAATAAGAATTAGAATAAGTAAATAAAGCCAGGGAGTTTAATTATTGTTTTATTTTAGTTCAATACTAATCTTACTTTGGTCCTCTTATGCAAAATTTGATCATCTGATTGAAATTATCTCTACATCTTCCATGTTGTTTGTTTCCTCGCATTTCATTGTAATTAATTTGGAAACATATCTGTTGTTAATCCTAATGCAATCAAGGAAAAGGAACTAGGTTTACAATTAGATTAAGCAATGTTTGTATTAAGCAATCTTAGTATCATGCTAAGGCTCTCTCAGGGAGGAAGGAGATTTAAGAGAGACGACTGGTGTCTTCCAAGAGAGACTTGTATTCAGAGATGTGGGACTTAAGAGGCTCAAAGGATCACACTTCAGTCAAGCTAGATCTCTCTTCAATATATCTCAAAACATATAACTTAAAACATATCTTACAACATAAGAGGTGCTCTCCTTATATAGAGAGCTCCTTAGGTACAATTACCAAGAATACCCTTGTACAGTACAACTTTAAGGGTAAACTTTAGGAAATTAAAAATACATAGGGAAATTACATAATTGCCCTTATACAGGGAGTGTGTGTCTGTGTTATTCTTTGAGGCTTAATCCAGAAGATTATCAAGATCTTCTTCGTTTTCGCCTAAAAGAATATTATCCTCCATTATGTCCTCATTCTCGTACACTGCTCCTGGTAGTAGAGGCCATAATTTTAGGATTCTGTCTTTTACCCCTGTCATTATCCAGATTTTTGTAGTCTTTGTTTCTCCAAATAGTTCCCACTGTGCGTTTGGCCCATAGTTTAGAACTTTGTAGTAAATAAACACATCTGGATCCTTCGTCTCTAGTGCATAGGGGGTACTGTAGTGTACCCATCTGGGTTCTTGTCTGCTTAAGAACAGATTATGGGTTGCTGGTCTGTACTCATTTGCTGTAAATTGTGGAATTTCACTTATTACATGGATAAAAGTTTGTTTGTTATGATATGCTTCCACTAATTTGGTGACTGTTGGTCCAAAGAAGTCTGGAACTTCTTTTTCCAGTACTAACAGTATGACCATCCCGTTTTGAAATAATTCTCCGATCATTCCTTTAAAGAAATAGTTGTCATAATTGATCTTAGCCAGAATGATAGGGGGATGTTCAAAAGCATTTTGTTGCTCTTGACCACAGTACTGTAATGCTGTGAAACCTTGGGCGTTTCTCTGATTATAAATGAACTGTTGCAATCTGAAAAGATTTGAATAGCAGCAATATTTTGCCCTATTCAAAATGTTTTGCATTATAGCTTATGGTAGGCCATTAATCCATCTCTTTCTGAATGACCTTTTTAATTCCATTAATGTAGTAAATCTGTTGAAGGTATTAGGTCCTTCTGGAACTTTCTGTCCAAGAGTAATTTTTCTGTCTGGAGCTATCTCCATCTTTTTTGCTTCTGCAAGAGATTTCAATGTGATTTCTGGATTCTTGCTGAAGTCTTCTGTTAATGGTCTTTTAAGAGAAACTAGTCTTTTTTCTGATTCAAGGGTCCTGATTTCGCATCCTTGTCCTTGGAAATCTGAAAAAGATTTGTCGGCAGCCTCTTTAGTGTAAAAGCCTTTCCATCCCTGTGGAGTGTTTCTCTTACCAACTGCTTTCAGAAGGGAGCCCCAGCTGTCATAGACTCCTTTCTTACTTCCATCATATAAAACATAATAAAGGAAGTCTTCTGTGGTTTGTTCCTTAAAATGGAAACATAAAGCATTTATTGCCTTTGTTTTTGTTGTTGGAGTCGATGCCCTCCATAGTGCATTTACTAAAGTTTTCTGTTGAGCTGTTAGCTCTAAGCCATAAGGAAGTCTGAAATTTCCTTTAGCATTTTCGATGAACTGTGGTAATTCTTTTCCCTTATTCATTTATAAGGCGAAGAAGTAATTATCCTGGATAGTTTATCTGCAGCAATATTTTCTACTCCTCTTATGTGCTCAAAGAGGACGTCTACGCCTGTGCTGTTAACCTGTTCCACAAAATTAACCCATCTGTTAATGGATAATCTTTTATGGTTTAACTTATTATAAAAGTTTATTATCGCAGTACAATCTGTTCTAATAGTGTATTCCTTTTTTCCATAGAGAAATATTTTGAATTTTTCTATAGAATAAAGGCACGCCATTATTTCAGCATCAATTGCTGATATACTTGTCTTGTAGATACCACTGCAGTATCTTGCTACTTTCTCTGTAGTTTTCATATCTGTTTTGGAATTCTTCCATTTGAGAACTCCTCCCCATCCTTCTAAACAACCATCAATTTCTATAACTATGTAACAATTTTCTGGTGGTAATTTTAGAGGTGGTAAATTTCTAATGATTTTTCTGATTTCTGAAATTTGCTTCCAATCATTTGAGTTAAACTGTCTTTCTCCTTTTAAAGAGATTTTATTGTAAAATGGTCTGACTAATTTTCCTAAATTAGGAATGTAATTTCTAGCATAGTTCAAGACTCCTAGAAATTGATGTAACCCTTTTAGGGTTTCAAGGTTCTTGTCAGGAAAGTCTACAATTTTTTGGATAATATGTGGTTGGAGTTTTACCTTTCCTTCTCCTATTTCTAGACCAAGAAATTCAATAGAATTTACTCCTATCTTCATTTTGGTCTTTGAAAGGATTAACCCATGCTGTTGTACTTCACTAAAGAAAATCTTTAAGTGTTGTACATGGTCCTTGATATTATCTGAAAAAATCAGTATATCATCAATATAGACGCAAATAAAATCTGTATATTTTAGAAAAATATTGTCCATTTTTCTTTGGAATATTGAAGGAGCATTTTTTAACCCAAATGGCATTACTAGCCATTCAAAGTGTCCCTGTGGATAAATAAAAGCTGTCCATTCTATGCTATCCTGATCCATCAGAATCTGGTGAAATCCTGACTTTAAATCAAACTTACTGTAGTTCATTTTGCCTTTGATCTTAAGTAGCAGTAAGTCTATGCTAGGTAAGACATACTGATCCTTGTAGGTGTTGTCGTTCAACCTTTTATAATTATAAACCATCCGACTTTTTCCTCTGATCTGTTCTGAATGTTTATTAACAATAAATGCAGCAGTTCTATGCCTGCTCTTGGATGGCCTAATAACCTTTAGCTTTAAAAGCTCATCAATGTGCATCTTGTATTCTTGAACCAAATGTGGTGCAGGAATTATAGGCTTATCTTGTATAGTTAAATCAGGGTTTATGATGTCTAGTTTACAATAAACCTGATTTTTCTGCCAATATTTGATAGGGTCTGTGCCTATGTGTTGTAATCCTTCTAATTTTTGCAGTAAAGGGCTTACTTCTAGTTCATAATCTGTTAATCTTCCTACGTCATAAGACAGAAGATTATCTATTTCTTGAATATCTGAAGTAATCTCTGGTTGGAATAACTCTTCCATTACCATGATTGTTGCTTTGTTAATTTTTGTAGGTATCGCTAGAGGAGTTGTTTGGATTGTGTCTAATTTTCTATAAAATGTAATCACTCCTTGGCAGATATCTACTCCACCTTTAAAAGAATTTATAAAATTCATGCCTAAGATGAACTCAATATTATCTGTAATAGGAGGAATAACATAGGTGAGAGGAAGAGGATACCTCTCTTTGTTTAAAATAATTGTGGCTGGTTTAACCTTCTTTGTTGTTATCTCCTCGCTATTTAACCCTACTAAGGATACAGGGTTATCCATTGTTTGTATATACTGTGGAGGAAGTACTCCTGATACTATACTACATTTAGTAGCACCTGTATCTAAAATAGTTCTTAAGGAAAATCTTTTTCCTTCTACCTCAATAATTACAAAGAAATTTAAAAGATTATTTACTATTGAGGCTTTTATCACTTCAGGTGATTCTGTTACTAGTATCCTGTTGGTAATATGAATATTTTCCATTTGTGTTGCTAGCTGTTTAGCTTCTATTGAGCTAATTCTACCTTTAAGGTATTTATTTTCTGCTTCTAGATCCACTATATGCTGTGCTTGTTCTAGAATCAGAGTTTTATGGTCTGTCATTGATCTAGGAAGAGGTTCTGGTCCTATTGGAAGATCAATGCCTAATTTGATTTTTATGCAAACAGTGCATAGTAATAATAAACATTGAGTGCACCTGGTTCTGTTTCGTTTTGCTGGCTTGAGACAATAGAAGTAGCATTTGTTCAGGTTGTACGGTACCTCAGCATAGTTTTCCCATTCATGGTTGCACTGTTCTTGTTCTGTTGAGAGTTTCTTAATGGTTCTCTCTAAATTCCAATCATAAAATTCTGTTGATTTTATCATATAAATAAAATCTGACCTTTCTTCTTGGTCTTTTTCGTCATCTGAGAAAGAACAAATATCCGAGTCATCAGGGCTTTCATTATCTTCAAGGCTGATGATATCACACTGATCATCTAGATCTAGATCATCATATATCATTAATCTATTCTTGTTGACCCGTTTATTTGTGCATTCTTTTGCAAAATGTCCTTCATCTTCGCATATGTAGCATTTGCATTTTGAAGGCCTGTTTGTTCTTTTATCAAATCTGAATTTTCGGACTTGATTTGGCTTTGCATAGGTGCCTGTGTATCTTCTGGACTTATGAAGCTGTTTTCTAGGTCTTCTATTTTTGGAGTATTGTCCAGGAATTTCTATATGTCTACAAAATGTAAAATATTTTGCCTGTCTGGCCATTTCATTGGTCCTACACAAATCCTGTAAGACTTTATAAGTAAAGTCTATTCTTGGTGCTATTCCTATTTGGAAATTTGGATATTTTATATCCCATAGTTCCTGTAACTTTGTGTTAAATGGAGGAGGTAGTTTGTGAAAATATTTAGCACTTAGTTCTGCATTTAAAAATGCTTCTCCTGTTTTTCTTGCAAGTGCAAGGAAAGTGTTGGAGTAATTTTCAATATCAGCCATGTTAGAGATTGTCAATCTTTCGATATTCTCTTTTGCCTTATTTTGCATTTCTACTTGTCCTCTGTATTCATCATACCCTAAGATTATTTGTCTAATCTGGGTGGTGATGTTAACCGTATCATCGGCACTATTTACTAATTGTTGGAAACTTTCAGGGAAGGCCTGTCTCCAATTTTGGAAATATAATTTTACTGTTTCCCCTAAAAGGTTTTCAACATACATTACCTTTTCTGTATTATCTATGAATTGTCTGGTGGCCATATGGGTTATTGTATTACTTTCCCAACGTCTAATTGTATCTTCCCAAGCAGCTATGTTTGGGATTATAAGCATTGAGCCACTATTGACATTTGCAGATGGTAATGTTGGTATTCTGTCAGGCAGGTAAGGCCTAGGCATCGTATTCCTAGCAGGTGCTGGAATATCTAATGGTAACTGTTGCCTTTGCGTTTGAGTTTGCATTGGCGCTGGGCTGAAAGAAGGGAGTCCTGATACTCTAGTTTGTGGGAATGTGGATGTACTAGGATCATTACTGGACTGGGCTTCATTCATTAACAGTCTTTCTGTAACTTCTGTAACCTGGGAATCAAAAAGATTCTCTACCATATTTTGGTTGCTAATGTTTTCTATTATTGGACAGAATTCTTCAAGGTTTTCTGAACTTATTTCTGAAATAGATGGTAGGATTGTACCTTTTGTGTTAAGAGGAGGCTCTATGTCACACAAGAAACTCAGTTCTAGCTCTTCTAGCTCTTCTTGTGTCCATTCTTCAGTTTCTGTCCACTCAGCTGTATTATCTGTTATGAACAAGAGTGTTTCTCGTTCATTTGTATCTTCTGAGTCCTCATCAATTAATCTTGAAGAAGATGCTTTATAATCTGAGAACATAAAAGATGTTTGATGTTTGCCTTTATTAGGCCAATAAACTATTTCTTGTGGAGTCTGTATTTTTGGAGTGAGATCTATACTCCATGTTTCTCCATCATAATGTCTGGATGAGAAAGCTTTTCCCGGAATAGCTTTAATTCCCTTTGTTTCAAGGTGTCCTAAAACATTCTCAATTGATAACTTGTAAGCAGTAGAGGATGCATTTCCCAACCTTCCTACTAATGCTTTTGAAATTAACAAGTTTTTTCTGTTGGGTACCATAGAATCATAACCCTTTGTTTTAATTAAAATTTTAAAAAACTTACAGAAATCCTGTATGGTCATTGACATATTTGGGGCCATATAACATAGTTCATGTCCCTTACTCATGTCAACTTCCATTGTTCCTATGATAGCTTTCTCAGGTATTGTATCTGAGGTGTCTGTTAATGCTATCAATATTTTAGAACCATAGTCTAGCCTGTGTAATGAGTACACTCCAAGCATTACTAATCCTATATGGATTATTGGGTGACCATTTGCTATGAGGGTTTGTTGTGATTCCTCTGACAAGAAGTCTAATTCTATCTGTTGAGTTTCAGAACAACAAGAAATGATTTCTTCACTTCTATGCTGATAGACCTTAGGAGATCGTTCCCAAAACCCATGTTGATAGAGTACTTCTGCTGGAATTAAATCAGCTTTTTTGTTTCTACTCAATTCCAATTGGTGTTGGGGATTGATTAATTGTTCTATAACAATTTTTGTCCCTTTTGTTTTTCTGTGAAACTTTTGGAATGGGTTTCCTCTATAGTTTCTAATTATGTCTTTACTTGGCAATCTCGGATAATCACTATCGTTTGCCATTCAGATGTCTTTTATAATCTAACAATTGTTCTTGGGGATCTTTCCAAACATAAATTCCCTTAGAACTTGCCTTGATTACAGGCTTTTCTTCTGTGCTTGCCCCTATATTAAGATTTTTGATCTTATTACTAAGATAATCAATAGAGGCTTCTAATTTTTCCTGTTTCTCCTTGGCTAGGAGTAAATCTAACTTCTTATGTAAGGATAACAAGAGTTCTATAATAGTATTGTTCTGTTTTGCACCAGAAATCTGTGAAGAACTGCTAGAAAATCCTATGAAAGGAGAAAAAACAGAACTTTCAATTGTCTGTTGGACCTTGTAAAGTTCTGGGTCCTCTTTGCTCATAATAATCTGTGTACTAAATCAATAAGTTTATAAACTTCCGTTTCTATCTTACTGATTTTTGTTTCTAAGGTCTTAAGCCTTTGGGAGATAACTACTGGTTGATCTTTATGATCTTCTTTTGTGTTCTGGTTTAGGTGTTTTAAAAACTCAAGTTTGTCTCCTAATTCCGTTAATCTTGTTGAGTTTTTTTAAGCTAATATTCGAAAGTTTTTCCAGATAATTTAAAATATGTTCTTTTGAAACATGCAAATTGTTCAAAATACAGTAACTATTATCACAAAGCAAATTAAGTTGAGAGTCTTCAGTATGAAATCTATGTTTATGTCCTTGTCCTTCAGCAAAACAGTAGTACTGATGATTATCTAAAGAAAGTTTATTTTTAACATGCTTCAGTTCTAAATCAAGATATTCAAGGGGTTTTGTCATTTTAAGAATCAGGCTCTTGTCTTCCCGGTCTAGGGGCACAATACAGTGCCACTCAATGGGCCGTCTCTGAGACTATAAGCCTTCTTCTAAAACGTTCTTCACCTTATTTAGGTAAAAGTGAAGATTTTTTAAAACTATATACGAAAAATCTGTAACATCAGTAATAGTATTATGTAAGCAGGCTAAAACATAATATAATCCTGCTAAAATATACCACACGATATATACTAAAATCCTTTTAAAAGAGGTCATTTATTCATATTACTTGAGACTTTTCATCAAAGGCATTTCTCAGTTGATCTTTCAGGTTTACCGCCTTACGCACTTACTAGCCTTTTGGACGCAAATTTTCCGCCTTGCGTACTTCTTCTATAATCCAGAGGATGCTTATCGGGTCTCCACCTTCCAGATCTAGGGATATCCTTCTTTGTATTATTACTAAGTCTCAAATCATATGGAAAAATGACTGTCTTTTACTAGAATTTTAGAAAAACTGAGAGTTTTTGTCTTAGGGGCATAACCGTAATTTTCCCCAGAAACAACAACTGTCAAAATTAAAACAAACTTTAGAAGAATATGTGTTACTATTACACCTTCTTCTTAGATACACAAGTTTTGTAATGAGTGATCTGTGCCGTAGCTCATCCCTCAATTACTAACTAACGAAAACCCAAAAAAAATATTTTTTCCCTTGAACATGATAAGAACTAAAACATATCAAAAACAAAGCTTCAAAAGATAATTAAAATTACTACATCTTGCTGAGAATTAGAACTAAAATAGACTCATACTGAAGAATGAGTACCTTAGCTCATGCTGATGAATAGCTCTGATACCAGATATAAGGCTCTCTCAGGGAGGAAGGAGATTTAAGAGAGACGACTGGTGTCTTCCAAGAGAGACTTGTATTCAGAGATGTGGGACTTAAGAGGCTCAAAGGATCAATTATATCTATTAATGCATATTGTAAGTTTTGGATAAAGGATTTGAAACATCTGTTTTGTTATTCCAATGTTATTGTCTTTAGTTATAGTCAGACTTTCATAATTATTCCAATGAATTTAGTTTGTTGGATGTTGTATGTCTTTTTCCCAGTGCCAGGTCCAGAATTGTTCACAATTAAAATGCACTACGTAATTGGTACTGTAGAAAGTTTTGCAGGGTTTGTTGATTTCTGTTGTGCAGACCAAATATCAAGGATTGAGTTGTTGGCGATGGCTAGGGAATTCAGGATAGATGTCACAAATTGCAAAATGTGGTATTTAGATGTCAGCAGTGAACCTAGTTCTTTAAGGGAAATTAGTGATGACATGGATGCACTAAACATGGCTAATAGTATATCCTCACCTAGGGAGGTTTATGTGCTTGTCAGAATTTTAAATAGTGGCCCTGTAGAAACAAACAATGAGGGAGAAGAGGAATCAAGTGCATCAGATACTGACTTGGAGGATCTAGTAATTTCTCCTGATGGAAAAGTGAATAGAACTGATGAAGATCTAAAATTCCATGATTCTGACTATGAAGAAATGCACAACTTTGCATTGTCCAAGGATAATGAAGAAGTTAGAGAAGTTGAAGCAATCAAGTTTCCTGTATAGTACAACCTGGTATGAAGGAGATCAATACCAAGTCCTGGGGCCAGATGGTCAATTTGTGGTGGACAAGATTCGGGCTACTTGTTCATTCAGGAGATGGCAGTTGACTGGTGTGCCATGCTCTCATGCAATATCAGTAATATTCTACAACAATGATAGAGTAGAGAATTACCTGCACAGTTGTTACAAAGTTAGCACTTACATGGACATCTATGGGCACACCTTATCCCCCACGCATGATAAAGATGCATGGCCCAAGAGTAATCAAGGGCCTATGATCCCTCCTCAACCAATTAGCAAAAGAAGATGCAGGAAGACACTGCTTAGGAGGAAGGAGTTGGGTGAAGAAACCAAAGGCTTCACCAATTGTAGGGTCAGCAAAAAAGGTGTGACAAATAAGTGTTCTATTTGTGGAGCTGCAGGGCACAACAAAAGGTTCCATGGTGGTGTCAAGGTAAGCAACATGTGTCCATTTTTATGCCAATGAATTAATAATTGATGTTGTTTTGCCATGATTTTAATTTCATTATGTGACAATTTTGTTTCACAGGGAAAAAAATCAACTACATTCAACAAGCAAGGTGGACAAACAAGTGGAGCAAGCCAATGTAACCCTATGGATGATATTGACAACCAAGTTTTGCATGATCATTTCACAATGGTACCTTCTATTTATTTATTTTCTCATTTTATGGTAAATGTTCATGGCAAGGTCACCTCGACTTATTACTGACTGGAATAAAAAATATGTAAGGTTGATGGCCTCATTGGTGGGTTCCAAACTGAACCAGTTAATGCACATGAACAAACAAGTACTCAGGTATTTTCTCCTATCAACTAATTCAAGGCAGCTAATTTGATTATTGGTATGTGAAATGTCAATCTGAGGGTACTCAAATACTTCTGTTACCATACAATTTAGATTGTTAAAAGTTTCATCCAACCATTTTTTTTATTGTGTTTTTTTCCATGTTTGACTTTAAAGTATTAGGAACAGAGTAACAACAACCAAAATGAAGTAAATCAACCATTTGAAGCTGCCATCTCACAGGTTGGCAGAAATGCTACAAAATACTGAGTGGTTTTATATTGACAATCATAAATATTAATTTTGGTTTCCCTATTTGCTGCAGGTACTTCATGCAACTAGCACAGGTTAGGACATAGAGTCAGAACCTGGAAATGAGACAGTGATAAGAAGGGAAAAAATCAAACTCATAGGAGGCAAGGGTACCCTAAATACAAAGCCACAACATCTTGCCAAACAAATTGCACAAATTGCTTCAGGAATTCCAGTTTTGAAGCATCAAAGGAGAGATAGGGACGGTGAAGAGAGACAGAAAGATGACATGAGAAGAAAATATTGGGTACCACCTGGAGGAAGTGCCAAATATAGTGCGAAGTGATTACCTTGTCCAGGTCTAGGTCAATGTTTGCTACTGAATATCAAAAACAATGAAACTGGTTCTATTTCACCAATTTTGTTAAAACATGCATTCCATATCATCTAACAAAAATGAAATCTTTTGATAACTCTTGTAATTTTCTTTCGTATTCATCTGTCTTGATTCTCCCCTCTCAATCACCAGGTTTATACTTTTCACATTCACAATCAAACTTCTCTGCATATCATTTTTAGTTTCACAAAACTAACAACAACGTGAAATAATTAAGGCAGTCAACAAACAGACCATCCAAACAAAAACCATTCACCCAAATAAAACAACAATTAGAATCAATGGACTAAACAAAATTAACTGAAAATATATTCACGCGATGGTGACCTAGAAGCGGATACCATTTTCAAACCAAAGCTGATACCAAATGCTAAGCCTGCAGTATGCTAAATGAACCTCATTACTCTCACCTATACTCAAGAGCATGGGAAGATATCAAAATCAAATATTTCCTCCTCTGAGATCTACTTCATACCAACACCCACATCATTCACTAATCTCCACATAAATCATATGCAAATTAAAAATACAATAGAACAGATTTGCCCAAATTCACAACTTCAAACCAACACCCACATCATTTACTCAATACATAACTAGATTAACCGAAACCTCTAAATTAAAAATACAATAGAAAAGATTTGCCCAAATATCAATCTGAACAATGGTTTAAACCACAAAGACACCAGAAAAAAACAAAAAGGATTTCAAATCTGTTCCCATTTCAAACCAAAACTGATAAACAATTACAGATACATCACAAGTGTTCTCATGAAAGTGTTAACATTTCAGACCATACATTCTTCACACATCCATAAGCAAATGCATTCGCCCAATAATGGTAAGATGTCCATCCTCCTCCAATGTGACCTCACTAGGGTAGGGGGTCCAAGGCCATAATCCTCCTTCATTATGAGTGCATTTGGGTGCTTCAGAAGACATCCCCACTTCGGCATCTCCCACGGAACACCTTTGACTTCCATCGTGGTTTCAAGCAAAATGGGGAAGATGAAGCTGAGATGGAGACTTGAAACACATGTGCATTAGCCTTTTTTTTTTAAAATCTAGTTGCTGACGACAATTTGCCAACTAAGCATGCTGAGTTGGCATCCTCTCACGACGCATGGACGTCTCCGGTGCCACATAAGCAAAAGGAGACCGGAATATGGCCAGTCACCAGTTGGTGAAAGCAAATTAAAGATTAGTCACTATATTGATTCAAATTAAACTTGGATGGCTGAAGTGATACAAGAGTAAACATAAGTGACTCCCTGAAAAATTTTGCCCCCAAAACCCTACCCTAGTCATTTTGCTTGCTCGCCAACTAAGGCTATCACCGGAGACTGATTGCCATTCTATGAAAGGCAAATCTGAAGCAGCTTGGCCTGGTGACACGACCCCTTGCGTGTATCCCGCAAATGCACGGGTTTGTCGAAGTAATAAAAGTTACCCCGGTGAGAGGGTAGTCGAATCCACAGGGAATAGGGAGTTAGAATACAAGATTTCACTATTAAAACTATGCGAAGTACGGAAAAGTGATTAATTGATTCGATGAGTGAATTATGGAAACAATTATACTAGAAAATGAGAAATTAAATAGAAAGATGGAAGATGAGAGAGTGCAAGTAAAAGAGAATAGAGAGAACTAGTAATGAATGAAATAGGGCATCCGGACAAGCTACCTCTAGGGTTTATGCTTCTAGTGCAGGACTATGCTATTATACTTTCCTATTGATGTTTAATCAAGTCGAGGATATCCTAAGACTCACTGTCCCAAACCTAAGGACAACCGTGACTAACCCCAATACTATGCCCCGGTATTAGGATTCACGTCACCCTTCACTCTATCGCTCGCACGACTAAGCCCCAGGGGAGTATATCTACCTAAACCTCACACTACGTGGGATTGCTTTAAGCTCTAGGGATTCCTAATGGTGAAACCTGTTCCTATGTGTAGTTCTAACCCTTTGGTCCAGGTGGAAGAACCCTAGTCTAGATTAAGCCCCAATGCATAGGATTCACTTCAACCCTTCATTCTGTTACTTGCGTAACTAAGCCCCAGGGGAGTTTATCTGCCTAGCACTTCACTCTATTTCGACCGCTATGAAATCAAGGAAACGGAAGTAGGGAGAAACCATGTCGGAGGGGAAAGGGGTACATCGCTACCTCACAACTCTCCCTCTCAACCCTTTTCAATCTTAAGTAGTCTAACCCTAAGGAGTTGTCACACCTCCAAAAGGCAACCTAAATTGTTCTCAATCCTAGTGTCACATCTAAGAGAAAACATTAACAAGATGAAATTAAGATTGAAACTCAATTTTATTCATCAATAATGGAAAAGCATAATAACAATGTCAAAGAAACATAAGAGCCCTAGAGTTTACAAGTCCGAATACCCTTAAGGGGTTTAGCTCCTCATGGAGCTATACATGTTCATCAATGTATAAAAGAAAGCACAAAATAAGGACATCAATGAAAACCCTCTTGCGTATGGTGTGGTCGTGTTCTTGTGCGGCCGTCGAACGTCGGTGACGATGCCGATGACGCGCGCTAAACCTCCACGAAATCCTCTTCGAAACCCTAGCCGCACTCCCCAAGTTGAAGAGAAAGATAGGTCAAAAGATATCCCAAAAGGTCTCCAAAATTCGCCTTTTATAATGTTGAATTGCGGCTTTAAAATTTGACTTATCGGGGGCTTTACATGGCCGTGTGGAATTAACACACGGGCGAGTGAAGTTTCTGTCTGCTGAAATATTAATTCACACGGCCGTGTGTTAATTCCACACGCCCGTGTGAATTCTCTGAAATTCTGAATTTCGGCCGAAGTGAACAGTAACTTGCTACAGTGTTTTGCTACAATAACGAAACTACAGTGCTGCTACAGTACTCCCCCGAAACGCTCCCGGATCCATCATTCTTCATCGAGGCCATTGAATTGGGCACACAATCAATGGTAGATCGTACCGATTGCTTCAAGTCTCCTTCTTGGTGAAGTTCTCCTAAGCCACACGAGTTAGACTTGTTGTGAATGTGACTGCCTTTGTGCCCCTCCAAAGGAGGTTGGCACACACTCACAAGTCCAAGCTCGTGCCTTGGTCCGTGTTTGGTCCGAAAACTTCCCAACATCGGTGAACACGACCTAATTTCGTTCTTCTTCTCCAATTTAGCTTCACAAACCTTTAATGCACAAGAATACACAAATGCACGCCATTTAGTGGTAAAAACTGATAAAAGATATGCTCAATGTAAGATAATAAGGTTTCGCGGTACTATAACACAAGCACTTATCACCTGGTAAACTTCAAATAAACTTTTAGTCATGTTTTAATTTTACAAAAATGATGATGAAGATTTGATTTTAAGACATACAATCTAATAAATTTGATTATTAAAAAACAATATATTATTAAAGAATAATGCTTTACCAAATAGTTCGTTTTAAAATGAGTTAAACAGAAAACTGATGCAAAATTACTTGTTTTAGGTCAGCCTCCATAAGAGTGGTCAAGATTGAAATGATTGAAATTTGAAGTAAATGAGGCATTAGATGAACTAAAATAATCATTGTTATTTCAATTTGGTTTAGGCTTATTTTTATTTATTAAAGCTCAAGAGATTTTTGATAACCTTCGTAGCTAAGATAGAAATTATAGAAATAGAAATTAAGAAAATTGTTATTTCTACTAAACCTTGGTTCATCCTTGTGTAAGCTAAACACTAAATATATGTGGGGTTTGATGCATGGTGGAAATTTTATTTAATTTTTTATGTGAGTATGTTTACTTTTTTTATATGTTTTTTGAATTAATAAAACTTTTAAAATTACGCTTGAATAGAAAAATAAACATTTATTGTTTTTATATGTGTGTTTATTACCGTCTCCGAATATAATTATGCATTTGTGGTTTATCTATTTTTTTTAATTAAAATTATGCGATTATATACTTATAAATACTAATAGGGAACACAAGTATACATGTCAATCAAGTAGTAAAGGATGGTAATTAAAGAGCAGGATATCGATGAACAAGAGTCTATCAGTATTAATTCTAATTCTGAAAACTAGCCTACTCAAATATGTGATATGTGAAAACAAATAAAGAAATGAAAACTGAAATCAATGAATACGAAAACAAGTATGGTCAAACAAGAAAGGGAAATAAGATGCCAAGGCATAGACTCTCTCTAGGGTTTTGTAAGTCCAGGACAAAGGTTATTAGTTAGCAATCCTATTTGAATCGAGAGATCTTAAAGTATACTATCCCCTTTCTCAAGATGAATAATAACTGATCCAATATGGTGCTGATATAGACAACCCCACAATCACAATGCACTCTATGAAATCATAATAAGAATTAATAAGAACTCAAAGAGTAGCTAACCCTTCTCGAAGTGATCTCTTTAATCCTATACAAAGTAAAAATGAGATTTCTCTCTAGATCTACTTCCTATGGTTGCAAAGATTACGGAATTACTTGCCAATTCACTCTGGAGGATTGTGAGAGGAGAACTCTCAACTCCAAAGTACCCTATTTCTAGACTTACTCACAAATTCCCTCCAATCATAGCTTGGCTATGCTAGGTGGGTCTTTCAACTAGTCACACTAGAAAATCATACATGAAACTAGGGTTTTGCCTCAATAGCATTGAAGATAATAATAACACGTGATTGATTTCAAATATAAAGGATTGCAATTAGAAAACAATTAAAGCATGAAAGATCCACAACTAACAAATAAATCTATCCCTAGAGTTCATCTATGCCCAAACATCTACAAAATTAGTTCTCCATTAAGGGGGAACAATCGTACAATTCACAAGAGACAATAAGAATCAATGAAAACATTAAAACCCATTTTTCTATTGCCCCCTCTTGTGAATGCCATGAAATCTTCTCAAAATCCTTCCAAAGAAGCTACCAAGATGCTTCTCGACAGCTCCAATCTCTATCTTCAAAGGTAGGTAGGCTTCCTCTCTCTAATGATTAGCCTACAAAGATTTAGAGAAAAACCCCTTTCTTTCCTAAGGCCTAATTGTTCAAAAGATTCAAAAGTACCCTTCCAAAAACCCTTATTAGAAATATTTATATCTAACCACTTACGGCCTGCTTATTGACATAAGAATGAGGCTGTAAGAAGCTAGGGATGATGGGTTACGTACCTAATGGGATAACTTTACTGCCATAAATGTTATCCTTAAGGTCTTTTGTCTGGGTGTCAGGACGATCTAGCTTACAACAGTAAGTGTTAGGTCGTAATCTTCCCTAGACTGCTCTTGCGACCACCCTTACGAGCGTATGTTACTCCTCATAAGCTTCTTTGGACAACCTTTATGGTCATGTGACACGGACTCTCTCGTGTGTGTACCGCAAATGCACAGGTGTCAAAGTAATAAAATACCCCGATGAGTAGGGTAGTCGAATCCACAGGGAACAAAAGTACTAGTAGTAACTATTTCTTTGTTATCTAATCAGAATCAAGGTTGTGATGAAATGAACTCAATCGCACATAAATATGAAAATCACAAGCAAGCAAAGAAAAGGTAAAATAAGGGAAGTCTCAATCAATAAAGATGAGGTACCCAGGCAATGCTCTCCCTAGGATCTACATGAAGCACAAGATTTACTAAATGTTTCTAAACCGAGTTAAAGGAGTCGAGGTAATCCAAGAACAATCAATCCCTACCTTCAGGCCACCAATGCTAGTCCCCTACAAGGTCCCGATGGAGAAATCACTCAATCTCAGCACCTCACACCCCATATGATCGCAATGAACTCTAGGGATACCTAAGAGTGTAACCGATTTCAAAAGATAAATCTAACCCTACTTCTAGGCGGAAGATCCCTAACCCCCTACAAGGTCCCAGCGGAGAAATCTCTTAATCTCACACCTCACACCAAATATGGTTGCATAAATTTTAGGAAATACAGAGATAGGAAACACTCAGTCTGAAGGGAAAGGGGACGGTCCACTATCTCATGACTCATCCTCTCAACCTTCTTTAATCTTGGAGTTCTAACCCTAATGGAGACCTCTCTCTCTCACCAAGGCAACAAATCATACACTAATCAATCAATCACAAGGATGAATAGTACATGCAAGCAATGATAAAACAAGATTAAAACTCAAATAAACTCAGATTTAATAAAAATCATAAAGTAAATCAATACAAAGAATTGATCCTACACATGCCCAAATACCTACTAGGTTTTAGACCTCCATGGGGCACATTAGAAAATAAAGAATAGTGCAATGAAAAGCAATGAAAACCATAGAGAACAACCCCCTGAAATTCGTGATGATGGTCTTGATGGGTCGCTCAACGTCTTGAAGGATCCCTCTCCGAAGCTAGGTTGCTGAAGGCTCACTCGATGCTATGACGGAGAAAAGATCTATCAAAGTTGGTGAAGAACGACCCCCAATCTTGCCAAAGACCTCCTCTTGAAACCCTAGCTGCTTTGCCCTTCAAACTTGCGCAAAAAGTCCCCAAAGAATTGAGCAAAGGGGCTATTTATAATCATAAACCACAGCTGTCACGTGCCTTCACGCGACCGTGTGGAATTTCCACTCGGTCGCGTGAACAGTAATTCTGCTACAGTGATCCATTGTAGCGCACTTCATAAACGTCGTCCAAACTCTCTTCTCTTGAGGCCACATGGTCAGGCACATGCCCATGTGGTAGGTTATAAGACTTTTCCCTCCTCGAGTCATCATTTAGAAGCTCTTGCAATCTTCACACAAGTAGGGACATAAAAGTGTGACTACCTTTATGCCCTTCCAACTACAAATTGGCTTGAATTATCTTGGAATTTGGCACACACCCTCATGTTCATGAGCTCCTCTTATGTCTTGATCCTTATGTTGCTCAAAAACTCCCAAAATGTGTCTTCATAACCTATCTTTGCTTCTTTTTCTTCCTCCAAGGCATTCACAACATAATTGCACAAAGGAGCACCAAATACACTTTATGAGACATAAACCATGGTAAAAATGATGCTCAATGCATGTAAAACACATAAACAAATATGTCTACTTAAGCACTTATCATCAGGCTTACGGTTGTAAGTTGTCACGCCCCGACCCGCAAGCCCTGGGACACAACAACCGCCGCGACAACCTATGGAGGGACGCCCAAGCCACTCAACGCTCAAGTCATCTCAAGGCTGAACAAGCACAAAGTAAAAACATACAAAAGCAATAATTTCAAAAGGGATTTTAACCAAGTTCTAGATAACCTACGAACCACAAATAAAACATTAATGACACTAGTGGATCCATTTTTTTTAGACAATGCAACAAGTTCATAAACAAACATACAACCCGACTCAAGATGAAAATGAGAAGAACAACAACTACTAAGCACTTTACCCCGCCGGGACGCTAAAAATGACTAAAACCTGGAAGGGAAGGAGAGGATGAGTAACTAATATCACTCAGTGAGTGGGTTAGCACAATTCTAAAAAAATATCAAAGAAAAACTACAAATTTCAAATAACTGGAGTTTAAGCAGTAATGCAAATGGATATGAAGTCTTTCAACAAATAAAATACTGCAAACCTGCGAGATTATAACCATTGGAGCTCAAAATCCCCAAATGTAAACTTACACAATTACACTCAAACAAAGATTTTTAATCATTAAAGAAAATACAAGTATATAAATCTCATAAAGCACATAAAACACCAAATGCAACAAATAGGGATTTCAACCTTCACAAATACAAAATTTGCCATAATACGAGTTTTAAAGCCTCAAGACATAAAACTCAACATCAATTAAGTTTTTCCAAGAAATCACATCTTAAAAATAACTTTGCAAGCAAAAAAAAATTTTCATCAAATGTGAAGGCTTCATCTCAAAGAAAAGAGCAATGGCCTATAAACACTCTCCAACTTAGCCACCATCGCGAGTAGATTGAGAGTAGTCAAAGTCTTCATAACTTTTTCGTTCGACCACCGGTTCCATATGGTGACTTCAACATCCCAGTGTATCATCCAAATCAAGAATCTATGCACCAGTTGATGAGGACAGGGAAAACAAGTCCTCCACGCCATCTCTAAAGGCTGGCCTGTGGAGACTGCCTACTACAACAGGCGAGTTACAACCCCATTACCATCAATCACCAGTAGGTGTAACCAAATATCAACACAACAATAATAAGAGGTCCATAAACAAGAAAATATCCACATGCAAGTAATAAGCATCATTCCACATAATGAAATTCACAAGCATTACATGCTTAAAAGTGTCAAATATTGCTTCCAATGCAATAAAACAAGATAAATAAATATCGGGAAAGAAATCCCTATCTACAATTTTGATAAGTCAAATCACCTGGTCCTTGATTGGGACAATAATCAAAATTCAAAAAATAAGCAACATTTCCAAGTAAAGCAATGCCACAATTGTAACATGTTCACAAAAATCACTTTAAACTCAACCTATAAATAAGGTTGCCAACCTTTGCAATTAAAGCTCAAGAATTTCTAATGTAAACCGATGTCAAAGATAACATAATGCAATGCCCACACTCAGGATATTCACAAGCATTGCAAACCATTTTCCAAAGTAGGAAACAACAACACTGCAGGAAAAAATGCACTAAAGAATCCCATAATACAAACATGGATATTGGCCTGACTAGCATTCAACCCATAAGTAACTAATTTCCAAATACCCAACTTATGTATATGACAACCATATTGAAAATAAATACAATTAGGCCATTACCTCTGCTTTTGCATAACAAGAAATCAATCAAATTTTTTCACAGATACCTTGCCTCTAAGTTTATGACTACCATCATATTTCACCATCAATTGACCTAATTAACTTTCTTTGCATCAATCTTCCATTATACTTAACCAATTTCGCAAATGAAACCCTCACAAATTCAATAGATGCATCCTCAAGAAATAATACGATCTCTCATCTAAGACAACAAGTATAAGATCAAGTATCTAATAATTTCCACCTAAAAAAAAATATAATTCAATCTTCCCTTAAAAAAAATATACATGTAAAACTCATGAATTTCATATTCACAATTTACCCATACACTTAACCTATACAACATATGTTATCCATCATCATTCTTCTAAGAAATTTCTAACCTTTACAAATATATCAATTATACATACATTCAAATTTAAATCTTAAACCAGTTCCACCTTTAGAACAAAATCAAGTTAAACATTTTCTATGCTTAAAGCTTCCATTATCAACAATATCCCTTTCTTTTAGGCGTTAAGTCTCTCAAATATAACTACCATATACCCAAGCCTCTAGAAATTAAAACAATTAATAAATCTTCAGTTCTTACAAATATCGAAATAATCCATCATCAATGTATTAAAGATTCAGTCATCATTAGGCCTAAACATTAGCTACACAAGCAATATTTTTACACTCCCTTAAATATTTAACAAAAACTCTACTCTCCAAAAAAACATATACTTTCACAACTTTGGATTAATTTTCTCGAGTCAAAGTCACCACTAGATCCCAAGGAATTTAAACTCACATGCCTAAAGCCATTCGATTCCAAGTCATCCTCATTTTTCTTTTAAACGTCTAATTTTTCACGTATAAATCAATGGCATAGATGGCCGTTCAAATGAATTAAAATATTAACTTAATACAATATATACATTAAAATCATGTGTGACACCTTATTCTGTCCAAGCCTAGGACCAATATATGGATCTCAGAATAAAAACCACTTTCACAATCACCAATGCCAAAAGCATAAGGAAGCAAACAAAGCTTCTCAAAATATTCTAATTCCAATAACATACATATAGTTATAATTATTTTCAAATATTAAGAGTTTTGTATACAAACCAATAGCATAGAAACTAAATTCCAAATCAATCAAAATACCAATATATGATTAAACCATAGAAGACTTTCAATTCAAGCAATAAAGATCTTTAGATAATATTCTAATTGAAATGTATAGTCAACTTAACCCACTCATAACTTAGGTGAGAAAAGACCCCGGTGGTGTCAATCCTCCACCAGCTCCTTGCCTTGCGACGAACCTTCATAACAAGAAAATATGCATTTTGCGGAGGTTTTTAAGTCATTTCACAGTGGTTTTAGCCACTGCAAAAATAATTGTGCTACGATTTTAAAACTGCCATGAATTCTGGTGTCGGGACTCCTTTTACGGCAGTTTTTATTAATTGTTGGGACAATCGCCGCTAAGTGCAATATGCATTTAGCGTTGGTTTTGGCGGCTATTATATCCGCCACTAATTGCATTCACATCTCTTCATATATTGCATTTCCCGACAGTTATAACAGCCACCAAGTGCGACTTTCTCGGCAATTTCAAACTGTCGCGAAATGTAATAGTTACATTTCCCAGTGGTTTTGGTGGTCGTTAATAACTGCCAAAAAATGTAACATTGTTGTTTTCTATTTCATTTGTCAATGGTTTTGGCGGTAGTTCAAACCGCCATGAAATGCACATCTCACAGCCTATATTGCATTTCCCGGTAGTTCAAAACTGTCGCTAATGTGAACTAAGTTTTTTTTATTATTTTTTTATAAATATCTAATTTTTTTACAATATTATACATGCCAAAGTTTTATTAAGTTACATTACACTCCATTCAATTACTAATAAAAAAAATAAAAATATGTTTCATAAATAAAATTTATCAAAACATTAGTACAAAAGATTGAACATTAGTTCAATTGAACAATTACATTAATGAGACTAGTTTTTTGTTTACATTATGAGTTGCAGTTGACAATAATAGTGATGCATCCATGCCCTTTGCACTTGTTATTGCTTGCATAAACAATAAATCTCTCATTGATTGATTAGAGCAAAGAATGATTCACATAAATCCATATATACAAGGATATATACCTTGTGACACCATGGCTTATAGAAGCACCTCTAGAAAACCCACTGCTTTTTCTGCACTTATAATTACACTAACTAGTATTAACATATACTCTAATTGTGATACTTAACTATGTCTATGAAACATATATACATATATATGTATGTATACCTTCAAAGAGATGCAACATATTCATGTCTAGTGATATGCTTCATTTTCTCTAACTCCTGATAGTTAGTTTTCTGAAAATAAACAACATTAATTATATATATATATATATGAAAGGAATCAAAGAAATTAGTCTTAAGAGATAAGAGAGTGGAGTGTTTAAGTTACAGGAAAATTGATTGTTGTAGTTGTTCCCCAACACTTAAGAGAAGCCAAGTTATAAGCTTTTGCTGCCTTATCTTCTTTATCATAACCTCCTGTGTGTGTCTGTAAATAGAACAAATTAAGCTTTTATAAACTTAAAGAAGAAGGTATAAAAGAGAAGAGAATTAATTATTTGCTTACGAAGATACATGGCATGCAATGAAGTAGTTCATCCCAATTTGATTCAAATGAACGAGTGCATAAAGAACAAAGAAAAAACTAAATTAGTTATTTTGATAATGAACTAATTATAACACGTATTAAATCTATAAATCTAGCTAATAAAACAAGTGTATAGATAATCAACAATATATATATTGTATTAAATTTTCAACTATGTATTAAACTTTGCTTTATATCAAGAGCTATATATAAACAAAAATCATACACATAACATTACTAAAAGATAAAAAGATGCGAAACAAAACAATCTTCATGTATGTTATCTTCATACTATCTTCCGAAGCAATTATTGTATTTATATACATATAAAACCATACGCATTAAACTCATAAGTAATCTTCATTTATGTTAGGAAAGTAAACACATTGTTCTAGTCAACCAAAATGTAAGTCTGGATCTCATATAAGCACTACAGTTTGACACACCACTTGCGAGAGTGCTCCGCAAGTGCAAGGGTCGTCGAAGTAATAATATACCCCAGTGAGTGGGTAGTCGTATCCACAGGGAGTAGTGTTTAGAGACAAGAGAAGTTACTACTTAGCTAATGTGAAAATAATGGTGGTGAGTGAAAGCAATATGTGTGAAATAAAGGAAAGAAATAAAATTAAAGGAAGAAAAGTGCAAGCCAAAGGTAAAGAGAGAACAATCAATGAGAAGATGGGGTACCAGGACAATGCTCACCTTAGGATTAGCTGCTTCAAGTGCAAGACTATTATTATACTTCCTAATTGATTTTAATGAATCGTTGATATCCTAAACCACACTATCCTAAACCTAAGGTCAACCGTGACTAGCCCTCTACAATATGCCCCGGCAGAGGAATGCTCTCGATGCCTCACACTGTGTTCGACTGCTTGGGGTTCTAGGGATTCCAAGTGATAAACCCTGTTCTTAAGTATAGTTCTAACCCTTTGGTCCAAGAGAAAGAACTCTAGTCTCAATTAAGCCCTAGCACTAAGATTCACTACAACCCTTCACTCTGTTGCTCATGCAACTAAAGCCCAAGGGAGTTCATCTCTTAGCGCTTCACTCTACTTCGATCGCAAAGAACTCTTAGAATGCAGAGATAGGATAAATCACATCGAAAAGGAAATGGGATGTTCCGCTACCTCTCGACTCACCCTCTCAACTCTCTCCTATCTTGTGTATTCTAATCCTATAGAAGTTGTCACACCTTCGAAGGATAACCTAGATGACTCTCAACCCTAGTGTCACGTCTAAGGGAAAATCAATGCAATTAACATTCAAGATTGGAACTCAATTAAAAGCATCAATTAAGAAAGCATAATAAAAGTCATAGAAACAATGTCATCTTAGGGTTTACAAGTCCGAATACCCACTAGGGGTTTAGCTATCCATGGAGCTATACAAAATCAACAAAATGTTTGTATGAATAAGCATAGAAAAAATGAATAAAACCTCCTTGTGGCCCGTATCGATGGTCTCATGAACCGCCTCATCTCATCCAATGAATCCCTTATCAAGCCTAGGACACACCTCACCGAATCGATGCTGACGAAAGCTCCCCCAATAGTTATCTTCCAAAGGATATCGATGTCGATGCCGTAAACTCACTCCAAAAGCCTCGCAAAATCCTCTCCAAACCCTAGCCACAAGCTACCCAGAAGTTGGGCCAAAGATCAGTCAAAAGTCCCCAAATAAATTTGAAGTTGCGGTATTTAAAGGGCTGAAATCGGGCATCCACAGGGGCGTATAGAATTTCCACACGCCCGTATGGATTTTCTAGAAATCTTATTTTCGGCACGTAGGGAACAGTAACTGCTACAGTAAATTGTTATCCCAGTTTGCTGCAGTAAACTACTACAGTACTCACGCCAAAGTTACTCCAGACTTCATTTTCTTCATCGAGGCCGCTAGGTTGGGCACACAACCCCGCGGTAGATCATGTCGTTTCTTCTTTTCCCCGCATTGATGAAGTTCTTCAATGTTACACGAGCTAGAATTTATGGGTGTGACTGCCTTTGTACCCCTCCAAATTATAGAATAATTTGAGCACATTGGAGGTTGGCACACACCCACAAATCTATAACCCACGCCTTGATCCTTGTTTGGTTCAAGAAACTCCTCAACAATCGCGGACATGACCCAATTTTGCCCATTTCTCTTGAACTCTTCTCCACAACCCTACATGCACAAAAGAACACAAATACACACGAATTAATGATAAACCTGAGAAAAGTAATGCTCAATGTAAGAAAAGAATACTTCGTATTACTTATACACGAGCACTTATCACAGATCAACATAGGAATGGAAAAAATAGAAAATCAATAATTGTCCATCAAATAAAAGATTACAATAGCCAAAAATATAATGTCATGATAAGATAAGAAACTAACATAAACAAAATAGTAAATGAGCATAATGTAGGTATTTCTGTTACCGCATCCTCAACGAATCTCCCAAAAAGAGCTCACAATCCTTAGCATACTTTATGACAATAAAAAGATGCAAACTTGTTAGATTGATCCAAAAAAATACTCAATCAAAAAAATAATATATGAAAAATAAATTTCATTTTTTCAAGTACAAAAAGCATAAAAAAAAATAGATTATACAACTTTCACTATGTGGGCGGCCTGCATTGTCTGAATTAAGTTCATCGTTTACCGAATGGCTAACTTGCGATGAACGCCTCCCAATAACTGGGGAGCTCACATTTTCCTATTGTGAAATGAAACCAATATCAAATATTAAGAAATAAAAACAATACTTGGAAGCACAAACATAAACAATAGATTGATAACAATCTTATCAAACCATAACCTTAAAATGAAAATTTATCAAAAACCTAATTATGTATACAATTTGGATTTTGATTTAACAGTTGTTGTCCAAGATTTGCTATATGTTGTTCATTGATTTAAATTCGATGCAGTAACTGATGAATAGTTTGCCTAAGAGCACCAACTTCAGCTTATATACCCCCACCGAATAAAACATACTACTCGAGCTACTCAATGATCCATACACTTGAGTTGGGACTAGTCCTAGTCCAATGCCACGAACATAACCTAGGAGTTTGTTTTTTTTTTTTTTACCAAAAACACCAATATATGCCTCATTTTCATATGAAGACTGAGATCGAACAACTAGATCGTCCTACAAAAAGTCAAAGGAATGATTTTATTAAAGCACTTATTATTATTATAAAAAACATTGAACATATCACATAAATCTACATTCAACTCGCATGATTTTGCCTTGCCTCATCATTCACAAAAGACCCATCTGATGTGGTATAACCAACTTGAAATGATTCAACTCTTGTGACAGGCCGACCAAGTTGAGATTCCTACAAAATTATATCAATTTAATATATGCATAATAGTATTTAAATAATAGTCACAATTAAGATTTGCGTGATATGAAACTAAAAACCCAGAAAAAATCACTGCAACTCAGCCTGTCCAACAATCAATACAAATAGATAAGCAATCATAACCCTAAAAGAACTCTTGAGAAACAAGAAAGAGACCAGAGATCGGGGATGAATGGAAAGCCAGGAAAGCAAAATAAACAGGTTATATGAGGAAAACATTACCACTAGTTGCTAATGCAACAAAATTTCAAATAATTATCAGATAAAATTTCCATTAAAGAGCTTATCTTAGATTTCTTTATCAATTAAAGTACATCATACTTCTGATATGCCCCTTGCATAACCGTAATTGCACGGGTCGTGCAAGTAGGAAAGTATACCCAAAAGGATTGGGTAGTCGAATCCACAAGGAATGGAAAAAGTTCTCAAAACTTGTTCTTTTCCTAATATGTAGTTGGTTCAAGGATTGGATTTTCAATAATCAAAACTAACTAAGAAGAAGAAAAGAAGAAGAGGAAAGAGACAGGGTGCAGGGTTGCAGAGATAGCAATGGGAAAGATAGTGCCCCAAAGTAATCCCCTTAACAAATGCATTGACTGTGCTATTGATTACATGGGCATCTCCTTGGACCTTGATAACCCCCTACGGAGGGTTTGATAGCATGTACCCTCACTCAAGGCTCGGAGTGGGCTCAACTCCTTCTCTAATGTGTGCCCTAGCTAGATGAATAAAGCTTATCCTCTAAACAACAAGAAATCATTCTAGGGTTAACATGCACTCTTGACTGTAATTGCAACTACGGGGGACACTACACACCACATCAATGCTCTTACAGATGATAGCAATCCCCGCATCAAGTTTTGCAACATACAAACATCAATGGAAATCAACAAAAGAAGATATTCCACATAAACCAAAGGGAGTTCAAAAGGAAACTCAATAATTAAATAACACAAGTCAATACATCATAATATTAAGGTTCATAATCTATGACACCAAAAGACAGTTAGCCCCTCATGGTTCTACAATCAGTCATTGAAAAATAATAAGAGAAACAAAGATGATTCATTAGACTCCCTTCTTGCTTCACAATCGCATCGCAGAAGGCTTGCAATGAACATTGCCAGCAATCCTCTTATCCCGCGTGTATCTCCACTCTGAATCTAGCCCTGAATGATGCCGACTGCTGCATTGACCTGTGCCTCCAAAAAGAGAGAAGAAGATTCCCTTGAAATCTAACTATAGGTCTTAAATAACCCTTTCTTGATGTAAGCGCGCCTATGCTGATGGGCATGCTGATGACCATGCTTGGCTCCAGATGTTGGAAAGTGATCTTTGGCGTGATTCCAGAAAATGCACAGGCCTAAGCATGCCCGTGCTTAGAGAACACGCTCATGCAAGGAACACTGTGACCATGCTGATATTTCCAAGGGATTTCTATTAAAACGCATGGGGGTAAGCACGCCTGTGCTTCCTGACCGTGCTCCTTCAGAACGATGGTGCTAGGGGTAATGAAACCGTGCTTCTCAGTTATATGCAGACTCCAGTGAATTGCACAGGGCTCAGCACGCCTGTGCTTCCTACTGTGCTTCCAAGCATGGGTGTGCTTTGGACCCTGTTTGTCCTAAAACTTGTATTCCAACACTATTTTGCATTATAATTCATCTCTTTTCGTTCTTTTTGGCACTAACCCCAATTTTCTGCAACATTTAGCAAACATACCTTAGATAGCATCCGTTTATCATAAAAGCATGCTAAAAGAACAAGTAAACACACAATAAGGTATATAAAATATCTATATAATGTGCACTCATCAAATACCCCAATACTTAAACTTTTGTTTGTCCTTAAGCAAACACTCGGCTCACAAGAAAAGAAGATGAATGCATGATCTCAAATCTCATAAAAGATAGGGAATTCACGAGCAACAAGGGAACCCTAGAGACTAATGCGTAAATAGTTGTTTCCTCAAAAATTAAATTCACCCAAACTCCATGCTCTCCGTGTGCGTGTGCGTTTACCCTAGGAATGTGCCCCAATGCTCCTTGGAGAAGAAAACTAGCTCAACAAACCTTATTTTCCACAAAAACTAAGTGGGTAGTAGTTTCATACTCCCTAGAGATAGCCCTTTCCCTCGGTAGGTCATCAAGTGAACCTTGGTAATGCCCAAGATCCGACTACTCAAGGGTGGCTTACACAATTCAAAAGGAGATAGCTCTTTCTACCATCTTTTACACACCTATTTACAAACCATCGGTAGGGCATTCATTCAAATCTGACTTTCCGATACCCAAAAAGAAAAGCAAATTCTTTCAGTCTTTTTTTTTCAAATAAAGAATTGATCTACAAGCTACAATCCTTCCTACGATACAAGTATACTCACAACTAGGATAAAGAGTGAACTGAAAAAAAAAGTTTCTAAAGCATGTGTGAATCAACAATTAAAACAACAAAGTATCCCTAACAACAAGTATGCCCAAGATCCTTCGTCTTGTGAATCCCTAACAAAAATTCATAGATCGTCCTAAGTCATGGATCATCACAATGAATACAAAGATAACCCTCCCCCACACTTGAACATTACATTGTCCTCAATGTACAACATGCATGCACACAAACGAAAGAAAGAAGACAATAAAGTAAATTGAGGGAGAGTTAATAGGGTTTCGATGGAAATGGAGAATGAAGATGCCGCTCCCAACATGAACAACTCAAAATTCCAAAGACAGCATACATCCCGTAAAGCAAAAAGGGTACAACGTGAAGATCAAATATGAAATAAGATTATTGAAAATAAAATACTGAAATAAAAAATAGAAAATAGTAAGATAAACAGTTTAGCAGGGGACTCCCCTAGCTAACTGTGACACAAATACAAGTCCAAAATGAAACTGAAACACAAGGTCCAGACACTAAAAAATAAAAATTGAAATGATAAAAGGGTGAATGCTGCTTAATCAGACTCAGAGTCCGTGGCATCAAGGTCAACAGAACCAGAAGTATCAGCAACAGCATGAGGCTCGTCTCAGGATGGTGATCTTCCCTCGCTCCTAGAATCATCTCCACTCTCGGAGTCAGAGGACTCAAACCTCTCTGACTTTAAATCAGCAGTATCAACCCCCCAGGACATGGTGTGAGGACAGGAAGAGATGGTGCAGGGGATAACTAGATGCCGAGGTGAGCAGCGATCCTCATGACGCTCTGTCCCAGCCACTGCAGTAAAGTGATGAACTCGCCTACTGTGTGGCATGGCTAGTGAAGGGTTGAGTTAGTGGCGTTGAGGGGGAGCGAGGAGTTAAAGGAGATGGCAGAGAAACTAGCTCAGCAGTAGGAGTAGGATTAACATGATACCTGGTCCCATAGGCAATCCTGATCAACTACAACATCCTCATTGCCCGGAGAGTGTCAACGGTGATCAAGATGCTACCATCCTCGATCCTCATACCCTAGGATCCTCATATCCTTGCTCGAAGTCTTATACACTAAATAAGCTGGGAGATGTAGGGGCTAGCACATATGACACCAATCCTAGGATCAGCCGGCTAGTGATGCATAATAAAGGCGACTTCATGTCCTAGGTGAAGGTGAAACCCGTCGACCATACTGAGAAGGTACTCAAAATCTCTTCTCCAGTTCACCACTCTAGGGCTAACCTCAAGCCCTGTTAATATGTGGCTCAGAAGATGATGAATATACCTGAAGGTAGGAGAACGAAGGCTGGTGGCCCTCGCACGACAGGGGTCATATCTGCTGGTGGTTCTTAATTGGCGCTAGTAGGACTCCAAAGTCTTCACAGGTGGTGGCTCAATAAGAAGGGCCTCATACTCTAGGGTCCTAGTAAATGCCTCATCATATAGTCCCAAATGAACTAAAAACTCTGTCAAGCTCAACTGATACATTGGGCCAAATGCCTGGAACTGGATGGTTCCTGTCTTGTTGAAATTGATCATGTCCCGCTCAAACTCAAAAGTGGCTAGAAACTTCAGTGTAAGCTTACAATAGGTGGTGTTTGTGATGTAAAAGAGTTGCCGCCAAGCTCTTGATCGTAAAATCCCCTGAATCTCATGACCAAGCCCCACATTATATAGAACGTGCCAATCGATCTCTCTAAACTCACCGATGTGCTTCATACATAACCGGTTGTACTGCAACAAATGTGAGAGTGCACCAAACTTTGTCCCTGTAGGAGTGACTTGAGAACTGCACTCGCCCCTAGCCCGCATAGGCGCAAGCACAAATGTAAGTGTCTTCTACCTCAGCATAATCCTGCAATAGAATTTAATTAACAAGTCAATGCACAAGATTAATGACTTTAGCACAACCATGCTGCATAAGAAGCATGGGTGTACTGACTGGAAAACAGCATGGGTGTGCTACAAAATAAGCAATGAAAAATCAAAGCATGCCCACCCAAGAAAAAAGACCACACTAGTATTGAGATATCAAAGCATGACCGTGCTTACCTGGAAATAGCCTATGACAAAAAATAGAGCACTTAATGCAAAGCACGGTTGTGCTTAGTCAACTTCCCTAGCAAGACATAGGACATGGTTTCTAGATTAACAGTCATGGATCGAGCATCTCAAAGCAAGTAAAGCATAAATACATCAACATACAAGAGATTAGTAAAGCCAATATCAACATGCATGGACTAAAAGTGACAATTGAATCATACCTTGCCTCATGGGAAGAAAGAAAGCGGGCGATAGAGAATCCACAAGAAAATAGGCTCAAAAACTAAACGAGAGAATCCATATTAAAGACGAAGGCTTGAGAGAGATGACAGACATGGCGGGACATGCATGCGGTCGAACATAAAAAGAGAAAATAGGAAGGGGAACGGTTACACCAGAGCACACTCCATTAGCATAGTCACGCTCAAGACCGTGCTGAGCCCCTTATGAAAGAAATAATGCCCTAAAAGAGCATGGTCGTGCTTGAGACTATGCTTAGGACCATTCTTATAACTGGAAAATTTCACAAAACTCATAAAAACAAACACAACCGTGCAAGGGGCAGCCGGACCGTGCTTATATAAGCACGGTCACTAGCACAGGCAAAAGCACGCCTGTGCTTCCCCTTAATCACAGGATTTTTATAACTCCAGCAAATTGCACAGCCACAAGCATGACTGTGCTTAACTTGGAAAATTAGAGAAGTTGCAAAACATACCAAATTCACTCCTGAACAACCACTAACTTGCAAATAAAACTTTGGAACTAAAATTCGAGCACATTTGAACTCACAATGACCCACACAAAAAAGGAAAAACCCAAGTCCAACAACAAAAAACACCCAACAAAAAGCATAAAACAAAGAAAAGCAAAACAAAACCAAAAGAAGAAAAACACAAGACAAACGTGAAAACACTTGTGTTGCCTCCCAAGAAGTGCTTGTTTAAGGTCACTAGCTTGATGTACCTTGTAGCGCTCACAGGGGATCATAAAATCAAATTCCCCCATGATTTCCTGCACCCTGAACAAACGAATAGGGAATTAATTTATCAATCAAGCAAACTTCCCCCTCACATAGAACCAAAGGATACATGCAAGCCCTAGGAGAGGTCGGTGGACTAATGCTCTTCTTGTTAGTAGCGAAATGCTTCCACTAATTCTTAGTCTGAGAGATCCTATGGTCGACCAACTTCAGTTCCCTCTCATGCTCTTCCATGTTGCATTGAAGGTGGAGCCCCTCTATGGATCCATCAGGTGGTTCTTCATCATCTAGCAAATCAAACAAGTCATCATTCATTCACATGTCCTGCAAAAAATCTAAAACATAGACATCTATCACATTAATAGCATAACACGTGTTGGCGGCATAGCATCTCTCAACTTGAACACCATTTCTTCATCACCCACTCTTAATACCATTTGACCATCCTTGACATCAATTAAAGCTTGTGACAAAATTGGTCACCCAAGTATCAATGCAGCCTCGGCCTTATCATCCAAATCCAAAATAACAAAATCCACCGAGAAGATAAATCTGTCTACCTTGACATACACCACTTCAATAATTTCCATGGGATGGGAACTGAATGATAGGAAAGCTATAGAGCCATCTTCGTTGGCTTAAGCTCGGTAAGACCCAATTTTTGAAAAAGTTTATAGGGCATCAAGTTGATACTTTCGCCAAGATCTGCAAATGCTTTTTCATCAAGCATTCCCCAATGGAACACAAGATGATAAATCCTCCGGATCTTTCTCTTTCTTGGGGATTCTATTGGAGCTGATGGTGGAGCATTCCTCGCTCAAAATGACAGTGGACACCTCTTCTAGCTTCCTCCTGTTATTTAATAATTCCTTAAGGAACTTAGCATAGCTAGACATTTGAGCGAAGGCCTCAACGAATGGAACATTGATGTGTAAGGTTTTGAACATTTCAAGGAATTTCTTAAAATGCTCATCTTGTTGATTCTTCTTCAACTTAGCTGGATAAGGTAGCTTAGGTTGGAATCTAAGAATCTTGGTGTCATCTTTGATTTGCTCCTTCTCATTTTTCTCAATATGACCGCCAATGGATATATCCTTCACAATCATCACATCAGGTTTAGGAGGTGCGTCCTCACACACTTGAGCCAGAGTCGATGGCAATTCCCTTCCACTCCTCAAAGCGACTGCCTTTAGGGACTCACGGGGGTTGACTTATATATTTCTTGGTAATGAACTTGGAGGATGTTCAGCAAGAGTCTTAGCAATCTGTGCTACTTGATGTTCCAAATTTTGCAATGATGCATGTTGGTTCCTCATTCATTCCTCATGTCCCATGAGACGGACATCATTTGCCTGGACGTACCTTGCTAACAAGGTTTTGAGAGTTGGCCCCTTTCCTTCTTGATATGGTTATTGAGGAAGTGCAAGTTGAGGTTGTGATGGCTTGAACTGTACTTATGATCCTTGCCCCTGTTGGCTCCAAGAAAAATTTGGGTGGTTCCTCCATCCCGGATTATAACTGTTGCTGAGGGATTGTTTTGAAACCTATTGTTCTGACCCACATAATCAACCTTCTTAGTGCTAGCATCCCCATCAGAAGAAGAAGAAGAAAAAGAAGAAGAAGAAAAAGGGTTACGCACTGCTTGGCCACTCCAAGTTTCACAGCTCATAACTGATAGCCATTTAATGTCATATCATCAATAAGGATATAGGCTTCAGTTGGTTGTTTACTAGAAAGAGAACCCCCGACTGCAGCATCCAACATCTGTTTGGTAGTCAAGTTCAAACCATTGTAGAAAATCTGAATCTGCATCCACTCTACAAGCCCATGTTAAGGACACTTCCTCAAAAATTCCTTGTACCTCTCCCATGCCTCGTACAAAGTTTTGGGCTCCATCCATCGAAAAGAAGATATGTCATTTCTGAGTTTTGTGATCTTTGCTAGAGGGAAATATCAGGTAAGAAACTTCTCGGCCCAAGTAGTGATCGACCCCTGTGGCAAGGAACTTAGCCAATGCTTGGCCCTTCCTCGCACTAAGAATGGAAAGAGTTGAAGGTGAACTACATCCTCAGACACATTGTTTGCCTTGAATGTGTCACAGATTTCCAAGAAGTTTTTCAAATATTCATACGGGTCTTCATCCTGAAACCCATCGAGCTAGCACATTTGATAAACCATCTGTATCAAATTAGGCTTTAAATCAAAGTTGTTTGCCACCACAAGAGGATGAACAATGCCAGACCCCACTTCCTCTAGATTTGGCTTAGCATTATCTGAAATGCTTCTTTGCTGATTCCCGACCATCGGTTCATTCTGATCAACCTCAATACTGATTTCCACTGAACCTGTTTCTATGAGATTTACGTATCTTAACCTTCTGTGAAATATTCTCTCTAACTCTGGTTTAGGAATCACAAGTGGAGAAGAGGAACTTCCTCATGTCATACAAGAACATCTGTAGACCAATTTAGTAAACCACAAGTCAAAAACAAAAGAAAAATAAAACAATGCAAGATAAACTAAAATAAAGAAAAATGGCTAAATTACTAGAAAGTAAAATTTTCTCAAGAGTTTCCAGTCCCCGACAACAACACCAAAAACTTGATACACCACTTATGTAACCACAAGTGCACAGGTCATACAAGTAGTAAACTGTACCCAAAAGTATCAGGTAGTTGAATCCATAGGGACTAGAAAAAGCTATCAATACTTTTTTATTTCCTAATATCTAGCAGGTTCAAAGATTGGATTTTCAATAATCTAAACTAACTAACAAGAAGAAAAGACAAAAGAAGGAAAATACATGGTGTAGGGTTGTAGAGATAGCAATGGGAAAGACAGTGCCCAGGACTAATCCCCTTAACAAATGCATTGACTATGATATTGATTACATAGACATCTCCTTGGACCATGGTGACCACATACATAGGGTTTGATAGCATACATCTTCACTGAAGGCTTAAAGCGGACTCAAGCCCTTCCCTAATATGTGCCCTAACTAGACCAATAAAGCTTATCCTCTAGACATCAACATATCATTCTAGGATTAACATGCACTCTTGACTGCAATTGCAACTGTGGGGGATAGTGCACACCACATCAATGCTTTCACAGATAATAGCAATCCCCACATCAAGTTTTCCAACATACAAGCATCAATGGCAATCAACAAAAGAAGATATTCCATATAAACAAAAGGGAGTTCACAAGGAAACTCAATAATCAGATAACACAAGTCAATACATCATAATGTCAAGGTTCATAATCCAAGGTACCAAAAGACTGTTAGCCCCTCATGGTTCTACAATCAGTTATAGAAAAGCAATAAGAAAAACAAAGATGATTTATTAGACTCCCTTCTTGCTTCACAATCATATCGGAGAAGGCTTGACGATGAACATCGACAACAATTCTCTTATCCCATGCATATCTCCACTTCGAATTCAGCCTTGAATGATGCCGACGTCTGGCCTAACCTACACCTCTAAAAAGAGAAAAAAAGATTCCCTTCAGATCTAACTTTACGCTTAAATATCCCTTTCTCAATGTAAGCACACCCATGCTGATGGGCATGCAGTTAACCGTGCTTTGCTCTAGATGTTGGGAAGTGATCTTGGACGTGATTTCAGTAAAACGCACAGGCCCAAGCACTCCCGTGCTTGCAATCGTGCTTAGAAAGCACGCTCGTGCAACGAGCACTATAACCATGCTGATATTTCGAATGGATTTCCAGTAAAACGCATGGGGTTAAGCACGCCCATGCTTCCTAACCATGCTCCTTCAGCACGATAGTGCTAAGGGTAATGAAACCGTGCTTCTTAGTTTTGTGCAGACTCTAGTGAATTACCCGGGGATCAGCACACCTATGTTTCAAACCCTGCTTATCCTGAAACTTGTATTTCAACGCTGTTTTGCATCAGAATTCATATATTTTTGTTCTTTTTGGTCTGAACCCCAATTATCTATAACATTTAGCAAACATATGCATCGATTTGTCATAAAAACATGCTAAAGGACAAGTAAAATACATAATAGGGCATATAAAATATCTATATAAAATGCACTCATCAACTTCATTCAAATCATCCAATTCATCAACCAGAATCGACATGACTATTCTTTTAAACAACCACCAAAAGCAAAAAAGGAAAAAAAAACAATATAAAAAACATCATATAGAAAATCCCTTCAAATTGAGCCACTAAAAAAGAATCGACAAAAAAAAAAAAAAACAAGGATCACAAAATCAATCTTGAAATTGCAAAGGAAAGCAAGAACTCCATACCTTAATGACGATTTCTTGGAAAAAAACGAAGACAAGATTAGAGAACTATCCAAGCGTGCACGAGCGAGTGTGTGTGAGAGAGAGAGAGAGAGAGAAAGAGAGAGAAAGTATTATCAAAGAAGACTCGATTTAGGGGAAAAGAGATGGATGGCTAGAGCTTTTATAGGGCTACAAAGAAGAGACTCCATAAGCTTCTTTGGTTGGTGAAGGAGCATATTGTGATCCTCTCTAACTCTTCACAGTTGATCGGAGTGAAAGCACAGTGCAGTAATCACCGCAATTGGCGACGACAAGCTACTCCAGCAGGTGATGGTCTTCTTGGAGTGTGAGGAAGACTATAGCTCACACAGGCAGATGCTAGTCTTCGTCGGAGTGCGATGAGAGGGTTTAGGCGGCAATGGAAAAAAGAAAGGAAAAGAAAAGGTGGAGGAGTGATGATAAGAAAAGGAGGAACCCAAAAAAGAAGAGGATGGGTGCCCCTAGATGCTAGTGGTGATTCTGGTGCTGGAAAAGCAACTTGACCTAATACACTGGATTGTTTTTTTTTTTTTTTTTTTTGGTGTTGTTCTCTATACAACAGGGTACTTAATTTTGTTCTGAAACAAGGTATTTGGGATGTTGTAGCCAATTTTGATGTATACATAGGCTACTTAATTTTGTTCTAAAACATGATATTTTTTGGCAATGAAATTCTCCAATGTATTTTTGGCAATGGAATGTATAGCTTTGATTAAAATCTTCAGCATTCAGTATATCTCCAGGAATATTTTTGGTATATATCAGGAATTTAATGTATATGCATGAATCCAGAAATTTTGTGGCATTCTTTATCAGTTGAAATTTAATTGTCTATACATGATTAACTAGAAATCACAACAATTCATTTAACAATAATGGTGGATTAAATTTCTGAAATTATAAATCCTCTGCAACATTCCTCAAGTACAACAATAAAATCATGGATGAAGCTTTACAACAATAAAATCAAAGCTTCACTCCATAAATTCAATAATCAATTCAAAGCTCCGTAAATTCAAAGCTTAACAGAAATAAATTCAGGGTTTCACAATAATGTTGGATGATGCCCGAACATGTAAATACATCTTACATGCCTTGTTTGCTTTCGAGGACATATTGGCCTGCTTCGTATCATCGAGTGTAGTCGCAGAGAAGTGGTATCCTTGACCAGATCACACCGGTGGATCGACAAAGATTAGGGGACGAGGGATTTAGTTTCTTCGGTCACTTGGCCTGGGTCACTAGGTGCGCAGCTCAGAGGGGTGGTGTCACTGGCCGGAGCTCACCGGTGGATCTGGAGAAATTAGGGCATAGAATCAGAATTAGGGAGGTGCTCTCAGGGGAGAGAAGAAGAAAGGGAGGAACTTATCCACGTGGCTCTTATGTGGACTTGAAGGGAGGCCACGTGGATAAGTTGCTTACGTGGAGCTTACCACGTGAGCGGTTAACGTGGTAAAGCATCGTCCATGTCAGCAAACTGGTGGACATATCAGCAAACACAAGTAGGAATATCGCTAGTGCCTTCCCATTGAAACAAAATAGAAGTTATGTGCTCACTTCTTTACAAATTAAACTTAAGTGCTCAAGCTACAACATGAGCAAAGTTAAGTACCCACCCAAAAAAATTAACCCGTTCGTTGGAGTAAACTTGAATAATATTTTTTATTAATTAGGGATTAAGGTTTTGAGTGGGTTTAACCAATTAAGAATTAAGATTTAACTAAGAATAGAAGTGAGGTTTAAGTACCACTGATATTTTTTATTGCTAATAAAAGTGACGTTCAAGGATTTGTGAAGGATAGCTTATATAAATTTAAAAATAAAAAATAAAAAACTAATGAATTTAGTTTATAGATTAACTGAAATACTTCATATTTAGAAAAATTATTTTAAAAGAAAATTTAACCAACATTCATTTAGAATTTAAAATTTCAAATTAAGTGAAAATGTAATATCCATAATATTTAGAATTTAATAGATAATAATAATTAAGCATTGTGTTTCACAAAAGAGCTGATTTTATGGGGACTAAGTATATAAATTTTACAAAAAAAAAAAAAAAAACCTTCCTTCAATCCAATTATTGTTTTGGTGTGTTAAAAAAAATTTAGAGAATATATATATATATATATATAATTATGGGGTTTTTCACATTTTTTCCATTAAATAACAAATCACTGATTATAAAGATAATGCTTAAAATTGAATGTCTTAATTTTCTTATCCAAAATTGTTTTCTTCTATGAAAAATCTTATTTTTTAATTCCACATAATAATCAAAATTTTAGTTATAGTACACCTTGCAAGATTTATATTATCAATCTATACGTTAATAGTAATTAATAAAAATAAATTATGTTGAGCAAAATGACAATGTATGGTAAATTAATAATCGTATAAATTATATATATATATATATATATATATAATAAACTCGGACAATTACAAATTTAATCGAAAAACTCTGATTATAGACAATAATTATATAAAGAAGTGGCTATGGAAATATCCAATTAGACTAATAATTAACAAGGGATTAACTAATGTATATTGATATGCTTAATTTGATTCAATTTAATGAGCCCATTTTGAATGCAAAATAAAAAGAAAAATAATTATTATGATTAAAATAAAAAATAATTAATGAGGGATTAATTATTGATATGTCTAATTTGATTCAATTTAATGAACCCATTTCCAATGCAAAATAATAAAAATAATAATTATTACTAGGATTAAATAAAAAAATCTCATAACTTGCCATTCATGGCAGTTTTATTAAAACTACAGCGAAATGCATGAAGTTAATTGCGGTTGTGTCCAAGCTACCGTAAAATGCATGCATTTAACTGTGGTTATGACCAAACTGCCACGAAATGCATGCAGTTAACGGACGTTATAACCATTGCCATTGCCATTGCAGAATTTCGTGGCGGTTTTAGAATAAACTGCCGTGAAAGATAAAACCACCGTTATAACCATTGCCATTGCAGAATTTTGTGGCAGTTTTACATAAACCACCGGGAGAAGTTCTTCACAAAATGCATATTTTCTCGTAGTGCTTCACCACCTAACCAACCAAATCGATACACACAACAATAAGATGAAATTAAACAAAGAAGACAAGAATGAAACTCTAGGTTCAACAACACAAAGCAACTCTAACAAGCTCTATGTTTGATTCGTAACTAAGTTTCAAGGTTCCCAAAGAAATTCTAGGGGAGATTGGCTTCAATCTCAACTAAGGAAACAAGGAAACAAGCAAACCTTACCCAAACAACAGTAATGCTACAGTAATAAAGGTTGTAGGTTACAACGATCTTGAAGGGAAAGAAGCAACAACCACATCTCACAAGTTATACATCAACAAGCAAGAAGAGAGAGCAAGAATCAAACTTCCAAGTTCAATCACAACCCTAGATCTGTCATTCTAACTCGAAACCAAGAAGAACAAGGAAAGCAAGAAGATGATTGATGACTTCAATCCACCAAAATGGAGACGATCATCCAAAGCCTTCTTCTTCTCCAAAAGAGAACAAAGAGAATGAGAGGAAGAAAAAGGAAGAAGAGGTGAGGGCTAGGGCTTACAAAAACGCTCATAAAGCCTTTAAATCGAGGTTGTAAAAGCAAAGCATGGGTGTGCTTCACCTTTAAAATTTGCTATAGTAACAAAGCTGCATTGTTAGCTCTACAATACCTCTATAGTACGAAAAGAATGACCATCATGCCCAAAGCATGTTCGTGCACTTTGAAGCATGGGGGTGCTTCACGCCGTGCACTTCACTAGTTTGCTAATTTTTAGTGAAATACTTTTCATAGTATTGCAGCTATTACTATTTGCAATTACTGTCCATATACACAACACAAACTTATCTCTCGCGCACTCTAAACCATTCAGTAATTCCCACAGAGGAAAATACAAAGAAAATTGAACAAAACATCAAGTCAATAAACAAGAAAAACTGAAATATCACATAATAACTGCTCGTAAGTCTCTCAATTTGGTCCTTATGCTCCCTCATAAGAATTGCCGCAAGGTCCTTTGCCTGAGGCTTACGGCCATAAGAACTGTTATAAGATGCCCATAAGTGGGTCTGTATGGCCTATTCTTCAGTTGTTGATGCTCAGAAAGATCCATTTTCCTTGTTTTAGCTCTTTCTTGCTTATTTTGGCTCTCTCTCTCTCTCTCTCTCTCTCTCTCATCTTTAAGCACTGCCCGATGCCTGGAAATACCATTCACACCATGTTTAGCATCATATTCCATAAAAGTACTCTAATACATGCCTAATAAGTATACAAAATAATATTAAATAACATATAAATCTACATTCATCAAATACCAGTACAATAGGATATTATATGTTTATCCATTCTAAAAGAATATTTTAAATAAATAGAAATTTACATATTAATTTATGCATCTCTAAATTGAAATGTTGAAGTAAATCGTAGTAATTTTCTATTTTTATACCAAAGTGGCCATTGAGGCACTAATTCCATTTTAAGTTTTTTTTTTTTTTACAAAGGCAAAAAAACGGCTCTTATGAAAGGATATCCAAATTCAGGGAAGTATAAAAGTGCACCTTTTATGATGTTTTAATGATCTTTTAGGGATAAATTTTACTACCATGTAACTAGTAAGGGAAGCAATGTACAACTCTAACATGGGATCCACTATGCATTTACAAGTTGGAGGGCTCAACCCCCATACCCTTCCAACCACAAGGCATGTGAGAACTGTCGGACTACATCCCGGTTTTCACAATGTAAGTGGATTAATAATATTGATCATATATTTAGCATACATGCAAATTGTTTTAAAATTTTTATATATTGTTTGATATATTTGTTTTGATCAATAACATGTATGTCATGCACTGAACCCGACTCGCCGGACTCGGTGCGCTGACAAACAGTCACACACCCACGAGGTGGAACCCAATAAGCATGCAAAGCCTTACAATTGTTCTCACAACAAAAATATAACCTCAAAATTTCAACTTTAAATACAAACTCAATATAAGAGATTCGAATACAAAGAGGTTTTCTAAAACAAAATTCATATACTAATGCAAAAATAATGATAACCCATTTAAACATGGAACACAAGTTCTCATGAGCCTACTTAATAGGCCAGCGAACTATGTAATTGATAAGTGCTCGTGTTATAGTAATGTGAAGCGTTATTATCTTGCAGTGATCATTGATTTAATCAGATTTTATCACTAAAAAGTGTTCATTTGTTTACTTTTGTACATTGTACGGTTGTGAAGATAAATTGGAGAAAATGAACGAAGTTAGATCGTGTTTGCCGTTGTTGGGGAGATTCTCGCACTAAGCAAGGAGCAAGGCATGGGCATAGACTTGTGAGTGTGTGCCAACCTCCTTTGGAGGGGCACAAAGGCAGTCACATTCACAATAAGTCTAGCTCGTGCTAACTAGGAGAACTTCACCAATTAAGAGATCTGAAGCAATCGGCACGATCTACCGTTGATTGTGTGCCCAATTCAACGACCTCGATAAAGAACGACGAATTCGGGAACGTTTCGGCGAGTTCAATTTTTGGCCGAAATTCAGAAAACCAGAGAGTTCACACGGGAGTGTGGAAATTCCACACGGCCGTGTGAAATCCCGATAAGTTCAATTTTAAAGCGCTACTCAATATTATAAAAGCCCGTTTTGGAGACTGTTTTGGGGATCTTTTTGGCTCTTCTTTGCCCTAACTTCTAGAGAGACGCGGCTAGGGTGTGGAGAGGACTTCGTGAAGGTTTGAAGCGCGTCATCAGCATCGACATCAACGTCCGACGGTGGCACAAGACCACGGCCACATCGCACACAAGGGGGTTTTCATCTATGCATTCAAATTGTGTTCTTATTATTATTTTCATGGATTTGTATAGCTCCATGAGGAGCTAAACCCCTTGTGGGTATTCGGACTTGTAAACCCTAGGATTATTATGTTTCTTTGACATTGCTATTATGCTTTTCCATAATTGATGAATAAAGTTGAGTTTCAATCTTAAATTCTTTTCTTTTATTATTATTTTCCCTTAGCCGTGACACTAGGGTTGAGAACAATCTAAGTTATCCTTTGGAGGTGTGACAAGTCCTATAAGATTAGACTACTTAGGATTGAAGAGGGTTGAGAGGGTGATTCGTGAGGTAGCGGAATGTCCCATTTCCCCTCCGATGTGATTTTCCCTACCTCCATGTTCCATGATTTATTTGCGGTCGAGATAGAGTTAGGTGCTAGGCGATAAACTCCCCTAGGGCTTATTGCGCAAATACCAAAGTACAGGATTGAAGTGAATCTTAGCACCAGGACTTAATTTAGACTAGGGTTCTCTCACCTGAACCAAAGGGTTAGAACTATACATAGGAACAGGGTTAATCACTAGGAGTCCCTAGAACTTAAGGCAATTCCACATAGTGTGAGGCTTAGGTAGATAGACTCCCCTAGGGCTTAGTTGATAGGTCAACGAGAGTCAAGGGTCGTAGTGAAACCTAATGGCCGGAACATAGTGTTGGGATTAGTCACGGTTGACCTTAGGTTTGGGATCGTGTATTTAAGGATTTCCTCGACTCAATTAACATCAATAGGAAGGTATAATAGCATTGTCTTGCACTAGAAGCATAAGTCCTAGGGGTAGCTTGTCCGGATACCCATCTTTTCCCATTGCTAGTCTTACTCTTTTACTCTTACTTGCACTCTCTCGTCTTCCACACTTCTCTTTTAATTCTTGATTTTACCGATTATTTTCACACTCACTTACCAATTTCTTTCCACACAACGCGATAGCTAAATAGTGAAATCTTGTATCTTAAGTACCTATTCCCTGTGGATTCGACTACCCACTCACCGGGGTATTTTATTACTTCGACAACCCGTGCACTTTTGGGCCCTTGTCAGTAATCCATGTTAGTTCCGCCGGTTAGGGTTTGTGAAATAAGAGGAACACTCACTCACTTAAGCACTCAAGAAAAATAAACACAAACCACAAAGAGGAGGCACAAGACGTTGGTAACCCAGTTCGGCATCCACTTGCCTACATCTGGGGGGCCATGCCCGGAGATCAACAATCCACTAAAAAGGGGTAAAAGATAGAAGAGTACAAACACACTTGTCACTCTCTCTCACATACAAAGAATACTACCCTCTCTAGATTGTCCGGTACCTCCCTACTCCCTCTTTCAAGAGTCGTACCCAATCCTAGACCAATGTAGTATATATAGACGCCTCAACGTCCCAAATATAGCGCATACCCTTTTTAGAATCTCCGCGGCTTCTAACTTTGGAACCTTCCGAAATTAGATGTCGTAACTTATGTTGTAACATTTGTTGCGACATTGGCCCTGGCTGTTGGCTTGGCTGAATTCTGGCTCCATTGCTAAGCGACCTCAAGACACCCTATCTGAGTCGATGCAGCTCGATCACCTGATCCGAACCTACCAGCAACTAACCTCCCTCTTCAGCTCCTCACCACACAGCCCCCTCGCAAGGGGCGCACGTCCTATGTGCGTCTTCATGGAACTTGCCAAACTTGGTCTTCACATCACCCAAATTTGGTCTTCAAGGATCTTCAATCCATCATCCAAATCTTGCCATCAATAGGCGCATCTTCAAACATACCCTTAATAGACTTCATATCATCTCTATTAGGGTTCTTCAAATCTTCAACAAGAATCTTCAAATCTTGCCTTCAATAGTCTTCAAGAATCATTCCATTGATAGGATTCTCTTCATTTAGCTTCACCCATATTTAGTCTTCAATCAATCTTCTAAATATGGTCTTGATTGGGATCTTGTCTTCAACTTGATGCTTGCCTGATCATCTTGCCTAAAATAGTTTTTCACAAGATCTTCATACAATCTTCATGAGAGTTGTAATTTCTTGCCAAAAATAACTCCTCCAAGATCTCTCATGATATTTTCCACCTAGCCAAGATTGTTTGCCATGTCACCTTGACTAGGTGTCAAATTATGCCAATCATTAAAGTGCATTTGCACTAACAATCCAGATCTAAAAAATATTCAATGACCAAATTATAAGCTTAACAACCCAACAAGTAACCCACTAAAAATAACTTCGATCATGCAGGGTTTCATATATTCAAAATCATGAATAAATAATAAAGCATAAATAATGTTTTCAAAACATAGTTCAAAAAATTAAACTAAGTCAACGATATACAAATTATGAGATGTTCAAAAATATACTTCTCCTAATTTACTATCGCCAAAACAAAATATCAGAGGTCATTTGTTTAAACTCTATGACCCAAGTCAGATTTTAAGAGCCCATTTGTTTACCCTCGGTGACCCGAGCTAAATTATCAGAAATTGTTATTCTTTCACCAATAGCAAAGTGCGAAACTATAGTCTCTTATTAGAGTTTCTTGTTGACATAGTCAGTGTTTAACCCCCAGTGATAGGGTTAGTGTATAATTAATTGGAGACTAAACATATTTATGTTAAAATAACTTTGTTGCACGAAAACTAAACAAATATCATAATTTCAGACATAATGGGATTTACAGAATAATTTGTCAAGCAAACATACAAACATGCACATGATTCCATTTCTTTATTGTAAAAATAATCCAGTTATATTCAGAACAATTTACAAACATAATAGTTCAAAGATTAAAAAATATGATCAAAATGTGATAATTAATATTTTAGGGAAAGAAAAGTAATTCAAAATTTTAATAAGTATATAATAAAATAAACTGAATCAAACCCAACAAACGTTTAAATATTATATATATATATATATATATAATATAGACACACACACACACATTTACATATGGTGCTTCTTAACTTATTAACACCTAAAACTCCAAATTCCAAGGACATCAAAACTCCCTCAACACGAGCATTAGAATTTGCTAAAATACTTAATTCTATCTATTTTACACAATCAAGGGTATGTAAAAAGAAAAGGATTTCAAGGGACCGGTGATGCTACAAAGATTAAAAGTCTAATAAGCAATGGCATTATAAAATGAGATTTCATAAGGGTACAAATGCAAAAAGATAAATCTATTGTTCTATACTCTCAAATATTGATTCTTGCTAGGATACAATAGCAATTATCCATTCCAAAAGGCATATGAACTAGGGGTGAGCAAAAAAACCTTGATCCGATGATCTGGTATTTGATTTTTTTTATAGGAATTTCAAGGGTGACCAATCCAAAACAAGGGATCTGGTACCCGATCCAAATTTTTAAAATGAAAACCGGATCAAATCAGAATCAAGATAAAATAAAAACTAGGTACCTGAATACAATCTGATTTTTAGTATATTCATATATATAATATTAATAAATTTAAATTTTATATGGGCTAAAAGCAAAAAACCAAATTCTTAATCTAATCCTTTAAGTGGGCATTTGGTTGTCAAGAGTGGAGTGGGAATAAGGGGGGATTAGATTTAACCCCCTTGTTTGGGTATGCATCAACGGGAGTAAGGGGGGATTGTGGAGGGAGTGAGACTCACCCATGTGAGTGAGTCTCAATCTCCACACAGTTGGGCAGATTGCCTAATCCTGGTGATGGAAATGACCCATATGCCCCTGAATTTCGGTGACTCCTGAACTTTGCCGAACTCCCATCTTCGAGCTCTCTCACTCTCTGGAAACCCTTGGCTCAGTTTCGATCAAAGGAAGAGAACAAAAAGCTCAACTGCCTTTTCTGCTTCGTCAGCAGCTTGATTTTGGGTGGATTACATTTTTTTTTTTTTTTTGGTAAATTTTGATGCCGCTTTTGCTTATATGCGCTATGGTTTTGGTTTCCATTCTTTATTTTGTTTTTTATTTTTTTTTAGTTGATTCAATTTTGGTGGTTTTGTTGATCTCTACTTACACAGCTTCACTGGTGGAATCCCTGATACAATGGAATGCTCACAAAATTGGGATTCATGTATGCTTCTTTGCTTCCTTGTTTATATGCGTCTATCTTTGAATCAATTTAAATCAGTTCTGTGTAAGAATATAAGCTACCATTTTTTCCATTTGTTTATATGTTACACCTCCTTCTTCTACTATAATATAGTTGAGATTTATATATGAATGCATTTATTTCTCAATGTTTAGGAAAGGTTATCTACAGAAATCCATTCCTGCATCAAATCAGAGTTTCAATTAGTGAAGCAATTAATTCAATTCATGTGAAAAAGTTCACCTTCGCAAGCTTAGAAGATAGTTAAAACCAAGAACAATCATAATTTATCTAGAAATATCAAGAAACTAAACAGGTTATGAATTCTTAGAACTTAAAACAATTCAATGATGTTGCTGATTTAGCTTTGCATTCACAGTATTGTAAGTAGAAAAGAATCATGATGTCAAATAATTCAATGTTATTAAGTGTGTAAGCCACTTACACAAACTCAACTGAAACATTTTCTTTGTTTATGTCCTTTGGAAAAGACCAAACAACTTTGTAAGGTCCATGTAATATATCTCATTAACATAGAAAAGCAAAGCCCAATTATAGCCATCAACTATGTCATTATCAGTAAGTATAATAATAATGGATATGGAGGGACAAATGGACTATGGACAAAAGTAGGCCTAAACATTAGTTTATATGACCTACTTTTCTATTATATACATTCTTCCCTTATGCTTCATGTATAAATCTCAACCTCCCCTCTATTTATATCAATTCCAATCTCGGTCTTTTCTTCATATATATATATATATATACTAAAGTTTGAACAGATTTAATGGATTTTTTTTTTTGGCATATGGCTTAATTTTTCTTATTGAAATTTCCATGGAAGGATTGCCGACTTAATAACAATACTTTACCTGGTCCAATTCGTCAATCAATAACAGGTATCAAAGAACTTCAAGTGATGTAAGTTGGCTTTCTATCACTATTTTTTGTCTATTATGTATATCTAATATGTTACCATTTGGTCATTGATGCATCATATTATGTATATCTAATAATTTACCATTTTTATTCAAGTGGGGCAGGGAATCCCCGCTGGGACCCGCCCGACGGGGCGGGGACTCCCCGAAATAACTCCCCCGCAGAGCGGGGAATGGGGGAAAACCCCTCCCCAACCCGCGGGGCTGGGCGGGGACGGGGAATGTATTCCCCGCCCCGCTCCCCATGGGGATATTCGTGGGGAATTCCCGCGAGGAGAAAGATTCTTCAATTTTTCAATTAAATAATATACTATATATATATATATATATATATATATATATATATATATATATATATATATATATATATATATATTAAAAATAACTTATATGATTCATTTTTTTATTAAAAAAATAAATATTGATAAAATGTTATAATGACCAAATATTTAGGTTTTAAAAATTTTATTTTTGGTATTTATTAATGATGTTTTAGATTTTTAATAAAAAATTAATGTTACTCCAATGCAAAACTTGGAAATAATTATATGAAAATTTGTTTTAAAAATTATAATTAAAACTTTTTTATTTCCTATTATAGATAAATATGTTATATTAAAATTAAGATGAAATTGATTAATTTATTAACTTTATTGAAATCTTAACTTGTAAGTAGAACATCTTTTATGAAATCCCAACTTCCACAGTTCCCCTTCTTTAGTTCTTCATATCATCGATTACTTCGTTAGTTTGTTGTTATTTCATACATTAAATAATAGTTATTTTAAGGAATATTTTGTCTATTATTTTTTTAATTTCATATATAATGTGTTATATGTGTAATTAGGAAAAAAATTTGGCGGGTAGGGATTCCTCAACTCCGCGGGGAAGTGAGTGGGGGGAATTTTGAGATGGGGAATCCCTACCCCGCCCCGCCCCACTTGCATCCCTAATCATTGATCTCCACCAACAGTATAACACTTGTTATAAAAATAAATATATGCCCTTGAACTTAAATTCTTATACTTCATTGATTCTTTGTGTTAATTAGTTAGATAACAATTGTGATTAATAATTTTTTTTGTTTCATAATCAGTATCATCATAATATGACGAGGCTTAAACAACTTTTGGTATACTGCGCAATGATCGTATGCTACTTCTACATATTAAGTGTTGTCCTCACTACATGTGCAACAAATCAACGTAATAATAGACAAAGAATGATTGAACATGAGATTTCATTATCATCTATTAGACGCTGCAAACAATATGAGTACATCCACCGTTTAGTTTTTGAAAGTGATATTAAGTGCATTGACATGTTACGCATGGATCAACGTTGTTTCCATATTTTGTGTTAATTATTAACTACAACTGGTGGGCTACAAGGCACTTTAAATGTTGGTGTCCAAGAGATGATCACAATGTTTTTGAACATTATAGCACATCATGTCAAGAATAAAGTGATTAAATTTGACTTCCTCTGATCGGGCGAGACCTTTAGTCAGCATTTCCATGCTATGTTGAAGTTAGTTATTCTTTGTCACTCCGTTCTTTTGAAGAAACTAGAACATGTACCTGAAAACTCAAACGTCTTTAGGTGAAAGTGGTTTAATTTAATAACCTAGGGTCTTATGTTGTATTAGTCCTAGATGTTATGTGATTAATTGTTTTCTTTTTTTATTTAATGTAGAATTGCCTTGGAGCACTAGATGGTCACATATGTGTGAATGTACACAAAATTGATAGACCATGATATAGATCAAGAAAATCTGAAATTACTACAAATGTCCTCACCATCTACAGTCAAGACATGCAATTTATATATGTGTTGTCCGGATGGGAGGGTTCAGTGTATGATGGTCGGGTTTTTAGGGATGCAGTGACAAAGCCTAATGGTTTGAAGGCTCTCTAAGGTAAAAAATATAAAAAAATAAAAAATAATTGCACAATCTCATTACTTACTAATAAATGGCTTGTGAACCATTAGCTAATAAAAAATATTTCTCTATCTTTTAGATTTCTACTACTTAGTAGATGTTGGTTATGCAAATTGCCTTGGTTTCCTTGCGCCTTTTCGAGGACAACGCTACCACTTAAGTTCTTGGGCCGATGGGCATCAACCACTTACACCTCAAGAATTTTTCAACATGAAATATGCTAGTGCAAGAAACATAATTGAAAGGACATTCGGTATTCTAAAAAGTTTTTGGAAAATCTTATCTAGCCCAAGTTTTTATAATAGAGCCACTGACACACCCCTTACATGTGTGTACCTCAAGTGCACGGGCTGCCGAAGTAATAATAGTACCCCGGTGAGAAGGTAATCGAATCCTCAAGGAGTAGAGATCAAAGATACAAGCGATTGCTATCTAACTAATGCGAAATACGGAAAACGAGAGTAAGATCAATTGTGTGTGTACAAAGGTACTCGAAAACAAGAATGAAATAAAGAGAAATATGGAAGGTAAGAGAGTGCAAGCAAGAGTGATAAGAGAAAGACAATCAATGAGTGAAATAGAGTACCCGGACAAGCTAACCATAGGATTTTTGCTTCTAGTGCAAGACAATGCTATTATACTCTCCTATTGATGTTCAATGAGTCAAGGATATCCTTAAATACACGGTCCCAAATCTAAGGTCAACCGTGACTAATCCCAATCATTATGCCCCGGCATTAGGTTTCACTATGACCCTTAACTCTTGTTGACCTGTCAACTAAGTCCCAGGGGAGTCCATCTTCCTAAGCCTCACACTATGCGGGATTGCTTTGAGTTTTAGGGATTCCTAGTGATTAGCCCTGTTCCTATGTATAGCTCTAACCCTTTGGTCCAAATAAAAGAACCCTAGTCTCAATTAAGCCCAACACTAGGATTCACTACAACCCTTCACTATATTGCTCGCGCAACTAAGCCCCAGGGGAGTTCATCTCCTAGCACTGCACTCTATTTCGACCGCTAAGAACTCGTGGAACATGGAGGTAGGAAAAATCACACCGGAGGGGAAAAAGGACGTTTCGCTACCTCATGACTCACCCTCTCGACCCTCTTCAATCTTAAGTAGTCTAACCTTATAGGAGTTGTCACACCTCCAAAGGATAACCTAGACGATTCTCAACCCTAGTGTCACGGCTAAGGGAAAATCGATACAAGATGCAATTAAGATTGAAACTCAATTTTATTCATCAATAAAAAAAAGCATAATAACATGTCATAGAAACATAATTATCCTAGGGTTTACAAGTCCGAATACCCTCAAGGGGTTTAGCTCCTCATGGAGCTATACAAATCCATCAAACTATGAGAATAAGCATAAATCAAAAGCATAGATGAAAACCCCCTTGTGTAGTATGTGGCCGTGGTATTGTGCGGCCGTCGGGCGTCGATGTCGATGCCGATGGCGCGCTTCGATCCTCCACAAGGTCCTCTCCAAACCCTAGCCGCAACCCTCCAGAAGTTAGGCGAAAAGATTGGTGAAAAAATCCAGAAAAAGTCTCAAAAGGGCCTTTAAATACTGTTGAGTCACTGCTTCAAATCGGCTGAATCGGGATTTCATACGGCCGTGTGAAATTTCCACACACCCGTGTGAAGTCTCTGTTTTGCTGAATTTCGGCAAACAGTGAACAATAACTTGCTATATTATTTTTCTACAGTGCTTTTGCCGAAACGCTCCCGAATTCATCGTTCTTCATCGAAGCCGTTGAATTGGGCACACAATTAACGGTGGATCATGCCGATTACTTCAAGTCTCCTCCTTGGTGAAATTCTCCTATGCCACACGAGTTAGACCTATTGTGAATGTGATTGTCTTTGTGCCCCTCCAAAGGAGGTTGGCACACACACCCACAAGTCTGAACTCGTGCCTTGATCATTCTTGGTCCAAGAACTCTCCAACAATGTCAAACATGATCCATCTTTGCTCTTTTTTTTCTCCAAATTAGCTCCACAAACCTACAATGCACAAAAGCACACAAATGCACACAATTTAGTGATAAAATATGATAAAAGTAATACTCATTATAAGATAATAACACTTCGAGTTACTATAACATGAGCACTTATCAGCCACTCAGCAGTGTATCATTAATGCTTGTTGTTTCCTTCATAACTTCATCGCACAAGAAATGGTAGAAGATCCTGCAGAAGATGATGTTGGTAATGCAACCCTAGAAGAAAGCATACTAGATGATAGAGAAAACATTATAGTTGTTGAACCAACAGATGAATGGGCACAATTTCGTCTTAACATGGCGGTGGATATGTTTAATTTAATGCTTCGCACTCAACTTGAGCATAATAAAATTGTTGATTACTTTGTTATAGTGTATTGTATGACATGATGGACATAATTTGTAATGCTATTGTATTATATGAAGAACCAACAAGTACTTTGTTAATTATTTTGATAATTCTCTATAATTTTGCTTGGTTGTTTAATGTTTCTGCTTGTCTTTTTTTGTTTCATGCTTTAAGTTGTTTTCTGCATAAATTTGTCCCCCAAACTGTATGGTATAATTATTTTTGTTGTTTAGTATGGATGGAGATTCACAATCCAAGGATAGGAGTCAAAGCAAACATTATTGGACCATAGAGGAAGATAAAGCCGTGATTGATGCTTTAGTTGTGCCTAACGCAAAGTCTCGGATTAAATTATTTAAAAGCAAAACCACTGCAATAACCGACATATTGCAAATAAGTGGATTTGTTTGGAATTTCAAGATGTGCACTATTGAATGTGAAAAAAGTGCATATGATGAGTATGTGAAGGTACGAATAATTTTAATTTTATTTTATACCATCTTATGATCTATGATATTTGGATTTTAATTTTATTGTTCATGCAATGCAGAATCATAAGGAGGTAGCCGGTCTTTATGGAAAAGGTTTTTCTTTCTTCAATGATCTTGCCATGGGGTTTGCAAGAGATAGAGCATATGGAAGTGCAAGAGAAGATATTGGTGATGATGCCGACCAGTATTTATATGAGAATGTCACATTGGATGACAACAAGGGCTTCTTTCAATTTGCAAGTGATGTGTTTGTATGGATACACAGGAATTCATTCTGACTCCATCACCCAAAGGATCATAAACAAGTACCTCAAGAGCACGTCAGAAGAGGAAAAGTGTTGTGGACCAATCAGTAAAGAAAATTTCACAAAATTTGCACAATTTCGTTGAAGTTGTTGGTTCAGGATTTAAGACACTAGCCGATGTTGCTACGCATGAAGTAACTCGTGATGAGGCCCATAAATCCCGTGAGAAAGCACAGAGGATGCTCTTGCTAAAATTGTGAAAATAAAAAACATGTTGCCATAAGTACTTTTCGAGATTGATGGTCTTTCTGGTAATGAGGTGATGTTCATCTCACAGCTTCTTTGTAACCATAATTCAATTTTTATTCCATGATTTGCCTTAAAATTTTTTATAATGATGATGTAATATTTGTTTTTGTAGGTTTTGCCTAAAGACGGTGACTAAATGAAAAGTTTATTCGGGTTGCCAGACAATAAGAAGCTTCATTTTTGTCATGTATTGTTGTCAAGATTGTCATTTAGAGCGCCTAATTTGTAACCTCATGAGTTTGTTTTACTTTGATTGGGTGATGTTGTTTGTTTTAAAATATAGTGTCGCAAGTTAGGGAGTTTTTATGGATTGTATTGCAGGAACAATATGTTTGTTTTAAAGTTTGTTTTTATGGATTGTATTGCAAGACTTTCTGTTGTAGTTGTTGTCATTGATCATTGACTGCAAAAATGAGAATATTATGTTCTTGTTTTGTCCTTTGTAAGTGAAAGCTTATGTTGTTATTAGGAAATCAAAGCTTTTTTTTTTTTTTTTTTTTTTTTTTTTTTTGTCTGAAACAAAAGTGTTTGTCTTGATGAGAGACATGTAATGTTCCTATTGGAATGAAAATATGGCAGAGGAATTCAATTTCTATTTTTGTTTGTGTTGTGTTTATGTGTATATTGTTGATAGTAAACATGGTGATTCCATTCCAATATATGGCAAGAGAAAAAGAAGAGATGGCAAATAAATGTAATGTTGTTATTATTACTTTCAATGTTATTAAAAATATTTATTTTTGATAATTAATTAGTTACGTACATTCAATTTTTTAAACAATATAATTAAAAATAACTCATTATAATTAACACCATTAATTAATAGCTAATTAATGATATTAATATTTAAATCCAAAAATTAGAACGAAATTGTAATATTATAAAATTAAATATTTATTTTTTGATAATTAATTAGTTACATTTTTTGCAATGTGTTAAAAATATAATTAAAAATAACTTATTATAATTAACACCATTAATTAATAGCTAATTAATGATATTAATATTTAAATCCAAAAATTGAAACAAAATTGTAGTATTATAAAATTAAATATTTATTTTCAATAATTAATTAGTTATATTTTTTCAATGTTAAAAAATATAATTAAAAATAACTCATTATAATAACACCATTAATTAATAGCTAATTAATGATATTAATATTTAAATCCAAAAATTAAAATGAATTTGTAGTATTATAAAATTAAATATTTATTTTTGATAATTAATTAGTTACATTTTTTTTTCAATGTTGTAAAAAAATATAATTAAAAATAACTCATTATTATATATACAATATCATTTATTTGCATGAGGATCACAAGTGTAATTTTATCATATTTACTTTCTTTACTTTTCTCATTCCCAATAAATTACACTTTCCAAACCTTACCAACCAAACACACTCTTCATTCTCACTCCTCCTCCACTACCCCTCATGTCACTCCCAATCCACTCCTCCCCCAATCCCGAATCCACTCCTAACAACCAAACACATCGATCCATATATATATACATTAATAAATTAAATTTTACAAGAGCTAAAAGTATAAAATAAAATCAAATCAAATCCTAATCCCTATTCTAATCAATTTAAGAGTTATATATATTCTTTTACAAGACTAAAAGTAAAAATAATATTTAATTCCCTAATCCAATCCCTTTAAAATATATTCTTTTCCCTTTTAATTCTTGTCTTCTGGTATTCATCACCCCCGTCTTTTCTCGAGCTTTATAAAGTCGTTCTAAAAATATTTGATTTCTTAGGATTGATAAAACTTTGTATTGTTTTTGTTATGCCGAAATTAATATATGATTTTAAATCTTTTTGTAAATTAAAAGTTTGTTATATTTGCTTTTTATGCAATACTATTATATATATATATATATATATATATATATATATATATATATATATATATATATATATAATCCATAAGGGTAATAAAAAGTAAATTTGGATCCGGATATCCGATATCCGATTCTGTTTAAATAGGATACCTGGTTTTTAATATCTGATTTAAACCGAATAAGATACAACCCATCCGTTGTTAAAATCGGATCGGGTACCTAATTTTGCTCACCACTAATATGAACAATTCCATCATAACCATTGAGTACTAAATCCCTCATAACTTTACATATACTTTTCCAAATCACAAATTTTAAAATTCTGAGAAAACTAGACACCTAAGACTGACATAATCAAAATTCACATTATTTTGAGTACTACTCAAATTATAGCATTCAATTGATTCTCCAGCTATTTCTGCAAACTAGTAATTCAGACATATATAACTTTCAAAGATGCATATCTCTCAACCTATAACTCCAAAATAAATTATATTTTACTAAAAATCCGATAACTTAAAAAGGAACAGCTTCCCAATTTTTGACATTATTTAATTCAATCTCCATGATCATAAAAAAATACCCATAAATCTTCAGCTTTTGCACAGAAATATCACCCGAGACAGTTATACTAATAGGGTTATATCTCACAAACTACAGATGTATAAAATCTAAAATTTTGTAGGCACTTACCTAACATCAAAATCTATAATTTTCTCATACTCTCCTCCAAATTCGGCCTATAAGACCTTTAAAATTGAAGAGGGGTTTCTGTTATTATCAAAAAACGAAAATCTGAAACCTATCAAATGACATCAACAAATAATCTCCACTCATTGCAAATGATTGTTTTTCAATCAACCATACATCACATTACATCTATTATGTCATGCAAAACCTCATCCTTGAGACATGGTTAAACCTGTAAAAACACCATGGTCAAAGATCCTAAGAGTATACTTAAGTGCAGACATTAGAAGAGAAACAAAAAAACAAATTCCTGCAAACTACAAATAGAGAACAAACCCTAGAAACTCAAGGGCTAATTCTAAGGTTTCAAGATTAATCACAAATTAGGAACAAATTCTAGAGTTTCAGAAAGAAACCTCACTGAGTCAACAAGCATCAATAACAAGAAATTCTGCACAAATCTCCAAGATCTCATCTTGACAGTAGAAAAAAAACAACTCTCGACGAGAAGATCCTCTTGTCCTTGTCATTGGTACCACCATGCAGGAAAAGAGAGGAAGGTTGTGAGTTTTTGTTTTTGTTTTTGTTTTTTTTTTTTTTAATTTTTGAAGGTGAATGTCATTCGAGGGTTGCGCGATAGGATTAGCTCACAGAGATTTGGAAAATCACGAAGGAAAAGAACAAAGTTATTTAAATTTTAAATTCAAAAGTAATTAAAAACTTAAAATTAATACTAATAATAAATATAATAATATTATTACTGAGCATTATGGGATGGGGTCCACAACGTAAAAGTATTTGTGCATCATATTTGGATTAAATATGGTTTTGAAAAAAAAATTCCTATCGTGTATATATGTTTTTGAATATTAGTATCATGTAATTACCAAAGAAACCCCCAAAGTTTGCAATATTCACAAAAAAACCCCACGAATTTTGATATCCCTAAAAAACCCCTCTTTTTATATAGAATGAATTTCAAACCCCCCCTAGGGCTATAACGGAGTTTGACGGAGTTAAATTTGAATTTATTGGATGAAATTGCCCTTATGTGGAAAGTTGTGAAATCGCGACTTGGTTTGACGGTAATACCCTTACGTGGAATGATGTTACCGCTTATAGAGGAAGCGGTTTATTTTTCTTTGTTTATTACCGAAAGAACACCATTTCCGCCGCCGGTTAACTGCGATCATCGCCTCTTCACCTTTCCGTTTCCGAAGTTGTCATTGGCTGGGCATCTTGCTACCATCGCCTCTTCACGTTTTCCATTTCCGAAGTTGTCATTGGCTGGGCATCACACTATCATCGCCTCTTCACCATTGTCTGGAAGGAGAACTCCCGCTCAAGTCTTCAGAATTTCATCAGTTTTCACACCAAGGTAAGGAGGCCGTTGATGAATCTGATGGTTGAGTTTTCTGTGTGATAAATCTGATTTTCGTGTTTTATAATGTTGTCTCCGTTTAACAATGCAGCACTTTTATTGGAATCATTTCAAGTTGGAAAGTTCATCTTCGCCTGCAAAATCTTCGCCTGCAAACATCATCCAACTGCATCCAAAACCTGTGATATCTAGAAACCTTTATAAAGTGTTAAAACAATTGATGGGATATCTGATCGAACAGGGGATGTCCTGGATGCATCTCAGCAATGTAATCGTTAGCATCTTGCAAATCAGAGGCTTCCCATGGGGTTGTTCAAATTGCTAACCAAATACATTTTTTACAATTTGAACAACAACCTGCGGATTCTCTGATCTCGAAGGATACTCCGATTACATTGCCAGGATGTGTCCAGACGATCCCCTGGTCGAGCAGATGTCGCATCAATTGTTTTTGTAACTTTATAATCTAATCACTCCACGTGAAGGCAATTTATAGAGTAGACGGGAAATGGAAGGGTCGTTCAACTTGGCTACTTGAATTCAGAAGATACATTGAATGTCTTTGAATGCGAATTCCAAGGGTCGATCAATTTTGACCGGACAACTACGCTTTGGTATTATACGTATTACATTTCTATGTTATCACTTAAACAAACCGTTCGCCATTTAAATAAGACTTAAACCATTGAAATATTGACGTCTCCATTTAACAAACATTGTTACTCATTAAAATAATATATTTATGTTTAAACTGACTGTGTAAATATCAAACACGTAGACATAAATATGCTTATTATGAGTTAATTTACAATTCCTAGTCGGTGACAGGTTCATTACAAGCTCTACAATTGTGGCCGGACGCATGGCATCGGCTGCACCGTAACTCGCGGACCTCAGATGCTTGCGACTCGATCCTCTTCCGTCTGGGTCGCCCAGGTGGCCTTCTCGTAATAAGCGGACGCAGATGGAGTTCTCGATTGTCGTCTATAGGCTTGTCATCGTCTGGTATAGGGAAAATAGCTTCCCTATACGCAAGTTTGTATGTCTCCACGGTGAAGTAGGCGCTAATAAATTGATGAACGTTAGTGTCTGTCTGCATTATTGCAGCGCAAGCGTGTGTGCACGGGAAACCATAAATTTGCCATCTGCGACATGAGCATGTTCTACCCGATAGATCGACGGAGTTGCTGCAATGGTCGAGGACTTCATAACGATCATCAACACAACGGCCAACATAAAGATTTCGGCTTTCCGCAACCAGTTCGTCTACCGTCTTATGTATATCGGGGCATAAGTAGGTGGCCCATTTGTTCGCTTGCTCACGACGGGTGCATAACATCCGCATTAATTTGAACATGTACCATAACAAATTATAATTGATTGTTAAGGTAAGCCAAGAATAGTTAAACATAAAAGTAGATAGTTAAACGAAAACAATTATAATTAAACACGAACAAACATAATTAAAAGGAAACCATTATACACAAACGTAAGGTAAAAGAAGTTAAAGAGTGACGAAGATTTTTAATCAAATTGAAAATCAAACATTCAAATACCATATGGAGTCGACCATTCTCGTCACGGGTAAATGGCGAGCTTATTTTATCCACGCATTGAATGACTCTGCGACATTTGAATACATATTGCCCCAACGTTGACCTTTGAACAAATAATTACACCAATGTGACAAATCTGACTTCTGAAGCAACCAGCGATGCGGTTCTGGTGATGTGACCCGCAATTCATTCACCGTATCATCAAATTCTTTAGCCGTTGATGCCCACGCAATACGAAAGCATATGGACCAGCACTCGTCCTTCAATGCCTTCCCAAGTCCGCCATTGGCTTTTATAAAATTGGCCTCCAAGTGTCGAAGGCAATAGGCATGTGGGGAAGAGGGGAAGACCCTTGCAATGGCGTTCACAAGCCCCTTAGACCTGTCCGACACAAATGTAATAATCTCTTCATAATCGCCATCATCGTATAACGCATCACCTAACTTGGAAATGAATCACGTCCAATTCGCATCTGTCTCGTTGTCGACGATACCGAAGGCCAAGTGGAAAAACCCATTATTTCCATCTTTGCCTGTAGCGCCCAGCAACGTATCACGATATTTTCCAAGAAGATGGGTACCGTCGACAAACAGCAGCGGCCTGCAACCCCGCTTGAATCCGATGATACAAGCACGGAACGAGAAGAATGCACGTTTAAAACGCTCGTCGTTTCTTTCTACAACCGCAATGCTGCCGGCATTTGTCTCAACCACCTTATCCACGTACCAGAGCAGCAGATCATAGCTGGAGACGTCGCTGCCGTCGAGGTTCACCCGGGCACGCTCTTTACCCAACCAAGCTTGCTTGTATGGAATGTGGACACCGTGTTCCCGTAACATGTCCTTCTGAATGTCGATAGGTCTGTACAATGGCTGGCTTTTAAGCTTATCAATCACTCATGCGCTTACCCATTTTTTCGACGCTTTTGGATGTGACACCGAGCCAATTCCACCACCGCAAGTGTGTGACGGGTGCATTGTCTTTATTCTGAACGTATTTTTATTATATTCCTTTGATGCATGAAGGCGCCATCCACAACCAACGGCAGCGCATTCTACAGTCACCCTATGTTTCTCATTCTTTATGAATTTGAAGTCGAAATTCCTCTTGATTGCAAAATTCCGGAGCGCGTCTCTGAAATGTTGAACGTCTACGAAACGTTGTCCGATATCCAACGACAACACTTCTGGATGATCCGAGGACGACGGAAGGCATGCTGAACCGTCCGGGTCGCCATGAGATGGAACAGGTGCGCTGGCAGAATCAAAATTCCTGCCAACACTTCAGTTAAGCAGAAAACATCAGTAAGTTAATCGGAAACAAAATAAGTTCACTTCAAACATGTATATTTAAACTAAAACATAGTAAGTTAAACACAGACACAATTAGTTAAACGATAAAATATATGTTTAAACGGGAACTGGGATGAGACCGGTTAACAAAGCATAACTTATTGGTTTAAAAGGGGAACTTATTGTTTTAAACGGAAAATGGAATACTTAACGTAAAAATATATTAATTAAACGGTAACTATAATAATTACACGAACACATATGACTTTAAGAGTAAAGATAAAGGATAAGAACTTTACAATGACAAGAATTCGTTTTGACTATGATGCGACAATGGCACATCATCTGTCTCAACAACGAGATCGACTGCAGCGCATTTGAAGAGTGAGTATACATGACACATGCGCTGGAAGTCAACCTCATTTTCTATTGGACAAATCGTTTTATGTCCATCGGGTGTGATAAACTTCACCCTAACATGGGAAACATCAAGACCCCATCGGTCACATATCTCCGCTAAGATTGAATCCCAACAAGTCTGTGCCGTGAACACTAGCACTCGTCCCTCACCGTTGTATCTTGCAATTGCACAAAAACTCTCCATTAAAAACCTGCATATAAATAAATATAAATTGGTACTCTCCCTTAAAGGATGATCGAAGTGATGGAAAGGAAGACATTCTCACCTTATCGACCAACCGGCGGAGTTCAAAAAGAATGCAAACAATGAGTCTTCCAAACTTTGTTTCAGAAAAATCAACGCAAGAAGGAATGAAAAAGATTGACAAAAGCCAAATAAAAAATGTTTAACATGATGTGACTGGGCGGTTTTTTTCCCACCATTTTCAAGGGTACACACGGAATTTCACAGCATAACCCTTGTACAAATGAACGACAGGGGAGAAAAAGGAATTCAAACACTAACGGAAGGGCTTTCTGGGGTATTACAAACTTGTAGGGGCTGTCTGGGAAGTTTTGCAATTCGCGGGGGGTGAATAGTAATTTTCCCTATTGGTATATAGTATGTAATATATATTCCGCCCTACAATGCTGGTATTTCTCGCACTTTTTAGTATTAATCATTAGATATCATTAATCATTATTTTAGTATTTATCTTTATTGTATAATATTTTTCATGATTATTTACTAATTAACCTTGACTGTAATTAGTATTTCACAATTTATTTTATAAATTTAATTTTATTACTATCACTTGGAAGAGCATAAACCATTCTTCACAGATCAATTTACTGGTGATCTCTTAAAAATGAAATTTTGAGAAATAAAAAAGATTTTCGTGAATTTTGAAAAGTTGACCGAGATTATTCTAATTAATTATTCTTTTCCTTTAATTATTTAAAAAACAAAGTTTAATTAGGTTATTGTGCTTCCTCACGTGTGCGTTAGCTTTGCATGAAAGCAAGACGTGCTATTCCCATGCATAAGATCTCTTATTTCCATTAGTTGTTAGATTCCCTTCCCCAAAGTACTTTTAAGTCACCTATTCACCACCAAATCAATTTCTCTTTCCCTGTGTGCTTTCTTCAAAATCAAATGAACTCATAATTCCTTCATAGACTATTAACCTTCTTTTTTACAAAGAAGCATTGAAAAAGAAAAGCCAACATGAAAGTTTGAGTGGCTTGTTGTCCTATCCAATATTCCAAAGCCTAATATTGGAGGGATCGTCACTTCATAAGTGCTACCACTTCCCATTGTTGCAAGCATCTCATTGGGATTCTACAACTTTACCATATTCTATAAGTTCCAATATGATATTGCATTGGTCTTCCCTTGTCCAATAATGTTGATGTGGGGTCGTTCCTTCCAAAGCTGCATGTGTGGACCAATGGACTGTTTGAGATGAGTGGATAACTTTAGAACTTCATTACCATCATGTCTTATTGATAAGTTTGCATCGCCCCATCCAATTTCAATAGAAGTTTTTTTTTTCTTTTAAGTTTTCCATGTCCGTTTCAAAGTAGATAAACCTTGCAAGCCACTATTTTGTGTTCATTAACAAAACGTAACAAGCCACATGAAATAGCCAAATCCATTCATTATTTTTCACCCACTCCATTTTTTTAATACCCTTTCTAGGAAAATTAAGGCTTATTTTTAACTTTAACTACAAAGAACTGATCTAAAGATGCAACAAGTGGAGAAGAAAAATGGTTACAAAAAAAATCAAACAATTCAAAGGACTAATAAATTAATTCATAATTAAAAAAAATTAAGAGTGCTTATCTTTCGTTGGAATGTCATCTGACAAAGTGGTTAGGAACAACCAAAAGTGTTATTCTTTTAATTTACCTAATCCACCAAATGCAATATAGTTAGCATTCTATTTCATAGTCTATTGTGGATGTAAGCGGCATATAAAAAGGGTTAGTTACTAGTAAGATAACTTGGTTATTCATACCAAGGACAATAGAAAATAATGTTAGGGTTAAATAAGTTTTTTTTTTTATATAATATAAAGTTGGCCTTCTATTAATTGTAATATATATGCTTCGTCAAAACAAGGAATTTTTTTCTTTTTATTAATTGTAATTATATTTCACACCTAAAAGAGCTAAATTAATGTACAATAAATCATATTAAACTTTAGCGTAGTTGATGATTCACTTCAATGCCATACATTACCTTACTCTAATAACTAATTAATGTTTACCTTGTCCAAAGTCACTTAATTAAACACCCTAGCAAATGGAAATTTTTTATGCTAGCTTGGTTGGGAAAGTTGGGGGGAGTGGATGTTGAGTATAAGTTAGTTTCTTTGATAATTTGAATCATTTCTCTAAGTTATAAATAATGCTACAATAAAAAGATTCCAAGCTAATTAGAAATAATTATAGAAAAAGAAATGAGAACTTTGAATATTAAATACTATGAAATATTAAACTCTCTTTCAAAAATCCAGTATTTCAATTTCTTCTTTATTCTGCTCTAATCAATGATATGGAGTTGAACACGTCACAAAGGTACAATTTAAGTTCATTGGATCAATGTTATACAATTTTGAACATTACTCATACAATGATAGTTGGCAAAAAAGTCATCGTGTAGAGACTCCTAATCTAAGTTTGATACCGCATCTTATCATTTGACTCTTAATTACAATTAACTTAAATATATTATAGAAAACCTATTGCTTGCATGCCTAGCAAACTTCCCTTGACCTATGATTTTTTTTGCATTGCTAATATACATGTTACATCTAATTAAACGTTGCAGGGTAGCCACTAACAATTAAAATAGATTGGTTAATTGGTTGGAGCTTAATAATGAGATATCAAGTACATCATTTGACTTTATACATTTTTTCTTTTTTGGAACATGCGGAACTTTTTAAAATTTATGAACATTTAATAACAACAACTAAATCATGATTTAACGGTTACCACTTATAGGGGTGATATGTAAAGTTACTATTAGATATTGTGTATTAACGTACAATAGCCGTTAAATACAAATTTAATGACCAATGTTCTTTTATATATATAAAGTTCATAATTAATATTTGCATTTGGTTATTAATACAGGATCAAAAGTCTTCTTGGAACACTGATTGTGATTTGTGAAATGCAATCTTATACGAGAACAAGCTCATTCTATATTTGTTAGTGCAACAAAGCTCATTCTATAAAGAGATGTGAATGCATAGAATTCCTAATTGAAGTCTGCATTAAATTTTGAGCATCTCTGAAGGAAATAGTGCGCATTAAAAAGATGACCACAGTTGGGCATTAGAAAATGTGCACTTGAGTGGGTGGAGTACTAGTTTCAAGATTAAATGTGTAGATGACCATTGTGTGCAGCGAACTTCTTTATTGTTAGATCCATACTGTCTTAATTAATTTGATCATGTTGTATATAAGACCATTTTGGGGATTATATATATATATATATATATATATATATATAGTGTGATGTGACAGATCTGAGAAATAGTTGAGATGGTCCATCATAGTTAATCAATGGATCATATTTTATAGATTATCTCCTGTAGAGTATTTCAACTTTTGTTGGTGTATAGTTTTAGATTTGGATCTCAACTTTTGTTTTTTGTATATATATTTATCCCTGCGTCAGTGAATGGGCAATGTGGCAGTAGTGATGTTAAAATTTTATATAAAGTACAAATACCTTTCACAATCAACCAAAACAACATGTGGGCGGCCACTTCTAAATTGGCCCCTTTTTTTTCTTCGCCGTGTGGAAGACATACTTTCCGGCTAATATTTTAACTCATGTATGTCGGTCAAGTTCAGCCAGCTAAATAAATAAACCTGTTTAATGTTGTCTATTAACCATTAGAAAACAAAAAGTTAATGCAACAATAAACATATATATCTATATACACACAAATATAATCGCACCAAATCAAAAAGCATGCCCACATTTGCACTAAACCGTGTGAGTTGTGACCAACATCATCAACCAAAGCACTCAACCCAACATTTTCATCTGATTAATTGACTAATTAACAAACCAATTATTATCACATAATTAAACAACATAACATTTATAAATAACTAATTAATATAATACATTTGCATGATCACATGACACTCTTCTTCCATTTCTCAACAAGAGCACCCAATGTTTTACAAGACTCGCCATCGTAGGCGACAGCCTTGACAGCGGCGGCCTGCAACTCCCTAGCTCTCCCTCTGACCTTCTTCCCTTCCTCACCCTCCATCAACTCCTTCACAACCCTAGAGATCTCCTCCCTCCCATAAACTCCATCTTCCCTAGGCCTTAATCTCAACGCCAACTTAGTGCCCTCACTAAGCATCACAGCATTCATCTTCTGCTCAGCATACAACGGCCAGCCAATCATCGGCACGGCGTGCGACAAGCTCTCCAACGTCGAGTTCCAACCACAGTGTGACAAGAACCCACCGGTCGCAGTGTGAGCCAATACCTGCATTTGTGGTGCCCATGACGGCACAACAAACCCAACCTTCTTCGTTCTCTCCAAGAACCCTTCCGGCAAGTAACTAAACGGGTCTTGTTTACTTGTGGCCGAGAAATACGTCTCACTGGCTTTATCAGACGGGCTTCTTATAACCCACAAGAACCTTTGCCCACTCATCTCCAACCCGCACGCTAACTCTACCGTTTGCTCGCATGTCAACACGCCGCCGCTGCCGAACGAGACGTACAAAACAGACCCGCTTGGTTGCTCGTCCAACCATTTCAAACACTCTGAACCTTCAACGTTGGGTAACCCAGTTTGAACAAGAGGACCAACGAGGTGAACTGGTGGGAAGCCTGGTGGAGACTGGAAGAAGATCTTGGCGGCTTCTGGCTCAACGTCGGAGAAACTGTTGACGATGATGCCGGTGGCTTCGCGGTATTTCCGGCCGTGGTGGACCATCCATGAGTAGCACTCGTTCGAGCGGTCTTGCAGTGGTTGGAGGATTTCCGTGCCGGGGATAGGCACACAGCCTGGGAGCTCCACCGGGGTTGGTAAGTCCTTGAACTCGCATGTCATCTTGGTGTCTAAGTCCGGCAAGTGAAGCAACAAGGAAAGCAAGAGAAGATTTGAAGGGAAGAACATGTAAGGTGGGATTTGTAACTCTTTGGCGACGTCAAAGGTGTCGGCACCGAAGAGGTCGGCGATGAAGGCGACAAGGTTGGTGGATTTTTGAAGGTCAAGGAGGATGGAACGAAGGGCAGGGAGAGAACGGAGGGAGGCTAAGGAGATGAGAGTTTCTATGGCTGTGCCGGAAGGGAGGTCGGAGAGAGAAACGGGAGGGAGTTGGATGGAGGTGATTGTGGAAGGGAGGGCATCGAGAAAGGCTTGTTGGGCGTTGGAAGCCGACTCGGCGAAGGTGATGAAGGTGACGGAGAAGCCGTGGTGGGAGACGAGGAGTTTGGCGAGCTCGGCGATGGGGATGAGATGGCCCATGCCGGGAGTTGGCAGGATGGCTATGTGAGGTGAACGGAAAGGGGACTCCATTGAAGTGGAAGTGAAGGAGTGTGTGGTTAAACAGAGAGAAAGAGAGCGAAAGAGATGATGGAGATGAGAATGAGAATGGGAATAGGTTGGGTGGATGGGATTGTTATATATATTGAATGGTGGGAGTTGTGGGGTCACTGGTTAGGGACATGGACATCCTCACTGCTCACGTTAGGGTGGAGAGGGGTGTGGTGATGTAAGGGTGGCGTAGGGCTTATGTATGATGTGGTTGTAGGGTTAGGGTTAGGCTTTTAGGGTTTGGGTTGGGTGGGGTTGGGGTTGGGGTTAAAGTGGGATGATATGAATATGGGAGAGCGGAGTAGGGTTTGGGGTTCTAGAAGAAGAGGTGGTAATGAGTTATATATGGTATAAGTGCTTGTGTTTTTGAGGGGTTGAACAGTCCTACCTAACTTCAGAGTGGGTGGTGATGAGCTTGGCATTTAAGATTTTTTTTTTCTTTTATGTTTTATTTAATTATTTGTTTGTATTAGTTGTATCACCTGATTAAAGTTTCTTTTTTTCTCAGATATTATATATTTTAAGCTATTAAGATCACAAAGAATATGTGGTCAAAAGGAAAAACAGTAAGAAAAATATGTAGTGCTTTCTATGGGATTTCTTAGATTTTTCTAGGTGTAATGTATAAGTAAAAAAAAATTGAGTACAATTTGTAAACATGACCACACGTGAGAATGAAAAGAGATATTATGAATAGTTCTAGAAGGGATACCATAGAATTAAATTGAATTTTTTTAGATTTTGAAGTGTTGCTAATAAATGGCCACACAAAAAAGCCTACTAAAAAGTCAAAAAGATTTTTCAATATTATTCTTATATGTCACATTCATTACGCAACCATTTGCGAATTTGCCACCTCTCATTGGCAATTTTTATTTTTTATATACCTCTATTTGCTGAAATCAATCAATTTATGTTAAATCAAATCTTGTTTATTTTAATACATAGACCACATACTCAAGATATATATACATATATGATTTAAATTAAGTCAGATAACTAATAAATGTCTAAAGGAAAAAAAATCTATGGTAAGTTGGATAAAGAAAGATTGTGATATTAAGTCATGGTAATATTTTTGTATTTATCTATAGAATATGTGATTGTTAGCTTGGCATCAAATGGGGCCCTTAATTAAAGAGAAATTGAACATGGGCAAGGAAAACAATGGACACTAGCTAGAAAAGAGTCTCTAGAAGATTGGAAAGGACAATGTGGCCTTCCTTTGGATTCATTCAATAATTTCCCACTTATTATTATTATTTTATTTATTACTTCATTTTGTTTATTTTGACATGTTGCAAACATATTGATTAGGTAAGCAGTAGCAAGAACAATTGCATTAATTGACTGAAAGAAAAAACACTCTTAGAAACTTCTCAAATAGGAATGTGTGGAGAACCTACCAATTTTTGGGCAGCAATTATTCATGAGAAATAAAAAATTAATAAAATATATGCAAAGATAAAAATTATAATAATTACTTATAAGTAGTGATGTGTGATGGGATCATCGTTCATTTGATTCAATTATTCATGCAAGTACAAGAATGGCAAAATTTCTTTTTTTGATATTAATTATGAGTTGGTGTCATGGAAAACCAAATGTTTGCTAATTGGTGGATGCATGCTGGCTTTTGGACTCTCAACTTGGGATTATTGAAGGCTATCAATGTTTCTCATCATTGTTGGGATTTTTATTCGAACTTATTTTTAATTTTAAGTTCTAAGACAAATGCACCAAAATAAATTAAAAAAAAAAAGAAGATTGCTTTGTCATATATATGTGCTTATTCATATGAAAAATTTTGCTATTTAATTTGTTAATTGCAAAGTGTAGACAGTTGGCACTAGACAAAAGTCTATGTAATTTATTAGGATCAAGGAACATGTGTCCCCTTCATGATGTGTTAGTTTTTGTTCTTCTCCTTATTATATCTCATTCAATGGATTAAATTGGTGTTGTCATGTAGAAATTCTAGTTACTAAAATCATAAGTAAACATAAAATTAAATTTATCATCAATGGAATATCTTCCTTATCGATGACATCATTGAGAAGAAATTAAACCATGCATTCTTAAAATCAAGATCCTCGTAATCTCCCCAAATACAACCTGCAAAGCAATTAAATAGTATATATTCTCACTCATAAAAAAAAATTGTGACTAACAAACCGCATATTATTAAAATATTTTTATATTGTACTGTAATTTCGGTTCACATTTTGGTTTCACTTTTCTGATTGTGGCCAAAGATATATGGGGTACAGTAATTAAATTTTGATTACATGAACAAATCAAACTATGTTATATCATATATGTAGTATGTTTTAATTTTTTACTTGAACTGAAATAATAATACTTTCATAATAAACATTATTTTTATTCTAAACATAATTCTGATACTAATCTCATGATTATTTATTCCATACCAAAAAAAAAAAAAGTTTTCTTTTGAGAAAAGTCATTATTGTTAACATCATATCAAACCAACCACCAATGTGATTATGTTACTGACTCCAACACTAAAATATATTTATTCTTTCTACAAGAGTACTAATTTTAAATTGCATGGTAGTTGACAATGTTGATAAGAAACATCATTATCCAAAATGATTGCTTTATATCTTAATTTCTTGCTAATAAAAACATCATGAGTGGAATCATATGTACAAGGCCTCAATCTTTTCAAAGCTCTTATATATGTATATAAATAAGATGCTTGATTTAGTATTAGATGCCTCATTTCTTCGATCATCATTTCATATAGTTTAGGGTGAAGAAAAGTTGTGCTTAATTTGCAAATGATTTGTAATCTTTATAATCTTTTACAAGGATCAATAATTTGTTGGCGTTGATGAGAAACACAAATTCATGTTATTTTTAATTTTTCATAATTAATTTGAGTATAATTATCCACTCTTATATGAGTAGAATTAGTTGAATGGTATATTAGTAGGGCTAGATTTATATGATCAATAACTCGATATAAAATACCATAAGTAGTGTGATAAGGTACGTGTACCAAATAATTACAGACAAGTGTGTCTTGTGTGAGGGTGTGGTAGTGTTTTCACTAATTAAACCATTAAAGCGTGAAGAGAGTTTATGTATATATATAAATGTGATAAGTATAATAATTAAGGGATGTGCACGCAAGTTAGAATTAATCCGATGAGACAAAGATTGTGTTATAAATATGCTCCAACACTAAAAACCCTATGACACTCTTAGCATTTGAATGAATATTTTATTTATTAAAGTACTGCAATGGTTGTAGAGTTTAGATAATTTGTGCCATCAATTATTGTTCCTTTGTAATATATTTATGTGATTAATACAGTTATTTGCTATCTCAATTATTGTATACACATATTTGTGTGATTAATAAAGTTATTTGTTACCTCCTTGTCAAAGCCTATAGCAAGCCTATGTCCCAGATTCTCTTTTCCCAACATATTTTAATTGGAACTGAGCTAGAGTTTAATCAACTTATTTTTAAGAATTTTTAATTATATAGTTTCAGTTATGAGCTATTGATGTAATAATATAATTAGATTTGGATTAGAGTCATGTCCTTAAAGTGCTTAGCCCAAGCCCATATTGTACGTCTGATTAGGCCGAGCTAACTGTAGTTTGTGTTTATTATTAAAATGTTAATTTACTAATAATACATTAACATGTTTATTTTTATTTATTTATTTTTAATGAAACTTAAAATCTTATGAATATATTTATTGATTGTAGAAGATTGAGAAAAAAATGGAAGGGACAAAAGAGCAGAGCACATGATAATTAGGGTGTGAATTAAAGACTAATAACTTTTGTAGATGTACTTTATAGAAGTAATCTATTTGACAAAAAAAAATAATTGATAAATCACAAATATATTTATATCATACTATATATTTATAATTTGGCATTATAAGCCAGCTAAATAGCTAAGGAGGTAAGGAAAAAGTTAAGCCATGTAAGTTTTGATTAAGGTTTTGCCTGTGAGAGGTGAATGAGGGGTTCATAATAGAAGGTAGGGTAGGAAAAAGTAAGGGAAATGGAGTTTTTAAATTATACTTTGTTTGGGACAAAAGTAAAATAAATGGAGATTACCAAATCTAGTAATGTTTAGATTGAAGGTAATAGAGGGTAAGGTTTTATGATAATATTGTTAAAATACCCTTATAAGGAAAAAGACATATAAGACATAATTATGTCAAACTATCTACGGATTATATTTATCTATTAATTTTTTCTTATACTCTTCTTCATGTATTTCTATTAAATATTTATGCACTCCAAACTATATCACAATTCAAAGCAATTAATTATTTGACACCACATTAAGTATGACACCACATATACACACAAATACACACAGAATTACACACAAAATTACATTAATTATGACAAATACATTAATTTGACACCATATTAATTATGGCACCACAAATACAAACAAATATTTGACAAACACCACCTCCTTACATTAATTGTGTCACCACAAATACACATAGAATTACAACGTATAACAATGAATTTAATAGAATAATATTTGAGTCACAATCAAGCAATTGTTTATCTATGATAATATTTGCGGTTTCAAAATATGCAACCTCAAAACCTGTAGAAATGTAAATGAAAATCAAATTCATAGCATAGCATGCAGTCACAACTAATATAATGAAATGTAAATCAATACTATTAGAATGAAATGAAGTCATCCAAACATTTCTATTAGAAATTTAAACCTGCAGAAATGTAAATCAAAATCAAATTAAGGAATATATTAAACAGCCATCTAAACAATACTATCAGAATAAAATGAAGTCATTGGAACCAAGTGTAACAAATAACAAAGCTTCCTTTCTGAGAAGTCTTAAAGCTGCATATAGAGTCTTATAACATCAAAAACATAAAAAACAAGTTCAAATTGTTCATGGCCACTACTAGAGTCTTATAACATTCACTGATGTGAGTCATCACCATAACCCGACCAACTCAACAATAAAAACTTGCGTTCCTCGGTTGAATATCTAATTAAACCTTCCAATAACTTAGAATCTTCGATGAGAAACCTGTAAGCTTTGCCAAGAATGGGGTGTGAGATCCCTAAATCTTTAAGCATACCCACACGTCGTAATCCTTGGTAGGATCAGTGGTAGATGCTTGAACTAGTATGTTGGTTGATTGAAGAATAGCATTAGCTACCATCTCAATTGTTGCAGACAACTTGTCACAGTTGTCATCATCATTATTCATTCCTTTACTCATTTTAGGCCTAGAAGAACTTGGAGCTTGAGTTTGAGATTGTTGATTTGTAGCCATTGGTGATGCTTCATCTTCCCCTTCGTCTTCATGCACACCTGTATTTGGATTTTCATCCAAATTCTCTAAGTTCAACAGTATTCTGTGAAACTAACAAATCAATTTCATCTATTGTGTTTCCCGAAGCATTCCTTTAATTTCGCCTTCATCGCCTCATTTCTGATGCAGTTTCAGCTTGTACCCCAGTTGCCGGGTCCTGTCCATAAAGTTGAACAAGTTTCTCATAATTTCTGACCCTTTCGTTCATCAATTCAGCAAATTCTGGTTTGGCCTAAATGTAAAATAATATTTTTATCAAAGTGTACATAGCATTACTTTATTATTAAAAAGAAAAAAAAACTTACCTCAATTAAATGTTGCCATACTTCAGGCTTAGCATGCCACATTTCTGTAGTTGGATTTCATGCGAACCCACTCATTTCATTCTTGAAAATGTCATAGCACCTTAAAAATGCTCACTTTATATTTTTCATGTGGTTTTGGGCCATTTCTTTGTCTATTGGCTCATCCAAAAATTTACTTCTCACTTCATTTACTATGTTCTCCAATGAATGTGTGGTGTATGTTCCACCAACTTTATTTCCCATTATTTGTTGATGCAAGTAGGCATCAATCAAAGCATCATCCATAGTAAACGTCCATATACACATGTTACTTCCATCATGAACATTTGAACTTGATTTTCTCTTTGACTTATTTCAAACTACATCAATAAGAACACAAATTATTAATAACAATGATTTATCCATGGATATATGTAAATAAAAAAGTTTGCAAGAAGGCACACAATGAAATAAAATAAATCCATTTAACACCAATGTAAAAACAACATCACCACTTAACAACATCATCCATTTAACAACAATGCAAAAACATCACCCACTTAACAACATCATCCATTTAACAACAGTGCAAAAACAACATCATCCATTTAACAACAATACAAAAACAATATCACCCATTTAACAACATCATCCATTTAACAACAATACAAAAACAACATCATCCATTTAACAACACACCAATACCCCACTTAACATAATTAATCCACATTTCAGCTGTTATAGCATCCCTAATAATTTCTCCTACAATTGTTTCTTCATTGTTTTCCCGAATGCCATCATGTTCATCTTGAACTTCATCACTAAGTTCGTTATCAACTTGAGCAATTAGGGCTTCATCAGGATCTACACCCATTAAATAATTATGCAAAATACAACTTGCAAAAATAATTTATTTATGTATTTCCAAACCATAATGTGGCTCTGTTGAGCTCTCTACTATAGGAAAGCGCTTATTGAGGACACCAAATGCTGGCTCGATAGAATTTCATAGAGATGCATGGCGAAGATTAAATAATTCACGTGGATTTCGTGGTGGGTTCTTTGAATATTCACTTCAAGTGATATAGCTCTCCTCTACATGGTGTAATAAGCCCACTTTTTAACATGAATCCAGCATCAAAAGATAATATTTTTCTAAATAACAAATGAACTATATTATAACATTATTTGTGTATATAAGGTCTTTAATAAAATATTGGATCTTATCAACAATTACCTTGAGGGATTTTTAGTGGGCAAGCTCTACTTAATGCATTTTTCATTATTCTTGAATCAGATATTGTGCCTTCCCACCCAGGTAACATGTAAATGAATTTTAAATTGAATGTGCATGCAGCCAACACATTTTGTGTTGGGTATTCCTTCCTTCTAAGATACCTAGGAGCGTCAACATTGGAAACTTTTACATGAATATGTGTTCCATCAATCGCACCAACACAATCCTGGAATAAATTTAATATTTTATTCACACCATATACATAATTGTAATAAAATTAAAATTCATTGGGGATTCAGTTACCTTAAAATATGGATAAAATCTACTGCTGCTAAATACTTCTGAAGTGATTTGTGAGCCATCTGGTTGTACTAGGTATTTTTCCTCTAACTCTACTATAGCTTGCAATACATTATGAAAATGATGGTAGATTGTCTCACAAGAACGACAGAAGAAGAAAGACAGTTCACGATGAGAGACATTATGACCTAATAAATATAGAGTTCTTGCAACTTGCTCCTCAATGGACACTTGTAAAGTTGTTCTAAGACCTCCGTCTCTAATTAATATTTCACATAATCCTAAGAAAGCTCTAGGACTCATTCTTATCATGTCATGACATAGATCACTTGACAACAAATGCAACATTAGTTCATCTCTTGCTTGGTCTCTATGAAGGCGTAATTCACGGGCAATTTGATTGTTAACATGTTTATGTTCCTTCTTACACCTCGCAATCCAACCAATCACTAGAATAAAAACTTGAGCTGCTGCTAAATGGTGCAACCATTGCAATTTTATGAAAGGATTATCCAATAGCTTTTTTTTGTTGGCCATCTAAAAAAATTAATTATCAAAACTTGCAAAAAAAAAAAGAGCAGAATATTAAACATTCTCATATAATAACATGCAAAAAAAAAAAATTAACTATTCTCATATGACCAGAAACATTAATATGTCATGGCTAGAAATATTCACATATGAGTCTACAATATAATAACATGCATGATATCTTTCCAATGGATGGACCACATTTTAGCAATGAAGTTCAATCAACTAAACAAAGCAAGCACTAGTTGCAAATAGTCAAATATTGGTGCCATGGAACTTAATTTGTTTTATTTTAATGTTTGGAATCATAATATATTGTTTGTTGAATTGTATATATATAATATATAGAAGAGAACAAAATTGGTGGTTCATGTGTTTAGGGTAATGAAAACAAAGTCAATAAGGCAAGGCAAATTGTGCTACCGAACAGCTTTAAAAGCTAACTACACCAACTATATATAACATTTAATTAGGGCTCAATCAATAGGGGGCCATAGATATATAGATAGATGCATGATGTCCATGCTTAACAACTTCTACCTAAATTCTAAGTGTTTGTAAGTAAACAAAATTAGACCATCCACATGCCACTTGATTTAGAAATATTATTGGGCCTAGCATTAACAGGCCCAAGAATAGTATTAATTTAAAACATGCATCTAGTATTCTAGTGTTAATACTGGTTGGTTAGTTTGTCTCTTTTGTGAATTAACAAGTTATGGTCCCATTTGTCATGCTTGCAAAAGTGAACATAAATATTTGGTAACATATTTAGATAATATACATGGTTGGTTTGTCATTTAGATCACATACATGGTTGGTTTGTCATTTAGATCATATACATAAATATTTGGTAAGTCATACTGATTATTTTTATCGCATTCTAGTTTATGATTAGGAGGTAATATACTAGTATGATTATGCACTAGGGATTTAGATTTTCTGCATCACTTTGGATCGCCTTGAGCAATTTCCCACTTTAAGCTTGCATTACGCTCAAGGTTGCACATTAATAGTTGCTTTTTCAATTGGAGAAATATGTTTATATGGTCAGATTCTACAATTACAAAGTGATGATGATATATGTGTATACATATATAATATGATTGGTAGGATATATGTTCTTCCTTGCTCAGAACTTCAAGACAATTTCTTCTCAGCTTCACTTGTACAATTGATTGCATGGCATACATAAGGCTATTTGTTTATTATCTTCTCATTTATGTCTGCTTATCAATATGTTATTTCTCTTTTCTAAAGGTACAAGATATTAATGAGATCCCTTTCAATGTATGGGAAAACAAATGCATACTTATAAGTTTATTTTCTTTCATGTGAAGAACCCTACCATGCCTGCCAACAATTGTTTCTATCTGAAAATATGAATTGAAGGATTTGGGACATTTGCCTCATATCTTGATTAGGTTAGGGAATCAATTAGTGTTTAATAGCAATCTGTTAGGTTCCAAACATTGCCAGGTTATGTGCAAAGTGATATTTTAAGCTTTTATGTAAGCAATCTCATAAAGTGTGTGTAGAGGCAGTAAAAAAAAATTACTGATGGCTTAAATCCTAATCTCTGCCTTGGAGAGAAGGCAATCTCTGCCTTGGAGAGAAGGCAATACATTTGGCTTAAAAATCAAAAGCTTTCAGTATTTAAGACTTTATGGTTATGAGTTGGACATACTGAAACAAAGAAATGACAATTTAATCTAACAGGGATGACTATTTAAGAGAACACTTGCCATGGTGATGTCCAAGTTTATTAATCTGACAGGAAATCTGAGTTACATTAATAGAATACTACATGATAAGAAGGCTCAAGGGTTCACAAACAGCAAGAGTTGATAAAAATCTAGTCATTAGCATTGGAGTTCAAATTCATGTTCTAATGATATATATGACAAAGATGAGATTGATATAAAATAATTAACACAAAATAAAAATGAACAGTTCATGGATCCAGTGACCATCAAATAGGCAATAGTCACTAATCAGGGATTTCTTATATCACTTGTAATGACCAGAACACTAAACAAGTTCTGGTCCCATTTTCACAATATATATATATATATATATATATATATATATATATATATATATATATATATATATATATATATATATATATATATATAGGATTAACACCACTAAACAAGTTCTAGGTCCCCTTCAAATTCACTCACAAACCATTCAAACTTCATTCAATCCGATGAAATCAAGATCTCATCCAAAAATAATAATAATAATAACCAAAAGATCCAAAAAAAAAAAAAAAAACATGAAGATCAACACCATCTAATGAAAAACAACCAGAATTACCAAATTTAGACCTTTATATATATAAACACAAACATAATACTTGGTTCTCAAGCTCCAAGAAGAGAATTCCACAAACAACACCGTCGAGACTGCAATCACAACATCTAGATCTCAAGAAACCACACATTCCATAATTCACCTCAAAAAAATAAATAAATAAATAAATAAATAAAACAAAAACAAAAATAAAAACTGAAGAGATCAATGGAGATGGAAAAGGATCTCACCCAAAGAAGAAGGAGAGCTGGGAGACGGTGGTGAAGTTGTCAAGCACACTGTCTAGGAAATCGTCCATCTTGAGGAGACATGGTGGTGAAGCTCGCACGCACATTCTGGTGAAGCTCTCAGAAAAACTTTCTGATTGTTTGAAAACCTAACAAAATAGATGTAAATTCTTGGAAAGGTCGAGGGTATTTTGGTGCAGATAAAAAACAAAACCTTCTCAATCCCCTAATTTGGAGGGTTGAGAAAATTGGGTATATGAGAGTTTCTCAACCCTCCATTTAACCCCCTCAAACCCTACCCTCTATATAACCCTGGATCCAAACAAAGGTTGGTTCATAACCTTACCTTACAAAATCTCCAATAATCCCTCTCCCAAGCAAGCCCTAAAGCGTTATTATATCTAGATGTGGTTGACTGATTGTAATTAATGGTCATAAAATTTTGGTAAAACTTGTTAATATAATCATATACTATAAAGATAGCATAGTCTTATAAATATATAAATTAATAGTTTGTTAATGATTTTTTTTCTTTGTTGGGGGGACTGGGTGTGGGTACATAAGGAGCAAAATAAAAAAAAAATAAAGATATGAGCACAACTTTACTCGATGTGGAAGGTGCAAAGAGAAGGGGAAATAGACACAATTACACAATTACACAATAACTCAAGAACCTATGTGCTCCTAGAAAGAGATGAGCCTTGGTCTTCTTCGAGGAGAACACTAAAACATTGTCAAAAAGTCTGCCCGATCCTTGGAAAGATGCTAGGATCACCAGGAGCACATGCCTCTACCTAACGAGATCCTAGATACTCTAAGTAGGGCTTTACTGTATCAGCCAAGTTCTCTAACTTAAATTTTCTATTATCAACACCGATATCAAAAACACATGGTTAATTTTACACAAAGCCTTGCATGTCAAAGTCATTGTGGAATTAAAAACATAATCATTTCAATATATTCTTGAAAATAGCATGTGCAAGATCCCAAGTATCTCGATCTTTGCAATTGATAAGTGTATACTTGTACATAATTTTATATTGTTTCATACACTTATTTTGCATGTAATAGGGTGTTTATTCAGAAGATGATATTAAACATGGTGTAAATTGTGTTTTCAGCTGATGGGCAACATTTAATAAAGAGGGAGGGAGGGAGAGAGAGTCAAGAGAAGCAATTTGGAGTGAAAATGAAGAACATAGAGTTCTCTCAATATTAACACTTGAAGAACATGCCAGACAGAACACCTTACAATCACCTTATGGTTGGACTTATGGCCCTAAGCCTCATCTAAAGAACCTTGCGAGCATGCTTATGCCAGTAAAAAAAGAGCATAATGACCAGATAAAGGGACTTACGCACGTAAGTTGGAGTGTAAGGGTTGTTCATAGGAGCTTACAGGGAGCAACACACGCTCGTAAGGGGGATCACAAGCGCCATCCTGAGAAGTTTACGATCTAGCACTTACGGTCGTAAGCTAGATAGTAATATCAAGATAGAAGACCTTACAGGTGGAGCTTACGAATGTAAGATGCCCATAAGGCGCGCGACCTATCATCTTAACCTCCTTACGGCCTTGTCCTTAAGCCGGTAAGGAGCCCCTAAGTGGTTAGGCATAAAAGATTCTAATGAGGGATCTTGGACAATCTTTTGATGGGCATGCAAAGGGAGAAAGAGGGAAAACTTTTCTAGGTTTTCTAGGGTAATCCATTGAAGAAAGGAGGTTCACCCACCATCTAGCACACCATTAGAGCCATTAAGGAGTACTCTTGGTGGCATTTGTGGAAGATAGGAGTAGAGCTCAACGACATCTCAAGGGGCAAGAAGAGAAAGGGGGGTTTTTATGCTTTCAATCATATCTATTGTCTCTTGTGGATTGTATGATTTTTCTCTTTTGATGGAGAATTAATTTGTATGTGTTTGGGAATAGATGAACTCTAGGGTTTACAATTTGATTTACTTTGGCTATGGATCTTGAATATTCTTATATTGATTTCTTAATTGCAACCTTTTATTGTTGAATTCAATTGCGTATCTCTATTATCCTGGATTCTATTATAAATAGAGTTGTGAACTCATACTTGATGTGCTTGTACGATGAGTTGAGAGACCCACCTAGTATAGGTAAGTCGCAACTGAACAAGATTACGAGATTTCCTAGAGATAAGGTACTTTAATTGGAGTTGAGATTTCTTATCACGGCCAACTAGAGGGCTAAGCACGTGATAACCGCCGTGACAACTTGAGGAAATGTGCACGCAACACCCTAACCTCAAGCTACCACAAGGTGCCAAGGAAATGACCTGTTGATACTTGTTCACTTTTTCGAAGAGAATAAAATATCACACCGATGATTCAAGAAAGGTTCAGTCAAACAAATACAAGGAAAGAAAGAGGTATACAAGAAAGTATACAATAATAACTCACACGGTGATCAAAATACAAAAATAGGAAATAATAGATATCAAATAACAAGTTAACATCTATAACAGCCTAGCAGATCCACTAAATATGCTCAATAAAACAATAAGGCCTAAACAGACCATTACCATAGATGTACACGGCCCTGCACAACTCCTAACGCACCATTGATGTGCTATCCTAGACCCGGGAAAAGAGAGGAGTGGATGAGTGACGACGTTACTCAATGAAGAATAATGCACAAAACATTAGAGTAATAAAGTCATAGGAGAATATCAAAATCAATGCTCAATATATATCCAAGTAATAAAGATAATAATAATAATAATAATAATAATAATAATAATAATAATAATAACAACAACAACAACAACAACAACAACAACAACAACTTAAATATAAATTGGTGGATTTCTCATTTTCTATGCAAAATATAGTTTCCAAAATCCTTATATATGACCAATATAAAAAATATTCCAAGTTAATCCAACAAAGTTTATTAAAATATATTTTCAAAGCACAAAAACATTTAATAGCTAGAAGTTGACAAAACCAACAATGACCAATGACTCTATGTAAAGTCCTACCAAGGGTTTTATAAAATAATGAAAAATCCTTGACTTGGCGTTGGTCTCCATCATTCCAGATGCTAAAACATGAAGCTAGCCAAAACATATCTAACCAAGCCATTCCTACTAAGGGTTTTCATACGTTCTCGATAGGGACGCAAGTGTACGTGTCGATCCCGTAATAATGTGTGCGTAAGTGCTGAGTGTCGGTCCATAAGGAAAAAAGTCAACACTAGTAATAACCCTAATTCCAAAAATAGCCTAAGTGATTGAATGGTGTGTGCAAACAAGGGAGAATAAAAGAAAGAAATAAGGGAATAAACAAGAGAGAAATCAAGGGAAGAGACGATGTTCGGGTATAGTATCCGTCTAGGGTATGAAGTACAGGAAAAAAGTTATCTAATTATGCAATCCTATTAAACTGAGAGGTTTCCAAAATTATACTAAACCACAATTTCTGAGACGAAGAGTAACTAAATAGGTGTAGAGCTGATACAGACATCCACACAATCGTATAAACAATCTATGAAAACTTACTGTGAACTAATGACAATCTCTTAAGTAGATAATCTCCCCCGTAAGAGGGATTATCCCTAATCCAAATAAAGAGTATAGATGCGATTTCTCTTAAAATCCACTCCACATGATTGCAAAGAGCACAGAGATTATCACTAACCCACTTGGAAGGATTGCAGGAGATGAATTCTCCAAAGTACCCTAACTAGAGGTGTACTCACTATCCTCTCGAATTGCAGCAAGTCTATGCTAGGTAGGAATTTTTTCTCGTCATGTAGCAATACCAAATATAATAACTAGCGCTTTCTCCTTGTAAGCAATCAAGCATTCATTCACACAATTAGATTCAAATAGATATGATTGCAATTAATAAAACAATTAAAGCATCAAAGATCTAACAACCTTAGTCAATGAAATAAACCCTAGAGTTCAACTATGCCCAAACACTATGAAAATTAGTTCTCCATCATTGGAGAACAACAATCCAATCCAAAGGAATTAAAATACATAAAGAGAATCACAAAACTCCCTTAAATCTCACAATATCCTTGGATGGACGAAGTTCTTCAAAAATTCCCCAAAATCATCGTCGAGATCTCTCCACGAATGGCTTCCTTGAAGCTTTGAACATTCTCATAATCTCTCCCTCTTGTTTTCTTCCTTCTCCAGTGAAATATGCAATTAAAACCCCCCAAAATAGCCGCCCAAAAGCGGCGAGAATAAGCTCCTTTCCAAAAGCCCTAATTTCTAGCTTTTAAAACTCAAGAATCTGGAGTTCTTATAGCTGCTATAATAACCCTTACGGTCGTAATAGTTTCCTATAATGTTCTAGACTTGGAGCTTACGACCATAACCAGCCCGTAACAATGCATGTAAATAGTGATTTGCTATAGTAACCATGAATAGTGCATTGCTATAATGCCGTAACCATGAACAATGATTTGCTATTGCTACCATGAACAGTGATTTCCTATAATGTGCTCGAGACTTACGGCCGTAACCTGCCCATAACAATGTCGTAAATAGTGATGTGTTACATTAGTATACACAATGCACTGCTACAGTAACTGCCCGTATTAGCACCAGTAAGCTCATCGTAAGTCACTCTAAAATCTTCTTCCAAAATTAGCTCAAATCGCCTCAAACTTATTCCTCTTTATCAATATGTCCTCATTTTTTACTGAATACAAAATAGAAGCGAATTCAGCACCAATTCAATCATATATTCAACAATTACATCCAAAGTGCTAATAATAATAATAATAATAATTAAATACATTCATTTAAGTATTTATCAAATTCCCCCAGACTTAAGCTTTTGCTTGTCCTTAAGCAAAATGAAAACATTACAAACCAAGAAAGAAAAGTGAAAGACTTCGGGTGCTCAAGAATTGGGGATTTCCACAAGTAGTTCAAGTTTTAACAATACAAGAATGCTAAAAGCTTCAAGTTCCGAAAATAGTGAACACTCTATTCAAGGTTATCATTGTGTGTATGTTACAACTCTCTACTTCACTTTTTTTTTGACCTAGAGGACTTCATTAGTAAACATTCCACAAAAAAACTTCTTATTTGCAAGGTGGTAGCTTCACACAACTCCTAAGGTAGCCTTTTCCCTCGAGCGCTCTTCGAGCGGCTTTCACGCTTAAGAGAAGTAGCTCTTGCCACATCTTTTACTAGAATATGGTAGCTTTCACTCACCTAAAGAAGTAGTTCTTTCTCTCATTAAGGTATACATAGTATCCAACTTATCGATAGTAGATTAATACTTCAAAAGGGATAGCTATTTTCGTTTCTCAACTTTCTTTCTCTTTTTTTGTGAAAACAAATTCTTTCAAATTTGCAAAAATTTTTCCTTTCTCCGCATGAAGTAAAATGAACAAAATTAAATGAAGCCTAAAAATGGTCTAAGTTGTTACAATAGAGAAATTGTGTGACCTAATTAAGTGAATAGCCAAGAATAGAGTGCACACTAAAATAAATAGAACTCAAAATGGAACAAACTCACATGTGTCCACCCTCATACTAAGAAACTCCCATTACATTACAAATGCATCGTCACAAGTCATACTTGGCATGTAAAAGGGTCATACTTGGCATGTAAAGGAGTGAAACTAGTACTTCCTCGGTCTATTGATGATGCTTTGAATGAATGAACCTTAAGCCCAGGTATGGGTAACTCATATTCACCCACTCTATGAAGCATAGGTTGAGCTTTAACATTTAGACGGGCCAAAAATTAAAAGAACTTCACTAATCATCTTTCAATAAAATCTGATGGGGAAGCAAGTATATGTGACAATCGCATAATAAAGTGCACATGAGTGCAAAGTGTCGGTCCACATGGAAGAAAGTGAATACTAGTAATAACTCTAGATCTAAAAAATAGCCTGAATAGTGGAGTGTTTTGTGTGTGAACAAGAGCAAATGAAAACAAAAAACATATAGGAAATGACATGAGAGATATCAAGGAAGAAAGCGATGTCCGGAAATAGCATCCCTCTAAGGCTATGAAGTGTAGGACAATGGTTATCTAAATATGCAATCCTATTTAACCCGAAAGGTTTCTACAAATATACAAACCCCCGATTTCTCAAGCGAAGTGTAACTGAACAGGTGCAGAGCTGATAAACCACCTACACAATCGCATTAACACTCTATAAAACCTTGTTGTAGACTAATGATAATCTCTTAAGTAGATAATCTCTCCCTAAAGAGAGACTAATCTGAATACATAGTAGAAATATGATTTCTCCTAAAATCCGCTCCATATGACTACAAAGAGATCATAAATTATCATCAATCCACTCAGAAGGATTGTTGGAGAAAAAGTCTCCTAGATACCCTAACCAAAAGTGTACCTACTATCCTCTCGAATTGTGGTAAGTTTATGCTAGGTGGGAATTTCTTCTCGTCACGTAGTAATATAAGGTATGATAGCTAGGGCTTTTGCCTTGTTAACAATCAAGCATTCATTCACACAATTAGACTCAAATAGATATGATTGAAAATAAAGAATCAATTAAAATATTAAAGATCCAATAACCAAAGTCAAGAAAATAAACCCTAGAGTTTAACTATGCCCAAACATCTACAAATTAGCAAGCATTCAAGATACAAAAAATAGAGGAAAACATGATATCCATGAAAACCCTCTTTTCAATCCTTAGGATGAAGAGTCACCGAAGAAGCTTCCACGCATACCATCATGATGAGCTCGACGGCTACGATCTTCAATCTCCTTGAATGTAGGGCCAAATCCCTCTCCAAATCACTCCTAAAGTGCTGGAGATTTAACCCTTTTATTCCTCAACCTCGCCTCCAAGAATTACCACAATAGAATTGAAAGATAGAATAGAGAATACCCTAAAAAACCTCTTAAGTTCTATATATACTTGACTGCTTACGATCGTAAGGGCTAGGCAGTAAGGGAGCTGGAGAAGATAGTCGTGAGCCTTATGAGAACGCTTACAACCGTAAACCACATCCATAAGGTTTTTTGTTTGTGTTGTGGTCCAACATATGGCTGTAAAGGCTGGACCATAAACTGCACTATTCTGTTTCTTGCGACAGCCCTTACGGGTGTAAACTATAGTTGTAAGCTCCTCTGGATGGTGCTTACGGGCATCCTTAGAGACGTAAGCCTTTCCTAAAAGATTCTCTAAATTGGCTCTAAATCCTTCTTACGGGCATAAGCATGCCTAAAAGGTTCTTTGAATTTGACTTACGGCCGTAACGCTGCCCGTAACCTGCTAGTAAGTCACCCTATTTGAATTGTACTTAATACAATGATGCGAGAGAGCTCCAAACTCATTGTTTTGGGTCTAGAATGCTTCCTTTGTCTCTCACTCATCTTTAAGCACTGCCCTAATCTTTTTTAATGCAAAACATACTGTATTTAGCCTCGAATTCAACAATATGATTCTAATACATGACAATTGAGTGTACAAATTGATATGGAATATATGAACATTGTACACTCATCAAAATCCAACAAGAAAAGTTATAGCTCAATAAAAATAAAAATGAACTACTAAAATAAAAATTAAAAAAATAGGAAAAAAATGACAAAAAGAAACTAAGGTGATGATCACTTGTGCTTCAGGCTACAATATCCTTATTCAGAGTTCGTTGGTAGCTTTGTTTGCTTTGTGTTAGGTTATATCGCAAAAATCAAATAACATCATCAAAGGCATACGAAAGCAATAATGAATCTGTGATATGCTCTAATTGTTTTAATGAACATCGTAATTTAATTAAAAGGCCTAGAAAATTACTTCTTAATGTTTGAAAGCCTTTCCTATGATGTGCGGAATTTGTCTCTCTGATTGCCGTAGATCTCCTAGCGCCGAACAAAGGTCCCACGCCTCTAGATCAGACGCCGAAATTAAGAAACAATCTCCTCTTCTTCTCCAAATAATGGCTAAGGTTAGAGAGGAAGAGAGAGCTTGGGATTTTTCTCACTCGAGAATTAATTAATTGATTTCAGGTTTAGAGAGGAGTCATATTTATAAAGACTTCATAAAACATGATAAACATTATTCAATTATGAGTCCTAATCGAAATATGAACCTTCATAATATGATAAACATTATTCAATTATGAAGTCCTATTCAAAATATAAACCTTCATAATATGAAAAACATTATCATAGAAGTTCTATTAGAAATATGAGTCCTAATGTAACTAAAACCACTTTTGTCTTTGAGTCCTTATAATTTTGATTATCTATTCGTCTCCATCAAATTTAAATTAAAATTTAAACTTAAGATAAAAATCCTAGACCAATTTACAATTTCACTCATCCCATTAAGTCAAATTGTAAATTGAATTTTTACCCCTGCATTCAGTACAAGACTGATTCTTTATCCCTTTAAGTATGACTCCCTAGGTTCATTCCAATTGGCAATGGGAGGATACCAAAATACATAGGTGACAACTAGCCAGCCCCGTGGACCCACATCGTAACCCAATCGAACAAGAATGAGTAGATCATTACGAACCTTTCCGATTATGATCATCATATATATATGTATAAACCTTTCATTCTTGTATCCTAACCGAGTGAGAGCAATGTTAATTGTTAAACTCACTGAACTCGAACATATGCAAATAACTATAGTAGGGTGAGATTACCAAATTACCTTTCGTGCCCCACATGATTAGTATGACTGCCTAGGCCAAGGTCTTCCAATCTCACATACTTGTAATTGCGTAGGATACTAACTCATTTACTTCCGAGAGAACGAATTCCTTATTGGTGATTACTCACAACTGCTACTTGCCCGACATAGTCACACTTCAAGGTCGGCCCTACCAAAAGGTAAATTGAGCCTAACGACTCTAGTAACAGACTAGTCATCACAAATACATTGTGATTATAATACCTCAGGTCTAAGGTACACTCATATGATCATAACCAACAATCCCAATCATTGACTGTCAAAGAGTAAAACCCATATGATTGGTTTGTTGCGAGTCATATTCGAATACACTAATCCCGGTGATGCATTTATGACATATGCTCCCATTATTCCATAGTGTTCAACTAGTACTCTTTGTCAAAGTATATGTCATACAAATCCTCACGAACCTTTAATGCCCAATTAAAGGTTCTCCGATTTGCTAACTATTTAAGTGTATAAGTACCAAATCCTTCTAGTGCTCTCATTTTTATCCCACAAAGAGTAGAAGGTTTAACTTAATACATATGGACCATGATATTCAAAACTAAGTATAATGTCATTACAAGATTTATATGGACATCAAATAAATGCCTATAATAATAAGAATGTATAGTATAAATGAAGTGCCCTAATACAAGTATCATCGTTGGCATTCGATGACATAATCCTAACACTTTGGAGGTAGATTTTCCACATTCGTAGCTTGAACATTACTGCAATGATGTCTTTATAATTTTTTGCCAACTATTACAGTACTTGTTACAATGATTCCACAACAATATGTTGCTATACTGCTGTGCTACAATGCTTACATCCAGCTTACAAGCTAAGCCTACTTGTAATAACTGGAATTTTCTTACCTTTGAGGTTACGAGCCATAAGAATACCCGTAAGATGTTCTGTGATGTATTACGGTCTCTCTTGTGGCCATAAGGATGCCTGTAAGCCCCTTTATCTCCTTATTACAGCCTCTATTACGGGTGCAAGCATGCCTATAAACTCCAATTTTTTTGTAGATTTGCAAAACACACTCTCTTTCCAATATTCTAATGAAATATACACCGTTTGAGCTCAAAATTAGAAGCTAAACATGCAACAAGTCTATCAAATCATAGAGGAACAAAAATGGTAGACACAAGATGCACCAAGTTATTCAAATGAACCTATACTAAAATTATAATGAACAAAACTAACTAACTAGTAAAAGATCAAGCAAACATTTGGGTTACCTCCCAAGAAGTGCTTGTTTTGCCTCTCTAGCTTGACATACCTCTTCCTAACCTTATGGAGGCTTGAAAAGGGTGTGCTCCTCCTAACTATAACTTGTATAGTTGATAGGGACGCAGGTGTACATACCTATCGCGTACTAAAGTGTGTGTAAAATAGAGTATCGGTCCATAAGGAAGAAAGTAAATACTAGTAATAACCCTTATTCCGAAAATTAACCTAACTAATAAAGTGGGGTGTGTGAATAAAAGAAAGCAAAAACAAGGAACACAGAAATACAACCAGAGAGAAATCAAGGGAAGAGACGATGTCTGGGTATAGTATTCATTTGTTTAGGTATATAATCCTATTTGAACCAAGAGGTTTCTAGAATTATACTAAACCCTGATTTCTTAGACGAAGAGTAACTGAATAGGTACAGAGCTAATACAGACATCCACACAAACCTAACTGTGAGCTAATAACAATCTCTTAAGTAGATAATCTTCCCCAAAGAGAAATTATCCCTAATCCGAATACAGAGCAGAAATGTGATTTCTCCTAAAATCCACAATGTTGTAAAAATTGAACCAGACCGGCCGATTCAACTGGTTCAACCGAGAACCAGCCATTAAACCAATTCGGTTAATCACACAAAACACCAAGTAACCAGACCGGCCAGTTGGTTTATTTATTTTAAATTTTTAAAGTTAAACATGCTCACAAAAACAAAAAACAAGATATTATATATTTGTATTTTATTTTATTCCTCATTTTTTATTGTTGTTTATATTATTGTTGTTGTATACTTATATTTTATTTAATTCTTTATTTTTTAATATTTGTTGTATGGTTGTATCCTTCTATTTTTGTACTTTGAAAAATTCAATTTTATGTAGAGTTGACACTTTGTGGCATTATAAAGGCAATATAATTTTGCAATATGTAATTTGTATTTTTTTATTTTTTCCTTATTTTTTACTTATTTTTAAATTTTTAAAAATTTATTTATTTGAAAATTATTAAATCCGCCAGTTCAACCGACAGGTTCAACCGGTTGCCTAATATGGTCGACAATCAGTCTGGTTTTTTAAAACATTGAAAATTCACTTCACATGATTGTAAAGAGCACAGAGATTGCCAATAACTCACTCGGGAGAATTGAGGGAGATGGGGTCTCCAAAGTACCCTATACCTAGGTTTATTCACAATTTTCTCTAATTACGACATGTCTATGTTAGGTGGGTATTTCTACTTGTTACGTAGTACATCAAACATGATAGCTAGCGCTTTCGCCTCATTAGTAACCAAGCATTCAAACACGCAATTATATTCAAATAGATATGATTGCAATTAAGAAAACAATTTAAGCATCAAAGATCCAACAACCAATGTTAAAGAAATAAACCTTATAGTTCAAATATGCCCAAACACCATGAAAATTAGTTCTCCATCATTGAAGAACAACAATACAATCCAAAAGAATTAAAATACATAAAGAGAATAACAAAACTTCCTTAAATCTTGCAATATCCTTGGATGGATGAAGTTCTTTGAAGATTCCCCAAAATCACCGTCAAGATCTCTCCAAGAACGGCTTCCTTAAAGCTTTGAACCTTCTCCTAATCTCTCACTCTTATTTTCTCCACTCTTATTTTCTCCAACAAGATATCCAAGGAAACGCCCCCCCCCCCCCCCCCCCCCCCCCCCCCCCCCCCCCCATATCACTGCCCAAAGGGCAGCCAAAAAGTAAAGAAAAAGATATCCCCCAAAAGCCCTAATTTTTTGTTTTTATAACTCAGGAATTAGGGGTTCTTACGGTCGCTAATAGTTCCTGTAAGGTTCTTAGATTGGAGCTTACAGCCGTAACCAGCCCATAACAGTGCCTGTTAATAATGATTTACTATAGTAACCATAACCAGTACACTACTACAGTATAAGCTCACCCGTAAGTCACTCTAAAAACTCTATTCTTCTTCCAAAATTAGCTCAAATCGTGTCAAACTTGTTCCGCTTGATCAATATGTCCTCATTCTATCCTGAATATGAAATAGAAGCGAATTAAGCACTAATTCAATCATATATTCAACAATTACATGCAAAATGCTATGAATAATAATAATAATAATAAAATACATTCATTCAAGCACTTATTAGTTCTTTATATGAAAAAATAAAAACCCTACCTTGGCATTAGCCTCTAATCAACCCGTGTAGTGAACCCGGGTATCTTAAAATCAAACCTATCAAGAGCTATACAACACCTCTTACATGGGAAACCCTTAGGGATAACCACGCCACCTCTGCTTAGGCTGGACTTTGGGAATCTCCACACTGCAGTGCTAGACCATGTCCACAGTTTTAGGTTAATGCCCGCTGTCACTAGTAATATCTAAGATTTTACAAGAAAATAATAATTTCAAAGTAAAATCCAACAGAGTTGGCTCTAAGCCATGTTCCAAACAAAATCCAAAAGAAAAACATGTCCAAACATTTCCAAATAAAACAATGGTCCGTATTTGGTCTTTAAACATACCACAATCAAAGCAAGGAATTATAATCATAAAATTGATCATGTATATGTGGAAATATCTAATTTCAAACTCGACATCATTATGTCAAAAACTACAAGTATAGCATGCAAATACTTGTGAGAAACCATGATATCATCATAACCATATTATAGTAATAAAGAGCATAAATGAATTCATGAATAAACTTTAAAACCCCTAATGCTACTATACAAACACTATTATCCACTTATAGACAAACGCTCCTAAAAAGTCATTTCTACTACTCCGTAAGCTCCTCATCAAACTCAGAGGTTGTTCCACCTAGAAAGCAAGAACATAACACATGAAAATGATGGAAACACAAATACATAAAAGGATACGGGCGACTCCCCTAATCCGCGTGATTTGGTCCTTATTGGTTCTGCACTAGTTAGACACCCCACCTTCGGTTTCAGGGATCAAACCAGCTTCTACCCCACTTGAAACACCTCATCACCCTCCGGTTGACATCAAGCCATCCTCCGACATGGCCGAGCATTGGTTATCCTTTATTTCATTTTGTACTTTCATTTCAGACTTTGTATTCATCATTTATGGCAAGGGTTGACCCTGCCTAGTTTGTACTTATTTTGAGACTCTTAATGGATTTTATTTTTTATTTTGTTATTTTTATCTTGTTGAGCTTTAATGTTCTTCTCTTATACCCAACCTCCTTAATTATAAAGGAGATACTCACTCTGTCAATTCTGGACCTTGAATAACCTCCAAACTGCTAGGGCACAATAAAGGACACACTAGGCCAGTTCTAAGCAACAAGGTACTCTTCAATATGAATCGGGAAAGTAATCGTATTCCACTACTTCCCTACTGTTGTTTACATTGCCTTGCATGTTTCTCTTTTACACATATTGAGGATAATATATGATTTAAGTATGGAGGAGAGGTTTAAGTTTCGTTGTAGTCTCTTTTATATGCCAAGTTGCAACTTATGACGGTGCATTGGAAATGTAGAGGAGTTTCTTAGTATTAGAGTGGACACATGCAAGTTTGTTCCGTTTCAAGTTCTATTTTTTTAGTGTGCACCTTATTCTTGGCTACTCACCTAATTAAAGCACACAACTTCTCTATTGTAGCAACTTAGACCGTGTTGGATTTCTTTTAGTTTTACTCATTATACTTCTTGTGGTTGAATAAAGAAATAATTTTTGCAAATTTGAAAGACTTTGTTTTAAAATAGAAAAGAGAAAAGTTGAGAAACGGAAAGAGCTACCCCTATTAGAAGTGTGAAGCTACTCATGACAAGTCAGATACTATGTATGCCCTAACGAGAGAAAGAGCTACTTTTTTAGGTGAGTGAAAGCTACTGTAATTCTAGTAAAAGATGTGGAAAGAGTTGCTTCTTTTTAGTGTGAAAGCTGCTAGTTCAATATTCATTGAAAAGGCTACCTTGGGAGATGTGTGAAGCTACCATGTTTTGCATAAGAAGTTTTTTGTGCGAGTGTTTGCTTTTGGAAATGCTTTAGGTTGATAAAAGTGAAGTAGAGAGTTGTAAAACACACAAAATGATAGTCTTGAATAGAGTGTGCACTATTCTTGGAACTTGAAGTTTTTTAGCATACTTGTATTGTGGAAACTCCTAACTTCTTGAGCTCCTGAGGTCCCGCACTTTCTCTACTTGGTTTGTATTGTTTTTATTTTGCTTGAGGACAAGCAAAAGCTTAAGTATGGAGGAATTTGATGAGTGTACAATGTTCATTATTTTATATTAATTTCTACACTCAATTGGAATGTATTAGAATTATATTATGGAATTCGACGCTAAATACAATGTGTTTTGTATTAAACAGGCTTAGGGCAGTGCTTAAAGATGAGTGAGAGCCAAAAGAGACATTCTAGACCCAAAATGATGAGTTTGGAGCTCTCTTGGCATCATTAAAACAAGGACTAGGTGGCTTACGGCCAGCTTACGGCCGTCCTTATGGCCTTAAGTCAATTCCAGAAGACCTTGCGGGCATGCTTATGCTCGTAAGGGTGATTCAGAGCCAAGTCAGAGGACCTTATAGGTAAGGCTTACGCCCGTAAGAATGCCCGTAAGAACCATCTATAAGAGCTTATGACCACAGCATATACCTGTACGGATGGTCGTAAAAAGCATAACAGTGAAGCTTACGGTCCAGTGCTTACGGCTGTAAGCTCGATCGCAACACAAACAAAAGACCTTACGGACAGGGCTTACGGCCGTAAGTCATCCCGTAAGGCTCACAACGATCTTATCCAACTCCTTTATGGCCTAGTCCTTATGCCAGTAAGCAGCCCGTAAGCAATCGGGTATAAATAGAACTTATAAGGATTTCTAGGACATCTTGTATTCTATCTTTCTATTCTTTTGGGGGTAATTCTTGGAGGTGAGGTTGAGTCAGAAAAGGGCCAAATCTCTAGCACTTTAGGAGTGATTTGGAGAGGGATTTAGTCCTACATTCAAGGGGATTAAAGATAGTAGTCGTGTCGAGCTCATCTTGACGGCGTGCGTGAAAGCTTCTTTGGCGACTTTTCATCCTAGGGATTGAAAAGAGGATTTTCATGGATCTCATGTTTTCCTCTATTCTTTGTATCTTGAATGCTTGCCCTCCATTAATGGAGGATTGATTTGTAGATGTTTGGGCATAATTGAACTCTAGATTTTATTTTTTTAACTTTGGTTGTTGGATCTTTGATGCCTTAAATTGATTCCTTATTTGCAATCATATCTATTTGAGTCTAATTGTGTAAATGAATACTTGACTGCTAGTGAGACGAAACCCCTAGCTATCATACCTTATATTGCTACGTGACTAGAAGAAATTCCCACATAGCATAGACTTGCTACAATTTGAGATGATAGTGGGTACACCTCGGATTAGGATATTTAGGAGACTTTGTCTCCCATAATCCTTCCTAATGGATTGATGATAATTTTTTAGCTCTTTGCAATCATGTGGAGCGGATTTTAGGAGAAATTGCATTTTTCTCTATATTCATATTAAGAATAATCTCTCTTCATGGGGAGATTATCTACTTAAGAGATTATCATTAGTCTACAATAAGATTTTATAGAGTGTTAATGAGATTTTGTGGATGTCTGTATCAGCTCTACACCTTTTTAGTTACACTTCGCTTGAGAATTCGGAGTTTTGTATATTTCTGGAAACCTTTCGGGTCAAATAGGATTGCATGTTTAGACAACCATTGTCCTGTACTTCATAACCCTAGAGGGATGTTATGTACGGACATCGCTTTTTTCCTTGATTTATCTGCTGCTATTTCCCATATTTTCTTGTACAACACACTCTATTATTTAGGCTATTTTTCAGATCTAGAGTTATTACTAGTACTCATTTTCTTCCCTGCGGACCGACACTCTACGCTTACGCAGACTTTATTACACAATTAGCACGTACACTTTCGTCCCTATCAATGGCATATTAATAAGATGATTTCCCAGGGGGTGCAATTATATTTCTAAATATGTGAAATCACTTGACATCATTGTCACTAAAAAACTGAATGATTTAACAGTAATACTCCATTATGATTCATACTACATACAAATCTTGAAATCACTCTCCTCTGAGGATACATTGAGAATTCTAAATCCCAGCTCTAGGAGATGAGGGCCTAAAACTTTGTGTGATGCCATCACCAAAGGGAGAACCTCCTTAATTACACCAAAAAGGTAATGTGAGGTGCTAAAACCGCTAAAACCTTCGGTTAAAGATACATAGGTGCTTGACAGTCAATCCACCAAGCACACCAGAAAAAGTGTGGATTGGCCATTTTTCATAATAGAGGTAATGCAAAACCTAAATGGAGATGGCCAACTCATTAATCCTTTCCAAAACAAAAAAGCTCTTGAAGGTTAGCGACTATGGAAGTTGCAAATGTGTTTGTTTCAAAAATATATAGTTGAAATAGATAACTTGGAGGCCACACCATCTGCTCCAATCAAGATCTTCCATCGTACCACTATTTTCCCATAATGACGAGATTGAAATCTTTTATATTTAAGATTCCCAAACTCAATTGAGTCTTAGGTTTGCAAAAATGTTCCTTATTCATAAGCCCAATCCTAGTCTTATTAATGTCTAGACCAAACCATAGGAAATCACAATGAATATTATCAATGGCCTTACTATTCACTTTGGGAGTTTGAAAATAAGCATCCAATATGTCAATATTGAGGTAAACACAAAGTTGATGAGAGTTAATGGGCCTCCTAGCAAGAGATAGTAATTTTTCCATAATGATATTATATATTTGATGCTAGCAATGAGTTTTTCCCAATGTTGGCATCTGGGGCTTTTCCAAATATGGGGACACCCCAGTAGCTAGGCATGGGGAAGGACCACCAGTGGAACAATTTATCGATTTAGCAAGTATGGGATCCATTGGTAATTTAATCATGTATGGTATATAAACAGGTTTTATAGAAGTTTATCGACAGTCTCAATATCCCTTTGAACAAGAATAAGATGAGTCTTATGATTCAGAGATCTTCACATCCTGCAGTCAAAATGATTAGGCCATCCGTTGTCTTACTTTTTTACTTTTTATTAGTAATATATTATGTCAATGTAAACATTCACAGAAATCCATAATAATACTATACAAGCATAAGTAGAAACAAATGCAAAACACATATCCACTCTTTCCATAACAATCACAAACACTTACAAAGAAAGATCAACAAACAAACACAAGATAGACAACAACTAGTGGTGAAACAAAATCTAAACACAAAACGAAACATTATTGTACATGAACTAAACACAAAATGAACCATTATTGTACATGCTGCCATAGTACCAGGCAACCTGTCAACCAAAACATAAAGATAGACACCTTCATAGCACTGAATAGATTCAAACTTCAATTGATCACCATGAAATATATTGGTCCCTTCTTCCTGCTTCCCTTCATGCCATCTCTCTCTCTTCTCTCTCTCTCTCCAAACATTAATAACAAAAGCATTGAACTTCTTGAATCTTGATCCAGGCTATAACCAGCCACGTTCCCTCCTTTCACTCACCATTGACCAAACCCTAACCCTAACTACATGGCCATTAACTTCCAAAGTCAAATAGCTTAACCTAACAACAAGCCATGAAGGACTACTCCAAATTGCCAGAATATTCCATTTTCAACTGCACTCCAACCCCAAGCGGGCAGCAACTGCAGAGCTAACAAACCTCTCACTTACAGTCTTCCTCACCACCGGATCAAACTCCGGTGATTCCAACCCTTTCTCAGACACCTCCGGTATGGTCCACAACCCTCCACGGCCAAGCTCAACACTGTAAAAACCTAACTCAGCACGTGTATAACCCTGGAATGAACCACTGTTTGCAGGTTTCAACCTTAGCATGGCACGGAGAAGCTTGCTAAGTGAACGTGAGAACTTGGATGATTTTCTAGAGGCTGAGACTTGGACAGGGGCCAGCACTGGTGCAGGCTCCACAAACCGTGGCATCGATAGGCTTCGAGAAGCAATTGCTGAATCGAGCTGTTTGTTGAATGCCTTGAGCTCAAATGAATCATAAAGAGAGCTTCCACAGTCCCACAACATGCTGTTCTTTACCTGTTGTGCACGCTCTAGTGATCCTTCCATTTGAACCACTCCTTTTAGTTTCTCTTTGATTTGTTTATGCTGCAAAGAAGGATGAGAAGGAGTAATTGGAGATGAGATTGAGGTTGAGAGAAAGGGAGAGTGCTATCAGGAGAAGAAGCTTTACAAGTGGTTGGACAATGGTGGTACGCGTCTGCAAAGGAAAAGGAGGGTTCACGGTCTGATGAGGATGGCCATTAAATGAGGGTTTGGTTTCATGGACAGTGGGCAGCTTCTCATGCACAGACTTGGGTGGTATCTTAATGAGGGATGCTTTCTTTGGGTTGAGATTGTCTTAATGGTGATTGCTACTGTTTTATAGCAAAAATATATGCAAAGGTTTGAATGGCTTCTTTTGTTTTTTCGTTATATATATATATATGGCCAATTTTGTGTTTTGTTTTTTTGGTATTTTGTTTCCATGATTTAAGAGGAATAATATTGAGATATGGAATTCAATATGTTTGGTTATGAATTCGGGTTCCTGGATTTAAGGTTCTTGCCTAGTTTGAATATCTGATTGGGAAATGGAATATCTATTTTTAAAAATATGGATTATTTTGGGCTTTATTGGTAATGGATTGGTGATTAATGTTAATAACTTGAATGATTTTGTTGAAAAAATAAAAGTTCACTTGATTCTTATATAACTCTTCAATGAAAAACAGTGACATCATTGTTGACTTCAATGACTTGCAACTAAAAATACTTAAAAAATGGTAGATTATAAATCTACTTTTATCATCTTCACATGGAAAAAAAATGGCATTGACAGATCTACCTCTTGCAAATGGTTTGGTCACCGTTAAAAATAAATTAACCCTTTCTTGTTAGGTATAACTTGAACTTCACCACTTATGTAATTATAATTACTAGTCAAAAGACTAATTCTTTCTTTGTAAAATGATCAAACTTTGAGTTAAAGGAATAACCATTAATTTTACAACGAGCTTATAGATTAGAATATTGAAGGGCATTCTTAAGTGAAAATTCTAATCAAAGAACATCCAAGAGATCATTCTTATCAGGTCATTTTATAATAATATAACTTCTTTTGATTGCATTAAAAAAGGGAAAAGTATGTGGAACGTGACATGGTATGCTTAGATGCTTTATTAATTCTTAACTAGAAACTTAATTTCATGAAGCCATGTGGAGATTACAAATCTTTTCTTGCGCATGATGAAATAATAAACAAAGTAAGTGGTCAAGCCAACAACAGGCATGTGGAGTGGTAAAATTATATCTCAAAGACATGTGTAACAAGGATTGAGGAACATGGTTATAGAGTAGATTAACAACTTTAGAGATGAGCTGGTTCTTAATAGTTTTTTAAACGGATATATTCTTCAAGGATGTTCACAGTTTAGTATAGTTCCAGATAGATCATGGAATTAAGGTAATATTCTGCTGAAATGATGTAATCAAATGTGTAAGGAATATTATGAACTTAAGTATAATAGGATTAGAATAAGGGAGGAAAAATAAATTTGTGTACCATTAATTAATTTGGAGCTACTTAGTCTAACAATTCTCGAAATAAAGGCCACTAATTCATATTTATTGAAATAAACCTTACAAAAATTTACGTTTATTGGTTAATATTTGATTAGAATCAAAGTTTCACAAACTTTTTTTTTTCGGGTATATAGAGTATATTTATTGAAATAATATATTTAATGATTAATTTTAAAAATATTTTTTTAAAAAATAAATTAACCAACAAAAATATATTAGTGAAGATAAATATAAATACAAAGAACATAGAGAACGAAAGGGATATACACCCTAGCCACAATACAAAATTACACATTTTTGTGAGATAAAAGAGTGTGGAGAATAAAAAGAACCAAAATGGTATACATGTTGAAAGATAGGGTCATTCATCGGTTGTTGTTTTTTTTTTTTGTTTTTTTTGAAAAGGTGAATGAACCACGTGCATTAAAGAGAAAAGAGCAGTACAGATAAGTAACAAAACACAGGAACAGGGAACAACAATCCACAAGAAGTGGGAAGAGAACAAAAGAAAGAAGAAAATGGGGAGGGGGAACACCCTAGGGAAAAGAAGGGATCCACTAGAGGTTACAAAGAAAATACAACATCAAGCCTCAGACTCGCTCGGGCCTGTGGTACTCGGAGGCGGGTCCACCTGCTCCACCTCTCTAGAAGAAAGGAAGTCAAGGCTTCTCTTGATCTTGGACATCGGATCATCAAGCTTTGCCTTCTTTGATTCTGGAGCTGCATTATACCAAAATATTAACATGTGTTCGATCTTAAGAATAGTAGAGACAGCAGATAAGCAATTGGAATTAAAAATGCGTGCGTTTCGCTCAAGCCAAATGCTCCAAATAACAGCTCTCATCAACATATCCCAAAATGGAAGTATAGCTTTGGGAATACTATAACGCCAAGGACCCCAAAGTTCTCTAAGGTTCCTGGGGAGGTGGTCTATCCCGGAAAGTTGAGTGAAATAACCCCAGATAAAAGAAGAGAAGGGGCAAGTGATAAGGAGATGGTCATTCGTCTCCTGAGCGGCATGACACAGAACACAAGTGGCAAATTGAAGGCGATTACAACGCCGAAGGGCCAAGTTATCTAGTGTCAAAATCTTATTGTCCCAGACTAGCCAGTTGAAGAGATTAATTTTTTTGGGACAAAATCCTCTCAAGATGACAGGAGTTCTGTTACAATCCTCTTTAATGAGGGTTTTGTTTGAAGGCGATTACATCGGTTGTTATTTTGTTAAATCCTCTTTATGCCCATTGAGTGTTTTGTGCCACCAAACACTATAGGTCCAATCTATTTTTTTTTTTTTTAATAAAAAAATAATGGGACCCACTCTTTTACATAATTTTTTTATTTTGTGTTTTTTTATTTTTATCATCACAAATTAATTATTTTAAATATTTATTTTGTAATATAATTTTTAAAATATATTATTTAATTATTTTATTAATAATATTTAATATTTTATAATATGCAAGATAATTTAATATGTATAATTTTAATGGGTTGATTGTGGGTCCCATTTTATTATATAACTATTATGAGAGATAGTTTAATGGATTGATGAAGTGGCATAAATATCAAATTCTAGAATAATCTAACAATTAAAAATACTCTTAAACTAGAAAGCAAGAATCATCGATCAAATCTGCAATCAAAAGAAGTCACACTAACACATTGGAAGAGTGTAGCAAAAACCAGCCTAGGCTTCATATTATTGTCACCTAATCCCTTAACAAAAATATTTCCAAATTTTAGATACATGAAGCATTTTTTATTACTCTTCTCGTAAATCGAGAAAAGTGATTGAGGAACCGATCTTATATACTTGATAAACATTTATTATTAAATAAAAAAAGTTATTTTTTAACTATAAAATATTGATTTTGATTATTAAATCAAATTTCTTGAATAAATTAAAGTTTTTAATTTTTAATTTTTTTTTCAAAAAAATTTAGCTTTCTAATAATATCGATATTTTTACATTATATATTTAAAACTAAGCCAATTCCCTTGCTCTACATCAGTGTTTTTATAATTTTTGAGGTTGGAGATACTTTATATAGACATATAATAAAAACTTCAACTCTATGATTAAATAGCTTCCAATAATGCAAAATATTGGCATATTTGATCTTGAAAGGTCTCATGGATATTTATTATGCAATTAAAAATTTTTAATTATTAATATCATATTTAATATAAATAAAAACATAAATGAAATAAAAAATATTTAATTTGCTCTATGAAACACAATCGAAGCAGATTATACAATTAAATAACTCCATACAATAAAATTATTGCATATCTTGGTCTAAATATGTCTCATGGATATTTATTATATAAATAAATAAGTGTAACTATATTTTTTCAATTATTAATACCATGTTTAATATAAACAAAAATTTAAATACAATAAAAAATGTATTCCCTTCTGTCTTTTTTACCCGTCTATTTTAGTTGGTAATGTAAAATTTATAAAAAATTAACTTTCCAAGATTACTTTTATTTAAAATATGATTTTATAAAATTGTAATTGAATATAATTTATTAGAAGTGGTCAAAAGACATTAAATTTTGAAAACATAATACTCCCTCCGTTCCTTTTTACTTATCACATTTTACTAATTCATACCGATTAAGAAAAGTTTGTTGAAGTTAGTTAGTTACTTATATTTTATAAAAAATTCCATTACTTTCCAAAACTATCTCTATTTTAAACTCCACTAAGTGGAGTATATGATTTAATGCTTAATTGATTGTGATTTATTGAAAATTGTACATGTATATTAAATTAAAGGGTAAATTTGAAAAAAAATTATTTAATGCTGCACAAAATTTCTAATGTAACAAGTAAAAAGGAACACAGAAGAGTTTCAAAACATGGCAAATAAAAAAGAACAAAGGGAATATTTAATATTTTTAAAAATTTTAAAATTGATAAATAAAAAAGATTAAAAAAATATTTTAAAATAAGACTAATAAAAAGGACGGAAAAGGGGTATTAAATTGGTTTAAACCCCAATTTGGTCCTTGTAAGTAGAGAGGGTTGCCTCTTTGGTCCCTCTATTCTAATTTTGCATATGGGAGTACCTTTATTATTGCAATTGAGAAATTTTAGTCCGCACCTTAACATTTATTTATTTATTTCATCCACTGTGGCTGACGTGGCATTTTTTATGTTTCAAATATAATTAAAAAAACTAAAAAAAATAAGAACTAGTTAACCATACATCTAATTAATTCCCGCTTAATTTTTCGCATCTGGATCTAAATGGATCCGAACCCGAGAAATACAATAAACCCTTTCTTCTTCTTCAACCCTTCTCCCCCACCATGATCCTGCACCAGACAACCCCGTAACAATCTTGCACCAGATGACCCAATTCTTCTTGACAATAGCACACATCAATACCGCACCACGTGGAGCTCCACCATCGCACGGCGAGAAAACATTATCTTCCACATTGAGCTTCTCTTTAACCTGTTTCCCACTTGGCAACCACCAGCCCATTTGCATTGATTGGAATCATTGTCACTAGCCAAGACCCCACCAGTTAAGGAAAACCTCTTTGCAGACATTCACAACCTCAATTAAGCCTTTTCTATATCTTGAATCCTCTTGTTAAGGAGCCCGGTAAGCTTTGATTCTCTCTTTTTTTTTTTTTTTTTTTTTGGTGTTTTTATGCTGCAATTGTACATCATGAGATTGTTAAGTAATATCGCAAAATTAAATAACATCATCAAAGGTATGCGGAAGAAATAATACATTTGCGACATGATCTAATTGTTTTAATGAACACTGTAATTTAATTAAAAGTCCTAGAAAATTACTTGTTAATATTTGAAAGCCTTTCCTTTGATGTGCTAAATTTGTCCTTCATATTGTCGTAAATCTCTTAGCATCGAACGAAAGTCCCACGCCTCTATATCACATGCCAGAATTAAGAAACAATCTCCTATTTTTCTCCGAATAGCGGCTAAGGTTAGAAAGGAAGAGAGAGCTTGGGGATTTTTCTCACTAGGGAATTAATTGATTGCCTTTAGGATTAGAGAAAAGTCATATTTATAGAGCCTTCATAAAACATGATAAACATTATTCAATTATAAAGCCCTATTCAAAATATGAACCTTCATAATATGATAAATATTATCATAGAAATTCTATTAGAAATACGAGTCTCAATATAACTAAAACCACTTTTGTCTTCAAATCCTTATAGTTTTGATTAACTATTTGACTATGTCGAATTTAAATCAAAATTTAAACTTAAGACAAAAACACTAGACCAATTTACAATTTCACTTATCCTATGAAGTAAAATTTTAAATTGATAATTTTATCACTGCACTCAATACGAGACTGATTCTTTATCCCTTTAAGCGTGACTCCATAGGTTTGTTCCGATTGACAATGGGAAGATACTAAAGGACGTGGGTGACACCTAATCAGCCCCTTGGCCCCACGTCGTAACCCAATTTAACACGAATGAGTAGATAACTACAAACCTTTCCAATTATGATTACCATATGTGTATAAACCCTTCGTTCTTGTATCCCAATTGAGTGAGAGCCATGGTAATTGTCAAACTCACTGAACTCGATCGTATGCTAATAACCATAGTAGAGTAAGATTACCAAACTACCCTTCACGTCCCACACGATTAGTTTGGCTGCCTTGGCCAAGGTCTCGGCATATCGTCGCAAACAAAGTAGTACGCACATACTTATAATTGTATAAGATACTAACTCATTTACTTTCGAGAGAATGAATTCCTTCTTGGTGATCACTCATAACTGCTACTTGCTCGATATAGTCGCACTTCGAGGTCGGCTCTATCAAAAGGTAAAGTGAGCCTAACGACTCTAGTAACAAACTAGACATCACGAGCACATTGTGATCATGATACTTCAGGTCTAAGGTCCACTCATATGATCATAACCAGCAATCCCAATCATTGGCTGTCAAAGAGTAAAACCCATGTGATTAGATTGTTGCGAGTCATGTTCGAATATACCAATCCCAGTGATATATTTATGACATATGCTTCCACTATTCCATAATGTTCAACTAGCACTCTTTGTCAAGGTATATGTCATACAAATCCTTATGAACCTTTAACGCCCAATTAAAGATTCTACAATTTGCAAACTATTTAAATGTATAAGTACCAAACCATTCTAGTGCTCTCCTCTTTATCCCACAAAGAGTAGAAGGTTTGACTTAATACATATGAACTATGATGTTCAAAATTAATTAAAATGCCATCACAGGATTTATATAAACTTCAAAATAAATGCCTATTTATAATAATAAGAATGTATAATACATATGAAATGCCCTAATACAAGTATCCTAGTTGGCAATTGAAGGCATAATCCTAACAGAGATGACCCTACTGGTCCCCTTTTTTTCCCTATCATATTCTTACAATACATTCTTCTAGGGAAATTGTGCGTTGGACTGTAAGGAATACCTGTTTTTTGCCACTATTTATACCTCATTTGGCCCTCCTACAACCTTAATCTACCTAATCAATCCCCTTTGTGAAGTTGACAGGCAAGTATTAGTTATTTCACATTATGTGTTTGTTGTTTATGTCTGAAATTGAGTTGAAACACAAGGTTGTTGCTTTAATTGTAAGCAGTAGTTTTAGTCCATTTAGAAACCATGATATAGACTACAATGCAATGACTTATTCGATAAACATAGCAATAAGGATGACAACACATAAATAAATAGCTTTAGTTTTGTATGGGAAGGCAAGACCAAAATATATTTCTTCATTCAAAATGCTATGTAAGTAAAAAAAAGCCAGTGAAATAAATGATTCTTAGCTAACCAAAATTAATTATAATGTACATGAATGATATAATGCAATGAAAGGTGTAGAAGGACACTGTTATTTTTAAGTGGAGGGCAAGAATTGTTGTGAATTAGTTTTTTTTTTTTTTCTCAATGGTTACATATAGCTTGTGTTTCCTGTTTTTTTTTTTTTTAATTAGGATTAATGGCATGCTATAACTTGTATTTTACAAGGTGATGGTTGTGTGATGTTATAGCTTGGGCTTTATTTTTTCAATGTCCTATAATAGATTATGACTTTTTTATATTTTTTTTCACAATGCTACAATATAGCTTGTGTTTTATAATATAGTTATTTGTGTTATCCCATAGCTTGTGCATTTCTCTTCAATGCTTTTTATAGCTTGTGTTATGTTATAGCTTTTTTATTATTATTATTATTAATAGCTTGCTATAGCTTGTATTTTACAAGGTGATGGTTGTGTCATGATATAGCTTGGTTTTATTTTCTCAATGTCCTGCTATAGATTGTGACTTTTTTATATTTTTTCACAATGCTACAATATAGCTTGTGTTTTATAATATAGTTGTCTGTGTTATCCCACAGCTTATGCATTTCTCTTCAATGCTTTTCATAGCTTGTGTTATGATATAGCTTATGTTTGTTTGTTTTTTTTTATTAATGGCTTGCTATAGCTTGTATTTTACAAGGTGATGGTTGTGTCATGATATAGCTTGGCTTTATTTTCTCAATGTCCCGCTATAGATTGTGGCTTTTTTATATTTTTTTCTCAATGTTACGATATAGCTTGTGTTTTATAATGTAATTGTTTGTGTTATATATCCTACAGCTTGTGCATCTGTCATCAATGCTCTTCATAGCAACTGTTTTACTTTTTTATTAATGGCTTGCTATAGTTTGTTTTTTGCAAGGTGATGGTTGTGTCATGCTATAGCTTGGGCTTTAATTTCTCAAAGTCCTGCTATAAAATTGTGACTTTTTTATTTTTTTAATTTTCACAATGCTACAAATAGCTTGCGTTTTATGATATAGTTGTTTGTGTTATCCTAAAGCTTGTGCATTTCTCTTCAATGTTTTTCATAGCTTGTGTTATGCTATAGCTTGTGTTTTATTTTTTTATCAATGGCTTGCTATAGCTTGTTTTACATAGTGATGGTTGTGTTATGCTATAGTTTGTATTTGCAGCTCCTTACCTTGCTTGAATTACTTAATGTTTATGTTCAATGAAACATTGTTGTGAATTGAGTACTTTGTATATATTTATTTTCCATACAGCATATGATGGCTACAAGTGATGAGTGCACTCTAAAATATCATCATGGAGGGTCTTTGGTGAGAGAAGGGGAAGTTAAATATGATGGTGGTAGAGTAGATGAATTTACAGATGACCCAGATAAAATTTGTCATTTGGATATATTAAGAGATCTCCAAGAATTAGATTATGATATTAAGAAGGCAATGGATTTTTTCTACATGGATGATTAGGGAGGGGATATTGTGAAGTATTAAGGATGATGTGGGAATTATTAGTTTAGCTGATTTGTTAAGGAAATAGGGAACAACAAATGTTTATGTAGAATCATTAGATCAGAATCATGATCAAACCTTACCAGAAAGATTGTTGTCTGAATTAGATAGGCCTATGGATAGAATTGTGGATAGAAATGTTGATAAAATTGTGCATTTTTTATATGTTAGTCAGGAAATTGAAGGTGACAATGACAGTGATTCAAGCAAAGATGATGAAGAAGAAAGACTAGTAGATGTCCCATTTATAGAATACAACTCAGATATTGATGAGGAAATAGAAGAGGCTAGGTATAAGATAAAAAAATATGTTCAATTGAAGAAGACAATGCATGCAACAAATGGTGATGATGATCAAGATGGAAATAGAGATGGAAGGCAAATTACCAATGCAAAGGGTGATGATACTAGAAACACTGTGAGACAAGTTGCAGACACTATAAAAGTCACCGATTATGAAAGTGAATACATAGAGTCATCAGACCTTGACAGTTATGATGAAACTAGTGATGATTCTATCGCAGATGATGCAAAAAGGCACAGGTCTAGGAAGATTTATGACCCCAATGTGCCTTTGGATGATTTCTTTCTTAACCTTAGGTTTAAGGATCTAAAAATGTTTAAAAGTGAGCTTTATTAATTTTTCATGAGGAAAGGGTTTGAGTTCAAATATATTAAAAATGATGCCTTAAGAGCTAGGGCTAGATGTTCTGCAAAAAAGGGATGCAATTAGCTAATCTTGTGCAGTTAGTGCAGTGGAAAGAAAATGTTTGTTGTAAAACATTACACCTCATACCATACTTGCCTCCTTGGAGCTACAAAAAATAGAAGGGTCACAGCTCTAGTGATTGATAGGAGGTTTGGTGATGTAATTTCTGCCATGCCTTTTGGGGGTCTTCATCACTACCAAAGTATGCAAAAATGCCAAGAATATAGTCATCAAAGAAATTGAGAAGCAATTCAGAGATGATTTCATGGTGATACATAATTATGCATTGGAGTTGAAGGCAACAAATCTAAGAAGTATTGTAGTTATTGCATTTGAAAAGCAAAACTCCTCTGAATTTCCTATTTTTAAAAAATGTACATATGTTTAACAGATATTAGAGAACGATTTAGAGAAGGTTGCAGGAAGATCATAGGGCTAGATAGATGTTTCTTGAAAGGTTTGCTAAAGGGGCAACAATTGGTGGGTGTAGGAAGAAATGGGAACAATTAGATGTTCCCAATTGCATGGGCAGTTGTACAAAAAGAAACTAATGAGACATGGACATGGTATATTAAGCAGTTAAAGTATGATCTTGCTATTGAAGATGCCTTGGATGGGCATTGATAAGTGATATGCAGAAGGTACATGTATAGCACATCAATTACATTATTTTTTTCAATAACCAGAAATGAATTTTGATTTGGTCATGTCTTTTAATGTAGGGTATCATACATGTAGTTAATGCTCTCTTGCCAATGATTGAGCTCAAGATGTGTGCAAGACATATTTATGCAAAATGGGGGAAGAAACACCAAGGGAAGGAGCTCCAAATTCAATTTTGGAATGTTGCAAGGTGCACTAACCAACCTGAGATGCAAAAACAATTAGACTAGTTAACTAAGCTTCCAGGAGGAGAAAAAGCTGTGGAAGATTTACTTGAAAAATGACCAATTACATGTTGGTGCTCTGCTTTTTTTAATGAAGTAGTCAAATGTGAGGTAATAGATAATAACAAGTGTGAAACATTTAATAGTGTAATTCTTGAAGCTAGGAGTAAGCCAATTATTAATATGTTAGAGGACATTATGCAATATGTCATTGCTAGAATATCAATTAAGAGAGACTATACTAAGAAGTGGAGATGTGACTGTGGTCCTAACATACTTGACAAAGTTGAAAAAGAAAGGAAGAAAAGTGCCAAATGGCAAGTTGAATGGAATGGATCTGCTTACCATGAGGTGTATTGGGATAATTTAGTGTTACATGTAAGGGAAGGGTTTGTTGTTGTACAGGCAAATCACATATGCTCTTGTGGGAAATGGGATAAGACTAGCATTCGTTGCCAACACATGATGGTTGCAATAGCTTATGATGGAGCAATTCCCCTCGACGATGTGTCTGAATGGTTCAAGAAGCACACTTACTTAAAAGCATATCAATTTGCTATTAAACCAGTGAAGGGAAGGTTATTTTGGCCATAAAGTGAAGAAGGTCCCCTATTGCCTCCCATGGTTAGAAGAATGCATGGTCGACCTGGTTAAAAGAGGACAAGAGAACCACTAAAAGGCAAAAGCAACAACAAAACAAAGCTATCTAGAGAAGGTAAAGTATTCAAGTGCAGCATTTGCCGTGTTGAAGGCCACAACAGGATTAGCTACCCTAGAAGAGCCAATATATATGTGAGCTTCCTTAATTTCTTCATATTCATTGCAATTATTTTCACTATAATCTTAAATTATGTTCTTATTTAGGTTAACATTAATGATGATACCCAACATAAGTCAACACCAACAACAGATCATACTAATCTTACTTGAGGTGGAAATGTGGTTCACCAAGAAAAAGCTATTGCTGCATGAGCATCAAAGAAGAAGAGCAGTGATAATAATGATATGGCTCCTATATCTAGAGGGAAAAAAAAGACATATATTAATAGACATTGGTCATTTAAAATTTTGAGTATGATATTTTGAATAAATTCACATCATTGTCCTTGTCACAAAATTTGATCTTTTTTTTTTTTTTTTTTTTTTTTTTTTTTTTTTTTTTTTTTTTTGCTCATGTATTCTAGGGTGGTCACACTGGTGGAATTATTATTGGAAGGAAAGCTCCTAATTTTTCTTCATTTATATTTGCCAATAAACTTGTTGTAAAATTCCTTTAAAGCATGAATCCTGCTTAACAATTGTTGTCCCTTTCTTTTTGTGGTTAATATATATTGTTATGTGTTTGTAATGTTTAGGCTAGAAGAAATAGTAGGGCCAGTCAAGGAAAGCAATAGAACCAGGGTAATGAACAAAGTCAACAATCTTCCATAGCATTTGATGCTCCAGATGTAACAACACAACAGAGCATAACATCTACTGTATTTGAAGGAGCTCCTCAAATATAATGAAGTTGAATTCTATTGTAGCTAGTTTTTGAATAGTTATTTTTGTGTGAAACTGCTTAAATGCTTGTATCAAGTTCACAAACTAGTGTTTTGTTTAATATGTGTTGTACTATGTATGAAAAATGGAATGTTTTTTTTGTAGGATTTATTTAATCAATGAATTAAAGCTTGTTACTTATACTAATGTTTTGTTTACTGAATATACACCTCAATTGTAGTTATTATTATCACAATGCATGAAATACAGGCCATATGAAAAATTAATCATGCATATACAAAGTGAATTTTTTCATGTTAGTTACCAGGTGAGAAAAATGTGCTCAAAAGATGAATATTTTGTTGTTGAGGATTTGAAAGCAAAGTTCAACATGATTATTTCCTACTAATTGGTTTGTTTAATAGTTTTTTTTAATTAAATATAATAGCATACGGCTAGCATTGTTGGGTTTTATTGGTCACATTAAAATTCTATTTGAATTTTATTTAATGTGATTGAAAATTAACTATGTTCTACTGAATATAATTGAACCCTACTAGCATTGTTTTGATTGAAAATTGAGAACATTATGTTCAAGCTATTGCTGAAAATTGAGAACATTCAGATTGGAAAAGTCAACCATCCATAATACTAAATATAATTTAAAAACATAGAAAATATGAGCAGAACTCTTGTTTCTCTATCATATTGTGTTGAGATAGAGAGTAGGGTTGGATGAGCACATATGCTGCCATATTTGGGCAATATGGCAGGCAAAGGGGAACAGGTGGATGTTGGTTGAGGAGATAATATTGACGGTGCAATCATTGATGATGATAGTGTTGGCCACTCGATGCTAGTAGGCCATTAGGTGAGGAATCAGGTCATCTGGTGTGGGATCATGCTGGAGGAGAAGGGTTGAAGTAGAAGAAAAAGATTACTATATTTTTCTAGTTCGGATCCATTTAGATCTGGATACGAAATATTAAGCTGGAATTAGTTTGGTGGTTAACTAGTTCTTTGTTTTTAAAATTTTTTTAACTACATTTAAAATAAAAAAAATGCCATGTCAGCAACGGTGGATAGAAAAACAAATGGATGTTAAGATATAGACCAAATTTTTTAATTGTAATAATGAAAGTACTCCCATCGGCAAAATTGGAATAGAGGAACCCAAGAGGCAACCCTACCTGCTTACAGAGATGAAATTGGGGTTTAAACCCATTAAATTTGCTCCTCAAATTCGGGTAAATTTTTTGAGAGGTACCCAAACTTTGCCCTATTATCAATTTGGGGTTCAAACTTTAATTCGTATCAAAGTGGTACCCCAAATTCAATTCGGTTTCACCGGCTGGTCACCTGATGATTTCCGACTAAGAAATGCTCAGTTGGCGACCGGAATTGATGAAGTCAGCAGCATCTCGCCACCGTGGACTGAACATGGGGCTTGCCACATCAGCACCCCTAGCCACATCACCGGTTTTCCCAGCCACATGTCATAAAAGACCCTTCTTCCTTCTCATTCGATGAAGTTCCTGAGTGTTAGGATTTTCAATTCGAGTGATACAGAGAGAGGCTGCTAGGGTTTTCAATTCCTGAGTGTCCCTATCTTCTCCTTCTACAAAGTTCGGCAACCATTGGAAGGTACTGGTGAGGGAAAGGGCAAGGAAGTCATTCCAGTTTGGAAGAAGGCAGACATCTTCCCCTTCTGCAGAGTTTGGCAACCATTGGAAGGTACTGGTGAGGGAAAGGGCAGGGAAGTGTCATAGAGTGGGGGAGAAGTGTCCAAACTTTGAAGTATTGCTACTGAGGAGTCAAAACATGGCGGTTAATTGGGAAATAAGAAGTAAAGGAGATGAGGCACCTGAATATTGTAAGTGTCCTTCTTCGAAAAGTTGTAGTGGTTTTTTGTTTTTTGTTTATTTGTTTTTTTGTGCAACTAGAAGTGGTCCACAATGGTTTGCAGTCAGAGTTGGTCCACAATGGTTTTTTTGTTTTTTTCTACTGTGTGATAGTATGAGGTGGTCCCTCTGTGTGGTCCCTCTATGATGTTATTATTTAAGAATTATTGCAAGTTACAATTGAGCATTGATTTTGAGTAAATCAACATTGAATTTGAGTGTTTAAAGTCAAATTTGTTTTTGTTTGACTTGCAGTGTTGTCTTTGAAAGTAGTGGTTTTTGTTTGAGAATAGTACTAAACTAAACAATTGTTTAAGTACTGAAATTGCAATTAAGTATAGTGGTTTTTGTTTAAGTACTATTTAAGTACTAAACAACTAAAATTGCAGTACTGAACTAAGTATATGTTTCCTTAGTTAAGTATAGGTTATTTAATTAAGTACCAACTGTTAAGTATATGTTTCCTTATACATGCTTAGGTCATTGTTCTTATTTTTAATGCTTTTATTTCCAGTACCAACAGCAGACTTGTTCACAATTCAACTACACTATTTGGTTGGTGAGGTAGAACCCAAGTCATGGTTCATAGATTACTGTTGTGCAGATCAGATGTCCAAAATAGAGATTATGTCTATGGCCAGAGAACTTAAAGTAGATGTTGACAGACATCGTTTCTTGTGGTTAGATAAAAATGGCCATAGCAAACAATTAAGAGAAATTAGAACTGATCTAGATGCATTGTCCATGGCAAATTCTGTTGATCACAGTAGGGAGGTTGATGTGTTCATGGAAAAGGTTGTAAGTGATGGGGAACACCAAGATGAAGTAGATGAAAAGGTGGTAAGTGATGGGGAACACCAAGATGAAGTAGATGAAAAGGTTGTAAGTGATGGGGAACAAGATGGACTTAGGGGTGACAATATGAATGTTGCACAACTAATAGATGGAGTAGATGAAGAGGATGAATTACATGGGGTGCCAGGGTATTTAGATGATGATGATGATGATGATGATGATGATGGTTTCCATGATTCAGATTACAGCTTTCATGGGGAAACAGATGATGAAGATTTAGAGGGCACTGCAGGGAACAGGACAAGAGCAGAAGTACAATTGGAAGGTGATGGTGGGAGTGATGGTGATGGGGAGACTGATTATGGAAGGTCTGAAGAGCTTCAATCATGCTCTTCAACAGATGAGGAAAGTATTGGTCCTGTTAAGCCTAAATATGCAGAATTTAATGAGGAGCTAGACATGGAAAATCCACAATTTAAGATAGGGATGAAATTTGCTAGTTTTACACAATTTAAGGAGGCTGTTAAAAATTATGGGATCAAGAATCGATGTCATGAAATTTAAGCCCAACAACAAAAAGAAATGCAAGGCATTTTGTCAAAGAGGGATGCCCTTTTTACTTGTGGGCTTCTCCCATGGTCAACGATTGGAACATAGTCCAAATCAAGACTGGGTGCTTGCAACATGAGTGCACTAGGGATCATGTGAACAGGCATGTCAATGCAACATGGATTGCGAGGACATATTTAGAGCAGTTCAGGGCTGATCCAACCTGGAAGATTTCTGGAGTAATTCAAGCCATGAAGACCAATCAAGAGATGGACATAAGTAGGTTGCAAGCCTACAGGGCTAGGTGTATTGCCAACAGGTAATAATGTTTTCTAGGATAATGTTTTTTCTCTGTTTTGCCCACAGAATCGATAATGTTTTCTGAAATTTTTTCTCTGTTTTTCCTTCACTTGTACAAGGCTTATTGATGGTGATGAGAAGTCCCAAATGCATAGGTTATATGATTATAGATTGGAGTTGATGAAGACTCATCCTGGCTCAACAGTCATTGTGACTTGTACTGATGAAGGGGTCTTCAATTCTTTTTATGTATGCTTGGGCCCATTGAAAACAGGTTATTTGGCAGGATGTAGGAAACTAACCTCACTAGATGGGTGTTTCTTGAAAGGAGTCTATGGAGGTCAGCTATTAAGTGCAGTTGGGATAGATGCCAATGATTGCATCTATCCCATTGCTTGGTCCATGGTGGGAAAAGAGAACAAGAAAAATTGGTGGGACTTCCTGCAGGTAATTTACTCCATATTCTGCACTAAATTGTACATAAGTTTTTTTTTTTGTTGGGGTTGAATTGTGTTTTTGTCTTACATATGCAAGTGCTAGCACAAGATTTGAACATTAAGGACCCTAAGCAGTGGGTGTTCATGTCTGACAGACAAAAGGTAAGTTTCTAACCCTATATTGCATCATTGACTCTGATTTGGTATTGTTAATAATTCTCTTAAACAAGTAAACTTTTGTTTTCTGTGCCCTTCTCTTTCAATTGGTTATGGGTGGTGATGTTTTAAATAAAAAAACACACATTAGGGTTTAATGTCAGCTATCCATGAACTTTTTCCCCTTGTTGAACACAGATATTGTGTGAGACACATCCACACAAATATGAGAAAGACATTTAGGGGAAAGGCATTAAAAGACCAGCTATGGGCTTGTGCTAGAGCTACTCATATCCATGCATTTGAAAAGGAAATGGAGATTTTGAAGGGAATGTCGGTGGGGGCTTATGAATACATGAAAAATATTGAACCCAAGCATTGGAAGAGGGCATACTTCTAAAGTAAATTTAAATGTGACATTCTATTAAATAATTTGTGTGAATGCTTCAACAGTCACATATTGGATGCTAGGGTCAAGGGTGTGATCACCATGAATGAAGTAATTAGGACTAAATTGATGAAAAGGATTCAGCAAAGAAGGGATGCAATGGTTAGGGTAACATCCACATTTTGTCCCAAAATAATGAAGAAACTTGAAAAGTTCAAACAACTTAGTTTCTTTTGCAATACCACATGGTCAGGAGGGGACAAATACCAAGTGATGGGCTCAGATGGGCAGTATGTTGTAGCTAAAAAATTACGCACATGTTCATGTAGAAGATGGCAGTTGAGTGGGATACCTTGCGCACATGCAATTTCAGTGTTATTCTACAACAAAGAAAAGCCAGAAAATTACATTCATAGCTGTTATAGGGTTAGCACCTTCATGGACACTTATAAAAACATTTTAAACCCTACCCATGACAAAGATGCATGGCCTAGGAGTGATCAAGGGCCTGTCATCCCACCTGAACCAATGAATAAGAGAAGGGGAAGGAAAACAATGATCAGGAGAAGGGAGGAGGGTGAAACCCTAGGCATCAACAAAGGGAGGGTAACCAAAAAAGGTGTGAAGATGACTTGCAAAGTCTGTGAAGCGACAGGACACAATAGAAGATTCCATGGAATTCAGGTGAGTTCAAGTGTGGTCTTCTTTAATTTTTGTTACAGGCATTCCACTCTCCTTACATGTCTCACAATCATTGTTTTTTATTGAAATCAATTATTTGCCAGGGAAACAAAGGTGGCCCTGTGGCAGAGGGGCAACAAGATCAAAATGACATGCCTAACCACACTGACTTTGATTTTCCTGCACTAGAACCAAATCAAGAATGTGTGAGTTTCTTTAAAATTAGTGTGTCCATTTGTTGTTCAAAATTAGTAAGTACTAATGTTTTTTACTTAATGCAGCCAAATGGCATAGGTCATGCTACAGGCTTGCAAGATAGCCAACCAGGTCAAGCAAGCAGGGAACTTCAAGTTGAGAACAACCAGCCTCAATATGGCAATGAATCACAGGTTATCTCAGCCGCAGATTTCAAGTTTTCCAAATTATAACTGTATTAGATCTAAATTTTCTTTGACAGGTGGTCCAAGTGTCCATGCTTCCAACAATAGTCCAAGTTAGAAGACCAAAATTAATGACAAGAGGATCCATAAAAGCAAGGACAACTGAAACAGAAACTGTAATTCATGGCAAACTAGGCTCAAGAGTAGACACACAATCAAATCCCTCTGCTAGTACCTACATCCAGATGTCTCGAGGAAGACAGTTACATATACAGGACAAAGGCAAAGCAATGGCTGCTGGTAAAAGAAGAAAAATATGGGTGCCCCCAGGAGTTGGATCTGCAGCTGCTTCAACTAATCCACAGAAGAAGGCTTCCTGAAGTGTTTCGTTGTACTATGTTTTCACTTAAACAAACGTATGATTTAACTTGGACAAGGCACTTTAATTTGTGCAAATTTTGTGCAGATGGAACTATAATCCATTATTATTATTGAATACCTTTGTATCAAATTCATTTGTGTGGTTATTGCTTGAGTGATTGTCTGGAAATATAGCACGAAAACAAAATTCAATTTGTATATATGATTGTCCTTTCTCTAGTTTGTGTTATGCCATTCTATTTGAATGACTATTGCGTGAGTGATTGTTTAGCTTTAGAGGAGTAGATGCTATGCTAATGTGTGATCCTTGCAGCAGCAATATATATATATATATCTTCTTATCTGCCAATGTTTTTATGTCAATATAATCTGTCAGCTTTGGAAGGGATTTGTGTCTTGATGATTTTTGCCAAAATAATGTAATTTTCATCCTCTCACCAGATATTCTTATAATTTTGTTCTCCATCTAGTTTGCTGAAAATATAGAAGCAAATTCACTTCAGATTTAATATTCTCTTTTTTGTAGTTTGTATCATGTTGTTCTATTTAATCAAGGATTGTTGAGAAGTGGTTGATATCATGCTGAGAAGTGATTTAATATTCTCTTTTCTGTAGTTTGTATCATGTTGTTCTATATAATGTATGTTCTACTGAATTCCTTCAATTGACTCTTTTCTGTATAATCAATCCTCTCACCAATCACCCATTAACAAAAACAACAAATTATACAAATTCAACTAAGCCAATATTAGGGTTCATACTTCATTAACAAAAACATTCAAATCAAGGTTCATACTATTGACAAACACCTGCAATAACCTAAAATCAATCCTCTCACCAATCACCCATTCATCTCATCAAACCAGGAAAAAAAATAAAATTCTAAAAACCTGAGACATTCATACTTAGAAAATCAACAAATTATACAAATTCAACTAAGCCAAGATCAATCGATCTCAAAAAACTAAAAGCCACTAGTGATCTTCTCGTTCTCGCTTGCAAACCGACAAGCAGTTGGGAATCAACCCTTTGTTCCCCTCCTCCCCGAGATGAAGAAGACTATTATCCCCATTTGCTTCCCTGCCCTTTCCCTCACCAGTACCTTCCAATGGTTGCCGAACTTTGTAGAAGGAGAAGATGGGGACACTCAGGAATTGAAAACCCTAGCAGCCTCTCTCTGTATCACTCGAATTGAAAACCCTAACACTCAGGAACTTCGTCGAATGAGAAGGAAGAAGGGCCTTTTATGACATGTGGCTGGGAAAACCGGTGACGTGGCATTTAATGCTGATGTGGCTAGGGGTGCTGATGTGGCAAGCCCCATGTTCAATCCACGGTGGTGAGATGCTGCTGACTTCATCAATTCCGGTCGCCAACTGAGCATTTCTTAGCCAGAAATCATCAGGTGACTAGTCAGTGAAACCGAATTGAACTTGAGATACCACTTTGATACGAATTAAAGTTTGGACCCCAAACTAATAATATGGCAAAGTTTGGATACTCCTTGAAAAATTTACCCCCTCAAATTCTACACACCGAGCTGCGGATGTGGCGGCATAAACAAAGTCACACATGCTCCGCACGTGACAACATGACCCATCTCGAAGAGCGATTCCGCGGAGTGCAAACCACTGCATCGACCCGACAGCCGCTTTGATGGTGGAGCACGACAAGCCCTCGCCGCCGGCGAATTACCACCACCAGCCCACCGCCCCTTCTCCGACCGCAGAGGAGGCGGCTTCAGGGTATCATAAGGCGCCAAAGTACCCAAACCCGCCGGACGTGGAGAACCCCGACCCGGCGACGTTGAGGGAGCAGTGGCGCTACGCGACACGGCAGTATAGCCGGTGGTATGGCCGTACCTGGGGCACAGCCATCCTCGCCGGCGCCGCCTTCTTCGCCCTCGGATGGTTCATCAAGGGCGATAACCCCCTTCCCTCCCGATCCCACCCGGACGACCACCGCCCCGAGCAACAAGCTGCCGATCGGTGATCAAGATCCCTGGTAAGCCTTCGATCGATCTCTTATTTATCAGATGGATTAAATTGTTTATTGAAATGAATTTGTTTGTTTTACTCGAGAGTGATCTGAGATTTGTTAGGGTTTTCATGATTGTTTTATTGGATTCAAGTGGATGGTAGTCATTGTAAGAGGCAATTTTTTTCTCTGATTTTTTTGAAAGAAGGATTAAATGTACGCGTACGATTGGAGGATACTGTTCGGAAAGATTGCTCTTTTTTTTTAACATTAATTTCTATTGGTTTTTGGACATAGATTTGTTGGAGTTTGCATTATTGTTTCATTGGAGTCATGTGGGAGATGGTCATTACAATGGGAAAGTTTTTTCTCCAATTCTAGTCAGAAAGATTAAGAAGGTCTTCTCAAATGTATGAGTAGCCATTCCTATTTCCTACTGCTGCAATGAAAGAAGTTCTTTTGAAAAGTTTGCATTTTTACATTAATTTCTGTTTTTTCCCCTACCATAGCTTGTTGGCTAAAGATGATGAAATGTCTTAACTTTTGGAAGTATTTTTTTTGCGCTATGGATGACACTATGCTGTGTTTTTTGCATAATTATTCATTAGGGGTTGAAAGGAGAGATCTTGAGATGGAGTCATAGCCACAAGTTGAGTTGTATCTTGAAAGGGTAGGTCTTGAGGTGGAGTCATAGGCACAAGTTGAGTTGTTTCTTGGAAGGGGAGATCTTGAGATGGAGTCATAGCCACAAGTTGAGTTGTTTCTTGAAAGGGGAGATCTTGAGATGGAGTCATAGCCACAAGTTGAGTTGTTCTTGAAAGAGGAGGTCTTGAGATGGAGTCATAGCCACAAGTTGAGTTGTTTCTTGAAAGGGGAGATCTTGAGATGGAGTTATAGCCACAAGTTGAGTTGTTTCTTGAAAGAGGAGGTCTTGAGATGGAGTCATAGGCACAAGTTGAGTTGTTTCTTGAAAGGGAGGTCATGAGATGGAGTCATAAGCACAAGTTGAGTTGTTTCTAAGTTTTGATTGTTGTGAATCATGAGATTGGTCTATTCAATATTTAGTGATGTAGTCTTGATGTTGAAGTTCAGTGATTATGTTATCACATTCAACCTAGGTCCGCCAAAAATGTGTTTTGGGAAAAAAAAAATCATTTTTCCATTGAGATTGTTTTCGTTAATTCCAAAATCATCATCTACAATTTTGTTGTTTGTATAACTATTATTCTCATCAGTAGGATACTGGAAGTTTGAGGTAGATGCATCAGATTTACATTTTCTTTTTATATATGATTAGCTACCATTCTAAAGACTTTCCACCATGCTTGCACCAATTGTTTGGGCTGTGAAATAGTAAAGACCATCAATGCATTGTCATTGAAGGAATGTTGAGTTTTAGATATACAATGTTTTTTTAGTCATGAGGTTTGTTACTCTGTGAGGCACATTCACATTGTTTCTCTGTTTTTTTTTTCCCTTTTTTTTTTTTGGGCATTGTTTTGTTTTGGTTTTTAATATTCCTTGTCATCATGGACTCCGAACTAAATTGAATTGCTAGGGCCAAATTTGCCTGGATGATTTTTCCATTCATGATAATAAATTCTAAAGGAATCTTCCAGTCACATTGATGACTGAATCAGAACCCTGAAGTAGGATGAGATATTTAAGACTGGTTGTTCTATTTGTAAAACTGTTAATTTCTGTTACGACCACCATTCTGAGAGTTTATACACATTGATGAGCCACATGGCAATTGATATTGGCAGGTGCAGGCAATAAAGGTTGCACCATTTGCACAACAGAGAAACTAGCAGTGTCATCTAATGAGAAAGTCCCACAACAGGGTTTAGTTATGCTTTTGATCTATTGAGCAAGGGTTTCTCGTCCCTGCAATTCATCAAACCACTGTTTCATGATGTTTCTCACATATTTGTTATTTTTACTAGATTTGTGAATACCTTCCTAATGATGTTGTATTCAGTATTTCTTTTTCCAAAGAGTAATATTCAGTGAAAAATGTGCAGATATGTATTCTCAGTTTTTTCATTGGATTTCTAACGTGCAGATATCTCCGGTTTCTACATGAGGCCAACTTGTCTTATCACATGAGGCTTACTACCTGTGGCAAAAATAAGCTAAGTTTCCATGTGAGTGAAGTCAGAAAACACACAGCTTCTGTAAATTCTCTGCATATCATCTAGTAAAAAAGATGATCAAGTTTTGTTGTACTTGTATAGAATAGAGTGGTGAAAGGCTGTTCTTATGTGTATCTTTTTTCTTTTATCACTTCAATCTGGAAATTCATCAGAAATAAAAACTGGCAGGTTTATGAAATTAACCGTGCTCATTCTTTCACGGTTCAGCAATTTATATTCACCATGATTGATTGATAAGAATGCTCATTTTAATATACACTAAGACAAAATGTTGAGCCAAAATTATTACTTCAATTTCCATTCAACACCAGATCCATGACCAAGTCATTCCAGGAATCAATTGCCCCAGGCAAGCACCAATGCAGGCAGTCATTCGGGCCTCTCACACTGTTCTTGTCAAATGGATGAAATGTCCGATAAGGACCCGAATGGCCATCAGGTCTGAGCAGCGAAAGTCGATATGTATCCAGGAGCTTCAACCGAGCACCATTCCTGGTTGCATTCTTGAACTCTTCCAGTTCGATCCGTAGCATTAAATGGTCGATATCTCTTCCTAGGAAGTCACCTTCTTTGTATGGTACTGTTCTGTTGCATGCCCCGCCATTGAACCATTCGCCATTCTCGAAGTGATCAGGTGTCCAAGTCCGGTAAAGAATAAATGGCTTGTGTTTTGATGTTGTGAAGAAGCGGTAAACTGACTGGAGGACCTTGCGGAAAGGGTAATCCGGTGGGATGTCTGTTAAGTTCTTTCGTTGACAATTATGGCAGCCAATGATCGTCTTGTTCTCCCAGTAAATTGCTGCCTTGAGGAACCACTGACCTCCAGAAATCAAAATGTAGTCAAAATTCTCATACTGACTGGTCCATTTTTTATCGAGAACATCGAGATGAAGCTCAATTTCGGCGGTAGATACACCATCCTCATTTTCGAACGTTTCTGCCTTTGCCAGGAAAGGAGACCAGATGATGGAAAGAGTGAAGTTGTGCGAGGCGAAATGCCATCTTCTTGACTTGTACTGCTTGTCATGTTCGACTTCAACCGGCACTTCAACCTGATAAGCAGATACAGAAACTTTGATCAGTCAGAATCTTACAGAGATGCAATTGAACATCGCTTTCCATAGTATGAATCAAGAACAAAATTCTTAAAAGGATAAGTTTTCAAGGATTCAGAAAAATCGACGCATTGAATTGTGTTGGGTTTGACTACAAAGACAAACATTTCCATGATGATTCGAATAAAAATAAAGATGAAAATAAGATGATTACGTCAAGCCTACGTACAGCATCCAAATCAACATTAAATATAGATTAGTCTAAATAGTGTGTGCGTCTTTTTATCAGAAACAGAAAACTGATCACTTTATGGACTAACAAGCACTGATGATACTTATAAACATAACTAATCAACCAAACCCACCAATCTGGTTCCTCATCAATTGTTTTACACTTGAATTGTTATCTTACTTGATAATCACTATTCCTAAAAGATAACAGCAAGGTCTCTTTCTTAAAAAGCAAAAATGACAAGGCAATCAGAAAGCAAAGCTAACTAATATGGATGAAAAGATAACCTCCGCAAGAAATAAGAAAGGTCATGTGAAGATAGCCATTGATGGTCATTATAAAAAGGTGAAAATTACAGCCAAAATGATGTCAGATGAAATACATTTAATGGCAGACCGATGCCACACGTTATCTAGGAATTTCATTTCTTCACTCATTGCAGAAAAACAGCAATAAGAGCAGGAAAAACAAGTATTAACTTCACAATGGTTTTGATATATTAGGTAGTGCAACCACCTTTGTAGACCAATAAATCGTCATCTCCAGCAAGATTTCCTTCTGATACCACCTCAAGTAAGAATATCTTATAAATTAAGTAACCACTTTATACCAAAAAGAGATTTTGCCCAAATTTCATATTTAGTCACTTCTTCCAGTTTCAACAATAAGAAACTTGTATGGCATCACAAGCTAGCACTTAAAGATCATTGAACAGAGTTGGTCAGATGTGCGGGCTGACTAAGCTTCTTTTCAAAGCTTGGTACCTTTATCTTATAAATTTCAACATAAAAAGATTAAATGAAAGATTGGTTCTCAATAGAGCATGCCAAATTTCATTAAAATGGCCTTTCACAACAAATGGATAAGCAGGATATGGTAAAAGTCAACCCTTAATAAGATGAATAAGCATACACAAAATGGAATTTTGTAGCCAAAGTTATATATGGTATGGAACAGAAGATCATCAAGCAGCTCGTATTCTTGATCAAACAACTTAAGTGAAGAAACTTGGAAGGAAAAGATCTTACTTGAGTCACGTAAGTCACATAAACAATATTCGAAATAAAAAAAATATCAGTTTGCAAACACATAATAACAAAAAGCTCATTTATTTTTAGTAAAGAAGGCAACTATTGCGTTAAATGCAACAAGAGATAGACAACAATCTAAAGGATAGACATAAGTATTAGAATTATAAACTTTTGACTAAATTTAACTAAATGAGCTGATAAAACTTGAAAGCTTTCCCAAACACAAATGCTTACTAAACTTCACCTGCAAGGGTTGTTATTGGAACTTGTAATACTCAAACAAGGTTCAAGAACCAGATATAAATTAATCAAGACATAGGTAGCATTCATATCTTTATGATCAGTTATATATGAATCGATTAATGTTGAGATTTTGCAGATAAATTACAATTTCTGCATGCTTAGTTTATTCAGATTTAGCATCAGAAGCAACAGAATTCAGCAGAGAAATCAGAACCGCACCTTAACAAGAAGGCAAATCAATGACTGGACATGGTTGCGGAGAATGGAATCACCAATCAATGCCCAAGATTTATTTCGCATGACATTCAAAAATTTCTCTGCATCAAAAAGAGGAACATCGCAACCATATGGCTTCCATCTCCAATACAAATAACCTGTATCAGGTCGCCCATTCTTCAAACAATTTTGAGGAGGTTCAATAAAAGAACAGCTCTCATTCGTATAAGCTGGTCCTGAGGGGTTTGAGACCCACTCTCCCGTAAATAAATCACATTTATCTGTATCAGAAATTTGTTCAGCTTGTTGGCATTCCAAACTTGAATAAAAAAGAAAGATACAAAAGATTTAAGTAAAATGCATCTTAATTGAATTGCTGTACCTTTTTGACGATATTCTATCCCATCCTCTAATGCTACTTCTGGAACAGATGTATTTGAGGCAAAGTCATTATCTAATGGGTCAGAATCTGAAACCAATAAAGATAAACATCATGCTTGGAACGAATGATTATATGACATCAAACTTGACAAACGAACCAACTTATTCAAATTACAAGGTCTGTGACTTGCAATTTTCATGAGGTTATATCGGAGTGTGCTTGTAGTGAATACAAGTTCAAGAAGGCAAAGTCTCATTGAATAAAAAATTAGCATTAGCATTTTTATGCGTTGATTCCTTAGTTAAAGAAAATATAAGATAATTACTGAGTCAAAAAAAAAAAAAAATCAAGTATACAAAACAAAATATAATGCAAACCCATTAAATTCTTTTGCTACGATTTCACATTAACCAAATCATTCTACAAATAAATTTTAAGTATAACTTGAAGAAAAGTCTAATTAGCTCAAGCAACCAAATCCACCAATAAATGTTTTTCCATACATGAATAGCACAAAAAAGACAAGTGACTTATGCACTTGCAAAATGTAGATCCATATAGGAATTGATCCAACCATTCACGTCAACCACAAATAAGTCAAAAAAGCTCCACAGGCAAACTAATCCATGGTCATTATCTAAAGCCCAAAGAAAATTATGAATTACACAATCAAAGATTTTGTGGGTGCTTGATACAATTGTTGATGATGCCCGCAACTATTTTGCTTCTTTTATATACACGATTCTAACATTTCCAGCTCCATTTCTACCTTAACTCGCTCCCCAAGCTACAAACAAATTTGTGAATGTAGTCCATATTTTTCACCCACAAGAACAAATAACAATACTCCAACGAACATCAATCCAGGCAAGTATAGTCATCTTTAGGTGAGTTCAAGATCACCATCAAAATCTTTGAGCCTTTATTTCCTTCGGAAAGAAGGACAATGAAGACAACTTTCCCAATAATGCCAAAGGCAAGAACAGAACAAAAAAGAACAACATAGCATACATTCTCCTAACCCATACACAAGAAATTCTTTATATTCTCTTGTAGATATCGACAAACAAGGCATATATTATATCATATTTTGGCAACATAATTATTCATGTTTGCTATGGAAATCTACGCCAGGGAATTCTCCATTGAAAACCAAAATCCCTAGTACAGATTAAGAATTCCAACAGTATACTTCAATACATTCCAGTACAAAAACAGAGACCATGAAAACCCTTGTCATCTTCACTATGTTTGCATTTTCTCCCTGCTTAGATTCATATACCTAAACAAATTTGTCATCTTAATAACAAACCAAACATTTTCAACAAAAAAACACGAAACAAATCGCTTCGCTTCACACAAAACAATGCAGATTATTGTCCAAAATCCCCCACAAGATCCCACCTTTCCACATCCCAAAGCAGATCCATACAATCAAAACCAAATCTTTAAAAGAAATAAACTACCTGCGATAACCTCCCTCACATCTTCAACTTCCTCCGGCTGGGACAACGGCAAAGACGAAAATGAATCAGAGGCGAAGAAGAAACGGAATGAGAAGCCCACGAGAAGCAGGGCCACAAAGAGCTTCACAAAAATATGGTTTCCTCTCCTCTGAAGCAACGACCAACGATCCCAATCCCACCAACCCATCTCCTCACCATCTATCTCTCACTCACTCACACTTCTTGTGAAAAAACCATAAAAAAGTGTACAAAGTTCGCACCTTTATTGGCTGGAATGAAAGGAAAACCAATGAGAGAGAGAGAGAGAGAGAGAGAGAGAGAGAGATCTAAGAAACTGGAAGCATTTAGGAGAAGCAAAGGGGTGGGTTTTGTCTCCTTTCACTTGTCATGAAGACACTGGTGGTTAGGGAAGGTGTCCAAAAGAGAATGAGGCATTGATATCCTTGTTTAGTGATATCATATTATGATGATCATTTGTTTAATCTGTGATTTTGTGGGATCTTCCAAGATGTTTTTTTCACTGATCATGTTTTATTATTTTTTAAACCAAAGAGGAATGTGTGGATTAAATTATTAGTTACGGTATTATATGTGTGTTTTATATGTAGAAGTTACCGTCTCAAAACCAAAATCGGTTACTGAGAGTTCTTTTAAAAATAATTTCTCGCAATAAATATTTTTTTACCTGTATGAATATTTAAATTTAAAATTATTTATTTAAGTAACACAAGCTTCGACTATTTGGATTAACTTTTATTTATATTAAATATTTTTAATTGAAATAATTGATAATATTATTTGTTTATAGATTATGAATTAAAATTTAAAAAGTTAAAATTTAAATTTTATAAATTCAACCCCTCTTGCATAAAAATCAAATGTCTTACTAATCGGTTATTACGACTGTGAGTGTATCACTTAATTCCTCATCTTAAAGTGTCACATTTAGTAACATCATGGTGGCAACCACATTGAAGTACATGAGCAACATTGACCATTAATACATTGTAATGACTCATTGGGATTGGTATTCTAAAAGATTGTGAAGTTAGCCATGTTTTGTGCTTGGAGTTGGGAGCTATGGAGTTAGATCTATGGCTTGTATGGGTGGATGAACCTATTATCTCTTGTTGATTTGATGTTCTGACTCGAAGAATTACATCATATGATGCATTAGTTTCAATAAACATGTGTTTGGTTGGATGTAGTTGAAAATGCAATGGATTTGTATTTACAAATCATACAAATCCTTGGATTTAAAAATTCAGGAGAGTCAAATCCAGTGTTTGGTTGGATGTATTTGTAATGCTGAATCACATAATTTTGTGTTTGATTAGATGGATCTGTAAATTTAGATTTGGAAAATATATGTCTAGTTTGATGTAATAATTAATATATATTATAAAATATACATTTAATTTTATGTAAATATGAATTTAAAATTTCAAAATTATGAGTAATTAATACGATTAATATATACTTAATTTATTATAATAACATATAATATATTAATTATTTATTAAAATAATTAATATAATATAATATATCAATTATATACTATATTACTAATATTAATTACACTATAATTATATTTTATTTAATATTTTATAAAATATAATTATAGTGTAATTAATATTATGAGTAATTAATATATACTTAATGTATTATAATAAATATAATATATTAATTATTTATTAAAATAATTAATATTTATATATTATATTACTAATATTAATTACACTATAATTATAGTGTAATTAATATTATTAATATGAATTTAAATTTTAAATATTATAAGTAATTAAGATAATTAATATATACTTGCATGTGAGTCTCTCACATGCAAGCCATGTAAGGGATTTTGGAATTCGGTCATTTTGGCCAAATTCCATAATCCCATCACTTTTGGATTTGAAAATACAAAGAAAATTCAAATCCTTTGAAACAAACAAAAGATTTCTCAAATATAAGGATTTTTAAATCTTTTGACTTTCAAATTTCATCTGTGAGTTACTTTATCAGATTATCTAAAAATCTAGTTCATTACATACGCTTAACTTATAAATTTTGTCAAAAAAAGCGCACACACAAACTTTAGAAAATAAAATGATTAAATTAATTTTAAAGATGGAAATGAGATGTAAAATAAATTCAATCTTTTATAAAGGTTAAAAGAAAAGTACAAATCTGCAAGTAAAAAAAAGAAAAATTTACCTATATGTCCTTGGATTTATGCATGCATAATGTGTGTGAAAGAAAAAAAATTTAAATATGTTAGTAAAAAAATATTTACTATTTTGTTTGCTTTCTTTACCCTTTTTTAAGGTTATTTTCAACTAATTTTTTGCTTCTTTGATCTTTAATTTTAGCTTCGAGTTTATGTATATGCAAACCAGTATTTTCTTGGGGGTATGTACACACTTTTTTTTTTTTTAATATACCTACCATTTCATGTTTTTCGAGGTTACAGATACAAATGGCTCAACAAAATAATTAAAATTAATAAGGGGAGAGAAAGGAAAGAGATGGAAGCAAGGAGAGGAGATAAGAAATTCATTGAAAAGTGAAATTTGAACATTTAATATTGTGGATATGCCATAAAGGCATCATTAATATGTTGTATTTGTTGTATTTTTAGAAGTTTATAAACCAGAAAAAAAAAAAATACAGCTGCTCAAATTAAAGCGTTTTTTTTTATGATTTATTTAAAATAGCATGTAATAGGTTGATTTAGTGCCTTTTAGTACTACTTTGACTATACTTGTGCATGTTGTTGCGGGGAAGATATCACTTGTTCTCGCGCTGTCCTTATCTTTCCCCAGTTTAGAATCACTTTGATCATATTTTCAATTTAACTTAACACCCAACTTGAATGGGTAAGATTTAGCTTCTTAAATGCTTAACTTAGGGCATTTTTATTCAAGCTATTATTTTTGGAATATTTGGTTAAGGAGAAATAACCCCATATTCAATCATTGCCTCCTCTCATTCATTTCGATTATAATTAAAATTGATCATATATTTCGGTTTTGGTCATCAAAATTAAAAAAAATAATAAATTGGAGGATTTTGCAACCATCGTCAAACACAGTTTTAATTTTTTATGCACCGCTTTTAGTATTAAAGAAAGCTTTTTTTTTTAACTTGGGTACACTCAATGACCCCCAACACTTTGGATTAATAGACTATGGATGGATGCTAAAATTATCATTTTGTAGATAATTTCATATTTTTCTTTTTTTTTTTTTTTTGGCTAAAGAGTTACTTAACCATCTTTACCAATTCTTAGTAAACTCCGATTTTGCATTGTATGATGCATGTCCTTCTCACTATACTAGTTACTGTAATCACGTTTTTTGTTTTAATACATTTTAAGTGACTTCTTCACCATTTCGGAATATATATATATATATATATATATATATATATATATATATATATATATCATTATTGTTAGACATCTAAATATATAGGTCAGAAAATCAAATGCTATTTATTAAACAGTCAACAATAACCATAATCAAATCGTCAATGATAATTACATTAAGGAAAAGGGCACTGATTAAGTCGTCAATAGTTTGTTTTTAATGCATGTTTTCAGTTTGATTCCACTTAAGATAGGTTATAAGAAAGGGTTTTTTTTTAATTAAAATTGGAGGAAAAAATTAGTTATACTGATTTCATTTTAATTTATATATATATGGAGTGTTTTTTAACATAAAATTAATATTTTAATTAGGTTCATATTAAAACTAGTTAATTTATTTGATGGAGTGAGGTTTCCGGATATACAAAAAAAATACATTATTATGGAAGTCAAATGGAGAAGTAAAGGTATTTTTTGTGTATGCAAGAACCTATATATTAAACATTACCAAGAAAAAAGACATCCTGTTCTCTGAGAACTCATGCATCATAAAAGAAGAAAATTTCAGTCAAATTTTCATTAATTACATATGTGTATATATATATAGATATATGCTGATTTGGTGAAGACATTGTTGTCTATAGGACCAAATAAGTACCAATGAAGGGAAGCAATCATTCAAGAATAGAAAATTCTCATCTTTCAAATGCTTTGTTGTGTTTGTCCTGTAAATTCTAATGCCTTGTTGCATGTCCCACATGTTTTTGCTGATTTAGCAGAGAACCAACCTGGAAAATTTTTGCAATAAATTCTCAATGGAATAGAAACCAACAAAGCATTTCATGTTTGAAGACAAATGTCAATCTTTGTTGATAACTAATCCTGAATTTTCTCAGTCTAATAACATCAGTAATAACCACTGATTCCTGTTCATTCATTCAAAAGTTCATGTATATTTGCACTTAATCCTTTCACAGTCAAAATCTATGAAGAAAATAAAACAATTTTTTTTGTTTCTTTGAACTTAAGAAAACTTAATGCCGTTAGCAAAGCAGAAGAACTGATAAATCATTACCTAATTTGATTTGTTTCCACAACACATAGGAGACATTCAATCAGTGGTCCTGAATGCTTGCAACTTGATCTAGGACAAATATTGGGACCCAAAAGCACATGCAGTGACTGCAAAAGTCTTATCAGACAGCACAATGAGCACATGCAAAAGGTAATGAAAGTCCCATTGTTTTGTTGATATCACTCTCAAGCTTTATTAATTGTATGGGAAATGAGAATACAAATCAATAACTTCCTTGACTGGCAGAAATTAAGAAGGGGCCAACTTCTATGACTTGAAGGAGCACACAGTTTGTTTTGTTTGTTGTGAAACATATCAGTTACTTGGCTAGCTCCTTTCAATTTGTACATTAGAATCAGAAATGAAAATTTGCAGGTGTGGAACATGCTACTTTCAGAAATCAGAAGTCACAAACTGATGAAAATCAATCACCAAAAAATTCTCAATAAAACAAAAACACTTCCACTGTTATTTCAACTTCTGTTCAATACCAACTCCATTACCAATTCATTCCAAGAATCAATTGGCCCAGGCAAGCACCAATGGAGACAGTCATTCTGAATTGTCACGCTGTTGTTTTTGCTGTCAAATGGATGGAAGGTTCGATAAGGACCAGAATGCCCATCAGGTCTAAGTAATGAAAGCTTATATGTATCCAGGAGCTTCAGCCTAGCAACATTAACAACCGCATTTTTAAACTCTTCGAGTTCAACATTCCGCATTAGATGCTCTAAATCTGTTCCCATAAATTCACCTTCTTTGTATGGTACTGTTCTGTTGCATGTCCCGCCCCGATTCCATTCAGCATTTTCAAAGTGTGCTGCCGGATACGTCCTATAAAGAATGAATGGCTTGTGGTCTGATACTGCAAAGAAGTTAAAAACTAACTGGAGTGCCTTGCGGAAAGAGTACTCCATCGATATTTCTGATAAGTTGTTGTCTTGACAAGAGTGGCAGCCTATGATTTTGTTGTTTTCCCAGTAAATTGCTGGCCTGAGGAACCATGGCCCTCCAGAAATCAAAATGTAGTTGAAATTCTGATATTGACTAATCCATTTCTCATCGAGGATATCAAGATGAAGGTCAATTATAGAGCTAGATGCACCATTCTCGGGGCCGAAGTTTTCAGCCTTCACTAGAAAAGGAGACCAGATAACAGAAAGAGTGAAGTTGTGAGCACTGAAGTGCCATCTTCTTGACCTGAACATTTTATCATGATAGACTTCAATGGGCACTTCTACCTGAGATGCAGATAGAGGAGCTTTGATCAGCACAAATATTTTATCAAGAATACAGATTTGTGGACTCAGGATCAAACAAGTATAGAGGTTATTATTGCACAATCACTCAAAATTTAGATGTGTTGTTTAATGACCATCCTGTGAGGAAAAAATGGAACTGTTTACTGTGATGACCCCGCATACATCACATGAAGCAACCCGTGCTATATAATTCAAGCAACAGAAATATTGATAAAGATTTTCTCACTTGACTAGTTATTTTTTATATCGGAAATAGCATTGTATGTTGCAATTCAAATCCCCTGCAACTGAAAGGGAAGCATCTTGCTAATCTCTGTATAGATCAACAGGAGGTAATAAAATCAGCATGATCATTAATCAGAAAGAATTATGGTTTTTTGTGTGCATTAAAAGAAAAAGGCATGCATGTATGTGCCAAGTATCTAACAGGCGAGTTTAATATGCAAGATGAATTCACACAAAATCAGATGGTTTCCTGTTAGCACTTTCACCATAATGCTTTTGGGCTTGGAACCATCAGATTTTATATCGATTAAAAACAAAATGGGTTCAGCAACCACCGTCTGAGCCATGTTTTGGTCATGCCATAAATGCATTTCACTAAAACCATTCATGAAGAAAAAAATGCAGTGGCCAACTAGAGGAATTCAAATGAATTGGTAGTTGATTTTTCCTATTGTACTGCATTTTCAATGCCCATTCATATCCTTATGATCAGAGAGAAATACAAGAATGGACTTGTTTTAAGAGTACTTGCTGCTAATTCTATAATGTCTGCAAGCTTATGTTAAGTAAAAGGATTCAACAGAGATATCAGAATTGTACCTTAACAAGAAGGCAAATCAATGACTGAACATGGTTGCGAAAAATGGAATCACCAATCATTGCCCAGGATTTATCCTTCATGACATCCAAAAATTTCTTTGCATCAAACTGAGGAACTTCGCAACCGTATGGCTTCCATCTCCAATATAAATAACCTGTATCTGGTCTCCCATTTTTCATACAATTTTGAGGGGATTCGATAAAAAGACAGCTCTCATTGGTATAAGCTGGTCCTGAGGGGTTTGAGATCCATTCCCCCTTGAATAAATCACACGTATCTGTATTGGCAATTTCTTCATCTTGTTAACAATCCAAAACTGAATAAAAGTAAGATATGAAAACAAAATATTTAAGTAAATTTTGATAACAATCACTGCATAAAATTGACATCTTCATCTACCCACATGAATACCTCCTCTGTCTTCATTTTTCAATGAACAAACATCAGGACATAGCATGTTGAAGTGGGCCAAGACAATGAAGATCCAAGCACATAAATCTCCATGAACAATGATAACAGAAATGGTTTCCAGGATCATAAGCATCTCAATGATCAGACTCTCATGAATCTTTATTCATCTACCAAATATCCTCAACTTAGTCTATCAAATACAGTACTAATGACAGCAATTGAATTATGTACCTTTCTGAGAATCTTCTACCCTGTGCTCCAAAGCAACTCCACCCTCCAATGGTTGGGAATCTGAAACAGGCAAAGATAAACATTCTGTGATTAATTTCCCTAGAAGGGTTGTTTTCCATATAAAAAAATGTAACACTAAACCTGATAGATGAAATAACATGTTCAAATTACTTGATTTTCTGATTGTGCAGCTTTTATGCCATAGGAGCATTCTTGCAACAAATATAAGCCAAAAAAAAAGGAGGATATTGTATTGACATAAAAATTAGCATTTTTTATTGTCATAAATTAGATCTTGATTCCCTTATTAGTGAAAATATAACAGGATGCTATGGAGCCAAGAAAGCAATCAAGTGTACAAAACAAAATGCTAAATCAACTCACTTTGTTCTTTTATTAGTTTTTAATGAAATCATTCTACAAATGCTTTTGATTTATAACTTAGTGACTTATGTAATTTCAGAACATAGCTACACAGAGGATTTAAATTCATGTTGCCCACAAACCAGTAAAAAAAAACATCATTCTTGAGCTAATCCATAGTCATTGTATATTATTTAGAAGCATATGACATAAAGAAAAGTTATGCATTATCTAATCAAAGATAGAAGCAGATGGCCAAAGTAATTGGCTTAGTTTATTATACTCATTATTCATATACTTCCACATCCATTTCAGCCTTAAATGGAAATGCATCTTAATTAGGTGAGTTAAATATTACCATAAAAATTTTTGAGCTTTCAACTTAGCCAAAAAAAAGGAAAACAAAAAACAAAATAAAACCAGAATAGTTTATATTCTACCAACTCATTCACAATCAATTATTCATGTTCTCAGATGCCTACAGTAACACTGTCCTTATTATATCATATCTTAACAACTAAACTATTCATGCTGTCTCTGCAAATCTACATTAGGACACTCTCCATTGAAAACCAAACTCTCTACCAGAAATTATCATTCAATCACCATTAATTCCAATCACTAAAATCTAATTAAATTTCTTAAATTCACCTCTTCTGCATTCACCTCAAGTTTCCACCTTTCCACATCTTTCAGAAGATTCATACCATAAAAAACAAAACTTTGAAAGAAATTTCATTTACCTCGGAGAGATTCCTTTCCATCTTTTACATCGGCAGGCTGGGATAATGGCAACGAGGCAAACGAATCAGAGAAGAAGTAGAAGAAGATAACGCGGAATGAGAAACCTAAGAGGAAAACGAACAAGAAGAGCTTCACAAAGGCATGGTTTCCCCTCTTCTGATGCAACGGCCACCGATCCCAGTCCACCATTAGAGCTCCCACACCAGCCATCACTATCTCACGGTTTCCTCATGGAGAGAAAACCAAAAAAGAAGCGAGCTTTGCATGTATATAAGCTTACCAAATTACTTGGAGGTCCTTATGTAAAGTTTGTCTATCTTAAAAGTCCCTTGACTTCGCCATTTACCGACAAAGTGGTTTGGTTTGTATTAAAGACTTGTTTAGCATATAATTAACAAAAAAAAAGGTATATACGTACAAAGAACATAGAAGATATTTAATTAAATATCCATGAAATAATAAAGACAACAAAATAGGTAAGCATGAAAGGTAAAAATGTGATTTAATTGTTGATTTCTATTTATTGGGGGTTTTAAATTAGTTTTTTAGTAAACTAAATATAAGAACTCATTTATACATTACTTCTAGCAAAATCTCATGACAATTGCATGCACCAATTCATAGTTTTCAGTTTATAAATATTTAAAAAAAATGAAAATACTAAGTCGAAAAATAATGTCGCGTTCTTCCTTCTTTTCAATGTTTTTATTCTTCTATTTCTTTTTCTTTCTTATTTTTCATTTCTCACTTAAATTTATGAATACATTAATTTTGATAAAAAAACAAAACTATTATGATCTTATACCTACACATTGAATTGCATATTGAATTAGAAATTAAATTTTTAATAAAATATTGGAGGAAATTGAAGATGGGCAAATTTTAAATCATTAATCATTGTGTTTTAATTGATCAAATTAGAGCGGAGATGTATGTGAAACCAAAAACAAAATTTTAAAACTCTTGAAAGAAACATTAATTTTGAAGTTTTCATAAGAAAAAAACAAATCTTGAAATGATGTTTGGCGATGAGTTAACCAATGAGTTTTCTTGATCAAGTTTATGTTGTTTTAATGGCCTCAAAATAGTTGGTCTTTGTATAATTACACCTTAGTTTTCAACTCAAATTGATATTTTGCTATAAGTTGGAAGTTCTGCCACGTCCATTTGTAAGATAATAATTGATTTCTTGATATGAAAGATTGAGTCTTGAAAAGCTTCTTGTGTGTTAATTTGCACCAGTTTGGATGCCATGTGAATGATTAACTTAAACGCTTTGTTCTTGTTGTCTCAAATTATGATTGGTTCTTATATCAAATGAATTTCATTAAGATCAAGCTTCATTTCAAAAGATGTGATGATATTTCTTATGCCGTTCTAATCAACTTTTATTTATTTTTTCTTCTTTTCTTTACTTTTCTTTGCTTTGCTTTTGTTTTTTTAATGTAGTTATTTATTTATAAAAGAAATTCTTGAGGACTTGTTGGGGAAAATTGAATCTTGAAATGTTATGATGTGATTTGTCGAAGTGTTTGAATTCTAAATGCATAATGAAATAATCTTTGTTGTTATTGTTGTCTTAAAGTTTGGATTTGGGACATCAAATTAGGTTTCTCCATGAAATATTTTTTGAATTTGAAAAAGAAAACTCTTTTGATTTCTTTGTAATTACATGTAATTTCCTAAATTATTAGGGTAAACAACTCGTTAATGTCAGTTAAATCCTTGACATATGGGTAACTATGTATAGGGGAGTCTTAATCCAAATTGTGAAATAATCATATATATATATATATATATATATATATATATATATATATATATATCATAATTGTTTTTTTTAATAAAAGTGGCAAGCACTTTAAATGGAAAAATAGGTATAATTGTTTTTTTTAATAAAAGTGACAAGCACTTTAAATGGAAAAATAGGTATAAGATGCATAAATTACATGACCTCTAAAAAATTTACTATGTGAGATGAGATAACACGCAGAATAATGAAAACTTGTCACGTATGTTTAAGATTATAAATTTTATTATCATATAAATTTGAAGAAGTGAATAATACAACTCCTACCATATGGACCCACACTAGATCCCAATTTACAAAAAATAAATAATATTATATAAATAGTATTAAAGAGTATTATAAGAACAAGATTTTAAACTTTTGTCTCAATACGTATCTGTGGTGAGTTATTATTAGATTATTAGCGATTTCTCTATATGTCATAATTAGGGCTGTCAAATGATCAAGTTGTTCGTGAGCAGCTCGAGCTCGGCTCGGTAAAAGCTCGAATTCGGCTCGGAATTTCGAGCTTTCGAGCCGAGCTCGAGCTTGAATTTTGAGCTCGAATTTAATTTCGAGCCGAGTCGAGCTCGATCGGGCTCGGCTCGATAGCTCGAAAAAAAAAAAAAATATATATATATATATATATATATATATATATATATATATTATCTTTTCCTTATTATATTATTTTAATTGTTAGGTTTCCAACTTTCTACTAGATCTGAATTTTCTAGATCTAAAGGCAAGGTTGCCTCCAGCAAGCACCAGTCGGCTCATATCTTCTTCTCAATCAATCCATCTCCGATCATCATCTGAAGGCAAGGTTTCCTTGTTCATCATCTTCATCCGTTCTTTCCCACTACTTCCAGACCCGATCTTGGCATCGTAAGTATCATTAATTGTTGGTTTTTCCTTTGCTATCTATTCCGATGGCCCTATTATTCATAAAGAAAAACAAGATTTAGATTTTGAGATACTAGTCGTTCAATTGTTGTCATTATTGAAATTGTTGCTGCATTATGATCAGTTAGATTCCTCTTCTTGCTTAAAGTTTCACTTGCAACCTGTGTCTAAAATGAATTGCTCCTTCTTGTTGTTCTGCAGGTCACAAGAGAAGCATTGAACAAGGCAATATCTATATGTGGACCAGGAGTGGAGTATAACAAGATAGGCAAAACAATACAGTAAGCTTTTGTTCAAAACCTTTATTTTAGAAGTTAAAAAAAAAAGTATATCCACCCACTGATGATTATTAGTAAATATTTATGTATTAATGATGAGGAGCTATTTTGCATCTTAAACCCCTGCCCCACAGAAGATTTTGTTAAAGCAACTTTAGAATATGAAGATATTGATGCGTTAAATTTTCTAGTGTGTTTATCATATTGGAGTTCTAGATACATCTTCTCTCTGATGCTTAATGACTCCATTAATCAGCAACATGATACATTGGCAAACTTAATTTTTAAGTTTTAAATTCTTCTGTCTTGTTAGTAAGCCTTTTGGAAGTTATGTGATGATTCAGTTAACTATAATTATCAAGAATTAACATAGTATAATGATATATTAAAAGCATATTTGTCATTTTCCTCCATGATGAATCGATGATGACTCTGTTAAGATAAAATATTTTCATAGACTAAAATGTTGGGCTGAAAGATGACACAATGTGTTTGGACTGACTAAGTTAATTTTTCTTAATTTTTTTTTTGTGTAATTTCCTTTTTTTTATTGTATCTGAGAAATACCAAATAATCAGCAAATACATTGCATAATCATCTCAAGATGGGTAGAGAAAGCTATAACTGTGACTTAAAACAATTCCTCTTTGATGAATAATATTAAACAACAACTAGTATTAAACAATTCCTCTTTATTATCTTAATTTTAAAAATAATACTGTATCTCAGTAAATATTATTCATATAAAAAAATGATATACTTTCTCTGTCTAATTAAAAAACTAATAAATTTTAATGTTATAAAAATGATAAAATTTTAATTTTTTTTTATATAATACCATCAATTTCTCTCTCTCAATTATTGTGATTGGTCAGTGGTCACATGACCCACTCTTAAACATTTCGTGTGGTACAAAATACAGGAAAGATGATGGAACTCAAATTCACTATTCGATTTTTTTTTTTTTTTTTGTCTGAAATATATTTTGTTTATAACTATTTTATCATTTTATAGGAATGTCAACTCCTATTTCTCAACAATCAAATGCAACTCCAAGTGTTAATGAGTCAGAATTTCAACATGAAGAACATGAAGAAGAAAATGAAGAAGTAGAAGTAGAACATGGTGGACCAAATTTGAAACGAGGTCGGAAAAAGATTTCAAAAGTTTGGGATGTCTTTGAGGTAATTGAAGAAAAAGAGCATAATTTTTTTGTGAAAAAGCACAAATGCAAGTATTGCCACCGAAAGTATACTATTTCTAAATCCGGTACCACCACCCACCTCAAAAGACATTTAGTAGAATGTCCATATTACAAGAATGTTGCTACAAAACAAAGCACCATCAATTTTCTACCAATAGAAAATGATTTTCAAGGCATGTCCTCATATGTTTCTTATCCTTCTACTTTTGACATGATGAAGATTAGAGACATTATTACAAAGATGGTTATAGTACATGAATATCCTTTCAACATGGTAGAGCACGTTTGGTTCAATGTACTATTGAAGACAATGAATCCACAATATGAGAAAATATCAAGAAATACAATTAAAAATGATTGTATGAAATTGTATGAACATGAGAGAGAGAAATTAATCAAGACTCTAAAGCATGTTGATAGGATTTCTCTCACATCCGACACTTGGACATCTAATCAAACCATTGGATATATGTGCTTGACTATTCATTTTATTGATGCCAATTGGAAGCTACAGAAAAGAATTATCAGTTTCTATGAGTTGGAGCCACCACACACTGGTCTTGTTATTTCAGATGCAATTTTTGATTGTCTTCTTGACTGGGGAATCCAAGATAAAGTCTCTACAATTACTTTGGATAATGCATCAAGTAATGATGTCGTTGCTAGACATTTGAAGTCTAATTTTGAATCTAGAGACAAACTTCATTTCAAGGGAAAGTTTTTTCATATTCAGTGTTGTGCACATATATTAAATTTGATGGTACAAGATGGTCTTAAGGAGATTGAAGAAATAATTTACAGAATAAGAGAGAGTGTCAAGTATTTGAAGAAGTCACCGGGTCGGTTGCATAAATTTGGTGAAATTGCTAGACAATTGAACATATCTACAAAAAAGGGTTTGTGTATTGATGTTCCAACTCGTTGGAACTCCACTTATAACATGATTGATGGTGCTATTGTTTTCCAATCAGTTTTTGATCAATATGCTGTCAGGGATGCCAATTATAAGTGGTTGCCATCATTTGATGATTGGGAAAAAGCCAAAAAAATTGCTGAATTTCTTGAAGTGTTTCATGATGTTACTCATATTTTTTCTGGAACTTTATATCCTACAGCTAATTTGTTCCTTCCAGAGATATGGAAAGTAAAAGAAGTACTTGATATACATGCAGAGTCTTCTGATTATTTCATGCAAAGAATGGCATTGTTGATGCGTGGTAAATTTGATAAATATTGGGGTGATTGCAATATGCTTATGGCAATTTCGGCGGTGCTTGATCCAAGATATAAAATGGTTTTGATTAATTTTTGCTTTCATAGAATTTATTCAAATTCTGAGAGTGAAAGAAACATTCTTGAAGTCAAGCAAACCCTTTGGGAGATATATGAAATGTATGCAACTGAGCAAGTCTCTCATTCTACTTCAAATAGTGCACATGAAGTTACAAATATTTCAATGGCATCTTCAAGCAACACATGTGGCTCTTATGGTAAAAAGTATAAAAGCAAAGGTAGATCAGAGTTTGATGATTTTATAAAGCAGAATAATACTTTACAACCTATGAAGAATGAGTTGGAAATTTATTTGGAGGAAGATGTTGTGAGATTTGGTGTTGAGACTGATTCTACATTTGATGTTTTAGATTGGTGGAAGGTCAATGTTGTGAAATTTCGTATTCTTTCAAAAATGGCTCATGATATACTCTCAGTACATGTTACTACAGTTGCCTCAGAGTCCGCATTCAGTGCTGGAGGTAGAGTGCTAGACAAATATCGAAGTTCTCTTGCTCCTAAGACAGTTGATGCACTAGTTTGTACTTCGGATTGGCTTAAAGCCGAGCATGGAAATATGAAATCCAAGGTAAAAAGTTCAATTATTTTCCATTTATTTATATCACTACTTTTAATTTCTATAACTCATCTTTTTGTTTTTGATTTTGATTTTATTTTTATTTTTTTGTAGAAGGAAAAGGAAGAAGATGAACTTTGGATACATATTCCTGAAAGTAATTAATGTTTCTTATGATAGAAGGTATAATTAATTTATAATTTTAGTACTTTTGTTAATTTAGCACTTTTATTATTAATTTATGATTAATTTATTTTGTTTTCATGGCTATTAGATGATCAAGATGAAGCTTGCAAGTTACAGATTTATAAATGATCAAGTCTTCAAGATCAACAAATCATCAAGCTCTTTATGTCATCAACTTTAAGTGTTTGGTTTATGCTACTTAAATTTTTCTATTTGTGATTTATGAATTTGTGATGGGCCTAATGGCCATTAACTTTGAAGCATTGAATGTTAAGACTTTAAGTGTTTGGTTTATGGATGATTATGGATTTGTAATGTTAAGTATTTTTTTTTTTATAGATTACAAAATTTGTCATGTGTTTTATTTTATATAGGTAAAAAAGACATTTTCGAGCCGAGCCGAGCCGAGCCGAGCTCAAGCTTTCGAAAATAAACCGAGCCGAGCTCGAGCTTTCGAAAATAAAATCGAGCCGAGCTCGAGCCAAGATTTTCGAGCTAATTTCGAGCTCGAGCTCGAGCTAGCCTATTTCGAGCCGATTTCGAGCTGGGCCCAGCCCGATCAAGCTCGGCTCGGCTTGTTTACAGCCCTAGTCATAATTAGTGGTGTTAAATGGGTCGTGCCGGCCTGGGCCCGGCACGGCCCGGCACGAGTTGGGTCGTGCTTGGCCCAAGCACGGTGCTACAGTACCGTGCCCGGGCTAGGCACGGCCCAAGCCCCGGGCCGTGCTGGGCTAGCGATTTGCAGCCCGCGGGCCGGCACGGCCCGCGGCCCGCTTCGGGCCAACATGGCCCGGCACGCAAATACAAGTTTTTTTTTCGTTTTTTTTATTTTTTTTGGTATATTTTTTGTTTTTTTAGTCAATAAGGCTTTTTAGTTATATGTTTTTGAATTTTAGGGTATTTTTTTTTATATTTTTAGCAATTTTAGGATTTTTTTTATATTTTTAGGGTTTTTAAAATAAAAAATATAAATATAATATAACCGGACCGGGCCACGTGCCGGGCCAACCTTTGTGGTTGGTGGGCCGTGCCGGCCCGGCACAATTGCTTGACGGGCCGTGCCGGCCCAAGCACGCATAGTGCCCGGCCGCAATGGGCCCGTGCCGGGCCGGGCCGGCCCATTTGACACCGACTCATAATTGTGAAATAATAAAACTTGGCAGGTAGAATTGGAATAAAAAAATTAGAGCCATGCCATAAGCATTCATGGAGAGTGTGTGGTTGGCGTATTTATAATGCTAAATATTTATTGATATGAAAATATTTTATTATTTTTTTAACTTTGTTTTTGTTTACATGGATCCCAAGTGTCTCAAAAGCGTCATCTATCACATGGAAACTTACTGTAAATGAAATAATGCCATCTTTGTTGTATGTGTTACTTTCCATGGAATCCTAAGAACCGGGTTTTGCAATTTATTCAAAATTAAACCCTTCGCATTAAAGTAACCAAAATTTATTTTCTTTGATCTCTTTTATTTAATCAACCCTATTCATTTACACAGATTAATGAAGCCATTTCACATGAACAATTTATTAAAACAAAAATTACTAAAAATTTCTTACATATTTTATTCTGATCACATAGGTCGTAATTTTTATATTTTTATTTTTTATTTTTTTATAAATATTACAAATGCAAATATAATTAGAAATAATCTGCTTATGCACCTTCACTCTACTTAGAAATAATCTGCTTATGCACCTTCACTCTACTTAGAAATAATCTGCTTATGCACCTGCTTATGCACCTTCACTCTACTTAGAAATAATCTGCTTATGCACCTTCACTCTACTGATACAAAAAGACTACATAAAATTTAAATTGTAAATATGCACTTATGACAAAGGACTTTTGATACAACTGCAATCGATGTATTTTAAACCGGATAATGAAAATCTCATCTATGTTGTTTAGACAACTATCACTGACCAAAGGCTCTATGATTACTTTTAAACTTTTTTCCATCCATTCCATGTTACTCTTTGGTTACTTTTGAAATTTTTTCCCACCCAATCCATGTTAAAATACTGATAATATTTCTGACAATCAAAAGCACAGGGCAGCGCTAGGCACAAGCCTACCGACACAACCCTCAGCCAGAAGGTGAGCAACATAAGAGTAGTTTTATAATTTTAATTTATTTTAAATTTAAATATAAAAACTTTGAAAGACTAAATTTTGAAATTTTGATAAATTTAAAAGACATTAGAGAATTGAAAGTGTTGGAGGGCAGCTTTATTACATTAGCCATTATTCTCCATGTTTTATAATAATAATCTCTACGCACACACTCAACCAACCACCACCAAACAAGCACCAAATCAGTAAAATTGGAAACTGTACCACCGTCCAGAAATGATCAGATGGCCAGAAATAACACTAACATCAATACTTTATATATATGCAGGGCAGGTAATGCATCAAGGTGGTTAATGTTGAGAAGAAGATTAATACTCTTGCTCAGTTAATAAATCAATTGAGTTGGTAAGTTTGCGGCAAACTGTTGAGCAGAAGAAACAATAAAACACCAGCTCTTCTGCCAGCCAATATTTGGAACTCAGTAGCACATGCACTTCATAACAGACAACACACTATGAACACATGCAAAAGCAAGAGAGATTAATTTTATGCCACAGCTGATGAGAGATGAACAGTAGTTGAATCCAAAAAATGCATTCCTGGAGAAAAGGGGTCAGCAGCCATGTGTGCAAGCATGCCAATTGATTCTTTATCAAACTCAATAATCAAACAACAAACACTTGAGCTATGCATACTTTAGTCAAAAAGTATAAACAATAACCGTCTCATTTTTATCGATGTATCATCATAAACAAGGTTTTACTGTCTCATTTATCGTTCGATTGTAATCGTGAAAGATGTGGACGTAGGAACATTTGCTCAAACAACAAAAGAAAACAATGCAGATCAACACACCAAAGAAATGAAATTATGGACAACTGAACATACAAAACAACTCAATGTCACATGATGAAAGCATTCTGATACATTGAACATAAGGAACAGCTAGTTACATATTTGAAACCTAAGAACAGACCTAAATCTATCATGTAGAGAAAATTTTATGAATAGCATTTCTAAATAGACACAGAACAGAGCAGAGCAACATACGTCGTCAAATTTTTCCTTACTGGAAGCAATACCTCGGATGAGCATTCTAAATGGATGATGCTTGTAACTTATGTGGTGACTGTCAGAACCCGCATGCCGAATCCATGCTTCAATCTCTCAATTCTGTTAAAATATTTATTGAGAACACACATTATATCAAAAAATCTGTTTGAAATAAACAATTTGAATAAAGATGCATTTTTTCCATGCTATCTAATCCAAATTCAAACACAATTCATGTTCTATAAGAAAACTTAGTGAAAGAAAAAAGAACAGAAACTCACGTTGGGGCGAGCTTGCCAAGACTCTCAAGTTCTTCACCAGTGGCTTCATCCCAAACTTTACCAGAAATCTCAACCATATAAGATTGGCCTTCAGTGGGTGGGAATCCTCTGTTAACAAGCAAATCCAAATCCTTCTGATGAAGCTCTCTCCCATTTACAAAAACACCGGAATTCCCACCAGCACAGTTTTTAGGCATAGGGTAATTAAATTCTTCAATAAAAGGCTGCAAAAAATCGATTTCATTAATCAGTCTTTATGAGGAATTTACGAAGATTTTGTGTTTCTGGCTCTTACAGGAATAATCCCAAGGCATGGATGGCCCATAACACCCCAAAATCCAGCACGATAGTCATACCTGGATGAAAATATGGAAAAGCACAAATTTCAGCACTCTTTGAATAATGATGATCAAGTGAATTCATTCTAGTTGAGAAACTAAGATGGCTAAAAACATTTAGGTAACTATTTTGCACTGCTGATTCCCAGCAATTAAACAGCCACACAACATCAGATCAATTACAATACTTAATGTCATGGTAAACTTTGGAACCACATGCTATTTTTCTTAGCCACACAAATTACACATTGAATCAAATCGGAGAACATAAGAAAGAAACATTTCCACTTGCATTTGTTAATCTCATATTCAGGATTTTCAAACTCTGAGCTAATTTGAACATTGCATTTTGTAAAAACAAAAGACAAATACTCTTATGAATAAACCCAAAACTTACCAATAGTCTCCTGGATGTATTGGCCCAGCTTTCTTCTCAGCCTTCTTGACTAACCGATCAGAAAGCAGATGGCCATTAATTGTAACTTTGGACCTGCCATTATCCATGTTAGACCGGAACTCCTTAATGCCTTTCTTTATGACACCAGTAAAGAACGACTCGCCACCTTTAACTACTTTTGTTTGATCTTCTTCTCTACCTAAGTCCCAAGAATCTTGAGAGGAGCCAGGGTTTAGATAGTCATCAACTGATAAATCAATCTCAGAAGCGACTGAGACTTTTGTAGCATTCAGCTTGACATTACCATTTGCTGACACAATATTCTCTTGATCGGAGCGTCTACTCTTGCTTCCTACTCCAGAACCATTACTTACATGATCAGAAGATAAATATCCAAAATGCTCAGAAAGCGGCTGGCCAGCAACCTGTGAAGGCACTTCAATATCTACAGGAAGCTCTCTCTGACAGTTCACATTGGTTGGGCTCCCCACATCTTCCGATGTGCTGGAAGAAAACGATAGACCTTGTATTTTGTCAAGCATATCAGGACTAGAATTTGAAAAGGATGGCAAAACTGGCTTCTGATCTGTGTAATGGACATCATAGATTGGGCTATCGAAATCCCCATCATCATATTGGTTAATAGGATCATGGAAGTTCGAACCATCTACCATTTCAATTGTAGAACTGCTACTAGGGTCAGATGGCGGTGGATGCAGTGCTTGGACAGGAGTAGTGGCAGTCAGTCTTTTTCCATCATATTCAACTGATATTATCTGAAAGCATGAGCCACATCGAAGCTTAAACTTCTTCTTGATCAGCAACAATTTAGGCGGTAACTCCAACACTTTTGAACAACCAGAACATATAACGAAAGGAGCAGCACCTGCGATTGGCCGACAAGATCGCCCTTCCTTTGTGACCACAATCCTCTTGTTTGTAAGCGGTGCATGAGAATGCAGAGAAGCACCAGGCACACCGTGATTGAAACTTTGTCGGCCAAACATCATAGAATTTTCCACAGGGTAGAGACCACGATTGTTTACAATACACGGAGCCCTTTGACCACTGAAAATGGCAGGTGGAGCTCGTGCAGGCAGGGACCAGTGTCTATTACAACAATGAAAACAAGAGCAGGCAGGTTGGCTGTATAAACCATCAGGGTGATAATGAAACACATGATCTGGATTCAACTGACCGTAAGGATAATTGTTACATGGTCTTTGTGGGTATTGAACATGTCCATGAAAAGGAGCTACTCCTACCGGTTGTGACCCAAATGGCACTCTGTATTCAGGAATGCTGCTCTGAGGATGCATTGCCTGATAAAAACTTGGCATATCTACACAATGTCCACCGAGGGAAGGAGGCTGTTGACAAGTCGCCTGATTTTGGGATGGTGAGTTATCAGTAAACCATGTATCATTAGTGCAGTTTCCGTAAGGACTGGATGACATTGCCCTTTTATATGGAGTTCTATCTCTCATTTTATCTTTGGCCTCACAAGATTGTCTCAACTGATCTCTCAACTCATCAAGTTTCCTCAAGAGCTCTTCCTGGTCTTGATCAAGATTCAATTGTCGTTTCAACTCCTCTAAGTTTGGTTCTGCACAGGAATTTGATGGTCCTTCATCAGGATAAGGTGCAAACTTAATGCCTTCTCTTGACGGCCACGGTTCTATACATGAGGACAAAAATCGGGTCCGCTCTTTACTTAGTGCACTGGTCTCCATCTCGTTAACATTTAGGTCGAGATTACTGGCAGGAGCTCTACCATTCGATTCCTTTGGTATCACCGTCTCACTTCTCATATTTTTTTTCTCATTCCGGTCTTTCAAACCCATAACATTTTCATCTTGAGGCAGAGAAGTACTCATTACATCAACAACTTTATTAAGAACCAAATCCTCTTTTCTCCCACAATTCAAGTCATCAGCCTCACAATCAGTCTCTGGGAGACCATCTGAACACACACTCTTCAAGTTCAAAAATTTTTCTGAATTCACAGATACCTTGAACTTTCCTCCATCTGATTTCTCAGGTGAAATTTCCACTTCTTCAGTTTGTTTTTTAGCTACAGCATTTTAAGAAAAAGAACAAATATTGAATCCATTGAACAAAAGACACCCTCCCTGGCTACTTAACTGGAGTTTAGACTAGTTAGCTAAAATTTAAATGTTTGCTAGAATTTTATAGTGGAAATAGGCAAGCAGGGTTTTGAATAAACAGAAAAAGCTTCAAGAGAAATAGAGATTCATGATCTCAAGAAAAAAGCAATTTATTCCACAAAAACAGTGGCAAATGAAAATGCATCCTTCAGTAAATAAACATCAATATTTTCCTTGAGATCTACTACAATGTTTTTTTACCACTTAAAAGAAAAACAAGAATGCCGAATGCCACAAATTTATGAGAAAATCTCTGAATTACTTAAATAATCAATAAGAAAGAAAAAAAATTAATAAAGAATCTTGTACACAAGAATCTATAACAATACACTCACAAAAGATATTATGAATATAAAACAATGGAATAAATGAGAACAGACAAAATGAAAGCTTTTTTCTTTTTTGCATCCAGAGACTTTATAACTCCCCAAACGGACAAAAAATGGTCTACAGAAGAATAAAGTGATGATCCAATAAAGCTCAAATCTTTCATAAGAATCAACAAACAAGGAAAAAAAATACAGCCCGCCCCCAAAAGATCAAATTTTCTCTAAGAATAATATCCACAGAAATCCTTGAAACATTCCTCAATTGTCCTTTAGAGTTAATCAAACAGAAAACAAAATACAACAAAGCTTGACAACTCAAAAGAAAAAGCAAACAGTGCAAAATACAATAAATTATGAAAAAAAAACATCTGCATTGATTAAGAAGTCAATAAAAAGACAAGAGATCTTTATGAAGAGTCTTTTCTCCACAGAAATCTACAGTTCTTCATCAATTCCCGACAAAAAGATACTAACAATATAAAACGAAGGAATAAATAAGAACAGACAAAAATAGTCTACAGAGAAAAAATAAAGAGAAGACCAAGAAAGCTCAAATCTTTCCCAAGAATCAAATTACAAGAACACAAACTACCCCAAAAAGATAACTTTTTCATAAGAATCAACACAAAACCACTGAAAAAGCTCTCAATTCTTCTTCTGAAAATGAAGAACAACAAATTAAAGAGAGAAGACGAACCTTGAGCTTGAAGAGTTGCATTACAACCACCACACTTGTAAACAGTGAAGTTGGGGAGCTCAGGGAGGAGCTTCTCACATTTAGGACACTTGACAACCCTGACCTTTGCCTCAAGTGGCACTCCAGCGCTCATTTCTGCCATTCAAGAAAGAAAAATCTCGAGAGAAGAGAAGGAGAGGAGGAGAAAAAGAAAAGGAATCAAAGGATGCATAGAAAAGAGAGGAAGGTGGTGGGGGTTCCCAATGCCGAAAATCTCGCGTGTCATGTCTAAAGGAAAGCAGAGAGAGAGAGAGAGAGAGAGAGAGAGAGAAAATGTGTGCGTATGTTTCACTTTCACCTCGGTTACTGCTTTCCCGCCATGTTCACACTACTACGGAAAAGGAAAAGGGAATGCAAAAAAAACGTTGGTGAGGGGTAGCTGGGAACAATCATATGAGCTGTGAGACACATAGGAATTTTGGTTTTTTATTTTATTTTATTTTATAGAGTGAATAAACCATGAAGCTTTAAAAAAAAAAATAAACATTTAATTATATACTTGTATAAAAAAATATTTTATTGTCAAAATAATTTAAATTCAGAATAATAAAAGCTCTCTATTTCGACTTTAAGTAAATGGAGCGTGCAACTGAGCTATGGGCTCTTTGTCGCTTTTGCTTTTTATATTATTATTATTATTATTATTATTATTATAAAATTTATTAAAAATATATTTTGGGTCAATTAGTATCAAATCCTTTCTATATAGGAAGTTCTTTAAACTAAAAAAAATTTAAACCTAACTCACACAAGCGAAAAAAACACAATTATTATACATCTTGACTCTCCATTTGTGTATGTCCTGATCTCTATATACATTATTATTCTATATTTTTATATTGACTGGTATAATTTGAACATTTATTTATTTATTTTTAATCCTTAATTTTGAATTTCTTTTTTATATATTATTGTGTACTCTTAATAATTTAATAGTATATCAGAACTTCTTCGTTGAAGAGATGCACGGTGACACCAAGTGTCACTAGGTACATTTGTGCGAAGGAGGTGATCTCACCCACCTCGAGATAAGCCTAATAGTGCAAATATGATCTTGTCAATTAGGGATTAAATGGTATGATTATGTTATTTATGGATTAAATAAGGGTAATTTTATAATTTTTATTTAATTTAATTTTTTTATTATTAAAATTGTTAAAAAAACATGAGTGTTTTGAAAATTTGATAAATTTTAATTATTTTAATGAAAAGAATTGAAAAACAACAATTACTTATTAATATTACTAGAGTAGTACTTTTCATATTGAAATAGTGCCCTGAATGCAATCCAAGACGTGAGATTTGCAACTCCACCTCTGGAGTTGCACTCGGAATACTATTTCGGGATAAATAGAATTACTCTTATTAAATATGTATACATATATGTGCTTCATTTGGATTCATATCAACAAAAACTTATATATTTGATATTTAATTTATTTTTTTTTATAATTTGAATAAGTCATCACACACATTTTTTATAATCAAACCTCAACCATGTATATGAAAGAGAATCAAATTATAGTTTTTAAGCTTCCAAATTAATGTTAAATGACTCAACCACTCAGCTATTGCCTTGTAGGTTATAAATACATTAATAAAACCAATTAATTTTTTTTTTAATTTTAGTTTGCTCTATGGTGGGTGTATGGCATAGTGTCATTGTGTGGAAGTACTATATATTAAGCTTTGAAACTACCCTTAATAAGGTATAAGACTACACTTAAATTCTTTTTATTGAAATTAATATTTAATTAATATACAAATATTTTAAAAAGATAACTAGAAAGGTGCAGAAAATGAGTTTTTATTTTATATTTATGTACAAAACAAAGAACAATAGTGTGCTTTTATAGTTAAAGTTTAACTTCTTTTTAATAATCATCTAAATAGAGAAATTGAAAAAACAAACTTCTAGTAATATATATTTTGGTAGTTTGCTTTTGTAATAAAATTATTTTTGTTAAAATATTTTATTTTCTTTCTTCCGAAAGTACAAATGATTTTTTGAAAAACATTGAGAGGGCCATTATTTTTGGAAAAAATGAAAAAAAGTGGAAATAGTAGGGGAAAATGTAACTTCTTTATAGTGGGAGAAGTAATTTGATTTCCAATATTTTTGGTATTTATTGGTTAAAAAATGAGAATAAACTAAAGAATTCCAATATTATGTGGATTCACTCTTCTCTATTTAAAAAAAAAATCACTGGATTGAGTTTAATTCAAAACTCATTTTAGTTTGAAATTGGAAAAATGTGATTTTCTCCATTTATAAATAAAAAAATATCAGAAATAGAGAGGAGTCGGACAACTTTTCTACACTTTTCTACTCTTTCTCCAAACTTTCTCATGATTTGCTATCATAATTGATATATATATTGCATACAGTTTGCAGTTTGATTTTGTAATAAAAAATATTTTTGTTAAAATAATTTATATTCTTCCGAAAGCCCAAATGCTTCTTTGAGAAACATTAATTTGCTATCATATTGATTGATATATATATATATATCGTTGGTAGTTTGATTTTGTAATAAAAATATTTTTTTTAGAATAATTTATTTTCTTTCTTCTGAAAGTACAGCTGCTTCTTTGGGAAACATTGATTTGCTATCATAATTGATATATATATATATATATATATAGAGTAATGCTATATTGGACGAAAGAATCACACGAACCAGCCACACGAATCACGTGGCTGGTGACGTGACTGTTTTTTTTTAATTTAAAATTTATGTAAAATTTAGTAAAGTTTTTCTCTCTCTCTATCACTCTTTCTCTCTCTCTCTCTTGGCCACCACTTTCTTCCCCTACTCCCAGCCGCCGCTTCCCCGCTCCCAGCCTCTCCGACTTCGATAACGGCAGCAGCATCTGCTACCCCGTCGGAGATCTCTCCACCAGCGCCGGCGCCGACGCCGAAGCTGAGGCTCTTCGACGTCTGTCCAACAACCTCGCTTCCCTCTTTGACTCCCCTGACCTTGCTCCCTTCGTGGACGCTTTCCTCGTCGTTGAGAACGATGCTAATGATCCCCCGAAAGAGTTAGGCGTGCATCATTGTCTTCTCGCCGCTCGTAGCCCCTTCTTCCGTGATGTTTTTTCTAAGAAAGATGAGAGCTTGGTGAGGATCGAGGTGCGCGAGCTTGTTCCAGGGTTTCGGATTGGGTATGAATCTTTGGGGGTTGTTCTAGTGTATTTGTACAGTGGGAAGGTGGGGGTGTTGCCCAAAGGGGTTTGTGTTTGTGTGGATCATGAGTGCTCTCATGTTGGTTGTCGTCCGGTGGTGGATTTCATGGTGGAGGCTCTCTTTGCTTCCTTTGACTAATCACAATCACTTAAGTTGCAAGACTTCTGTAAAATCCCTCTTACTAAGCTTTAAATTTTTTTTTTTTTTTTTTGTATTCAACATTAAGTGATTGTGATGTATTATTCATTTTCTCATTTTTGTGATGTAGGGTGTGGAGCGAAACAACTTATTTGAAGGGAATGGTATTGTGATGTAGTGTTCGTGTTCGTGTTCATCTTCATGGAGAAAAACTGAAATTTTGGGATGGGATGGTATTGTGATGTTTGTGTTCATGTTTAGATTGGGATGGGATGGAGAAAAGCTGAAAAACTGAAATTTTAATTTTGGTGTGATATATGAACCTGAATTTTATCATGTTTTGAATTTAAATTTGCAGGAAATAATTACTACTTATTTGCTGGAATGTTTACCACCTGCAGATTTGATTCTTATTTCTTATTTGCTTCAGTACATGGTTATGGGTATTTGAAGGCTGATATTGGTAAGTGAGTGCATATGTTTAGATTGGCAAAGATTGGTAAGTGACCTGCAGATTGGCAAAGATTGGTAAGTGAGTGCATATGTTCAAATTTTTTTATAAAAAAAACAATCAATCTATGTCTGTGTTTATACTATAAACAATTAATTTCCACAATTAAAAGAACTTGATCAACACTGATATATTGATCACATTGCAAAGGTCCTCAGATACAAACTTAACCCACATCAAAGACAGGTTCTGCTGCAGCTGCACCTGGTGGCCGAATCTCAGATGCCTGGCACAGAGGCTATCTTGCTAGAAGGCAGGGGTGGTGGCCTTGGAAACCAAGACAGAAGCAATGGTTTTTCCAATAGCCTGAATGCTCATGTTGCAAGGAGTTCCCAGCTGAAACTCAAAAGTTGGCACCAATACTCAAAGCTTCCCTGCATATTTGAGACATGTTGAAGGAAAGCATCTCATTCAAATCCATACTGTCATGAGATAAAAAAAAATAATAATAATAAAAGCCAACCCACAATTGTTAACCGTTATGACTAAATTTTCAATAATACTAAAGATATTTGATCTCTTATACAATAAATCAATATGTGCCAATTTTCAGAAGATTAAGGGGCACCATGGAATTTTCTTGAATGTCAAGAAAATCTTTAAACCTGGGAGTTGAACATGCATTGATCATAATATATTTGTGATACATATAAATGAAGAAAATAAAAAGGCTTAAGCTTATCTTCCAAGAAATCCTCTCCAAATGACTGATGGAAAAAATGGTGATATTGTTAGAACCTACAAAACAAGGACGGAAGCCAATGAAGGAGAAAAAATTATACTCACTTAAGCCAACCAGCAAAACTGAGAACTGAAATATTAGCTCAGAGCTTCAGGCCCCAACATAAAGTTTGTGAAAGTTGCTTACTTTTGTACTCCAGCATAGTAAATAGTAACAGAGGAAAACTCTACACAAGTCAATCATGATCCACCATGAAATCCACCACCACCGGACGATAACCAACATGAAAGGAAGCAAAGAGAACCTCCACCATGAAATCCACCACCAGACGGCAACCAACATGAGAGCACTCATGATCCACACAAACACAAACCCCTTTGGGCAACACCCCCACCTTCCCACTGTACAAATACACTAGAACAACCCCCAAAGATTCATACCCAATCCGAAACCCTGGAACAAGCTCGCGCACCTCGATCCTCACCAAGCTCTCATCTTTCTTAGAAAAAACATCACGGAAGAAGGGGCTACGAGCGGCGAGAAGACAACGATGCACGCCTAACTCTTTCGGGCGATCATCGACGTCGTTCTCAACGACGAGGAAGGCGTCCATGAAGGAAGCAAGGTCAGGGGAGTCAAAGAGGGAAGCGAGGTTGTTGGACATACGCCGAAGAGCCTCAGCTTCAGCGTCGGTGCCGGCGCCGGTGGAGAGGTCTCCGACAGGGTAGCAGATGTTTCTGCCGTTATCGGAGTCGGAAAGGCCGGGAGCGGGGAAGCGGCGGCCGGGAGTAGGGGAAGAAAGTGGTGGCCAGGAGAGAGAGAGAGAGAGAGAGAGAGAGAGAAACTTTACTAAATTTTACATATTTTTTTTAAAAAATGAAAAAAAAATAGCCACGTCACCAGCCACGTGGTTTGTGTGGCTGATTCGTGTAATTCTTTCGTCCAATATAGCATTACTCATATATTTATATCGTCGGTAGTTTGATTTTGTAATAAAAATATTTTTCTCAAAATAGTTTATTATTTTTCTCCCGAAAGTACAGCTGCTTCTTTGAGAAACATTGATTTGCTATCATAAATGCTGCATGTTAAAGTTAAACATTTAGGAGAATAAATAAATAAATATCACTATTTTATTGAATAAAATAAAATTTATAAACGACAAAAAAGACACACTATAGTGTAGGCTGGTAGGTTATTGAAGACACGTAGGTCAAAAGCTATTTTACCACTCTAGGAGGTGTGAATGTGATATATAAGAAGTTAACGCAATTAAAGATGTCAAATCCTCATCCTCATGTGAAGTATATATATTTAAAGTTTAACAAAATGAAATGATCATGTAAAGTTATAAAAATAAGTGAGTTTAATTAGGAAGTGTAACCAAAGCTTGTTAGGTTTAATGGTTCTCGTTTCTATAAAAGATTTTTATAGATAATGTTGTTGCTTATTGTTTACAATATGCCAGATGTAATGAGTGGAATATGAATGACATGAGATTGAGTAAAATAGGAGTAAAAATGAGAAATGTGTTTGGTTAGTAAGATCTGAAGAATATAATTTATTGAGAATAAAAAAATAAAAAGAGTAAATATGATAAAATAACAATTATGTTATTATGCAAATAAATATTATTGTATATATTTAATAACTTTTAATTATATTTTTAAATATTGAAAAAATATAACTAAATAATTATTAAAAATAAATACTTAATTTTATAATATTAGGATTTCATTCTAAATTTGGAATTTAAGTATTAATATCTTTAATTAGTTATTAATTAATTGTATTAATTACAAATCAAATTAAGGATACTTTCAATAAAAGAAGGTAATCATAATAAATATTTTTTTAGCACAAGAATAACAAAAAAATTAAAAAAATTAAAAAACACCTTGCAATTATATATGAAAAAAATCCTTGTTTAATATAAAGTTTAAATTATAAAATATTTCAATTAAATTTTTAATATTGTTGAAATTTAATTAAATAAATGTGAATAGAATATGAAAAAAAATTGTGACTTTTAGACATAGTTTTATCTGAAAATTTATTTTTAAAATAATAATTGTTTTATTATTAGAATTATGACATAAAAGTTTTATCATCAAATTGTCACATACCCTTTTAAAAATAATATAATTAAATTTTCAAATAGAACTAATTTTTATATAAGAAATATTACATTTAGAAAAATAAAACACCCATCCCATCATAGAAGAGTTAGAATTTTATTTTGCTCCCAACTCAAATTTAAAAGAGTAGATTTGTGATTTGTCATAATTACTAAAAAAAAAATAATACCATATATCTCTATTAAACTGTATCATTATTTTAAACAGTTTTATACTATTATAACATTTGAAACCAAACTAGATATATTTTTTTCCGACTTTGAAGCCAATGTACAACGCTTGTTTTCAAACTCTTTCAGCGTAGCAAAAGCAGCTGAACTACCTGAACAAATTCAAACAGGCGTTCCTAGTGTAAGGAGAAGCGCAAAACAAAAGAAAACCCTCATTTAGGTAGACTGAGGAAAAAGGGTACATCGCACCACCACCACACTCTACAAAAAAAAGGGAGACAAATCCACTTCTGAAACATCAGAAGCCCCAAAAGCAAAGAAAGCTAAACTGGAAGGATTGACTGTTACAACTAAACGCAATCTAAAGTTCCTTGAGAGCAATTAGAACATGGCGAGGAGTGATTTTCTGAGCAGGCAAGGAGCGAGCACTGGTTTTTGCTCGTAGTCTTGTTTCTTGTGGTCCCTTGGGAGCTTGATCTTGTTGTTTTGCCTTCTCCTATATTTCTCTTTCCCATTTATTGTTTATTGACATTTTCCACTACCAACGGACTATTTTATTTGTTTTTCTCTTTTTTTGGTAATAATTGTGGTTTATCCTTTTTTTTTTTAAAAAAAAAAACAATGTAAAACTTTCATTTATTTTAGTATATAAACATATATGAATTTATTTTTAACGATATACATAAACATATAAACTATGTGACCAAAAGACTTTTGAGGACAAAAACAAAGATAAAAGGGTAAACAAAAACCCACCTTATTGATAATTTTCTTTGGTTATCTACAATCTAGAATTCAGAGAGAAGCAAGTTGCAAGCCTCTACATCCACCATCAAATATAGTGTTGATTTTTTTTTTAATATCTATTTAAGTTGATGTGAACATGATCACATGGATGCCTAGGTTTTTTCTCTTTTATTTATTATCTTTTTGTATTTAATCTTTTAAGGTTCATTTGATATATAAAAAAAAAATTGAAGTACAAGATAACTCAAATTTTTATTTCAACCATTTATTTTGAATATAATTCAAACGGGTGATGAGTACAATTTTCACTGAATTATATATAATTCAAAAGAGAATGATCTGAAGGAAGAATATATATATAAAAAAAACACAAAATTGGAGAAAAGAAGAGCAAAGTTTCAACAAAGAGTGAACAAACGAAATGGAAAATCTAGCGCCTAGGCGCTAGCATGCAGTGCTTAGGTACTATAACATTAAGAGGTACAAAACAGAAATTATAGCTCCTAGGCACTACACTCTTTGACGCCTAGGCGCTATCCCCAATTTCAAGTTATAAAAAGGGCTAGAGTTTGAGATGAAAAGAGGAGGGGAATTTTGGATATCAAAAGGCCGGGAGCGAAGATTCGGTGAAGATCCATTGTCAAACTTTAGTTTTTAATTATTCTTTGTTTATTTGATTATGAACCTTATTAAATGTTGATTTTTGCAATTATCATGTTCTAAATACCTTTTCTAGGGCTATGATGTAGATAGACTATGGAAACCTAACTTCGTCTTTGTTTAATTTAATTGATGCTTGTTTCAAAGTTATGTTGGATATTGCAATCTATACTTAATACTTGTGATTGCTTGATCAATAATTACATGATTGGTAATTCGATTTGAGACTAAGAGGTGATAATTGAATTAAATATTGGTTGAAATATCATACAATCATCATAAAGATAGAGATATTTATGAGTTTGTATTCATTATTATAAATTTCTAGAGTTTAATGAGTTCCATAGATTCACAGTTATCTCAAAGATGATGTTAACTTATCTAATGGAATATGCTATTGATGCTTGAGAAAGATCAATATGCAATTTAGAAAAATCTAATGACAACATAAGAAATAAACATTGATTGATTGAACTAGACAATCTAGGTAGAATTAGTCTAGGTGAACTCGGAAACCATAGAATCTCTTGGCATTGATTTCTTCTCATCTAACTATCTCTCTAATCCTTGAATTAGATTTTCTAAATTAAAAATTTAAATTTCATTAAATAAGTATAATTATGGTTAAAGTAATTTTGGTAGTTAATAAACTCAATCCTCGTTGGACGATGCTCTCTTATCATTATATTACTTGTTTATAATAGCTTATACTTGCGTTATAAAAATCACATAACAACTGGTAATTGAATACGGTGCAATTTTATAAACCTTTTTTAACCCTAAAATCTATGGTAAAAAATGCACTAAATTATAAAAAAATCTTTAATTAAAATAAAAATTTAACCACATTATTTATAACTTGTCTCCACAATAAAATACGATAGAAAAACACTATAAACATTTATTCCATAACACGATTATTTATGATAGCCACTTTGTTAAGGACATAAAAAATCTATCGACATTCTTAAGAGTCATTAGATTAGTATCTAATGGTGCTCCCTCCATTTCTTTCAATCCAACGGCACATGATCTTCTCACAACCCATATTCATTAAACACTAAATCCTCATTTATTCTTATTTTTACCTTTTTTTTAAATTTGCACATCTATAAATCAAATAGTCCCTTGGCATTTCACGGTGGTTAAAGTATCTATATTTGTATTTGTTTCTTTATGTAATATACTTCATAATTTATTTACTTAAAAAAAGAAAAAAAGAAAAAAAGAAAAAGCTGGCAGCACATCATAAGGAGGAGGTACAGGATTGGACAACTTATAAGTAACTGTTGTGGTACTGTGTGTCTTTTTATGTAATAACAACTCACACAGGTCTGTCTGTCTGTCTCTCTACAGTCTCACCTTTCCATGCAAAAACTACAGTCAAAAGAAAGAAATAAAGCATGCCCACCAAATGATACAAATATGCAATACAAAACAAGGCATAGAGTTTTCCACTGGTTTTCCATTGACATCTCACTGCACTGCACTGTACTGTACTGTGTTCACTTTCTTTTCTCTTTAAAAAAAAAAAAAACTTTTTTCTGACTTTGTTTCTTGGCATAAATATATATCATTGATTACCTACGCACTATGAAATTATAATAATTGTTCATGTGTGTGTCTATATATATATATGTATTTTTAATTATCAACAGAGTGATGTAAACTAAAGTGTTTTTGATTATCACTGAGGCTTGTCTGAATTGGCCCTTTTATCTTTGTTATTAAAAGAAGAGATGTATGATGCATTGCCCTTTCAAACTTGTAATATGTATATATTTATATTAATTTAAAAAAAATCAGTGGAAAATAAGTACCGGAAATGATACGCTTTTAATATATATATATATATAGTAAACTACTCACAATAATTCATATGAAGTTGATGGTCCAAAGGGGCACTTTTTGAACTTTTGATTTCTTTTATTAGAATTGAATGTCTTATCACTTGGACATTGCAACAGTGGTGTGCTTGAAACACTAATTTCATTTTTAAATATATATGAAAATAACGATAATGATGTTGGGTCAGCTCATTTGGGCTAGAAAAATAAGTTGGGCTTTGGCCCAATATAAAATAAAAAAATATGGAGCTATGTCAATTGGTGGAAAAAGCAAGAGCAAAGTTGATTTTTCACATGAAACCCAATTTTCATAAATTCTCTTATTCATTGGTGAAAGTGAGAGATAGGATGATAAAAAAGAGAGGAAAGAAGCTAAGAAGAAGAGGAAGAGAAAGATGGTTAAGGCTTGAGCAAGCAAGATGATCGAACGGCAAATCGATGCTGGATCTTGCCCAAATATCGGTTAGAGAATCCTTGCAGGTGGCTCTCCTAACCTACTGGGTTTGATCTTTTTTTAATTTCTTCTTGATATCTTTATTGTGTAGATCCATCATAGTAATGATGTATGCAGGGACGGAACCAAGATTAATTGATTGGGGGGGGCTGAGGGCAAAATTAAAAAAAAAATGTAGTCTACATAACAATTGTTTTTTATACAAAATAGTGCGACATTGTGACATTTAATTAAAATAATTACAAAAAAATATAAAACGTTTATCTATGCACACTCGAGCTAGAACTGCCATATGTGCGACACAGGCTACTTAGAGGAGGTAACTGAATACGACGAGTTTGCATTTTTTGAAAACATTGTAGAATTGTCTCATTTGTCGATAGTTGCAAAAACCTCTTTCTCAATATAGACAATCATGCTATTGTTCATCCACTCGTCTCCTATTTTTTTGCGTAAGTTAGTTTGCACAACATTTATTGCCGAAAATACCCTCTCAAATAAATAAAAATAAAATTCCTTTTAAATACTTCCAAAAGGATTCAGACAATTTTACTTAATGAATCACAAGAAAATACCAAAAATGGCCCATCAATCTCGCTCCGAGATTAGCTTTCTCAAGAAGAATCTGGAGGCAAAAAGTAGTGGACGGATGGATTCAACCACTGTAGAATTTTACAACAAATCACCACGTGTCCACATGGCTCGTCGTGCCTTCACACCCACTTGTTGACTATTCTCACTGAAATTTATTTTTTTTAATTAATTTAAATTAAAGTGCCTCTTGCCTATACCTTCCTGAATTTGTTGATATTTATAAAAATTCCCAAAATTAGTCATTGCTTTGTAAAAATATTCATAGCTTAAAATATAAAGCAATGAAATTACTACATAATATAAAAACTTGAATCAAGGAAGTAATCATGTCAAAAACATTTAGTCTAAGTTAGCAAAAAAACGCATGAATTTATAAAAAAAAATGGGGGGGCTTATATACAAAGGGAACTATTCGGTAGGTTTTAATTTTTTCAGGGATGTATTTGAAAAAACGTGAAAATATAAAGATGAGAACTTGAGAAAAATCCACGTTTTCTCAGCGCCATTGATCGCCATTGAAGGACTCGGAAGTGAAGAATGCTGGAAGACGAAGAAGGAGAGGAGTAGAGCTGCCGACTGCCGGGGAAGGGCTGCCGATTTCCGTCGGCTGGGAGCGTCAAGTAGAGCTGCAGAGGAGGGCTTGAGGCTTGCTGCTCGGCCACCAAGGGGGGCTGGCCGGCCTCCAAGGGAGGGCTGGTTCTGGGTCTTCCGACCACACAAAGAAGACCCCTTGTGGCTGAGGGGGGGCTGAAGCCCCTGCTAGCCCTCCCTTAGTTCCGTCCCTGGATGTATGTGTTGTTGAGAGTGAGCTCTTAACTTGTTATGCTCTCATTGTTGTAATCCTCTAGTTAGCTAGAGAGAACACCCTCTTGTATCTCTATTAATCGACATAGTGGAAGCTTTGTAAGAGGCTTTAAGGAGTCTCGTGGTTTATCTCTCGATTTGAAGGGTTGTTGTATGTTTAATCATCTCATTCTAACAAGAATTGAGTGTTTGGTAGTATGTTAAGCTTGTTTTAAAGTTTTGAAGGGTTATAGAAGATTTAGGAAGACAATAGAAGCCTTAAGGAACCTCTACAAGCTTGGCTGTGAGGTATACGGGGTGTTGGCTGAAGAGCGTGTGCCGCATACAAGCCGCACAGGGTTGACAAAGGGGTATACGGGTTAGTGTGCGCTTGTAAATAGACTGCACATGAATAGTAATAGTGCTTCACTCTAGTGAACAGTACATTACTATAGTGACTTCACACAAGTTTTTCCACTGTTGCATAGCCGGAAAACCCCAACAACCCCAACAAATGAAGATGGTTGTATTATTACGAAGTTTTAAATAAGAGTATTTAAATGACATATCTATCTACTTGATTTTTATTCATTTATTCATTTTTCTTTTTAAAAAAAGGGTTCGTGCAAAGTAACTAACTCAATCATACCAAACACCGGTTGCGTGAGAAAAATTGATAGTTAATAATATTATTTGAATGGGTTATGTTCAATAATATGTATTTTAAATTATTATTTTTTATACATACAAATGCAATAAAGTTCTATGAAGTTAAAAAAAATAAAAAATATATTTAAATTAAGGTCACAAGGGATTAATTGAAATAAGAGGTAAATAAGAAATATTAGATGCTAATCTTAAAATTAATTTGAGCTATTTTAGTAATGGGTCCTCTTAAATTTATTAAAAGATATATAATTTTTTGTGAGTTAGAATTGCAAATTTATCATTGTAATATAAAAATATAATAATGTGCAAAAACAACATTTTAATTTTGTAACGGTGAGATGAAGATTTTATAAAATTAGAATTAAAAAACTAATTTTCTTTTATATTTTCAAAAGCCTAAGAATGAAATATATTTAATTTATTGCTAAGTTTGTAATTTGTTCTGTAACAAGCAAGAGATCAATACTAAATTTGATTGGAATCACAATTGTTCAAACACATGTTCCACATGAAAAGGAGTCTTCCAATATCTTTGAAGACATCCATTTTAGGCTTTTGGATATTATGTGAGTCCAAATATAGAACCAAAAGAGCTGCATATCTTATAAGCAAAAAGAAACTAAAACAAAAATTGATTAGAAGATTGAATTTTAATGTGATTAAGTTGTGTCCCCAATTGCTTTGTATTCTAACATGAGGATGTTATTGTCCTCAGATATCTTGATTTGAATATTTGGCCATTACATTAGTGCAAGTTCATATATTTTTATTTTAATTGTTGGTTCCCTCAAATATCTTATTATTGACATAAAATATAAAAAAAGCACTAAATAGGTTTCCAGGAGATGTAGGCAACAAATAAAGGAACATTTGGTCTGCTTAAATAATAGTGGACTCCAAGTTAAAAAAAAACTACCCTCTCCCACTCTAAATGCAAATGGTGTGTGCACAATTATATATATATATATACCTTATAAAAGTTCTATTTATAAAATATTTTATGATATATTTACCTTTTATATTTTAAAAAAAAATTAACATTTTGGGTTCTATATCTACAGGGGTCTATCTTAGTCTTTTATTTTTTAATTTTACAAAATATTGTCAAGTAAATCATTTTTAAGATTTAAATATAGTCAAAGGTTGATTCGAGATCTAGTCACAAAACCTACACAAGATTAGGGATGACAATAATCCCTAAATTCAACTCGAGTCGACTCAAGTTTGACGGGGAAAACCCGACGACGCGTCGGGTTCGGGTAAAACCTGACGATTAATATAAAGTGGGTGCGGTTGCGGGTATGGAAATTTTGATACCCGACCCGAACCCGAACCCAAACCCGATCGAAAATTCAAACAATAAATATTTGCAATTATATGTATATATTCAATTAACAAATTTGGTTTTTTAAAAGTTAAAACCAAAGTTACCAAACCTTATCTCAGGTCTCTCTCCAAGCTTTCCTCTTCTCTAGACACCACAGGCTCGTAGCCGAATCTTTCCTCTTCTCCGAACGCCGCAGCCGAGGCTTTCCTCTTCAATGCTTATTTGGGTATCTTTACTATTATGTGTAGGTTTGTATCTTCAATGCTTCTAACTGTTTAAGTTGATGAACCAGTCATGATTGTTTATATGCCCATGATTGTTAATTACAGTTTTTATTATTGTGTGCTAGCAAAAAGGACTATATCATCATCTTTCCATGTTTATACATAATCGGGGAATGAAAGTTTGTTCACCAATTACAGGCTATTGAAGACTTGACCAAAGCATTAGAATTTAAGCCAAATTCATCTGATATTTTACATGAAAGAGGTTAGTCTGATCATGTGAATCTACTATCAGTTCATTGTAGTGGCTAAAAGAGTTTGATTTTACTTCGCAAGGACAATAATTTGATGTATGGAAATGATGACCATTTCTCTTCCTTGTCTTTATCTGTTTAGATACTTATAGGGGGTGTTTGGATTGGCTTTTTTAAAGCCCAGAAGTGCTTTTTTATAAGTTAAGCACTTCTGGGTTTTAAAATTTATGTTTGTATTGGCTTTTGGGCAAAAGCTGAAGCTGTAAAAAAGCTGAATTTCAGCTTTTTTGAGAAGCTGCTGAAGAGGTGCTTCTCAAAAAAGCTCTTAAGAGAAGCTGTTTTATACATATAAAAGTACTTTTGTATTAACTTACCTAAACATAAAATATTCAAAAGCATTTAACTTACTCCCAAAAAGCACTTTTTTAAAAAGTACTTCTACAACTTAACAAATAAGCACTTTTTTTAAAAGCTTACCCAAACAAGGCCATAGTTGTGGCATGGAGATTGTATAGATCTTCTCTCAGTTTACAATTTTCTTCTTCTAGGGTTTTTATCCTTTTTGATAGTTGTATTATTGTGTCATTATTTGTAATATTTATTGTTTTGTTTGATCTTTCTATTTTTTGTTCTTCAAAGTTAAATTTATACAATTCTAGGACACATCTTCTACATAAAGATAATTCACATTTTTTGCAAGTTGCCCTATGTTTTGTTATATGAAATCTATAACATTTATCACATTTTGATTTATAATTTATTTTGTATGGTTCAAATTCATGTTTGCATTTTTCAAAACCTTCTACCTGATTATATTGTTCAAATAAATATTTTGGATTTATATCTAGATTATATGTTTGTTTATTCATTTTTCTTGTTTTTATTTTTTATCTTGAAAATCTATTAAATCTTCAGAGAAAAAGTTTGGTCCTTTATTTCCATCAAATATACTACAAACATTACTAACATTACTGTCTATACTTACTATATCTATTTCATCATGGATTTCTAAATTTTGATACATATTTAGTCTTTTTTTTTTTTAACTTGTGGATTTTTACATTCTCTAGCATAATGCCCTTCTATGACACATAGATAGAGTTGTCAAAACGGGCTGGCGGGGCGGGCCGGCCCGCCGGTCACCAAAACCCACCATTTGGCGGGGCGGGGCGGGTCGGCCCGCCATTTGGCGGGTTGGCAAAATGCCAACCAGACCCAACCCGCCTTTGGTTGGCGGGTTGAGCGGGCTAGCCCGCTAAAAAAATTAAAATAATAAATCACCTAAAGCAAACCAAAGCAAAGCAAAGCAAACCAAACCTAAAATAAATCAAACCAAATCAAACCAAAAGAGATTATAATAAATCAAATACCTAAAATAATAAAATAAGCAAATAACAATATATACAACCAAATTAACCAATTAGCTCAACATTCAAAAACCCCCACATCAAGATTCAACACCAACCATATATAAGAGAAATATCAATATCATGAACTTACATAAAGCACCTAAAACATATTTGAGTCTTCATGAAAGCACCTAAAGCACATGAAACACCAACCTCATACATTAAAAATTTAAAAGCAACAACAATTCCATCCACATGCCAACTTAAGTCTTCATGAATCATGTCTCTCTTAAGTCTTAAGACATACAATAATAGAGTTCATTACAAATTTAAAATTCATCAACCATTAAATTTGAAGTTCATTACAAATTTCCATCTTCTCCATCTCCTCCTTCCGTTCTATCTTCATCAATAACTTCAAAAATGTTTGAACCCTCACCGGATGTAGTTGGTTTAGTATTTCCTTCATCTTCATTATCTACATAAAAACCCCCAAATATAAAAATTAGTTAAAAAATTAAATTTAATATAAACAAATATTTCAAGATTTCAACTAAATAAACAATTTAAATTAATAACTTGTAAATTACCAATGTTATAACCATGCAACCAATTACGGATGCAAATGAGAGGTTGTACTTTTTTAGGAAGGGTACAACTTCTATATTTGTTGAGCACACGAGCACCAATAGAAAAGCCGATTCAGATGCAACAGTTGTTATCGGGATAGCCAAGACATCACTTGCCATTAATGCAAGAATTGGGAACCTATGCTTATGATTCTTCCAATACTCCAACACATCCAAATCTTCATAATATGCAAACTCAAGCTTTGGCTCCTCCAAATAAAGATCCAATTGAGATTTCCCTGCACTTGTAATTGATTGACTCTCAAATGCTTTAATTTCCTATATTTAACAATAAGCATATGTTATCATAAAAAAAAGTAAGCAAATTAAAGAAATAGAAAAAGAAAGAAACAAAGCGTTATAACACTTACATCAAAGATTCTTTTGCCCTTACTTTTAATTCCTCCACCATCTTGTGTAGATGTAGGTGTAATGATAGAAGAAAATTGTGGTTGTGAAGAACTTGACTCATTAGCATTTGAATAATGTTGAAAAAGTGTGTATAGCTTTGTTCTCACAAGTGACACCTTGTCTTGGCATTTAGTAGAATCACTCTCAACCTTCCCATAAAAATACTCCAACATTGACAATTTAATTCTTGGATCAAGAATAGCCCCAAATGCAAGCACCATACTATATTGTCTCCAATATTTATCAAACTTTTCCTTCATCCTTCTACACATGTCACTAATCACCACATCTTCACTTGACAAGTTTTCTTTTAATAAAACTTCAATCTTCCAAACTTGCATAAAATACAAGTTTGATGTAGGATAAGAAGATCCCGATATTAAGTTGGTAGTGACATAAAAAGGTTCCAAAAACTCATATATTTTCTCTTCTCTTTTCCATTCTTCATTTGAAGGGCAATACTTATAATTTCTATCATTCAATTGAAGAGAAGGGAATGCCCTTTTATATTTAATGACACTATCCAACATCAAATATGTCGAATTCCAACGAGTGGATACATCTAATCGCAAGCCAATATTGGTGTCGATGTTGCCAACTGCGCCCACACATTCTTCAAATTTTTTCATTCTACTTTCTGAACCCTTCACATATTTGACAAATTCTCTGATTTTATGCAAAGCATCATGAGCTACTTTCAAACTTTCTTGCACAATGAGATTCAAAATGTGACAAAACAACGAATGTGGAAAAATTCACCACCACATAATAAACTATCATGCAAAGACAATTGCTCTTTCAGAATATCTTGCATATTGTCATTGCTAGATGCATTATCCAATGTCAAAGAAAACACTTTTTTCTCAATTCCCCATTCTTTCAAAAATGAAAATAACTTTGCAACCAATTCAACTCCCGTGTGTGGAGGAGGCAATTTAGCAAAGTTAAGAATTTTACTGTTTAATTTCCAATTTTCATCAACAAAATGCACTGTTAAGCAAATGTAACCCTCACTAGTGCATGCAGTCTACACATCTGAAGTTAAGCAAATTCTATTCTGAATATTATCCCAAAACATGCTTAAGTTTTCCTTTCTCCCTCATATATATTCTTGTAATATCAGAAACAAGAGTATTTCTTGAAATGCAAATGCCATCAGGATTTACATATTTTATCCAAGCTCTAATGCCATCATATTCAACAAATGAAAATGGCCAATCATGTTTTATAACTGCAGCAGTTAATAAGTCACGTGCAATTTTTTGATCTATTTTCTTTGAACTTATCTTCCCTTCATGATCAATAAACATTTGTCCTACATCATTGAATTTAATCATTTTGCAGTTATCCTTGTGGCACCTCAATGTAGAAGTCCCATACCTTTTACCCCCACATTTGTATTCTTTCTTACATCCCTAGCATTCTGCCATTTGTATGCCATCTTGATCCACCACCCCCTTCTTTATAAAAATATTCCAAAAATCAGAAAATTCTTTCGCCTTTTTACTTGTCTCCTTGCCCGATTTATTGCTTTCTAATTCTTGTTCATCTAAGTTCACACTTTGATTCAAAGAGGCGGAGTCCATGATTTTAATTTATCCTGCAAATATACAAATTAAAACCATATGAGTTTGGAGCATTGCATTGTATATTTGTATGAGTATGGTTTAAGGTCCATGAAACAACCCAAAAAACAAAATCATAAAATAATACAAAATTAATGAAATTTTAGTAAAATGAAAATTATTGGGACATTTTTATGTTAATTTATTTTTAAAAACTAAATTGGTGGATTTTTATTTAGACTAAGTTAATGGAAAGACAAGAATAAAAAGAATAACTAATACTACTTAGGGGAGAGCAAAAAATTATTTACAATTTCACTTCCCTCACATAAGACAACTATTTTCTACTTTGAACATGTGACCTGGGTCATTCATTCACCACACTTGCAAAGAAAACACAGTATGTTTCTTAAGTTACACATGACAGAAGAGAATAATTTCTTTTGACTATTGACTATTGAGGTTCCAACATTTTATTGCTCTCAAATCAGAAAAAATTCAAGCAAAGTCACAATCTAATCTACAACTCAATTCAAGAAAACCACCTGAAAAACATGGAAAACTAGTCCTAAGTTGCCCACTATCAAGATTATTCACCACCATTGCTAGGAAAAGCAAAATGTGTCTAAACAACAACTACAACAACCAGTCCCAACTATTTAGGATCATGTTTAAAGCTCACAGAAATTCTACACAAAACTATAAAATTTAATTCGTCACTGAGCATAAGCAATGGTTGTTGAATTGCTGATTAATGAAGAAGTTGCCAATCAACAATTAGCACAACTATTGCTAGGAAAAACAAAATGTGTTTAAACCTTGGAGCAATAACAACAAGAAGAAGCAGCAGTTAATACTAACTATTTGAGGTTGTGTTTTAAAGCTTACAGAAATTTTAAATATAAAACTATAAATTTATTTCATCACTCAACATAAACAGTGGTTACAGATTAATGGAAAAGTTGCCAATCAACAATTAGCACATAAAGAAAAGTGTTTAAGCTTAACAATGATCATGATAAAAAAAAAATTATACAAAAATCAAACCGGTGATGATGATGATGATGATGTCGGTGATGATGTCGATGATGATGATGATGATGATGATGATGCTGGTGATGTTGGTGATGATGATGATGATGATGATGATGTCGGTGATGATGCCGGTGATGATGTCGGTGATGATGATGATGATGATGCTGGTGATGATGCCGTTGATGTTGGTGATGATGGTGATGATGGAGATGCCGTTGATGCTGTGAATGAACGGAGTTGATGCCGGGCCGGTGAAGGTGATGATGATGCCGGTGATGGTGATGAAGGATGGAGAAGTGGCTGGCTAGTGGCTGCGGTGGGTGAAGAATCGATTAGAAATTTAGAATTTAGGGCAAGCAAGATTTGTGAGATTGAGACAAAATATAAAAGGGCCATCTAATTTTAAATTTTAAATTTATTTAATTAAAAAAATATATTTTTTAAATTAAATGAAAGGGCGGGCCAGCCCGCTCAAAGCCCACCCCTCCTCGCCCAGAACCCTAACCCAAACGAGTCAGGCCAGCTTCCAAACGGGCCTACAAAAGGCCAACCCAACCCGCCAATTTTTGTTGGCGGGGCGGGCCGGCCCGACGGGTCAGGCCCGTTTTGACAGCTCTACACATAGATAACATTTACATTTTCCTGGTGGTTTATGTGTTTTAAATTTTTTAACATGATTGGGTTATGGTCTTCCTTTTTTTAAAGTATTGGCTTCTTTTTAATCTTTTTGTCTTTTTCCATTATGTATTAAGTGATGGTACATAAATTTTACTATAATAACTGTAATTTGAAATTTGTCTATTTGCTTCTGCTTTACTGAAATAAAACTATTTACTACTTTTGTAGGAAAGTAAATTTGCAGAATTTAAATTACTACTATTTTGCGAAAATGAAATTTCGATGATAAAGAGTAAAAGAGAAATCTTATGCTCAAATAAGATCTCCAACATCTACCCCTTAGTGTTTGTAAGGTGAAAACACTATCTACCCATCCCTTGAATAATATCCAGAGCTTTTGTGCTTACATCTCTCTCTTGTTCTCCTTCTCTATGCAATTCTCTCTAATAATACTCTTAATAGCTTAGATTCCGCCCTAACCTTTACTTCACTCAGGAATATGGATCAATAAAAAGTCATAAAACCAAAACAAAACTTACTATTTACATGTTGGGGACCCTGTTAAGGGTTTACCCCTACATAATGAAAGTTACCTTATTTTAGAAGAAAGAAACCATAGTTCTAATACCACTGTAGGAGAGGGATGCCTTTCAACTTACTCGGGGGCTCATCCAAGGGATGACTAAGGCTCTAAGTTCCTGAGTGAAGTAAAGGTTAGGGCGGAAGCTAAGCTATTCAGAGTATTATTAGAGAGAATTGCACAGAGAAGGAGAACAAGGGAGAGATGTAAGCACAAAAGCTTTGGATGGGGAGCATTCCAAGAATAATACTCTGAATAGCTTAGCTTCCGCCCTAACCTTTACTTCACTCATGGACTTAGAGCCTCAGTCATCCCTCGAATTTTAGGGATTGAAGATAACCAGGTTTTCACCATAACAAGAGACGCGTATGGACCTACTGGTTTTGTAGCCACAACTCTTATTTTTCAAATGAGCAAACCTTTCTCTGTTATTGAACTACTGATTTGATTTATTTTGTTTATTTCTTTTAAGTTTAATTATTTTTATTTAGTTTAATACTTATATAGTTGCTTTTAGATTGATTTGATATTTGCTTTTTAATTTATATTAATTTGAACCGATTAATTCTTTTAGATATAGTTTTTTATTTTTTGGTTTTTTAATTTTTTAATTTTTACTTTCTTTTTTATTTTATATTTTATATTTACTTTTCTAATTTATAATTAATGTACTTAATATGTACTGAAACAAAATTACTGAAAGTAAAAGTACTGAAATAAAACTATTTACTATAGGCAAGTAAATTTGCAGAATTTAAATTACTACTATTTTGTGAAAATAAAATTTTGATGATAAAGAGTAAAAGAGAAATCTTATGCTCAAACAAGATCTCCAACATGTAATATAATAGAAGTTAAACTTAGTTAAATAACTTTAATTGATCCATAATTATTGAAAGTAAAAGTTGGTTTTTTTTTTTTAATTTTTAAGGTTCACTTATCTTGATCTGGTACAAACGCCCAATAATGACCAAGACTTATGATTATATCCTCCATATTGAGAGTCAATCCTTTCAACTTTCAAAGTTTAAGACTTACCTCCACACTCTTTTTCCCCTAAGAGCATCTCCAACGCGGACTTAAATATGGCGTTTTTAACTGATTTGGCGCAGGGTTTCTCCAATCTGGCGCTAAACCCTGCACCAAATCAGGATTCCGCTACAGTGGCGCGTAAAATCTTGCGCGCCACTGTAGCTAACGCTATTTTTTTTTTTTAAAATCTTTTGTTTAAATTCTGTTGTGATTTTTTAAATTCTTTTTTTGATCTTTTGTTTAAATTCTATTTTTATTTTTTAAATTCTTTTTTTATCTTTTGTTTAAATTCTATTTTTATTTTTTTAAATTTATATTTTTTAAAATTTTTGTTTATCTATTTTTTGTTTTCTTTTTTTAAATTATGTTTTGATTTTTTTATTCTTTTTTTTTAATTCTATTTTTTAATTTTTTTAATTTATATTTATATGTTATATTTTAATTAAATTAATAACTTATAATCTAGGTTTATATTCTTCAATTAATAATAAATATAAAATTAAAGAAAATAATTTGTGAAATATAAATTCATTAAAATTAATGAAAATTACATGAATGATAAAATAAAAACCATAGAAAATAATCCTAAAACATACATTACCATCGATACTGAAAAGAAAAAAAAAAAAGATAACGCCCAAAATACAAATATGAAGTCTGCAAAGATGGGGCTAATAGTCTGGCATGTTATCACCACTTCCACCAATATTGCCGAATATGTCATTAAACATATTAGATCCAGAAGGCCGTGGTTGTGGAGAATGACCTCTTTTCTGTAAAATTTCTTGTTGTTGTGCTTGTATACAAGCACGAATGTTTGGATCAATGATAGAATTCAAATCTCGCATCAAAATTTTGTCCTCATATTTCATTTGTTGAAAGGCAAGATTTTTACTCTGCATTTCTATGAACATTTGTCGATCTACATTAATCTTCTCTAACATCTCTATAATCTTGGAGTTATCATCTTTTAGGCGACTAAGAGAAGATGGCACTTCATCATCAATTTTTTTCTTCAGTTTGGCTTTCTTCTGTCCGATTGAGCGTTCAGAAGGTGAGCCACCAATACTATCGTCTAAGTTAAGAGAAAATTGAGAAAGTCCAGGAGATTCTGGTGCTTGAGATTCTGGCGTAGGATTTTCAGATTCTGATGATATATGGTCAAATATATGCTTTCGAGTAATTTGTCTAGATGTCATAACGTTATCTTTAAACTTCTCAAAGTTCCTCACAATGTGCCACACATGATCAAACTTGAACCCTTTCTTATAGTTAGGATCATCCAAAAGCATTCTCTTCGCTCGATTCATCTGTAAATTATTTCAGAGTTATGTATTTGTAAAAATATAAAATTGCGAAGAATAAAATATATAAAACACTTACAATATCTTGGTCTGATACACCACTTGGATTCGAATTTTCCACTTGTCGAATAAATCCATTCAATTTTTTTACTGCCTTCTCTATTGTTTGCATCCGACATTATAAAGACCGACCAGAATGTTCCACCCAAGTCTTATCTCTTGTCAAATTGTATTTTTCCTCCATTCGTGCCCATAATTGCTCTAAAGACTGGTTCGTACCAATAATGGGGTCTTGAGTCATTTCCATATAAATTTCACAAATGTGGACATCTTCATAAGGAGAGTACCCCAAACTACGAGATTGTTTAGACATTTTTCTTGGGTTACAATGAAAGAAAGATTTTTTTTTATAATAGTGGTTGAAATAAGAGATGACATGAAGTTGTTTATATAGGCAACACAATAATTGAATAATGTGTCATCTTATCTTTTAACCAACCGTTGGATATATTCCATCTGCATCCACACCGTTGAATTTGAATTCATCCTACCAAACCCTATCTCATCACACTTCTCAATGTCAGAAGATGGTCAATTTGATTAATGTTACACTTCCCAATGCTAGAAGATAAATAAATTGAATAATGTGTCATCTTATCTTCTAACCAACCGTTGGATGGATTCCATCTGCATCCACACCGTTGAATTTGAATTCATCCTACCATACCCTATCTCATCACACTTCCCAATGTCAGAAGATGGTTAATTTGCATAATGCTACACTTCCTAATACTATAAGATAAACAAATTGAATAATGTCTAATCTTATCTTCTAACCAATCGTTGGATGGATTCCATCTGCATCCACACCGTTGAATTTGAATTCATCCTAACAAGCCCTATCTCATCACACTTCCCAATGTCAGAAAATGATCAATTTGCATAATGCTACACTTTCCAATACTATAAGATAAACAAATTGAGTAATGTGTCATCTTATCTTCTAATCAACCGTTGGATGGATTCCATCTGCATCCACACCGTTGAATTTGAATTCATCTTACCAAGCCCTATCTCATCACACATCCCAATGTCAGAAGATGGTCAATTTGAATAATGCTACACTTCCCAATGCTAGAAGATAAACAAGTTGAATAATGTGTCATCTTATCTTCCAACCAACCGTTGGATGAATTCTATCTGCACCCACACCGTTGAATTTGAATTCATCCTACCAAACCCTATCTCATCACACTTCCCAATGTCAAAAAATGGTAAATTTGAATAATGCCCCCATTTCTTATAAATTGACCTTATTATTATTATTTTCATTCGTAGAGCACATAAACATATACTCAAAATGAATTACAACATTGGAGGAGCTTCGAATACTGAAAATAACATATTGTCGTCATCATCTTCAGATGATGATGACAATATGTTATGGATGTATGATCTCTTTTCAATGGAAGAGGATGCAATGCATCATGTTATTCAAAATAATAACATGATATTAGAGTTAACCTCTAGTCATCTGAACAACCGTCGCTCCCATGGTGGCTCTATTCCAGGCCATGTTGTTATCAATCGTGACCGTGAAGCAGCAGATCGTAATTTGTGGAATGATTATTTTTCAGAGAATCCATGATATAATGCTGAAATGTTTCGCCGAAGATATCGGATGTCACGAAGTTTGTTTCTTTGCATTGTTGATGCAGTGAAGGACCATGATAGTTACTTCCAACAATGCTGTGATGGTCTTGATCGAGTTGGGTTATCTACTTTACAAAAAATTACTGCTTCTTTTCGAATGTTGACATATGGTTTACCTGCTGATGCTACAGATGAATATATCAAAATCGGTGAATCAGCTGCAATTGAAAGCTTCAAAAGATTTTGTCGAGCCATCGTAGAGATTTTCTCTGAGCAATATCTTAGATCACCTAATGTTAATGATATTGCAAGACTCTTATACATTGGAGAACAACGTGGCTTTCCAGGAATGTTAGGAAGTTTGGATTGTATGCATTGAAAGTGGAAAAATTATCCTACAGCATGGGCTGGACAATATAGAGGAAGGTATGGATGCCCAACAATTATTCTTGAAGCAATAGCAGATTATAATCTTTGGATATGGCACGCTTATTTCGGTATGCCAGGCACCAATAATGACATAAATGTTTTGGAGTCTTCTAATTTGCTCTCCAACCTAGCACAAGGTATTGCTCCTTCTTCTCATTATGTCATTCAAGAAATGAGTACAATATGAGATATTATTTAGCTGATAACATATATCCAAAATGGTCTACTATTGTACAAACTATTCATCAACCCCGAACTCCGAAGAAAAAATATTTTGCAATGAGACAAGAAGCATGCCGAAAAGACGTTGAGAGAGCATTTGGTGTTTTACAATCTCATTTTGCAATTGTGGCAGGACCAGCACGATTTTGGAGAAAAAATGTTTTACATGACATAGTGACTGCATGCATTATTATACACAACATGATAGTCGAGGATAAACGAGATCTCAGTGTACCAATTGTGGATGTAAGAGAAGTGGTGACCCTAGTAGTTGAATTGGTACAAGATGAAGATGCTCGATTTGAATAATTTCTTGGTTGTTACAGGCAAATTAAAGACAAAAACGCTCATATTGCACTTCGCAATGCATTAATTGAACATTTATGGTGCGCTATACAAATAACGAAGATAATTAGAAATATGTGTGCTACTTTAGTTTCTAATAATATGTTGTTTTTACTAATGGTGCTTGTTTGTATGTTATGATTTTATTAAATAATTAATGTAATGTTTGTATTTGTATTTTTTTTATCACTTTTATATTTAATAAATATCTATAATAAATATAAAAATTAAAAATATATTTTAAATAGTATCATATTTAAATTTAATGGTTAAAAGTGAAAAAAATTTAAATGATTAAATTTATTGATAGAGTTGGTGGTTGGAGAAGAATATTCTTAGAATATTCTATTTTAGAGTTAAAATAGAGATGATGGTTGGAGAAGTTTTCACTGTAGAAGCTGTATTTTTGAGTACTGAAACGCCAAATATAGAGTTTTGGGTTGGAGATGTCCTAAATGGCTCTTCTGGCCTCTGGTGGGTATTGTTTGGTGCTCTCCAGTTCATCTTATACTCCATATACCAGTTGGATCTTCTCATACACATATTTCATAGAATACCAGTATACCACATAATATTTTTCTTCAATGAAAAGAATTTTCACAAAATTTGACTTAAATAATAAATAAAATTTAATATTATATAAGAAAATTGATTTTAAAGTAGTATTCAATAGTTGTAACCTGAGTAAATAAGATAAAATAAGACAAAATAAAATTATGGTTTGCATCCATGCTTAAGAGACCTTGATGAATAAAAACACACATTTCAAATAATACAATATTGTACTAATTTAAAAATTAAAATTTAAAATTGGGGAAAAATTGTACTAATTTAAATTATTAAACTTTAAATAATAAAATATTTGATATGTAATTATCTAAAAATTAAATAATGTCGACTAAAATATTCTTTTTGGCGAATATCTAAAATACATTATTGGGAAAATATTTATAATAAAAGAAATCTAAATTATATATATATGTGTTAAAAGTAGATACGCCATGGATAACCCATTAGTTTATTAAGTTAAGAAAAATAACTACCAACAAAACACATAGGGTAAGACATATAATAAGTTAATGTGATCCAAAATTAGCTACATAAGCTACGAGAAGTAGGGTAAGACAAAAAACAAGAAAACCAATAATTAGTGGAGTTGTAGAGTGTTATGTGGAGAATTGGGAAGATTGACTCTCTGGTAGAGTTGATGAGGCGATGTAAGTGTGCTGCTGTGAAGAAGAAGCAGCTGGATCTTTACTGCTAAGAAGAGGAAAGGCAATTAAAGAAGCTGTTAAAGGGATTAGTGGAGGGAGTTTGTTGGTTTTTGAATGTTAGTTGTTGAGTAGCAACGGGTCGTACGATGGGTGCCAAGTGTATAAGTTGGGCTCTTATCAAGTGACACGTGGATAGGTGGATTAAATGGGTTGTGATTGGCTGGAATGTTGTTATAATCCAAACCGTTGGATGAGCGTTAAGTTAGGGTCCCACTGTTCGGATTAAATCCTAGCCTTTCGTTTCTCTTATATTAGCTTTGTAGAAATTATTGTCCTTGCATTTTTACTTTCAATAATTATGGATCAATTAAAGTTATTTAACTGAGTTTAACTTCTATCGTATTACATGTTGGTGATCTTGTTTGAACATAAGAACTTTTCTTACCCTTTTCCGTTGAACTTTTATTTCAGTAAAAGTAGTAGTAATTTTATTTCTGCAAATAATAGTAGTTATTTTAATCTTTGCAAATAGAAGTAGTAATTTTATTTCAGTAATTTTATAATAAGTAGTACATATATTATAAATATATAAAACCGAAAAGAAAATAAAAATTAAATAAAAAATAAAAAAACAAAAAGAAATATTAACTAAGTAACAAAAAATAAGCAACTACAATTAAACAAAAATAATAATCAATCAATCTTAAATCAATAAAATATAAGTATGCAAATTATAAAATAAAAAAGAAATAAATTATAAAGTATAAATCAAATCAAGCTAAAAGTAAATATAAAATCAATCGGCTAAAATTAATCTAAAATAAATCAACTGAAAAGCAAAAATAGAAGGATATACTTGGCCTTAGCCTCTAAATGAAATCTTGAGCCTTTGTTGTAATACATCTCTCCCTTGTTCTCCTTCTCTATGCATCTTTCTCTCTCTCACTCTCATTCTTATACTCTAAGAGCTTCCGCCCTAACCTTTACTTCACTCAGGGACTCAGAGCCTCCGTCTCTCTTTGGATGATCCCCCGAGTAAGTTGAAAGGCATCCCCCTCATACAGTGATATCAGAGCTACGGTTTTCTTCCTCTAAAATAAGGTAATTTTCATTATGCAGGGGTAAACCCTTAACAGGATACCCAACATGTCGATAGTAAGTTTTATCTTGGTTTTATGACTTTTTATTGATCCATAAATCCTAAAACAAATAACACATAAAAATATGAAAAATTAGTGGCAACTAAACGAAATTCTAAGTATTTGTGAGAGATGATCCAACTGGTATAATGAGTGTAAGATGAATTGGAGAGCACCAAACAGTACCCGCCAGAGGGCAGGAGAGTCGTTTAGATGAAAAAGAGTGTGGAGGTAAGTCTTAACTCTAAAAGTTGGAAAGATTGACTCTTAATATGCAGGATATAATCATGATGCTTGATCATTATGGGCGTTTGTACCAGATTAAGATAAGTGAACTTAAGCCAAACAATTAAAAATAAAAATTAAAAATTAAAAAACCAGAAAATCTAAAATGAATTTTTACTTTCAATAATTATGGATTAATTAAAGTTATTTAACTGAGTTTAATATCTATCGTATTACATGTTGGTGATCTTGTTTAAGCATAAGAACTTTTCTTACCCTTTTCCATTGAACTTTTATTTTAGTAAAAGTAGTAATAATTTTATTTCTGCAAATAATAGTAATTATTTTAATCTTTGCAAATAGAAGTAGTAATTTTATTTCAGTATTTTATTTCAGTAATTTTCTTTTAGTAATTTTATAATAAGTAGTACATATATTATAAATATATAAAACCGAAAAGAAAATAAAAATTAAAAAAAATAAAAAAAACAAAAACAAATATTAATTAAGTAACAAAAAAATTAGCAACTAAAATTAAACAAAAATAATATTCAATTAATCTTAAATCAATAAAATATAAGTATGCAAATTATAAAATAAAAAAGAAATAAACTATGAAGTATAAATCAAATCAAGCTAAAAGTAAATATAAAATCAATCAGCTAAAATTAATCTTAAATAAATCAACTGAAAAGCAAAAATATAAGTATGAAATCAAAAATCAACATAAACTATAAATTAAAATAGAAGGCAATATTAATCAAACAAAGTTATAAATTAGTAATGAAAATCCAAGAAATAATATCAACAAAATATCAACAAAATGAATCTAAGAAATCAAAATAAGCAATAATATATTAAAATATCAATGAGAAGAAATTAAATAGACTATAAATATAATCAAAGAAATTAAATAAATCAAATAATTAATGAATGAATAAAAAAACTAGAGAAATTATAGAAATAATAATAATACAAGTAATATTTATAATTACAGCTATAATAATAAATATTTTAATTAATACAATCTTAAAATAAAAGAAATAAAAACAATCTAGAAATCTTAGAAAAAATTAATGAAAAATAATCACAATAATAGTAAAAATATTAAAAGTCACAACACAAATTTTAGAAATAATAATAACAGAAAATAATTAAAATGGAAGGATTAATTGAAAAAATATATCAAGGATATAACTGGAAAATAGATTTTGAAGAAATACTAGAAGATATAGAAGATATAATATTCCTAATAGAATGTAGATATGATAAATATAATTATCCTACAAAAGAAAAAAAATAGAAGGAACCCATATAATAGAAGAAATAAATACGAAGAAACATATATAATGGAAGAAATTAACAATAACATAGAAGATGAAGAATATCAAGAAATGGTTAGACAACTAGAAGAAATTAATATATAAGAAATAATGATGAATGTAGAATCAGGAGCAAGCCATAATCCAAATAATTAAAGAGCAGAAAGTTCAAATACTAGAATAATAGTAACTCCAACAACAATCGAAAGAACCAGTAGAATAACACAACCCTTACAATTTCCATCCCAGCATAATTTACTTCAACTAATTATTATGAACAAAATTACAGAAAAAACAAAGGAAAACCAGATCCCTTAGAAGTTATAAAGACAATGCCAAAACAAAACAATGAAGGAAACATGCTAGTATTAAGTATAGTTCATCCTCAAGAATGGCCAAAATTAATTGATAGATGGGAATTAGATGCCATAAATGCATTAGAAAGAATACCTCATACATTAGATTCAATAGGAACAACAAATTTCATTGAAAACCTTTTAGGAACCATTGCAAGAGATTTATTAGACAGTTGGAAAATTAATTATTCAGAAGAATATCAATATATGGTACAAATGGCAAACAACCCTTATAATGTAACATGACAAATTAGACAAATCATTTTAGGAACACATCCATCAAGAGGAGATACATTATTACAAGACATGGCAACTAGAGATCTAGAAAGACTTTAAATAAATAATTTTGGAGAAATAGTTCAATTTAGTCAAGCATATATCACCTTAGCAATCAAAACAGAAAGAGAATTCACAAATAATGAATTAACTAAAAAATGGTTCAACAAACTCCCTAAACCTTTAGGAGACATCATTTTAAGAAATTAGATAGAAATAGGACATGAAAATTTAACTGGAATAAGGTCCGCAATAATGTTCACATTCAATTATTTAAAAGAAAAATGTTTAGAAGCAGAAGCAAATAGACAAATTTCAAATTACAGTTATTGTAGTAAAATTTATGTACCAACACTTAATACAAAATAAAAAAAAAGACAAAAGGATTAAAAAGAAGCCAACACTTTAAAAAAGGAAGACCTAAATCTAATCATGTCAAAAAATTTAAAATACATAAACCAGCAGGAAAATGTAAATGTTATCTATGTGGCATAGAAGGGCATTATGTTAGAGAATGTAAAAATCCACAAGTTAAAAAAGAAAGACTAAACATGTATCAAATTTTAGAAATCCATGATGAAATATATATTGTAAGTATAGACAGTAATGTTAGTGAAAATGATAGTGATGTTTATAGTATATTTGATGGAAATGAAGGACCAAACTTCTTCTCTGAAGATTTAATGGATTTTTTCGATATAAATAAAAAAATAAAATGAATAAACAAACATATAATCTAGATAATAATCCAAAATACATATTTGAACAATATAATCATGTTGAAGACTTTGAAAAATGCAATCATGAATTTGAACCATATAAAATAAACTATAAACAAAAATGTGATAAATGTTATAAATTTCACATAACAAAACATAGGGCAACATGTAAAAAATGCGAATTATCTTTATGCAGAAAATGTATACTAGAACTTTATAAGTTTAATTTCGAAGAACAAAAAGAAGAAAAATTCAACAATCAAACAACAAATAATAACATAATAATACAACTATTAAAAAGAATAGAAAACTTAGAAAAAGTAAATAGCAAATTAAGAGAAAAATTAAAAAAACATAAAAAACCTGAAAATAAATGAAGAAAATTGTAAGATAAAAGAAGAATTAAATAGCTTAAGAAAAATAATTAAAGAAAATAGCATACAAGGAAATAATAAAAATGAACTAATAATAATAGAAGATGATGAACGACAAAGTGTAATAATTCAAAAAGAAAAAGAAAATAATATAAAAGAAACAAATAATGTTAAAAGGATAGAAATTTAGGAACTAATAATAAAAAAAATGATAAAGAAAATAATAAAAAAAAAAAGAAACACAAGAAAAAGAAGAAAGTAAAAATTTAGTAACAACTGAGAGCATAATGACAATGTATTATAAAGATAATAATTTACTTAACATAGATTTTTATTTTAGAATTCAAAGATGGATTTAAAATCTTAGGAAAAGGAATAATAGGCACAGGAGCAAGTAAAACGTATATAACAGAAGATATTGTTCCACCTAAATATAGAGAAACAACAATATAGAAAGCATTAGTAAAAGATGCCTTTGGAAATCAATTAACCTTAAATGAAAAATTGGTAGATTGCTCAATAATTTTAAATAATAAAAAATATACTCTACCATATACATGGATAAAACTAACAACAAATGGAAAATTCCATACAATTTTTATTAGGCATGAATTTTATTAAAAATCAAGCATGAGGAATATTTATTCAAGGAGAAAAAGTAATGCTATTTAATAAAGCAAATCATTTAGAAACAACAACAAAGGTACAATATGTAGAATATTTATCAGAATCAGGCATCCCTTAGATGAAGAAATGAAAGTCATAAATCATATTGAATTAAACCAAATAACTCCTTTAAAAGGTAAAATAGAACCCATGTTAGAAGACTTAAATAAAGATGGAACCATAGGAGAAAATCCAATAAAAAACATAGATAGAACAAATGAAGATTGCAAATTAGAAATAATCAATCCAGATATCAGAATAACTTGTCCAGTAATAAAAGTAGCTCCATATGAACAAGAAAAATTTAATAAACATATTAAAGAACTTTTAGATTTAAAAATAATAGAGCCAACAAAAAGTCTCCATAAGACTAGAGCTTTCATTGTCAATAAACATAGTGAAATAGTTAGGGGAAAAAGCAAAATGGTATTTAATTATAAAAGTCTTAATGATAATACAGAAGATGACAGATATCCATTACCAAACAAAGAAGTATTAATAAATAAAATTAAAGACACCAATATTTATAGTAAATTTGATTTAAAAAGTGGTTTTTAGTAGGTCAAATTAGAAAAAGAAAGTAGAAAATGGGCAACATTTGTAACTCACAAAGGACATTATGAATGGAAAGTTATGCCTTTTGGCCTAAAAAATGCTCCTCAAATCTTTCAAAGAAAAATAGATAATATATTTAGAAATGATCCTTTTATTGTCACATACATTGATGATATTCTAATATTTAGTAATCATATGAAGGAGCATATAAACCATTTAATAACATTCTTTCCAAAATACAAAAAACATGATCTAGTCTTTTCCGAGAAAAAGATGAAATTAGGGTGTAGAAAAATGGAATTCCTTGGAGTAATTATTGGAAAAGGAGAAATAGAATTACAAAAGCACATTGCAAGCAACATCCTAGAAATGCTTGACAAATTAGAAGGATTAAAACAAATTCAATCTTTTTTAGGAAAGTTAAAGTATGCAAGAAATTTCATACCCAATCTAAGCAAATTAGCCGGACCTATATATAATAAGACAAAACAAAATGGAGAAAGAAATTCAATACTGAAGACATCAAGCTAGTCCAAAAAATAAAACAAATTGTAAGCAATATTAAACCTTTAGAATTGCCACCACCAAATTCATATTTAATAATTGAAACAGATGGTCGTATAAGTGGATAGGGAGCTGTTTTAAAATTTAGACCTAAAAAAGAATCTTTAAAAACTGAAGAAAAAAAATCAGCAAATATGATAGTGGTACTTATAATACCAAAGTAATAAGTACAGATGCAGAAATTCTAGCATGTATAAAAGCTATGGAAAAATTCAAATTGTTTGTAATAGAAAGTAAAGAATTTTTGTTAAGAACCGACTGTTAAGCAATAGTATGCTTTTATTATAAAAAGCTAGAAAATAAATTATCCACAAATAGATGGTTAACATTCGTTGATTATATAATAGGAAATGGCTTTCATGTTGTTGTAGAACATATTAAAGGGAAAGATAATATTATAGCAGATCAGTTAAGTAGAATTATACAAGAAAGCAAAAATACTTAAACAAAAGACTTGTCCATCCGTATAGTGAGACTGTGGCTACAAAAATCAGCAGGTCTATTCGCATTCTTACTATGGTGGAGTCTGGATTACCTTTCCTAAATGATAAAAAGAAAAATCTAATTGAAAGAAAAATCTGATTGAAAGATTAACAGAATTTTGTTTTGCAGATGTCTATATCAAAAACCTTTTCAGGTCAAGAACAACTTTCACCAAATCTTATTCCTCATTTCTCAACCTTCCTAAAAAGATCCACTCAAAAATTCTGTACCACCAATATCCTTGATCAACAACAACAAAATCATCTTGATAACCTTTAGGCTACCAGAAACAATTCCCATTTTCTGCAAGCCATGAAAACACTCAAGCCAGTATTTTCAAGATCAAAATGAAAAGCCCAACATTATTCCCTACAATCCCACAATAAAACAACCACAATCAAAAGTTTTCTCTCCTCCAGCTATTGAACATTTTATCTCTCAAGATAGGAGAATCAAAATACTTGAAATAGAAATTGAAGTAAAGAAAAAAGAAATAGAAGAATTGAATAAAAAATTACAAAAAATGACTAATGATTACAAAGAGGTGTCCCAGCATATGATTCAAGATTAGAAACAAAAGGAAGAAATTCTAGAAAGATTTCCTTCATCCATTAGGGAGGTACAACAAATTATTTTACAAAAAATATTGAAGACATCATATGAAGACTTTGTTCAGACCCAGATACTTCTCCGAGAAATGGCTAAAGATGATGTACATCCCAATGGTATGGTGCTCTCAGTAGATGTATTTCAAGATGACCCACACCGACATCAAGACTGCCATTGTGAAAAAGATTTTCTCATCGTTAAAGCATCATTTGAGCTATCTTCCTGGACTGACAAATAAATAAAAGGAATATCTGTAAGTGTTGAAAAGTTATTACAGTATGGTATGCTCAGCAGATTGATACTCACAAGGCCAAAGCAAGTCAAGTTCCTTCAGAAGCATTGGAAGCTTTCATATCTCTTAGTCAGAATATTCAAAAAGCTGAAGTTTCCTGCAGTTATAAACTTATCAATCAAATCCATTCCACTAAGCTATGAAGAAGGATACTTAGAAGATGCAAGACATTCAATCACTGTGGAAATTAATTTTCATGAAGTATGTTCCTTTCCAAATACATGTTCCTACAGAAGTGTTTACAGAAGAGCTACAAAAGTTTGACACTCCAGTTACTGAACAACTCTCTCAGTGGCGAGCATTCACATTCATCTCCAACAGACAATCTTATTATCATCCATTAGCAATAGAAGATGCCACAATGAAAGTCTATGCAAGAAAAGAGGTACTCCCCATTGACATCCCATTTCCAAATCTCAAGTTCAATAATCCTCTAGCAGTGCAACATTTTAAAGATGTCAATGTTGTTATTTCACTCCAACACTTAGGAGATTACTCTTCAAGCTACCTCCCAATAATTGATGATCCAGATGAAAACCTTCCTTTGGGGATTCCACGAGGATAACCATCCAATCCTCATGACTCGGATCAGTTTTGTACCTACCAATCTAATGAATTCAACATCGATCATCTTTTAGTAGACTAAAGCGATATTTATTTTTTTAGTATGTAAAATAGGTGGTGTTTGTTTTTTTAGTGTGTGTAAAATAGGTTTGTTACTATAGCAATACTACTAAAGTCTAATCTTTGTAGAAAATCTTGTACTCTTTGTAGAAATTATTTCCTTGCATTTTATCTTTGTGGAAAATGTTGTACTCTACAAAGACTTATCTTGTAGTAACCTAACTATGGTTAGTTTGTTAACCAAGGTTAAGGTTACTTAGGGTTTAAGTCTTGGAGCTTATATAAGGCCCCTTGGTGTTAGTAAGAAGGATATACTTGGCCTTAGCCTCTAAATGAAATCTTAAGCCTTTGTTTTAATACATCTCTCCCTTGTTCTCTTTCTCTATGCATCTTTCTCTCACTTTTATTCTCATTCTTATACTCTAAGAGCTTCCGCCCTAACCTTTTCTTCACTCAAGGACTTAGAGTCTCCGTCTCCCTTTGGATGAGCCCCCGAGTAAGTTGAAAAGCATCTCCCTCATACAGTGGTAATAGGTTTGTAGTAATACTGTAGATAATACTACTAAAGTCTTGTCTTTGTAGACAATCTTGTACTCTTTGTAGAAATTATTGTCCTTGCATTTTATCTTTGTGAAAAATGTTGTACTCCACAAAGACTTATCTTGTAGTAACCTAGAATAATGAAGGGCATGTTATCTTGTATTGATAGTCAATTAAAGTTTATTTTTCTTGATTTCTTGAAGAGAATTGTCTCATTTTCCTACAATTTCCTAGCTATTTTCTCCTTGTTACATAGAGAGTGCAGGTAACTCCCATAAGACAATTGTTGGGGTGAAAAGTTTAACTAGGAAGGGACCCTGGGACTGGTATTGGTCTTAGATGTTTTGTTTTGGAGAGTTGTTAGGGTCAAAGAAGGTTGTAGATGTTATAAAACATCGCAAAAACATACAACACAATCAAGTGTAAGCATGAAAAATTACAACATCAACTCGTTGATTTGACATAAATCTTATTTTATTTATTTTAATTAATAACAGATCATGTGCTGAATATGTTATTCAAATCGTTCGTGATCTTTTAGCATTGAGCAAAAATTGCAACCCTTTGGATCGTATGCACACCAAATTTAGAAACAACCTGTTTTTCCTTTCCAAAATAGACTGCTAGAACTGAAAAGAAAGGGGATAGATCAAGGAATTTCTCGTGAGAGAATAGAGTAGTGCAATGAAAGAGTTATATTTGTATGAAGGTTTTTTTTCTCAATATAAGTATTTTTTTAATTATTAAAATAACTCAATGTGAAATTTATTCATCCATATCAGTTTTGAAACATCACATCAAGCTATGTTATTATTAACTACTAAGGTGTTAAGTGGATTTTTATAAATACTAAAATAGCGTATTTTTCATGTACAATCTTCTTTTTAAAAAAATCATAAAAAAATGAAAATTTTTAAACAGCATTTATTTTGAAAATATGTTGTTGTTGTTATTATTATTACATCTTCTTTGTTTTTAATGTATTTTTAAAAAATAATAATAATTTTCAAATTTTAAATATTTTTCTTTTTTTAATTTAAAATATTTTTAAAACGCAAATGAGTTTTTTAATTTAAAATTTACGTTATTTTCATTTATTAATTGCAACATTAATGATATACAGTATAAAAGAGATACATAAAAAATATATATAAAACAATATAATTTGCACATTAAAAATCGTTAAGATTGACAATTTATATAAAATACTTTGCAAGAAGTGAGAGACTAAGAAATAATCTCTATTTTTTAAAAGGTGGTAAGTCTAATCCTTTATTTTTAATCCTAAAAATCCCTCCATCTTTCATTACACAGGTCGTTAGTTAAATTTGGGTATTTTTAAAAAAATTCTTACACTTATATTTTAGTCTACTATTATAAAAATAATTAATATTATCCAAAATACCCCTCAATTTTTTTAAAGAGAAAAACACCTAATATTAAACAAAAATATCATATTAAACATCAAAAATAAATATTAAATAAAAAATAATATATTAAATAAAAATTTATGTTACACATAAACACATCGTGTTAAATGAATATATATATATAATTAAACGGAAATGAAGTAAATTAAAAAAAAAAAAACCTGTTTTTTAAAAGTTTTGAAACTTTCACATAACAATAATTTATTTTCCCTAATTAATATTATAATTATTATTACTATAATTTTATTAAATATTTTTTTAGATAAGTAAAGCTGCCCATTTCCTCCAAACATGGAACCGCTTCTTTGGACTTCATCTTTTTCATCAGTGCTTTGATTTAGGGTTAGGGTTAGGGTTGGGTACGGGTTCGTCCAACGATGGACGGGAAGGTAGGCATCACGGACTCACAATCTCGCGCTGAACCTCCCGGGTTGGAGGAATCCTTGAAGCGCACGTTCTCCGACGAACTGGCGATGAAGGAGGTGGAGAAGATGGAGCTGATATCCAAATGCAAGGATTTGGAGAAGGAGGTGGAGAAGTACAAGGGGATGGCCGCGTTATTCGAGGAGCAGATGACGACGATGTGGGAAGAGTATGGGGCTATGCGCGCGAGGGAACAAATGGCGCAGGTTGTGCAGAAGGAGAAGCAAGATGACGTGCGCGAGACTGAGAACAAGAGCGCTTTGGAGGAGATTGATGAATGGAAGAGGAGATGTGGGGATTTGGAAATCCGAATCTCTGAGTTGATTGAAGAGAATTCAAGACTGAAAGCTCGCAGTTTTGGTGATGTTATTGAGATTAGTGATGGGGAGGGTGATGAGGTGGAGATGGATTTCAAAGATGAAGTTTTGAATGCTGATGGTTGTGGACAAGAGGAGAAGTTTCTTTCTGTTCCTACTCCGAAGAAGAAGTGTTGTTCCAGAGTGATCACTAGTGACAGTGAGGATGATGATGATGATGATGTTGATGATGATACACCGATTGGAAAGCTTAAGAAGAGGAAAAAGGCTGAAGAGGATGATGAAGATGAGATTCCCATTGGCATGCTTAAGAATTCAAATGTTGGTGGTGATGCAGTTGGGGAGGATTTAACTCCATACAGGAAAAGGTTGTTTCCGCTCGGAGAATTGGAGAGGATGAATTGCAGAAAGGAAGGGAGTTCTCCGAGAGATTCGATCGATAGGGATAGGATTACAAGACGGAAAGTTATGTTTTTGAATGCTGGTGATGCTGAAGGAGAGGAAGATGAAACTCATGAGCTGCATGCTTGTGACTCTGATAGTGGGAATGAAAGCTTGAGAGGATTTATTGTCAATGATTCTGAGGTTGATGAAAGTGAATGTAGTCATGGTGATGATATTTCGTCTCATGATCTGTCTGATGAATGTCCAAGTGATTTAGAGCTTGATGAAGTCTTGGCTCGGATAAGACGGGGAAAGAATATGAAGGAATGGGAGTATGAGGCGGATATGTTGGCGTCATTTTCAAAAGACCCTGAGCTCTGTATGAAAGCCGTTTGTGCTGTTTATCGACAACAAACTGCTGAGGAGAAGTCAGTTAAAGGAACATTGCTTATAAACAACCGAGGATTTAGCAAGTTTGATGCTCTCAAGTATGTTGCCTTTTAGTAGGTTGTGCTTTCTTTAGTCAATTATACCTTGCAAGTTATGATTTTGATGAAGTTCTCTTATGTCTTGCATGATTGCATGAAAAATTATTTGGTTGAATGGCTCATTAATTAAATTGACCGAGTAGTGTTTTGATTAGCTCCTTAGTATATCCTGATAATTGTCCAATTGCCCATTGGTTGTTCAGACAAACATTAGTTTATAAAGAGGTAAAATTCTTAGCATAGGATGATCAAAGATAGATTATTTTTTGAATAAATCATTGTTGTTTTCGCTGTCTGACTTTATAAAAATGGATCTTCCTCCCATGTAATGGTGAGACTAAAACTCTTAGGATTTGCTTCAGGGGATCAAGAATGGCAGAGTTTCTTTTGGATGGCGATCCGAATGGCCCGCTGAAGAAGTCGGTTGAAGAGCTGCAGAAATATGACCGGCATGGGCTTGACTATTGCTCGAAACTGGCAAGGCATTACTCCAAACAACTTTTCATGATTTACCAGAACAAGGAAGACCCCTTCTTCCGCCCATCCTAGTTGCTTAGTGTGGAACCATTAGTTCGCCAACATATGTATGTACCTATTTTCTTTTTGGCAAATAGCCTGCTATACCTCAGGCATTTTAATGCTCTTGTATCCACCTTTCTATTTTGCCTTGTGTGTTACTGAAGTTCGTCACTCTGTATATTTTGCTGTCTATTAAGTAAAGCTTACTGTTATTGCAGAATCTCAACATCTGGTTGTTGATATTGATTGGATTCTTATATAAACAGTGCATTTAATTCACAACGATGTAAAAGAATCGATTTATCTAAACGACATTTAAAGTTGTTTACACAAAAACCTTAACAATTTGCACTTAAATTAGAAATTTATACAACACTTGTTTTAATGTTTACAGTATCAGAATGGCAAAACAAGAACTTCGGTTAGATATGCAAGCTCCACACCTATGCAAATTCTGGGTCAGAAACATGCCCATACGTCCTCCGGCGTCCTGGGCTCATAATCATCGTTCTTGCGTAGTTCTCTGACTTTGTTCTGAAGCCACGACCACAGTGCGTTAGCTGCGGTGGCTTTACTCTTCCTTTCGGACTTTGCACTGCACAATCAAGTTAAATTTCGAGAAAGAAGGATTACCATTCTAACAATTCCAACACCAAGATGCAATCTGAATCATCAATAGCAATGCAAGCATTAAAAAAGAGCTGCAAGTTGTTACCTGAAAAGGTTCTAGACTTGCTTTCTAACTTTCTCACAAATGATTTCTTGTTGGTTTCAGAACTGATACTGGAAGAATGTTTCAAGACATCCAGAGATGAGAAAGAATCATCGTTGATGTTCATGCCAAAAGCAGCTTCCTCGCTGCCTAGTGGTGTCCCTTCACTTCCTGAGTCCGAACTCTTGTCTTTGATGTTCATACTAGTCTTCTCCCTTTCTATGACTCTATAAGCAAACATTTGGAAAGGAATTTCAGGAACCTTCATTGTTCCTGTTGTTGTCATGGTCTTGAATATCTTCGACAAACTCATGTCAAGATCAAAGAAGTCCATAGGTGGAGCCGGTCCAAGAATACCTTGATCGGGGTTCAGAACTAGAAACCTCTTGGTATACCGAAGAACTCTACAGATGCAAGAAAAGCTTGGTCGGACATTTGGATTAGTGTGCCAACATCTTTTTGTTAAGTTGGTAAGGTACTTGGGAGATGGAAATGGAAACAATGGCCTCTCCCCTGCTCTTATATTTCTGCTCATCTTTTCACCTTGAAGATGACTATCTTCAAAGGGGATTTTTCCTGTCAGAAGTTCAAAACAGATCATCGCGAAGCTATAAACATCGGCTTTCTCTGTGTACTTGGAATGACTAGAAGTCCCTGATGATGTTTGATCTTGATCAACAAGAACCTCAGGTGCATACCAGATGCAGGGATTCACATCTTTTTTATTTGATGAGGATTTCAAATGCTTCAAAGCCGAAAATCCAAAACCGGTGATTTTTACATGTAAGTAGCCATCCGGTGAGTTTCTTGATTTTACTAAGACGTTGGAAGGATTCAATTCTCCATGATACATGTTGTGTGAGTGCAAATACTCCATGCCCCTTGCAATTTGGAGCATTATATCCACTGCAACCTGCAACGGAAAAGGTATTCTTCTCCTAGCACAACATATCTCCTTGATATAGTTTGACAAATCCTTAGTCATGAGTTCCATCAAAAGAAAGCTCTCTTTCTTCACTTCATCTGAGAATGCATACTTGACATTCATGACATTTGTGTGCATTAACGACGATAACAGAGAAATCTCATGTCTCAAAGGCTCAACCTCACCGAAGATGTGCCGAAGAGCAAAACTCTCCCCCATCCACTGTACCTCCTTATAGTCGCTTCCTAATCGTCTCCGCACTTGGTACTCTTTCGATCCAACAAGAACCAAGGCCGGAAACATCTTTCCTTTAGAACCAATAAGAAGCTCAGCAATGTTGTTTTCCTGCTTCGTCAGAGGCGACGATACCGAATTCCTCTTCTCAGAGACCATTTCTGAGAAAAGCCATCTGTCCTCTTTCAAGACATTGTCCATTCTATGACATATCTCTTGCGAGACTAAATACTGCAACCCAAATTTATGCTGGAAGAGTTTAGGATCCATCCATTCCCTCTCATACTTCTTCGAATAGATGATTCGTTTCTTATGTATCACTTCTTGGTCACAACCAGAGATCTCTCCAACAGTTTCAATTGCCTCAAGAACAACAGGAATGCACCATAACAAGTTATGCAGATGGAAATCAACACAATCTGTGTTTTGATGCATAGATAGAGCTTTCGCCCACAAATCCTTCGGCTCGGCACACTGCCTAATGAATTGCTCACCTTCTCGGAGTATTCTCTGCAATTCCCTCAATGGATTCTCAAGATTCTTCCACTTCATGCTTTTCTCATCAAACTTGAGATTCTGCCTGATTTCCTCTGCAATCACCTCAAATGCAAGATTGGAAACATCAGCCAACAAGCAGCATTGTCTCTGGTTTATCCCAATCTCATCTCTGAACACCATCAATGCCTTTAAACTCCCCAAAACTTCTCCGACTTGACGAAGTTGCTCCATTGCCAAGCCAGGGAAGGAGCAATATATGCAACAAGAATCTCTTCAATTCTATGGTTTGTCTAGATTGCTGATTGAACAACCACATGATAATAAAAATCACAACTTTTTCTACAATTTCATTCATTAAACAAGCAATTCACAGGCATTGAACATTGTATAAAAGAGAGATATGAAGCACAAACAAGAAGACATGCAAATCAAATAAATGCAAGAATGCTTACCAGATTTGAAAGGAAGAAAGGATAGCTAACCAAGAGAGAATGAGGATGATGAATTCTCCTCCAAAGAAGGGAGGAGAGAAGAAGGGAGGGCTATTTTGGGAATTGGGAGAAACATTGTTTGAGCTCTGAGCACCAGACCTGTGATGAATGAAGGGGCGTACTAGTAGGCTTAGATTTGGAATGGCAGTTGAAGACAGAGATTTATTCCTTTATTTTTATTTATTTATTATTATTATTATTATTATTTTGTCTTTGGGATTTTTTTTCCTACCTAAAAAGTTTGAAATTCTGTTGGCCTAACGGGTATTTGCTTCCCGCCATTGATGAGTATTCTGCTTTGTTTTAGCTTCTGATTAAGTGCAATTGTTTTAAATATGGTTTTAATTAAATGAGAAAATAAATAAACTTGTTGTCCGGATCCGGCTTGATTTTAAATCTGAACAAACCTAACTTGTCCAGACCTGGTTTGTTTTAAAATCGGGTTATCTGGATGTCAGAATTTTGTCCGAATCATATAAACTATATTTAACTTTACTCAACTATTAAATTATAAAAAACAATTTAATTCACATTATATGCAAAAAAAAAAAAAAAAAAAAAAAAAGCCCAACAATCCAAAACTCAAATCAAGTCATACAAAATTCCAAGTCTTAATAAAAAAAAATCCATATAAGTTTGAAGTTTTTGGAAAATTGGGCTTAAAACAATTGGGCTTATGATTTTGGGCTTTCAAAATTTTAGAGATAAAAAACCCGGTTGTCCAAATTCCTTTGTTCAAACCTGGCCCGGATTTAAATTTGGACAATCAAGCATTGTCCAAACCCGGCCCGGATTAACACGATTTTTATCCAAACCCTTTTTATTCCGGACCGGATAGAATCTGGCCCAAGGGCCCGGACAAAATATTGCCACCCCTGTAAGAAACACTGAATTATAAGCTCAAGTAGCTAATTAATGAAAAAAAAAAAAACATAAATATCATGCTTTTGTGTAGAACACGGCTAACAATTTGAATCATTTAAATAAGTAATTTAGATGTTTTTTAAAACACGTGGGATAAGTTTTAAAAAGTGTTTTAAAAAAGAACAAAAGGAATTTTTTGAAAAATATTGTTTTTCCATCATTCATTTTTGGGAAAATTACCTCAAAGTCCCTGGAAAGTTTCAAACTTCCACTGCAGTCCTTTTGACATTTTCATTTCCTATTAGATCCTCTTTTTTTAAAGCAAATTCAATTTAATCCCCGGTGTTACTTCCGTTAATTAATGGGGGTAAAAATTATAGAAATGACCATGTACCCAAAAAGCAAAAAGTTGCTTTTCCCTCGATATCAAATCCCATTTAATGTAAGTAAGGCCATGAAGCTTACTGCCATTTTTGTTGGGTTTGTTGTTCTTGCTTTTCACTATTTCTTCTCATTTTTGCTGGCATTTTTGTTGGGTTTGTTGTTCTTCAAGTTTTTATCCGTTGTCGAAGGTTGAAGCGAAGATTTGTAAGCGTAAGAAGTTGTTGTTGTTGTTGTTCTTCTTTTCTTCTTCTTCTTCTTCTTCGTTTTCTTGTTCTTCTTCTTCTTTTTGTTGTTGACCTTGTTCTTTTTTTTTGTTGGTGTTCTTGTTCTTCTTGTAATTCTTCTTGTTATTTTTGTTGTTGGCCTTCTTCTTCTTTTTAATTTTTTTTTGTTCTTCTTCTTGTGCTTGTTCTTTTTATGGTTTTTGTTATTGACCTTTTTTTTTATTATTGTTGTCATTGTCTTTGTTTTTGTAGTTGTGGCTTGATTTAACAATGAAAACTTACTCTGCCGTGGCGAGATTTAAAGGAAAAGGCCGTGTGTTACAATTCACCGTATTAAGTTCATGGGAATCAGTCATAAGTGAGATATGTGCCCGTTGGTCCCTAGATGTTTCTCAAGTGAGAGTGAAGTTCGTAACGCCTGACTCATACAAAATGGTTTGCCCAATTGAGTCTGACGTGAATTTTCAACGCCTGTGTCATATATACCATAGCTTCAACAAATTCGTCGTGGACATCATCATCAAGGAAGTGCGCATTTCTGCAGATGGAAACTCGGCCGTTGATCCCATCGTAATAAAACAATGACTTCTATTACTTGTTACTTGCGTTATACGTGTACTTGTTTTCCAGATTTTTGTCCTTTGAATGTTAATAATTTTGTGTATTACTTTTTGTATATTATTATTTTTTACTGTGTATAATATTTACTTCCTGTGTATAAAATTTGTTTTCTGTGTATAAAATTTATTTTCTGTGTATAATATTTGTTTCCTGTGTATGTTTGGTTTTTTTCAAAGCAGGGGATCCTTGTCAGACAGCATAAACCCCACTGGCGATACTTTTCTCTCCCAACATAATTCTTCTGGGCCGCAAATATCAAAGAAACGGTCAGACCGTCCAAGAAGGAAAAGAATAGAGTTACAAGCCTTCGATGTCCGAGAATTACATTGTAGCCGGTGCCATCAAGCTGGACATAATCGTCGATCCTGCAATGCGGTCATAGCGGATTGACAATGCCACACTCAACGGTAGCATACGATACTTGCGTTTTGTATCGCATGTTGTTTGCCATGAACTTTGTTTTATATTCCTTTCTTGACTATCTATCCTCCCTTGTGTGTTTATATTTCCTGTGTATTGTTCTGCATTCCTGTGTAGAGTTTTTTTTTGTGTATTGCTTTTGGTTTTTATGTATATATACTTATTTCATGCGTATTCGTTTGCATTTCTGTATAGATATCCTCTTTTCCTGTGTATGTTTTTGGGTTTCTGTATATATATATCAGTTTTTCCTGTGCATGTTTTTCCGTTTCTGTGTATATATTTCTTGTATTGTTTTGAGTTTCTATGTAGATATCCTTATCAATATGGATTTGATAACTAATTACATAACCAAGTTTTCAGTCACAAAGAAATATATGAAATACAAATAGATGGTATGGGAAATTAATTGTTCATTTCAGTTGGCATAACGTCATAAACTATTATATGTCACTTTTCCGCGTTCTCAGCAAGTTCGGTGTCGACCTTCACTTGGGTGGGCTCCTTCTCCCCAGTGTCGTCCTTATCCCCGCTGGTTTCGTTCTCATCCCCAGTGGCCTTCTCCCCGACGTCGTCCTTATCCCAGCTGGTTTCGTTCTCATCCCCAGTGTCCTTCTCACCGACGTCGTCCTTATCCTTGTCAATGTTAACTTTGATGCATAACTCGAAAAGATCCCGCTGAGAAGTTAAACGAAAATTGTTAGTCGCTATGTACAAGAGAATATGTTCATAGTTCCATAATGTATTTACGTCACTTACCATGTCGACAGCATCTGAATCATAAGTATCTGATTGGAGTGACATGCATATGCTTTTGATTGTCCAAAACGAGTAGATGGTAATGACCGTTGAGGACGATTGGCATAAGTATTAGCTCCGCCGTCTTGTGCCATATATGACATCTTCCGTCAGGTACAATGCTTGTCAGCTGTAAATTGCAATTTTTGCATTGTAAGCGCCAAGGGCCGTGTCAGAACTGCACGTTTCTTGAACACCAATGGATTTCTTACCAATTCATCTTGGAGCATAAGTACAAGGGCATCCAACACATCGTTGGGTACATTTTTTTCCCTTCGAGAAGGACGTACAGGTGGTCACTGGTGGTAAACCCGTTATCATCAGCTTCCCTCCAAATGACAGAACTATATAGAGAAGTACACATGAGACCATAAAATTATACACATGAAACAAAAAAATATACATAGAAAACAAAATAATATACACAAGAAACTAACAAATATACATAGGAAACCAAGTAATATACACAGGAAAGGACAAATATAAGCAGGGAACTACAAATATACATAGGAAAATAAAAACAATACACAGGAAAGTAATTATATACATAGGAAACGAAAATGATACACATTAAACATATTTTATACACACGACATCATAAATAATCACAGGACTCAGCATGATAAAGACATGAAACATATATCATACGAAACAAAAAAATACCTGTCAACACATGTGTTCAGGTATATGGTGATGGCTCCTCATTTGAGTTCGTTAAGCTTAACCGGGGTAGGTTTTTCTTTGTGGAAGGAAACCTGAGTCAAGCTTCTTTTGATCCTCGTAGTAGACCTGCCCTTCTACTTTAGTTTGGTGTGGAACCAACGCAAGCGGATCCTTTGCCGGTTTATTCTTCCGCAACCCGGTTAGGGATTTAAGTAGTGCGTCGACAGCTTGTAATGCTTCATCATCTGCTCCAGAGACGTCACTTGAGGTGGAAGCCTTTTCAGAAGGCTTGTTCTTCTTTGATGGTAGAACTCTCTTCCTAGGAGCTCTCTTTACCCACATGCACTATTAAAATATATTATAAATCATATGAATATTATTTTTTTATAATAATAAAAATTGAATTTTATTTAAAATTTTAAACTACTTTAGCGGTTTTAATTTTATTTTGGTATAATTAATAAAACTGGAAATTACAAAAAAAACACCCAAAGTTTGCAATATGCACAAAAAACCCCATAAATTTGAATATCCCTAAAAACCCCCTCCTTTTTAATTGAAGGAATTTTAAACCCCTCAAGGCTGTAACGGTAGTTGACGGAGTTAAGTTTGAATTTATTGGACGAAATTGCCCTTACGTGGGAAGGTGTAGCATTTGTGACTTGGTTTGACGATAATGCCCTTGTGTGCAATGATGTTTCCGCTTTTAGAGGAAGTTGTTTTTTACTATCTTTGTTTAATCCCGAGATAACACTATTACTGGCGCCGGTTATTTCCTATCTTCGCCTCTTCATCGCCTGGGCATCTTGCTATCATCGCCTGTTCACCAGTGTATCGAAGGAGAACTCCCGCTCAAGTCTTTGACATTTCATCAGTTTTCCAACCAAGGTAATGAGGCGATGAAGTTGTGCGGTTTTTCTTTTGTTTTTACATTCTGGGTGTTGGTTTTCACCATTTGGTTTGTAAAGTATTGAGTGCGTTGTTTTTGGCTGTACGGTTTCATGTTTCATAATTGGATGATATTGTAGTTTGTAGCAAGATTTTTCGGCTAGGGTTTTGTTTGTCTGTGCACAGGATCGAAAGCGATGGTGTTGTGGTGAAGGAGATTTTTCGATGGTTATGCAAACACATTTTGTTGTCTAAAGTTTATAATGTATGTTTTCCCTTTAATTTGATATGGCTTTAAGTTGTGTTTAAAAGTATCAGTGTAATGATTGGGTTTTCTGTGTATTAAATGTAGTTCTCCGTGTAATAAATGTCTTTTCCGTTTAAGAAGTTGTGTTTCCGTTTAACTATCGAGGTTTATATTTAAGGAATTACGTTGCTATTTAACAAATGACGTTTCCATTTAATACATATAGTTTCTGTTTAATAAATGACGCTAAACAGATGTATTGTTGTTCTTGTAGGGTTTTTGTCATGGCGGTCAACCTAGTTAACGGTCGATGCTACTTGACACCGGTTGTCCAGACTTTGAGTGAATTGAAAGTTCACATGATTGAAAGACGTTGGGAGATCATTAGAAGGACACCGTTCGCGGTTTTGACCAAGGTTGAAGCTGTCCTCCAAGAGAGAGCCCTCCTTGATTCTCTGCTACAGAGGTTTGATAACCGCAGCAACAAATTCAGGATCGGGGCCAGCCTCATGAGTTTCAGGCCTCAAGATGTAGGCCTCATCCTCAGTCTACGCTGTGATGGAGACGCAGTCGTATTCCAGAAAAAGAAAACACACTCGGTGTTCGAGCTGAAGTATTTATCAAGATCGTACGAGAGAAATAGAGACTCCATCAAGAAAACACTTGAGCAGATAGTTCGCCAGAGGGGGGAAGAGAAGAATTTTGTAAAGCTCCTTATGGTGTACCTCATGGGTATTATCCTCTTCCCAAACACTTCTTGCACTGTTTCTATTTGGATCGTTGACCTACCGGCCATGGGATGATATGCATGGGCGCAAGCGACCCACAAGTGGCTGATGGAGGACGTTCCACAAGTGGCTGCTCGAGTGCAAGCGAGATGCGCCGGGAACAAGACCAACACGGGGTACGTCAAAGGCTGCTCGATTGCTTTAACAACTTGGTTCTATGAGCTCACCGGCACCAGCAAGAAAGTTCATTTTGGCAAGACCCCAAGGATCCTGTGCTACGGTGAAAACAGCTACCGGAAGTAAGTGTTGGCAAGAACCTTATTTTCATCACTTGAAGGAAAAGAGGTATAAAATCAATTTAAGTTCAGTTTTTTTCATTTAACAATATGGTTTTGTGTTTAACGTTCGTCATTCATGTTTAAGTTGTTCAGTTACCGTTTAAGTATATATTTTCGTGTTGAAGAATAGCATGTCGTGCTTAAACAGTTTGGTTATTGTTTAAATTACTTGGTTAACTTTTAAACAAATATGTTTACTGTTAACAATATTGGTTGTTTACAATTGTTAGTTTACCGAACTGGTCGCCGCGAACCTGGACAAAAAAATATTTCTTGGAGCCACCCGTCGCGGAGCTGCCACCGGCCACGGAGGTGATATTGCTCTCACTTCCGCTCCACTGCCGAGAAAAAGAGATGATCGGTCAACATTATCAAAGCGCGTCCGATGTCGATCAGCTTCTCGGAGCCTACCCCACGTACGGACTGCTCACCGACGGGCAAGCCCCCCTCTACCCCCTCCCCCCCCCCCCCGATAGAAACAACCGATGACTTGACCACAAGTTTATTGCAGGCGTGCGAGATAATGACGCAAGAGTTCCCCCGGCTTGTTGCTTGCGTGGATGCTCTGGAGGCACGTTTGCAAGCCAAAATGACGTCGCTCCCTCGGCCGGCTGACTATGATATTATCTCCAGCAGCCCCGATGCTACGAACGCAGCCCCGGCGTTTGCCAAAGACGACGTTCTTGCGAGAGCATTCAAAAGAGTCCCGCGTAGGAAGAGGCTTGCGTGGAGGAAATCAACAATGTCTCTCCCTTCGTCGGCTGACGTCGAGGCAACAGAAGCACCAACTACTGTCGAACCAACAATGGTAGAGGCTCAGCCAACTTTAGCTCCGAGCGCGCCATTGGAAAAAGTACAAGACGTGGTTCCGCCGGCTGCAATAGATGTATCTCGGCCTAATGATGTGACTGCCAATGTCGACAGGGTAATTGAATCCCTTGTCAGCGAAGTCCCTGTGTTGGACGCACCGGCACCGGCATACGACAATTGCGCATCGAAGGAAGACACAATCCTGCCCACAGTGGCACTAGAAGTGAATAAAGTCTCTTTGGCATTACCGGAGTCGAATCAGCTCACATTGGCACATGAATCGAATAAAGATATTGTGGCCTTACCGGCACTGTCACCGATTAAAGACTCTGTGGCAGTACTGGAGTCGAATAAAGAGGCTGCTAAGGAAGAGCAATGGGACGTCAGCCAGAACGATGACGCGCAGAAAAAATTTCTTCCGAAGAAGAAAAAATATGCCGGAATGTCGTGTCTCGATCAATTCGAAGAAAAGATAATAAGAATCTTTCTCAACTGTGTTATGGACTCGTAAGTGTTATATATTTATGTTATCACTTAAATATATATATTTCCCGTTTAAATATTCATGTTATAATTTAAAGTTTTGTACTTTCTTTTTAAATTTATAAGTTAGCGTTTAACTATATTAGTTTCCGCTTAAGTATGAAGTTTATTGTTTAAATAAATATGTTACTATTTAACATCAGGACTGTCATATAGAGGACTGAGGCAGTTCAGACTACACGAGCCAGCGTGTTCACATTAGTGCATCATTCAGAAGTCGCTGAAGCTTGAACCGTATCCCTATAAGAAGCGCGCTTCCATTACCCGTCCACTTGCACTATTCCTGTCCCAAATTATCGACACGGCGGAAGAGGCTCTCCGCATGATCGACGATGCTGCACGGAACGTCCATGAAGTCGACATCGTAATCATGCCAATAATTTTACATGGTCATTTCCATCTCGTCGTTCTGCACAACATGAAACAAGAATACAGGCATTACTCTTCCTGCCAGAGTGACGAATACGACAGAGACGCCAACGATATGGTAAGCTTCCGTGTTAACTATAGCGAAAATATCGTACTTCCTATTTGTCCATCTTAACTTTAAAATTTATTTGTTTACAGCGGAAACTATTCGATAATTGCATCGAGATGGACCTTGGCGAGTCAATGACCTCCTCGTATCCCCTCATTTACAACAGGGGCGCTCCAAGACAAAAACCAGGAAGTGTCGACTGCTCAGTCTATGTGATGCAGTTCATTGAGCAACTTCTTGCTGATGAAAAGCTACGGGTACTGCAAACGGATGTCCCGTACTTACGACTGAAGTACGTTGTACGCATACTTTTAGATGGGAGCGCAGCCGGCGTCAATGACAAAGGCGAGACGAGTTCGACAGCCGCTATTGTATAAAGTTCTTTGTTAATTATAATGTAAACTTTGTAACATACATACATTCTTTTGCAATAACTTATGAAATTTGTTCATGTAAATATCATTATTTCTGTTTAACTGTCATTCTTATCATGTAAAAGTTATTATTATTGTTTAAATATCAGTGTTTGTCGTTATTTCACGACTTTCCTGTTTAACGTTAAGCGTTTATGTTTAAATATCAATGGCTTCATTTAAATAACTAAGTCTTTGTATATATCATAGTCAGTGATTCACAAGTAAATAAGTATTTTCTTTTGAAATTTGAATTTATTGTTAAATACGACAGTTTATGATTACATATCAAACATGGACAAGTACGGTTTATGTATCATAAACAAGTGTGTATTTACAATGCCTACTCGGCGATAGTTTATGATGTATGTTTCCCCTTTATGTTGAGTTTTCTATTTAATCAATTTGGTTTTCTATGTAATAAGTGTCGTCTCCATTTAATAAATACGGTTCCCATTTAATTATTAACATCGCTATTTAAATAATGTGGTTCTGTTTGATAGACACAGTTCCTGTTTAATTCATGACTGATTATATATCAAACATAGACACGTAAACAGTTTTACTCTTGAAATCGATATGTTTATTGTCAAAAACGAGAATAACTGATTACATATCAAACATGGACACATAAACAGGTTTCTTTTTGTTAAAGTGTGTTTTACAATGCCAATTCGGCGACAGTTGCACCGTAACACGCGGACCTCGGATAATCGATTTCGGATGCAACACCGAGCCAATTTCACCACCGCAAGTGTGTGACTGGTGCATTGTCTTGATTTTGAAAGTATTTTTATTGTATTCCTTTTATACATGAAGGCGCCAGTCACAACCAACGGCCGCGCATTCTACAGTCACCCTGTGTTTTTCATTCTTTATGAATTTGAAGTCAAAATTCGGCTTGATTGCAAAATTCCGAAGTGCATCTTTGAAATGTTCAACGTCTACAAAACGTTGTCTGATATCCAACGACAACACTTCGGATTGATCCGAGGAGGACGGAAAGGCTGCCGCACCGTCAGTGTCTCCATGAGATGGAACAGGTGCACTGGCAGAATCAGAATTCCTGCCGACACTTCAGTTTAGGTGGGAAAAATCAGTAGTTAATGGGAAACAAACCATGTTAAACAGAAACAAAAATAAGTTAAATGTAAACTTAAATAATTAAGCGCAAACATACATTTTTAAACGGAAACTGGGATTGGGAACAATCACAGAGCAAAACTTATTTGTTTTAAACGGGAACTTATTTGTTTTAACGGCAAATGAAATAATTAAGCGAAAACGATAATAATTAAGCGAAAATTGTAATAATTAAACGTAAACTATAATTATTAAACGGAACATATGATTATAAGAGTCAAGATATAGGATAAGAACTTTACAATGACAAGAATTCGTTTTAACTATGATGCGATAATGGCACATCATCTGTCTCAACCACGAGATCGACTGCAGCGCATTTGAAGAGGGAGTACACATGACACATAGGCTGGAAGTTAACCTCATTTTCTATCGGACAAATCGTTTTATGACCATCGGGTGTGATAAACTTCACCCTAACACGGGAAACATCAAGACCCCATCGCTCATATATCTCCGCTAAGATTGAATCCCAAGAAATCTGTGCCGTGAACACTAGCACTCATCCCTCCCCGTTGTATCTTGCAATTCCACAAAAACTCTCTATAATAAACCCGCATTTAAATATAAATTGTTACTCTCTCTTCAAGGATGATCAAAGTGAGGGAAAGGAAGACATTCTCACCTTATCGGCCAACCGGAAGAGTTTAAAAGAATGCAACAGATTGTTACTCTCTCACAGGATGAGTCTTCCAAACTTTATTTTAGAAAAAGCAACACAAGAAGAAATGAAAAAATATTGCCAAAAGCCAAACAAAAAAGTTTAACATGATGTGACTAAGCGGTTTTTTCCCACTATTTACAAGGGTAAACAAGGAATTTCACAATATGGACCCTGTCCAAGTGAACGACAGGGGGCAAAAAAGAAGTTAAACACTAACGGAAGAGTTGTCTGGGGTATTACAAAGGCTGTCTGGAAAGTTTTGAAATTCCCGAGGGGTAAACAGTAATTTTCTCTTTAAAAAAAACCACTGTTTGTTTTTTTAGGTATAATACCCGAATTGACCCTTCTATTTTTCTCTCTCTTCTCTTTTAGTCCCTCTACTCAGAAATGCTCCCGATTAGTCCCTCTACTTTTTAAAATGGGACTAAGTGGAGGGACTAAGTGGGCTCATTTTCAAAAGTAGAGGGACTAGTTGGGAGCATTTCTCTCTAAGTAGGCACATTTTCAAAAGTAGAGGGACTTGTCAGGAGCATTTCTGAGTAGAGGGACCAAAAGGGAAGAGAGAGAAAAGTAGAGGGACTAATTAGGGTATTATACTCTTTTTTTTTTTTATAGTACTTTTATTATTGGTATAATACCCTAATTGGTCCCTCTACTTTTCTCTCTCTTCCCTTTTGGTCCCTCTACTCAGAAATGCTCTCGACTAGTCCCTCTACTTTTGAAAATGTAGCTATTTAGAGAGAAATGCTCCAAACTAGTCCCTCTATTTTTGAAAATGGGCCTACTTAGTCCCTCCACTTAGTCTCATTTTAAAAATTAGAGGGACTAATTAGGAGCATTTCTCCCAAGTGAGCACATTTTCAAAAGTAGAGGGACTAGTCGGGAGCATTTTTGAGTAGAGGGACTAAAAGGGAAGAGAGAGAAAAGTAGAGGGGCCAATTGAGGTATTATACCTTTATTATTTCATATTTTCATGGAACTATTTTAGAGCAAGTAGCCTTTTTATAGGACTTTTATTATAAATATCTTGCTTTTATAGAGTTACATATATAATTATAATTTTTCAAGGGTATATGCGCAAAAAAACAAATTTCATTGATAGGACGGCGACTCTACCCGTCCTGTCCTATCTTCAACATTTTTCACGCTCTTGCGTGATCTTGAGAGAGTGAGGGATTCGCCGGAGTGAAGCGGAGCAGTGAGTAAAGCGCAGTCATGCGTTGGTACTTCGTTGCGGCGCTTCTCACTCTTCTCACAAGTTCTCAGGTCCCTTGCTTCAACCCCAATCCTCAATTCTTACCCAATTTCCGTTTGATCTACTTTTTCTCCCGATTTTTCATAGTGGATTGCATCTATTTTGCCTTTTTGTTTCTTTTTTTTCAATTTTTTTTTTTTTTTTTGGTGTTTGTGTGATGAATTATGAATCTAGGATTAAAATGGGGGTTTTTGATGGTCAAAAGATGCGATTGTTTGGTGATGATTGGATTGCTATTGCTATTGTTGTTGTTTTTGTTTATATTTTTTTGAAAGTGGACATAGTCTTCTATCAGGAAGTTTTGATTAATGGAATGCTTGGTGGGTAATCCCACATAAGACTATTTTGGAAAAGAAAAAAAAGGAAAAAACAAGAGCTTTCCATGTATTTATCATGTAGCTGAGGTTTATCCAATGTTTTTAAGGATCTCTTAGTGTTGGATTAGAATTTTTATAGTGTGTCGATGTCATACTGAATATATGTTCATGCTTTGTTTCAACAGTTAAAACATTTATTTGTGTGCTGTACTGTGACTTCTGCTTATGAGAAGAGATGTTGGAATGTTTAATTGATTTGTGGATGATGTTCTATTTCACGTTTCTTTAGTAAGGCTGGAAGTGAATCAGTTTTGAATTCGCCTATATATATCTTATTCTTGTAGCATTTAGTCTTCGATACAATGGATAATATTTTGAATTTTTACTGCACATTGGATTTTCTAATCCTTTGTACTATAAGAACTACATTTGTTGCAAATATTTACATTCAAAAGTTTGTGTTTGAAGTGGATAATGCCCATGAATAACTGCTACTTGTAACGTTTTATTCACTAGTATTGTAGATAATTTTTTAATTTCAACTGCAGATGAAGCTTATAATCCCTTTTTGCTATGAGAAATACATTAATGACAAATATTTAGTGGCCAACATCCTTTTTTTTTTTTGCATGGCAGGGAATTCTAACAACTCTCTCCCAAACTAATGGCAGATATAGATATGATTATGCCACCATTCCATTTCTTGCAGAAATCTTCAAGGTACCATAATCTGCTCTTTAGCATTCTCATGCATCAATTCACCTGTAGCATTGTAACGCAAATCTTTAATGAACACAAGGGTATCTGGGGTTTCAGGCAAAGTTTCCTTTCTCTTAAGCATCTTGGGTCTTGCTCATTCTCTTTGTTTTTTTTTTACTTGATCAGCTCCTGGTGTCTAGTTTTCTTCTGTGGAAAGAGTGTAAAGGATCATCCCCACCAAGGATGACAACTGAATGGAAGACTGTGCGGCTGTTTCCAATTCCTTCTATCATATACCTTGTCCACAACAATGTTCAGTTTGCAACATTAACTTACGTGGATCCATCAACTTATCAAATAATGGGCAATTTGAAAATTGTCACGACCGGGATCTTATTTAGGTGCTTCTTCATTTCAGGGATTGCATTGTCTTAAAGTAATTATGTATGAACTTAGCAATTAACTCTTGGTCTTAGCCATTTCATAGATGGATTAATGGTAATATTTTTTGTATAGATGTCGGGCCTTACTGTTAAGTAAAATTTAATTTTGATACTTTAGGCTGTTCTTGAAGAGGAAGTTGTCAAACCTACAGTGGATGGCTATTGTTCTTTTGGCTGTTGGGACAACCACAAGCCAGGTTTGCTTACTTTAATAAATCTTCTATATTTTTACTTAGAATTAACTTTTCATCAATAATAAGAAAGAAGTTTTCCAAAGTTTTTCTGTATGTACTTCTTTGTTCTGCTCACCAAAGATCAACACCACACTTAAAGCTCAAAATAACATCCTAGTTGTCCGTGTTTCATAATTTGCTTATCAGGCCTAAGTAAAACAAAATTCTATCAATCCTTGTATGCAAGTTAGGTTTATTGGAGTTAGTTTTGTCTCATCCCTTAAATTTGATGTACAGCCCCTTCTATTGCTGTCCTCTATATGCTCTATGGAAAAACATTTTAAAAAAAAAAGGCTTATATGAGTAACCTTGAGAAGCTGTTTAGCATAATTAATAGTTTTATACTTGTAACTAATTTCTAAAGCTGACTATCCTTTTGTCTTTCTTTACTATTGAATGGACATTTCCAACTTGTTGTCTGGTGGTTAACAAGAAAAGCACATTGTTGGGTTCCATGCAGGTCAAAGGATGCGGAGAAGCTACTTGTGATTCCATCTTTTCATCACCTATACAAGGTTATATTCTTGGACTGGTTTCTGCCTGTCTTTCAGCCCTGGCTGGTGTGTATACTGAGTATCTAATGAAGAAGAACAATGACAGCTTGTATTGGCAGAATGTACAATTATATACGTAGGTATCCTTATAAACCCTGTTCTCCAGCTCTTTTGCTTTTCAACAAATACTATATTTTATCCTTCATAGGCATGAGCGTAGACAAGCATAACCGTTTGAAATTACTTCCCAACTGAAAAGCATGATTGATTTATTTCTATAAAGAACTTAACGTTGTGTTTGGTTCTCTAATAATGTTGATAGCTTTTGACAGGTTCGGTGCCATCTTTAATATGTTACGGCTTCTCTGGGATGATTTTAGAATTGGTTTTGATAAGGGACCTTGGTGGCAACATCTTTTTAATGGTTACACTCTTACAACATGGTTGGTTGTATTGAATCTAGGATCAAGTGGGCTGCTTGTGTCATGGTTGATGAAATATGCTGATAACATTATCAAGGTAACTAACTCTCATGTCTCTGCATATGGTAATAATTTTTCTCTGCATATGGTAATAATTTAAGTGCAGCAAAATGTGATGTATTTCTGTCTAGAATATCATCCATATACTTTCTATCATAAGCATGACAATGAGAAAAAGTACAGAGGTTTGTCAAATTTAATATGTCTGTTCTCTTAATATGCCGACAGGACATCTATGGTATTATACTTTTCTACTTGAAGCTCAACTTAATTTCACTTATATTGTTGCTTTACCATTGAAGGAAACATGTTAATGCTACAATATATGATAAATGTGAAAAAATGGAACTCATCTGGGCTCAAGTAATACTGGAAAAACCTTCCTAATTGCTTTGCTGAGCTCCTGTAGATATTGTGATTACCGGGTTCTGAGGCCCATATTTGACCCCAATTATGCATATGTGACTTTCATACTGTCCTCCAGTATATAGTGAACTTTCTCTTTTGTTTAATCACTCTGTTCAGGTATACGCAACTTCGACGGCAATGCTGCTAACAATGATTTTATCGATATATCTTTTTAGTTTCCAGCCAACCATTCAGGTACATATGTTTAAGTCATCAATATCAGCTCTACTCCTTCAGTTTCCATTTTGTCGCCAATGTTATCTGTTTCATATGCTGTGCTATTATCCACATGTGTTTTTTTTCATAGCTTTTCTTGGGCATCATAATCTGCATGATGTCGGTGCACATGTACTTTGCTCCTCCACAAATGCTTATCGATATGCCAACATCATCAAAGACTGACCCTGATACTCTCAAGGATGTCGTCGTTGAATGAACGGTTGAATCATGATCTTTGTTGATTACCAAATATCAACACCAACATTGAGTGTTAATCGATTTCAGCTTTGGCAAGATTCAGCTGCGATGAAATACAGGAAGCTCTTCCGACCAACAATGCCAAATCTGCCCAGATGGTGAGCCTCATTTGGATGGAAAGATATTTTTTAGGATTGAACCACATAATGCAAGCAATGTGGACTTGCAATTGTCACACTAAGTACACATTTTACCTTTTGTTTTTCCTTTTGTTCTTATTTGCCATTGTTCTCATTAATCTGAAACTTTTATGGACTCTATTGTTTGAAGGAGTCTCTTTGTTAGGATGAACTCTGAGAACATGTGTTGAATTTTAGAGAGTAATATGCTTAAAATCATTTGGATTATTGCAAGTGAATTATTTCATTTTATTTTTATTTTCTTGCATTCATTTTCTATTGTTTCCAAGCTTTCTGATTTCCCCCTTCAAACAGCTGTGTTTCTATATTCTTGAAAAAAAAAAGAATTTTCTATGTCCCTGAAGTCATTATAAATAAAAAAAATTACACAAAAACCCTACAAAAGTGCGTAATTAATTATATAAAAATCTCTTTTCATGGTTGATAGTGACGATCATCAACGGTTTATGTTCTTCTCGTCAGGCTCGCCCAATAAAAAAAGGTTTCTACAAACTTAAAATTTAACAATACATAACATACAAAATTCTCCATAGTTTTGATACTACCAAAGTATTTTTCTTTTGATACTATCTATGAATATATAAATAGCAATACCATTCATATATATATATATATATATATATATAAGAAAAGTCAGAGATAGGAGTTCATTGCAAGAGAATTAAGATTGGATGGAGACAATGGCAAGGAGTAGTAGTAATAATAGTGTAGATGGTTATAATGGGAAGGAGGATAAGTGTGAGAGGTTTAAGATGCCATTGCACTATCCAAGGTACAGCAAGGAAGAGTATGAGAGCATGCCGGAATGGAGGTTGGACTGTTTGTTAGCTGAGTATGGTTTGCCGGCCTCCGGTGGTGTCGCCGAGAAGAGGACATTTGCCATGGGAGCTTTCCTTTGGACTACTACTACTGTTTCTGCTACAATTGTTACTCATCATTAGTGAATTGAGAGGTTTTGTTGCAGTGAAGAAGAAGAGCTTGAACTTATGACTTGCATGCCTGAATATAGAGAGAAGTTAGTTAATTGTTGGTTATGATTTGAGTTTATGTGATTTTGTTTTGTGGTATTGTTTGAGTGTTTGAAATATTTATGTTTGGTGTTTCATGTATGGGTTTAGAGTTTGTCTTAATATAAATGTCCACCTTTAACCATTTCAAGAAAAATAAGAAAAGCTTATCATTTCCATTTTGCTCATTTCTTTTTCCATCCACCAAAGTTGTACATGTAAGATAATAGCAAAGAGTGTAATGTATTTAAATAAATTTATAAATGTAAATTTAGAAATTTATAGACACATGATTTGAGGAGAAATGTTATTCATCGTGAATAGCCTTCATGAAATTCAACATGAATACTAATCTCAGGGGTTAGTATTCCCTGTTCTGCGATTAGTAACCCCAGCTTTACGGTTAGTATTCGTGATGGATTTTGTGAAGGCTATTTATGATGAATAGAATTACTCTAATTTGGGATATGAAAAACTTTTAGAAATAGATATTTATGTTGATGCGAAAAAAAAAAAAAGCACTATTATTTTCAAATTATTATTATTATTATTATTATTATTATTATTATTATTAGAATAAGAAGATGTAATGGTTATATTATTTGTGAGTTGATCTGTTTGTAATTTTATGGTTATGGCTTGTTTTTTATTTTTGATAACTTCGTTATTAATAAGGGCTATTATGCAATTGGTGTAGGTAATTAACAAAAAAAAATGAAAAAATATTATTAAAATTAAAAAAATTGATAATATTAAGATAATTATATGATCTTACAACATCAAAACAAACAAACAAATCTTGCAAACTAAAATGAAATTTCAAAACAAAACTTCAGTTTAAAATTTTCAATATTATTATTAGCTAATATCTCAATCATTTTTTTGTTTTATTTGTTTAAAATAAACCTATAGATAATAACTGAATCTTTACTGATATATATAAGATCAGAAGGTAGAGAAATTAAACATTACAAACATATTAGCTAGAGATGATACATGCTCTAATTTTCATTTGGCTTCATTTAGTTCCAAGCTTTGTGTTTGGTGATGGATATAACCTCACAATTGAAGAAGACTTAGAGATTGAGAGACAACTAAAGCTTCTCAACAAGCCAGCCATCAAAACCATAATAGTAAGTCAACCTTAAACATAATTAATTTTTCTTAACACTAATCAAAGTTTAATGTAATTATTTTTATTTAAATCTTCTTTTTTTTTTCATTTCTGATAGGAAAATGGAGACATATATGATTGTGTTGATATCTACAAACAACCAGCTTTTGATCATCCATCTCTCAAACATCATAAAATTCAGGTCCTCATCTTCTTCTTCCTTATAATATTATTGTTAATTTCAAAGCTATATATATATATATATATATATATATATATATATATATATATATATATATAATTATGAATATGTTTGTGGATATTTATTATGCAGTTAAGGCCAAGTTATTATCCAAAAGGATTATTTGATGAAAATTCATTAAATAGTTCAAAATTAATTCATTTTGGATTGCAAAGTGGGAGGTGTCCAAAAGGAACAGTGGTTATAAAGAGAGTTAGAAAGGAAGAACTTATTATGGGAATGAGATCAACTTGAAGCACAGTAAAATGACAATGATGCATTCTTCTTCTTCTCCCAAGCTTGTCCCTGTAAATAGTTTTGAACAACAGGTATTTTTTTCTTAATTTCAACATATCATATTTGTTGAGAAATTTAACAATAATGAAAAAGAAACCTACACGAGATTTAACTAGAAACCTACGTCCTTGGAGCTGATCAGCTATTTGTAAATGAGCTATATACAACAATATTACTTATTTCCATTTTGTTCTATTTGTTTTTTTTCATATTTATCTCCCTAAAAAACACCCTGTTGTTTTTAGAAATATTTATTTTTTTAAAAATAAATAAATCATTTTTTTAGTTTAGATTTCATATGATGATTTATTGTTTCTTTCTGAAAGCCATGGGATCTCATTTATTTTGTGAATGAGCCTACATTCATATAATCCTTTTCAAAGTTAACACTGAATTTTTTTAATAATGATACACAATTGTGTGAAATCATCCTATAAAATTCAGTGGAAAAATATATTCAAATAATCAAACTATATTGTAACTTTTAATGCTTAAATATGTTGATTTGCTTATTATTAAATATATAATATATAAAATTTTGTAAACTATAATATTACCAACAAATGTACACAACACCCCCAAAATAATCTTAAAAAATTAAGTAATTATATTTTCATGAAATTGACAAATACCTAGATAGATCCTATACCTATATATATTCTTCTCCATTTAATTTTTCTTCTCGTATGTATATATGATAACTATCTTAAAAGATTCTCACATACATATAACAAGGAATGCAAATAAAGTCCATACAATATATATAATTAATACCAAAAGTATTAATTTACAAAAAAAAACTTCAAAAAATTTTAGGGAGACAATTATTTTGTGAAGAATATATATAGTGATTAGATTAATTTTAATTTATATATATAGATTAATTTTAATATATATTAATTATTTTGATGTTATATATTATAGTGGGCAATATGGCACACTCCATATGGAGAAAATTATGAGTATTATGGTGCTTCAGCATTCATCAATGTCTATGGTTTGCCTCAACTTACAAAATCTCAATTCTCCTCTGCCTTCTTTTGGATTGGTAATGATGATGATGATAAGGACCATTCTGATCAATTAGCCATTGGATGGACTGTAAGCTTTTTTTTCTTCTTATTTTTCTTTTTGTTTTCCTTTTTATTTAAAAAAATTATTCTTAATTAGACATGTATTATATATATATATATATATATATATATATATATATATATATATAGGTAGATGACTCAGTATATGGGGATAAGAATACAAGGCTAGCTACTTCTTGGACAGTAAGCAAGCTTGTCAATTATATGGTTTTATTTTTTTAAAAAAAAATATTTATTAAATTATTTAAATTTATCAAATTTATTTTATTTATTTATTTGTAGGATGATGGCTTCAGAAGAACAGGGTGTGTGGATCTGAGATGCCCTGGGTTTGTTCAAGTCAGTCAAGATATACCTCTTGGAGTTGTATTTAAACCTGTCTCCACTTATAATGGCCCTCAATATGGCATTCAAATTTCTGTTTTCAGAGTAATTTTTTTTTATTTTCTCTCTATTTTAATTCATAATTTTTATATACATAATTTTTTTATTTTTTTTATTAAAATTAATAAATTAAAACATACTATAATTTATATATTTCATTTAAAAAATACTAAAATCAACATAGGTTTGGGTGGTTGAGCAAATGGTTTCAAGTTTAAATTCTTTTAAATGAAAAAAAAAAGTTGTTGAGAAAAGTTTACTATTTATAGAATTATAAAGCTCTCAATATGTCAAACATAGATTAGTTTAGGGTCTATGGCTGTTAAAAATTTGATGGGTCAAAGACTATAAAAAGGTTTTGAGTAATATCATGTATGTTTTTTTATTCTTTCTTTTTTATCATCCACCGGTTTTTCTATAATATTCGCGATGCAACGAGAGTCATATAAAATGATAGATCTCTCCCATTAAGTGTTTGTTTGTGCACATAAATTCAAATCAAAGCTATTTGTTTAAGTGATCTAAATCTTTACGGTTTAGATTGACCCTAACTTCGTTAGTGCATGTTTTGATGCGTAAAATTTTATGACAGGATCCTGCAACACTAAATTGGTGGTTTGTTTATGGACCGGAAAAGAGACTAGTAGGTTATTGGCCAAACAAACTCTTCACCAATTTAAGTAAACGTGCCACTAAGCTTCACTTTGGTGGAACAGCCGGATTTGAAGGTTACCCAGATGTAGGGTTACCGCCAATGGGAAGTGGTCATTTTCCGAATGAAGGTGCTAACAAAGCATGTGTTTTTCAACATATTAATTACATCAACGCAGCTCAACAATCACTGAATTTACCTATAGATGAGTTATCTCCATTCTCATCATATCCTAATTATTACAAAGTTGGACCACTGACTAACTCAAGCGATACTCGAGTCACATTCTATTTTGGTGGCCCTGGAGGTCCGGTTAGCTCTTGAAACTACTTGTATTTTTTTTCTTATTTAATATTAAATGCTATTAAATGAATGTTTTTTTAGGTGTTTTTAATGTTTACAGTTTCATGTTATGATGTATTTGATATTTTAGGAAGATATATAATTAAAATATATACATGTATTACCATTTTTTTTTTCCATCATTGTAGATGATCATTAATTTGTGAGTATAAAGTCATATTAGGTTTTGTCTTATTGAGTGTTAAATTATTATTTTTATACATAAAGATAAAAATTTTGATCGTGATGAAAGATAGCTGTAATTATAACAGTCTTAAGGTAACAAAATTATTAATCAAGAAAGTTTTGATCCGCATCCATCAGTGTAAATATCAGTATATACATTTAGAAAGCCTTATACTTTGGACGAAGCTTGTACAATTAGAAAATAGTTTATTATTTTTTCTACAACTTAATTAAATAATTAAATAAGATAGGTCTTGAATAAGTAGCAAGTCATCCCCTTCTAAATGGAGAGTTGATAATTTTTGTCAAAAAATTAAAGATCTTTCTTTTTATTGTGGCAATGTAGACAAGCCACCACTCACTGCTTACTGGATTGTAACATTTTTTGAATTAAAATGGATTGTAACATCACTTGCAGAAAGATTTAAAAAAAAAAAAGTTTGCTAAAATGAAGGCTTCAACTGATTTTCCTTTCTCGGAATTAAATAGAATAAAAGTAAATGGAACCTAAAAATATGTGCCTTTAATACTTCTAAGCTGCTTTTTGAGGTGCTTCATTGACAAGGTAGCTTGCCCATGTGAAACAAGAATCCTATCTATCTGTTTCTAATCCATTACAAGCATTTGCTTACATATTTCAATAACTTTATTTGGGTTTCAAATGGCAAGATGCTTTTGTACTTATTATTTAGTATTTCACAGTAAGGTAAGGTTATTTAATATTCAATTTGTGATATTATGAGGGTTTTTCTTTATTAAAATCAACCCCCAAAAAAAATGTTTTTTCATTAGGAATTTTATTCAATTTTTGTAAATGTATTTGATTAAATTTTTGTAACATATAAATAAAATATTAAAAAATCCACTGCATTTAATTTTTTTTAACAAAAATTTGCCCAATATTTCTTTATAAGTCATTGTTCAACAAAAATAAAAATTTAAAACTAATAAACCCAATCAACTCGTGCCACGTAGCAAGACTTTCGGCCCCACACGACTCTTCTGCAGTTGGGGCCCACTCAACTCGACAGGTGCCACGAAATCACAGGCTGGACGCATCTTCATTGTGGGGCCCATTACCTTTGTTTTTTTCGTTTTCCTCCAACTTTCTTTTTCCATATAAATAGCACCTCATTTTTCTCATCGTCTTCGAGAGAGAGAAAGAGTTTCATTTTGCTCTCTTTTCTCTTCGCTCTCTCTCTCTCAATAGAGATCTTGTCCCCAGAGAGAGAAAGAGAGAGAGAGAGAGATCAATGGCGGTGGTGGTACATAGGGTTTGGTTTACATTGATGGTGGTGGTGGTGGTTCTCCTTCTCGGGATCGTCTTGCCGGCAGCTCACGCCGTGGCTCCTGCCCCAGCCCCAACTAGTGATGGTTTGTTTTGTTCTATTTTTTTTTTCTTTGGATTTTGTTCCCTTTTGATCATTTTTTGTTTTTCAATGCCTGTGTCTTCTTTTATGTTAGGGTTTTGATTTTTTTTTTTTTTTTTTTTTTTGATAAATTTTTTAGAGTAGGGTTTTGGATTTCTTTCTTGTTTTAACAATGAAGATGGAACTTGAAAATTCAAATTATATATATATATATATATATGATAATTGTGGACTGTTAAATTTGCAGAGCGGTGATAAAATAAGGGAAAATTGTTTATAAACCCTTCAAAAGTTCTATAATTGCACATTTACCTTTAGAAAAAACATAATTGTATATATACCTCTGAAAATATAGGTAATTGTGGATATGCCCCTGAATAAAAGATAATTACATACATACCCCTGAATAATACATATAATTGCTTATATACCCCTAGGGTTCAAATTAGTTTAAAAAATATTTGTTAACAAATAGAAAATATACAAAATGACTATTATACCCTTTGCATATATACCCTTGAAAAGTTTTTTTATTGTAAAATAACCATTTACAAGGGCTATTTTGGACTTTTTGTATATCTTAATCCAAATTATATCTATAGTTAATAAAATTTAATTAATTTATGTTAACGGAATCTAACAGTAGGGGCATATCCGCAATTACATATATTTTTCAGGGGTATATATACAATTATGGTTTTTCTAAGGATAAATATGCAATTATAGAACTTTTGAAAGGTTTATAAACAATTTTATGTATTATTCAGGGGTATGTATGCAATTATTATTTATTGAGGGACAAATATGCAATTTCAAAATTATTCAGGGGTACACCTATAAAAACCCCATAAAATAATTACTTTTGTATCCTTCAGAAGTGAAAAATTGCTATTATAATAATTTATATTACCCAGACTGTAAACGGGTAGTTTATTTTCTTATAAATCTTTAATTAAAATTTAATCAGAATGTGCACTTGCAAATATTGTAAAGATTTATAAACAAATATGATTTTTACAAAGCCATTTTGGTGCAAACAAAAAAAAAAAAAAAAAAAAAATAAGCATATTAAATTAAAACTAAAATATTAACTCAAAATTTAGTTCTATTTGTTTATTTCTTGCTTCATTTCCCATCAACAGAAACTTTTAGAATAACATGAAGAAATTTCAATCAAGTCTGAAATGAAGCTACTTTTCTTGCTTGCATTGCAGGTACATCAATTGATCAAGGGATTGCATATGTGCTGATGTTGGTTGCCCTGGTTCTCACTTACCTCATTCATCCCCTGGATGCATCTTCTCCTTACAAGCTCTTCTAACTCTTCATTTATCATTTCTAAAAGTCAACTAGTTTTGTACTCTTGGTTGTTCATAACATGTCTTATTTGTATTCTTAGTCCACTGCCAGGTTCTCTATTTTTGTGCCTAAAATTACCAATGAATCAATCCTCTGTTTCTCTTGTATTTGTGCTTGTTGGTGTTGTGCACTATGATTGCCTGAATTCTCACTGCTTATTTATAACCTTGGCCGAAGATTTGTAAGAGGAAAAAAAAGATACATTTTTGTGTAAAATGCAGCAGCATAATGCTATCATAAATTGCCTTGCCTCTGATGTAAAACATACTTGACAACTTCATAGAAGGAGACAACTATACCGACCGAAGGGCCCGCACGTGCAACGCGCGGACCTAAACCGGTAAAAAGTCCCTTCACTCCTTCACTCCTTCACTCCTGCATTATCAGGTTCGTAATATAAGTAAATCAGGTCGAATGTTTTCTTCTCGGCATATTAGCATAAGATTAATTTAAAACTCATGTCATCATCTCTTTTATTTAACACATGTGAGATGTCTACCTCCAAACCTTGACAATTGTTTGCTTTGTGGTTGTGTTCAGAGCTTTTTCGGGATCTTTCTGTTGTTAATATGTCAAAAATGATAATTAGTGACTGAATAAGATCACTATAAAATGTTCAAACCCAGAGTAAACCTCTATTTGTCTTCGGGTTTTGGCAACGTCAAGGGGGCATGTGACAGCAGCAGCAAGGGTACCCGCAGCAAAGCCGGCAGAAAAGTTTGCACCAAGAATAGTTACTGCATTGCTTTCTTCATCGATGACAAGTCTCAATAGTCTTCTTCTAATCTGTATTTAGATAAGAGAAGTAAATAAAATACTGAATAACATGGATTGTTCGTTGCCAAACACTGGGCAGATATAATCTTTTGCAGATGAAAATCTATGGAAAAGCCTCACCGGTTCAAGAGTCGACCAGCAAATAGCAGAGAAGGGGACATCACGAGCAAGTTGGGCTCCCACACCTGTCCAAAGAACGCGATACTCTTTCCCTGCTTCCAAAAAACAAATCTTTTACCATAATTGAAATGAACTTTAAGATTCATGAGAAAAAGAAGACTTTTTTCTCTCATTGTCGATATTTCTCTTTCATAATTTGGCTGGTGGTTTTTAATCAACAGGGAAAGGACATACAGTTAAGTACTTTATTTTTACTCCTCAATGGTGAGAGGACACCAAGCAAGGTAATTGAAATCCCTGGGAGCTTTCCACCCGTTCGAAACTCTTTAAATGCCTACTATTAGCATAACAATGATAGATTGATCAGATAAAATGGGAAATTTATTTTGCAAAAACAAATAAACCTGAACAAGAAAAAACTTAAAAAGCAATATGGAAAATATCAAATAGGAAATAAGAGTTCAACAAACTCGCGATCCATATAGCTGGTAGAAATCACTGTCTCTTTTATCATTTAAGCCCGAATCAGAAATTTCAATTGCTATCTATAACTAACAAAATTATTAAAACTGGTTAACCATCATAGTACCACTTTTAAACAATTCACATCCAAATTTACACGCAAAGAACACTTATATATTCCTAAGTACACATACAAATAAAAAAAATCCAAATATAATAGATGGAATCTACAAGTACAATACCTGCATGCGTGTCCTAGCCAACTCAATTGGAGAACAAGCTATGCACGCTAAAGAGCGTGCAACCGAGCCTGCCACTAGGGGAGCATAAGGTGTCAGGTTAGGATAATTCCTATCAGTGAATTCCTCAACCCAGTTGCGGAAAACATCATAACAAGGTAAATATATACCCACCTGTTACCGTATTAAGAAGATAGATCAGTATGAAAACCTGGACACCCTTCCAAATCATTTTTGTTGAACAAGCAAAAACTAGAGAGGTAAGCAAAACATGACACATCTCGCAAGAAATAATACAATCTTATAGTGTTTGTTAAAAAAGAAAAGTACGTGCGGTGAATATGTGTGATCCTAAGATGTGTGATATTATCATCCAATATATAAGCAAAATGTAACTATCCCAGCTAGAAATAATACAACTCTAACAAATGTTTGTGAAAAAAGAAAATTTGTCTACTTGAGGATGGTACAGAAAATTGATGCCAATTATGATAATTATCACAGTTATTTATTAGAGGAAGGCTCACAAATGACAAAAAAAGAATGAAGAGAAAATGACACCACTGTATTAAAATATGCGGAACTCACAGTTGGTACAGCTAATGCTAAGCTTGCATTTGTGCCCCTCCACAATCTAGCAAACCCTTCCTGGAGATTTTTGCAAAGAACAATTTAAATTCAGAAAGATCACTGAAATATGGTGGCTGAAAATGTAACTGTATGACTTTCTAGCGAAAACGAGAATTATATATTAAAGAAAGCATAAAAATGAAACTTCTCATCAAGAGACAATAAGCACCTGCCTCTCTAACAACTTTGAAGAATACATCCAGAGTTCCATTGTACTGAAAACAATTGAGCACAGAAAACATTTTAGTAAAAAAATGTTAGAGAATCATGGTTGAAGAAATTCTAAGAATTCAACGAAATCTCATAACCAGGAAGCATATCATTATGAAACCAAACAATAAAACATATTTAGGCCATTGTCAGGATGGCTAGGACCAAAATAAGTCAAGAAAAGGTAAGAAAAACTGCTATACACTACAAAAAGAAAGCAGAAGAGAAAAAAGACGACTTTTATGAATAGCACGGGGTCACCTCGTAGACTATAATACTTTGTTCAATCATTTTGAAGGTTCTCTTTGTTATTGGATTAATTTTCATTTCTTTCACTTTATCTTCCTTTCCATTTAACATCAAAATTTAAGGACCTTTCTGTGATATGACACTTAGGAAGAAGACTCTTCTTGCAAAATTATGATTATATAGAATTTCTCCAATCCTTTCTATATCCAATAAAGAACACACCACTCAATCAATCTAGGTCTAAATAACGAAATAGCTTATTAAGGACCAGAATTATCAAATGCTACTAAACATTTAAAAAAGTGAAAGAAAACTGGACAAGAGATTGATTGATTCAGTGTACCTTCTTGAAACCAGGGGATACTAAATGCTTCCCAATCTGATGATATTGCTGCGAATGATGATACGGAACTCCGGCGGCCTGCGCCTGCAATCTGGTCTGGAATTCAAAAAAGAAAAACGCATGCATTTAGAAATCCAAACAAAATCACAACAAAGAACAACGAAAAATGGAAATCCATGGTAAGGTTCACCTTGGCGACATCGAGAGGGTTGGTGAGGATAGCGGAGAGGACGGCGGCACTGGCGGCGGCGAAGGCACGCTCGGGAAAGGCGATGTTGGTGTCGGAGGAGGCCATGATCAACTGGTTGAAGCCTTGGGAGAGAAACGGCGGCGAAGGAGGCGAAGGAATTTGGTTTCGCTTGAGAAGCCGGGTCTCTTCTTCTCAAAACGAAAGCTTGCGCTTTTAGAACGCAACACGAATCGCATTCTACGCTGCTCGAGGAATGCGGTTACTTTTCCTTATTACCCCCTCTCAAAATTAAATTTTAGATTTTGCTCCATTTTTTAAACATTGAAAATTATATTGATATACTTTAAAAGTTTATAATTATATTGATATATAGATTTTGATAATTAAAGTTTATAAATTTTTTTTTTTTTTTTGCCGAGCGAGCTAAACCGCTAAGAAAGGCAGGGACGTAGAGAGGAGCCCTCCCACACATAGAACCATCCGCACACAACCACTACTCGCACTCCCAGAAATGACATAATGATCATTCTCCTTTAATTTTATTGAGTACTCACTTGCATAAATACGGCATACAAAGTAACAGAAAATTTATAAAATCTAAACTAAAAACCAAATACAATCATGAAATTAACAATATTTTAACCAACTTTGAATTATTCTCAACATACTCCCTTAATTCAAAGTTTCTAATAAATAAATAAATAATAATTAAGATTTTGTAGAGCACTTCTCTCTAAATGAGAAATTTTGTGGAGCACTTCTCTCCAAACTTCAAACTCCATGGAGCACTTCTCTCCAAACTTCTTAATATTTGTGAAGCACCTCTCTTCACTAGCTGATGCCTAGTTGATGCACTTCTCACCAACTAATTAAAAAAAATAGTTTTCTCTTTGGTTTCTTCCTCAGCATGACCCCTCATTTGATTTAGTGTCGGATTGCCTCCCAAAGGTTGTATGCTCCTTTCATTTTCAACTGATTGCCACAAACCAAGCCCCTTCAAATAAGCTTTCATTTTGATGGCCAAAACTTGATAATTTTCGCCATTGAAAACTGGAGGTGAAAGAGATGTATTGGTAGTAGCCATATTGATCATTCACAGGTCATTTAGATCTAATAGCTCTAATACCAATTGTTGGGTTTTAAGGAAAAGAAAGGAGATAAAGAATAATAAAAACATAATGATCATTCTTCTTTAATTTTATTGAGTACTCACTTGCTTAATACCCGATTACCAATAGATCACTTGGTTATTGGTTAAATTTATTTATTTTAACTCATGACAACTTCAACATCAATGGATATATTTACGTGACTTGACAGTGAATGAATAAAAATAAATAAATAAATTATATATATATATATATATATATATATAATATGCATTTTATGGGGTTATATATGAAAACTTCCCACTCCTTATTTACGTCCATAACCCCATAAAATTGGGTAAACTTTTGAGGTGATTGTGGTTTGGCCAATTATCATTTTGGTCATTATATTTCAATTTGTATCAAAGTGATCATTGTATATTGATTTTTTTTCACTGGAATGTAAATTTTGGATTTGAGCGTAATTTTAGCTGAAGTGGCAGCCGGAAATGCCGCATAACATTATAATAAATAATTTTTAACGCACAGCTTGGTTGGACACAACAACCCAAAACCACGTCATGTTAAGCTTGCCTAGCAAGTTTCTTCTCTCCTCGGTTGTTAGTCGCCATGGAGATGCAGTCTCGAATCTCTGCCTCCTCCGTCTCGTCCGTGGTCATCTCTCTCACAATCCTAACAAAATCCACACCCTTGATCTCCTTTTGCTATCTCTTCTCACTGCCACTAATGGCGTCAAGGCCGGAGCTAGTGACATCTATACCACCAGGCGGACTCAACAAAAGAGATAAACCCAGTCTCATCCACCTTGTCTTTCTCCATCTTTCTCATTTTCTCGTTTTGATTTTGTTTTTTTTTTTTTCTTTGGAGATGAGCCGAACGGTTGCCTGATATCCGAAAACTCCTGGTCGTCGTGCTCTAAAAAAAAGGAAACATCTTTTAGATCTATAAACATATACAAAATCCTCTATCCAGCCCATATATTTCTAAATCAATCCTATCTCAAATTTCTCCAAAAAAAAAAAAAAAAAACCACAATCTAATCCATAATTTCAGAGCATCAAATTCGGAACAAAAGCCTTTAACCTACCGATCGTCCAAAACAAACAATTCAATCAAAAAATTAGAGAAAACCAAAAGCAAGAGCCACGATGTGGATTGATGATTCCCCAAACTTACTATTCAGGATTCATAGTGAGAGATTGATGGATCTAATCGCCAAGAACAAACTCTCCTACTCTTTGACGGATCCTTCATAGCCTCCATCCATCAAGATCGAATAAAAAAAAAGAGAGATGGTCGCGTGAAGAACGAAAGAGGGCAAAGGATTGATTGACGAGAAGGCAATGAATAAATAAAGCAAAGCTGAACAAGGATGCTTCAAAGCCTTCACAGTTTTTGGAACTTCAAAAACTCCGGGTCGCCAAGCTTTGTCGAGTGTCATAGCGACTAAACGGCCAAGGCGAGAAGAAGCTGAAAAAGATGCTGACTAAAGAAGCTGACAAGGATGCTAACTAGGCAAACTTGGGGCTGATGTGTCCAATCTAGTTGCACATTAAAAACTATTTAAATATGATGTGATATCTCCAACTGTCACGTCAACTAAAATTGGCTGAAAATCTAATAGTGATCTTCCGGTAAAAAAAAAATCAATATACGATATTTATTTTGATATAAATTGAAATATAGCGACCAAAGTGATCATCAGGCAAAACACGGTGTCCTCCAAAATTTACCCCGTAAAATTTGTAATTGCATGTATTTGCATGTATGCCACTTTGAAACATGAACAACAAATCAATGTTAACCTCTAAAACATCAAATTTCAATTATGTTCCTCAATTCAGAGGAAAAGCATCTACATCAACAAGTTTGCTGCTTTAAATTACACTGCTGAGTGCTGCAAAAAGTTTGCTGCTGTAAATTACACAGCTGTGTGGAGCAAAATTGGCAAAGAAATTAACTGTGATGTTCTCATAAAGTAACAATTGAAAGGAAATTTATAGAGATTTCGATTAAACATGTTAAGAGTTTTGCTTGATGTTTGGACATCCGGCAACCTGCTGTTGCTTAGCCAGTGAGAATTTCTTCACCTTCTGCGCAAATGAAAGATGCCAAAGTTAACGGCGCACAGTAAACAACAATTAATGGTGATGTTAATTCGAGTGTAGAGAGAAAGAAGCTTAATTCCAAATCAACTCAGAACTCAGATTAAAGTTGGGCTTTTAAAAAACATTAAGAACTCTTTAAGACTTGAAACCAAACTATTTGGGTTAAGCCAGCGGTGTACCGATAAACTATCAAGAGGATTGAGATAAGCATTTGGATCAGGACATCTTACTGGCACAAGGAACAAGGGCAGTGGGGTATGACTTATCTGAATTGCAAGTTGGTGTAGTGATGTAGTGATCCAGAAAGTAAAGGCAAGAGTCCAAGAGAATATACTCAGTATGGATGCTTTGATGTAGAAGAAGCAACCCATTCTACATTGATTAAGTTTGGAGATAGAGCGAAAAGTTTTCTAACGATTAAGTAATATGCATGAAGATAGATGCTAAATGCATCGAGTGAGTGAAATTTAGAATCTGATGAAGAGATTAATAAGACAAAAATAAATGGTAAATATTGCAAATACATTAAGTCTAACAATCTGCATCAGAAAATAATTAGATATTTCATGCAATGGAATTTGCATCAGAAAACCACATCCGGAGTCTACTACAACTCGACAATCAAACTGTGGGCTATGATAGTGATTGTGTACAGAAAAAAAATCAGGCGTTGATAGAGGAGGAAGATTGTGGTAATCAAAGACCAATTCACTCCAGCAAAAGGAAAGTCGAATAATAAAAGCTAAAAGCAGTAATAGAAATGGAAGGTAAATACCCATGATTAAAGGGATCTGATTGTGCAGGAATATTGCTCCCTGATTGTATTCACCCTATCTGCTGAAAACTATAACTAAGTCATTTAAATTAGGGAAAGGCATCCAGAATTACTAGTGAAATCATAAACCTCATTGCAGTTTTAAGCTAGAGATTGAGAAGCTTATGCCTATGTTTTTCTTTCTTTGCATCCCTTGCACTAATCATTAGAGTAAGCTGTTCTCAATAATAAAGAGAATCACATCCTTCCTCCAATAATTTGGTCCAGACAATCATCTTTCTATTTCATGCCAAGAAATAGAGGTCAGAGTTGCATCGTTGGAGAGAATGGTCTCTGCCATTAAAGCCAAATTAGAGACTCAACATACTTAACTCCAATCTGATATAACCAAGCAAATTAATTACTGATTTGCTAAAGTGCAGTTATTCTGGCTGACTTGACAGTTTCTATTTGAGGTAAGGCAGCAGTTTGGACTCAATGGAACCCACTACACCATTGACACAACATCCAGTAGCCTCGGCGGCCAAAGCAAGACCATGATGCCTCCAAATTCATCAGAGGAAGTGCCTTTGTTTCCATGCAAAAGCGAAAGTCCGGGCTTTGACAAGACAGACCCCATTGTGTGGATCACAAGTACAAAGCAATATTTTTAATTCAATGGTACCAGAGATGAGGAAAAGATGTCTTTCTTGACGAATACTAACCACTAAGATGGTTCAACGGTTTGACAGATGACAGACGAGAAATACTTTATTGAGCCCCACTGAAATGTTGCATGAAGGACTTATCAGGCCCAGATCTTGTCCATTTTCAAGCCTAGCATATCTAGGAGGGAAGAAACAAGGAAGCTGGCAGTTGTGTGCGGATTATAGAAAGCTCAACCGAGTAACAATAGCTGACAAATATCTAATACCAGTTATACAAGAAATGTCGGATGAATTGCAAGGCGCAACACTACTCCAAAATAGACCTTTATTGTAGCTACCAACAGATCCGATTCTGGGAATGTGACATCCCAAAGGCAGCCTTTGGGGTACAGAGCGGCCACTACAAGTTTCTGGTCATGGCATTCAGTCTAACAGATGCATCTCCCCCATTCTAGGCAACTATAAATGACATCGTTAGACCTTATCTCCGCTGCTTTATTTTGATCCTTTTTTGATGATATATTAATATATATAATCCTACATGGAAAACACTCTTGCAACATTTATCATGTTTCCTGCAACTCCACGCCAACCGTAAGAAATGTCAGCTAGAATAATTAACGTAGAATATCCTGGTCAGATCATCTTAGCTTCTGGGGTGGCAATGAATCTTGCTAAAATCTTGGCCTCTAGTTGATGTGTGGTTTGATTGGTTGATAATGAGAAAAAGCCACCTATGGTTACATTTATGAAGCATAGATAGGGCCAAAGAAGCTATAACAAAGTTGTTCGGAGAGAATGAAGGACAATACAAGGCTGTGTTTGATATCATAGACAAACAATAGGAATGGCAACTTCATCAACTTTTGCATGCAGCTGGACAGTATCTTAATCCAGAATTTTTTTATGCCAACCCGATAGAAATTATTAAGAATAGTGAGATAATGGATGGGGTGCTTGAAACTCTAGAGAGGTTGGATCCAAAAGCTTTACGTCAACATAAAATTAATAGCCAAATGAGTATATATCAAAATGTGGGTGGCAGGCATAGTTGGAAGACACTTGGTAATTAGTAATTGAAATTTGAGAACACCAAGTACTTAAGTTTTCTAATAAATTGATAAGAATCAAAAGATACAACTTATACTAGTATGCAACTAACTTTATTATTAATTAATAGCTTAATGGTGGAAATCTTATGGAGCCCCAACTCCAGAGTTACTAGACTTTGCAGTCAAAGTACTCAACCTAACTTGTGGGGCATTTGGTTGCGAACATAGTTGGATTATTTGTGAACATGTAAGAATTATTTTTATATATTCTAATGTTTTGCTTTTAATACTTGTAGATTAAACTTTAATAATATAAATATATAATGTTATATTTATCTTTAAGTTCACAGTAAAAAAAGATATACACTTGATCAACAAAAGTTGATTTGGTCTTTGTGAAATATAACTGAACATTAAAGCGTCACTATGATGATCAATGATTGCATTGATCCCAATTCTTTACAAGATATTAATGAGGCAAATGAGTGATTGATGGGTAAATTAGAAGAAGAGCAAGGAAACGAAAAACTAGTATTCAGTGATGATGACCTTACTTAGGGTGCATCTAAAGAGCTACTAAAATTAATGAAAGCGCATATAATACTCAAGAATGAGGAAAAGGAATAAATGTTACTGATTCGAGTTCTAGGCCATCAAAAGGAAAAGATAAGGCATCATCTGCTAGTTTAAGAACCCTCTTAATTCTTTGAGATGGTGGGAAGAAGAAAATCTTGGAGATAATTATTTAGATAAAGAAAGGAATAATTCTCTGAATAGTCCCTCTAATTTTTCAAACGTGCACTTTGGGTCCCTATACTTAAAACTATAAGCTTTTAGTTCAACTACTAATTAAATTGAGCCATGTTAATCCCTATTAGAGTTAAGGTTTAGGGTTTAAAAGGACTAACATAGCTCAATTTAAGCAATAGTGGGACTAAAAGTTACAGTTTAAAGTATAAGGACCCAAAGAGCACGTTTGAAAAAGAAGAGGAACTATTCAGAGAATTAAACCATAAAGAAAATGATAAATGATAAAATTGAAGAGGAAGTTGATGATGTTGATGGTGATGATAATGATGACAGACTTGATGATTTTGATGATTGTCACTAGATTTTATCATAATTGTCAAAGAACGCAAGGCTCAAAGGCTTGCGTCTTTACACATGTTAGGCGGGAGGTGTCAAGAAGGTGCGTGCCTCTGCGCCTAGGCGCTAGGTGCCAACAAGGGCTTAGGCGTGCCTCCATAACATCTACCAATTTTGTTACATTTTCTTTCTTTTACTTTGACTTTTAATATTGTCCACACATCCTAACGATTGAAAATACAAAAAAAAAAAAAAAACATAAAACTAAAACATGCAATCAAAATCCACTTAAAATTAAGGCAACCACAACCAAGTATAACACAAAGTTCAACATTTCAATTTGAGGCCATCAAAAGGGGAAAGATACGACAGCTGCTAGTTTAAGAACCCGCTTAATTCTTCAATTTGAGGCCATCAACGGGGAAAGATACGGCATCTACCAGTTTGAGAACCCACTTAATTCTTAGAGATGGTGATGATGAGGAAGAAAATTTTGGAGACAATTATTTAGATGAAAAGCGATAAATTTAAAGAGAAAATTGATGATGTTGGTGGTGATGATAAGGATGATGGACTTAATGATTTTGATAATAGTCACTAGATTTTATTATTCGAGTTAGGACTTAGGACTCAATGCATGCATTATATCATGCCATTGCATTTTGCATTGAACATTTGAAATTTATTTTGTATGTTATTATGTATGTTTTTATGTCTTCTATGATATTAATCTTTAAGACATTCTAAAAATTTAAAACATTTAACATGAAAACTATTTTCCAATTTTTTTTTAATTAGTGCGCCTAGTGTTTCTTAGGCGCGCGCCTACGCCTTGCTCCTAGATGCGCCTTAAGCCTCTGACAACTATGGATTTTATTATACTAGTTAGGACTTAGGACTTAGGACTCAGGACTCAATGCATGCACTATACTCCCTCCGTTCTTTTTATCTGTCACAAATTCATATTCCTTTTTATCCGTCATTTTCTAACATCAAGAAGCATTTATTATTTTTTTTCCAAAATTACCCTTAACACTCTATTCAATTCTCTTCTTGGAATTAAATATGAGAGAGAAATGTGAAGATATAATTAGTGGTAATTTTGGAAAGATAACTAATTTTTTATAAAATTTTGTGAAATAACTAAGTTTCTTGGTACGTGAGATTCGGTTAACCACGACAGATAAAAAGGAATGGAGGGAGTACCATGTTATTGCATTTTGTATTAAACATTTGAAAATTATTTCGTATGTTATTATGTATGTTTTTTTATGTCTTCTGTGATATTAATCTGTAGGACATTCTAAAAATTTGAAACATATAATATTAAAACTAGTTTTCAATTTTCTTTATTGGTGCGCCTAGTGTTGCTCAAGCGCACCTCTATGCCTTACGCCTTGTGCTTAGATGTGCCTTACTCCTCCAATAATTATGGTTCTTGCTTTACCAAAAGATCATCACTCCAACTCAACAACATTGAGTGGGCAAGCCATTAAGCTAAGAATTTGAGTTGCTTTACAAGTTTGGGTGTTCCAACCACATTGCTAGTGTCTTCTCTTGAAGGATGACAACAATGCGCTCATCATTCTTATTGTTCGTGTTTAATTAGATCTCACTGAGATAGACGAGGAAGTTGATAAAGACTTACAAGCCACCATTAATGATCTCCAACATTATTCGGCGTCTTGGCCATATTATGGTTTGGTCTAGGGCCACTTGCTTCTTCGTGATCGATTGGTGCTACCAGCCAATTCTACATGGGTTCCCAAATTCATCATTATCACTCAACTCCCACCAAGGAACATTATGGAGCCTACAAGACTTATCACCACATGACATACAGCTTATACTTGTGTGGCATGATAAAGAGCATCCAAAAGTTTATAGCCTCTTATTTGGTACACCAATGCCCAAATATGAGGCAATGCAACCAGCTGACATGCTATAACCTTTTCCAATCCCAAATGCTATATGAAACGACTTCTCCATGGACTTCACCACCAAGCTTCCCAAGGCCTTTGGCTTTGACTGCATTGCCCAATTTCTAACCCTTAAACATCCTCATACAACTCACTGTGGGTTTGATTTTTACACAGGAGGTATTTCACTAATAGGGTCTCTAAATAAAGTATAAATGTTTGAAATACTATCTTTATAGGTACTTTTTAGCAGGAAATTTTCAAGTTGCAAAAGATATTACTCAAAATGAGAGATCTGCTTATCATTCATAGACAGATGGCCAAAGTGAAGTCCTAAACTATTGTCTAGGGATCTGTCTTCATTGTTTTGTTTCAGAACAATCTCAATTGTGAGCCCTATGGTTAGCATAGCAAGGTATCCTTACAATACTTTCCTTCTAGTCAGCAACTGGAACATCCCCATTTAAGATTGTCTATGGTCGATTACTGCTTACTCTACAGCATTTCCTTTCCTAAAAGACTAAAACAGAGGTTGTTGTAGCAATGCTAACAAATCAAGATGAGATCCTTAGTTGAAGTTCAATCTTTACTGGGCTCAAAATCGTATCGAGCATTCTACTAATTCTCATTGGTTAGAGGTCCAAGTTAAGGTCAGGTACAAATTATTTTTGGAATTAAGGTTTGTTTGTTTTTTTTTTACCAAGATGAGCGGTTAAGCCACTAAGAAATGCAGGGGTGTGCAAAAGCATCGGCGGGGTAGGGTCGTGCACACGTGAGCATTAGAACCACCCACACACAACAACTACTCACAGTCTGAGAAATGTGTCCTCACCCGTAATTCAAACTCTCACCATTTGTGAAGAAATCCAACGGGGACCAGCTACCAATAGACCAAGTCGTCGTTGTTGGAATTAAGGCATTATGATCAACATTCTGTGGCAAACAAAGCATGCCCCAACCTTGCTCCTTGTTTTTATGATCCTTTCGAGATAAATAAGAAGATAGGACTGATCTATAAACTCCTCTTGCTTGCTTTCAAAAACATTTATCCAGTTTTATGTCTCCTAACTAAAGCAAGTAGTAGGTAAGCATCTAGTAGATACCACACTTTCAAAAGTGCTGACATTTCTAAATGGCATCATATTTGAAGCTGCAGTAGGGATAACTACCCAGTTATTTCAGTGGGGCAATAATAGGGTACCCCAAGTCCTACCATAGAAGGGACTACCCATAGATAAGGACAACTAGGTTGATTTAGCTAAGGTTCACTTTCAATATCTAGAATTTTGCCTTGAGGACAAGGTGGTTTTTCAAAGAGACAACAATGTTATGGAAACAAATCCAGAGGTGATAGAGAAGGAAGATTGTGGTAATCAAAGACCATTTCTATTCTACTTCCGCAAAAGGAAGGTCAAAATAAAAAAGGCTAACAACAACAATAAAGAGATGGAAAGTTAATTCCCTTGAGTAAGAGGATTTGATTATGAAGAGTATTAATCCCTAGTTGTATTCACACTATCTATTGAAAACTATAACTACAGCATTTGAATTAGGGAAAGGCATCACCAGAATTATCAGTGAAATTATAAATCTCATTACAGCTTTGTGCTGGAGATTCAGGAGCTTATATTTCTATTTTTGCCTTCTTTATATCCCCTCCATTGAGCATTAAGAGTGAGGTATTATCAATAATAAATATAGCCACATTCTTGATCCACTAGTTTGGGTGAGGTTAGTGGGTGAAAGACATAAGATCAACTTAGAAACTCTGTGTGTTTAAGTGAATAGTTTAGACCATCGATATAGTGGATGAGCCCTCAAGTCATGATGTTGAAATTTGGGAATTTAAAACTTTCTGGTAGTCGAATGCTCTACCTGACCTGTTCCTTTCTTATCTAGTCAGTCAAGCTCATAACAACAACATGCAAATTCAAGGCTGTTATCTTTAGTTAATCCTGCCAAGCATATGTTCTAGAAAACCTTAAACATACCAATCAGAGTATGCAAAGGCATAATTCTGCACTTTTAAGTAAAATGGTGGGAAAAGACTGTTTTAATGATTAAGAGTAATGCCAGAGAATATTGTCTTCAAGAAAATTAAAGTTACAAGGATGCACTGGTTTGGACTTCTCGTGACTTATTACAAAAATAACAGACTATACTTCTGCATAAGAAGGAAACTTTCACCTTTTAGTATACAAAATTCAATCTTTTAGTTAGGGGTTAAGTGGATGTTTTTAAAACCTTCGTACTAGGTTATATTGAGAGAAAAAATATCAGTATCCATTCCTGTCTTCCTATTTTCCAATATTAAAAAGATTAACTTGCTGGGTTATTATCTATGCAGACTTTAAGCAAAAGTCATCATACTCATTATGATAACTCAAAGGATACAAGAAGCATATTTCTGTCACCCCTTTTGAATTAAATTTTATTCACACGTGGGAAATCAACAACATGCTTCTCAGGAAAATGTGAACATTACATCAGAACATGAAAAATAACCTACAACACATGATACGCAAACGCAATATGAATTTGGTAACCCAAGTAAATAACCTATTGAATCAAAAGGTTTCATATGTTTTCTTTGTTTTATGAGAATGCAGTAACTGAACGCTCTTCTTCAACAAACAAAATATTATTAATACACAATAAACTAGATCTAACAAGAAAGAGGAACAATCCTTGTCTCAGACATATCTACAGTGTTCTGTACTATTCTGGAGCTAAGGCAGGGCAACTTCTCCCCTAGAAAAAACAGATATCATAAACTGAAATCTAAGCAAGCTTCAACTAAGACATCAAAGGCCTACTATTTAACACAATATTCATCATATTCTGATCTTTGTGCCTATCTCTGATGTATCAGTCAATCACTATATCTTAATTTGAAGAAACTAGACAATCCAACAACCCGTAGTCCTTCAAAAACCAGTAACCAATGCTACAACCTTGAAAACATTATTCCTGAGTATTATTCAGATCGACAAAATCATTACCCCAAATAATATCTCATATTACTACATTAGCATCAAAATATCAACTTATACCCCCTTTTTTTTCAATCCAACTCAAAAGCTTAACCTAATTAGTAGCAGCACCCAATAAGGCTGTCATGACCCTACTTTCCAATACCAAGCCTTCTATGATTACCCAAAGTGGGATCATAATTCTCAACACTTATAGTGATACCATTATCCTCACCAATCAAGTTGTCATGCACCCCACATTCCAATCCCCAGTGCATTCCTTTAATCAAACCCTTTTACCAACTCTCAACAAAACAACAATCTATTCACAATCAATCGAATACCAACATGAAATTGCATCAAAAACAACAAGAAATCATAAGAAATGATCACCAATTCATCTTAAACAAAAGGAAAAGATCAAAACGGAAAGAATGAGGACCTTTTCAAGCACACAGCTGCGCAGCGCGTCCAAGAAGCGAAGGCATTGCTCACGATCGAACTGGGAACTCGCCACGCAGTTGAGAAGATCCAGGCTTTCCTTACCGCAAACCGGATTTGGCGTCACTTCTTCCATCGTTCGCCCAAGCCTCGCATCAAATGCGGCCGCCGACGCCGCGCCGGTCTCAGTTTTTTTCGTTCCTTTATCACATTTTAGCCCCTTCAAAGATCCAAATTCATATTTGCCCCCTCACTTCTCAAAACTTTATTATGAACCAAATGGCAATGTTGTAAAAACCAAACCGAACCGACCGGTTCAACGGGTTCAACCAGAAACCGGCCAGTAAACCGGTCCAGTTAGTCACACAAAACACCAAGTAATCGGATCAGCGGATTGGTTTATTTATTTCTCATTTTTTATTGTTGTTTTTGTTGTTGTTGTATACTTATATATTATTTAATTATTTATTTTTAAATATTTGTGTATGGTTATATCCTTGTATATTTGTACTTTGAAATTTTTAATTTTATGTAGAGTTGACATTTCGTGACCTTATAAAGGCAATATAACTTTGCAATATGTAATTTTGTATTTTTTTTTATTTTTTCTTATTTTTAAAATTATTTTTTACTTTTTTAATTTTTTTTTAATTTTTAAAATTTATTTATTTGAAAAATATTAAATCCAGTTGAACCAGCTTGGATCATGAATCGGTTGCCTAACCGGGTCAACAACTGGTTTGGTTTTTAAAACATTGCCAAATGGAGTATTATTTGGTAGATTATTATTATTTAATTTTCATCATATAAGTAAAAAAAAAGTAGAAAAATGGTGTTTTGCTCTATTGTTATTGGGTTTCTCACGTTAAGTATTTATTTAAAAAAGAATCTGATATCAAACCCCAAAATTTATGTAAAAAATTATAAATATATTAAAATATTAATTGTATGTTTGTTCTCATTTTTTACTGCTTAAAAAAACACTTATCATCTATTTATAAAAAATAAAAAAAATCCATACTATTAATGAGAAAATTTTGTATCAACAATGAGAATCATAAAAGATAAATGTATGTAAGAATTATCATTTTCCATAAGGCAGATTGGTACTAATATGATGGATAGTGCATTCTTGTCTTTGTATATTTTTATTTAAAAAAAAAAAAAACATTATGACAGCCTTTGCGCTGTGTCTTTAAATTTTAGTTTACCCTACACTGCTTCCATGGCATATTACAATATGTTTAATATTTAATATTGAGGTGAACACAACACGGTAATAATGCCTTCAGTCTGCCCGTGACTAATGTGTGCCTGTGTGGCATTGGCACATTAGCCGCTTAACTAATATAATAATAATAATAATAATAATAATAATAATAATAATAATAATAATAAGGTAGAATACCCAGATTAGTCTTTTATTATAATGAAAGTGCCCTTTCAGTCCCTCTATTATTTTTTGTCCTCCTGGGATCCCTCTATTTTATCATTTAGTGTAATGTAAGTCCTCTCATGGACCTTCTAGGGACAAATTATATAAGTGAGAGGGACTTATATTTCACTAAATGGGAAAATAGAGGAATTCCAGAAAGACAAAAAATAATAGGAGGACTGAAAGAACACTTTCACTATAATAGAGGGACTAATCTGGGTATTCTACCTAATAATAATAATAATAATAATAATAATAATAATAATATATTTTTTTTCTTATAACCAACCAATGCAATGTAACTTACTATGTCAGCTGCAATTTGGTCTTTTAAGTTTTAATTAATTTTTTTTTTAAATTTACGAAAAACTAAAGAATTTTTTTATTTTTTAAACTTTTATAAAAAAAATTTAATGGTCTGGAAATTTTAGATTTTATGAAAATTAAAATATATAAATTTAGAAATATTTAAAAAAATAAAAATACTTCTAAAATTTTTATAAATAAAAAAGTTTTGCCACTTACATGGCGAACTATGCCAGCACATCAGACATAAAAAAAAAAAATAAAGCATACATTTTTTTCCCCTGATGATCGATGAGATGTGCCACATATCAAGTGGATATTTTATATGTAAACACCATTTAAGAGATAAAAATAAAAATAAAAAATCTTTATTTGCATGAGCTTAATAATGCACTTTAACCAAAAGGAAAAGTTATATGGCATACATCCGCACATGCCACATATTATATGTAAACTCTCTTGTAATATAACACTGAAGAGGAAAACACATAAAACTCTCACAAAAGACTTAAAAAATAAATTGCAATAAGAGAAATTCAAATTCAAAATTTCTCAATCAATCACAAATACGGATAGTTATCAATAAGATAGCCCATAATTTCTTTTTCAATTTTATTAAATATCATGATTTTGTAAACCTTGTTACGAATCTAATTAAAACTAAAAAGCATTTAATTTTTTTTATTGACATATCACTTTATTGAATTAACTATGATTTTATCGATAATAACAGCATTTGTTGAAAAAAAATCACCAATAAATATCATTAAAATCGAATTATGCAAACATTGAACGTAATTTTGAAATAATTGAATGTTTATTTTGATGCGATTTCAAAATATGCAAAATAGAAGTATCTAACCCCATCTTGCAGCAGCAGTGGTTAGCAATATTTATATTTTGTATTTTTTTTAAAATATTAATTATTACAATCTTGAGTTTGAATGAATATAAATTTTTTTAATATTTATAATTTTTAAAGTTTGTGCTTAATATAATAAAAAAAGTCTGCCCACACACTTGTCCCAGTGTGCCATATGAATTACTTACAATTTAAAAAAAAAAAAAAAAAGTCACGGGTTCCAACTTCCAAATACAATATTTAGAACTAATGATGATCTTTAAAAGATAAATATCAATTCTTTCTTCTTATTCATTCATGATTTGATCAACAAAAAGCAAGAACCAGCCAAAATTATTGATATAAAATATTATTTTTTATTAAACAAAGCACATAATTTATTTAAATTACAAGGCCTTAAACACACACACGTTGAGTTTGTTCACAAATATAATAAAATAATATTTAATTTTCAAAATTCAAAAAATATTTAATATTAAAAAAAGAAAAAGAAAAAAAGGGGCGTATAATTAGCAAACTCGATGTGTTTCCTTGATTTTTGCTTTCCCTCTCTTTTTTCCCGTCCGGAACCCTCTCGGAGCTCCAGAAACCCTAGTTTCTCTCAATGAGATGGGAGATGGAAATGGAGGAGATCGAGGCCGTCTTGGAGAGGATCTGGGACCTCCACGACAAGATCAGCGATGCTATCCACGCTATTTCCAGGTCTCACTTCCTCCGCTCCGTGAAAACCCTTGGAAAGCCCGAGATGAAGCACCGGGAGACGGAGGAGGCCGCCGGAGGAGATGATGATAGGGGTGGGTTTGTTTTCGTCAAGGGCTTTGGTGTTACTGATGATGCTGCTTTGGCTGAGGCTAGGAGCCTCAATAACATTAGGAATGCGCTTGAGAGCCTTGAAGACCAGCTTGAGTTCTTTCATGTGCGTTCTTTTCTTTTTCTTTTTTTGAAATTATTCGATTTGAGAATTTTGATGATGTTTGCTCTGTTTGATGAATTTACGCATTTGGTAAAAATGGTTTTTTTTTTGTTAATAATTTTATGATTTTTTGGGAATTACTGTGATGTGAATTCGAATTAGGTTGCTGTGATTAGGTTCTAATTGCTTAATTTTCTAGAGGATAGATTTTGAAAGTGCTTTATGGCAACTGGAATTATGGATTTTTGGTTTTAACTTTTAAGAGAGGAAGAGTCTTTTGTATTGAGTTGTGATGAAGTGCTAATGAGAACTATGATTTTAGGTTTAAACCATATTTTACATGGCTAAAATGGTACATGGTATTGGCTGAAGATGAAAATATATATATTTGAAAGTCCAAAAGTTAGGGACGTTTATTGGATGATACATTTATGACATGGTAAAACCTTTGTTTTGATTTTGATGGACAAAACCTTTTTATTGATTTTGTGAATATTATGAGATGTTGAGCATTAGATGATTAGATTTGAATTAGGAAAAGGTATTTTGAGGAAAAGAATTATGTGACTAGGATGGGATTGTAAAGATGAAATTGATCTATACATAGGTAGAAGGAATGTATAACGATTAGAGTTCTTTCTTTTACGAATTATTCAACAACACAAATATTTGATAGATCGTAGCATCTGGGATAGCGTATACCACCATTTTAGTGACTACTATCTCTGTGCTTACATTTGTAATGCGTAAATCACTTCAGTAGACAGCTGAGTTACTTGACAGAGTGCTTAGCTCTCTGATGATGTTTTGACATTAAGATTGAAGCATTGCTTGTTCTTAAGCTCTAGCATGAGCAACTAGGGAGAAGAAGCAGAATGTAGGAAATAAATTGGCAGGTGGAGGCAGATTCTGTGCCAAATTAGGATATTATAGCTGGCCAAAATTGATAGATGGGAAATGAGTTTTTGAAAGAATATGTCTTAGAATAAAAGCATAATGTTTTTTGTCTATGTGATCTATAATTTTGTACGTCCGCTTGTATCCTTGTTGAGTTCATCTTTTCTAGTCTGGTTGGTTTGCTTTCATGCATCTGATGATTATGTTATGTCCATTGCTTATTTCACGCTCTGAGGCAAATCTTTAAGCACGTAGCACCTTTTTTTTCATGCTAATCATTGTTATTTGTTCAAGGAAGAAAAATTCCACACTTATAAGATGAGCATATAACTCTTCAATCAAACTATGTGGATGGCGATGTGTTCTTGAGTTTTGTATGATACAGAAATGGCTTTGAACCTAAAGAGAAAAATCAATATTGTAGCAAGGTGGTGGGATAAGGGTATTGCAGAAGTTTTGCATAAAATTGAGTCTGCCATAGATGAGGGTCTCGCCTCGTGCACAATGATATTGATAACGATAGGGTAAGTATATAAGTAAGTATATAACTGGGGTACTCTAATAAGTAGTTCAAGTATAGCATGAAATAAGTATACCAGAGTTTCACTGAAGGTAATCAGCCTATGGGCAAAAACAAAAATGATGGAAGTCTTTATGCAGGAGAGGAACTTTTTTTTTAATTAAAAAAAAATGGCGATTTAATGTGTTTGGAAAAGAAAACAAACTTTTTATAGTTGGTTATTGGGATTTAAGATTGTTGAGTCAATTGTGAATGTTTCCTTTCAATCATTGATCTTAACCAATATTTTCAACCTGAAGATGGACACTTCTTATATGTTTATATATTACTCTACCATAAATAAAGGTGTCTGGTGTGTGTGATCTTGATGAGTCCTTGCATTGTCAGGTAATTTGAACTACTTAGAGTTGGGAACTTGATCAACAGTCTTAAAAATAGTCCATTTGTTGCACGATGAAAGGAAATCTTGTCAACTCTTAAATCTGGCAATCTTATTCAAGTAATTTTAACTTAGGAACTTGGTAGCTACTTTATTTGGCCCAACTTCGAAGCTTGAAATTTTGTCATCTAAATATAAATGATTTATCCAAGCACCAAGACTAGGAAAGTTTGCTCTGCAAAGGGTGGACAATCTTGGCCTAGCAGCCTTAGTGTGGTAGACTACTTTGCTCTGGAAAGGGAGGAACACTTATCTTGGAAATTTCACCCTTACCCATTTTAGTTTTATTTTCCTTATTCTTCTTATACTTCTTTTTCATCATGAGGACCCTCATGGAATACCTATCCAAGCATGTTGACTTAAATTCCTAACTATTTGGCAATTATCTGATTTCTCATGTCCCCTCTATGCTTCATAGTTTGTTCTTTTAATATCATATAATAGGTTTTCCCTGATGAATTAATGCATTGTGGCAATGTTAAATCTCAGGATGGCCTGACTTCCATTTTCTTTTCTCTTGCATTCTACGTAGTTTTTCCTCTCTCTTTGCTTAAGATATGACTTTGATCGTGAGTTTTTTAGAAATCATATGCATTTGTAATGCTAGTTGATTACATGCTTATAAATGCATACTTGCATACTTACATAGAAAGTATTGTTTGGAGAAAGAAATAAATGTGAGTAAATTACAAAAATCACCTGAGATACCTTTTAGAAAAAGCAAATAACGGCAAAACAAGAAAAACAAATTCATGTCTGTTAGAACATTTTTTATAGTTCCTGATATTTTCAAACCTACATCATAGTCTTTGAAGTTACTAATGCACTACACATGAGTCCCTAGGTCTAGTAGATATTAGTTTTCCACTGACCCAAGTCTGTAACATCAATAAATTTCACTCTAAGTTTATTTGGATAAATTAACGAAATGTTTCCTTTTAAGTAAAGGTTCCATTAAATGTAAATGGTGAGCACGCATAGGCTCATATGCATTTTTGACTTATTGTTATGGCTTCAATTTTGAGGAAATTTTCTAGATGTAGAATTTAAAATTTTAGGTATTGTAATAGCCAATAAACCTTGTTTTTTATTCCATTTGGTGATTTACTCTTATGAAATTGATGAAACTTATCTGCAAGATGAATTTTAAGGAAATCAATTTCCTTTTTCTTTCATGTTCTCTGATTATGCATAGTGATCATGACCTTCAGAACAATTTGGTGTTATGTGTTAGGTCATTTATCATGTTGCGCCTATATTTAATGTGATCCTTGAATATGGATAAACTGTAATTCTAATCCTCGAAGTTGATCAAATGTTGTTTACAGACCGTACAATCTCAACAGCGAGCAGAACGAGATGCAGCCGTGGCAAGGTTAGAACAGAGTCGTATTGTTCTTGCCATGAGACTTGCTGAGCATCAGGGGAAGAAGTACAAAGTCATTGAAGAAGCTCGAGCATTTGTTGGTGATGTGCATGAGACAACTGGTCACTTTGTTGCACCTGAGAATCTGTTTGAGATACCAAGAAACAATGACAACCACGATGAAAAGCAATCGAATTTCTTGATGCAGATGTTGATGTCCAGTCTATCAATAGCAAAACGAACCTTCAGATTGGAGAATTTCAGTGGTTTAGTGATGAATGCTTCCGTCTTTGCTGTCAGCATGCTCGCCTTACTACAACTGCATCAAATGGCATTCAAGAGTGAAACTGAACATGCCAATGATCAAACTTTTCCAAACAAGAGAAAAAACAAGAATCTCTTTCTGCCAGATCCATCCTCCACAAATCAGCAAAAGCAGTTTAATGTATTGTCTGCTAGGGGTTAGTCTCAGTCGAAAATCGTATGGTTATGTTTGTTTATCATGTTTGTTCTGACACTTACTAGGAGAACTGAAAATCTTAATCTGCAAATAGCTTCGCCGAGGCTTCTTGCAACTGTTGTATCATGGCATATGTTCAGTTTTCTTACGTAGGATTAGCGGGTTTTTTTCATCTAATCGCACGTAGTATTGCCCTAGAATTATTTATCAGTGTCCAATACGAATTCGATAAATGTAATACGTTTATTCTCAGCTTTGTAAAGGCGATATATACATGTTCTCTGTTTTGGTTACAATGCTGATGAAGTTATGTTTGACTATTAATTACTGTAATAAGTGGATGCAGTAAAACAGTAAAGTTTTATATGTATTTATTTACTTTTTATCTTTTTCTATCTACCTCTCTTATTTTCAACAGAAAAAAATAAAAATAAAGGAAATGAAAATTTAGATTTATATTCATCCTAAACAGTGGGCAGCTAGAAAATAAGATGCATACCTACCAGCATACAAAACTGGAAGGTAGGAGACCAATCAGTAATCATCAAAACAAAACATAAAGACAACATCTGAAATCATACCTACATTTTCCAGTAGACATTATTAAATCTATCACTAGTAATCCTCCATATTTTTTTTATGTTTGAATTAAAGGAAGAAAGAAAGACCTCATGATTGTATGTATGATTCAAACTTCAAATTTTTCAGATTAATCATGTTTAAAAGAATAGAGAAAAAAAAAAAAAAAAAAGGTTGAGCATGAATCAAAACCAAAAGAAAACAAAAACACAAGCTGTCCATTTTTGTCTTAACAATGACTACACTAGACCACATACAGCTGTGCATCATCTCTCAAAAGCAAGTGGCCTCCATTCTTCCAAACATTCCCCATTCCATTATAATCTCCTCCATACTCATAATTAGTCCCATGAATGCATGCATGCACATCAAACTTCCCCAAAACCATTTACTAATATATTCTTTAATATTTCAGTAAATTAAATACAACAACAAAAACTAGTTAACCCCAACTATTTAGAGTTAGTTATATAAATCCTTTCATTCCACCACTATTTTCTTAAAGGTAAAAAAACTAAATAAACCAAACTTAGATATATCATTTTGTAAAATTTTTTATGAATATATATAGAATATATTTATAACATCTAAATTATATTTCAATATTTAAAAAAAAATGGTCAACTACTCTTTAGTCTGGTGACTCTAGTCCCCACTACTGTGGCTATTTGCATGTACTAGAATGACAAAGATGTGTGCATGAAGAGGTGGTGATAAACCCTAGGAAAAGTTTGTATTTATGATATTAAATTTAACAAAATTGAGTGATGTATAAATGGGGAGGGATTCAATCAAGGGAAAGCAACCCTGCATTGTAATGTGGCATTTGTAAGTTGTAAAACATTTACCAACTTGGTCTGCTACTTCAGCAACACCCTTGAATGGTGACAGACTTCCTTTTCACTCTAATATCAATGGTCATTTTTTTATAATAATATATATGTGTATTTTGAAAAGTATTATTACTAAGAAATAATTTTAATTTTTGCTTGAATGTGTATTTAATTTTCGTTTGATATGTATTTGTTGATATATTATGTTTTCTTGGACCACTTGGGACAGATTTCCTTTTCCCTTTCATTCAGATATCATTGGCCATTACTATAGATATATCAAAGAATTCATAATTCTTTTTTCTTTTCTTTTTATTTTTTTAATTTTCTCTAACCATTTATGAGAAATTTCCTTTTTTTTATTAATATGTCATTTGGGAAATGATCTCAATGTTAAGTAGTATTATTATAAAAATAAATTAAGTATAAAAATTAGTAGACTAATAAAAACATGTACTCATTATAAAAAAACAAGCGAAATAATTTTTTTCCGTCCAAATATCAATGACAAGGTTTTTTATTTTTTAAAAAAATATATAAAAACTTTATTAATATTAAATGGTAATATTATCATACAAATCTCTATGCTTAGAAAACTCTTATCTACATATACAAACACTTCTTAATTACTACGAAGAACAAATGTTCTTAGAACCACAAACATATAATTAAATTACCATGCAACATTAAGTGTTTATACTATACATTTTCATGGACCACATTGTGGTCCATAATGAAGAAACATGGCTTTGTCTCCTTTAAGAAATCAAGGTGCATATCTATTGACAAAAGGCAATGTTTTAAAGCTTGTTTTGAAGGAGAATATATCTACATATAAAGCATTACATGAAATGTGACTTGACTATATAACTAGACAACAAAGATGCAAATCCTTTAGATTTATATGAAAGTCTCAATGATTAGCTACACTTATTTGCACTCCTTCACCGGCCATTTCCTCTTTAGAATATGTTTTTTTGTTATTTATTTTAATTTTTTGTTTTGTCGATGATTTTTTTCTTATTCTAGTGATTGCGTATTTTATTCAATCAGTCCTTTTATAGAAATGTTATTTTCCTAAAAAAAGAAATTTAATTCTTTCTTTTATTATTATTATCTTTTTTTTTTATTTTTGTATATATATATTATTGAGGATTAGCAAAAACTTTATTTGGATGTTTGTGATTAGAGAATCTCTTGCAATCTTAATACCTCATTAAGGAAGAAAACTCCAAATGCAAGAATAATTTTTAATCTTTTGCTACATTAAAATAGGGTTTGTTATATATATATATATGATTGTATAACATTAGATTAATTATATCATGAGATTCTAGTTGGACTTTACCAAATAAGTGAAGATCTTGATCCCAAAATCCTAGCTATATTAAAAGAAGTCCATAATACTTAATTCAACCCTTTTTCTAACATTTTCAAAATATATATAAATATAAAACAATATCATTATTTATATAATATTTAAAATTAATTTGAAATAAAGTACTGAGAGCCACAACAACCTAGATCTCTCCGATCAAACTTTGAAAAACTACTTATTTTGTTTTTTCATAACATAGAAAACATAAATCTCATTGTAAAAGTACGAAAGAGAAAGTTTGCTAACCCTATAAACATTCTCCAAACAAAAAAAATTAAAAATAAAAATAATAATAAGATTATTATTATTATTATTATTTTGAAGCAATGGTTATTTAGAAGATACACAAAGACTGAAAAGTACCAACAATGCATGACACGCGTTGAGGTTCAATGGATGCATTTATATCTCAAGGAAGCAGCTACACTAGACAATCTTTGTCCTTTCACAGTACACGTTGCACGCTACTTTTGTCTCCAATCTTAGACATCACATTTTTTTATCCTTATTATATTAAATATAATTCATCTCCATAAATCCTTTTCACCACATCTTTCTCTCTATCAATTTCCATCCATCTTATCAATTATCACACAACCCTTTTTTTCTATATATATATATATTTAGATATTCCATAGGCCAATAAAAAGGTAAAATTTAGAAATATCAGGGTGAGAATATCAAGCCATATGAAATAAGTTTGGTACCATAAATAACTAAAACAAAACATTTTATATTAAAAGAAAAAAAAAGCTAATTTTAGTGGGAAAAAAACTAAATAATTAAAAAAAAAAAAGAGCCGGTGTTTGGTTGCCGCTACAAAACCGGCCGATTAAATCGGCGCGCGGCGGGAGAATCCTCGGTGGAAACGGAAACGGGAACGGAAAAAGATTCTTTCTTTCTTTCAAATCGCAGGCAAGGGTTCGATGGGGAAAAGATCGGCGATGTCTTTGAAAAAATCGTCGCCTTGCCACGTCGGCAAAGACGAGTCGCCGAGATCTCGCATTAAATCATCGGCGATGAAGCCGATCTGAGCCGAGTCGTCGAAGATCATCATCGGCTCGGCTTCACCGAAGCCGAGGAAATCACTGTAAAGCGGCACCTCCTCAAACGGCAACATGAACTCACCCAACTCCTCCTCCGGTATCCTCACCGCCACCCCGGTAACATTACCGCCGCTCTCCTTCTTCTCCGATTCACCATCACCCGAGAACGGCCGGAGCACGGACGTCGGCGAAGACAACGCCGCGTGTGACTCATCCCCGGACTCGTACCCGCCGGACGTCGACGTCGCGTTGACAGTCGGCGGTGACGGTGATGCTGACGGTGATGGCAACGGAGGAAGAGGATGAGAGAAGTTGGTGGTGGCGTCGGGGCCACGGAGCTGGATGGCGGCGGAGTCGTAAACCATGGCGGCTTCTTCGGCGGTGTTGAAAGTCCCAAGCCAAACACGAACTCGGCGCCATGGATCTCGTATCTCCGCGGCGTATTTCCCCCATGGACGTCGCCGAACACCACGGAACCTCGTCGTCGTGCCGCTAGCCAGCGCCGGAGACGAGGCCGGCTTCTTCTTCTTCTTCAGCTGCTGTTGTTTCCCGGCGGGTTTCGCCGTCTCAAACCGGATCTCTTGAACGTATCTCCTCACCCGACGGCAAGGCTCATCGTCGTCGTCGCTGGAAGAGTCGGTGGCCTCGAAATCGTCGCACGATATTCTTAACATTCTCGGGCAAGGCGCCGGCGGAAGAGGTTTGGAAACCATGGTGATGCGCTTGAGCTTCATTGGTCAGGAAATGTTAGATTGGGGAACAATCATCAGGAAGAAATAGTGAGAGTCATAGTTTTAAGGGTTTCTTAGTAATAATAATAATAATAATATTATTATTATTATAAAAAAAGGGAGAAAAAGAACAAATGAATACGGAGAAATAGGTATGGGAAAGAGAGCAGTGAGAAATTTCTTAGAAAGAAAGGGCACTCTGAAGGAACAACAACTGAGCTATGGTTTTTAGTCTAAAAGAGGATGAACAGAGTGTGTGTGTGTGTCCGTGGAGAAGGAAAAAGAAAAAAGAAAAAAGAATGAGAAAATGTGTGGGCTAAAGGCTGGTTTTATAGGATTTTTTTTTTTTAATTACTAAAATAGGGGTTTGGAAATATATTAAAAAAATTATTTTAAATTTGATTTGAAAATTTGGAAATAATATTTTTTTTATTGAAGGAGATTTTTGTTTGGAAAGATTTTATAAAATATATAAAAAAAATATTTGAAAAGATCGCTGTTATCGCGGTTTAGATTTTGTGGACCGGAGATTCCGGTTGGGATCCGGTGGAATGGCACGAGGCGCCGCGTGATTCGCTGGGGAGTGACCCAGTGTGGAACCGACAGCTGGAGGTGGCTGGACGGTCGAGTTAACTCGGGGTTTGGGTTGAGGTGAGTTAACTCGTGGGCCATGTGAGTCTGACCTTTTCTACAGAATCACATCACCACAAACGTCCCATCCTTTGACTGACACGTGTTCATCTTCAACTCATTTGCATTATTAGTTTCTTTTTTTTTTTAATTAATCTAACACTGAGAATTTTCATTTATTATTAATAATAAATAAATAAATAAAGGGAAAATTAGTTAGTGTTGAATGAATGTGGCTTTATGGGATGATATGGTACCAATACTATCTTGGCCGGACACTATGCATGTTCCGTGCATTGCACCACGGAATTATTATTTATTTATTTAATTATTTATTTATAATGAAAAAATTGGAAAATTTAGAATGTTAGTTTTGTAATATGGTTATTGTTATGGTTGTAGCTTAATAGATTATATATATGTATATATTTAATTAGGTTTGTGTTTGAAAGCAAGTATGTAAGACAATGTATTTGGTTTGGTTACTGTTTTTTTAATATTTGAAATTAATAAATAAAGCATTGGATAATTAATAATGAGGACAATTGGAAGAGAACATAGTGTTTTAATAATAATAATAATAATAATAATAATAAACACTGACAATATAAGAGCAAACAAAAGAAATAATGAAGGAAATTGATCATTAATATTACTCTTATTATGATAAAAAAAAAGAGCCATCATATATTAATGGCATAAAAAACATCAATTTTGAGTAAATTTATAAAAATAAAAAACAATAAAAAGTACAAGATTAAATGTAATTGGATCATGATGTTTCGTTTTCAGAGCGAGATTTAAAAACAATAAAAGTTTTTTTGTACGGCCATTCTTCAAAATTTAATTTTCATGATCCGAATATAAGTACCAAATTATTTCGTTAATTCCTTTTTATATATATATAAAAAAACCTTATTAAATACACAAAGTACAATGCACCATGCACTAGGATTGCATGGAGAAATTTCATGAGAACTTGTGGATTTTGTTTTTTTGTTTTGTTTTTAAAAATATTCCAATCTTTTTATTCATTATTAATAACTTTATGAATTATGTTATTATAAAAACATGTGAATTTTATAAGATATAGTTCTTCTATTATTACAAATTATAGTGGTACAGTAATTATAATTAAAAACACTTTATAGGGATTTGCAAAAAAGAAAAAAAAAAGAACCAATAATCTAATACATTATTTAGTACTTATATTCAATAATCAACATCATTATGCACATTAATCACTTGATCCAACTTTTTAAATTAATCCCACTTAAATAACTTTTATAAAATAAGTACTTGGTATCCAATATTACATCAAAATTATTTTCATTATTTTATATTGATTTTAGATAAATTTATATACCACTATTTTAAATGCAATCTAACAATAAAAACTGTGGGCTAGTCCAATAATAACTATCATGCAGTGTAATTGAGAGGTCTTCAGTTCAAACCTCACTGTGAGAGTTCTGTATAAGTAATATTTTTTGTTCTCTCCTCTCACATTGTTCCCGAACTTATAAAAAAACTTCCCTAATAAATAATAATAAAATTATATTACTAATATTATAATTACTCTCATTTAATAATATTTCGGACATGTTTGAGATCCATTTTGCATGTAGGTCCCTCATGTTTGCTAAAATTACATAAGTCCTAGATTGCTCTCCCACTGACCTACATCAAGATCCGCATCCGGTCATGTTCCGTACTCGGCCTTTACTGGGCCCCACTTACTTTATTACACTCCATATCGTTTGGCACCTGCCCCATTAATTATAACTATTTTATAAAAAAATTATTTATTATTAATTATTTAATTTATAAAAAACTAACAGACCACCACGAGAATAAATAAATTACTAATTCATTGGATTGGAAGGTTCACTTCCTTAATTTATTACATTTATAAAAAAATAAAAATAACTTTTTGGTTCTATTTATATGTACATTTTAACTTATTTATATTGATTTAAAATATCTGTTATATTTGGTTGATAATCTTAAATTTACAAAAATAAAAATAAAAATTATACCAACTTTTCAAAATTACCTTTATTTAATAATAATCATCAAGATTTCATCAAAATTTTCTACTTTACTTATACCTTATTCTCTTTCTTAAAACGATACTTTACATTTTTAAAAAATATTAAAAATGTAAAAATATATTAAAAATAAAAGATAAATTTAGGAAAAAAATTATTTAATATTTCATATATTTTCAAATAAAAAAGAATTAGAAAAGCTTCTAGCATGTAAATAAGACCAAAAGGAGTAATATGATTGGTCTAATTGGCAGAGATTTGGCTCGTTTAAATAACTAATTTTTAAGTTTAAAATTTTGTATATAGTAAAAACACATGTTAAAAGAGTTCTAAGTTCCCACTATATTGGTTGTCATCTAATTTTAATAATAATTAGAAATTCTCCTCGGCTTTGCATTGGAGTTTTTAAAATCTTGTGAAAGATTTTGAGGCAATATCATGTATAAAAAATAATATATTTAACCAACTTTGACCATGGATACTACAGTATATTTTAAATTTCAAAAGCTTTTTTGAACATTTATTGCATAAATAAATAAGTGTAATTAATATTTTTTAATTATTAATATTATAAATAATATAAAAAATTTAAATTTGTTCTTTAAAACACTCTAGGAGTAGATTAATAGTATGTATAGATAATAATAATAATTAATAAATAAATAAAAGAAAGGAAAATTATTAATAAAGTTAGGGGGGTCAAAGATGTAGAAGAGGAGTTGGGTTGCATGAGACACAGTGGTACAAGTGTCCATACATGTCGGTGCAAACCAAATGATAATAAAATATAACAACTTTCACCAAATTTTTTTGGGGGCTTGTTTCCCAATCTTTATGACTTTTCAATTACATTCAAATCAAATGGTTCAAATTTTCAAAACCCTTTTATAATTCCAAACTTTTGAACTTGATGCTCTCTACTCTTGTTCTCTTCTTCTTCTTCTTTTTCTTTGTTTCGTTTATGCATTCTTATAATTTGAAAAATGAGAATGAAAAAACAATTTAGAAAACAATTTCCAAAGAAAAAGCCAAACCAAAGGCAAGTAGTCCCATCAATCACTCCGCCATTCTTTCATTCATTCATACATACATACATACATACACACATATATATATATATATATATATTGATTCCTTTCATTATATTCACACGTGTGAACATGCTTTCTTCTTTTGTGCGAATAATAGCACGTGTGCAAATTTGACCCATATTGTTGCAACCTTTGTTTAGTTTCACATAGCCTAATTGAGGGAGAGTCCATGTGTATATATGTGGGGGACAACCCTATTAGGCCGGTCTTTTGGGGTTGTGGGTTCCCACTGTGTGCATCATTGGTGTTTTTATTGAGAGCAGGTGGTGTGGGGCTGGGTAAAGGGCTGACCAGGGAGGGTTCTGACCATGGAAAAACCCTGAGTAAAGTGCCTTGAGTGAAGCGCTGCTGAGTGAAGTGTCGTTTAGTTAAACGTGCCTGACCCGACGAGGTCGTCGGGTCTGATCGGTGCAGCATTGTTGTAACTTTGGTTGTGGGTCTTTTGGGGTTTGTGGGTCCCCACTGTGTGCATCATTGGTGCTTTTATTGAGAGTAGGTGGAGTGGGGCTGGGTAAGGGGCTGACCAGTAGAGGGGCTGACCAGGGAGGGTTCTGACCATGGAAAAACCCTGAGTAAAGTGCCCTGAGTGAAGCGCTGCTGAGTGAAGTGTCGTTGAGACCAACGAGGTCATCGGGTCTGATTGGGGGAGCATTGTTATAACCTTGGTTTAGTCTCACATCGCCTAATTGAGGGAGAGTCCATGTGCATATATGTGGGGGCAACCTCACCCTATTAGGCCGGTCTTTTAGGGTTATGGGTCCCCACTGTGTGCATCACATATAGTCAATGTCATGGGTCACAATTGTTAGAGTAGGAGTTATATCAATATTGCTGAAATTATACCACAAATAATAAAAAGGTTTGAAGATTTTGTCGACAAAATTAATGAAGGGGATAGCTTAAATTCATGTTATGTATTCTCCTATTTATGATTTATAAAAAAAAAAGTGCATTAATGAAGTCAGTTGACGGTTGAAATAGACAAATTTTATCATATTATTTATATTTATCAATGTAATTATTTTTTGATGAATGTACGGTGAAGTTCGTAATATGATATTTTGTTTGCCTCCAAAGTACATTAAAAAATGAATCCATAAAGTTATTGAATAATTAAAGAGGATATTGATTTTTAAGGGAGAAGAAGACTAGATTGAGGGCTAAACATTTTTTCTTTTAAATTTATAAAAACGTTTCTGATAATGTATGGGAAAAAATGGTTTTATTTTCTTATTATTTTCTTATAAACAATGAAACTTAGGAAGATAATATTATTCACTAAGAATAAAAACATTTATTAATTAAAATTGATTGATTTCAACTCTTTTTTTTTTTTAATAATTATCATATTTTACACAGTGTGAACTTTTGTAAATTATTAACCCTTAATTTACAATAAGGTCCAACACCATCCTTTTAGATATATTTAATTAGCCCATCAAATACAAATTAATTTAATATCAAACTAATATTTATGAGAATTTTAAAGAGTTTTAAAAAGAAAAATATAATCAAATAATTACTAATTACCATTAAACAAAATCAGTTATGAAAACTATGTAAATAATTAAAAACATCATCTTACTAAACAAATGAAAAATTAATGTTACTCGATTTTTTTAAACATGTGTTCAAATAAATTGATTAATTAATCCAATTAAATACAACCTCATTTATATCCATTATACGAACTCACCAAACACAAGCAAAAGCATTAATGAGTTCATTAATGAGTGGCTTACCAAATATAGTTTTTTAGTCCCAAAATATTTAATATTTACAAATAGATCCTTAGAACAAATAGACATAAAAGTCAAGTTGGGAAACTCATGTAGCCTTGTTTTATGGTCTTTGAACTTTTTGTGTATTTTAATATTAATGTGTTCATTAATGTTAATGACAATCACTTTAGGTTTCTTCCCATTAATTACATTCAACAAAACCAATAATGTTAAGAATATGTAAGATTATTTTTAATTAATGGTGAAAGGAATTTATACTCCATATTGTAACTAAATAAGGAAAATTGTACAAATTTCACTAATATAAATAATGTAATATATGAGATTAAATATTTAAATATTTAAATATTTATAAGGAAACCACTTTACAAGCTGCTCCATTTGCATTTTTTTATTTTTTTATTTTTTTATTTTTTTAAGTTAAGGGCAAACTCCCATAAATAATTAATATCTATTATTTTAATAAGATTGATAAATGTTTTTTTTTTGTAAAAAGTGGATAAACCACTTCTATTAAGAACCAAAAAGGTACAAAAGATGGATAAATGTATATATCAGAGACATGCACATCACCGGAAATTGATCATTTGAACATTCACCTAAAAACACAGAAATTAATCATCCGACCCATGCATATTTATCTGAAAAATACAGAAATTATATTGTAAATCTACTGCCAAAATTTAAGATTTTTAATATTATAATATTAAATATGTTTTGAATTTTCGAAAATAAAATTATAAAAAACCTCATAAAACACCTTTTTTGAAAGGGGCCAAAGATCTTTACGTTAATATCCAATTTTTTTATAATTATTTTGAGAATGAAAAATATTTAAATAGAATGCAAACTTTGGAACATGTTAGTTAAATGCTCACGAGGGGGCCTTGTACGGAGACAATTTTTTTAATTTAGGAAATAAAATTTAAAATATTTTTTTTAAAAAAATATATATTTTCAATTTTTTTAAAAATCGAAAGGATAATACCCTAACGGGATGTACGGGTGGTATGTCACGTGACTCGAGAGCAGTGCGTGAGGGATGGGGCCCACTGGCACGCGCCGGCCAATTAATGGGTAACAGGTGACCCGGTGCATGGGATGTGGACACGTGTCAGTGCTTTTCTCTGATCATGTGCTGGTCACGTGTCAGTACGCGGATCTCGAGGCAACCACAGAACCGAACACTCACCGGCCTTCGTGACATTTAAAAAAAATAAAATTTTTAAAAAAAATCACAAACTTTTGTTTCTCTTCGTTCGTTCAGATTTCAAATGAAACAAAAATATAAACCAAATATATTTTTTAAAAATATAAATAAATCAGAAAAAGAATAAAATATCATGATAATTTCATATATTTTTTTATTAATAAAAATTGGGCAATTTAGATTAATACTTAAATTAAAATAAATTGAATGTTATACAGAAATTCAATTAAAAAAAGAAACAACAAAATTTAATAAAAAACAGGATTAAAAAGCAAATTGATTAAAAAAATTAATATATAAAAAAAGAATTCAGATATTTATGGTAATTTATGAGAATTGGGTGTGGTATATTATTTGAGGTTTTATAGTTTCTATCTATCTTGTTGCATGATTGTTCACAATGCACTGAAAAAGGTAACAACTGGGGATTATTTTCAGGGACCTGAACTGTTATTATTAGGGTTTGGTTTGAGTCACTAACACGTGTGCATGATCTGATTCTTTGTTTTGTGTTCATGTGAACTGTGAACATGAGGGCCTACACACGTGTGACTTTTAATATGAACAAGAACCACCCTACTACTCATTAATTAATACATGTCTGAGAATAATAATATCTAAAGTTTTTGTCACTTACTTAACCTTAATTAATATATATATAATTAAATTAAAATGATGGTTAATTTAGAGAAACTTATTGCCTTTATAATACACTGTTAATGAACGTGAACTTAAAAAAGCATGGCATCAAAGTTAGCGCCAAAAAAAAACAAGTATACAAAAGTAAACATGGTCAAAGAGCATCATCATCAATTCAAGAAGATGATTTTGATTTAGTAAATATTTTTTTTTATATTCAGATGCTTTACTTTTCTTTTTTCTTTTTTCTTTTTTCTTTTTTCTTTTTCTTCCCCCCAAAAAAGGCCAAAAAAATTTAAAAAATAAATAAAAATAAAAAAGGAGCCTTGTTCTTTAGATGTCACTTTAAGAATAGTGCATGATAAGGCTGTGGATAACATGCTTAGTAAAGAGTAAGCAACTTATGAAGTTCAATGCATTGTTTGAAAAAGTTAGAAAGAAACATTTTGATCATCAAAGCTAAATGGTTTTAGGTACCTATTTGTGTGATAAACACCGACACCGGCACAAATGATTATTCCCCTCTTTATTGAGCAATAATACGTGTCATGTAAGTCTAAATTTTGACCATGAATGTTATAATGTCCAAGCAAAGCGATGGTGTAGATTTTTTTAATTATATCCTACCCACTCATTCTTTTGGAAATTTTAGACTCATTTTTAGCTATGGATTTATAAATTTTATTATTTTTTATAATATAATATAGGAATAAATTAATAATTACCTTAAAAGATTCATACCATTTACTCTAAAAGTTATTAAATCAAAGTAATCCAATGGGTGAAATCAAATCTCATCTCGGTTCTATAATAACTATCACGGAACTGGTTCCATTGGATCATCTCCATTCTTGCGAAGGCGAGAAGAGAGTCAAACCTATGATCTCATTCATACACAGGGCACACAAATGCCAATAGGACAAAAGGTTGTTGCCAATGTAAAATATATTCATTTTGATACCCGAAAACAAATATTTATTTTTATTATTAGTTAAAAATGTTCTTAACAATATTTTGTTTCTTGAATCAAAATTGCAATTATATCATCATAAATATCTCCATCATTATTTTGGGGTATAATCGTAAAGCAATAATAAATATCTCTACATCATAAGAACTTGTAATAGTAAAGAGCTAAATGTTAAACAAAAAAATAAAAAATAAACACACACACACACATAAACCCTAAAAGGTGTTCTAAATGCTTGGTCATTAGAGCAAGCATAAATCTTAAGGTGTGTTAAATTCAAAATGTAAGAAGATTAAAATTATATAAAAAAAAAAGGCCTAATCCATAAATGCATCACTTCATTCAAAACAAACATGAGACATCCACCATACTTCACCACCTATATTTATTTCATTGAAAACAAACATGCCTTAAAACAATGACCAAGAGAAGGACCACAATATCTTTCACTACCACAGACCATAAAGACTAGATTATAATTTAGTCTACCAACCTGAAACTCAAGTGTTAAATCTCAGTTTCAGTGTAAATCAAACATACTTGAATTGGAAGCATACTAATAAGAAAAGGAAGCAGAACAGATGATAAGAGTGCAGACACAGCACTGAAACATCAAATGTTGTGGAAGGTGGACCCAAACAAGGCAGAGCAATCCATGAAGGCAAACCAAGTGGGGTGGGTTTCTCAAGTGGGATGGCAATGCAACACAGTACTAGTCACACACTTTGGAAGGAGAAGTCTACCCTCAAAAATAATGGTCCCATGAATGGACCCAAACCAACTCATCACAGGTGGAACACACTCATGAATCTCTGGTTCATTCTAGGAGTACCAGAGTTCTTGAGATGCTGAAAGAAATGCATTTAACAATTTGGCTCTTCATATTAAAGTTGAAGATGTCATAGCACGGAAACAAACAGAATTCATAATAGTATTACCCAACTCGGTGAATAGTTAAATATTAGTATTACTGTGAGTATGGGTGTACTGAACCAGCAGAGCACTCATTCACAGCCAGCTATGTAGATGGTTGTGGAAAGAATTCGAAAGGTGATAATGAACTGCATAGGATTTTATCATGACAAAGCTTCAGAATTATATGGTGGAAGACAGTAAAAAATGTAAGAGTGTTACAGGAGATATGATATGGCAGGGTAAATAGGAAAATTTACCATAATGTATGCAATTAGACAGAGAATTTTACTCCTTCGTCATCAGTTGAAGTTCCCCTGAAAATTGCAGCTTTACCCTTCTGTTCCAGTAATCTCAAAGCACGCATCAGCACACTACGGTCAATGCCAGCAAGATCTTCAAGTAAAAAGCAAAAAATGACATCAAGAATAGATAAGTGAAGCTTTAAAAGAATAGTGATTCACAATCTTTGTGCATCACCTAAAGATATGATACATAACCATGAAATTACATTGTTTATGCAAATCATGTGAAGTTTATCCATGAAATGTTCTAATTGAGAGTTGGGAAAGGCTAACAAGAAATAAATAATCCATAATGTATTGTCATGAACTGTCATTCAGGTAGATTAATTGGATGATTTGGTTGCACCAGCAACATTTCTAACCATCAATTCAATGACAGATCGTGGAAAATGCTTTTAAAAATGCACTTAAGTCAAATTGCATGAAGGCCGAGTATTCGAACAATGATCAAGCTGAACATACCAGTTCCGCGGGACTCGAATCCTGAGCGGATATCTTCAACAGTCATGACACTATCTTCAAATCCATTTTCTTTCACCTAAACGTATTTTGGGAGAAATTACTTATGAGTGACTTATGAGTGATTAAAAAGCACCATTGCAAAAGCTTGGGCTTCAGTCTGAGTGGACATACAAAATTTACGATGTAATCAGCCCAATCTTGAATCCTCATCCAAAGGATAAGACATTTTTTATGTCCTTTATCCATCCATTCAGCACGACCTGTGACATGGTGGAATTTTAAAGAGCTACTATTTCCATTGCCTTCCAAGCTATTATGTTGAAGGCAGGAACTTAAGGCACAGTAAGACTTGAAAGAAAAGAGAAAGAAAATCATAGCTTACCTTCATTAACTAATGCAGAAAGAAATAGCTCCTTTGCTTCATGGCTGAGAGATCCTGCAAAGGCACCACAAAAGTATAACAAAACCACACAACAAGGCAAAGCTTAAATGATCATGGAACATGGTATTTATATTCACAATGCATCATTTAACACAAAATATAAGCAACTAAGTCCAAGATGAGTTAAAGAATCCGGTTAAATGCATGTAGAACAAAAGCAATGCCAATTTTGAAACACTAATCAGGATTTAAAATTTTCTATAACTTGTCCAGTTCCCATCTAAAACATTACCAGTTTAATAAGACAAAGATGACCTTTACATGAAACAGTCAATGATAAAAAATAGAATAACATAAGAGCAGAACTTACTCTCAATCACTGGATTAGAAAATAGAGGAAAGTCTTCCTCTAATCCTACTACAAAAACCTTTTGATTTCTGCAATAATCAAGAATTAGTTCTTTCCACAATTGCACTTGCTTTTCACGAGTTTCCCTCACTGGCTGCAGGCTAAAAGAATAACATGGTCCAGACTAAATTAGATAGTGTGTCAGTCAAACACATTTAATTGCATGTAAAGCAAAAGCATTATCAATATAAGATAGTACAGAGAGTTAGTAAATAATAAGCACAGGTCCAAGAGATGTTAATCCACTGATCTAGCAAGCATTAGGAAAAAGGATTGGAATGGAATAAGCTGCAAATCTTTCAACCTGATCTATCATTGCAAAAAACATAGACTAGTTCATCTACTACTATACAAGAAAGATAAGAACTTTCATAATATCATGCATTATGCGTTCAAACTTCAAGCCTATTATTCAACTTAACAACATACTGTGTGAAAATTTATTAAATGTGTTTAATTAAAAAAAAAGTGTAGGTAAAATGTTGGTAATCAACACTCTTAAACATAACTTCTGTTTGATCATAAAGCCCAGCACACTGACACCCTTAAACATATTATGACTAGAAATTCTTTTGGATTATGATACTATCTCCAGTTCTTGCAAAAACTAATCAGTTCCATTTCAGCCAAGCTTTAAAACTATAGCTTAACATATGAAAACAAAATAATAGAATTCCAGCTCTTTTGCGAACTAAACACCACTCCAAAAACTATGGTCCTCTAAGTCCACACAGGCAATTCAAGCAAAACACTAAATTTCATAGCATAATTCATGCGAAATATCTCTACCATCTCTACCTATATATTGCTTGCAATAACATCAACTGATCAATCGAATTTTGTGAACAAAATATAACACCATAAATCTGAAAAACAACAAACAAAACTAAAATTTCTGATAAATAATCAGTTCAAGGGGGAAAAACACAGGCTTACGTGAAATAAGGAGGATAGTTGAAGAAAGCCGGCAGCTTGAATTCTCCCAACCTCTGCATCTCCAGCAAATAGAAATCAAAATCCCTGCATGAAAACAATCAGAAAATCAAAAAATCTAAGAACAAGAAGGCTTCTGATCGAGCAAACCCTGAGATGAGAAAAGGGTAAAAAACATAGAATTTGGAAGGAATTCAAAAGAGAGATTGAGAGAGTGAACCACGCCTCAGTACCAAGAGCTCGACGGTTGACCCTGGTCTTCGCTGCCTCGCCGTTTTCGGCTCCTCGTCGTCGGAGAAGAAGCCGATCGCCGGAGAAAGGGACGCGCAAATTGGGAGATTTTGGATTTAATAAAAATGAAATCTTGATCAGCACTAAAAGTTAAATTAGGTTTTTTTTTTTTTAAAATAATAATTTTTTTTATCATATATATATATATATAAATTATACCTATTAAATGGGTGTTTTTTAGGTGCATTTTACTCAAAACTATTTAAAATCACATCTGCAACTGAATCAGTTCCGATGGCATAATTTTTCATATTTATTTTTTAAAAAATGTTATAGGTCTTGTTATAATTATTTTCCAGTCAAGTGACATTTCGCTTGCATTCAGGTGATACATGAGTTTGACTGCTCACTCTTGTGAAAGATAAAGATGCATGAATTTAGGGGTGTAATTGATCGAGCTCGAACCGAGTAATAGTGAGCTCGAGCTCGACTAGAAATTCAGTGCTTGATACTCGGCTCGGGCTCGAGCTCGACTTGGTACACAAATCGAGCTGCTCGAGCTCGCTCGACTAAGCTCGAAAAGGCTAAAAATGACCATAAACATTATGCACGAGCTCGAACGTGTTTTCTCCTTGATTTTCATCAAATAAATATAATATTATATATATACATATATGCTTGATTAGGCTCACGAACACTCGAGTCAAGTATCACAATACTCGAACTTAGCTCGCTTAACTACTCGAGTTCGAGTTTTCGTCGAGTCGAGCCTGAGTAGCCTATGAGTAGAGGTGTATCATTTACACCCCTATGCATGATAGGTTGAGCACAAGCTCGATTCTCTAGAAGAGCTCCCTATGTTTATGTTTGAGACTACAGGTCTAGTCAAACCCAGTATCTTCTATCAAAATAATTTTTATTATTTTTAATCAATAATAATCAGATTTTTTTTTTGTTAAGGAGCATACAAAATATTTTTTTTAATAAAATAGTCAATATTCTTTGTGCCAGAGATGTGGACGAGTATTCACCTGAAGATACATTCCCAGTCTCTATCTTGAATTTATAAGCCCATTCCCGACTCCGGACCCAAACCCAAGTACATGGGATTTTTTTTTTCTGTCCCCATCTCTACGGGAATTATTAAGGTTTAGGGATTCACCGGCCCCACTTAATTTTTTACAAATTAAAATATTATTATTATTTAAAATAAAATTTATAAAATATTTATTAAAAATCTCATAAATATACTTTGATAATTGAAAACACATTTACAAATATGAGTAGTTGGCATGTTAAAGACCCAACACCAAATATAAATATACACAATCATTATATGATATATATGTGAACACCGATTGACTCAACACTAATGTTCATTTAATTACTAGTAATTTACTAATTAAATAAATATATGGGTTTTTATTCAATTTTTATATAAACATTGACAACATGATATATATATATAAATTAAACATTTAATATTTCGAGGCTGGTGAGAAGGGCATTTTCCAGCCCAATGAGTCAGAAAATCGGGTTCCCAGTTGGGTCCGAGATCCATTGACAACCTTACTTTGTGCCCACCATATGCCAATAATTCAATGAATATAATAATGTATTTAAATGTTAAATGAGAATAAAATAAAATAAAACAAAACAAAACAAAATAAAGACTAGGTTATCAACGGTTTATGTTGTGGAACTGTTATCAAAGGTTTTATAGAAGCGCTTGAAATGGTTTAAGCTTTACAATGGTGAGTTAATTAATACCCACACTTTTTAAATTTTTGGAACATATAACAACCAAAACATTGCTGTAGCTTGAATGGAATTGATATACTTTGAACAGCTAGAATTATGAAATAAAATAAAATAAAATAGCATAATAAAAGATAAAAAAAGATTAATCATGTAATTAAGACTTTTTTAATCCAAAAACAAAATAAAAGGGAATAAAAATCTATTTTAAATGTATATGGAAATTGTTTCATTTCATTAGAGAGAAAAATAAAATCAGGGGAAAAATAGCATAATTTAAAATGTAATTAATATGGTGCAATTAAGTTTTTTCAAACAGTTGAACTCAAAATTAGCTTGAAAATTTTAGTTTGAGCTCAATTTGATATTAATTTCAAAAGCTCAAACCGAAGTAGATCAAAATTAAGATTTATTCAATATTTATTTCAAACAAACTTCAACGATTTCTTTTAAATTAAATTTTATTTACTTATGCAATCATCAACCTAAATGGTGTAGAAAAGAATTATCAGAACAAAAACTGAATGCATCACTATTATTATTCAAATAACAAAGAAAAAAAAAAGCTCATATAAGTATATCAAAAAACATCAAATTATTTTGTATGTCTTGGGAAAAACAAAAACAAAAAAAACAAAAGGCCTAAAATTACAAACACTACCTTCTCTCCTCAAAAATAATAAATAAAAAAGAAAATGAAAAAAGAATAAATAATTACACATACAATCTTCTCCACACCAATAAACCAATTCCATGAAGTCAGTCCATATCAAGTGGTAAGAAGACATTTACTGACATGAGAAGAATGGAGCCCATATAAGTACACTTTTCTATACATGATCACCCAAAGAAACACTTCTTTGGAACTCCACCATGTTTGATCTTATTTTTTTCATCAATGAAGTTTAATCCTGCAATACATGTATGTGAATAAATCAAGATGAATTCCTAACAAAAATAAAGAAACAGTCACCACCGCAAAGTCATAAAACATGCTGGAAATTGAGAGTTCGACTATAATTAAAAGATAATGGAAGTGCTTGGAGTGACTTATCCATTATATATATATATATATATATACATATAAAATTTGGAAGGAAAAGAGCATCAAAAGGAGGACAGATGTTGAGATGAGATTGAAAGGTTGGTAATATGTCCCAATCAAACAGCACAAACTACATGTCCTACCATAAACAAAACAATCATAGAAATCTAAAATTTTCTTTATCCATTCATGTCCTTTTATAATAGAAGCCAGACAAGATTGCTCATCTGTACTTGTCATTGTTGTCTACACTTATCATCTCTAGTCATCCATGAAATAGAACCTACTCAAGAAATTTTCATTCTATAACCAGTTTGAATGAGAAACAATTAAGGCATGAATGGTTATGATAACAGAGCAATTCAAATAATAATTCTATTAGTTTGTAAAGTTAAGTTCATTGGCAGTAACTCAAGATTCACTATATAAATAGAACAAGGGACTGTCATGATTAGAGCAGTGTTCCTTTTATGGATATTCTTATCAAGTATCATCTCTGATGAGGAAATTAACAGTAAACAAGCAATTGTTGTTAAGATAAAGGCAAGAATAAGAATCTGCATGATTGATTAAGTGGGTATTCCTGAAGGATAAGGCAACTTAAAGTTGAAATGTGGCATCATTACAATTTTATAAACAGTCTACCCCATTGCCAGATCAAAGCACAACATGGCCTCCATGACTATTGAGAAAAAAATAAAGTTAAATAGCAGAGATGCCAGAAAACAAATCTTTATATAAATCAACCTAAAATGTACCTTAGTATTATGAGATGTTGGTGCAGTATAAATCGTTTTAACCAACTAAATTTCGAGATGGTAAATCTTCTTTTCTTCAATTTCATAGGTCTTAATAAAATCAAAGTGTTAGAGCTACAAACTTATGTTCAGAAACATTAAATATGAAGGTCAAATCTTTTGTTTTGCCAACTTTATCAAGTATTCTCACTAACTCTATGTTACCTGTGGTTGCATAGTGTTCTCTAGTGAGTCTTAGTCCAAATATTAAGTTAAATCCAAATGATCATATAAACAAAGACAGTTACATAGTTACAATCCATCTGCTTCCTATTGAAATAATCCTTTCTTGAATTACCTTGTTATGCTTTTTTGCACATCAATGTCATGGTTTTTGTTACAATTATGCATCTGTGTTTGCATATAAAAAATATATTTATCTCATGCAAGACTTCCACAAATCATGTTGCTAGTAATATATAGAGTAAAAAAAAAAAGTACTCCAAAAAGATAATCTAATTTTCATCTCAAATCATGCATAGCTTCAAATGATTCAAGATAACGATTTTAGTTCCATCAAACCCTAACTTTAAGTAGCACATCGGATGCAAACAAATCAAAATCTACAAAGAAAAAGCCTCCATTTCAACATCTTTTTGGAGAACTTTTCAGAATCCATCTTATACTTATTATTCTTAGTATAACACCATGAACTTTTTCACATCACTTATATTCCTCTTCATCAACCTCACTCACTTGCAAAGATTCAAACTTTCAGTTTCATTTTACTTTCAATTGACTTCAAATCGATAATTTGCTTGAATTTTGGCTCAAAATTCAATAAATCAAACTAATTTTCATGGAATCACTAAAAATAATGAATCAATTAAAGGAACTTTTTTGCAAATAATTAAAGAAGACTCACCATCTGAACAAATAAATGGAACACTTGGGCAGTGCGCCGCCGTGCCCACCGGCGCCGGCGCCGGCGCCACCCTGCTTCAAGCTCACAGCATCGCAGACAACCCGGATCGGGACCCTCCCGGTACTCTTACCGCCCACTCTGAGACCCACCTTCGTCCTCAACTCCACCCCAAACCTCAGTTCCTTGCTCTTGAACCTCACTGCCATCCTCCTCCCCACCGCCTCATCCACCATCATCCCCTTCTCGCTCGCCGAGAACCTCGTCACCGTCGAGTTCCGCTTCCCCTGCACGAATCCCGGTGCGCTCGACGAACCTATGGTGAGATCCCCATCATCATCGGCCACCGAGACCCACGCTTCCAGATCCGCATACGAGAGCCCCATCTTGCCATTGTGGTTCGCCGCCTGGACATCGACGGCGGCGGTGGCGTCAAGGTACGACGACCCATCGGATCTAGACGAGACGTTGAATCTCGACGCCCGGAGAGACTCGATCCGATACGAGGGAAGACGAGGCTGGAACCAAAGGTAAGCGAGAAGGCCGGCGACGGCGAGAAGGACGATGAGAGAAAGTATAATAATGGTGACCCAGAAGCATGCTCGGCAGCAAAAAGATCGGCGCCGCCGCCGTCTCGTCGGAGGTTTTCCGGGGTGCCGCAGTGTCGGGGGGAGCTGAGACGGTTTCCGCGCCACCATAGGCGGACGAGGGCCAGTGCCGCCATTCACCGCCGCTGGTTCTCGGTATCCTGGTGGCCTCTGAAGCATTGGTTTCGCCGGCGCTGCCGCCGGCGCCGCTCCCGGCGGCTTCTCCGCCATTATCTCTTATCTCAGTGTCTCAGATCTAGTGTTTTTTTTTTTTTTCTTTTTCACCCTTCGAATCTTATAAATTATATATCAAAAATTGGGAAAAATAAATTAAAAAAAAAAGATTGAAATGAGGTTGAAATTAAAGAAAAATTAAGATGAGATGAAGATTGAAGAGTACGTGGACACTGGCGGTGCAAGATAAGAAAGAGATCGGTGATGGGAGTGATATGATCGGACGGTGGAGAAGGAGAGATGGATGTGGAGGAGAAGATGTAATATTGTTCCTGCGGAGCAAGGGATGGAGAGAGATGGGGAGATGAGATGGAGAAGATGGAGTGGGAGGTGGGCTTAAATGGCGCGGTTTATGTCCGGTGGTGACGTGGCAAGTGATGATTGGGTGGTGTGGAACTAGTACTTATGTCGGTGTTGTTGGATCCGATCCAATAATGGGATGTTTATTGGTTGTCTTAAGATCATAACTTGATGTTGATAGATTGGTTTATGCTGATCTCAACCGTTTAAATTTTTAAATTGAAAATTATTGATATAAAGTTTTCTTTATTTGAAATCATACCGTTATTTAATATTTAATCAAATCTTTTTAAATTTTAAGTTTGCTTTAAAAATTATTAATGTCATGTCGATTGAAATCAGGTTCCCTGCTTAAAATGTCGTCTTGTTGAGAAAATAGTTTAGAACCTTAACCTGTAAAATAAAGATACTGTCTTGTTGAGTTTACGGTTGCACTCTATGTTTGTACTCATCCCTAATATTTATAAAAAAATCATATTATTATGCCACCAGCATAATAACGGGGTGTTTAAGACACTCGACTCTCACTATACTCGTAGATTGCGTTAAAAAATACATTTTATTTTTAAATAAAAAAATATATTTTGATATGTTAAATGTGCCTTGTAAACAAGTTACTAAAGTAATGATAATTTCATCAACCAATATTAAATTGATAAATTTTAGCATAACATATAAATTTTTAGCTGGATATAATGATAATTAAGAATTAAAAAATAAAAATAAAATAATCAGACTAACTTTGTTCGATACGTGCAAGAGGCAATTAGTTCTCAAGTGCTCCCTTTTTTCTCTTTTGGTACATTTGATTGATAAAAATTTGATTAATAAAGTGTAGGAAACATGCACTTTATTTGTTGAAAGTAGGGCTTGTTTTACTTTGATTCTTTACTTGGATTTTCTTCTTTCTTCTTTTTTTTTTTACTTTTTTTAAGGAATTAAAAGTCTATGATCAAACTTTGATGAGGCCATGAAGTAGGGAAGGATAAATGTGTTGCTTTGGTTGATAAGTTTGCACGTATGGTGGAGCCCCTTTTCTTTTTACTTTTTTTTTTAAATGTATGTTTAAAGTATTAACATTAAATAAAATGACCGGTTTATACTCATTTTAGATTATAAATGTAAAAAATAAATTTTCAAATATTATGTTTATATCAATTATTATTCGATGTTAAAAATTATTATGTTATTATTGTTAACTTAGATCCAACAGTACATTAGAAGAATATGTTTTTTATCTTTAAATTTTGTTTTATGAAAAACAGAAATATAAATCATCTAAAATATGTTAAAATACAATTATATGTATAAATTCATACGTTAGAATAAAGATATGCAATGTAAAAAAGTCGGCATCACTTAAAACTGAAGAAATGATTAGGTGACCTTATAATGATTAAAAAAAATAGAGAAACATAACCGAGCTTTCAAAAAATGCCAAAAAAAAAAATCATTATTGTATGACCGCTTAATTAAAGCTAACCATTAAAATTTTTGAACGGATCCACAGTTGAAGAAGCGCTTTGATAATACTAAATGATGTGCATAAAAAATAAATATTGTTTTTTATAATCATGGCAAAATCTCTCATCTCAAGTCTGTTCAAATCATGGGTTTTATTTTGTAAAAAATAATAATATACAAGTAATTTTTAAATTATGAAGAACTTGAGGAAAATTGATTTATATTTTTTAAAAATAACCTTTAAAAATGAAAATAATTTATTTTATTTCATAGACTAAACAAAAATTTAAGGACCAGAAATATTCTTATAACATATTATACAACTTCTAAAATAAAAATTGAATGAATAATAAAATCTTTAACATTAGCTACTATGTTAACTCATAAGCTTCATCACACCATTTGAAAACAATATTTAATATCTATTCTTTTAATTTCATCAACATCGTATCTTGTTATATTTAATCCAATGTAAAAGTAATTCATTTAAATTTTTCGGTTATCATTAATCAATGTTTAAAAAAATTATCAAAGATTTCCTAAAAAATAATTAGACCAAATTTTTGGATCTAAACTCTTGTTCCATTTGATGTATAAGACATTCTTCATTGGCCTTGTCTTTGTTCTCCAAAACTATTATTAATTTTCATAACATGAATGCCACCATCTAACCTTACATGATTAAGCCTTCCATGGATTTATATCAATAAAATTTTCAATTAAAAAAGTTTTATTGATTGATTGCAATATTGAGATAACTTAATATAAATACATGTAAACCATTACTAGATTCCATCCACCTTCAGAGACAAAGATGTATGGCTTTAATTAATTTGTTTTGTGCCATTAAATGTGCAATTTGTATTAATTTAGTCATAATTAGTTTAAGTTTAACCATGAATATTAATTAGATTTTCCATGTAAATTCAAAATTGGTTGCTTATCATGAAGCCATGATCTGTTTAAGACTATTTAAATACTAGGTTGTTCCCTGTTTGCTCTATTATTGCTTCACATGTAAATGATTGAGCCTGTATTAAATACATCAATCAAAATACATAAAATTAATAACACACCATGTTTATGCCTAAAATTGACATAATTGAATATGTAAAAAATATCTCAAGATATAAAAGCACTCTTTCTATTGACTTTGATGAAATAACCCAATGTCTTCTGGAAGTGGCTATATTAAGTACATCAATCAAGATACATAAAATTAATAACACACTAGGCTTATACCTAAAATTGGCATAGGTGAATAAGTAAAAAAAAAAAAAGACCTCAAAGTATAAGACAATTCTTTTTATTGAACTTGACGAAATAACTCAATATCTTCTTAAAGTGAACACTTAGGGAGTAACTTATTATAGCAGATAGTCGAAAAGTGGCTTATCCTAAAAGTTTTTCTATTAGTTAAGATAAATTTTTTTTTTCTAAAAAATAAAATAAAATAGTCCAATAACTTTAAGAGAATGGGTGTCTTATAAGTCATAATAGTCAGACCTAATTGACTATTTACTAAAAAACAAATCTATACAACATTATTGTAACATCGTAAGATCATATATAGTGGTTGATGTCCCAAAACAATTAAATAAGTTAAGTTTTCTTTTAATGAATCTTTTGAGAATAAGTAAAAATATTTTGTAAGATTTAAGCCACCAATATCTCTTAACTTCAAGTTAATGGTTATTTTGGCTCTAAATATTATATTTGTTTTTGAAACTATAAAATATCTGTTTCCATCTCTATGCTCCGTGAAAATGTTTATTTTGGTTTTTTAAAATCTTATCATCCCTGGGTTACTGTGTGCTTAGCCGGTTGTAAAAACTAACATGAAAGTTTATGTCAATAAAACCTGTTACATTTTATATTTTAATTTTTTTTTAAAATATGAACTAATATCATTTGAAAAAAAATCTTATATTCTAGTCTACTTTGGCTGCCACATCAACCTTCACAATTATATGATGATTCAGTCCATTTCTAACCCAAAACTTTATATTTAAATCTTCAGTATACAAAAATACAGCTTCTATAGTGAAAGTTTCTTCAACCAACAATTCTATTTTTAACTCTAAAACAGAACATTCTAAAAATATTCTTCTCATTTCAGAATCTATATATTCCTATCATCAACAAATTTAATCAACTTTAATTATTTATTACTTTTAATCATTGAATTTAAATATTATATTATTTTAAATATATATATATATATATAATTTTTTATATTTATTACAAATATTTATTAAACATAAAATAAAAATACTTGTGAGTATTTGAGTAAAAAATAAAAATCCGATTGATAAAAAAATACAAATATAAACATTACATTAATTAATTTATAAAAACATAATATACAAACAAGCCAAATAGTAAAACAACACATTATTGGAAACTAAAGTAGCACACAAGTTTTAATTATATTTATTATTTGCATAGTACAACCATAAATGTTCAATCAATGTATTATGAAATGCAATATAAGCGTTTTTGTTTTTAATTTGCTTGTAACGATGAAGAAATTGTTCAAATCTAATATCTTCATCTTGTACCAATTCAACAACCAAGGTCGGCACTTTGCTTGCATTCACGATTAGTGCATCGAGATCTCGTTTATCCTCGACTATCATGTTATGCATAATAATGCATGCATTCATTGTATCGTGTAAGACATTTTTCCTCTAAAATCGTGTTGGTCCTATCACAATTGTAAAACGAGATTGTAGAAAACCAAATGCCCTCTTGACGTCTTTTCTGCATGTCTCTTGTCTACTTGCAAAATATTTTTTCTTCAGAGTTCGTGGTTGATGAATAGTTTATACAATAGTAGACCATTATGGATATATGTTATCAGCTAAATAATATCCCATATGATACTCATTTTCTTGAATAACATAATGAGCATAAGGAGCAATACCTTGTGTCAGGTCGGACAACATATTAAAAGACTATAAAACATTTATGTTATTGTTGGTGCCTGGCATACCGAAATAAGCGTGACATATCTAGAGATCATAGTTTGCTACTGCTTTGGACATCCATGCCTTCCTCTATATTGTCCAGCCCATGCTGTGGGACTATTTTTCCACTTCTAATGCATACAGTCCAAACTTCCTAATATTCTTGGAAAGCCACGTTGTTCTCCAATGTGCAAGAGTCTTGCAATGTCATTAGCATTTGGTGATCTAAGATATCACTCAACGAAAATCTCTATAATGGCTCGACAAAATATTTTCAAGCTTTCAATTACAATTGATTCACCGATTTTGATATATTCGTCTGTAGCATCAGCAGGTAGACCATATGCCAACATTCGAAAAGTTACAATAATTTTTTGTAAACTAGATAACCCAACTAGACCAAGACCATCACATTATTGTTGGAAGTAACTATCATAGTCCTTAACTACCTCAAAAATGTGAAGAAATAAACTTCGTGACATTTGATATCTTCAGTGAAACATTTTAGCATTATCTCATGGATTTTCTGAAAAGTAATCATTCCACAAATTGGGATGGTGTTGTTGGCACATCTTCTGTACGCCCAATCAAATAGAAGAAAGCCAAACTAAATAAAAAAAATGGATGATGAAGTGGCATATTCTCTTAGTCGTTTAAAGGATGATAACTCGAAGATTATGGAGATGTTGGAGAAGACTAATGCAGATCGACAAATGTTCTTAAAAATGCAGAGCAAAAATCTTGCTTTTTAGCAAATGAGATATGAGGACAAATTTTTAATGCGAGACTTGAATTCTATCACTAATCCAAAAATATTCGTGCTTGTATATAAGTAGAACAACAAGAAATTTTATAGAAAAGAGGGCATTTTCAACAACCACTCCATTCTGGATCTAATATATTAAATGAATTCTTCAACAATATCAGTAGAAGTGGTGATAACATGCCAGACTATTAGCTACATCTACTTCCAACTTCATTATTATTGTATTTTGGGTGTTGTATTTTTTTTTTATTCCCATCGATGATAATCTATGTTAGTTTTATTTTCTATGTTTTTATTTTATTGTTTAGGTAATTTGTCCTAATTTTAATGAATTTATATTTTTTGAATTATTTTCTTCAATTTTTATTGTTTTTAATTAAAAAATATAAACTTAAGATATAACTTATTATTAATTTGATTAAAATATAAAATTATAAGTACAAATTTTATAATGACGTATATTTATGTGGTTAAAAGTATACCAAAATTGTAATTAATGGCCCAAACTTCATTAAACAACTATTAAATAGGGAAAAAAAAAGCTACTGTGACACACAACTATTACCTTCGGGTTGGAGATGCCCTCACAAAAGGGCAAAATGGAATTAAGGACAAAGAAGTTTTCCTTTTTTTTTTTTTTTTTTATAGAAACCAAAGGGTTAAAATTCATTTTCATAATTCAAGGGTTTAAGTAAAAAGTTTTTATAGTTTAGAGATAAAATGAATATATTCATAAAATTTAGTAGTAGAAATAAATATTTTATAATTCTAGCCTTTTGATAGTTGACGAAAGATTATTTATAAAATGAATTCCAAACAGTTAGAACCAATGTTTTGAAATCCAATTTTACTAGATCCTGCTATGTCACTGGGTCCGGTCAACCAGTTAGTTGCATGAACTTCGTCAACTTGGGGTTATATATAAAATTTTATTTTTAAATTTTTAATATTACTTTTTGCTTGAATTTGTATTTTTAGTTATATTAGATTATCATGATAGTTTTATTGGATTTTATTTAAGATATTAAAATTTAATATTTATAAGACTGGTGATTTGTTTCTCGAGCTTTTGTATTATTATTTTTCAAAATTTTAATAATTTATAATATGTTTTATCTATTTATATATAATTAAAATTATAAAAAATATATATTATATTAATGATCGGGTCAAACTCGGTTCAACCATTGACCCTTGACTCAGGAGCCTTCTGAGAGCCATACCTCCGGGTCAGGTTTCAGGACATTGGTTGGCATTGACTGTTTGTTGTTGTTGTAGTTTAATGGGCCAAACCAACATTAATCAGCCCAAAGCCTAATTCAAACCAAGCCCAAAGGCAAGGCCACGCAAACGAGGCATTTCGTCAATTATTCGTGAAAACAACAAACGAAATCTAGACCCATCTCGCTAAACTCCAAGTTTCCATCCAACCGCACACGTGTCCAAATTCCTCAAGATCCACACTACCATTCCAAAAGAGAACGAGAAAAAGGGGATCGCCGAACCAGCCCTAGAAATCAGCCCTGATGAGATCTCGCGATAAATTTCATTAAATAAAAATTTCGCGAAAAAAAATTTTCTCCCACGATAAATTGTGAGTAATTTCTCGCTCTCACTCTTTTTTTTATTAATTTAAATCTTTCTATTTATATCGCCTTCATTCGTATTCTTTTTCATTGTATTGACTACTTTCTCAAATCCAAAACAATGTAAGCTCGCATTAATCAAACCCTAGTTCTTTGAATTCAAAGATCAATTTGTTGACATTGATTGCTTCTGTTATTTGTGATTTTGTTTGAGTTTGTGGTAGTTCTTTTTGTGTTATTTTGATGATTGTTGTGCATAGTTTTTATTAGATTCGTGTTTGTTTGCTTGTTGTTGTTGTTGTTGTTGATTTTGTGGGAGTTTATATCTTGTTTTGATGATTTTTGAGCTTAATGATATGGTTAAAAAGTTCACATTTGTCATTGCAAGATGATGGGTTTTACTTTTACCTAAAAGCTTTTGCTGATAAAACAATGTGGAAATTTTATGGATTAAAGTGAATTATTGTTCATTTTGATCTCTAAAGTTCGTACACACATATATATATGTTTATTTTGTTTTGTTCTGTTGATTAATTTGGAAAATATGAATTTGAATATATAAGCCTCGATTTCTCATCCTATCAGCGTAAGTTTTTGAGTTGAATCAGCACGGATAATAGGATTGGTTTATATCGAAAATGAAGGCTGTGTGGTTTAGTGCCAAAATATACTGGTCGAATTTTATCTCTAAATAGTTGAGCTTTGTATGAAAGGAGATAATTTGATGGGTTCATTCATTAAAATAGCTTAAAAGTGGCAAATTTAGACGCAATGTTCTTGTGCAATGAAGATTGGGAGTAGTTATTATCTAGATATGGATGCTAAAGATGAGTTGTTTTCATTATGGTAAATGTTAAATATATTTCTTATGAATGTTTTTGGAGTTTTTCAGCACAGACAATCCATTTGGTTGCAACTATCAAGCAAGATATGGAGTCAAATTTTAGGATCAATATTTTTTGAAGAATAGATGACTGTGGTTTGGAAATCTTTTTTTCCTCCTTTCATTTAGATAACTTTGTTTTTGATGGAATTTTCATGATTATGCTCATCTTATTGAGTGTTTTTAGTCATTATGAATAGGCTTATTTTGGTGTCTGCTCTAACTAAGTTCATAGGCAAGTAAGACTTTTGTGGTTTACTGTTTAAACTCCTAAGCTCTTGGACATAGCATAACCATCCAAACACCTGCACTGCTATTTATGAACTTGGCAGCTATAGCTTATTGAAGTTGGAAATATCACCTATAAGTTAAAATGTAATTTGATTGCTATATTGTATCTGTTTTGTGGCATACTGAGATTTGAGCTTGTATGTATGTTAGACTGGTTGTCTTCTGCATGAAATTTTCTGAAACATAAAGTAGTTACTGTAATTACATTTTCCTATTAGACCTCTTGTTAAATTTATGTTGCATCTCTGCAGGTAGCTTATTAGAGTAGGAAGAGTGATCCTGGATCAGCAGTAAGTTCTCTTGAATTGCAAAGTGGGTTTTTTTCTTTGTTTTTATTTTCTGTTTGCATTATAACATCCAAAGATGTGAGCTTTTCCATGACCATGTGTTTTACTTTTCAATGATTTTGGCAGTGGTCCGGGAGAGAGATGTATGTTGGGAGTACTGTGAGAAATTAGATGGGAACAAGGTGAAATGCAAATTTTGTCTAAAAGTTCTAAATGGTGGCATTAGTAGATTGAAGTTCCATTTGTCTCGATTGCCTAGTAAAGGTGTGCATCCATGCAGCAAAGTGAGAGACGATGTTACTGAGAGGGTAAAGGCTATAATAGCTGTAAAAGAGGAAGGAAAGGAAGCTGCTAATGCCAAAAAGCAGCGACTGTCCGAAAATAAGCCGCCTGGAATAATACCCAACACCAAGGCTCTTATACCCTTTGAGGCTGTATCATCATCAGCAAAGCTTTTTCCTAGCAGTAATGCGAATGTTCCTCAAGCTTCCTTGGATCCCGAGAGAAGTATTGCTGAGTTCTTTTTTGAAAATAGATTGGATTTCAGCATTGCATACTCTTCCTCCTTTCAGCAAATGCTAGAGGCAATTGGTGGTCCAGGATTCAGAGGCTTGTCACCGGAAACATTGAGGACTACGTGGCTGCAAAAACTTAAATCTGAAATCACATTGAAGATAAAAGAGATAGAAAAGGAGTGGGCAGCCTCAGGTTGCTCAATAATAGCTGATACCTGGACCGATAATAAAACCAGATGCTTGATAAACTTCTTTGTGTCATCTCCATCAGGGACCTTTTTCCACAAATCAGTTGATGCATCTACCTACTTCAAAAACATTAAATGTCTTTATGACTTATTTGATTCGGTTATTCAAGATTTTGGACATGAAAACGTTGTGCAAGTGATTGTCGATAATGCTTTGAATTACGACAGTGTGGGCAGTCTCATCATGCAGAACTATGGTACTATATTTTGGTCATGTTGTGCTTCTCACTGCCTCAATTTGATCTTGGAGGATTTCTCCAAGGTTGATTGGGTGAACGGATGCATCTCACATGCACAATCTTTGACAAAGTTCATATACAACCACACTTGGGTGCTTGATTTAGCGAGGAAATACACCGGAGGTCAAGAGCTCATCCGCACTGGCATTACAAGGTATGCCACAAACTTCCTCTCTTTACAGTCCTTGCTGAAACTGAGACCAAGGTTGAAGCATATGTTCAATTGTCCTGAATATACCTCTTCTCCGTACACCAACCGGCCACATAGTATCTCATGCATTAATCTTCTTGAAAATAATGAGTTTTGGAGAGCAGTCGGGGAAATTGCATCAGTTTCTGAACCTGTGCTGAAGGTTTTAAGAGATGTTTCAGGAGGGAAACCAGCGGTTGGTTCTATATATGAATCCATGACCAAGGCAAAGGATTTAATAAGAACTTATTACATCATGGATGAAAGTAAATGCAAGACCTTCCTAGACATAGTTGATCGAAGATGGCAGAATCAGCTTCATTCGCAGCTCCACGCTGCGGCAGCCTACTTGAATCCTTGCATCCAATACAATCCAGATGTTAAATTTCTTGGAATCATAAAAGAGGAGTTCATTGCTGTTCTAGAAAAGCTATTACCAACGCCTGAATCAAGACATGATATCACGTCGCAGATATTTGCTTTCAAGAAGGCACAAGGGATGTTTGGTTCCAATCTAGCTCGAGAGGCACGTGCTTCCACATCACCAGGTATCTTTTATGTTTGTTCACAAACTCATTTCCTGTTTTTTCATATCCCCGCTCAGGCTTACTTGATGTTTTCATTTGAAGAATGCAGGGATGTGGTGGGAACTATACGGTGATTCTGCGCCAGGACTACAAAGAGCTGCTGTTAGAATACTCAGTCAAGTTTGCAGCACTTTGAACTTCGAACGAGACTGGAGTTCAATTCAACAGATTCACTCCGAAAGGCGAAATAAACTCGACAAAGAAACATTGAATGACCTTATGTATGTACATTATAATCTGAAGCTCAGGGCGAAAGCTAAGCCTTCTGATGAAGACCCTATAGTTCTTAGAGACATAGATATGACTTCAGATTGGGTCGAAGGAACGGAGATCCAAAACCCAACACAATGGCTTGATCGGTTTAGCTCAGCATTAGATGGCAGTGACTTGAACACAAGGCAGTTTGGAAGTTCTATTTTCGGTCCAAATGATCATATATTTGGATTATGAGGTTGACATCGTGCATCTTAGATATCAATCTTATGTACATTACGGTCTGTTTGTGTTGTACCATGTTTCTGCTTAACGGTAATACGTATTAGTTCAGGTTTACGTTTGATCAAATGTTGTAAATATTTGTAGGATTTTTTGTTGAAATGATAGATCACGAGATCATGTTTCATGAGATGTTCCTAAATTTTGCACTAATTTGCATCCATAATTGTGAAGGAGTTGATTTTTAGCATTATGTCTTCAATAAATTTTATTGCTTGGGAAATGTAGTACTTTACTCTTGAACTGCAATCAAGATACTGAATCCTTTCAACATTTCTGAAGATCCTACTTCAGAGAATGCTAATACTAAACCTTTATATATATATATATATATATATATATATATATATAATGAAGGCAACAAGCACTAATACTCACGGTTACATGTGCACAAGTGGAGCCGGGTGGGTCAGCCACCCATCACGGACTCAGTTGAGAATTATGATCAGTTTTTAAGTGAATTGATGATTTAAACTATATCAAATACAAAAGAGTTAATAATGATTTTTTTTATCTGGATAAATTAAATATCACGAAAATAAAAAAAAAATCCTCAGTCGCTATTTCTTGCAAATTTGTCAAATAACAAAAAAAAAAAATTTTTTTTTTTTTAAACTTCTATTTATTTTAATGAGATAATGTATGGAGTGTTTGGTTAGAACTAACCATGGTTTGAACCAAAGGTTTTATATGAAAGAGACGTAATTCGCTACCGACATGGTCATGATGTCACCATACTATTGGTTGATGGATTGGATGTGGGTCCCACTTGAAAAGGACCCCAGGTTGAGAATGACGTGGCATTAAGACACGTGTCAGTTAACCCATAATAAGCATTAATCTTGCGTGCTAATAATAACTAAATAAAAGCAGAAGCTGGTGACTCAACCTTTCCTATTTTTTCAAGAAATCCCTCTGAATTTATTAAATCTCCAAACATTTAACAATTTTTAAAAAAATTATATTTAAATTATATTTAAATTATAATTATAAATATCTTAACTTACTCATGTGAGGGGTGTTGATCATCACTGCTGTTTAGGGGTATTTTAATCATGCTATATAAATACTGAAGACACAGGACTTGATAAGAAAATTTTCAAAAAAAATAAGGACGAAAAAGTGAATGAAAAGTTTAAAGGACTGTACAGTTAAAATGCAATATAATCGAAATTTTAATTATTTTCCCTAATAATTTTAATAAAATGTCAACCAAATTGATTCAATAATTAAATAGGTAGATATATCTCCAATAAATAAAAAACATAAATAGTTTATATCAATAATTTTAATAAAATGTCAAAGCCATTTGACTCACGTAGTTAGCAATATAAAAAATAAATCTTTCATATGGCGTATGAAATGGTGAGTGTTTGAATTCTTATCAGAAGAATTAATTCATGAGCGATATTGTAACCTACACTGGTATGTCATAAAAACTTCCGTCTTTTTAAAATAATAATAATAATAATAATAATATTATTATTATTATTATTATTATTAATATTGATAAAATGGTTGTTGCTATTCATGAGAAAAAGAAAGGGAATAAATAAATAAAAAACAAAAAAGCAAGGCCCAAATATAAACAAGCGTAATAATTAGGAGTCCATGTCAAGCAACTTGGTGAAAAGGAGACTTGAAAGCAACAACCCCATTTGAATGGTTGGAGATGCAAGTAAGGTTTAGGTTTCAGGTTTTACATTATTAATATACTCTTATGAAATACCATGGTTTTCATACTCGGATCTGATCGGGCGGTTAGACCGGGTTGACCCGGACCCTGCCATTAAGCCGGTTCGGTCCATTACATAAATCCAGATTTGAATAAACCTGAGAATGAACTGGTGACCCGGCCGGGTCACCAACCCGGGTTTACATAAATTTTTTTAATTTTTTTCTATTTTATAATATACAATTTTTGGGGGGGTTCAAATGTAAAATTGTAAACTTTAGGAATAAACTTTATTCACTATTCAATTATGGATTATTTAGTTATTTATCTCATGTTTATATTTTAATTTATGGAGATTTGAACAAGTTTATGTTTATGGTATTTGATGTATTTGAATTTTTGAAAACTGAGTATTTTTACACATCTTTTTTTTTAAGGATTTCTTAGTTGTTTATTTCTTAGTTGAATATTTTTATGTTTTTCAATTGATTTTGTACTAGTTTATTTTTATGTTATTTAGTGTATTTTACATTTTGAATGTGGTGTATTTCAATATTTATTTATGTAGAATACTTATTTAAAGTTTTAAAACTCATATTTTTATATTTTTATTCTTTAATATTTGATTTTTTAATCACATATAACTAAAATTTAAATTATTTTTAATAAAAATTATTGACCCCGGTTCAACCCCTGACCCCTACCCTTCTCCAGGTCGATGCCCGGGCCGGGTCTGAAAACCTTGTGAAATACTACTTACTTATATCCTCAATAAATCATATTTATTTATTCATATACTTTCATAATTAAAAATCAATTTAGAAACTCTTTGAAAAAATGGATTGATTTTTTTTTTTTTCTATTTTTCTCTTTTGGTTTATAAGTATGAATGAAAAACAGAGAAGATAAATAATAGTTTATTTTTTTAAAAATGATTAATTAAATTTTTTTTTTAACAAAATGTGGACAAGCTACTTGTTAGGGATATATACAGATGTGGAGATATTATCTCAATATATTTATGTTTTCATCTTAAGTGTGCTCAAGGATTTGGTGTCAACAAAACAAAAAATCATTTGTTTCTAATTAATGATTGATTAAAGTGAATGAGGATACTTATAAGAGTATATAAGCAAACATTTTTTTTTCATATTTATATAATATATCATTACATATCCCACATTCCCTCATCCCACCAAATTATTAAAACACCCCCAATACTTTTTCTCTCTCTCACTTAACCTCACTCTTCCTTTTGTTTTCTGTGAACATCCACCGAAAAAGAACGCACTTCATATGCACACACACACTACATATAATCTATTTTCTTTTTCACATAATAAGTTGATATGAATTTTTTCAGTATTGAAGAAATAAACTTTTAATTAATCAGTGATCTAGATAGAGGTCCACCACCATCATATCGAAGACAGACATTTAATATCTCGTTTGTTTAATTGGTTAATAACATAGGATAAGGAACATTTATTTTTATGCTTCTTAAGGAAATAGTTTTTGGTAGTTGGCTTGATATTGTTTGCAAGCTAATTAAATACTTTTTTTATTCAATTAACTTGTATCTATTCTCTATTATAGTCTTCCTACATTTTTAATATTATTCTTAATATTAAAAATGTATTTTGGTATAAATCTTTTCAATATTTTGAGTTAAACAAAATACAATAACTTCTTAACATTTATGTATACAATTATATATAATAATTAGTATATAAAATAATTTTGGAATACACCAATAGAATTCATCCAAGTGACAGATCGAGGTTGCTCAAATAAACGGTTATTTAATATTTCGCCTGAATTAGAGACGGTTGTTCCAAAAAAATTGAAGGATTGAAGGCCACATAATAATAATAATAATAATAATAATAATAATAATAATAATAATAAGTGTTTATTTTTAAGATAAAAATAAGAAAAGGAGGAAAAATAGCAATCAATATACGTGTACGCTAAAAGTTAAACACATTAAATGAGAAAATCGATTTGCATGCTTGTGAGATGTATAATTAGGAATCTTTCCATATCAATGCATTAATGTTAACAATGACTTTTTGGTTTTTATTTTTTAATGAGAGTGACCACTACATCAATTTATAATATAGTGGACCAACATTTTCTTACTTTATCTGCATATATACTGCTTTAATAACATTTTTGTTTCCTCAAACGTAGTTAAATTTGTTAATAAAAAAGTTATTTGGACTTTATTTTGTGATTTGATTTCACCAAAGTACACAACAATGACATTGATCATTATTATTATTATTATTGTGAAGATAACATTTAACTCTTTTTTTTTTTACCAAATTGAATGTTTTGATTAGTTTAATGAAAAGGTAAGCTTTAACATAGATTTCTTTTTATGCACAATAAATTTTGTAATTTGAATTTTCATATAATTATATAAGCCATTCCTCCTTAATTTCACTAAATATTTAAATTTCTGTATTAATTTCCATATTTAATATTTAATTGAATGTTAAATTATTATTCATATAGTTGCATCAAAGTAAATTGAATAATAAGGTGAGCACCTTCCTTTTTATCTTTAAATTATTTTTTCTCAAAAATAAAATATATATGAAAAACTTTAGTGACGTATACTCCACTCCTCCCATATTAAAAAAAAAAAATCTCTAAAATTTAATAATCAATTAATTAATCCCTTATCGTGGCCCATAGTTTTGAATAAGTCAAAAAAAGTAGCTGGATTTGAGAAAACAAAGGGCCCTCTTCCATCTTTCCCATCCACAACGTTATCTACAAGACAAAATTACTTGCATACCCCTCTATTAAAAAATATCTAATTACTATTCTACCCTCACTAAAATTGTATCTACTTATATATACCAACAAAACTTTTTTATTTACATATATTTCTTTATGTTTAAAATTTACTTTTAAAATTTTTTATTTTGATCTCCATTGAAAACAATGAAGAATAATTTTTTTTATAATATTTTTAGTTTATTTCCACAAAAAAGCAAAGGGTATATAAGTAAATATACTTGTTTGCAAGGGTATATAAGTCATTTTATATTTGTACAAGGGTATGCAAGCAAAATGCCCTACCTTCTATAAATTATACCCACCTCCAACCAAACAAACCTATCTCCAAATAAATTTTAAAAATATATTAAAAAAAAGAGAAAAAAAAAGAAAGAAAGGATGAGTTCAAGTGGGAAGACATCTGCTACTCCGGCCTCCTCCTCCTCCTCCTCCGCCACCAAGTTCGCCGGAGTCCCTCAACGGCAGGCTAGCATCTTCTCGCCGCCACCACGCCGGCAACGGGAGGTGGCGGTGCCGGAGTGGAAGCTCGGCTGCCTCACCACCGAGTACGGCCTCCCTCCCACCATGCGTGGCACCCTCCAAACCGGTGGCTACTTCTAATTATTCAATCCATGCATACGTGCATGCATGCATGCATGCCACGTAATTACGTATTATTATTATTATTATTAGTATTACTTGTAATTAATCGAGTATCTTTTGTGTTTGTTTGTGTTTGATCTATCACAGCTTAGTTACTCTTTAATTTTTAATCAGGTCTCTTAATTATGAGTGCTTAATTACTTTGTTGTTTATGTGTATATATATAAATATATGGAAAAGGTATGAAGTTTTTGGAGTTGCTTTATATATATATATATGATGATGATGATGCTTGAAAGATATATTAGAAATGGATCGGTTTATAGATTAGTTGGTGGTTGTTTAATTTTTTTATTTTTTATTTTTTGGGGGATAGTTTTGATAGTATGAAAAGACTTCTGACTCAGTTTTTTCTTTTTTTCTTCTTGAATTTATTAAGGATTTTGAATTTCCTTTGATGGATCTATCTATATGTTTGATATATGGAAAGCACATGCGGGTGGATTTACTCATTTATTTTAACAAAACAGCAAAAAATTTGAGGGATTATTGGTTTTTTTTTTAATGTAATAGTAGTTTACAAATTCTTAAAGCACTCAAACTATGTTAAGCTAATAAATTTTCTAAATTAATAAATTTTTTAACCAAATAATTTTGAAGGGGGAGGATATGATTCATATAGCATCTTCCGCATCTATATATCTTTATTATCGAATTAAACAAGTGTTGGTTTATTGATGTTTTGTGACTTTACTAATTAGGCTAGTTCTTAATTTTTAATAAAAAACAAAAAAATATAAATCATATTTATTAGAAATAAAGTGGAATGATCACATGGAGACACCACGGCGGAGGGCAGGCCGGCTCTTGATAATGCCATAATGGTGGTTCACATGTCCCTTTCACCTCGGAGTTTTAATCTTATATATATATATATATATATATCATAAAAATGCAAACTTGTTACCCCAGAAATTGGGGAATAATTAATGTACAGGATTAGTTGAGGTGGTTGGAGGTTTAAACCACTCCAGTTATGATTTGAGTTTGAATTCTTATGAACAGATAAAATTCCCTCAGATAGAGGGAGACTTATCACTATAATGAGTTTTCAATAATTAAGTCTTGAAATTGTCTAAGCTTGTAGGTCCAAAGATAAAATACCCAAAATAATAATAATAATAATAATAATAATAATAATAATAAATAAAGGGACCAGAGATAATATTGACTTCATAAAATAGACCATCATGGTACTGGATGATAAAGAAAATAAATATGTACAGAAGTTATGATCTATAAGTTCAGTAGATCAGGATTATGAAAACATTAAACTATTTAATATGAAAGCAGTTTTCATGTTGGTTATCTAGTTACAGAAGCAACCTTGTATGTTTATACTTTTAATTAGATCCATCTAGAATGGTTTATTCAATTCTTAAGTACTCTCAAGCATATGCACGTACTACACTAAAAAATAGCTTTAGAGGCGGTTTTCAAAATTTATAGAGGCGGTTAAAACCGTTTCTATAGCTTTAGTTGTGATAGAAGTGGTTATAACCCCTCTATAATTAAAATTTTAAAATTCTGGTTATTGTTTTAGAGGCGGTTATAACCCCTCAAAAACATGCATAACAATTAGTATTTAATTAAATATATATTATTTAATCAATTAAAAACCTCCTTTTAATCAATTAAAAACTCACATTTTATTTTTATTTTACAAAATAAAATAGTGAAATACACATAAATTCGGTTTTTTTTACAAAATAAACTAGCGATTCAACTCAGTACCGGCTTTCATTATTAAAAAGGAAAATAAAACACGAACTCTGAATTCTCTGATAAATGAAAACAAACTTTTTTTTTTTGGGTGCAAACATAAAGGAATACAAATTCCTAAAGTTTGCAAACATTTTCAACTCATCCATTCATGCATATACACAACATCAACTTTTCAAAAAAAATCTTGATTGCAGCCTAATTCTAAACATCAACACTTGGAAATCATAACAAAGAAGAATAGAATTATCCAAAACAGATGCCATTTTTTCATCATCTCAATTACAAGAAACTTCGACACCAAGCACACGACTTAATAAAACCAACATGCCAGCTCGGCAATTTTCCTTTTCTTCAACTCATTGGACCATTAATCAGAGCCAACAATTTCACGTATTTGCAACAAAAGAAATACTAAAGCAAGGTAATGCATGAACTTCAAACTCAAAATTACTGTTCCATAGAATGATGAAGATCACAAAGCATCGGACAAAAGCATCTCCATTGAATTTGAATCATTTGATCATATTTGACAGAAAGAAATTTCAATTTAATAGCTATATATGCAATGAAAAAAGATCACAAAATCTTAAAAATATCAAACCTAAATGAATGATTATGTTGAAATTATCGGTCTTCATCTCCATCTCCATTCACATAGAATCTGAGGAAAGGATAACAAAACTTAAACTAGGGATCATATAATTCATCAGTAAAACTAGGGAGCTTCATCAACTACTATAGAATAAATGAATATGGAGTAAAAGCTACAAGATGTGGACAATGTTGACATATTGCATTATCATCCACAAATATATTATAAAGCAAGACAAAGTGAAAGCCAAGCAAGATGTAGTCCAAAATTCATATTGTCGATGAAATAATTTCATAAGAATAAGTCCAATTAGATTACTGTTTCTTCTTCATTCATGGACTTTTTGTATTTGGATTTTTACATGTTTAATTGTGCCCATGTTCCTCTTCAAAATTATCTATCTAGAAAATAAAACTCACAAAAGATTTACCAAAAAGATTGATGAATTTGTCATGCTTTTATTCCAACAAGAAATCATGTTCTTGGAACTACTACCTACCTTGAGTTTATCATCCAATGGAAGCACCATACATCATTTTGTTTTCTTCTCCAAATGAATTATCACACTTGTCCATTCTATGTGAATTTGTTAATTCATATTCACTACATGATTGTCTCTAATGACTGAGAAAGCAAGGTCTATTGATCTCATTCTCTAACTCAATTTCTATCAATTGATTGGTATATTCCAAGAGTATTGTCTCAACTCTCAAGTTTCTACTTTTACTGTCCTGAAGGCCATGTCACATTCAATGTTAAACTAGAAAACAATAATAAAAAACCCAACCTTGATAAACACAAGAAGATTTCATAAAATTCAGCAATAAAATTAGGGATCTTTATTGGCATTGATGAATTCCATGCAAGAATGTGGTTTGTTCCAACTATGATAACAGTCACAGAAGCATTAAATAAGTAATTTAGCATGCAAAATAAAACAAAAGATAATCTAATTACAAGCATAAATTCACACTATAACTTGTCAAAGAAATGTAGACAAAGTAGCAAGTTATCAAATTTTCATCATATTTCTCTACAATAAAGAAGAAAGACACACCGTCAATGATTTACTTCCATACTAGTATAATGTCGCACAGATTCTTCAGTGGGCATATCTGATCCAACTTCCTGTCACCAAACAAAAATATGAAAAAAAAAAAAACAAACAAAACAAATGGATAAAGCACAAATGTTATTGAGACACATTATATTATGCAAAAATGGATAAAGTAAAAATGTTGTTAATTTTCTTTCTCACTGAGTGAGTTAGACATCCTATCAACAAGACTTCTTTTAGCCATAAAACTTCAAAGTATTTCTTTCATATCAGCCATATTTGTGCTTAACTTTACATATTTATCATTCACAACGGCTAATTCCAATTTAACATTTTCCAACTCAACTTTTTGATTATTTTCAGTAGTTGAAATATTTGTACTACTGAATTTTGATGACACCGAAATACCTACTAGGAGTAGGTCCTAATCCCAACCCCCGCACCCTGCCATTATGTTCAAGCCCATAATTTTTTTGAAATACCATCTCAGTGATTTCATTTTGGTCAAGATTTGCACTTGAGCTTGGGCAACTAGCTTGAAGATCATGCGCACTGCCTCCTGCAAGTTCAACCAAATATTATTCAAAATAGAAAAAGAAAATGTAATAGTATAAGAGCAGCTACTTCTCTATGACTTAATAAATAAAGTTTATCCACTTCATCAAAACAAATAAAAAAGTAAGATTATACATATGAGAACTAAGTAAAATAAGCACCGGATAAGACAAGACAGAATTGATTCTAATAATATAATTCATCAAGAAAAGTTTATTCTTTCTATGTAAATCTAAAGAATCATACCTAGTATCACAAGCAACAAAATGCTCTTCTTTTCTCAAAATATTGGATAAATGAACAACCTACATGCCATAAATTTATCTATGTCATGCATAGCATAAGACTGTATATTAACAATTGTCCATCATAAATTTATGTCATACACTGGATAAAACATAAGATAATCACATATTTATTAATCAAAAATAGACATGTAAAATGTAGACATCTATTTCTCTTACATCATAAATATATATACACACACATATTGTAGTGTGAGTTTTCTATGACACATATGTACGATAAATTTTATGAGATAATCAGTATAATTGCAATATTGTAGGGATGTACATACATATATACATATGAACACAAAAATAACACCATTAGCATTCAATTTGTCAAATTGAAATCAATCACAAATAAAGAAAGAAATAAACAAAATTTGATTTAGTGCATGAATGATAGCAATATTATTGATCTTATAATTAAATAGAGAGTCAATGGAGCATTGAATATAGCTAGACATGAAACCTATTGGGGCTGAGAGAGCTTTGTTGCGTGCTTTAACAATCACAACTCAAAGTCATTGATGCTAACCGGTGTTTTCACAAACCAAGATTTGGCATGACTGCCATTTTCTTCAACAAGGACCAAAACCAAATGACACCCTTGAATGAAAATTAGTCAATAGTTTCATATGACTTTCTTTTTCTTTCTTTTTTGTATTTTAGTCTCATTTATATTTTAGTTTCAAATGAGTTCATACCATGCAATGCTAAGCAATTTGTTTTGGGGAATTCCCATCAAGAGGAATTCCAGAGTTCATAATCTTAATATAAAGAGTTTCATTGCTGGCCTCTTACTTCAATGCAATGTTGCCTAATATTTATTTAATCAGAACAAGCTTTTGACTATCTGTTTTATAATTGTAGCAAAAATTTATTGTTCAACTCTCTGTGTATGGATTTGTCTAAATACATCAAAATGATAACCAATGAAATGAATAAATAACCTTAAAGTATTATATCAATCAAAATCATCAACGAATATCAAACTTGCCTCACTATTTCTCAAAAATCAGGGATCATCAACCAATAGGTCATGCGAAACAACAAATATTGTAAGTTTTTTGTTTTGAACAAACCAGGGATCAAAACCTATGCAAGGTGAGCTTGCGGATGTGCTCCACATCAGTGCATATCCTTGACTATTTAACCTTAAATGGAGATGCTTGTTACTTAGTGTAAAAAAAAATATTTTTTTTAATAAAATAAAAGGATGATTGCCAATAAACCTCTATGATTAGTCTCATTGCAAAAAGTAACAGTGGAAACAAATCTTAGATTATGACAATGGGCTTGTCCCCGATTGTGTATGTGTTTTTCATCTTTGTCAAATAAATAAATAACATGCATGATGATTTTTAAAGATTGTTTTTTCCCAAATTTTTTATAGATTGCAATGCATAGTTTCCGATTAAGTTGTGCAAAGATGAGATGCTCACCATACATTACAATAAATATAAAGAACCAAATTTGGCTTTACTAGCTCCATCAAAAGTATAGTAATTAATGATTATCATAAATACAAGAAGATGAAAAACATGATCATAAAGAAAAATTAAGAGCTATATTATTAGTAGTAGTAGTGGGACACTGATGGAAGACACTGCTAGTGAAAGCTTATAACAAATTTCTTTCAAGGAAATCATTCAATCAACCATGTCTGCCACATAGGTTCGGAGAAGGATATATATAGAGATATATACTAGTGCTTTTTAAAAAAAAAGCAAATATATATATATATATACTAGTGAAAACACATGAATATAAAATAATAATAAATAATAAATTTGATTCAACGAAGTCCCTCGAGTCGTAGTTTGAAAAAAATAAATAAATAATTTAGAGCTTTACCATGTAGCTAATTAATCAAGAAAAATAAATATTAGCTTTCTTCTGAAAAGATATTTTGTAACTCTTCATTAAAGGGCCGATATATAATATATAAAAAAAAAAGAAGCGAGGGATTGAAGCTTTGCATATTAAAATGACATTTCAATAATGTTGTAAAATTATATATTAAAAATTGAGTTGAATATATACTTTTCGAAACCAAGGTGTTTGCTTATATATGATTAATTATATTATTATTGGTTTATTTATGTATTTATCATTAGATGATTAGTTAAATACTTTTAAATTCCAAATAATTATATATGCTAATTTTATGATGAAATTTTTCATTAGCCATTAATTTTCTAAATATATTTTATAAAGTTATTCTATTTTAAAATTTTAATTTAGCTGTATTAGATGCGCTAAATGTGAATCAAATGAGTGGTTTTCATGAAAAAATGATGCTAAATAGATTGTTTAAAATGAATCACACTTATACTCAAATTTAGAATCTTAACCTGTTGGCTTTGACATGTCTACAATAATTTACAATATGCTTAATTCGTTTAAAAAAAATTTAATAAACATTTTAAAAGTTTTTTAACACATCAAAGGTCTTTTTTTGGAAATAAAACAATAAAACAAAAATTTTCTTCCCTAAATCAAAATAAAAAAAAATACAAGTACAAATCTCATACAAACATTTGGAAAAGAACAACATCATCAAAATCAAACAACAAGAAGCATTTCTGTGCTCCTCCACATAATTGTTATTTCCATAACATTAAATAAATTATTACAATATAAAAATTATCCGTAATTTTTTAAAAAATAAAAATTTAATATTAAAAAATAATAGGACCAATGATTTTTTAAAAAATAAATATTTAATATTTAAAAATAGTGAGATCCGCAATTTTTAAAAAAATTAGTAAAAATAATAATAATACGTATTTTCACAAATAATTACAAAAATACATATTTCAATAATTAATTAAAAAAAAAAAAGCTTCCAATGCTTCCCTGCTTTCTTTCTCTCAAACCTTGTTCATTCCCCTGAAACTTCCTCTAAACAAACATATAGAACACACCCAACTTGTATAGCATACAAACCAAAGTCATAAATCTTGCCCGCATGCAGAGACTCGTACATGACAAAGGACTTCCTTAGATTATAAAAAATAACAATATATATATATATATATATATGCATGCAGAGAAATTAATTAAGAGGAGCTCCCTTCAATCCAAACAAGAGAGACAGCAAGGAAATGACATCTCCTGGTTCATGCACACCTATTAGAGTGCTGCAACAATATTGCAAGATGATCATGCACTCAAAAAGGAATTCATGAATCAGCAGATGTGTTCACCCTCACCTATCTCACCCTCCTGTATTGAACTGAAAGGAGCTCCTTAAATATCATCATCATCATCACATGACATCATGTATGAACAACAAAAACCCTAGAAACAAACCTAGAAAAAACCCTAAGCATGTATGTATGAAGTGATGGTGGTGATCTAAAGGGGGAAGTGTGTGAGAGTTTATATAGAAAGGAGAGAGAGAGAGAGAGAGAGAGAGAGAGAGAGGGAGAGAGAGAGTGTGAGGAAGGTGGTGATGGTGGTGGTCTCGTTTGAAGAGAAGAGGATCACGTGAACACTGAGCAACTTTGGATTTGTTTTAATCATTTTTATTTTAAAGCAAATGGACTCATGGCCCGAGGTACTCCTTGGTTAGGGTTTTGTGTACTGCTCTTTTGCCATCCCATCATCTTGTTTTAGGGTTCGGAGAGAATTTAGATGAAGTGCTTTATGTGCATTTTACGTAGTGCCCAATAAGATACTGACACATGTCCCATGTGTAGCTCATTTGTTTTTCCTCTATTCCTTGTTAACTCAAGGCTGGTCTCTGTTAACTTTTAAGATAAAAATAATATAATATATTTTAAAGCTGCTCAAATTATATTGTGATAGACACTAAGCAATAGACATTCAACTGTGACATATATTGAACTAAAATTAGACTAAACAGAATAGTTTGGATAATTAACTAGAATTACATAAGCATAGATCTTCCATGATGTCCAGCAGTTTCAAAACAAGAAAATAAAATATTTGTTCATCACAATCCTAACACTCCCAACCATTACATCATAACAAAAAACAAAATCATGAGATAACAAGCAAAACTCAATATATTTCGTGACAATATCATTTAGTTTTGTTTTTTCTTAACACATCTAATCTTCAGTTAAATTCATCTCATCTTCTATAAGTACTCTTTTTGAAGTAAAATTGCTTGATGTAGGTATGGCAACTTCCATATTGGATATTTGGATATGTTGGGCAGCTGGTTTTATCAACTGAGAGGCCACACATGAAGATGACACCTACAACAAAAACAAGAAAAAAGTTTAGCACATCCTATTTGTTTGGAAAATTAGAAACAATACTGGCCATAAACTTGTAGGTAATTTATTTTGATATCATATAAACACAACCAATTTACTTTTTATTGTTTACACAACCAACAAAAATGCATCTGATGATATTCTAAACCATAATCTTTGTAAGAAGTTCTAGATTATAAGAACAAACATTGGGATTTATTTATCAAACTCAAGTTATAATTCATGCTTTATCAAAGGGCCACCATACAAATAAAAAGTAAGAAGGGACATATCATTATAATGCCTTGTGATCATTATAAAGCACAATTAAATTGTTTAGCAAAATTAACACAAAAGCTAAAAATGCCGTAAAAGAATTATTACCTCCAAGGAGCTCACTGAAGCAACAATTAATGGAATAGTTGGTGAAGCAGTACTCCTTGCCACAACTGCTTGGTTTTTTCTATTTTTTTTTTCCCTTTTTCAAGGAAATGTTTTTTTCTTCGACCTTTGACAGAAGCTACAGCAAGATTTCTCTTGACACATTTTGCCTTACAAGCATCTAAAACACCTTTTGAGATCTCATTTTGCTCACTTGTAAAAGCATCATTATTGTCAACACTTTGAGAAGAATTCATAGCCATAGAATTGAAATATCCGTCATCTACATTTTTATCAGCTTTAGTGAAAAATTTCTCCACTTCAAGGCTTAACTCAACCATCTTTCTTGCAAAAAAGATAGATGCATCCTCAGATTCAGCTGCTCTACTTGCCACTATAACTGTGTTGTGACTTAAATCCTTGGATCGGTTTGAAACAACCAGTCTAGGATCTTCTTTCACAATTCTCCCTTTATAGTCCACCACACACCCTTCGCGTGCATGCTTTGTCCATCTATTTAACATATATTGAGAAGGGACTATCTTTATATTCCAAATATCAAGAACTTTTAGAGCATGACTGCACAAATATCCAACAAACTCAAAAGACATGCAACAACAACCAATTCTTTTACTTTTTGAATCAAAAGTAACCTTATGTTCTCTTTGTAGCTCACACACAAACCTTGTATTCATACAAAGGTGGACTTTCAATGCATGTTTTAACTACTATCCCCAAGGACTTCTCATATTCTTGCTAAAATAAATCAAAGATTTTGGATGTATATATATCTCTAGCATTTCTCAAGATAGGAACATTCATCTTCAATGCTGGTTTAAGCTGACTCATCTCATAATTAGATTCCAACTCTTGGTATCTCACATCATCTAATAATTTTTCAAACCTTGTAAAGAATTCCAACACATTGAATCTAGGTTTCACATAACATTTCATGCGACTGTTGAAACTTTCACATAACTGAGTGCTTCTAATACCTGCTGAAAATGTGTGCCTACTATAAACCATTGCCCATTTCCTTCTTTCTTGAAATGTATCCAAACACCATTTGTTATCTTGGAGCTTGTGTTTTTCAAGTAAAGAGTTCCACGAATGAATAAAATCTTCCTCGTACTCAAAATCATGCATGCAACTTTTAAACTCTGCACTAAACTTATTTGACCCTTTAAAAATATGCCCAAGATGTTTGAGAGCATTTTGGAATAAATGCCATGAACATATTCGATGATAAGTTTCAGGAAATACCTTAGCTATTGCCTTAGCCATGGCTGCATCTTGATTTGTGAATATGGTTATTGGTTTCTTTCCTTTCATAACCTCAAGAAAAGCTGTGAATAACCATTCAAAAGAAGCCGTCGTTTCATCATAAAACAATGCCACACCAAAAACAACAATTTCCTTGTGATGATTAACTCCGATTATTGGAGCACAAGGACGATTAACATTGTTGATTCTGTAAGTGGTGTCAAAACAAACTACATCACCAAACAATGCATAGTCTATCACCATTTTTGGATCAGCCCAAAAAATATTAGCAATCTGGCTTTCAGCATCGTATTGCAATAAGTAAAAAAATGATGAATTGTCTAATTTTTTCTTCTCAAGATAATGAATAAGTGTGTATGCTTCTCCTTCTCGCATCTCTCTCATTCTCTTTGATTGCAAATGGTTGCTAATATCCTTGAGTGTGAAACCTAGATTCTCCCTGCCTCCAACTCACTCACTCATAAAATCAAAAATCAACTTTTGCCGAATCCCGGAATTCTTTGCAATTTCTGCTTCAGCTGCATGGGCAATGGTTATCTTCCTTTGTGATGGTAATTTGTGTCTACTGCGAGGGGTCACAACTTGATGATTATGTTGTTCTTCAAAAAATGTAACATAATACTTTCCATTTTCTTGACGTCCAATAATCATCTGAGCATTGCAACCAACTCTCAAATCCTTTCGATTTTTTTTTCCTTCACATTCAACTTGCTTCTTAAACCCTTCCTTGAAACAACAAAACTTTCGAGATAGAAGTGTTGTGCCATCAACTTTACTTTTATTTGCCCAACTTTTTTGAATGCTAAATCCAATATAACCAGCATACATGTTATAGTACATGTATGCAGCTTCCTCTGTTTCAAACTCCATGCCCACATATATATGGCGTTAAATTTTTTTCCATCTATGTTATAGCACTCTGCAATTTACAAAGATATTATTGCTCTAATCAATCAAGTTTACTGCAGAAAATTAATTTGAGTACACAAAATAATTAACAAGAAAGAACTCCCAAGATTCATCATTTTCCATTTAGAAAAATAAAAAATTCAAAACAACACACAAGAACAATAACTTGAATAGAAGAGATTATCAAATTTTGATGCAAATCAAGAATGAATTGAAATTATTGAAATCTCATAACACACTTGTGAAACAAGAAGTTGTAGCAAAAAAAACATCAAGCAAAGAAGAATATCTAGTTATTACAACCAAAAACAAGAATAGAAATAAAATCAAATTAGTATGAGAAGAATGAAGAGATCCATCACAAACATAAGAAAAACCAATAAAACAATAAAACAATAAAACAAAAGAAAGGGAGTTTCCAATACCTTGATATCAACAGCCAATGTCTCCAAAACCCAAGCTTTACTTTTCCAATTGATCTAGAACCCCTTTCTTTGCCCACCGATTGGAAAAAGCTTTGAATAGTACGAAAGATGGCACCTTTTACAAAAACCTGAAAACAAAGATTAGCCAAATAAGGAAAAAAAAAGTTGTGAAGGAGAAGAAGATGAGCACCTGAAAACATAGATGGAACAATGGTTAGAGAAAGTAGCTCGGGTGACACATGGCAGTCTGGCGACAAGTGGTTGTATGATCAGAGTAGCTCAAGCTTGGAGAAGAAGCTTCAAAATATATTATATTATTTTTATCTTGAAAGTTAACGGAAGCTAGCTCGAGTTAACGGGAGAATAAAAAAAAAAGCAAATGAGCTACACATGGGACATGTGTCAGTATCTTATTGGGCACTACATGAAATGCACATAAAGCACTTCATGTAAGTTCTCCCCTTAGGGTTTTGGATCCCCCTCAAGATGCCTTTTTATATGTATTGCATTTTAGAGATTTATTTTTTTATTTTTTAAAAAGAGGTTTTTATTTGAACCTTGAGATGAGAACTAGCCAAATTAGCAAAGTTTTAAAAACCGAACTGTTTATTGATCTGGTTAGGCAATCGGTTTACGGTCCAATCGGTTAAATTGGTTGACGGGCGGGTTCAACCGGATTTAATATTTTTTCAAATAAATAAATTTTAAAAATTTAAAAATAAGTAAAAATAATTTAAAAAATAAGAAAAAATAAAAAAAATACAAAATTACATATTGCAAAGTTATATTGTCTTTATAAAGTCATAAAGTGTCAGCTCTATATAAAATTGAATTTTTCTAAATACAATTATACAAAGATACAACCATACAACAAACATTCAAAAATAAATAATTAAATAATATATAAGTATACAACAAAAAAAAATAAGGAATAAAATAAAATACAAGTATATAATCTTTTATTTTTTGTTTTTTGAACAAATTTAATTTTAAAATTTTAAAATAAATAAATTAACTGGCCGGTCCCCTTTTTTGGTGTTTTATGAGACTAATCGGATCGGTTTACCAACCGGTTCTCGGTTGAACCGGTTGAACAGGCCGGTCCTATCCGGTTTTAACAACATTGCAAATTAGTTATCCCTCTTATTTTTCCGAAATTATTTGTGGTCTTTTTAATATTTTCTAAATAATTTTGGATGTTTTAACTAGGATTGACATAATTTTTATTTTCATTTTTTTTTGTATATCATTAGTTGTTGGACATAAATTTATATTAATATTTAAATCATGGTTTTTTTACTCGTTAAATATTCTATATATATGTTAGAAAATTATGCAGATAATGCCACTTCAACCATTTAATCTGATCAAAATCAAACCAAGACTGCTAAAAAATTTAACACCTCAGCACCAAATATAACTCTAATAATGATAACATACAAAAACCCAAAACGGACAAATCCAAAAATAACTCCATCCAAGCTTTCTCTTAACTCAATCTATATAATTCAAGTATGTATAATCATGCATTTACTTCTCTCTCAAATTCAATGACTTATACTAAGGCCACACATATAGCCATGACTATGAATCCATATACATATGAATACTTCCTGCACGTGCACATACCGGGACGGATTCAGAAATTTTGCACTGGGAGAAAACTAATATTATATATAAAAAATATATAATCAACCCAAGTGAATCAAAAGTTTCTTTTTCAAATAAAAATAATATCTAGAGTTGCTCTTGACATGTTTTCACTTATTAATAATATTATAAAATGTATCATTTTCTACTTGTAAATAAAAACCAATATTCCATTTGTAGCGTAAGTGGCCTTTTTTTATAATTTTCATTGTGAAAAAAACTCTTTCAGGGCTTATTAACTTTGTGATCACTATTCAATCACCTGATTTGATAGCCAAAATCACTAAAGACTGAAGTGTAGAATCCTAGAAGAGAAAGAGATAATAAAACATGGAGCTAGGCAAATAAAGCACAAACTAATATCTTTTTCATAAAAAAAATAGGAGAAAAAAAAATTACTTTTTTGCTATTACAGGTCAATGCAAAATTTATCTAACTTTAATTAAATCTAACATTTTAAAATAAAAATTTCTCACATACCCTTAAAATTTTCTAATTGTTCTTATATATCTTTTATTTTTCAATATTAGCGGGGCAAATTGAGAAAAATAATTTTTTTATAAATACATAAAAAATTTCTCAAATTTTGCAGCTGCCCCATACTAGATCCGTTCGTGCACATACCTCTTATAAGCATTAAGAATAACATCTAGTAGACATCATACAAAGACCCAATATTAGCACACCTAACCATCACAACATACTTATAATATGACATCTAGCTTGTTTCAATAAATAAAACTTTCATCATCATCATTATCATCATCAATTCATACTCCAAGCTCTACCTTGTAGTTAAACACATGAACTTTGTATTAATGGCATTTATGCCAACATGCGGCTACCTACACTCGTGAGTATAGATTTCCCATTAAAGCCAAGCAAATCAAGAGATACCAATTTTAAGTCTCAACTCTCTCAATTATAACATAGTTTCTTTCCCATAGGAAATACATGAATATAAATCTTTCTCTCACCACATATCAATCTTGCCATTATATGTATTTACCTATGTATGCCAACCTCATATACGAGCACATACATAGCATTAGCATCAACACCCAAATCCTCACAAACATTATCATACCCTCACCTCACATACGCCTAATCTACCAGTATTATATATGTAATTATCCTTAATTATCAATATTATCAATATCTCTACTACTTTCAATTTAATTCTCTCTAAGTACTTCAACAAATACTTGCATTCAATCTTCAAGGTATTTCATCTAACACTTAACCGTCTATTTGATAAAATCATTCAAAGCACTTTTTGCTTTTGGATTTTTAACCGTTTCTCAATAAATACACGGCTTCCAAGGGCTTGTTTGGATTAGCTTTTGAAAGACTAAAAAGTTCTTTTTATAAGTTAAGCATTCTGGGTTCAAAAAAAGTTGTTTGTATTAGCTTTTCTGCAAAAGCAGAAGCTGTAAAAAAAGCTAAAAAACAGTTTTTTTCAGAAGTTAGTCATGACTAGTTTTTGAAAAAAACTGTTTTTTAGCTTATTTTACAGCTTTTTCTTTTGCAGAAAAGCTAATACAAACACAGATTACAAAAAAGTGCTTAACTTACTACTTTTTCCAGAAGCATTTCTACTAAACTGAAAAAAAAAACATTTTTTTGATAAGCCAATCCAAACAAGGCCCAAATCACTTTCCTAAAATCTATACATTAAAATTAAAAAAAAGTAAAATAATCCACATTTTTCAATAGACTAAAAGTCTTAAAGAGAACCTAAAGAACAGTTATTTTGTCAAGATGTCTGCCCCACCAAGAAATTAATTTTTTATTTTAATTTTAAATGTTAATGCTAGGTGGTTACATTAAAAATTTTTTATATTCTATATTTTTAGTTTTTGAAACCCTAGTGTCTCTTCGCCTCCTTTTGTTTAAAATCGTCATTTAGGGAAAAAGAGAAAGACCTAACCTCATCTTTCTCTCTCCCTCGGATCTTTGGCTAAATTGTAAAATTGTTATTGTTGTTTTCTAGATCTTGATCTATTAATATCGGATGCTAGTGATGGATAGGTTAGATTAGCTTCTTGTTTGAGGAGTTTGAGATTAATTTGATAGGTTTAGATTTTCGTTTTTGATAATAGCAGAAATCCCTTTTCGATTTTAGGGGTCTTAAAGGTATAATTTGGAGGAGAGTAAAATAAGAAACTTGTAGAGTTCGACATTGGCCAAGTTCTTGCAACATTTCAGATTTTATGTATCTATAGTTTGTGAGATAGAGCCTTATTAGTGTAACTGTCTTGGATAATATTGATGTGCGGAACATGAAGATTTATGGATATTTTTGATGATCATGGACATTGAATTGGGTGAGATGAAAAATATGAAAGTTGCTTATTATTAAGTTATATCAGTGTTAGTAAAATATCATTGATTTAGAGTTGTATATTGAAAGATATATGTCTGCAGTAATAATTGGAGATTCAATTGAATGCTATAATTTGAGTAGTATCCCAAATAATGTGAATTTCGGATATGTCATAGTATTAGACGTCTACTTTTCTTAGAATCTTGAATTGTGTAATTTGGGAAAATATAGAAAAAGTTATGCTAGATTCAATTCTCAATGGTATGAGTCCTATTTGAATCATGCTTTTGTTAATCTTCTTGTAAATATTTCTATTCTAGTAAGTTTCTTTGTTAGGGTACGGAATATTTGATTGTTCAACTAAGGGTATTTGATCACTCTGGCTGGGTGTTTAAGAATTCAGTGTTATGCACAACCTTCCGAGGTGTGATTGCAGTGCTTTGGAAGTTAAGTTAGTTTCGCATAGCAATTTGTTAAATTTTCTTGCTGGTGTTAAATAGGATTTTGATATCCTTGGAAATTATTCTCAAATATATGGTATTATGAGAAAACTTGTTCAATTTGAGATTTGAAGTTTTTTGGACGTTAATTAGGTAAGTATCTCGCATATAAATTTTGTTATACACACACACGTGAAAAATCTTGGATTTTTGTACTTTTGAAATTGCTTGAGAAAAATACTGATTTATGTTTTTAAATTTTCATAAATTATTATCTAATCATTTCATTATTAGTATTAACACTTTTATTTATTTATTTTTGTTACATGCCATTATTTATTTTGGTATATTTCTGAATTACTTATTTATATATTATTTAAAATTTATATATAAATATTTAGTTTTGGAAATAATTGGAATTATGTTTTATCCAAAAAGGGGATCAATGAATTTCTCCATTCTATTTTGACAAATGTTTGTACACGACATATCTTGATATAACAACTTACAGTCCCAAATTAACTTTGCAATAATTCTGTCACTTGGGGTTAAACATTAACCATATCGACATGTATTTTTGACATATAAACTATAGTTTTGCAGCGATCCTTTGGAGGGTAAACAAATGAGCTCTGAAATTCTTACTCAGGTCACCTAGTTGAAATATATGAATTCTGATGTTTTGTTTTGGCTTTAGTTATTTGGGGGATATATATGCTCATTCATTTTGTTTAATTATATTTGTTTGAAATATTTTGATTTCTGGTTTTTATATATAATAATTATTGTATAATGTTACTTTTAAGTGTGATTTTAAAATTTGTGAAATTTTTATGTGATCCTGGTATTTTTTTTTTAGTAGGTGCATATTGGGTTGTCAAGCTCATAAATAGCTATTTTCTCCTTTTCAGATCAGGAGTAAGTGTGTGATGAATAGCTTAGAGGGGACAGTTGAGCAAATGCCAATTGTGTGTCCACTTGGTCCGGTGAGCCGAGTTTAGGGCGTGACACAAGATGAGCAGTTAGGCCGCTAAGAAAATCATGAGTAAGTGGGGATGAGGCTCGCGCACACATAACGTTGGGATCACCCGCACACAACCACTAGTTAAACTCCCAGAAATGTGCCATCATCCATAATTCGAACTCTCACTACTTGTGAAGAGTTGTAATAAAAACTCGGTTACCAATCGACCACTTGATCATTGGTAATCTAATGATCGACCATCTTACCCATATCAACTTAACAACTCATTTATCATGCAAAACCCATACCAACTATATATTGTTAGTTCCGTCAGTTAGGGTTTGTGAACTTAGAGGAACACTCACTCACTTAAGCACTCAAGAATAGGACACACAAACCACACAAGAGAAGACACAAGACGTTGGTAACCCAGTTCGGCGACACTCGCCTACGTCTGGGGAGCCAAGCACAGAGATTAACAATCCACTAAAAGAGGTAAAAGATAGAAGAGTACAAAACACACTTGTAACTCTCTCACAATACAAGAATACTACCCTCTCTAGATTGTCCGGTACCTCCCTACTCCCTCTTTCAAAAGTCGTACCCAATCCTAGACCAAGGAAGTATATATAGATGCCTCAAAGTCCCAAATATAGCGCATACCTCTTTTAGAATCTCCGCGGCTTCTAACTTTAGAACTTTCTGAAATTAGATGTCGCAACTTATGTTGTAACATTTATTGCGACATTGGCCCTGGCTGCTGGCTTGGCTGAATTCTGGCTCCATTGCTAAGCGACCTCAAGACCTTCCATCTGAGTCGATGTAGCCCGATCACCTGATCCGAACTACCAGCAACTAACCTCCCTCTTCAACTCCTCACCACACAGCCTCCTCGCAAGGGGCGCATCTCCTATGTGCGTCTTCATGAAACTTGCCAAACTTAGTCTTTACTTCACCCAAGTTTGGTCTTCAAGGATCTTCAATCCATCATCCAAATCTTGTCATCAATAGGCGCATCTTCAAACATACCTTTAATAGACTTCATATCACCTCTATTAAGGTTCTTCAAATCTTCAACAAGGATCTTCAAATCTTGCCTTCAATAGTCTTCAAGAATCATTCCATTAATAGGATTCTCTTCAATTAGCTCCACCCATATTTAGTCTTCAATCAATCTTCTAAATATGGTCTTGATGAGATCTTGACTCCAACTTGTTGCTTGCTTGATCATCTTGCCTAAAATAGTTTCAACAAGATCTTCATTTAATCTTCATGAGAATTGCAACTTCTTGCCAAAAATAACTTCTCCAAGATCTCCCATGATATTTTCCACCTAGCCAAGTCTTCTTGCCATGTCACCATCGTTGCCACGACATTATCCATGCCATGTCATCATGCTTGCCACATCACCTTGACTAGGTGTCAAATTATGCCAACTAAGAGTGCATTTGCACTAACATATATATTATTTACAAAATCAACTTCACACATCCACCAAACTTCCAAGAATTATAGCAATATCTAACTATAACAAACTTGAAATCCAATCATTCCATTCCATTCCATTCCATTATCTTTGAACAAGACATTCACAACTAAGCTAGTTTTCAAACAAGAAATTCAAGGGAGTTGGAAAATCAAAAAATATTCTAAGGAAAAAAAAATATATATAAGCAATAAACTATATCCCACTCACATGGCCTTATTAGGCCTTGTTTGGGTTGACTTTTGGAAGAAGTGTTTTTTTTTTAAATTTGTAGAAGCATGTTTTTTTAAAAAAGTGTTTTTCAGAGTAAGTTATGTGCTTTTCAGTATTTTATGTTTAAATAAGCTAATGAAGAAGTTTTTATATGTGTGAAGTTATTTGGATCGATGTGGATTTTCTAAATGGCTTTTAGAAGTGGCAAATTACTAAAATGGGCATTCACTTTATTTTCATTGAGTTACTATTATACATTGCTATTAATAATGATAGTGAAACACTAATGATAATAATAATAACTTAATGTAATATTATTATAATTATAATTACAATTATTATTATTACTACTACTTAATGTATTATGATTATAATTATAATTATAGTAAATATTATTACTATTATTATTATTATTGTTATTGTTATTATTATTGTTATTGTTGTTGTTGTTGTTGTTGTTGTTGTTGTTTTTATGGTTATTATTTTTATTACAGATAATAATAATAATAATAATAATAATAATAATAATAATAATTATTATTATTATAATAATTATTATTATTATTATTATTATTGTGTATTAATTATTAGAACTCCGTTATTTAAAAAAAAACTAAAATTCTTACCTCGGCATCAGGGTTAGAATTCCCTTATTAAAAAAATCATAAATTCTAACCCCAATGCCAAAGTTATGAACCCTATTATTAAAAAAAAATCCAAAAATTCTAACCCCGGCATCAAGGTTAGAATTCCCTTATTAAAAAAACCCTAAATTAATTTTAACTCCAATGCCGGAGTTAAGAACCCCATTATTTAAAAAAATCCAAAAATTCTAACCCCAGCATCAGGGTTAGAATTCCCTTTTTAAAAAACCCCTAAATTCTAACCTCGATGCCAGGGTTAAGATTATTTACTTAATATATATTAATTAAATCAATAAATTATCAAATTTAGATATTATTTTAAATATTTAATTATATTAATTAAAATTAATAATAATATTTATAATAATTAAATATTTTTAAAAATATAATTAAAATTTGAGATTTGGTAACTTACAACAAAAATTAACATAAAGAAAAGATAGGGGATAAATAATTTTTTTTACACCACAACAACCATAATAATAAGTAATAAATACTACAAAATTAACTCATACATTGATTGGAGAGTTGATCTTGAATATTGTTTCTAAGTGTGATCATTTGTTGAGTGTCCTCATTGGTAGATTACTGCCATACAAATGAACTTTCACTATCATCATCTTCAAAACCATATTCTCTTTCTTGAATTTGGTTGATGTCTTCACGGCTCTCAAGAATATCCAAATTATTACTACCCATTCTACGAATAAAATATTTATGGAGAATTGAACCTTCATAGTATACTTGGTCATATTTTGTAGGATCCTCCATCTTGCTTTGCAAACTCTAAATATTCTTTCTATAACAATTCTCAAACTAGAGTCATGATAGTTGAATACTTCATTTGAAGACCTAAAGGCACGAGACACCCTAAATTGTGGAATGTGATATTTTGAACTTTTGTATGGCCCCAAAAATCCTTCCATCGTAGGATACCCAGAATCCACAAAGTAGTATTTCTCTATAATAGTATAATACAATACGAAATGAAACATAGAACATAGATATTTATTAAAATTAATTTCAAGTAAATGTGAACCTTCGGCCGGTTGAGGAAACTTCAAAGATAGATATCTCAAAACCTCCATTAATATACATGTGTAATGTGTTGATCCCTCCCACCCAATAAGTGCAAATGTGAAGCACATATTGAAGTCACATGCGGTTAGAATATTTGTTGATGTGTACCCTTTCCTATTCATAAATGGAACTTGTTTCTTAGTCGGGACAAGAATGACCACATGTGTTCTATCTATTGTGCCAATGCAGTCTTTGAAGTAAGGCCAATATCGAACATCACCCTGGATGTAATCCTCCACATCTCTAAAATTTCTATCTATTAGTCTAATAATATCATTTCCAAGTTTGTGGACAACTTTAAGCACTTGATGAAACTGTTTGTGCACTATTTCTCCAGAATGTTGAAATCTTTCCTCCACATTCTTATAAGTAGCTTCTTGCCTGAGTATATACAGGAACATTATCACTGATTCTTTTATAATTACATTCTCATATGTTGTAAACCATACTTTTGAGTAAGTTTAATCACCAATCTTCTAAATACAGTTTTATTCATCCGTACTTGCTCAAAGAAATGACTATTTGATCTGTTTATTATTTCATTAAGGTCAAAATATCAAAATGGTCCCTCTATTTTGCGTTTTCCGCCCTTTTAGTCCCTCTAATATAAAATCCGCCTTTTTTGTCCTCGTATTTGCACATTTCTGTCCTTTTAGTCCCTCTAATTGACGGATCAGCCCTTTTGGTCCTTTCAGTTAATAAATTAGAGGGACTAAAATGATGAAAATGTGCAAATACAAGAACCAAAAGGGCGGATTTTACAGCTTAAGGACGAAAATGTGCAATTACAAGGACCAAAAGGGCTGATTTTATATTAGAGGGATTAAAAGGGCGGAAATCGCAAAATAGAGGGACCATTTTGACATTTATAACTTTCATTAACCCGCCAATGACCAGTTAATGAAGATGTCCTCTTCTCTCCCTTCAACATTGACTTCATATACTAGTATTGTACAGCTGCAGCAAATGCATACTTTGGTCCAATGTACTCATCCATATGCATATACAAATTGTTAGCCTCTTCTTCTGAATCAAACATTGGTTCTTTTGATTCTGTATTTAAATCGGATAAGAACTCTATTTTGATTTTACACCCTACATAAACAATATCAAATATTTAATGCCATGTAGAATACAAGAAAAAAAATATGCAACACAAATGTACAAATAAACAAAATAAAATACCATACAAAAGTTTAGCACAAAACAAAGACATGATAATAGTCTACTACAATATATATTTCAACACTAAAAGTGCAACATGTGAAAAGTTCAAGACAATGTTTGACACATAAACCCAACACATAAAGCAAAGATATAACAAACAAATTGATAGCATAAGAAAAAACTGAGTTTCCCTAGATAAATGATCATCCATTGAAGTCAAAGTCGGGTGAGGTCATCCACGTTGAAAGTGCATGTGACACCAATTGGTAGCAAGTGATAGATCCTTTTCCACTAGTGTCACAAAAGTCTCCCTCTAAATATTTTTTGCAAACAACCTCACATTGAGAAAGTAATGTGAACTTCCTCGTTCCATCCCTGGGATCTATGTCCAACAAATCCACATATTTGGTTATACTACAATGATTATCGTTCTCAACTCTTACATTATTTGTACGAGACATGTTATCCATCCTAGAGAGTAGGCGATCAAATGATTACTGTAGTTTCTCTTTTACACTTTTTTTCTTTCTTTTGTGATGTTTTTTTTTTTTTTTTTTTAATCTTTTGCTAGCTTGTGTTGTACTGGTTTCTCCCCGCATGGTATCATTGTATTGTTGAGGACTGCCACCATCATCATAAAAGTTCTCCACCTCAACGTCTACGTCATTCATCCTAGCATAAGCATTTTCGTTAGAAACTTCATTCTTTGATGATGATTCTGCATATGGTACCAATGCCATGTAGCCTGTCACCATTACATCTTTGAAGGATATCTCCATCATGTATAAGAAGTTTGGACCCTCATTTCTCCATTTCAAATATTTTGGGTTTCCTGTTTCAGTTACATAAAAAAAAAAAAAAAGACAATGTGTTGTTATTTATTTGAAATAAAAATTACAAAATAAATAAATGACTACGCTATTATATATAATATGAATTAATAGGCTTACTTATCCTTTTCTCTCCCACCAATCATCACTTGCTAAACCTATCCTCTTAATAGGGTCCCAACCAAGCCTTGTTTGGTACTCCACTAGCTTTGCCCATATGCCAAACTCTTTCTTGAGAGAGTACCTCTTGTTTTTTAATTGCTAGTAGTTGTAACTCACCCTGGTTCTCGTGGCAAACTTTGACATTACATTTTTCCAACATTCTTTTGTAAAGTGTGTATTCGGCCTATTACCAATCTGGACCTCCTTGACACATATTTTTAAGATCATTTCAGTATTTGTGTCATCCCATCTTGCTTTTGGAGTATTTTCACTTGCAACCAAATTCACATCACCCACATTTGTCCCTTGCACAATTCTTTTGGGTGGTAGTTTTGAGGCCATATTCAAAAATATTTATGCTATTGCTCCCTTAATAAAAATAACATAGCGAAATCAACATAGAAATCATGTTTAAATTACATAGAAAAAAAATCTTAACACTTCTTAACATAAATTATATATATATATATATATATTAAAAAAAAATTTAAACACTACTCATTCAAACACTACTCACGGCTTTCTTCATGTGCATCTAAGTCATGTCATTGATTTGCATTTCAATAAGTGCAGGGTACCCTTATGTTCTAGCTATGTCTTGTTTTATTTCAATTACCTGTGATAACTATGCACTGTGATAACTACTTGTGCCTTTTTGACTCTATATCCTATCTTTAGATTTGATGTTGATATTTTGTATCTAGCTAAGATATAGCTCAATTAAACACATACGTATGGGCCATTTCGAGAGACAGCTCAAAGACTTGTTTCTATTAAACAGATGACACTGAACTTCCTTTAAAATCAAATACACAGAGGGATTATTAAAGATGTACATCTTACAATGTTAGATGATATAGATTTTGTACATAAATCATCATCGTGTTGCCTAAAAGTGGTGATGTTTATTATGATTGTTCAAGATTAGAAAGAATGCTCTCAAAGTATTTTTGGAAGCAAACCTCTTGCCTGTAGTATTTGGATAATTTGTAGAATTAAATTAGCAAGTTTGGGAATCACTTTGCGAAATAATTATCAAAACCTTCAATTACTAGCCCAGGAATTTTCTGAGAGGGATATGAAGACTCAGAAAAAAAAAAAAAAAACATGGGATAGCTATGAAGAATCTCATAAATTAAAGCAAAGTCATGAATTCAGACAACAATTTCAACAAACTCGAGGTTGCAATCGGACTAGCAGAATAACAAGATAGGCAACATGTTACATTTAATGTTAGAAGTAATCCCGCACAAGACATGCATCACATCTAATGTAGCAAGCAATTGATTTCTTTTAAATTAAAAATGATCCCACACAAGACATGCATTACATTTATATCAGAAGTAATCCCACCAGTTCAACACCTTTCCACAAATACTAGTATCTATACTTTCTCCAACCAAAATATTCCTAGGCATGTATTAATTTTTTCTACCAACAGGAAACTAAGATTCATTTGAGACCAAGTAGCAAAATACCAAACATGAAATTTGGCAGCAAGTGAAGAAGATCACCGAAGTCTGATTGCAAAGCTCTCCTTCCCTCTCTTTTATTTTTTCCCTTCTCTATTCCTTTGTCTGGATGAAAGAGATAGGAGAAGAATGTTAGTGCTGAGGGCATTAATTTTTGTATTTGTTGAGGGTAAAGTGGTAATTGGATAAAGCCTAAAACAACTTTTCTGAGAAGCACTTGTTGAGCAGCTTCTCAAAAAAACTGTATTTCAGTTTTTTTCATAGCTTCAGCTTTTGCCCAAAAGCAAATACAAACATAATTTTTAAAACCCATAAGTGCTTAACTTAAAAAAAAAAAAAAAAACTTCTAGGCTTTAAAAAAGACAATCCAAACATGGCCTAAGTTTGAGGACTCCATGATACTTCTAAGCACTTATGCCTTGGTTTCTCTCTCTCTCTCTCAAAGGTGTTTCGTCTTTTTGTTTCTTAATCTGTTGTTCTGGGCCCTTTGTTGTTGTGCTTCTTTTCTTCTTATGTTTACCTCCCTAACCCTGGTGTACTCCTTTTCTTTTTAATTGAAGTAGTTATTCATGTTTTTTTAAATTACTCTATTAGGTTTATAGAAATCTCTACAAAAACACAACACATACTATAAAAAGAATAGAAATGGGCTACTTTAAGAACAGTAATGGGTGGCAAACTTGAGGCACAACATAAAAATAAATATTTTATTACTCATTCTTTATAGTTATTAAAAATAATAAATATAATGATAATATTGTTTTGTATTATAAATTTATTATTATTATTATTATTATTATTATTATTTGACAAACGTGAACAAGTCAAAAATCAGGAACATACATATCTGAGGAAGGCTAACGCAAGTTTTATAACCCCTGTGCCCTCTCCTAAGTAAGTGGAGATTCAAACCGCCACAAACACTCCTACACTGGGGATCCAATATCAACAGATCAAATAGTCATTGTCTATATTAATTATTTTCTTCTATAAAAAAAATGTTTACAAATTTTCACAATCATATGTTACACGTTTATTCCATATATTATATGCACTAGTTTTTACTTTTTACTTGAACTAAAACCAAACTATAAAATTAAAAGTATAAAAAATCCTGATTAAATTTGAATGATAAATTTTGTTAATCAACTATTTTCAAACTCATGTTCTACCAACAAATTGGCAATTTTTCAAAATTAATTTTTAATTTTTAATTACTAAGAATTAAGAAAAAAAACCTTGAGAAGTACCGAAAATTATGGGGAAATTTTGAGAAAATATCGAAGGAACTGCAAAATCAAATCTTATGTCTTTTAATTTTATCATTATAGTGAAAATCAAATTGTGCATGTATTGATTTTATTAGCTATACAAATAAAATTTAATAAATGAAAAACTTAAATGCAAGAATATTTATGATTTAATATATGACATGTTTGTTGTTGTTGTTTTTTTTTTCAAGAATTAGATTTAACTTAATACGAAACCTATTGATAGGTAACAGATTAAATTTATAGGAATAGTAATACTCCCTCCGTTCTTTTTTATCTGTCACAAATTCATGTTCTTTTTTATCTGTCATTTTCTAATTAACATCAAGAAGTATTTATTATTTTTTTTCCAAAATTATCCTTAACGCTATATTCAACTCTCTTGTTAGAATTAAATATGAGAGAGAAATATGAAGATATGAATTAGGGGTAATTTTGGAAAGATAACTAATTTTTTAGAAAATCTTATAAAATAACTAAATTTATTGATACGTGACATTTAGTTAACCATGACAGATAAAAAGGAATAGAGGGAGTATATGACAAGCATGTGTATATTTCAAAATTTAGTAGATTGCCTGTAGTAAGTTTAATTTGAAATTTGAAAATTAAAAAAAAAAAAAATTAAACATGCATGGTATATATGTAGTAAAGCATAAACATCCTTCTATTTAAGTTTTACATTTACAAAATCTTGTATAGGATAGTGCTTCATTTTATCTTGAATATTTATTGCTATTTTAAAAATCAGGAATCATATCTACCTTTTATAATTGTGTTTTAAAAAAAAATAAGCTTACATAATTAATCTAAATTTTATATTGAATTTATGTATGAGAAAGGATACCTACTCTAAAATTAAAAAAAAAAAAAAAATCAATGGGCACATTTTAAAATAGTATTATTAAATTAAATAATTATTAAATAACCATTTTTTTTAAAATATTTATCAAAATAACAGTTCTACCTCTGTATATCTCCATTTTCCCTAAACAACGATCTAAAATTGAAGGAGGTGAAGAGATGATTAGGGTTTCGAAACTAAAAACAAAATCAACGACTAGGATTCAAAATAACATCAACGGCTAGGATTTAATTAAGGGGTGGGCCTCACAATCTCCCCTCCTTTAAAAGAGTTTAGTCCTCTAAACTCAAATTTGATTAATCGAAGCAGACTTCTAGTAAGATTCGGACCATATAAAAGTTTGAGTGTCATTGGATTAGCTAATAAGATTTAAAGATCAATGGATTCAAACAAAGCTTGATTGATGATACTTCTAAGGACGATGGTCACAATCAAACCAAGTTAGGGTTTTGCACCAACTTATATCAAACATAACTTAGAAATCAAAGCTCTTTAACATTCTCTATCAATCATCAATCAAAAGATCTTTTATCATGTTAATTGTCATCCAACACTCAAATAATATTTAAACAGCAAACCACCTAACATGATCATCATAGATCTAATTTTACAACCATTAAGCATCTACCAAGCTTAAACTTGCTTGATTTATCCTCAATCAAATTTTGGAATGTAATCATAGAAATTGACTAAATCTTCTAGAACATTATGGTATGAGCCTTTACATCTTTTTTGCTGATAGCATTACAACAATGGGGCTTATTTCACCTTCCAAGTACATAATGATTCTTTATATTAATCATTAATTTACTAAAAGTAATACAGCTGAACACACTAAGATATCATATATCTCAATAAGAACCTCTTCTTAGATCCATGAAAACCAAAAAAAAAAAATCTCATTATAAAAAATTTTGCCCCACAAAAATTTCAAAGCATTAACTTGCCACTCAAAGCATCAAATACTACCCAACAACAAGCAAAGCCAGGGACATGCACACATTAATCTCAGGGGATTTTTTTTCCTAATTAAAGCAATATTTAACTTGCCAAACATCATGAAAATGCCTCTTTCAAATAAATTTAGACTCACCAAGCTAAAATGTGATCAAGTTCTATAATATTCTTAGCCCTCCTCAGATTATAGCATCAACTTGAATCTCACCCAATTTTAATACATTTATACTTTAGGCTAGTCTTACAAAATCATGAATATCTTCCAAAATACAAATCCAATTATAGAGATATTTTAAAGACAAATAGATAATTCCATAACAAACATTTTTTATATTTAAAACTTTGGCTAATCGGCGTGCAAAGTCATTAAAAGTACCATTCACTCTCCAAGTCATGCACAACAGTGACATCCGAGAAAGACCTATTACTAGGAGCATATCTCTTAGGATATAAACCTAATAATTTCAAAACTTTACACGTGGGTAGCTATGGAAAAATGACACAATTTTATAGCTTTAAACTTCTCCAAATTCTATTTCTAAAGTCTTTGAATTTAGGGCATAATTTCAGTCAGCTCAAAGCCAAAATCAGAAAAATCACAATCCACATATTTCCATATGTAAGCATACAAGAGTTCGACTCTAAACATTTCTATGAATCATCACTTATGCAATTTCAAGAATCCCCATATATAAATATCCATGTCCCCATAAAATATGATATGATGCAATCTACAAAATCCAATAATGAAATATCAAACAAATCAAAACTTTCCTACTAATCAAGATACCAAAAACAAATACTCATACCCTAGTATGCAACTTACGAGAAGAAATTTAATGTATAAAAGAAAACCGATCTAGGTGAATGCAATAACAATCACAACCCACTCACCTAGGGTTCCTAACTCTTCCTCGAATTTAATGGATTTATCTAATGCACTACGGTCAATAAATTTTTTTTAAACCATAGCTTTGATACCACTAAATTTGTCTGCCACTGGGCTGGGTTCTGGGCTTGACAAGCTTTTAAGATACAATAAATGGTGAATAAATTTAGAGTTTCTAAAAATACCATAGCATATATACTTTATTTTATTCTATTTAAAATTCAAATTAATTTTAGAAGTTTGAGTATTTCTACCATCTTCATATTTACCAAATATTTACTTAATAAGATTAAACACAAATTAATGTTTCACATTGGTCTTCAAAAGACGAAATAGACCTAATCTATGCTAATTGATAAAAAAAAATTTGCAATCTATTAATAAAAGGAAAAATATTATAAATGAAGAAAAACATAAGAGATATAGTCACATACCGTAACGTACATTAGATAAAGAGAACAAGAAAAGGTTGAGGTCAGATGAATTAGGGGTAAAAATTTAGGTAGGGTACTGAACTTTTGCCTTTTTTTCACTTTAGGCACTGCATTTTGATTTGTTTCTTTTGGTAACCAAACATTGATTTTATTTCACCGGAAGAGTACTCTTCAGATTTCGGTGATTTTAATCCTCCATGGCCACCAAAAAGACACATGGAAGTCGAGCTGGACATAATAGCTCATGCCTGGGCCACGTGGGTGATGATTTGGCAGCCATTAATCCAATTTGGATGTGAGCGTTTGTGCTTAGGCCACATCATCATCTACCTCATGTTTTTCTTTCTATTCATCATCCCTTCTATCTCCACTATCTTCCTTCCAAGAGATCAAGAATGCTTTTCTTCGCTCAATAGAAAGGAAGCTCAGGCACAAGAGATTTCTTCTCCGACGATGTTGTTCATAAACGGCTTCTTATGGTGGACTACAAAGAGAAGAGGGCTTCAAAACCCTATTTCAGCTTTATGGAAGATGCCATTGGAGTTCCAATTTTATACATGTACTGATTTAATGGATGTGCAATATGAAAGAGGGCTTCAAACCCCTAGTTTTGACTATATGAAATGAGTTTTTTAATTGCCAATTAGTGATTGTAATTAATGATGTATGGTGGATGTTTAAATTTCCAATTTTGTACATATGTTGATTTAATGGATGCACTTTTCCAATTATTTACATTTCCAGCATGTGAATGTTTTAATGAATGTACGAGTGTTTTTCTCCTTATTCAATGGATGTTTTTACCTCATGATTTAATAGGTGTTCATAATTTTTAACAATGAGTAATGGTAATGAATGTTTTTCTAATCAATGAGTGTATTCAGCCAATTATCTAAAACACAATGTTTTAAAACCCGGGTTGACCCGGCCGGTTCAACCCGGTTGAACAGGACCTGGCCAAGAAACATGGTCGGGTTATATAAAAACCTGCGGTACAGTGTTGACCCAGTTAACCTGGCCGAGTATTAGGTGAACCGGTCAACCCAATTCTATTATTATATGTTTAAAATTAAAATTTTAAATAATAAATATGTAAATATAAGGGGATTATGTATAAAATTTGCTTCAAAATTTTATTTATTAGATTGTATTGTGAAACTTAAAAGCTTGTATTTTGTTATTTTTTATTTATTATTATGTCATATTTTGTTTGAATTTGTATTTAGAGTATTAAATTAATATTTATAAATTATAAGAAAAACTATTTATACGTTGAACTTTCGTACTGTTGTTTTTTAATTTTTAGTAATTTATAATATATTATTTTTTATATTTATATATAATTAAATTTATAAAAAAAATATTATTTTATGACCTGGTCAACCAGGTTCGACCCCGATTCAACCATTGACCCATGACCCTGAAGCCTTATAGGGTCATACCCCAGGTCGGATTTCAAAACATTGCTAAAACGTGTTAATGTGATTTGGAAATATATTTCATGAACTTGGAAGAATTATTGCAGTAAATATTATTGGGAGTGTGTTCTAGGAATCTTTTTGAATTAAACATGAATATGAAGTCACTAGTTGATATGTTATGGGAGTATTTTTGCAGTAAATATTTGTGAAGTATTTGTGCATTCATCATCTATAAATTGGAAGAAATTGAATTTCGCATCCTCATTGAACCAAAAGTCAATAATTAATTTATGACAGCAGAGCATTTGATCACATGGTAAGTGCAGAATGACATCCAAAAAAATACAGCAAAGTGTTTGATCGCATAAATGTGATACACATACAACCAGAATGACATCCCAAAAAATATAGCAATGATCATTTAAAAGTTATGGAGTATAGAGGTTCTGCTAATGCCCTACACAATTTACAATACTATAACATTATCCATGAGCACCTACAAACCAACTACATAATCAGGGACCTGGTGGGAGCCATGCTTTTCTCTTTACTTGAACACCACTTGATTTGCTCCTATCTTCAATGTCTTGTTCCAGGTCTTTGTATCTTAACATAGGGGGTCTAGTTGGCAATTGTTTTCTTTCTTGACTTTTTGATAGGAGTTGGTTACCACCACCTTTTCTTGTAGACATTTTTTGCCTTCCCAAGCCAATAACAACTGCAGTTGATGATGCAAGGAGAGTTTGGCCAGGTATGTCAAGTGCCTATGATGTATTAAAAAAATAATTCCCCAAAAACCATTGGAAAAATTTAGTAGTTCATCATTGTTAACAAACCTGTGAGTCTCGTACAGTTTTGGGGGAAGGCAATGTAGTTAATTGATTGGGGAGTGTATGACCATGGGGCACCTACAATTTTAGGATAGAACGGTTAGGTTGCTTTTATTATTATTATTATTATTATGTTGTAATGCTAATTGTGCAAACAAATGGATTGCAAAGAAAATTATTAAATACCTGCGTCATTATTTCTGTTGAAAGATTCTCAACTGGTACATGACTCTCATGTGCAAATGATGAGTTAGGTTTAGTTCCAACTAGAATGTCAAGTGCCTGTAATGTTTCCAAAAAAAAAAAAGGAGAGAAAATGATTGTATGCTCATTTCAACAAGCACAACATTCAAACTATTTCAATATACTTTCACAAAGTACTTGTGACGTTGTTTCATTCATTGCAACATTTCCACATGTAGCTGGATTATTGATCTCATTAGTCCTAATTAGCTGCTCAGCCTTGCCATGATCAAATATCAAAATCAATATACACTGCATAATCTGATTTTTAATTTCAGATCAATATACCTCTAAGAAGTGTTCCTCCAAAACTTTGGGATCAATTGTAGCCATGGGGTCTGTATCATTATTCACACCGTATAGAAAATAGAAAGATTTAGTATATAATATTATGTACATAGATCACACTAACAAACTAAATATTCAAGTGACTCACAACACTAGCATCTGCAAATGATTGATGTTGAGTGGAATTTCTCCTAGATGAGCCAAGGTTGTTCCCCTGTGATTGATGAGACATTTAATTAAAAACACAGTAGAATGCAAAACCACACCAGAAGTTGAAATGTAAATGTAAAAAATTATTAGCAAGTCATAACATGCACTCCATGATATATTCTGTTATTCCCTATTTTTCCACAAATGCTGCAATGTATATTAATCCCTTTTCCTGTATACCTTCCCTTTTGTGAAACCTGTAGGCTCCTCATCTACCTCCCTTCTCCTGAGCAATGGTTTTCTCCCCTTGTTTTTGTTTGCAGGTTCTGGTGGTATCATTGGTGGCTAATCACTCTTGGGCCAACAATTGCTGTCTTGAGTTGGGTTCAAGATGTGGCTATAAGTTGCTAAGAAGGTACTTTTTCTATAGCAGTCATCCAAGAATTCTTCTGGTTTGTTTTTGTTGTAGTAAAAGGCTGAGATAGCATGGCAACAAGGAACTCCTATTAATTGCCACCTTCTCCAAGTGCATGATCTCTTTTTATTATCAACAATAAATTGACCATCATTTCCCACCACCTGATATTTATTGCCCCCAGACCATGTGGTTTTACATCCCCAACTAAGTTGTTTTGATCTCTCCAACTTCTAATGATTTTGGGACAGTGATCAGTTATACATCTTTGCATAGCATCTTTTCTTTTTTCAATCCTAATCATTTCATTCATGGTAATTATGCCCTTGGTCCTAGCTTGAAGGATTTGGCTATTGAAGCACTCACAAAGGTTATTTAACAACATATCACACTTAATCTCAATCTTAAAGTGTGACCTACTCCAATGGCATGGGCTATTGTTCTTCATAAAATTATCTGCTTCTAAGGACATGTCTTTAAGGACATCCATTGCTAGGTTATAGGCAAGTAGATAGCTAGCTCTTGCACAAACCCATAATTGATCTTTCAGACCCTTTCCTCTGAATTTTTTTCTGAAATTTGTGTGAATGTGTCTTACGCAATACCGATGTTCACTATTGGGAAATAACTCTTGTATTGCATTTTGAAGCCCCTATGTGTACATGTTTTGAAACACCACCACCAACAAACAAAAAAAAAATAAAGTAGGAAGAAGATGGAAAAAATGGAAAACACAGAACAATACCAAACAAATGTCTGTTAGTGATTACTATATATGTACAAACAAGCAGAATTGGAAATTAAGACTAGATGTACAAACTTACTTTTTGTCTATCACTCATGAATGCACAACCATGACTATTATGTATCTCCAAATCCTTAGCAACCAATTCCAAAAACCAGATCCAATTCTAATAGTTCTCCCTGTCCACTACAGCCCAAGCTATTAGATAGATGCAATCATTTGCATCTATCCCAACTACTACCAATAATTGACCACCATAATGCCCCTTGAGAAAACATCTATCCATAGAAATACTAGGTCTCTACCTTGCGAGAAATCCTGTCCTATGTGGTGACAAGCACACATACATGGACTAGAATATACCTTTATTGCATTTGAATTTAATGGTGGACCTTGGATGTGTTTTAAGCAACTCAAGTCTGTAATCATACAACCTTGTCATTTGAGTGTGCTCATCACCATCAAGCATCCTAACCCAACACCAAAAACATACAAGGGGAAAAAATTTAAAACAATTAGATCCTGAAAACTTATAAACTACATACATATTAAGAGTAACAAGCAAAATACCTTGCTGCAATGTTTTTGGCCCTCCAAGCCTTCAACCTGCTAATGTCCACTTCCTGGTTTGTTCTAACAGCTTGCACAATGCCAGCAAGATTCCATGAAGGATCTGACCTAAATTGCTCTTAATAGTGTTGTGCTATCCATTGAGCATTGACATGTCTTATGTTGTGATCCCTTGTGTATTCATGCTTTAAATTTCCCAGATTTTATTTGGATAGTATTCTTATCATTGTACATTGGAGAGGCCCATAAATAAAAAGGACATCCTTTCTTGCAAAATGCCTTACATCTCTTCTTGTTATTGGGTTTGAAATTCATTACACATCGATTCTTAATCCCATAGTTCTTAACTGCCTCTTTGAACTGTTTGAAACTCCCAAACATCATGCCAATTTTGAATTGAGGATCTTTCATGTCAATTTGTTCATTGAACTCAACATACCTAGGTTTAATAGGATCCAATTCATCTTCATCAGTTGATGAACATGATTCCAATTCATCAAATGTAGCATATTCAAAATGAAAATCATCCTCATCATCATTTTCTTCTCTTCCAACTGCATCTTGTGCATTAACCTCAAGCATGGGTACCCCACTATCCCCATCAGTAGTAACTATGGGCAGGTCCTCTTGTCACCATGCAAGCTATACTCAATCATTTAACTCACTTCGCTCACCTTCTTCCTCATCCTCATCATCTTTTTGTTCCACAGCATCACTACCGCATGCAACATAATTCCTGGCCAACTTAACATATAACTTTGCAACCCTATTCCCATCCACACACATTGCCATTGACAATGTATCTAAATCATGTTTTATTTCAAACAACCCAATTCCCTTACTCAAAATGTCCTTGAACCAAAATGTGGCACCTTCTACATCTAATTTTAACCCCTTAGCCATATCAACAATTTCAAGTTTTGATATATAATCTGCTGAACAATAATCAACATAGCCCACAAATCTATAATTTGTCTAGTTGTCAACATCACTAACTCCACAAAACATTTGCAATGTAAAATATTCAGCAGTTGGCATTGAAAAAAAATAATTGGACCATAGTCACAATCACTAACCCAACACATGAATTGACAAAAAAAAAAAAAAACCAGGACCCAACAAGCTCTCAACATTGTAAACTGACCATAATGGATATACAATCAGTAAAGAAATGCATAACTCATGAAGATCTCGATTAACATCAACAAACTGTTAATTTGTGAGATAAACAAAATAAACATCGAGAGCATTATTCTATTATTCATCAACTTAAACGTAGGTTAATAAAAAAATTTAATAGACATCAACAAGCAATTACTTTGTGAGATGAACAGTTATTGATGTCTGCTAAATATAGGTTAATAGAAAAAATTAATAGACACCAAGATAAAATAATGAAACAACAAAACATACTAACATAGAGCATAAAAAAACAATGAGCAAGGGACCACTTTATCTTATTCTCACAGTAGACATTAGGAATACAACAATGAGCATAAAAAACACACAAAAAGATCACATTTAATAGAACATATAACAAAAATACAACATAGACCACAATAGAAGCACATGATTTTACACCACCAATTTAAATTGAACAAAGAAAACCCTCACCAAACCCTAAATACATTCTCTTCTAAACTTTGGCGATCTACTGCATTACATAGTCAAAAACATTGAGGAGACAAAAATAATAAAAGAACTTACCAAAAGTCGGTGCCTTGTTGTCTGCTGACCTAATATGCCATATATCAGCCATGCTTTCACTAGTTACCGCCCTTTCTTGTCTATGATGTCACCTTCGACTGCAAGGTTGTCACTAACTCCTGAAATTAGGTTCTTCTATCACAATTGAGAGAGGTTTGTGGTTTGTTGCATCTCATTTGCTCCGTTAGCCTAAACAAGGAAATGAAGAAAAAGGGAAAGTGAGAAGGTTTTCGGGATCATGGAAGACAGAAATGAGGTGGATGATGATGTGGCCCAAGCACAAACGCTCACATCCAAGTTGGATTAATGGCTGCCAAATCATCAGCCATGTGATCCAAGCATGAGCTATTATGTCCAGCTCGACTTCCACGTGTCTTTCTGGTGGCCACATAGGATTAAAATCACCGAAATCTGAAAAGTACCCTTCCGGTGAAATAAAATCAGTGTCGAGTGACTAAAAAGAAACAAATCAAAATACAATATCCAAAGTGAAAAAAGACAAAAGTATAGTACTCTACCTAAATTTTTACCAGATGAATTACCGAACCATAAGAGATGATATATATGGAGAGAGAGAGAAATATAATGTTAGTTTAGTAGGCTGTATTTTCATAATTATTTATTTTATTTATATTAATATTTTAATTGACTTTATTATGACTGGAATTTTGCGTTCACCCGTTGAATTGAGCCTTGGTTAAATTTTTTTTAACCTGGTTAATTTAATTTGAGTTGAAATTTCAACTTGACCGTATCTAAAGTTAAATCTTTTTATTATATTTAAATAATGCAGGTTAACATATTTTCTTCACAAATAACTCCCAAGAATGGTGTCATGATCATTTTAACCCGAATCTCAAATTTTGGGTCAAATTTGGGTGTAAATTACTCTAACCCATACCTAAATTTGACCCCAAAGTTGAAGTTTGGTATAGGATGATCCCAAATTTGAGGTCTCACATAAATATTAATTTTTTAAACAATTTATTTTTATTTTTATTGTAATTAAAATTATAAGGTTAATAATTCATTAATATAATTATGAATAGTCATTATATAACTACAATATTAAACTTTGTGCAATTAATTAATTAATTAATAATAAAATTATTAATTAAATGATAAATTTATGAAACTGGAATAGTTAAAATTTTATTGAAAATAACCTTTATAGAAACTAATATAATGTAAAAACTAATTATATTAAAACTAATATTTTGGTAAATCAGTAGCACTTCAGCCTAGATTGTCAAAATAGTTTCCTAAGTCATTTGAGATTGAAGGATGTGGAAGAAATATTTTGAGAATATGTTTTTTTTGGGTAAAATTCGGGGTTCTAGTTGAAGTATAATTTAATATAGCAAAACCAAATTTTAGAGTTGGGGTAGAAATTTGGAGTTATGGATTAGAGATGCCCTCATGTGTATGGTTTGTGTTTTTATATTTAAAAAGTGTGTTAGTCTAATTTTAATTTAAAAAAATAGAAGAAATAATTATATATTTTTTATTATATGTAAAATAGCCGTTGTTTTGAACATGAAATAAATTTGTCATATTTTATCTGTTTATATAATTCTCAAAAACCAAAATAATTTCTTTCTTTACTAAAATTTGTAAAGTTAATAAATGAGATCAATGATAAATATAGACTACTAAATCCAAAGATTTTTTTGTTCAACGGGACTTTCCACACTGCTAAATATATAATCCACGAAATGTTAATTACTCGGATTCAAAATACATTGAAGATAATAGTGCCAAATGATCCTTAGTTATGGATGTAGTTTATAATCCAAATTAACCTCGTATTAGCCAGGTCGGACAACAGCAGGACTGTATTGTTTGTTATGTACACACCCCACACAGTATATATGTTTGTGATACTTTAATATATATATATATCATAAAAATAACCTTGATGCTCTGTTTCATCTCACCCCACCTTATACTTATATACATACGTATACAGACAGAGAGACAGACACAGAGAGAGAGAGAGAGGCAATGGTTTTTCTTGTTTGTGGGGTACATCATCATAATCATAATCATCATCATCATCATCATCTCTCTATATATAAATTTTAAAATTTTCAGTTGGTCAACCGTAATTTTCAATATACTTGGAAGGGAAAGGAAAAAGATCCTTTTAATCCTGCCAAACATGTATGTCTTCTCCTTGGCAATCCTACGTTCTCAAAAAAAATAAAAAGAAAACACAGAAAGAGAAAGGTTAGGATTAGAGGGTATGGGAGCTCCCCTCACTCCAAGCAAGAAAGGAAGAAGGGAAAACCATTCTTCTTCACCATCTCACGTGGAATAAGGGGAGACCCTAGACCCAATACAAAACTCAAACATCCACATATGTACTATATATATAAAACATAATATATAATATAAGTATAAATAAAGATATACCTCTCTAGCAACTTCATGCATGCAAGCCATGCATATTGTTGATCATGTATGCAAAACCCAAATTGCTCATGTTGCTGAATGAGAAACCACCACCTTTTATAGGCTTTCAAACCAAATAAAAAAAGATACACTTTTGATTCACAAATTAAATGCTAATTTTAATTGCCTGCACCCAGCTGTTTAATGCTCTAATCAACCTTCTTAATATTCCTCCCATTAACTTCTTTAGCTTTATTTTTTCTAATTTTATTTTATTGCCAAAATTCAAATGCTGTCTCTGAAAAACAACTTGACAGCTTATCATTTTATGTATTTAGTTAGGTGGCTTCTGTAACTTAGCTTATTATTCCACAATGTGGCACCTTTGGACATAAACAAATAAGAGAATATTTCTAAGTTTTAAATCTCTATTTAATTTAATTCTATTGTTCATATTCAACATTTCAATAGAATATTACATTTGGAAGCATATCCTTCATTTCGTTTAGTTTCATAATTATCATCACTTCTTCTTTCTCTTATGTTCTTTATGAAAAATAATTAATTGTTAGCATATACTACAATGCACTAAAAAATAAAAATAATAAAAAATACATTGCATGATTACTAACAATAATGTCTCTTAGTAACCCTAAATATTCCTTTCTTCTTTCCTAAACTTTGTGAAGTCATCATCAAAGTGGAGGAATCCTTCATGGTTACATTGATTAATGACTAATCTTAGACCGTTAATTTGCATTAATTAATTAGTAGTGTCTAATGAAGAATCTTTCTATTAGTTTAAGATTGAATGTATATATGTTGCTCATGATTCTTTTCTTTTTATGTAAGCTTTAATACTTTAGATCTAATTGCTGACCTCAATGTGGGCTACCAATATCTGATTTTTTTTGTCAACTAATTAAATTTGGTAGAGTATAAACTCGTCTAGTATGCACACTAAACCTCAATAAATAAAAAATCGATAAATTAATAATCTCAATTAAATCATATTTTTTTCCTGACTACGACTAATATACTACATTAATAATTTCATTAAATACATAAAATAATAATTTTTTAAAAACTCTTTCAAACCTAATAAAAATATAAATTAATAATTCATCAAATACATAGAAAAAGTACAATACAAAATTAGGCTATTAATAAAATATATTAATTTAATAATATCTTTTACCAAAAAAATCAAGGCGTTATTACATTTCATCTTCCAGCTACATCTTACAGCTATTTACATTGAAGATTTTAGACTACAATTTACATTATACTAGAAAATTTATATTACATTTCATTTTTCTGCTATTAAATTGAAAGCTTTATCTGAGGCAAACTACAGTTTATATAGCAATTTAAAATACACTCATAGTTATTTCCAAAGAGTGGTGCTATATAGACCGAAACAATCACACGAACCAGCCACACGACTGATGTGGCTGGTGACGTGGCTGCTTCTTTTTATTTTTATTTTTTATTTTTTTTAAAAAAAAATTAAAAATAAAAATAAAAAGAATTCCGCCTTCCCATACGCCGCCGCCTGGTCAAGCTGGGCGAGCTTTGCACCTCGCTGCTCTCCTTTTCCCCATCCCTCTTCCTCTCTCCCGCTTCAGCGCCCTTCGACGGTCGACTCCCGCAGATCGGCCGGGTCGGGATCACCCGCGGCGGAGCTCCTCCGGTCATCGGACCGCTCGCTGGCAACCAGATCCGTTTTCCTCTTGCCATCTCTAGCAGTATCCTTGGCGTTCTCGGCATCTTCACCAGGTTTCCTCCCGTCCATCTTGGGATCCGTCGAGTTGGATTCCTTGCATGATCGACCGAAGATCCGGTCCCCCGCAAGCGTCTCCGGTGTAGATCCACCCGATCCCTTCCTCCCCTCCCCCGATTTCAGATCCGCTTCTCCGGCAATCCTCTCGCGTTCCCTTTTCAGCCTTTCCTCTTTTATTTAATTTTCTTTTGATTTTTAAAATAATAATAAAAAAAATAGCCACGTCACCAGCCACATCAGTCATGTGGCTGGTTTCGTGTGTTTCTTTCGTTTGATATATCATTACTCATTTCCAAAATTTATTTATTTGTATATTTATCATGTTTATATGAATACAAAACTTAGTTATGGTTTTTGAATTTTGACGAAATTTTAGTCTTTATGTTTGTTTATTTCTTCAATTTTTTTTATTATATAAAATTTAAACTCTCTTTAAATTAATAATTTTTTATTTATTGATAAATAAATAATTTTATAAAATAATAACGATAATAATAATTTTTTGTCCTAAGAGTATTATTTTATAGAGGTTTTAATTATTATACATATACCACACATAATAATAACTGCAAGTTGCTAGTCCCGATTATTTGAGTTTGAATATCTCAATTTTTCATTTTTCACATTACTCTTATATATTTGATTGGAAAAAAAATCTTATATATCAAGTGACATAAAAATTATTTTCATTTCTAAGGATTTGTAGGAATTTGAAGCTAAAAATATTTTTCAATAAAATATAATTATTATTAATAATGTTATATTAATATGATGCGTGGAAGGGACATAGAAATTAAGCATATGTTTGTCTTTGGTGAAATATGTATATATATAAACACACACAAAATATATTTTAAAAGACCATTGGCTAGAGGTCACCACTATAATAGCCAAACGGTAAAATATTGATTCCCATGGTGGAGATGAAGGATTCGACTCCTTTCTAATATATAGTTGAGATGTAAGTAATAAATTATGTATGATGGTTTGTTCACGTTGTTAATAAAAAAATGACCACTAAATATAACTTAAAATTTTAGAAGCATTAAGAAGAAACAAAAGTAACTAAATTAACCTCATGCTTTGTTTTAGTGAAGAGAACAAACAAGTGAAAAAGATGAATTATGGTCATTTTAGAACTTACTCTGATGTGTGCAAATAAAGTATATATATATATAGTAGCCTATAACATTTTCCTATCTTAAATATCAATCAATTGAGAGCTCTTCTATGGTTTTGTTTTCTTGGATAATTAATTTGGACAAGTTACTGTTAGGATTAGAGCCCTCAATTTTTAAATAGCCATAATTTTATGATATACCGTAAAAAATTTCATAAATATTACTAATAAGTGTATAATCGAACATATTTTTGTATCGTCATATATTGTGGTATTTATTCAGAAAATAGTACTTAACATGGTGAAAAATTAATTTTAGGATACGAGTAGAGCATAACAAGCATGAGAGAGTTAAAAAAAAGCAATTTCGAAGCAAGAAGTAGAAGAAAGAACTCCCTTATCATCAAGAATAGATAAGCATGCTAGCCAACACACCTTACGATCCACTTACGGTCATAAGCCTCAAACAAAAGACTTTATGGGCATGCTTATGCTTATAAGCCATAACATAAGGACTAGACTAAAAGGCTTATGGGTAGGACTTACACCCTGTAAGCTTAGACATAAGGTTCAGATAGAGAAGCATGCGGGTAGGCCATATGCCCGTAAGGGAGGTCACAAGCACCAGGCAATGAAGCTTATGTTTCAGCACTTACAGTCGTAAGATGGGCAGTGACTCTTAGACAGAAGACCTTACAAGTGGAGCTTACAGGTGTAAAAGACCCGTAAGACATGCGACTTTTCATCTCTAGCTCCTTAGTCCTTACAACCTAGTCCTCACGACCATAAGTAACCCATAAGGAGTTATGTATAAAGGGTTTTACTAAGGGTTTTAGGGGATTAATTTTTGCTGGCCAAGTAAAGGGATGGGAGGAGTGGAAGTTCCAAGCTCTTCTCCAGCAATCCAAGTAGCTTGGGAGCTTTGTCCATGGTCTAGGGCATCAAGGAAGTCATCGAGGAGTGTATTCGAGGGTGTTTGTATTGTGGAAGATTCGTGGGAGGGTCATCGACAATCCGGAACGAAGAAGCTTGAGAGAGTTTTCATGTTTCTCTTAGCTTTAACTATCTCATTTGGATTGTATGATTGTTTTCTTTGAATGAAGAATGAAACTCCATGGTGTTTGGGCATAAGTAAAACCTATAGGTTTATCTTGTTGATGACATTGGCTGTAGACATTTAATTTTGTATCGACTTTCTTATTACAATGACATGCTTTTAATTTCAATTGTGTGTGTTTTATTGTCTTGAACTATATCGTAGCGAAAAATGAGAGTTTCATATTTGATGTACTTGAGTGATGAATCAAAAGATCCACCATATATAGGCATAGTGTAATTGAAGGGAAATGTGTGAGTCCACCTAGAAAATAAGGCATTTTGGGATTAAGACTTCTTTCCCCATGTTTCTTCCAAATGAGTTAACATTAGGATTTTGTGTGTAACGCAATTATAGGGAGTGAGTTTCAGGAAGAGATTCTGATTCTCATTCCATATAGGATTAGGGGCAATTGTTTCAAGAGAAAAATTGTCTATTTCCCTGAATCCATGCTTTCTCTAAATAGAGTTTATAGAGTGCATTATAGTAATAAGGTAGTTTGTATCAACATCGTATGGAGCTAGTTATTGTTCGAGAGAAAAGGAGCAATGTGATTAACTAACTCTTTTGGTTCAATTGTATTGCAATTATCAGTGCAATCTTGTATGGAGCTTAATCAAATTCCATAAGGGAAACATATACTTGAACATCTCTCTTGTATTCTTGATTTGGTGCCAATTTATTTTAGCTTCTAAGTTTCATTTTTGATTTGACACTTTTGATCTTAGTTTAGGTTAATTAATGAGTCATGAATTAGTACTAGTAATTTCTAATTTCTCGTGGATTGATAACCGCATCTTAAGCACACTTTACTACTTGATCGATATTTGCATTTATGTTTTAGAGGTAATATTAGTCCCTATCAATTGCAACAGTTTTCCAAAAGTTACTTGAGAAAAAATTAAGGTTCTATTTGGATAACCCAGAAATATGCCATAATCCATACATTATGGCAAATATAATATTTTCACAAACTTATAGCATAATGGCCATTTGGACATCTATTTTACACCACAAATTTATGCCATAATGTGGGAATTATGGCATAAAAAATTATTCCAGTATGAGTGGAATATTTTTTTTTTTATGTTGAATTTCGTTGGTCTCTCGTTTTTGGGTTTCCTTCGTTTGCTCTCTCTCTCTCTCTCTCTCTCTCTCTCTCTCTCTTTCTCTCTCAAAGATGCCTCCGAGATCTATAGCTAAGGTCCGAGATTCAGTGCGCCACCTATCGGTTTCCCCCTACTCTGCCACTTCCTACTGCTGCAACGCTGCCTTCTGCAGTGACTGGAAGAAGTAAGCTGATGGATTCATCTCCATCTCCACGGTGTTGAAGCTAAAGAGAAACCAGATTCATGTCCTCCAAGACTTCATCAAACGACAACGAGCCCCCATGACTTCGTCATAGAAACCAGAAAAACCACTCAGTATCAGACAACTCCTCCTTCATGACTTCATTAGCCAACGACGAACCCCCCCCCCCCCCCCCCCCCCCCCCCCCCCCCCCAAACCGGCCACCAACAAATTGAGCTTTCGGAGCAAGCGCTTTGTTCCCCCAAAGGTTGGTTTTTTTTCTTAGGGTTCATGAATGGTGGTGAATTTTTTCTTTAATTAAAGATGTTTAGATGAATAAAATTAATCAGGAATTTTTTCCAAACCTTGTTCTTCATGTTGATGCGAAGTGCTTTTCTTTTGGATTGATTATGGGTGTTAATTGTGAGAGTATTTAGTTGTCGTACCAGAGTAGAACTTCAATGAAAAGATAACATCTCCTATGTTGTTTGTGGCTGCAACCACCTTCGGGGTCTGCTTGTATGATGATTCGGAAATGTGCATTGTTTCATGATCTCGCACTTCATGTTACTGCCAAATGCTTTGCTTTTGGATTCATTCTGGATATTGATTGTTACAGTTAGCTTTTAAATGTGCATTCTTTCCTGATTTTACTCTTCATGTTGATGGAGAGTGCTTTGCTTTTGAGTTTATCTAGGATCTTTTGGATTGAATGTTGAGAGGAGTTAGTTGTTGCTCTAGAGTAGAACTTTGATGAAAAGATAACATGGTGCTGTTGCAAGTGCTATAATTTGGAATTTACCTAGTTGAAGGTGCTTTTAGATTAATTCTGAATGTTGGTTTCCTGTATGTATGCATATTATTAGAAAAATTTAATGTTCGCAAATCCATGCTTATAGTAGAGTAGAACTTTAATGAAAAGACACCATTTTCAAACGGCTAGCATGTGTGGATGAATTCTGGTAAGTAGCAATGCTAGCTTTGTACCTATTTTTTGTGTGAAAAACAGAGCAGAATATGTTAGCTGGATTAATACTGATACAAAAGTTTGTTCCTCATTCTGCAATTGCTATTATTTCCACCTATTTACGGTGTCGTCACTACTTTCATCATGATTTATACTGAACAAACAAAGCACTGAAAAATGTACATATGTAACTACTTCACAACAACCTAATCAATGTTCTTCTTATCATGCATTATTATCAATGAAAATGTTGGTGGTTTCATATACAAGGTAGTCTTCTCATCAAATTCTGAAGAAGACACTCACCAGAAGCCAACCAAAAGAAAGAGGAGGCAAAAAAAAAAAATCTGGGTGTGCACTCTACCCCTTTCATTGACGCGTTGACGCGTTGGAATGGCAACACCTTTTATTCTCTTTTATTTTTTCCTATTTCTTAGCATCTTGTCTTATTTTCCAAGCCAGATACTGTATTGTACTTAGCAGAGTTTTGTATCTATTTCCAATCATTGAAATTTTGCTTGTTTGTTATAATTGTTAGTTTAATTATCCTTGTTCTCAGTCTTTGGTTTGTTCTTTTATTGTTGTACTGAAATCTCACTAGTGACAATGTATGAGACTTCAAATTAGAACAGTTTGTATGGAGAATGTAATCATTTTTGATAAATTACATGTCCAAATTAATTCTCAAATTACTGTATTACTTTTAAAGCAAGAAAATTAAGTATTGGAGTCTTTGTTAGCTTTAGATTGAATATATATACACTATTTATTGTGATGCATGCAGATGAAGTTGTTATATATTTGTTAAATGATTGAAATCATTTTAAATTGGTTAATTTATTAATTTGCAAAAATACTTTTGCTAATGTCTTGCAATGATTAGAGTTGTTGCTTTCAGACAGTGTATGTTTAATTTATCCATGTCTACAGTTCATTTGCAAGAGTTTCCTTCCCAACCATCATTTTGCTTTAATTATTGCAGTCATTTAATTGTTGCAGAAGCTCACTTTATTTTATAGTATTTATTTTCATAGGTGATAGCTAAACATCTTTTATAGAATTTATAGTATCTCATTCTAAGCTTTATTCATTTTACAGTGTTTGATCTATTATGGCAAATGAAGGTAAACAAATATTTTCTAATATTTTATTTTTATAAATTTTAATTTTACATTACATATTATACATTTGTTACGTACGGAGATATGCTGAAGGTAAACGATCTTGTGGTATAGAAGATTATGAAGATATTTCTCAATCATCAGTGTACACCCCAAGTCCAAGTGCTTTACTCCAAACGATTCAAGACAAGCATCACCTATACATGAGATGGAGGATGATGATATTATGCAAGTGGAGCCTCCTTGTCAACCACGGAATCCTCAAACTCAAAGTTCAAGCAATGATGTTCTTCGGGGAATAAGAGATCAAGACGGACAAAGAAGAAAAAGGGAGCAAAAAGGGAAAAAGCCCCAAGATTCATCATTCAACATGGATAAATACATTGTATTTTGAGAGCGCGAGAATAAAGAATATCTAGATGTTCTCATGGGCACTCAAGTAGTGGAAAAGCATACGATAGAAGATTGCATGAAGGTGTTCAACGAAATGAGTGACATTTTCACAGAAGAAGAAATGTTCAAAGCTACCCTAATTTTCATTAAAGATAAGAGTTATTATGAACTCTTCTTATGTCTTCAGGAAAACCATAGAGTGCCATGGCTCAGAATGATGTTCAACAAAATTGAGTAAAAGATGATAAGTGTGACATTATAATGGGTTATTTTGAATGCTTTGATTATGAACTTGTTATCTTGAACTTGTAATTTTTCTAGTTGTTATGGGAATGTTTTGATTATGTGTAATTTTTTGTACGATTGCCGTATGAATGTTTTGATTTATAGGTGTATCTTTTATCAAAAACTTGCTAGATATCTTTTTTATCATGCAAGTTGTTATGGGAATGTTTTGATTTGAGGTTTTTTTTTTTTTTTTTGGAATCAATTTGTTAATAAGTATCCTTTTGGCTTGTAATATACTCTACAATGCTATTCAGGAACTTGCAAATTTTAGAAACTTTTAGATTCTTTTCTAACATTAAATCAACATAGGCAATGACTTTTTAACAAGAACTAACATTTTTTCATCCAAAAGACCTGAAAAAACAATTTCATGATTGAAACAAACCTATGCTCTAGCTTGGCGATAGCTACAATAATCATTCCATATTTGCATTGCTATTTCATCTCTTTTACAAGCACCTGCATTTTGCTCAGAGTTCATGGTGTCAACATCCTCTCCATATGACTCATCTCCATTAAGAATAATAGTTTCTTTAGCTTTACCATCAAAATCATCAACAATATCTGCACCGTTATGTATACGGATGAAATTATGCAACATACACGCAGTAACTACTATATCAGTCTGAGAGTCAATTAGGTGAAAAGTTGCTACTTTAAGTATCATAAGTCTCATTTTCAAAATGCCAATGATGCGTTCAACATGATTCCGTAATGAAGCATGTCACAAATTAAATAGTTCTTTGTAATTGCTCGGTCTAGATAGCGCTCGACCTTACTCCTGTAAATGGTAGCGGACACCTCTGTATGGAGCAATAAAATTCGAGGTATTAGTATATCCTGCATCTACAAGATAATATTTACCCCTTGGGACTTCAAAACCTTGCTCAATCGAACGTTGGAGAATCCTAGCATTAGAAGCAGAACCTTCCTAACCAGCTCGTACATATACAAAACGAAGATCAAAATCACATGCGACCATTACATTCTGTGATAGCGTTTGCTTCCTGTTTCTGTAAGGATCTTGTTTATCTAAAGAAATCGTGATAGGAATATGTGTTCCATCAATAGCACCAACACAATCCTAAAAAAAATAAACAAACCTATAAAATTTGCAACGACAAAAAAAAAATTCACAATAAAATTCACAATATATAGCTTTACCTACCTTGAAGTATGGGAAAAATTTTCTGTTATTCTGAATAACCGGTGATGTCATTGTCGATGGAGGTTCTATGTATTCACGAGCAAGTAAATTTACAGCTTTAAGTACTTTACTAAAATAACGACTAACCGTTTCTACAGAATGTTGAAATTGCTGTTGCACATCACGGTTACTAGCATTATGAGCAAGAGTATACATAAGCATTGCTAGTTGCTCCTTGACTGTTGTCCGTTTTGAGTTGCAGAGGAGAGATTTTTCTCTTAAACGATCAACCAATGCTTGAAATATATAAGGCTCCATATGAAATTCTCTTTTGCAGCGTTCTTCATGACCTTCAAGAATTTCTTGTACATATGCAGCACTTGTAAGAATGGATGCGTGATGTTCTACACTTTTTGAAGTCGCTGGACATTGCCTCGACTAATAGCTGAGCATTACTAGATCATTTTCTTTATTTTTTTTCTTCCAAAGATACAAGGAATTCATGGTGAAACAATGGCTATAAAGTTTTTCAACTAAAAAACAAAAGTGTGTGTATAATACAAAGAAATCATGTTGTGTATAAATAGGAAAAAATGACAATGGCTATAATTATAACGATTATATTTACTACGGCTATTTTCCAACCGCTATTTTTTAAATTTTAATTTCCGACGGTTATAATCAAACGATTATTTTTATTATGTAATAATTATTTATTATGCAAAACAAATACTTATTCTGTAAGAAAAAAATATGTAATAATTTTTTATTTTGCTACCCAAACACTCATTTTGTAGGAATAAAATATGTCAAAATTTCTGTAATAATCAGTTGCACTTCGTACATAATAAAATTATGTCATTTTTTTTTATTTTACAGCCAAACAAACTCTAACACTTAAAAATCAAATTATATGATATTAGAAATATAAACATGAAAGGACAATGAGAAAATTATAACCACCCCAAGCAACCATATTTCTTTTACAGTATATAAATATATTTATATGTATGTTCAAAGCAATAGTGATTAATTATGAAACAAATGCATGATCTGCAAGTACGTAGTAGTGTTATTTGCATATAAAACCATGGTCAAATCCAACCCATTGCACAAGCAGAGAAGGTACAGATGAAGATGCATGTGGTTATCAGAGAACAAGAGGAAACAAACAAACAAGAAAAGAGAGGGAACAGTAGTGGAGCACAATCAGAATCAATTGATGGGACTTTGAGTTGACTACAGAGAACCGGTACATATGTATTTATATAAATACTACTACTACACACATGCAACTACGTACGTAATGCATGCAGTACTATAAAGTCTAGTTATATACGTATATTTTTCAAAAAAAAAGTTATATATCCGTTTTCTCAAAAATACAGTTTATATATATATGCAACCAGTTATAGCATCTTCTTGGAGAGAGAGGCAAATATAAAGGTTATCGTATTATATATATATATTATCAAATATATACAAATAGAGAGAAAGAAAGAGATTTCATGATTGGCTTAAAACAAGGAAGCATTGTATATATATCTGGAGTACTGTTCTTCTGTTGCTGCCTCAGCACAAAAGGACATACAACTGAGAGTTGTTTGAAGATTATTTCATTGAAGACTTTATAAGTTGCTATTATTTTTCTTTAAGAAAAGTATGAAAAAGTGACAAAAAGTCTCGGCTTTTTAATAAACAGAGAGTGAATATTAACTTCCATCCCTTGTGAAGATGGTTCAACATGCTATAATTAGTGTTAAGAAAAATTTTTTTAATTTGTTTATTCCTTCAAGCTTAGTAATTCATTGTAGTCATTTTTTTTTTCATTATATATAGTCATTTCATTTTCATTTGTTTATTATAAATATCAGTGTTTAAATATTAATATTTATTATAGATTTATCTACCTTTGTTGCAGTGATACGGCATATTGAATGATGGTGCATATAGATTTTTATATTTGGAACAAAAATTAAAAAAAAACACGTAATTATGGAAACTTTAAGAAATGATCATGTGTGCTATAAGATAAATAGCCAATTGGAAATTATTAATTTTGATTTATAATTTAAGATTTGGTTAATTATTTCTAAATAAGGGTCAATCTAAGGGCAATACAGTATTTATTTGAATTTATTTATAATAAATTCCAATTAATTAATAATTTTTTTAAAAGACATTTGATTGATCTGCTTGAAGGGTTTGTAGTTTAATTATGATCATCAAACTTAACAAATACAATTTATCTGTAACTCATACATTTGATAGGTCTCATAATGAAATTCTACTACATATCCAACTACATTAATTGATTATGCTATTTTAAGATTCATTATTACGAGAAACCATTAATTAATATTTATATTTTAGGATTCATCAATAGTTTCAAATTTAGGGTTTAGGGTTTAGGATTTAATTAGAATCCAATATTTATTTGAACTTATATATAATAAACTCCGGTTGATTAATAAATCAAGTTAACATTAGTCAATACATTAGATATATAATACTGAAAGGTTACTTATAGTTTTCTTCACCCTATACTTTAATTACTGTCATAAAAAGCTATAAAAATAATTTATAAATAGTTTTTTCATATATATCTCAAAATGAATACATTACGTTGCCAAATTGGGATGGACACAAAACATATATTATAAATGTAAATGATGATAGTAGGTCATGCATGATATGAATCTAGAAACAAAATGAATAATGTGCATGAAGAAATCAGAAATGAATGCATTTTGCAAGCTGGATTGTGATATGAACTATATGTCTTTTTTCTTTTAAGGAATATATATATGTATATATTAACACATGCACATGTTGCTTTGATTCACTGGCACTAAGAACATGCAGCATGTGAAGGAGTGAGCCCCTCCCTTTAAAGAGGGACACAGACCTGTGTGCATGTCTCTGACCTGTGTGTGTTGTGAGATCTTGTAGCATGCGTTTGTGGTTAATTTTGGAAGTTCAACATGATTTCAATGTCTAGTTTTAAGTCTACCATTGGATAACTAATTAATTGTTTGAATATGGTTAATCTTGGTAAATATTTTGTATTTGCAGTATAGTAGGAGAGTCTGTATATATTCGGAATTATCGTTAGTATAGATTTAAATTAATAAATAGATTAAAAATTGTAAATAACTTATATGGATATTTAGTTTATAAAATTTAATTATATAATAGAGAAATTGTATGTCATTGACTGGTTTTAAGTTCAAATTTTTATATATAAACACCGAGCGGGAGATGTTTATTTTTTTACAAGATTTTTAATAACACGCTTAAATTGGTTTACAGCTTGTGTCTTTTTAAAGAACCCATGGATCTAAGTTTTTATAAAGAAAAAATATTTGAGTCTTATTAACTGATAAAGTACATTAATAGACGATATTGATTTAATATTAGAAAATGATGGATGATACACGATTTGAAGTGGATTGTTTATCTTACACATTATTAAAGTTTTAATTGATTGATAATTGATGATTGTACTTAAAAAAAAAAAGAAATATTTGATTGGAAATATTTGATTGGATTATATATATATCATTTATGAAATAAGCGTGATACATAATTTGTGTCATATCTTATATGTTATAAATAAAATTATAATATATTTTAAGTTTTACAATATCATAATTTGGTTTTAAGCTAAAAGTTTTATAGGTCAAACATCATTGGAGTTGTTGTCAAATATTCAAAATGTCCTAAGTTTAAATTATGTTAGACACAATAATAATAACGGATCTCCTGTTGTAGGTTTGTGCTTACAATCTAAATCTCATGCGGTGAGGGTGTATAAGTTGCATGTTCAATTTATAGCTCACGTTTTTTACAACTTTTGTCGTATTTATAAAAAAAAATTAATATATTGAAATACCAAATTACAAAATCTATAATTATTTTTTGTAAAAAAATGTTGGGAGGATTAAATTTGACTCATTAATTAATCATTTATTTATTCAAAGAAATAAATTAAATTAAGCTTAATAAAATAAAGAAATAATAAAAACTTGGGTAAAAAGAGACAAGGATGGTAGAGGACAAAGGAGCAAAGGGTGATGGGTAGTGCAAATCATATCTAGCAATAATATCTTGGGAGACTAGAACAGAGAAGAGATTTCCACTTTATCTTCCTTTTATTTTAAGTTTTTGTTTTATTTCTCATTATTATTATTATAATTATAATAATAATATTATTATTATTATGGGGAATCACAAATATTCTCTTCAGCGCCTTGCTCCATGTCTTTTCAATGTACCTTCATAAACATCACACGTATTCCATCTCATTTCAAATTCACTCTCAATCTAGTACTCAATATATACGTGAACATATCTTAGTTATCATAAAGGTTTTAATTTATCAGAAAATAATTTTAAGCTCTTTCGTTATTGTTCTTAAATAATAGAATTGAAAGTAAAAAAAAAAAACAGTTAAAACACTGTGTAATTATTATTATTATTATTATTATTATTATTATTATTATTCATTTTCCTAAGTATGTAGCAAGATAATGTGATATATAATATCATGTAATCATTTAATAACATAACAAAATAAAAAAATTAGAATTATTATTATTTTTCACATAGCAAGTTGTTTAAAAAATATTTAATTCATCATATATTATTTGTTTACCACATATAATTAAAATGCACAGAACATAAATAAATATTTCAATGCATGTTAACATTAAAATTTTACAAAATAAAAAATTAGAATTATTATTATTTTTCACATAGCAAGTTGTTGTTTAAAAAATATTTAATTCATCATATATTATTTGTTTACCACATATAATTAAAATTCACAGAACATAAATAAATATTTCAATGCATGTTAACCTTGAAAATTTACAAAACCAAAACAAAAATTCTTTAAAAAAAAATTTGAGGATGATTCATTTTTCCATAACTATTATCTCTAAGGTGTCACCACTCTAGTGGAATCATTTTTATAATGCTAACATTGACTGCTAGTTGATCAATTAGAAATATTTATATTATAATTTTTATTTTTCGTCATTTAATTTTTGTATCAATTATGAGTTATCATGTATTTTATATCTGTTTTACTTTTTTTTTATAATTAAGTCATGGTTTATTCAATTTAAAAAAAAAAGAAATTTGAGGATGAGAACAAATATATAATTAATGCTCGATATTTTTGGGACTTAAAAACAGTGACTTTATTAAAAATGAAATGCAAGACTCTTGGCTGTTTGTAGTTATTGGTTCTCTTGCTGAATTGCTTTATAAGAGGCCCTTCATCTCCTTACCATTTCCTTGTAAGTTCCACAACCTCCAAAATGTTTCCATGCTTCTCTCTTGCACTAAGAGTTTGTCATAAATACTCTTTTGTAACTTTTGTTTTCATGATACACAAAGAGTTTTGTTGATGATTTGGTTGAGCTTTTAGGTTTGCAAAGAGAGCTTCCTTCAGTCCACTCATGGGGAGCATTAGGGTTTAATTAGCTGCCGACTCATTCATCCAAATGCCAAGCATCAAAAAGGAGTGCTCTAAGTGCTTGGTAAATGAGTGAATGGTGCGGGAGATAACTTTGATCCTTTGCTTCCTTTTCTTGGACTGAAGGGAGCTCCCTTGTATCTTATACTCTCATGCAAACACACACACCTCTAACAATTTAGGGTTTCCTTATTTCTTTCTTTTTTCCTTGATGTTTTGGTTTTAATATTAGTCATCATCTTCTTTCTTCTCTCTCTATATATATATATCAAATGAGTTCTAAGAGGGACTTTTTCTTTTCTTTTTTTTTTTAAAAAAAGAAAGTTAGGGTTGTTTCTTGTTTCTTCTTCTTAGGTTTTGATTTATTTAACTTATTTCTTAACTTGTGATATTAATGGTTTTCCTTTTTATTTCTTATTGTGAAGATGCTTGTGAGGGCATGTAGCACAGTGAACCTAAATCTTAAATTTGACATATATAGTTGTATAGTTTTGTAAGCATAGTATGCTTTATATTTGCATCTGTCTTTAGGGTTTCTTTTTGTTTCCTTTTTAATAGCAAGTTTTAGGAACCAAAAACATAATAATTTCCTTCCTTCTTTGTTTCTACTGTTTCTTTTGTGTTTTTAATGACCTTGTTCTTTTTTGGTCATGTAAGTTGTTTCCTTTTTTCCTTATTATCGCATATATATATATATACATGAAATCATGCAGCAGGGTTATAAGCCTGAATCTCTCCAGTTGCAGCAAAACATGTTAAACATGTACATTTCTGTTAACTATTGGGGTTCATGTTTCACTTCCTTAATCAGTAGCTAGTTCTATTAAAAATAAATGCTTCTTCCTTTATGTTCACATAATACAGTACACTGCTTCTGCTTGCAACATATCACACAAACTTTGATTCACATAATCAGCATGCAACATATCAAACTGAAATCCATTATAATCTCAACACAAACTTTCATAATTACAATGAGTGAAGGAAACAAGTATCTGTTGAGTGTGGAGTGCTTAATAGTCAATATCCACTGAACATTCAAGTGCACTCTCACTTTATCTCTTTTGTATCTTGTTAGTATGAAGTGATGAATCAGTGCAAACAAAGAGGCTACAACTCAGTCTTCAACAACCACTTCTTGGGAGTTGTTCTCTTTAAGTTTATGACAAGTTCCAACTTCCAAGGTCTGCCTGAGAGAGCACTGACTCATTACCAATGGATCTGTTTATCTTTTACTGTCTATATATATTTATATTTATATATATATAATTAACTCTTCTCTTTCTCTAGTGCTTCCACTTGATCAATGGAGAAATATCAAACTTCATGGTATATGAAGCATATGATCATTGATTCAATGTAAAAGTTAATGGAGTAATTGAAGTTTGTTATAGAAATTAAATATTGAACAGTGTTATTGTATGCTATTTTTAACTTATATATATATATGTATGTATGTATTTATTTGTGAGTTATATTTAGATATGGTTTTATTTAGTGTTTCTATGTATCTTCAGGGCTTTTCAAAGCTTGGAAAGGCATCATCAGACTGTTTAAGAGTACCATGTCTTGCAGACGATTCAAAGTACTTCATTATTTAGTTTTATTTATTCATGCTTTTTAAAAAAAAATTATTTAAAAACAAATAGGAAAAGAAAGATGAGATAATTTTGTTAGCTTTGATTTACTGGTTAATCTGTTTTGAGGTTGATGAACTTTTATGAGAACTGAAAAAATGCCAAACTTTTCATTCAACCTACTCAACCCTAACCCTAATGTTCCTTATATTTTCCGCAGTTTGGATTTCAGCATCGTTAAGGGATGTAATGATATTTATGTTCCAGTTGACTTGATAATTTTATGGAGAAAGCATTAAACAATTACAAATTAAAAAATAATTAAAGAGTCATTGAATAAAAACTCCAAATTATTACTTTTGTCAGCATTTAAAAAAAAAACCCCTTATTGAAAATAGAGCATATTGCACTTTAGAACAAAAATTGAAATGAAAACCTGAAGGTTATAATAAAGTATTTTGATAGCTTGCAAACATTCTAGAAGTGTGCTTATTTTTTATTAGGTAAGAAAATTCTCTCATTTAGTTTTATATATACTGATTATATTGCATCACTCTTGGTTTTATAATTAGGGTATATTTTACTAGTAGAAATTAAAAAAAAAATTATATACTAGCTCAAAGTAAAGCAGTAAGACATTTTTTTTATATAAAACAGTATAACATGGGTTAAAATATATTAAAGAAATCATACTTTTTCATTAAAATAGAAAATACTCTCATATTAATAAAAAAAAATATTATTAATTTATTCAAGAAAAGATGGTATGCTGAATTGGCATGATTAAATAATAAATAATACTGAGAAATTCCACTATTCAGTTTGTAATTAATCTCAGACAACTTGTTAAAAATCACTAAATACATAAACACATCATCATCATCCATTTAAAAGAGTTTCAAGACTACATTGGCCATTGAAATCAGAAGCAACTCAGCTATGCATCAAACTTGTAATTAAGTTCAGAAGTTCAAAATGATAAGAAAATGAATCCTGACAAAAGATAGTAAAAGTTGTGGTAATGCATAGCATACACAAACACTGCTGAAGATAAGGTTATGGTTGGTTTATGATGAGTGAGTGACTTTGCTCCTGTCTTTGTAGTTGGATAGTTCAATCTTGGAGATGCTGGAATTGTTCGACATTGCACCATGCGAAGACGGTTACCGAATGGGCTTCCTCATAGGCCAGAGATTCTCTGGTTTCATTAGAAGCAGGGCGGCACGAGACATCATCCTGCAAGAGCAGCTCCTTCCCTTCGCGCAAACACCACCGGGGAGAGAACTTCTTGAAGCACTCTCTATTAACAACAAACAAGCCTACCCAAGGTACTGGGATGAAATGCTTGGCATGGCTGAAGGCAGTGGGGTACCGTTTCTCGAAGTAAAGATCTGCATTTCGGTTTCTTTTCTATCCGTGGTTTGTCTATCATGTTATAGTAACAGATAATGCAATGGCTATGAGCAGATTAAATTGGTTAACTTCAGAAAGGAATTGTTACCATTTGTTCAAATGCAAGGAGGGCCACGAGAGGCGGTCGGCGGAGAAGACTGTTCTGATGTTCTTGTTGTGAATGATTCCCTGGCTGTTGCTGCACATAATGAAGATGCCAATGTGGCTTTAGTTGGTCATGCGTAACAATTCAAAAACTTCTCAACCATTAACTAGGTAAATAAGGCATGAAGTAGTTACAATGCTAACTAACAAGCCTTGTTATGTTTGTTTCTTGTTCTTTTCCCTAAATTGCAGCTATTTGGTGAGGGTGGTATTACCAAATGGACTATCCTTTACCGCTTACACTTACGCTGGTGAACTCCCAAGTTGTGCTTTTGGCTTCAACAGCAATGGACTGGTAACATGAAAGTTCTCAAGTGTAGCTAACCATAAGATTCTTGAGTAGATATAACTGATACTTCTCCAGGCATTCACGCTTAATGCAGTACCCCCAGCAGAGACAGAGATCATGGCTGGAGGAATTGGCAGGAACTTCATATCACGAGATCTGTTAGAAGCAGCAGGACTTGAAGATGCGTTAATTGTAAGTGAGTTGTATGTAATTCTCATGTCTAAAACATTATGAGCAGGGAGACTTACTGAAGACACTGAGCATGTTATTGTAGAGAATCCGCTCAGCAAATGCTTCCGTTGGACACAGCTACAACCTGGTGGATGTGAGAAACCGCAAAATATTGAATGTAGAAACTGCATCTGGAAATAGGATTTCAGTCCATGAAGTGGGGGCAACACCATTCTTCCATGCAAACATGTATCTCCACCTTCAAGTGCAGCAGGTGAGGCAAAGGACCGTGAAAGAATATGATTTCATACTCCACATATAAGCAGAAAATTTTTATTGATAATTGAAAGTAAAAAATACAAAATCAACTTTCACATATTTATAAATTGGAAAGGCTTCTCCAATGAAGGTACCAAATGAGAGTTCTCTAAGCAGACAAAGACGAGCAGCTCAACTTTCAGCAAAGTCAAAAGCTGAAATATTATCAGTTCTTGGAGATTCAGCAGACGAAAAATGCCCCATCTACATGACAGGTACTTAACTGTGGCCTTTCAATGTTAGTTCATCAACTCAACACCACATCTAATACTTGCTCGACTTATTTATCACTGACAGATTGCTAAAATTTATAGGTCCAATGCTGCATACGCTTTGCACTGTGCTGATTGATTTAGATCAACAAGTACTGTCCATACATGAGGGCAACCCAAAGAAAGGAGAAGTCATTTGTGTTTTCCCCATCGTCAGAAAGTAAAGGAAGATGCTAGGAAATAAACTCTCATTCAGCAACAGACTGACTAACTTTACTGGTAAGATATTTATCATTGATAACTGAATCATTAATTCTATTCCAGTTTGCACCTTTCAAGACTTGAAACAGCTCCATCATGCAGGTTCATGGAGGCCCAACATGTGCCCATCAATGCAACGCAATGCAGCAACCTGCATACTCAGTTATCTCATGTGAGCAGGACATATTAGATGTAACCTCTTTTTTTGAAGTTTCCTTACAGCGCATAAATGCCACTGTTACCTTGCCGTGAATTTCATATTTAATAGGCCCATCAAGTTCAGCTCCTAATGCCATCAATTTTGTTACTGAGATGTTTATGTCAGTCACAGTGAATGATAGCATAGAAGAATAACCCTTCTGAGAGCCAATGTCACTGTCAACAAAAGATTTGAAGAAGTTCAAGTTCATATACATGGTCATTCTGTATCTTGGGGAAAATATTGAACATAAGGAATAGCATAACTAGTAACTATTAACTAATACAATCTTTTGTCTGAGTTCCATGGGCAGCTGAAATGGACAATTTTGAAAAGGAAATGAAAACCTTTAATGATCTTCCTGTAGAATTACAAGCATATCTAAAACATGGCTGAGAATTTGAGAGAGGAGGGTGCTTCTGAAATTACAGAAACAATTGCTACAGCATTACCTGTCAATCTTTACGGGCCCAATCAAGACCATTCAAGATTATGACATGTAAAAAGTAAACGTCCTCATGAAAACAATCATGAAAAAGTAATGAGTAAATCAGAAGCAAAATCAATTCATGCAGAATAAATAATGAGGCATCAAGGGCAAAACACAAGCATAGCAAATGGCACCAGAACATAAATATAGAAATTAGAAAAGTTCGATTTTGAAACCATATACAAGTGCACTTCATGCCAACATCAAAACAAGAGTACTGAAGATCATTACTGAAAGATGATTGTTTAATGTCATGATCTTTAGTGATCATAATAGCAACATAACACCTTCGTAGTGCATCATAAATCACCACAGCATACATTTTATTATTTTATAGAGCAGTAGTGTTGTTGAAACTAGTAACAAATGACATGCAATTGATGGTACAAGTATGTGAAAAAATTATCAAATGTGTTATGGCAAGAAAGGAGCTTTCTTTGGGCCAAAACAACAAAAGAGCATGAAAACTTGAATGGAATAAAGGGAGTACGATAATTATACTCTATCTACTGCATTTGGGTCTTATCTTCCCTTTTGTAGTTCCTCAAACAACAAAAGTTTTTCAAGAGTAATATAATCACAAATTTAGACTTCCGTTAAAGCTAAAATTTTTATACAAAAAAAAAGTATAAATCAAGCTTTATAAACATCTCATGAACCCTAAAAAGGGGCAATCTTGCACACAAAAACCAAAATTTGAACTAAATTGAACAGATTCCGACCCAGAATAACAAAATCTTACACTAATAACACAAACAATGCGATAAATTAATAAAAAAATAATCAATACTATGAAAAGAGCTTGGAAATCATATCAAGGTCAATCACAACAACTCGTGAATCCTAAGGTTGCAAAACAAAGGAGTTTGATCCAATTTGCTAAATAGCAATTCAAGCTAAAAATTTGTTCGAAAATAACGAAATGCAAGGATAAAAAGAGAAAACCTAGAGGAATGCATGAGAGCGAGCTTGAGCGGACCGGATTGGAGCTCGGCCCATCGTAGAGTGCAGACATTGACGGTGAAATCGAGGCCCTCGGAATAGAAGCGAGCGGCCCTCGGCACGTCCCTGTGCAGCTGGAGCACCCACCGGAACGTCGCCGCCGCCGCCATCTCTCTTCGTCTTCTCCGCTCTGAGCTCAAAGCTCGCCAAAATAGCAAGAGGCCATGACTTCAAAAAGATAAATAAATAATAGGGGCTTTTTCATAAATTTATCCAATTTAAATTTTCTTTATATTTAATTTTTTTAATAAAAATTATCAAAATCTAGTAATGATATTTAAGCCAAATTGATATCAACATCATTCGAATTATTAATTCAGTCTAAATAACATTACTCAAATTTTATAACCTCATATACATATTCTCTAATACTACATAAATATAACCATGTGAATGATTCCAACTTCCAACATCTATGTGTGCACAAACTCTTCTCCCACTTGCTTCACCAAAACTTATGCCCGTCCATATCTTTCTTAATGACCTAATTATTCGTCTTAGAGAAAAAAAAAAAAAACTATATAGACAAAAATAGTATCAAAATGTTTTTAAATGTATATAGTTTTTTAATATATATATATATTAAATATTTTAAAAATACAAAGAGAATTTAACATAATAACAAGCAAGAACAAAAGAAATCATGCAATTGTCTGAACTAATAATTGCATTCAGGCAAGAAGGCTTCCAAAATTTAACAAAAAAACAATTCAAAATCAAGCAAAAAAACAGGTCACAAATTCTCTACTAATGGTATACACAAGATAAAAATCCAAAATTAGTGTCCAAGAACAACAAGAACATTGCCAAGAAAAATACGAAAAATACATAACAACATCTATGACTAGAATTCCACAGGAAAAAAAAAACTGGGCAATAACTTTGCTATGTATCTCGCCTTTTTACACCAAGAGAAGATCCTTTCAGAGCTTTCAAGCGAGCGTGCTTCCCCTCGAGCCTTGCTTCGAGTAATTTCGCCTTCAATGTGTTTTCTTTCACTCCTTGAGGTAAGCTTGACGGGCATTCGGCTATCTCAAACTCCGGTGATTTTGGACGATAATTCCATTGTTGCACTGGACTGGATATGCAGAAATCTCCTAAAGCATCATCCAGACTAACCGGTCCAAAATGACCCCGTCGAGAGAGATGATTGTGGGACTCTTCGCCGTGATCGTTGTAAGGATGAATCTTACAACCTTCGGAACTCTCTGATGGGTTTTTCATCATGTTATCAGCCAAGTTCGGCTTCATTTCCTGCACACCTTCTCGGGCTTGGCAAATATCTAGTTTCTCGGACACGATTGATTCAATCTGACCGGGATCCACTCCAATTTCAGGATCAGCAAGTTGCGTCTTGCTTCCATTGTTGCATAACTTGGTCATATCTTTTTCGTCTTCGGGACGAATTTGCAGGCAGTAGCAGGAGCAGGATGATTTTTGTCCTTTGACTTTTTCAGAACAGTCTGTCTTTTTACCAGAAAAATTGGATGTCCTTGATAATTCATTATCTTCTAAGTTTCTGCCGTTTTGTTTCAAATGTCGATGGCTGTCATTATCATTAGCAGTCATATCCAGCTCAAAGCAATGCAAGTCACTGGCCATAGAGTCATCATCTTCGGCTTCCTGAGGTGCACTGCCAGCGCCATTCAAGTAAACAGATTCTAGTGAATGTCGACGCAGAGCACTCTCCTTTCTTCCATCTTCGGGAAAAGCTATTTCATTCTTCGAGCTATTAGATCGTCTAGCTTGAATAAAGGACTTAATTTCACCACTTAATCTGTCTAGTATGCTATCTTTATCATCCAGCTCTCCATGTTCGTCAGCGATTTTCATTTGCAATCGTTCATCTAACCATGCTTCTGACATATGTAGGACCAATCGATCAAACTTTTTATCACTTCCTTTTTCAGATTTTTGCTTTAATTGTCGCACTTCATGCTCATACTCCCCTATTCCCTTGGCAAACTCATCACATAGATCCTCTAACAAAACATTAGCTTTTCTCTGTCTCTCCAGATCTTTCACAGCCTTTGCAAATGCAGTCTTTACTTCAGACAACTCTTTACCCAACTTGCGATGTAAACTCTCTGACCGTCTCCTAAGTCTCCTCTCATCATCAAGCTCATCTCTTATTGACTGAATTGCCGCTTTGAATCTTTCATGTTCCCTACTCTTTCTGACTAATTTGTCTTCAGTAATTTGCTTCATCAGATCATCCATTTCATGGCGATATGCTTGCTGCTCTTCCATCAGCTCCTCAATGCGTGACCGAGCATGTTGCAGCTCCATTTTCAATGCTTTAACCAACGATAAATTTGACGTGTGTTGTTCTTCTAGGCTCCATATCCTATTCAATACCTTCAGCAATTCAGCCGATGTCTTCAGGCTATATCTTGAGTCTTGAAACCTTCCCTTAAAATCCAAAGAACCACCAGGAGTAACAACTTGATTGAAAGGGGTAACCTGCAAAAGTAATTCGAATAACAGTTGATCACTATATTTCTTCTTTTGTCACAAGGTGCTTGTTATATTTCACGCATCAGTGCATCACAGATACTATAATTAGAAAGAATTCACAGTGAACAGAATGACAGATGCTATGATCTGAGAAAGCTCAGGAAGTGCGAGAGAACCATTACCTCCATCGAGCTGCTATAACTTGCAGGAGATACAGCTTGCATGGCTCTACTACCCCTTTCAATTAATTTATGGTGCTGAGCTACAGAAACTGAGGCACGCCTCCTTGGACTGCTAGCACTTCGAGGCTGATATGACAAACAAGGAAAAAAATTAGCAGAGCAAAAATGACAAATGAGATTTATGTTTGAAGATTAAAAGCCAGTATTGTTCAAGCTAGTTGCATCAGTAGGCTGTTGATTGACCATTTAGTGATTATCACCAAGATACTAATTCACAACCTCGAATACTATTTATGCTACAAGACAGCAATAGATACCAGTTGGCAATTAATGACACAGCCATTTCATATGATACAGAGTTCAGTGGGTTTAGGGTTCATATAATCGTGTTGATCTGTTTAAGACATGGAAATATCCATGCTGAAATCAGGCTGACACAACCCTTCTATGACATGGACAACACTTATATCATAATGTGATTGACCCATTTACAGCCCAATTATCACCCATTTAGATGTCTGAAGGATAAAACTGGATCAAATCATGGGGGCAGCCAGATAAATATATTTAAATGTTAACTGTTACTATAATCTTTTATTAAATTCAAATTCCACCATAAAGAAACCTGATACCATTTCAGTATAAGCCATGATTTCTCCATGGGTATTACCATGACAAGTAATTATTATCATGAATGTCAGTTTCAATACAATACAGATGGTTGGGCAGAAAAAGGTTGGCTTGAAAAGCAAAAGTTTGGCAACCCAAGGGCTTATAAAGTCTGTAAGAAAAGAACCATCTCTGCTTTCAATGGAAGTGAAAGTGCAAAGGACATTAAAGTGAGATTCATGCAGCAAAATTATCAAAACAAGTATTCAAGTAATAATTTTAAAAAAAAAGAGGGTATTCTCATAATATTAAAAAATTCACTAATGAAAAATAGAACAAAGTAATCAGACAGTGGAAATGATTCCCAAAAGGATTGGTACCATAAATAGACAAAAACCCTAAATTAAGCACCATATTTCCACAACACAATAAAATAAGCTTCTAAATCAACGAACTGACACAACATTTAATGATGTGGTAAATAGATTTGTAAACTACAGTATGATTGAAATTTCATTAGCATAATTATTATTCGACTACTTTGAGTTGAAATATGCCAAAAAATTATACATAAAAAGGAAAAAACACAAATCCAACAATGAAAATCATGTCAGTTGTCTTTGGATACTTGTTCTGGAACTTTGATGTATCATCTCCAACTTCTCCATAAATTTCCATAATAGTCAGTCTTTTGTAGTTTAGTTATAGAGCTATGAACAGAAATCCAAAATCACCAACATTCGGAGCTAGATTCATCAATTTGACAAACAACTAAACCATTTCTATTTCCTTTTAGGGCAACAATCTAACCATCTCAATTCATACTTCCCTGTCTCTCAACAAAAACTGAATCAAAATCTCAAAACTTTCAAACAAGAAGAAGAATTCATAGTTCTAGAGCTACAAACTGAAATCCAAAATCACCAGCATGTGTTACTGCCTTTTAGGGTAACAACCCAATCAGCTCAATTCATTCTTCCAATCAAAATTGAAACTTTCAAACAAGAAGAAGTATAGTTCCAGAGCTACGAACTGAAATCCAAAATCATCTGCATTTGTCACTAGATTCATCAATCCCATGAACAGCTAAACCATATCTACTACCCTTTAGGGAAACAACCCAATTAATTAGCTCAATTCGTGATCACAATCAAAATTTCATCTTTCAAACAAGATGAAGAAGAAGTACAGCTCTAGAGCTACAAAGTGAACTCCAAAATCACCAGCATTTGCCACAAGATGCATCAATCCCACAAATAGCTAAAAGCCTAAAACCATTTGCACTGCCTTTAGGGCAACAACCCAATCAGCTCAAATCATGGTTCCAATCAAAATTTCAACTATCAAACAAGAAGTACAGTTCTAGAGCTACAAAGATGAAATCCAAAATCACCAGCATTTGTCACTAGACAACAAACAGCTAAACCATTTCTACTGCTTTTTAGGGCAAAAATCCAATCATCTCAATTAATGATTACTTCCATATTCCTCAACAAGAATCAAATCAAAATTTCAACTTTCAAACAACAAGAAGAACAAAAACCAAAAGACGAGATAAAAAAAACCCTCACCCGATCCACATCATCAAGCAACAATCCATCCTTGCGCCGGTGCACCCTCCCACTCTTCCTACTCATCCGAGGAAGCCGCAACGCATCCTGGATCTCCCAAAGATTAGCTCCAAGCTTCCTGGCCGAAGCACCGGCGATCGGCGGCCTCTGGTCGTCGGCACAAAGAGCAGAAGGACCAGGATCAAGCTTCCAATTTGGCACAGGAGTGCAAGGTCCCGCCTTTTTGCTCACACTGGATCTCTTCCTCAATTTGACACCAAGAAACTCCTTTCGATCCTTCTCCTCCTCCTCCTCCTCCTCCTCCTGCTTTTGATCATCATCTTCTTCTTCATCATTCCCAACAACAAACCCTTTTCCTCGTTCCATCAAACACTTCCACTTCCTCTTCCTCTTCCTCTTCTTCTTCCCTTGTTTCTCTTCTCTTTTATGCAGCAAAACAAGAAGCAATTGCTTTTCTTCTTCCCATTTCAACCACTTGACACTGCTTGAGATTGAGATTGATTTTTTTTTTTTTAATTTTTTTTCTGTTCCCTTTGTTATTTTATTTTAGGGTTGTGGAAAGATGGAATGGGGACTGTGCAAAATTGTTGGCATTTTGTGTGTTCCAAAGTGTCAAAAAGTTGAAAGGATTTGGTGGGGGAATTTCAACTTGAGATTATTTATTCATTAACATTAAAATAATGATAAATTTCAAGAAAAAAATTATTTAAACCTCCACATATATTTTGCTTCATTTTGTGTGTGTGTATATATATATATATATATATATATATATATTATTTTATAGTTTTTATTTTTTGAATTTGTTTTTGGTATGATATAAATATTTTGATAGAATATCAAAAATAATTTTAGAACCAGTAGCAGCAGAAACATATAGTAAAACTAATTATAAATGCTCTGGTACAGATGTGGAGACAGTGAGCTTGTCTTTCTCGTTTCCAGTAAGCATGATTGTGCACACTTGACTGAGTCCCAGAGGAAATAAGATAGAATACTTTTGTAATTTTTCTCTAATTTAATTTACAATTAAAATTTTAAAAAATAATGATAAATTTCAAGAAAAATTACTCAAACCTCCACATATATTTTTGCTTCATTTTGCATAACCTTTTTATTTTTATAGTCTTTGTGTTTTAAATTTTTTTTTTTCATTTTAGTTTCATCCTGTGATATAAATAATTTAATAGAATATCAAAAATAATTTTAGAACCAGTAACAGAAAATACATTGTAACATTGGTTTTGAATGCTCTTGCACAAGCATGAAGACAGTGAGCTTGTCTTCCTCGTGCCCAGCAAGCATGACTGTACACACTCGAGTGAGTCTTGAAGGAAGTAAGAAAAAAATAATTTTGTAAGTTTCTCTAATTTGAATTTAAAACTAAAATTTTTAAAAATAAAATATTTTTATGAATTTAATAAATTTGAAGGACTTTTGTTTTAGGAATTTAAAAAATTGAAGAGGTTTGATCTTGCAGTCATCTAAATTTTTTTTTACTGAATATTTCTGTAATGAAAAGCATGAAATATTTTATATGTTACATTATAAAAAATAATAAAGGAATAAAAAAAAAGTTAATTTTCATATTATGTAAAACCTATTAAATTAAATTTTGGATATTTTATTATTTTTAATATTTATAATTATTTATATTTTAGATATTTGGTAGGAGGGTTTTTTTTGGGAGAACATTGGTTGAAAAGCCAACGAATATGGTTTTCCTTGTCCTTAATGAGACTTTATTTGATCTTCAGTACACTGATTTAGTCATATAATGACAAATTTATGATTTAAAATTTTTTTTTTTTTCTAATGATGTCAAATAAATAGAGAATTTAAATGAAACCCACAATTATAATTTTTGGATGTTCTTAAATTTTAAAATAAAAAATTACTTTATATATATATATATATATATAATATTATTTTTATCATCAAATTTTAATTTTTTTAAGTTTTAAAAATTATGGGTTCTAAATCAGTCGTAAAAAAAAAATAAAAAAATAATTAAATTTAAGCCATTCAAGTTTGTATGATGTATCACTTTAACCGACATCGGTTGGCAATAATGTTTTTTTAATAGTTAGATTAATAAGTATAATCTCTAATAATATTTGTTTAATAGTTAGATTAATAAGTATAATCTCTAAGTTTGTGATGCCTATGTGCACCAAAATATACTTTGGAGCAGCAGTTCATATACCAAGTAATAAGTAATAAATAAAAATAAGGGAATGAGGATGATGGTTCCATGTGAACTTTGTCTAGATTAATAAAAATCATTAATTTATTAGGAGCATGTCCAATATAAATAATGTAATATTTAATTTATAGAATGTAAATATTGATATCATACATATATAAAAAAATAATGCTCATGTGAACTAATTTTTTTTTAATAAAAATATCTCACCACTTCTCAGTCACTTTCTTTTAATACAATAATAAGGTAAAGATAAGTGAAATAATTTATTTATATAAATGTTTAATTTGATTTTTTAGATTTTTGTTTGTCATTTCATGAGTTCTCAAAATTTTTGCCACTCTATTTTAAATTTTTATTTTTATTTTTATTTACCATCTCTAACTTTTGATGTTTTAAAATGGTTAAAAATATTTTGGTGTCAACTTTTGTTTAATTAACCCTCAACCCAAAAACAGAATTAAGGAAAAAAAAACCTTTTTTTTTTAGAATAATTTTTTTTTCTATAATATATAAAATACCTTGTTAAAGAGCAGGGGAGATAAATAAAGGGGATAGGAAAAAAATAAGAAAAAAAGATAAATGAATCATCTTTATTTTTATTTTTTATTCTTTGCTCAACTACTAATTTTGAAAAGGTATAAATACAAAATAAATAAATAATAAATAAATAAATAAATAAATAATAAAAATAACAATCATGCATAGAAAAACACACATGCTCCACAACTAGTGAACCATGTTGCTTGGTCACCCTCTTCAAGACAAGCTCTGTTTTCCGGGCTATTCATCCATTTATCTAATTGCCTAACAAACTTTGATATATGATCAAGCTTATATAAATAAAAGCAAAATATTCACTAATATTCACTAATATATATAAATATATAAAGTACTATAGATATCTCAATTGACACTCTTTTTTAATTATCATACTTACAATGCAAAACCATTTGAAGAATGATCCATGCTTTCTCAAGATACAAACAAATGCCTCAAATCACATTGAATTTTTTTTTTTTTATGAATCAAAGTTGAGGAAAACTCTTCTGATGCATATTAAAGAAGAGAGTGATTTTCAGGGAAAACTTTGGATAAGAAATCTTGAAACCGAGTCGAATAATAGTTCGGATTAACTGCCGAGATTGACTGCGCATCGAATTGCAGAGACTTGAACACATGCTCCACACGTTTCACCATGTTGTATCCTTGCAAAATGTCGATAATTTCAAAGTATAGAATCACATCACTTGGTTCTTCCTTTCCTGTGTTACGAAAAATTGTTAATCCCCCGCTTTCGATCTTCTGAATTTTTACTGCACGGGCCGGCGTTCGCACTCCAAGTCTGTCATCGTGTCTGCCAAAGATCATAAACATGCAATGCTGATCAAAAAGAAATCTTGATTGAAAATGTTCTTTCAGTATTAAGATTGATACTTACTCTTCATACGAATAATTCGATTGCATGTCACTTGTAGAAGACAAATCTTGATCAAAATCACTTTGTACTGAGCTGTGGCTGTCTGATCGCTTTCTTTTGGTATCGACAGATCCTACATTACACGAGCTTTGCTCTGTTCATATAAACACAAATGCATCCATTGCATGTAAATTGTGCTTTTCTTTTCTGATGAAGCTTAATTTTGACATGGTTTTCCAGTAAGTTTTTCTGAAACACTAGAGTTAAATAAAGCAATCAATTCCTATGGCTCTTGTTGAGTGTATTTATTACCTCTAGGAAGCAAATCACTAGTTGAAGCATGACGTATATGCATTCCCACCAAGAGACTGTAATCCATGACACCAATTCCTTCCAGGAAGTCACAGTCATGCATTATTTGTCTGTGATACAAGTAAACAAAAGTATCAAATTTAGATAAAGTGTCCAGCAAACAGTCGATTAAAACAAACTGTATCATCTGTCGAAATTATGCATTTAATTACTAATGCAATCCATATGAAAATACTGCAGCCAAGGAAAAGAGAGACCTTGTATATATAAACCATGAATTTATCACGGGAAAGGAAATTGAGAGACAAGATAACATATATCAAACTATTTCTAACAAGTTTACATTTCGAGGAGCACCAACGTAAAATACTATCTAAATATGGAAAAGGACATAGTTATTTAGTTTTAAATTAATGGGCTATGACTTACATAATTATATGTAACCTTAATATATAGCTCATATTGTATGAAAAAAAAAAATGAACATAAAAATTGGCTTCTTACTCTAAAAGTTTCGCTCGTGTTGTTCTATCAAGATGGAAAACAACATCCAGGTCTACATCCTTGTACATAGCATTGTCATCACCTACTCCCTTGGTGAGACCACGGCCTTGGGAAGAACCTTTGAGATTGAATCGCTTGTGAATGCATAGATCTGAGTTAAGTATATTCCCCGTCACAACAAAACGAACCTGTTAAACACAAGATTTTTTTTTTTACTTATAACAAAGAAAATGAAATGACTGAATTTATTTTAGTCAATTGATAGTTCATCAAATATTTATGATAATCCCAAGAAGATCAATATTCATATTTATTTTTAAGACAATGTCATGCGCTTAGGGGAGCTCATTTAGCTTACAATTGCACTAGTGTAGAAACGTTACAGCCAAACAAAATATTGGATTACTCTAGATTGCTTAGTTATGTGTAGATCAATAATACGGTACAAAAAAAGTCATAAATTACCCCACAAATTTAATGATAACATTTGTCTAAAGTATGAGATAGCTCTACCTTTGGCCCTTCAACTGGTTTGACAACATGAAGCCCAAATATTTTTGTAAGTAAAGTGTTAGGATATTTTCTGGCATGGCCATAATATTTTGGCAGCATATCTAAGAAAACCTGCAAAAAATAAAGGAAGAAGATTGTGATTTATATTTAAAGAGAATTAACAACTATAACTCAAAAGGTAAAGCAAGAGGATTATGATTTGCATTTAAAGAGAATCAACAACCATGACTCAAAGAATTTTCTCAGAAATAGAGCTAGGAGAAAGCTGAGAAAGCATCATAGTCAAAATCCTTTATAGGAGGAACATCTTAATGATCAGTAGTCATAAGGCTGCAATAGATGAGGCAAATGTCTAAGGCATACACCACCTTCAATGATAATTATCTTGGGTTTTTTTTTTCTTTTTCAATATGCTTTATATATATATATATATATTGAGAATCAAGGCATCATGAAGTCCATCAGTCTGAACAAAGTGATGAAGTTTTGTAGGTTTTACTTTAAGCAGATAAATGAATACCACAGTGGACAACATGTGCCATCTTTATTTTTCTCCTCATTTCTGTTAACTATTGTTAGTGGTCCATCCCATTACTTACCAGTTACTGCTTCAGTAAAGAATGTGAAAGTGGCCTCATGATTGTCAATATTAAAACATAAAATTTGGAACACTTTTTGAGATGAGGTATGTGCAAAAAGAGTTAATTGTGGTTGATCTTATAATGTGTTAAATTGAGATCTGCAAAGCATAGAGGCGAGTATAGAATTTATAACCTTCTCCATATTAGCTACTATGATGTGTTTAAGTTGGCAGAGATTATGATAATGCCTCTAATGTTCAAGGGGCAAAAATTGATTCAATGGTACTGCCATATTAAATAGATATAAGGAATAGGCGAGACTCTATCAAATGATCTTTCGCTTTTGAAATTCTCAAATTCTAAAAGGAATATGTGATTATACCTTCATCTCAGATTTGCGAATGATCTTTATAATGAACTTATGATCTTGTGAGAAGTGGATAGGGCTGCTGCATTTCCAAGGAGAAGCAATCTTCCTCAAAGTTTCATTGCCATATACAGAAAGCATGTAAGCATCAGAATCAACCTTCGCAAAATCCTGAAGGGACCTGAAGACCAGTTTGAATGAAAAAAGCTTTAGCAGCTAATCACAGAATCAAGAGTTCTTTCCAGGTGAAACAATTTAATTCAAATACCAAACCATTCTAAATGCATGGAAGTGACTTCTCAACATCATAACTGTATTTCAATTGTACCTCTGTCAAAGAAACTGTGCAAACATTGGGTAGTATCTCCCAATTCTAAGCTTGGAAAATATAAAACTTTTGAATAAAATGCAATAATGAAACAACTTTTTAGCAGATGACTAATTATTATTCTGCATGCTACATATGACTAAACATATTTAACCTGAATACATCTGGGCAGTAATTAATCAGCTCAAAATCAGTAAAAGTCACTCCTGGACTTGATGAGCCGTCCATAGCTAGTCTTATGGAAGTGGTTGTAGTGGTTTTGAAGTCATGACTTGAATAGTCTGGCCCCGAAAGCCCCATCTTCCACTCCCCAAGATACCTTCAAGAAATTTCAAAAGCCACATCTTAATACTTCACAAATGGAAAAAAGGATTAGGGTGCTGAACAAGAATCTTGACGATTTTATTTGGAGGATGATTATATACGGGAAGGAAATGAAAAAACAAACATGAAAAAGAATGAAACGGAATTGATTGCACTTGCATGCTGTAATCCTTTTTTTTTTTCTTCTATTTTAAAAAGCCATACCCATGTTTACCAATCTTTTCCCTTGCTTTCTTATCGATGCGTAGAAAATAAACACAAGAAAGAGGAAAATACCTACTCAACAAACTTCTAAGAGGAAGAAGCATCAAACCAAGGACAGGTGAAGGTTAGACAGGTGTCAATGAAAATTCAAGCTGCATCATAAAACATATACAGAGATAATTACTCAATTTTGTTGTCGATAAGAACATATAATGAACTATATTTCTCATACAATTAGCAAAATAAGCAGAAACCTTGTCTCTGTATTAACTTATTAACAACTAAACTTGCAAATAAGGCACATCTTAATGATGAAAATAAGGGTCCCTCATCATTCAAAATTACACCTGTATAAATGGCAGTCATCAAAGGAATCAAACCTTAGAAAATCTAAAACATGTAAAAAAAAAATTATCTGGTGCCTAACAAAAATGTCAATGGTGTTAAACTGAATTCTTCTGGAGTTTTACCATGTTATCATTGTTAACAATTGTCCCAGATTCAGCACATCAATTTTCCCATATGCTCATGGTTTGAGATAAATGACTAGATAAAAAAAAAACCTTATAAAAATTTAAGAGCTTCAGAATACAAGGAATTAAATGGTAAATTGATATACTGTGTAGCTTTATTGGGAACTGCCATCAAAACTCCCATTTCGAATTAAATTCTTACCCAAAAGAATAAATACAACTCCAAATCTTATTTAAGCTCCATACAAAAGAACAAGTCTTCGAAAACAAAGAGAAACATGAAAGAAATTTCTTCAATATATATTCAGATTATATTTATCCCCTTTTTGACTCTTGTTAGTGCATTCATGACTCATAAGCCACCAAAATGACAACCTAATATTGAATTTCCATAGATAAAAAAGAAAAAAAAAAACAACTTAAATTATAGAAAACCTACAAAAAAAAAACAAAAATCAAAATCCAAAACCTTTCCCATTATTTCACAAAAGAAAAAGCCCCAAATTTTTTCAAGCCATTCAAAAAGAACACATTTTTACCAAACATAATGATGAAAACCACATCGAATCAAAGATCTTTGAATTTTTACAACCAAATCAAAGGTCCTTCATCTCTCAAGCGATTGGAAAGACGAAACCCTATGATAGATCCATGAAAAGAGCACCATTTTCAATAAAATTGGGATCAGCGAAACAATCAACAAAAGGGGGAAGGGTCACCTGAGGCTGAGACTTGCGTTGGGGATAGCAAGATCCAGCAGCCGAAGGAGGAGAGACTAAGAGAGGCCATTAATGGAGGAGGAGAAGAGGAGGAACAACGAGGGCAACCGGTTTTCCCGCCACCCATTGCCTATGAATAGAAGAAGCTGTGTTTAAAAAGACAAAAATACCCCTCTCTCCCTATATATATTTTAATTATTTTTTTTTTTATTTTTTGAAAAAAAAAAGAGAAATTTTTTTTCTTATTATTAGTTTTAAAAAATTGGAGTCAGAGACAAGATTGGCTTTCATAAATTTTTTTAATATATATATATAAATCTAGGGCTTGTGATTGTTTAAAGACTAGGTTTAAAGATCCTGTTCTTTTATTATTATTATTTGCATTATTTGCATTATTTTTTATTTTAAAAAAAAAACACTTCCGTTCCTTGTAGTTTTATGAAATAATTTTTTTAAAAAAAATATTGGTTATGAACAATTGACAAATGTTTTCAAGATTTTTTTTTTTTTTTTTTTTTGAGAAAGGCGACAACCAAATTTCGAATATTTGTTTTATATAATTTTATGATAAATATTCAAGTGTTATCAAAGTGTGTGTGTGTGTAAAGGTTTTGTTTTTTAGTAATTAAATTTTGGTGCCTTAACAACCAAAATACTATATATATATATACTACTTTATTCTACAAACTAAATTTTGTAGAAAACTTTTTCATATTACTCCTTTAAAGGGTTAAAATTTATTGCCCCTCAAATTCAAAAACCACTTTTTATCTTTTTACTATTTTATTTTAAAAACTACAAAAAAAAAATTATGAATAAAGAAGGTGGATTTATTTCTTATTACTCCTTTTAAAACTTGAAATTTCTATGCCTCCAAGGGATAAAAAAAAAAATCCCTCTATTTGTCTTCAATAAAATTTTAATAAAATTCTGCATACAATAAGAAAAGGGATTTTTTTCCCTATTAAAATTTGTTTTCTTTTATGCCACCAAACTTTTACAAAACAAACATATTGGTGGGAATCTTGGATCCTTAAAAGCAACAAAGTGTTATAACTTTAGCTCTTAAAACTTGTAAATTGTTTTAGATAAATGTTTCCATGAAAATTTGATTATTCTTTTCCATAGCATGCCAACAATTTCACTTTTGAAGCCCTTTAATATATTGAGTAAATTATGATTTAGATAATCTTTTTCATTTAAACATTAGAATGAATAACATTTTTTTTTTTTACTTTATATTTGTCCTAGCTTCACCCACCAAATTTGCCATTTACATTACTCATAATTTAAAAATATTACAAGGACATCTCTATAAAATTTTAATATACATACAATGTTAGCTGAGATGAGATTCTAATTCATATATTTCCTTAAATAAATATATAACTATGTATATATCATGTATGTCACTAAAAAAAATATGATTAATATTAATATTATTATTATTATCATACAATAAGTAAACCCCACACATGGGATTTTTATATTCTTTGGTTAAATTTTGTTGATAAATAAAAGAAGCCATCACCTGAAACTTGTATTCAATAAAGCTCAGAAGAATAATTTGACTTCAAACATATATAATATATAAATATATATATAAACAAGAATTCATTGAAAAATATTTGCAAATTGACAAGGAAGAGACTGATAAGACATGTTCTCACCCTAAAAAATGAAAAAAATATTCATTTGGTACAACAACACGAAGTAGGTCCCAACTGGACAACAAAAGACAAGAAACTATACATCTTCTTAGCAAGAAAAGAAATACTGAGAAAATGATCAATCATGGTAGTCTATCTTGTCACCATCTCAACACATTTCAGTGATTTTATTTCTATAAGATAAACTATACTATAAATATATATATTTATATATACATCCATTCAAACAGAAACAGACAAAGAGACAAAGCTTTCATCAAATGATTTTCACATCTTGTTAATTTTTGCAAACAAAGTTCAGAGTTTAGTTCCTTTGTACCTCAAAATTTTTGCATCTTGATTGTAGTTGTATCTCAACTTGCAGCTTGAGATAAACCTATGCATACAAAAATTAAGAAGAAATCAAATCTGTAAATAAACACTTGAAATTGGTAGGAAACAGGAAGTGTACAAATCTATCAACCAAACACAACCTAAATGACAGTAAAGAATGGCAACAGCTCAGATACTGTTGGTCAGAAAACAGAGTTGGCAGAGGCAATGCATGATCTGAAGCACAGGTTTGGTATTTTCTGATCACAATGTGCTGGAGCTGTGTAATACCCCACCTACAGGCTACAGCCACCCAAGATTGTACAAAGATTGGTGCAGTTGTCACCATCACCCTCAATACCAAACCTTGTTATTGATGTTTATGACAAGGCTTTCTCATGATTCTCCTTTTCTCTACTGTACATGATCAAAAGCATACAAAAGTAGATAGATCAGAATATATATATATGTTAGACATACTTTTGTATGATTCTAAGAAGGATTAGACCTCAGGTCCAGTTGCTTGTAAAGATCAGCCAAGTTCTTCCACAGAGTTCTTTCTATGAGTTCTCCAGTTGTTGAAGATAACGGATGGTACCTCTGTTAGCTCCTGCAAGCATCTAAACAGAAACAGTTATGAGTCTGCTGCATATTCTGCATTTATTCACAGAAGGACAATTGAATGATGAAAAACAGAGGGATCCAATGCTGCAACAACCTGTCGAAATTGGAGAACAAGTTAAAACTGCATTCTAAGATCATCATATGTAAAAACCCAGCGAGAAATTCACTTGCAAAAAGTACAGTATAAAGCAACAGAAAAGCAGAAATTAAGCCATGGGGAAATAACAAACTAATTGATAGAAAAACATATGACCTTACTGTTAATACATGCATATGTGAAAACTATACCAGAAATGAAGCATAACTTCATTATAGATCTCCTATATATGATCCACAGCAACATCACAGAGATTATTTGTGAGACTGAATGAATACCCAACAAGCAAAAAACACCACTCCCATGTATGATTTTGTCAACAGCAAAAAGAAACAATTATAATTCGTGTAAATTCTTGAGTGCATTGAGTTTCCAAAATGATTCACAAAAATGGAAAATGAGCCCTTAAAATCTCCATTTTTTTTCAGCAGACCCCTAATGTGGAAGTAAAATAGATCAACATGAAGCTTCAATTCTAGGCTCGAAGCAGAACCCCGTGAAGAGCTGAAGAGGAAACCTTTTGGGCACCGGACATCTTACCGACCACCTCCATTGTTTCTGGGACATGTCGAACACAAGCAGGGTTGGAGATCCATAGCTCTGAATATAAACAAGGTCTTCCATTCCGCTGCTAGCAAATACATCATCAAATTCCCCAAAGCCCTGGAAGAACCGGTGAGGCATCCGGGCAATTTCTCGCCATTCCTTCTTGCAAAGCTCCCAGATACCTATTCCTTTTATAATGTCGGGCCTATCTGGCTTCCCAATGCCACCAACCATCACAAGTCTGTCCTTCAGGTTCATGAGCCGGCCGCATGTAAGGGAGCATGGAACTGGTATTGAATTTCTCTTTAGGGATGAGCCATGAGACCTCACAGAGAGATCATACATTATCAGGCCATGGCGAAAGTCAGCAGTTCCAACTATTCCGGTGGCATAAATCAGGCAGTACAGGACACCATTGCAGACAACACTCTCATCACCTCCCCTCCATCCCATAAAAACCTCCCTTACAGGAGTAATCCAACAACAACTCTCTGATTCATAGATGTGGATAGAGAATTCCCACTGGAGGAAATCACCAGGGACCTGCTTGGATTTTGCCACAGTTACAGTATAAACACTGGACTTTCGATTAGCAAACATTGCCAACGCACTGTAATCAGGATTATCTCCACCAGGAGGTCCCTGAAGACTCTTCCAACCCTTCACTAGAGGGTTAAAGACATGGATCTCATTGCGCTTATCATTCTCCATAAAACATACTAATCCACATGAGGACGAGCTGATCCAATTGCTCTTAACATCACAGGGTAGCGTGATGTTGTACCATTTGCGAACGCTTGGATCATAGGCATGTCCACCAACACAATCACTTGTAGTGAACATGAAATACCAAGGTTTCTGCGGCAGCGCTGTGGTCCAAGAAGACCTTGAATGTACAACACGATACCACCTTGAGCAAACAGAAGCCAGTCTAACCACACAGGCAATGGGCATGAAGGAGAAGATCTTCTCTAAAATATCATCTGGGAGAATCGCTTCCAACGAAATCCTTAATCCTCCATCATTTCTGCCATGGATTTCAAGACCTGTTTGATAGTCTGCAGCCTCACAGGCCTGTTGGCTGACAGCATGAGACTCCCATGATGTGTAGGAATGGGATTCCCATGATGTTTCACCATCCATGAATGTAGCCATACAATTCAGCAAAATCAGCAACTGGAATCCTGAAAAGATTAGACAAGTTCAAGGCATGATAAAAACCATTAATAGTAGCCCGGAAGATAATAAAGAAAACCTACCAATCAAGTGCTGATTTCAATCAAACATCGAAAGTAAAACCAAAAAATTCATACTTCAAACCAACAAAACCAATTGAAAAGGCAAATTTGTGAGAAGGGAAAATGAACTGCCAGACAAGAAAATCACCAGCCTATAGCATCCCTTTTGCTACTGAAAGATACAAAGCATAACAAGGAATTGGAGCAAGACAGTGATATTAGAGAAGCACAAGGCCACTCAGTTGACAAGATATGGTAACAATGTCTCACACCTTGATTTGAGCCTTCATCGGCAAGGCCGAATCACCTCGAAAGATCATTCAACGCAAACAGACCATGAAAAAGACAACACAAAATATCAACAACAAAACAAGGCATCAATGCCCAGACATCCGGCCCATACCTCTGTCTGATTCAACAAAGTCACAACTTTAACACCAATCACCACACAGACAACAAATCAAACACCTTGAAAAGCACCAGGCCAACAACACCACCACCAAACACCATTCCTCAAAGAACCATCATATCAACCACACAAAATAGTCAAATTTCAAGGCAAGAAACTCAAGAAAAGCAGGCAAAATAAAACAAAAACAAGATAGAAACACGGAAAAGAATGACAATGGAGGGATGATTAAATGTTTCAGCTTGTAATACCTTGGGGCAGCTAAAAACCGAATTTTTGAGGGATTTGGGCACCCATCTGGTCAAAAAACAGGATCATTTGGCTTCAAACGGATGCGCAGAACGGAGGATGGTGAAGCATTAGGCTGTGTTTCTTGGAGATCGAGATCAATGGAGGAGGGGACGATGGAGAGAGAGAGAGAGAGAGAGAGAGAAAGGAAACAGTGTGGATTTTGGTTTTGAAAAATGGGAGCAAAAGGACAGGCAGGGCATGTAACTGGGGGGCCGTTCCTTTTAGGGCTTCTGTTTGCGTTTTTATAGAGAGAGAAAAAATTAATTATTAATTAATTATTTATATTTATATTTATTTATATTTATAATTATTTTTCTCTCATTTTGTATAGGTTTTAATTTTTTTTTTAAAATAAACTACATTGATAAAATAAAATAGCAACAAAAAAGTATACTGGCACTAATCCGAGTTTTCTATTAATTCTATGAGAGTTTGGACTTCCTGTGCAAATCCTAATAAATCAAAATGAAAGCGTGTAAGATATTAACTTCACGTATTTCTCTTGGCTAATCAGAGGATTGTCTCTTTTGTTAAAAAAAAAATTAGCAAAAGGGCAAGGAACAAAGAGTGTACAATAGTGGAAAGATAACAAAATAGATATAACAAAGGATAAGCGCATGAACAACTACAAACCCATTAATAATGGGAAAAAAAAACACAGTAAAAAAACAGTGATAATAAATAAATACTAAATTACAGGTAGAGAGATCGAACCCTATTATTGACTTGTCAATAATTCTAAGAAAAAAAATAAATGTTAGGTTAGTTTTTATTATTCAAAGTAATATTAATTTTTCTTTATATTATTTTTAAAAAATAATTAATATTATTTTTATGAAAATTAAAAATGTCACATTATATATTGAAGATTTTATTTTAGCTTAAAAATAGAAAGAGTAAGATTTAGGGAGAGTACTAATAAATTTTGTTACAAAAAAAATTAAATAGTTTAGAATTGGAGGTGACTGACTAATATTGTAAATCTTTCTTTTTACTAGTAAGAAAAAAAGTTATTATTTTTTTAATGTAAATGTGCTAGTAAGATGGTGTTTATTTTTAAACTTTTATTTAATTGATATTAAAAAATATATTATTTCAAAATTTTTTATTAATAATATTTAATAATATCATTTAATTTACTAATTTACATAATTAAAAAAAGAATTTTTAGATATATATGTGTGTGTTGGAGAGAGAAAGAGTTGTTGTGTTTTTACTAGTAAGAAAAAAAAGTTATTATTTTTTTAATGTAAATGTGCTAGTAAGATGGTGTTTATTTTTAAACTTTTATTTAATTGATATTAAAAAATATATTATTTCAAAATTTTTTATTAATAATATTTAATAATATCATTAAATTTACTAATTTACATAATTAAAAAAAGAATTTTTAGATATATATGTGTGTGTGTTGGAGAGAGAAAGAGTTGTTGTGCAACATGTGTTTATTAAAATATATTAATTATTACCCATGAAAATATGGGCAAAACTGTCTTTTTGGGAAAATAATTGTAAACAAGTGAGGGTATATAGGTAAATATATTTTATTATAAACTCAAACTTTTGCGTTTAAGGTTATGTAAATTTCAGTAATATATACTTATTTATAAAATTATGAGTTTACATTTTCTAATATAAGTAAATGCTACAAACATAGATAATTTCTTTTATATTATTTTACTAGAATTGGAGTAATAATTACTTTTAAAAAATAAATTCAAATAAATACAACCAAAACAAAAAAAAAGCAAGCTTTGATTTCTAAAATAAAATAACATTAATAAATAAATAAAAATAAAATAAAGAAATAACCTATTTAGAGGTCTACTTAATCACCTAACCCATGAAAACACTTGCACATTACTAAGTCATTGGATTGTTCCTTTTGTTTTTTGTACCAACCCAACATGAATGCCTAATTTTCTAATAATCCCCTGCTTTTGTCCTAATTATGTTAAAGAAAATAACAAATTAATAATATTTAATTATATATATTAGAATTTATTAGTAAAGTGGTAGTGTAGGAAAACAAGGAGATTAAATTTAGTAATTTATATTTTTATACATATGCTAAAAAAAAAAAAAGAAACCAAATTCTTAAAACTCATCTTTTACATCTTATTTGAACTATAGGACAAAAATTCCACATGTGAGTCAAAATTTACATCTCGAGAAATATAATTTTCAATTATAAAAAATAATATAAAGCCAAACCATTAAAAAAAATTATTATACAAGTATGGAAAACCTCCCAATCAAAAACTATACGACAAGCGTCCCCTCTAAGAGTATGTGCGTGGAGTTAAAGCCTCAACACGCCCTTGCCCTCATCTTGCATGGACATGAGATTCGATCTCGGGTCTTTCTCGAAACGAACACTATATGCAATAGACTCGGTACTAATTGACCTAACGGTCGTTTGCAAAAAAAAAAACAATCGCACATTTTTTTTTTCGAATTTATAAATTTATAATTATTATTATTTGATAAATATGAATAAGTAATGAATCTTTAAACTTTCACTTGTGAGAGAAATAAACTCGGTACGCACTTATAAAAAATGATTTTTTTTAATACTTTACTTTTAAATCTAAATTTAAATAGTTGGTGGGTCTGGAGTGCTGGTACATAAAAATACCATTCTGATAAAGATAAAAAAAAAATTTAAAAATATAAAATATATATTAAAAAAATCATAAAGCTTGAATGAGAAAAGTTGATAACTTTCCAAAAAGATTGATTGATAGTTTTCCCATATTAAAATGCCATCCACCTCTTTATATATATATATATAATTTATAAGTGTTCGTAGAATAATAGAATCCAGCCACATTTGCTTGTTCATATCAATCCAAACATGTCTCAAAAGCCAATTCATTGGGATCATTGGGAAGGAATATTAGCAGAGTACACATGCATGAGGACATTTGTCACTATAAATAAAATTAAATTTTAATTATTAATTGTATTATTATGGGACCATTATATGCCTTTTTTGTTAAAAAGAGCACCATGGGGCTTTTAGTAAATTTATTTATTTTTATTTTATGACAAAATGATTTTAGAGATGGAAAGTTGCCAAAATTTTTTTACCACATTAATTCAAAATTTCATCATCTACATAACATCAACGTATAAAAAAATTATTAAATAATTATTAATGTAAATACCGTGTTAATATTTTAATAGAACAAAATATTAAGAAATAGATAAAAGATGCTATTATGAATTTGATTTAATCATAATGATGAATTATCATAGTTTGTACCGAATTCATTTTATTCACTCGATTTAGTTGTTTATATGAATAACTAAAATATTTTAAAAAAATAAATTAAAATTGAGAACAATTTAAAAAAAACTCTCACCTACATATTATGAAATTGCTAGTGTTTTTATAAAAGAGATAAGTTTAAACTCAAGTAACATAGATTAAAAACACAGATATATTAAGATATTAACTTCACAACTGTGCGCCTCTTGAAGTTAGTTTGTCAACTTTATAAAAAAAATAAAAAATAAATCTTTATTAATGCTTTCAAAAGAGTAATACATCACATTTTAATTATTAATTTCCTCCACTAATTAACTAATAAACCAATATATTAAGTTAATGGCATGTGTTCCCTTTCCCACATAACTTTTGTGTTATTGATTAAAGCCTGTTCATGTCGGACCACAAACATTGTTTTTTATCCAACCTTTTTAAGTGCCAAGACCAATAAAACTCACCTTTTTTTTAATTAAATTTATTTATTTATTTATTGAAGAAATAAAGCACTTCAACATTTCATCCAAGATTTTTTTTAAAGTTCATTTTACTTTTATTTTGCCATTGAATTAAAAAAATATAGTTTAAAGGCTGGTTTAGTGATTTGGTATATTATCTAACCTAATACCATATGATTTTGTCAATAGATCTTATTTGCTATAGAAACAATAAAAAAAATCAAGAGAAAATTTATCTTTTTGACCCTTGTAATTTTTTAGGTTTATTAAATATAAAAAATATTGTTATTAGTTGATGATGATAGAGTGAGCCAATAAAAACATAAAAATTATATATTTCACACATATAATTGATGAATTATTATTATTATTATTTTTTAATAAATATGGACACGCTACAGTGAGAGAGATGTGAACATGTGTGAAATTACTACTTCAACACAGAGATTTGATGGCAATAAACCAAAAGATGATTGACAATTAATTAGTAAAAATATATTATAAACTAATCAACTATTAATAAAAAGATAGTATATTTCTATATTTATTTGTGCCTCTATATCCAAAAGAGATTAAATTTAGTAAAAAAAAATTAAATATGAGAGTATAATTCAAAAACCATAAAATTAGATATACATAGCCAATGGTTTTGAAAGAAAAGATTGATGATTATGATAGATGAGATTAAACTAAGAAGTGGTTGGCAATTAATTAGTGAATGTGTTATAAACTAACCAACCATTAATAAAAAAGGTGGTATATTTTTATATTTATTTGTGTCTCTATATCCAAAAGGAGGTTAAATTTAGTTACAAAAAATAAATATGAGTATAATTCAAAAACCATAAAATTATATATATATATATATATATATATATAGGCAATGGCTTTGAAAGAAAAGATTGATGATTATGATAGATTGGATTAACCCAAGAGTTAGTTGGCAATTGATTAATGAATGTATTATAAACCAACCAACCATTAATAAAAAAGTAGTATATTTCTATATTTATTTGTGTCTCTATATCCAAAAGAGATTAAATTTAGTTCTCAAAAAATTGAATGAGAGTATAATTCAAAAACCATAAATTTAGATATATATATAGCCAATGGTTTTGAAAGAAAAGATTGATGATTATGATAGATGGGATTGAAAGGTCAAACAGATGGTAGATGAGTTGCCAAGAATGGCAAAACAATTCTCATGCTCTTAACATTATGCCATCATGAACTCATGCAATTGGGTGCTTTCTCTAACATAGAATCCAAAATATCCAAAGAGAACAGAGATAAAAAGATAAAGAGAAACAAATGAATGGTGGGAGAGGAGGTTGAAGAGTCACTCTCACTATGTATTTCTTTTCTAAAGAGATCTTCTTCTCCTTTCAACACATGAATCAACTCCAATAACAAAAAGTTGATGGCATGCTTCCAAAATTTCATGCTTGTTTTTAATTACACTTTGAAATTCATGATGCAAAGTTGAAACCAATGATAATAATAATATATAATCATCTACTATGTAACATGAAATCTTTGTTCTATTATATTCAAATGGAGTTGTTTTAAAAACATGAGAACATAAGATAAGAACAAGAAAAGCACATTTTTATTGGACTTTGAAATTCATGATGCAAAGTTGAAAACAATGATACTAATAATAATATATAATCATCTACTATGTAACATGAAATCTTTGTTCTATTATATTCAAATGGAGTTGTTTTAAAAACATGAGAACATAAGATAAGAAGAAGAAAACCACATTTTTATTGGACTTTGAAATTCATGATGCAAAGCTGAAAGCAATAATACTAATAATAATATATAGTCATCTACTATGTAACATGAAATCTTTGTTCTTTTACATTGAAATGGAGTTGTTTTAAAAAAATGAGAACGGAAGACAAGAAGAAAGCCACAATTTTATTGAACAGTGCACAAGATGATATTACAATAATGCAAATGTAGAATAGTGAAGTGATGATACAACTCATGCTGCTGAAGTTACAGTGTTGTTATTCCCTGTGAAATAAGTAGTGGATTTTGAGATTTTGTTCCGTTTTACTCTTGGTTTTTTCTTCTGTGAAGATGTTATCTTCTTTTCTAAGTTCTTCACTCTCCTATTCAATGTGGATATTACTTCCAACTGTTCTTTCCCAGCTTCAAATAGCTTCTCAAGCATTTCTCTCAGCTTTTGGTTTTCTTCCAGCAGTCTCTTCTCCTCAGAAAATGTATCTTGAACATTAACAACATGATTATCTGCAGAATCATTCTTTGCTGGAACAATATCAGGTGTTATTATAGCAGCACTTTCTTCAGCAATATGCTCAATTTTATCTCCTTCTGCAGCAATTGATTGCATGATTGATGAACTCTCTTCATTGAAATCTGGCATATCCTCTGAAATTTCTGCATGTTCACTTTGTGTGGGAACAATGTCAAATTCCATAGCTGCAGTGTCTTCAGCAACATTCTCAATTTTACCTTCTCCTTCAGTAAGTAATGGCATGATTAATGAACTCTCTTCAGTGCTATCTGGCTTCTCCTCAGAAAGTTGTGTGTGTCCACTCTGGGTTGGAACAATGTCAAGAGTAGTGGCTGTTGCACTTTCTGCAGCAATCTTCTCAATTGTATGTGCTTCGTCTGTAATAACTGATGGCATGATTGATGAACTCTCTTCATTGTTCCCTGGCTTCTCCTCAGAAATTTCTGAGGTTTCACTCAGGGTTGGATCAATGTCAGTAGTCAAGATTGTTGAACTTTCTTCAGAAATCTTAGCAATTTCATCGCCTTCTGCAGGAACAGACTTCTCTCCATCACTCTCCTCCTTCAACTGCAATTTCTCCGCAGAAATTTCTTCAGCATTCTTCTCAATCTGATCTCCTTCCCCTAAGGCAGCACTCTCAGCAATCATGTCTTCATTGCATGGCATGACTGAGATCTTGTCTTCAGTGCCATTATCATGCAGCTTTAGCTTCTCAGAAACTTCTGCAGACTCACTCTGTGCTGGAACAATTTCAGTTGTTAGAGTTGAAGTACCAGCTGTAATCTTTTCAACTTCATCTACAATGCATGGCAATCTACCCTCCTCCAGGTTTGGCTTCTGTTCTGTATGCTCTCGTTGCATGTCTAGCGCTTTACTACTACCATTTGCAGACTCAATAGGTTCATATTGTACAATAGTTGCTTGGTCTTCATTCTCCTCTCTGGGCATAGGTGATACTTGAGGATCAAAGGACTCACCAATCTTGTCATATAGTGATACTGTTTCTTCCCTATCATGGATCAATTGTGATTTTTCAACCATTTTAGAATCGATGGTGTCAGTTGACGAATCACTGGAGTGTCCTTCATGCTCTATAGGTTCAGTCATTTCAGCATTACTCTTTTGTTCATCTTCAGTGATCTCCTCATCCTTTTCTCCATCGAACACAGCTACAGACTGGGTTCCGATCTCCGAAGCTTCATCTTTTGATTGCTTCTCAACTTCATCTGAGCTATTGCTCCTAGCAATGCAACTGCCTAAGGCATCAAGTTTATCTTGCAGACAGACAAGTTCTCTTGCTACATACTTTCTTATCTCTCTAACATCAGGATGCAAACCCTACGGAGCAACCAAATCAAGGATTAGAATATTGCAAAATTCACATATTTTGTAGCAGCAAAAATGAACTTCAGTATTACATACCTGTATGGTATCAAGCTGCAGAAGCAGATTCATTATAGTTTCACTGATAACTGCTTGCTGCTTTGAGTCCCTCTCCTTAGAAGCCTCAAATTGATGAATCTGTGTTCTAACATCAGCAATTCGCTCTTGAACACGGGCTATCTTGTGAAGTTTCTCCAGTACCTGTGTCCTTCTGACCTCATAACCTCGATAAGCAGACTGAATAAGTATTGCTGCCTCAGATTCGGACAAGCTCTTCGTAATCTTCCTCACTTCACTCTTTTTACAATCTGAAGCCTCCTCAGTTATTTCCTTCCCATTCTCATCCTCGGAAGGCTTCCCTTCTACATTCTTATCACCAGAAACAACCTTTTCATGCACTTGTTCAACATTGTTCAGAAATGTGTTCCTAGTTTCAACAGCCTTGAAATCCTCCTTCCCATTATCTGTCTTGGTTTCCTTGACTGCAGTGGGGCTAGGAGATCTTGAAGAACCATTTGAACCCTTCTTCTTTGGCAATGGATCAACTCTCAGACAAACAGGAGGCAATTTTGATGACTTCGCTAGAGATGTCCGCTTACCAGAATTAGACTTCTTAACATCCTTCTCCTCCATTGGCATCTCCTCAACACTAGACTTTTTAACATCATCCCCTTGTCTTTGCATCTCAGGCATTTCTTCAAACTGCTTCACAGGAATGCTTCTAACCTTGTTGTCCTCCTTATTCTCTTTCTCATCACCATTCTCGAGAAACTTCAATGGAATGATTTTGAACTTCGGTGGCTCCTCAACACTCTTTGGAGCAGCATTAATCTCCTTCAACTCTTTCACCTTTTCTTCTGGCTTCTCAATTCCCCGGCATCCAGACAATTGGCCAAGACGGCTGAGTTTTCTTCTTCTCTTCTCCACCATGCACTAAATTCTTCAAGTTATTCATGTTCTTCTCATTCAAATAACCAGGAGGAAACCAAACAACAGGGTAAGGATAGTTTGACAAATCCCCACTCTTCTTCTGCTCAGTCTCAGGACTCTGTTCCACAATCTTCACCCCATTGTTCTCTCTCTGGTGATCAGGAGGAATCCAAACAATAGGGTAAGGATAATTTGGCAAATCATTGCTCTTCTTCTGTTCAGGCTCAGGACTCTGCTCCAAAATCTTCACCCCATTGTTCTCTCTCTGCTGACATGCATGGTTAGGACAACCACAACAATGGTTGTTTGGAGGAGGAGGAATGAAGTAAGCACTGTAGTAAGGGTGGTCAGGAAAAGGAGGGTAAGGTACAGGGTGGTAGAACTGAGGAAGGGCTTGGTAGTGAGAATATGGAGGTCTGAAAGCTTGATAACCATAAGGATAGCTCGTGTTACAACAAGCATTGTAGTCTGGAGAATTACTTATGTTCATGGCATTGTAGTGCATGGGCATGGAGTGATAATAAGGATGAGAGTTTTGGTCTATTTGGTGAGATAGAGAACAAGGTCCATGGTGTGGCTCCATGTATCCGTATGCAGGATACATTCTTCAAAAATTGACCTTGTGAGAGAGATCGATATTGAATTCTCAAACCTGCAGAAAATTTTGAGTTTGCAGGTATAATTCAGCAGAATGTTTCAGAAAAAAAAAAGGAAAAATTGCTTTGATTAAAACCTTCAAAAATAGTTTGATAGAAATAAGAAAACTATAATAAATTGATCTGTGAAAACAAATTATGCTCATATAATTAATTTGATCTTATGAAAACAAATTGCTTGGGTGTAGTTCTTTAAAAACATTTTAATAGAGATCAAAGCTGCATATTCACCTAAACTGAGAAATTCACAAGTAAACAACCACAACCAAACTAAAGCTTAAAAGTTCATAGAGTAATTGGCAAAATAATTTTTTTAAGGCATTTTTACATTAACAACAAAATATTTCTACAATACACACACACAATAATACAGTCAAAAGTTAGAATTTTTTTCAGTAGCCATTATTTGTACCATTTACTTAAAAACACTCACAACTACACATGCTGCCTAATTTTTCAAAGCATCAACTAATTATCATCTCAAATCTTACAAAATTCAAACAATCAGCAAACAAAATGAACCAACATTTCAAGGAATTCCAAGAGAAAACCAAACCCTAACATTTGAACACTAGAATTCAGGATCAAAATAAAAACAAAGAAAACAAAAAATCAAAGGCAAAGAGAAGGGCTTACAGACAAAAAAACAGATGCAAATCCGAAGAAACAGAGGGCTGAAGAAGATGTTCTCGTGCTCGACTTTCCCGGCAATCCAACCGACCAAATGACTTCGTGATTCCGTCCACCGACCTCTCTGAGCTCTTCTCCGACAACTTCTGTTCGCCTGCGAGACTTTGAAGCTTGTTTCGATCTTCTTCTGAATCGAAACATTTAGTCCCACATCGACTATTTATGTCACACAAACGAAGATGTTCGCGTTATCCCGTCCCTTCTGGAGCTTTCTTCACCACGTGGAAGCATCTCATTGGCCAATGCCTTCCCGATGTTTCTAGTGATCTCCGCGGGCCATTCTGGAATTGTTGTTCAACCAAGTCCATTCAATTCTAAATCTATGGATATTATTAATTTTTGGGTTTTTAAATTATAATGTGTTTATTGTGTTTTACATTACTAATTTTGTTTAAAATATTTTTTATTTTTATATTATTTTTTAATTATAATAAAATTTTTAAAAATTATTATATATTTGAATAGTTATAGCGGATAAAAAAGGATATAATTTTTTTTACTTTAGTATGGGATCTTAATCTAGTGGTATTGACTTCACTATAAAAAAAATGGGGTGTGAGATTTTTAGGTTTTTTGAGTTTAAATCCCGCTAGACGCATGTGATATGGTAGTGACAAATCCTTATTGTGATTGGGCTTGTAGTCCAAAATCCTATGCCACTTGATGAGGACACATAGCCTGGATGATCAATTCTAAATCTATGCGCATGCTTGGACTAACTACGCTTGGTGTATTTGTCAAAAAAAATAACATTAATGATAAATTAATTAATTAATCTTTCTTTTAATGTTGAGTAAGTCCTACAAAAATGAGTTCTTTATGGGCCGTGCCAACGTTTTATGGCTAACCTTTAGGATTTATTTAAAATAAAAACAATTCAATATATTTAACCATTTCTTTTAAGAAATTTTAAATTCCTCCCAATTTTATGCATTTATGTGCAAAACACACGCTTGATAACCATGAATGTCTTATTTATTCTTGCCATTATTTAAAAAAAAATTCAAAAATATGGAAAAATCACGGTGATGAGGAGGAAACTTGAATTCTTAATTTGACAGAATAATAAACTTTTAGGAAACAATCAAAATTTTCTCTCGAATCCTATTTTATTTATTTTAGACATTGAATAAGTCATTTTCAATAAAAAAAATAAATTAAAACTGAGTTTTTTTTGTTTTTTTCTTTTAAGTTCTAGAATGGTGTTTGAACAAAATAACTCGTGTGACACACACACACACTCTGAAATAATTACAAATTAGTTTGGATAATCCAATCATATTAGCCCAAAGATTTAAGATATATTATTAAATTTTTAACGAGGATTTGGCCCAACAAAACTTCATTTAATTTTCCAGCTCAATTTAAATTATGGCTTGACATTTTAGTAATTTATATCATAAAATGTATTATTATTAATTATATAAATTGACAACCACTAGATAGTCTAGTGGAAATCACCATGAGTAGTGGGTGAGTAGCGCAAGGTCAAATCTCTTGTGCCATACTATTATGTAGTGTTGTGCAAACATACTATAGTTGTTCATCAATTATTCATCGGTTTCTTGTGGGAAGACCCGTAAGGGTTGCAAGGCAGGTGGGATTTATGATAGGAGATACAAGCATAAGCGCCGATCAAGTATTAAAGTGTGTTGAAGAGCAGAGTATCGATTTACAGGGAAAAATATAGAGCACTAGTACTAATTATAACTCTAAAAATTAGCCTATATCAAAAGTTGTGATTTGTGAACGTGAATAAAAGAATAAAAACAGAAATCAAGAATATGGAAATAGAATCGGTCGAATAAGTAAGGGGAAATGGGATTCTCGGGCATAGAATCCTTCTAGGGTTTTATAAGTTCAGGACAAAGGTTGTTAGTTAGCAATTCTAAGGGTAAATAGTAACTAATCAAGTATAGTGCTGATACAGACACCTCAAGATTACATTGTACTCCATGAAATTTTAATGTGAATTAATAAGAATTCAATAAGTAGACAACCCTTCTCGTAAAGCGATTGCCCCTAATCTCATACAGAATATAAATGAGATTTCTCTTAAAATCTATTCGTTATGATTGCAATGAGCATGAAATTACTTACTAATTCACTAGGGAGGATTGTGGGAGGAGTACTCTCGACTCCAAAGTATTATACCCTCATTTTCTAATATTGCTGCTGTAGCATTTTCAGCCTAATACTGTAGATTTTATTAAGCAATGTAGCAACCGGAATTGTAGCAACCCAAGATTTTCTTTAAAAGCTTCAACCCTTTTCTCCTCCAATGCTATCTTCCTTCAATGGGCTGCAACCTTAGCCCCCTCTTTGTTCATCTTTTTCCCCTTGATGGTTATAGGTAAGTAACCTTGTGTTTTATTTACATTTCAAATTTTTATTCTTGATCTTAACCCTAGGGAAGTTAGAATCCTTCATCTCCTTGTTTTCTCTCTTGTTTTCATCAGGTTTATAAAAGTAAGGAGGAGGAGGAGATTTCACGTGAGTGGGCTAACCGAACCCTTATTGAGCTCCTTTTAACTCTTTTATGATGTTTTGGTTTGGTTTGGTGTTGATTTGACATGATGTTATTAGAACCTTGGTTTTGTTTTGTTGAAGTATCATACTATGTTTAATTGGGAGATCTCTATGAATTTATTTAATGATTTTATTTAATATTCGGGGTTTTGCTTATATATTTTGGCTCCTTATTATTCTATTTGCCAAGATTCATTATGTGTTGCTTAGCAAACTCCATACTTGATGTTAATTTGGTTTATGACAATTGAAGACTTTTGGGAGTTAGATTCATTGTGATTTATGTAAGATAATTAAGTGGATCTCATGTTTTAGATAGGGTGATTAGCACATTTTAGGTTGAATAAAAATGTTTGAAAAATGGTGTATGTAAATGGGTTATATTTGTGTTATGCTAGAAGTAAAGTGTGGAGATTTGGTTAATGCATGTAAGGTGTTTGATAAAATGCTTTTGAGTATTTAATGTAAACAACGACCAAAGGATTGCGAGAAATGATGAAAAAATGATGTTAATGGAGTGGAGGTGTGTTTATAAGAATTAGGATGGATGTGAATGCAAAGTGTTGTTATTGGGTGGTTGAGTTTGGCACCTTGTATATGTTGAAAAACTTGGAATGTACGGGAGTTGCTTGAAATTGTGTTTATTGGAGGGAGTTTTAGAAGGAATATACATGGATGTATTTGTGATTTTGTGAATGAGCTAATAATAGTAGAAGAAGGAAATGTGTGTGCTAGCATTGGGAAAGCATGTTTTAAGAGTAAATTGTTGGGTTATTAAGAGATATAGATGCAAGAGAGTTCGTGTCTAAATTTAGTAGAATGAGTTAAGGAAGTTGATTAAATTATAAGTATTGAAAGAAGCTAAAGATGTCGGGGTATATTTCTCTATGGATTCAATGATTTTAAAGGGGTTTTATAGGATTTTATGCACATGATTGGGTTATATACTTCATGGAAGGTTTTGAGGTCACTTAGAGGTGCATATGGTGAAATATATCGGGGATCAGTCAGGGTGTATACGGACTTGACTGAAAACTATGCGGGCAACCATACAGACCGCATGAAACGCAACATAACACTGTAGTTGTTATAACAAGCCTGTATTGTAGCTAAAGCCAGTCCATTATTGTGGTTTTCTCAGCACAACACTGTAGCATCCTAGTACTGTAGCAGCCCGAATTTTACATTTCTTTCTTCTTCTTCATTTCTTTCTTCTCTTGGTTGAACCCTTGTTATCCCTTGGAGATTTTCCGATCTTTTCCGGCGAACCAACTAGAAACTTCTTTCTCCCTTGTTTGTAAGTACCCTAGCTATGTTTGGTTGGGGGAGTGGGGAGGGGTGAGGAGGGGTAGAGGTTGTTTGAGAGGGGGTGGGTGTTTATTGTTTTTTTTTTGTTTTTTTTTTTTAATTTTTTAAATAATACAAAATGTCAATATTACCCCTCACATATTTACATAATCCTTATTACATCCTCCTTATTATAAACCCATCAATTATAATAAAGATGTTATGACTCCTCATAATTTTTTTTTCAAATAAATATTTTCCCATAATTATTGTGTTATGTATAAATATGTTTTATAATGTTTATCATATATTATATATTGTGTTGTTATTATTATTATTATTATTATTATTATTATTATTATTATTATTAATTATTATTATTCTATATATATATATATATATATATATATATATATATATTATTACTTATATATTGTAAAGAGTAAAATAGTCAAATACACATTACACTCTTTCTCTCTTCTCCCCACTTCTCTTTTCAACTAAAAAAAAAAAAATTACTCTTCCACACTCCTCTATTAACCAAATACAATATTTTCTCAAACCCTCCATACTTCTCCCCCTCCTTCCCCCTCCCCCTTTGAACCAAAAAAAGGCTAAGAGTTTTAAGGTATAATCACCAAAATAGTCCTTGTACTTTTCTCTCTCTTCCCTTTTGGTCCTTGCACTCAAAACCACTCACATTGAGTCGCTGTACAATATAAAATGTGTAAATCATGTTTGATCGGCGACGCTCATCAAGAATGTCGTCTGTGTAATCTGATGTGGCATTCTATGCAAATTAAATGATAATAAACAATTAATAAAAGTCACCAAAAAATGTTAAAAAATTAGAACAAGCGGGTTTGGATCCGATAGCCCGGATCTAAACAGTAAAAACCTCGCCTTTCCCTTTTGAGTCCTTCTTTCCCTTGCTCATCATCCCTGACGGTCCCTAGAGATTCAATTTAGGGATTCTCTGGTGGTTGCAGCAGCTACCATGACAACCGTAGCATTTTATTCTAGTTGAGAGTGAGTGTTTCCACCGTTGCCATCACAAAACATCCATTCGACAGTTGCTTTGAAGAGGCATGTGTGTCAATTTACATGTAAGTGTTGGTTGCTTGCAAAATGGTTATTTGTCATGAAATTGGTGCTTCTTTCTTTGGATTATGATAATGTCTTGTGAATCATGTATGAATTGGCAAATAACCATGTGTGATGAAGTGTTTCTTTTGATTGTGATAATGGTTTGTGAATAAAGGTGTTATCTTGTAATGTCTAAAATTCACCAAGTGTGATGAAGTATTGCTAAAATAATAACCTTCTTATTAGTTTTGATATTTTTTTAATGATATTTTTTTTATGACAAATGTAGTATAATTTATCTTGTATGCATTACTAAGGATGAAAGTATGATCCTGACAAGTGTAGGTTGTATGTGGATACATATGTATACACATAAGTATTACATATATATAGGTTGTAGACAATTGATCTTTTTTTATACTTGGTTACAGATACATTGATGAAGAAGTATCCATTCAATGCTTTTGTAATTATTCTCTAGATATTTAATCTTATTTGCACTATTTGAACTCATGATTGAATTAAAATAATTTGAATGGAATGACCCTATTTGTGGGTGTATGTGTTCATCTTAGAGCCTATGCTCACTGTAATGCTCCTATAGAGTTTAGCCAAAGATTGTGAAACATGTGTTCATTTGAAATTCAATTTGGTAGGGAGCATGGCTTCTTTTGATCAATATATCATTAAGTACAACCATGGAGGAGCATTGCTGAGGGAAGGGAAAGTGAGCTATACTGGGGCAAAAGTGAACGAATTTATTGTGGATCATGACAAAATTTGTCATTGGGATTTATTAGGAGATGTGAAAGAGTTAGGATATGGTATTGAGAAGAGTGTGAGCATGTCCTATATTGATGGTGCGGGGTATTATTACCTGTATACAATGATCAATCTATGTCAGATTTAGTTGACCAATTAACCAGAAATGGGGTCGTGGATGTTTATGTTGAACTTTCAAAGGCTACACATGCCATGGACTTGGTAGAAATCCTTTCGGCAACTAGTGAATTTGATGTGATGAGGGATGGGCAGAATTTGAGTGATGGTGGAGAGATAATTAATTCTAATAAAGAAATTGAAGAAGGGTTAGTAGATGTCCCATTTGTAGAGGAAATTGAGATGAAGATGAGGAAACCACAAAAGCTATGGATAAGGTTAGGAGATTTGATCAGATGAAAAAGGAATTAACAGAAGGGAATGATGGAGGTGATGCTGAAGATGGAAATAAGGGATAACCAAGTAATGTTGAAGAAGGTCTTAACATGATTACTTTAGGAGACAAACTTATTGATATTAGGAAGGTTGTGGGTCATGAGAGTGATTACTTGGATTCATCAAACCTAGGTAGCTATGAAGATACAAGTGGGAGGGTCAGATGCAGATGATGCCAAGAGGCATAGGTCCAAAGATAATTATTTTAGCTCTAATTCCGAATTAGAAGACTTTTACTTAGATATGAAGTGTAAGGATCTGAAATCATTTAAATATGAGCTTGTCCAATTTTTCATTAGGAAAGGGTTTGAATTTGAGTATGTGAAGAATGATGCGACAAGGGTTAGGGCAAAGTGTGTTGCCAAAGGATGCAAGTGGCTGGTTTTTTGTTCATGGTGTAGTGGGAAAAAGGTGTATGTTATGAAGACATATGTAGTAGAACACTCGTGCTTTGCAGGGACCTCCAATAATAGGAGGGTGCCAGGAAAGGTTGTTGCAAACAAATATTTTGATATCATAACTGGTATGCCCTTCATAAAACCTAGGAATTTGAAGACCATGATGAGAAAAGACTTGGGTGTGTTCATCTCTAGTAATGTTTGCAAAAATGCAAAGGCAATTGTGCTAAGGAAATTGGAAAAGCGGTTCAAGGATAACTTCTTGGTGTTGAACAATTATGTATTGGAAAGGAAACAAGCAAATCCTGGGAGTAGTGTATTTGTTGTATACAAAAGACAGGAAGGTTTAGAGCATCCCATTTTTTAGAGGATGTACATGTGCTTGGCACCCATCAGAGAAGGTTTTTTGGCTAGTTGTAGGAATATCATAGGCTTGGATGGGTGTTTTTTAAAAGGCTTCATGAAGGGGAAGCTGCTAGTGGAAGTAGAGAGGGATGGAAACAATCAGATGTATCCAAAATAGCTTAGGCTGTTGTTGAGAAAGAGAGACAACTGAGAGCTGGGATTGGTTCATTCAGCATCTAAGCTCTAATCTACAACTTGGGGATGACTGTGGTTGGTCACTCATCAGTGATATGCAGAAGGTATATAACCAACTTTGAATTTTTCTATTTTTGAAAATATATTTATTTAGGCTTATATGTGCTAACTAGTGACATACAGAATCTGTCATGTTATTTTGTATAGGGTCTCATTCATGCTGTGAGGGATTTTTTGCCATTAATTGAATATCGAATGTGTGCTAGGCACATATATGCAAGATGGGGCAAAAGACACCCAAGAAAAGAAATACTGCAATTTTGGAGCATTGCTAAGTCAACAATCAAGGTTGACATGCTCAGGCAGTTAGATAAGATGAGAGGCTTGAAAGAGGGGACCAGTGCTGCAAATGATTTGTTGGAGAATTGGCCCATAGAAGGGTGCTGTCAGGCATTCTTCAATGATGTGGTGAAATGTGAAGTGATTGATAATAATTTATGTGAGACTTTCAATGGTGTCATACTTGAAGTTAGGCACAAGGCAATTATTGCCATGCTGGAGGACATTAGACAATACTGCATGACAAGGATAGTTGTGAAAAGAGAGAGTGTTGCCAAATGGAAAAGTTCTTATGGCCCTAGGATAATTGCAAGGATTGAAAAAGAAAAGTTAAAAAGTGGAAAATGCTAGGGAGGGGCGGGCGCAAAGCATGAAGTGTTCTAGGATAACTTATTCTTGCATGTTAGGCAATGTTATGTTGTGATCTTGGAAAATCATAGTTGTTCTTGCGGGAAGTAGGACAAGACAGGAATTACTTACCAACATGCCCTAGTAGCACTTGCATTTCAAGGTTTGGATCCACTAGATTATGTTGCTGACTAGTTTAAGAAGGACACATACCTCAAAGCCCTATCAGTCCGCTAAGAGGCAGATATTTTTGGCCAACAAGTGAGGAAGGTCCAATGCTTCCACCAATGGTGAAAAAAATGGCTGGAAGACCTGCTAAAAAAAAGGAAAAGAGAACCAATGGAACCCAAGAATAACAATAGAATCAATCTTTTGAGAGAAGGCAGGGTAATGACATGCAACATTTGTAATGCTAAAGGGTACAACAAGTCTTTTTGTGCAAAAAGAACAAATTCTGTAAGTAAAATGTTGTCAATTAATTATTAATCATTTATTCATTGATATGTTAAATGTTTGTAAGTTAAATCTATCCTGTTATTCTCTATGTAGGCTTCCAATTCCCAGGCTGGTCCCTAGGATGACCACCAAGATGAGATAGCTCCTCCAGAAAATCAATGTTCTTCAAGAGGGAAGAAAAGAATCAAGGCAAGTGCTGTTGTTGTTGTTTGTGGTCTACTGCAAACCTTCAGAGTAAGGCACTCTAACAGAATCTCATGATAATGCATAAAAAACCCTTTGATTTGATTGAATTGGGCAATTATACAACCCAGAAGGATTAATAATAGTTATCTTTGTTAGTGTAGTCTCACAGAGGTCAGATAATTATTGGGAGACAAGTTACTCATGGTCCTTCAATTATTACTGCCTCTTAATTGATGGTGAGTATACATTACATTGTACACCTTGCTTTGATTGGTAGTTATTGCCACAACATTTACCTTGTTCTGTTTAATAATGTTCCATGCATTTGATGACCAGGAACTATGAGATAGGAGAATGTTGAGACAAAATAATGTAGACTCAGGGCTACAAACCTCTACAAGTATGGAAATCCCCACTTCTACAGCTATGGAATTACCAGCATTTCAAACCTAAGCTAGCACAACAGAGACTGAAGCTGAGGAAAGGCCTGGAGAGTGAATGCATTTCTAGGTCCTGTTTAATTGTCTAGCACAATAGAGATAGAAGCTGAGCAACATCTATGTAGCTTGTTCTGTTTAATTGTCTAGGTCCTGTTTTGTTTGCACTTCCTTTCTTTTGTTTCATTGGTGGTTCCTGTTTTGTTTCAAACTGCAGAAATGGTATGTTAGAAGTCCTACCATGCAGGAAATGGTCTTATTTTTGTTAATTGCATGGTATGAATCTAAAGGTTTGTAATTTTGGTAGCCTATTAATGGGAAAACTATGCAATTATGGAATTTTTATGTTAATTAACAGATTTTTCAGTTGTGAAATTCTTATGTTCCACTTTGAAACTATCAACTTTTGCAATTGGCAAGACCTTATGGTTGTATGATTTAAATGATAAAATTTTGTTGGAATTGTGGAATTGGGGAGCCTGCTGTAATTGAATTTGTATTAGATTTGTTGTACTTAAGCAATTGTTAGGGTTTGTCCTTTTATAAACATTTTGCATGAATCAAACACTCAAATTGTGAGTAACTACTAACATTAATGTTTCAGGATTAACAATTATTCTTGCATCAAAGAATAAAAATCTCATTGCAAAACTGAGTTGTAATTTTATTAATGTTTTAATAATAAAATACATCAACTAGTCAATAAAAAATACACAATATGGCAGAGGCTTTTATGCACTTTCCTAGCTTCACAAAACATCCCTTGAAACTATTCAAAAATTTACGTGCTAGGCCATTTATTCGGACACATCACTTGAGGTGAACTGGTAAATGGCTGGACCGAAAGTCCTACCCAACTGGTCACAAAGGAGGAAAATGGCATCAGAGGAGAATAGCACGGGGGAAAAACAATACTCCGCCAATAATCACAGTGGTGATGGAAGGCAGCATTGGAAAAGACGCTGAGGTGGAGGCTCGAGTAAGAAGGTGAGGTTTTTAAGGTTTGAATCCGGGCTATCGGATCCAAACCCGCTTGTTCTAATTTTTAATATTTTTTTGGTGATCTTTATTTATTATTTATTATTATTTAATTCGCATAGAATGCCTATCAGACCTGATTTACGCATTTTATATAGTACATGGACTCAATGTGAGTGATTTTGAGTGTAGGGACCAAAAGGGAAGAGAGAGAAAAGTATAGGGACTTTTTGGTAATTATACCGAGTTTTAATTCAAGTTTTTATTTCGTATTTTACTTTTATTTCACCGTTTTTGAATTCTTTGAAAACCTAGGATTAGAGCATGTTGTGTGGTGATTTTAGGCTTAAATCGAAGCCAATGATGTTGTGATTCTATGTGATTGGTGTTGTAAAAAAATCGGGAGAAAACCTTTCTTTTGTTAGGGCATTTTACTGTAGCAATTCTTAGTTACTGTGGCATTAATGTAGCACTGGTGAACTTTAGTTTTTTCTTTGATTTTTTTGGATTGGAGTGAAGCTCAAACTCTTAGGAAATCATTGATAACCTTTAGACCTAGTTTTAAGCCAACCATAAGATCGATTTAGGGTTGTTTGTTAGAGAAACTTAGGGTTTTATAGTTTGATTTATTTTGCTAATTCTTGTTGGTGTTTTGTTGTGCTTTGGCAAGGAGGTGAAGCTTTGGCTCAAGTCAAGGAATTAGTAGAGGATTAATGTTCGGGAAAGTGAAATCATCAAAATTGTGAGTGGGATTAATTATGTTTAATTGTACTAGGAAATTACCGATATATATATATATATATATATTGCTTGATTAAGGTTTTGTTGGTTTTTATGTTTGAATAGAGATGCTTATTGCCTTGAAATGAGTTATTTTATTTATGCTTCATGTTTGCAAAGTAGTATGGTTCAAAGGAAAGGGTTTTCAGATTGATATTTGATTTGTAAATTGTGAATTGATTTGTGTTAAGAACTTTGAACATGCTTATATGTTCATCATTTCCTTGTGGAAATGGCAGTGATTCTTGATTACCGAGTTTTGTGCTAACTATTGGACTCCGTGTGGAGTAGACTTGTATTATTTAATTTGTATGGTGGTATCCTACTATAGTAGCCGGTCTTCACGGCTAGCCTATTGAGGTGGCGCTATAAACCAGTTGATTATTGTTTATCCAATTCAAGAGGAGGTGTAGGACCTTGATTGGACGGTCATCTGGGAGCCAGAGTCACCATACGGTGAACTGATGGGTCAACGTCAAAGATATGAGTACCTTGATGGCTCTGAGCCTAATCGTGGTCACGTTGAAGGTTTAGAAAGACTTCTAGACTACTGCTTGCTAGGTGTGTTGTGAGTTGAGTATTTTATTGAGTAGGTGTTTTCCTGCATTTGAGTTTGAGAATTATCCTGTTGTGTTTTTTTTTGTAGTGTCATCTTGAATTTGTGGTGAGGGGGCGAAGCCTAGTTGTTGCTCTTAGTAGAGCAGTCTCCCACAAATTTGATTTGGCACGAGTTTTGTGTTTTATTATTTTGAAATTCATATTATAGTTGTATGCTTATGGAGCTATTATGATATATCTTCCTTATTTTAAAAGCTTGGTTGATGTCCAACTTATTTTATAATATGAATCCTGCATTTGTTATTTCGTGGATTTGATGTTGTAAAACTCTAGTTGGTGTAAAAAGGTTTTTCTTGACACTATCTTTTGTTATACTGTATTAAGGATTACTGTTATATATATAGATGTTCTAAACTGTTTTTATTATTAGTAAAACATTATTTTAATAAGCTATGTTTATTATTTTAGTATATTCTTGTAGAGTTATACTAACCCACTCAGTGAATGACTTAGGTTGCTCCCCCCTCTTTGTTCTTCCCAGGCTGTTGCAGGTAGTAGTGCGGCTGTGTGGTAGCGTGGCAGCGCCCTTGGTATTTGCTAGTTTCCTTTCTTTTGTATTTCTCTTTCAATTCATGTATGTTTATTTTGGTCATGAACATGTTATATGAGTCCTGGATCTCCTAGTATGTTGGAAACTCTATTGCATGGTTGTGTATTTGAATACTTACTTAAACTTTTGTTTATATGTAGTTACTACTGTTGTGGTTGTTGCTTCCTTGTGTGTTTGTGAACCACTCTATTTCGGTACTCATTGTTGTTATTATTGTTACTTACACTGCGTATCTTTGTATTTCTCTACTCTGTTCTTGTGTTTATTATTGTTGATTCTAGGTTTGTTAGTCAGCCTTGCGGTGACTCAAGGGTTGAGTGATGAGGTATCCCTCCTTTGGTTTTCGTGTCCGGTGGGCTCGCGCGTCAGGGCGTGACAATAACATTGACTCAATTTCTTTAATTCTGGTTTTGTTATGTGAATCTATGGATTTAAACCTAGGGAAAGTTAAATTATAGATTATTATGAGGCGATGGATTATTCATGTTTGAAGATGAATTTACTTCAATGTTGAGAAGTTTGTTTAATTATTGTTAAAAAAAACCAAAATATCTTGGTGAAAGAAGACTTGTAGTGAATTTATCTGGACAGTTACAAATAATTGTACTTATGAGAGATCTTGGGGTTGAGTTTTGATGTGCATTCAAGATTATAAGATTATAATAGTGGTGGACTAGCTTATTGGAATTAGTAGAAGTAGAAGATGAGAACGAAGGTTTATAAGATTAGTTAAGTTCAAGCTAGTCTATGTCTTTCTGGTTATAATCTTTTCAAGTATGGGAGATGACAGGGTTATCATATTATTTCGAGTAAGAAGTCATTGAATGACTGATTGACCCTTAAAGAGAGACAACATGATTAGGTAATGATATTTAAATCCTAAATTTTAAATTTGTGTTTATAGTTTTGATGTTGATGTTAAATGTGGGTTATTTATTATGATTGGAATTTGATAGGACTTTGATGTTTTATTTTGAGTAGACTTATATTGCTATGGAAGGATGAATCAACTAACATTGGTCATTTTGTTTTGTATAATTTGCATATTTTGTTTGTACAACTATTCAAACATCACTTTGTTGATTTCTATATTAAATGATTTATGGCATGTTTTATTCTGTTTAAGCCTTTGGACTACTATTCGTGACTTATATAAGAGTTTGATGGTTTTATGCTATAAAGGTCTTTCAAAGTATTGAACTATTTGGTTTGATTCAAGTATTGAATTGAAAGCTTTATTGAGATTGTTGAAAGAATTATATGCATATCCTTAGAAATTTTCTACACATGCCTTGAACTCTATTTGCTATGTATGTATATAGTTGTAGAGCTTTATATTTCTTACCGGGAATTCATGTTATGTTTCATTTTGAGATGGTATTAACAAGTTTATATTTGAGCTATGTTTCCCATGACGATACTGAAAGGTGTTGCAAAGTGTGCTTACGAAGTTTTGCATTAGGAACTTATGTGTATATTCGTATACGTATAATGTTTCGTGCCTTACCTTTATCTACTATGTTTCATACTTGAATATTGTGGTTTATATTGATGTTTTGGAAAGGTATAAGTAACACTCTTTCGTATTTGAAAATATTTATGAGCTTTCCACTTGTTTTCACCCCACTCACTGAGTAACCGAGTTGTTCACCCTCTCTTCTTGTATTACTCTAGGTACTGGATTCTAGTGTTGTTGTACGTAAGACTAGTGATGTTTGGTAAGTCTTAGAATGGATCCACTAGGGTTGCTGTTTTCTTGTATTTTTTTTCCTTAAAAGCATATATTCTTTTGTATTGTTATACAGTATTAAGACTGTAAAATATTGTTATGTCTTTCACATTATCATTTTGTTTAGCATTGGTTTTTCAGAGCTATGGAGACCATTTTAAGAACATGATACCGAGCAGCCTTATAGTACTTCGGGATTAGGAGGACTTGTGTCCCCTACTTGAACGCATTGCGGCAGTTGTTGCGTGCTCGGCCGTGGGTCGGGGCATGACACTATTTCTAGGCTTACTCAAAATCCTCTTCAATCACCGTATACCTATCCTAGGTGGGTTTTTTGACTTGTCACACAAGCAAATCATACATGAAACTAGGGCTTTCGCCTCAATAGCATCCAAGACATTGACACCATGCAATTGAATTCAAATAATATGGATTGCAATTTAGAAAACAATTAAAGTATAAGGATCTACAACCAATATCAAAATAGATCAAACCCTAGAGTTCATCTACGCCCAACCATCTACAAAATTAGTTCTCTATTAATGGAGAACAACAATACAATTCACATGGGCAATAAGAATGAAAAAAAATGTAAAAATCCTCTTCTCAATTACACTGTTGAGATTGCCGTCGAATCTTCCCAAAAACCTTCCAAAGACGCCGCCAACATACTCCTTGACGGTTCCAATCTCTATCCTCAAGGTAGGTAGGCTATTTCTCCCTTTTGATTCACCTCTAAAGCCCTGGAGTATCGCCACCTTTCTTTCCTAAAGCCTCACAGTCAAAAGAACAAAAGATCTCCTTCAAAACTGTATTCAGGAATATTTATAAGTAGCCATTTACTAGCGTAAGAACACTAACGTAAGGAGCTGGAGAAGATGGGCCGCAAGCCTTACGGGATCACTTACTACCGTAAGTCCTGTCTGCAAGGTCTTCTATCTGGTGTTTCGGTCTCGCTTATGGCCATAAGCACTGAACCGTAAACTTCTTTGGATTGCCCTAGCAACCACTTTTATGGGCATATATTGCTCTTGTAGGCTTCTCTGGACCGCATTTACGATCTGACTTAAAAGCGTAAGCCCTGTCCATATGTCCCTCTGTTTGTCCTTATGTTCCTCCTTATGGGTATAAACATACCCACAAGATTCTCTGGACGAGGCTTATGGCCGTAAGCACGGCCATAAGTGGACATGTCTGGCATGTTCTTTAATGATTGATGCCGAGAGAGCTCCATAAGTGGACATGTCTGGCATGTATTTAAACACTGCCCGAAGCCTGAAGATACAATATTCACCATGTTTAGCATCGGATTTCACAATAGTACTCTAATACATGCCTAATGAGTGTAGAAAATGATATTAAATAATGAATAAATGTACACTCATTAATTTACTATTTTAGAGTTGTGGTCATTGATATATCATCTTAGGCCTAGGTGGCACACCTTAATAGCCCCGTGTGTTAGCCCTTCTCACACAGTAAATTTTTAGATATTAGTTAAGCCACCGTAACTAGTGCATCATTGTGCATGTTTATCTCTTTCACACCTCTTTGTATGTTGTTAAATATATATATATATATATATATATATATATATATATATATATATATATATATATATATATATATATATATATATATATAAACTCGACCACTTTTGACCTCACCGAAATTTAATCATCAAAGCAATTGTATGAAGAAATAAAGTCGATATAATAATTTAGTATTTATATCTTGATTTGAAATCTGATCGAGTGGTTCATGACTAGGAATAAGACAAATAAAAATTTTAAAATAAATATGTTTTATATTTTAATTTTTCTTTCATATCTGTAAATTTGAGCATATTTTCATAATATTTTTTTAATTAGAATTTCACAAGTTATTCATCTCCATTTTTACACTGAAAATTAATTTTTTCCACCTATTTAAGTATATTGGTTTAATTGGGTAAATATCGTGTTTTTTTTTTCTTATAATCAACCATGCTGCGAAAGAGAGAATTAATCCTTTAACCTCTTACTTGGCTAGACTAAGAGCTGGCATTCTTTTCATATTAAAATACACACACACACACATATCTATATCTATATCTATATATACACACGATTCATCAACTAAGGACGTTTTTGAATAAAAAAAAATAGAGGGAGAAAATTGGGTAGAGAGACTGACACAAAAATTAATTAATAGGTATGTGAACAATGTGATAAATAGTGCCCAAAACCTTGTCCTTACATTGAAATGGGCTAGGTAGATGCTATTGGGTTTATATTTTTTTGATGATATAAATCAGTTTGAACGGTCTAGATTTGTGCAAGTAATGTTTGTATTTTGATTCAATGGCTCTGATTACAATATTGTGCAGCATTGTACATCACACTTAATATAGTTCATAGCAATGTACATCCTATTTGACAATGTTTCTAACATTGTGTAGTCGTTTGATTTTGATCCAACCACTGAGCAAACATCTTCAGATTTTTAATCTAAAGACATTCGTATACTACGAGTCCTCATATATATATATATATATATATATATATATAGACACACACATGTTATTACCATTATAAAATTTTTTTTGTTATTCAATGTACTCATATCCTCTTTTTTCAAACCAAATATTACATGTAATATATATAATCACATTTCACTTAGAAATTCATAAAACAATGTTTATTGTCCAAATATTCTGGTGCTAAAAGCACTTGCGTACAAACAAGCACATCATTTAAAAAATAAAAAATAAAAATCATAATAATTTCCACTCAACACTCACATGGAAAGCACTAATGCACAACCCCAAATGCACCAAACAAAGGGTAAAAGGGTAAAAAAAAAAACCCCACAACCTTATTACCTTCTTCCAAGAGACATTCTGCTCCAACGGGTAGTGTTTGTTTTGTGGTATTTGAAGTTACAATGTAACTTCAAATACCACATTAAAAAATTTTTTGTTTAGTTTGAGGGATTTTAAAATACCAAAGTAAAACCAATTACTCAAATGGATGTATTTGGACTTACGTTCAAATTGGGTATAAGTCAAAATCCTGGGAATTGAAAATCCTTAGATAATGTGTACACACACACACACACAGAAATTTATACATATACACATACGCATACACATATGCATATATACACACATACATGTACTTATACATATATATATATATATATACACATATATATACATATACATATATACACTTCTACATATATACATATACCTATACATAGTATATTTACATATACATATGCTCATATATATATATACACACATATATGTACATATACACACATATACTATATTTATACGCATGTGTTTTCCAATTCCAGATTTAGAAATCCTTCCAAACAAACATAAAATCTTATAATACAATAATTTTAGTTACATCCAACCAAACACAAGCTTTGACTGAACTGTATTTGAAAAACCAAATATTTCTAGATACAATGTAACCAAAAATCCACTATATTGAGAATTACATCCAACCAAGCGCCACTAACACTCACAAATATTGATATCAATCCTAGTTATGTTTGAAATACAAAACCTTCAAAAGCATCTGTCATCAACGTAGTAATCCTTCTACTCATAAAGAAGTCTCTAGTCCCTTGGACGATAGATGTTTCCTTGGTCTTATCCATCATCGAATTAGCACAATGAAAGTTGTTAGTACCCATACATTTACTAGTGTTTAGAACAAATAAGAAGGCTAACCATGCTATGTATAGTATGCTTATTTTCTATCATACAAATAGAAGCCTTGAGCTCAGTATATCGCTGGAGAATGCTGGTTGTTTTCTAGTGTTATAGGGTCATCGAAGACTAACAACACGCTCGATGTGCATGAGGCCTGATGGGACTATTCTATTAGCTCATATAGGCGCTGCAACGATGGTGTAGCATTATTGAAGTTGGTTCCATTATAGATTTATGTCATGAAAAAATATTAGGGTTAGGGTTTTGCATAGCTTATCAAGGGCAAGTGCATGAAAGTGTGGTAGGATACGTGTGAGGGTTATTGGTGGGTTTTTTTTTTAACAAATAGGCGAAACCCCCTCATTTAAGGAATTATCAAAAAGATAGGGCATACATAGAGGTGTATCCGTTATACATAATGGTTTACAGATCTTCTAAAAAAAATCTCCTATTGCAATTCTAGAGAGGTGGAACTACTGTTCTTTCTATAGGGGACTCATACTAAGATCTAATAAACAATTAAAAAACAGCACTGCATGAAAAGAATTCCTTCCATTTGAGGAGTGATGGCGAGTTTAAGTAAAAGAATTGGATGATTAGGAGGTGAAGTTAAGTGGTATCTTACAAAGGGAAGCATTTTTTAATTATAATATCAATAAAACAAAGTGACAAACATTTTATTTTAGTTTATTTATTTAGTTTTTTTATACTAATCAGTTTGGTTCAAATTAGATTCTTTGTGAGTTGAAGCTAATTAAACCTAAATTTATATTGATTTCTTTTGACTAATTTTAATTCACTTCTTATAAAAAATAATAATTTCGTTTGTACAATTTGATTAAATATTTTTTTATAAACATATTTAAATTAATAATGGATACTTCTAGCAAAAAATTACTAATATATTTTGAAAAATAATTACTAATTAAGTTTGTAAGAAAAGTTCGATTAATTAAATTGGTTTTAGTTAACGACCTCTTGATCTATTCAGGGTGAGTATGTTATAGACTAACTTCTTAAGAATAAATTTAATTGAGAGTTCACAAACTAATTCAACAAGTAAAGAACACTAAGTTAGCTCCAATAAAAACTATGATAATAAACTTAATTCAATTAAATAACAACTCAAAACAAAAAAAGCAACAACACCTTCAAAAAGAAGTTTTGAGACATTTAACTCTGTAGAACAAATTATTCCAAAGTAAAACAAACATCATCAATGAAATAGCAAGCTATTAAAGTAGGAGAAAGATAACCAAGTCTCATGCTATCTTATGAAACTGTAGAAAATTCCCAAGCTCTCACTCCCCAGTGAGCCCAATGCCAATTGCCTACTTCCATCCCCTTCTCAGGCCATAACAAACTCTTTGTATGTATAGCATGTTCTTCATCCTATGCCTTGCACCCATGCATCTCCCTTCCTATTGCATTACGCTATGTGATAGGGGCTTGCCTTCTAGGGATGATTTGCCTATACAATGCCCTTCCATGTGGCATCCCTTGATTCGGCTACTCTGCTCTACAATAGTTCTTCCATCTTTAATGACTTGTCAAAGCCCTCATACCATGTTGTCTTATGCAAGTTCACGTACCCATCCTTTACTACCACTTTACATGATAATGTATCAAAAGGAATAAAAGGCATAAGTAGGCTGAGATAGCAACTCTATGCACACCCATAATATGTGTTTTGTTCATATTTTATAAAATAATAATAATAATAATAATAATAATTGGTTATAAATATTTTAACTATTTTAAAAAAACTTTGGAATGAAATTAATATTTTCATATGGCTTTATTAAACCACTTTTTAATGAAACACACCTCACACAAACACACACACACATATAACATCAATTGCGGACATTTGTAGAACGTTTGCAGTTGAGCACGGTAATAACTTTGGAGAGAGACATGCATGATGGGTTAATTGGATTTAGTTGAGGTTGATTAGTTATGATTTTGATTGAAAGATTCAGTTCAAAATGTTGTGCATCCCGCTTTTTTATTATGATTCTGTTTTTAAACACAGTAACAGAGAAACTATTTTTTGACGTTTGTTTGGTGTATATATGTATGCCATGGATGATTCCTTGGCTTAAAATATTGTAAGATTCTTTTCTATGGTATCAATTTTTGGTAAACTTTGGCCTTATTTAGAAAGATATATTTAAGCAAAAGAAGAAACCGATAAGAATGATCAAATGAGAAAGAAATTAATGCAGGGAGTGTATTAGTTTGAACATTGATTTATTGAATAGAAATTTATTCAATTCATATATTGGCATCCATATATATATATATATATATATATATATATAAATAAATAAAAAAGAGCTGATGGTTATATATATAAAAAAGAGCGAAGAGCTGATGGTTAGCTGATGGTTATATATATAAGAGCTGATGGTTATAAGATGATTTATTTTGAGATAATTAAATTACATTGAACGTTAAATGAAATAACAATAAGTTAATTACAATATAATACTAAATTCAACATAATAAATTACTAGCTGAGTTAACACGAATGAGAATAAAAACATAAGAAAATTAGGTGAGAGATTAAGAGGGTGTCGTGTTGGTTTATGATGATGTGGGGAAAGTGGATTTATCTTCCCACTTTATGTGTTCATTTGTCCTAAAATCAAATTGAACTAAATCCACTTGTGTTTTTTAAACTAAAGTGGGTGAAGTGGCCTTGGAGTAAATTCTGACTTTCTTCCACTTTTCACTCCCTATTTTGATCTCCTGGAATCACCATCAGATCTGAAGATCTTTCAAATCATTGTTTGTTTCCTCTCCAACTCCCTATTTGAAGATCTTCCAAATCCTGATCTCCCTCTCCAATGACCGATCTGAAGATTTTCCAATTTATGATCTCCAACGCACGAGCTTGTTGATACCATCAACTTACGCCCTTCTTTTCTCCTCCACATCAACGTGGTGCGATGGGGATGCAGTGGTGGGAAAATCCTATATTTAGTGCAGTTCATGAGAAACAAATTCAACATGTTGGGCTAATTTATACTTATTTCATTGTTTACAAATTAAATATGCTTGTGATATTTAAATGGGTACCGGCAGAGGATGCCATCGCAACTGAGAAACTTTCTACAAAATCATCAGGGTATATGATCTCACTTTCTGTGCCATGGACATTGGAAGTAGGAAAGTTATTCATCAAGGAAGTGTCACTTCTTGATAAATGAACATAAAACTTGTGGAAGTCATACCACTTCCCTCACTTCAAGAAAATGACATTTTCCCCAAATTCTAAAAAATGGTACTCCCCCCCCACACACACACACTTCTTGATTTCCTCCATTTCATCTAAGGACTTGTACATTTGGGCTGAAGTGTCTGGGATGTGGGGGAAGTGAAATGACTCCCCTACTTCATGTGTTTGTTTATCCTGAAGTGGGGGAAGTGCCACTTCACCCACTTTTACCAGGAGATGAAAATATAACCAGAACAACTTCAGTGTATTTTACACTAAAGTGGGTGAAGTGGACTCCATATAAAAAGGTGACTTCCTCCACTTCCTTATCCATGTGGAAGTCACGGGTACCCCTTTTCCAAATCTAATGAACTGATCAACACCTCCTGATTAGACGTTGGCCTCCCTTTTCCCGATCAGGCCAGTGCTACTGCTTCTCTTCTCGATCCTCTTCTCTTGTCACCAGTGCTACGGCTTCTCTTCTCGTCTCCAGCTCTTGTTGATTGATAAGTGTCTAAATGTATGTATTATAGTATATGCATTTTATACACTTGCCATGCATTTTTGTAGGAATAGACACCCATTTTGTGCTTAATCTAGTATTATTTGCGTTACAGGGCATGGAGAAGCCACGAGGAACATGAGAATACGATTAGGGCAGAAAAGGAGAAAACTAGGTGTTGTAGCACTGTAGCGCAAATGTTGCAGCAAATTTATTGTAGCAAAAGTACTGTAGCGGATTCACTGTAGCAGCCACTGTAACACCTGGTGAAGTTTCGAGGCCAGAAGCTTATTTTAGACATACGGCTTGAATAGTGGTCGGTATTGAGGCCGTCTGCCCCATCCAGAGAAATTGAACTAATTCATACGGCCTCCATGAGCCCATCATTGACCCCGGTATTGACTTCATCATTGACCTCGGTATGCCTTGGGTTTTGGGTATTTTGGGCTTCATTTCTTTCTATACGACCTGTATACCCTTGAGGTATAAAAACACACTTCTAGGGCTTCTTTGAGGGACTTTTGGCCAGCACTTGAAGAGGAGAAGAAGAAGAAGAAGAATGATAATATCACTTGGAAGACGGCGATTTTGAGCCAAAGGAGGAGGCAAGAGCATCATCATCAAAAAGGGGAAAGCTTCACCATCAATGGAGAAAGGTTCCAACCCAAGGGAAGCGTCATTCGGCATCTCTTGGACGGGGGAAAGCGTCATTCGGCCGGACCTCCACTTTCTCCTTCATCATTTGACGTAGGGAGTGTCACTTATGAACTCTTTATTTTGCTTTGTTGTTGTTGTTTGGATGATGGCACACTAGACCCCCAAGGCCACTGGATGTTGGTGAACCTTGGGGGGTTCATCATGTATTTTGGATGATTTATATTTAATTTTCAAGTTTTGGGTTGATTTATGATTTAGTTCATTGTGCTTCATGTCTAGAACTACTTAAAGGAGAAATCCGTAGTTCTTTCTTGAGTTATACACGTAGAAGTGACCTACGCATGTGTATTAGATCTTTAATGAACTAAAGGGGGTTTCATGTATTGATATGCCGAGAAATTGGGTATCAATAGCCTTCCGATCTTTAAGGGTAAACTAGGGTTTAGTGTACCCTTATTTTGGGATCTTCTTGTACTTAATGCAATCGTAGGAATGTTGGTTAGGAAGAAATTCCAATCGACGTTTGTATGGGATTAGGGTTCAATCGCTGAGAAATCAGGGTTGATCTAATCTTGAGATCTTTCGGTCTAAATCACCTAAGCTATCTTTTTGATGTTCATCCATATATCATGAAGACCCCTTAAGAGGATCCACATCCATCGGCCTTCGCACATTACTGTAGCACTTGCAACCATCTCACTTGTTCTTGAATTTGTATATCCATCTCATATTTGTCTTATTACATTTAATTGAGTAACCTACCATGATTAAGGTGTTGGGTTAGATAGTAGGTGACGGAGGAGTAATAGTTGATCCTTAGCCCCGTGGAATACGATCCTCGTGCCATTGCACGAGGTATTACTTGGCGATCCCGTACACTTACAGGGAAGCAATCATTGATTGACCTCCCTCTTCCCTCTTCTTGATCTAGTTCTACTGCTTCTCTTCTCACCATTAGAGGAGCTTCTAGGGTTTCAACTGAGTGATTGAGATATTTTCCTTCTCCTTAATCGGTGAGTTTTTTTGTGTTTTCATTCTTCATTTGGGTATTTGGGATCATTTGTTGGTTTTGATAGGTGTTATTTTGTGATTTTTTGGTGATGATGATGATGATGATGATGATGATGATGATGATGATGATGATGATGATGATGATAAAAATGCTGCTGATGATGATGATGTTATTTGAATTCTAGGTTAGAATTCCAGTGGTTGCTTGGTTGTGGAAGATTTTGGTAGCTTTGATATTCTTGTGGTTGCTCAAAAGCTTGGGAAGTCCGGAGACTTTACTGCAATTTTGTGCATTAGTGCTGCGGGAATTTTTTTGCTCCTATTGATACCATTCTCTATAAGAATTTGTTAGGTTGTTTGGTTAGTTAGTTTCAGAGTTTCCATTGATGTCTATGTTAATTTGCTTCTGAAAGTCATCAACCACAAACTCTACTTTTGTCAATGAAATCCTAACCTAATAAAGAAATGAATTATTTTAGTTGTAGTTTATTTGTATTGTTTGTTCATTGTGCTTGTGTACTGGTGAAGTTTGTTAACAATTTTAAGTTTGTTCATTGTGCTTGTGCTTATGATGCATACATGTTTATTTCTTTTAAATCATATGCAAACCGTTTTTGTTCCCATCTATTTCAATGATTTATATCAATTATATGCAAATAATTTTTGTTCTTTGCAGTAGTGTTTTATTACTATAAAATGGATTATTCAACTAATAATCCTACCTATGGAAGGATTTTGATACGCCCTTTGCATAACCACAAGTGCGTGGGTCATGCAAGTAGTAAAGTGTACCCAATGGGATCGGGTAGTCGAATTCACAAGGACTAGTAAGCTTTTAGTACTTGTTGTTCTTCTAATATCTATCTGGATAAAAAGGCTTTAAAGAGTGAAATGGAGCTAAGACTCGGCTAAGGTAAATATAAGACTGGAGGTGAACTAGGTGAGAATCACGGAGATAGAGTAGTGCCCCGGATTTATCCCATTGACAAATGCAATGACTAGGCAATGTATTAAGAGTTCTTTTTGGACCGTGGTGAACACCTATGAAGGGTTTGATAAAGTACATTGTTGCCCAAGGATAGGAGCAGATTCAACCCCTTTCCTAATGTGTGCCCTAACTAGACAAATAGAGATTACCCTCTAGACATCGAATCGATCTAAGGTTAAATAGCAACTTAAAATTCAATGGCAACCAACGAGAGAAATAGAAATGAAAAAATCAACCCTCACGCAGCTAATTGGCAAGCTCCTCATTAAGCTAGCAACATACAAGCATCAAGGAAAGAAACACATAGAAAGATAAGCAATATGAACAAAAGGAAGACCTTAAGAAAACTCAAGATTTAATATCACTAAAATCAAAACATCAAACATCAAGGTTCATAATCCGTGGCACAGTATGACGGTTAGCCCCTCATAGTTTTACAAACACATGAAAAGACTAAAGAAAATAAAAGAGAATAAATCCATGAAAACCCCCTTTTTTTGCTTTCCAAACAACTCCGCCGGTGCTCCGATGAAGTCCCGCCAACATTGCTTAGCTCTACTCGGTGTCCTAGCACCGAAGATCCGCCTCCAATCTATGGAAGATGAAGTCTAACTACGCCTCCCAGAAGCTCTGGAAGAAACCCCAACCAAAAGTCCCTTTGAAAACCTAACTTTAAGACTTAAAAAGGCATTCTCGAGACAAGCACTCTCGTGCTCTTGGCTGTCCTTTTTTTCAGGAGCCTTGGGATCAGTTTCCCACACCAAATAATCAAAAACCTGTAAAAAGCACGAGTATAAGCATGGGTGTGCTTCTGCCTATGCTTGCTACAGGTTTAGGATATAATCAAAGTCCAACTGCACCTTAAAAAGATCTTTATAAATTTTTATTCTGTTTATTATTATTTTTTTTTTTAACTTTTTCATTTTGAACAACAGGTTTGGGATATCTAGGCAACTTAAAAATAAAAAATAAAAAATAAAACAAAGAAAGAAAGAAAAAAAGAATCCCACAGAAAGGTTGGAGTTTGGAAGCTCTCTCAACGACCACTTAATAATTAAATAGTTATGTATCTCTTAGGTTCTCCTTCATTTCCAGATTCGCTTCTTGATAATAATTAATAAGTGACATCATGAATTAAACAATCAATTAAATACTAAGAAGGAACAATTAAATAATATATTTCCTTGCAAATAGTTAATTATCTTCCAATCTTAGATTTCAAACACACACATACACATATATAAATATATAGCTAGTAATTATTATTTAATGACAATTAATAACCAATACCTTTACTTACCTGTTATTTAATTTAATTTTTTGTTTTAAAAAACATGAAAATAGCTTGACTTGCAATTTAGTGAAGAATTCCAAGGACAATCCTCAGAGAAATTTCCTTGCATATATAAAAATTGATGGTTGTTAATATATTTTTGCAAAAAAATTATTTTAAAACGCTTTTAATTATTTATCTGCCTCACGATTAAAAGCTAACTTGAAAATTATATATATATATATATATATATATATAAGAAAAGTAATAATAATAAGATTAATAGCATATAGCATAGTCCACATTATATATATGTAATATAACAATCATTCTTAAACAAGAAGTGAATTAATACACACATTATATTAAGGTATTTGAAAGTATACAATTAAAATCAACATTTGCCAAAGCAGTAGTAAAAATTATTTTAATCAGTAGAAAACCAAACTAAATATGATGATGACATTAAGTTATTAACTAAAGAACCGGAATTAAATCATCAATGTTTACAAATCATGTCCCATTCAGGTAATATCAACGCCCTTTTTCCATGAGAATTGCATTCAAAGGTTCGGCCTTAATTATTTAATATCAATAAATTAATATGAAACATACAAACATATTGCAATTGCGATGATCTTTCTTCTCCAATTAAATTTACAAGCACAATCTTACTAAAATATATCTTAAAATCTTTATTTACGTCATTTGCTTGTCTTTGCACTACTCTTTTAACACGTTTTCTTGTGAGACTAATGAGAAAGATTAGATTAAGAGAGGATAAGATTATATTATGATGATGATGGGAATTAGATTAGTGCTAATGCATTTTCGATGTAAAATAGTTTGCCATTTGCTTAGTAAGTATAATAAATTATTTTCTCAATGACTGACTTTAGAGAATCTTATTGAATCTTTTTTGCTGAGTAGACTCCTCGGAGGATTAGAGTCATGGTGATCTTACTTAGTAAACAATTGTTCTTGGAATTAGTTGAAATTTTTTTTGAGGAATATGTTGCTTTTCAATTACTTGTTTAATTTAATAAGGATAACGGGATTAAGATTAACACATTATTGTTTTATTAGTGAGACATCACTATCTTTAGTTAATTAATTTTGAGTCAATTTAAACGAGTTTTAAGTGTTTAATAAAAAAAATCAATTCCAATTATTTTATTTGTAATGGCAATTAAGAGAGCAAAACACTATCTTTAGTTTATTTCAATTTGTAATGTATCAATTTGCAAAACATGTTAATTAATTTTCTCCTTGCTCTATTGAATTTTAAGCATTTCCAAAAAATATGATTAAAAATTGCATAACTTGTTTATTTAAATTTATCAAAGATAGATCTTTTATAGCCTTATTAATTGAATCAATATCCAAACATGAGTAAGATTATGTTATTAAAAGTAATCCTATCAAATAGATTAAAGTAAACTTTTTTAAATTATTTTTTGTTATATTTTTTAATTAGTGGACTCTGATCTAGTGGAAGATAATCACTAATGACATATATTTGACAAAGTCTATTGCTTTCAAAGTTTATATTTTGATTAACTAATTAAATATTATATATATATATACACACACACATGAGTATCAGTTTACTAGGAACGTTTGTAGAAAACATTTCTATAAACTTCCTTGTAGCAACCTTTGGATTAAAATCCAACGGATATAGATCATCCATTAGGATGAATAGTGCATGAAACAGTGATATGAACAGCATTATAAATGGCCAAATGAGATGCACAATTATTTTATTAACAGTGTTGGGAACAATAAAGTGGGATGCACAATAGAACAACACTAATCCATGTATTTTCTACACTTTTGTTACCTAATAACGTCCGCAGTTGATGAATCACCTATATATATATGGCACATTCTTGGAGGATATCTATATATTTCAAATTTAAAGAAGTTCTACAATACAATTGGATTTACATCCAATGATTACCCTCATTCTGTATACAATATTAAATAGTGGTAAATAGTAATTATGCATAATGTCAACACTAATTGCGCACACTTCCCTAATACTAAATAATCTATGTGATGGGTTGCATGAATGTGATATTTTATTTTGTCAAAAATAGTTGCACCTTTTTAAGTTGGTGGGTGAAATTAGGTGGGTTAATCAAGAGTTTAAACTCTTAATCTCATCCAACATACCCCTATAAATAGACATGAAGGTTGAAGCCTTCATTGCACCATTCAGTTGAAAAGTGAGTGAGGGTGAGAGAAAAGCAGAAAAAAATAGTGAGAAAGAAATTAGAGAGTTTATGTTGCTTCTATTACATGCGAGAATGAGTTGCAAGCTTGTAAACTATAATGAAATTCTTCTACCTTACTTGTGGTTTTTTACCCTAATTTATTTTGGGGGTTTTCCACGTAAAGTCTGTGTCCCTCATCTTTATTGTTATTATTTTCAAGTACATTTGCTGTGACCCTGCTTTACCCAGTTCTATAATTTCACAACAAGTGGTATCAGAGACAGCCTTAAGGTATGTATGTATGTATATATATATATATATATATATATATATATATATATATATATATATATATATATATATATACTTATCGTATGCTCTGTGACTGTCACTAATAGTGGATCCTCCACATCAGAAAATAAGTTAGATTATTATTTACCCTTTGTAGGAATTGATTATTGCCATTAAAAAAAATCTGTGACAGAAGCAATGCTAGTAAAGTATGAGTTTAAAAAATTCAATGGGAGTTTCTCACTGTGGAAGCTAAAGATGAAAGCTATCTTGAGAAAGGATAATTTCTTAGCGACTAATACTAAAAGACCACTTGAGGTTAAAGATGACAAGTGGAATGAGATCGACGGTAATGCCATTACAAATCTTCATTTGGCACTTGCTGATGGAGTTCCATCAAGCATATCAGAGAAGAAGATGGCGAAGGAGATTTGTGATCACCTCACAAAGCTATATGAGACAAAGTCACTCCACAACAAAATTTTCCTTAAAAGAAAACTCTATATTTTGCATATGACGAAATCCACTTCAGTGATAGAGCACCCGAACACATTACATGCTCTATTTTCCCAACTCACATTACTGGCACATGAAATAGAGTTAGTGAATGTGCAGAAGTTCTACTCCAAAGTCTACCAGATTCTTATAATCAACTCGTCATCAACTTAACAAATAATGTCCCCACAGACATTCTAGTCTTCAATCACATTACAGCTGCTATTCAAGAGGAAGAGAGTCGCAAGAACAAGGAAAACAAATTGGCAAATTAGCAACAAGTGGAGACATTGATGGTGACGAGAGGAAGACCAATAGAACATGACCCCATGGGAGCTACAGTCATGGTAGATCAAAGTTAAGAATTAAGAAGACTTTCAAGTGCTATCACTATGGCAAGAAAGGTCACTGGAAGAAAGATTGTTGGAATCTAAATAAAAGGGATTCCAATCCTCAAGAAAATGTTGCAAACACTTCAAAAGATGGAAATGCCATGGTATTTGAAGTAGCAACAAACACAGGGAAAAGGTTTGCTGATGTTTGGCTTTTAGACTCAGCGGCAACCTTTCATATGACTTCCAGAAAAGAATGGATCTGTCACTATGAACCTATCTTTGGAGGTTCTGTGTATAGCTGCAACGATCAAGATCTAAAGATCGTTGGTATTGGCACTATCAAACTAAAGATATATGATGGAACAATTCAGACTATATAAGAAGTCCGACATGTGGAGAGACTGACATAGAATTGACTTGTTGTCTATTGGACAACTCGATGATCTTAGCTGTAAAATTAAAGTCCAGAACAAGGTGATGAAAATAATTCAAAGAGCGCTTATATGTATGAAGGAAGATAAGATAGCTGCAAATTTATGTATGTTGAAGGGAGAAACTTTACAAGAAGGAGAAGTTTCAGTTGCCATAAGTAATCCAAGTAAAGATGCACAATTACATGGCACAGGAAACTTAGACACATATTGGAGCAAGGAATGAAGATTCTTGGTGAAAGAAATCTGCTTAAGGTCTCACAAAGGTAACACTACCCCTTTGTGAGCATTGCATTATGAGAAAGTAGCATCGACTGAAGTTCAACACATCTAATTTTAGAAGGAAAACAATTATAGAATTGATTCACTCTGATGTGTGGCAAGCACCAGTTACGTCCCTAGGAGGAGAAAATTACTTTGTGTCATTCATTAATGACTATTCTTGGAGATGTTGGGTGTATCCTATCAAAAGAAAGGCAAATGTGTTTCAAGTCTTTAAATTTTACAAAGCGCCGGTGGAACTTGAATCTGGTGAGAAGATCAAGTGCTTGAGGACTAATAATGGAGGAGAATACACTAGCAAAGAATTTGATGAATTCTGTAATGAAAATAGCATCAAAAGGTAGTTCACTAAAGTATACACACCTTAACAATATGGAGTGGCAGAGCGGATGAACATGACTCTGTTGGAAAAAAACAATAGCTATGATGGGAGCTGTAGGCTTAAACAAGAAGTTTTAGGTAGAAGCAGTCAGCACCCCCTGTTATGTGGTGAATCAAACTCCACAACTACAATCGAGTTAAAGACGCCGATGGAGATGTGGACTGGTAAGTCAATTGACTATTCAAACCTTCATATATTTGGAAGTCCTATCTATGTAGTATAATACCCAATAAACTACAAAGCTGGATCCAAATTTAAAAAATGTATGTTCTTAGGTTATGCTGATGGAGTTAAGGGACACCGCTTGTGAGATCCCACTGACCATAAGGTTGTAATCAACAGGGATGTTATCTTTATATATAGAAGATAAAGAACAAGAGCAAGTGAGCGGCGAAAGAACTTCAAAAGAAAGCACGGAGACTACAACAGTACAAGTAGAAAAAAAAGCTGTATCTACACCAGAGCATAAGGTACAAGAGCTAGCTGAATATGAAGTTCCAGAAGTTTAGTGGTTAATTGGTACAATAAAGACACAAAGTTCACATTCTGACTATATTATAGAGGATAACATTACATACTGTCTTCTAATTGAGGATGGAGAACCATTAACTCTTGAAGAAGCACTGAACAATTCAGAAGCATCTTAGTGGATGGCAGCAATGCAAAAATAAATTGAAACTCTTCATAAAAATAGGACATGGGAACTGGTGCCACTACCACAAGGGCGAAAACCTATTGGCAACAAATGGGTTTACAAGATCAAGCGCAATAGTGATGATTAAGTAGATTGCTTTTGTGCTAGATTGATGGTGAAAGAATATGCTTAGAAAAAAAGGAATTGACTTCAATGAAATATTTTCACCTGTGGTTCGACACAGAACAGTTCGAGTAGACTTGGTGATGTGTATTACATTCAACTTACAACTTGAATAGCTAGATGTTAAAACTGTATTTCTTCATGGAGATCTTGAAGAAAAGATTTACATGCTCCAACCGGAAGATTTGAAGAAAAAGGCAAAAAGAACTTGGTTTGCAAATTGAACAAATGTATGTACGGTCTAAAACACACTCCAAGATGTTGGTACAAGAGATTTGATTCCTTTATCATGAGCCTTGGATATAGCAGATTCAATGCAGACCCTTATGTATATGTCAAGAGGTTTGAAGAAAAAGATTTTGTTTTCTTGTTGCTGTATGTTGATGACATGTTGGTAGCAAGCCCCAACAATGATCATATCAAGCAATTTAAGGCACAGTTGGCTAGGGAATTTGAAATAAAGGACTTGGGACCAACAAACAAGATTCTGGGGATGCAAATTTATCGAGAAAGAAATAAGAAAACAATTTAGCATTCTCAGAAGAATTATTTGAAGAAGATCTTGCGGCACTTCAACATGCAAGATTGTAAGCTAATTTCTACCCCATTTCCTATTAATTTCAAGTTATCCTCAAGTATGTATCCTAGGAGGAAAGAAGAGAGGATAGAAATATCTCAAAAACCATATGCATCAGCAGTGGGAAGCCTAATGTTCGCCATGATTTGTATAAGACCAGACATTGCACATGATCTATAAAGACCAGACCTAGCAGCTACACAAGCTAGTAAAGAAACAGTGTGGTTGAAGATGGTGTTGGAAGAACTCGGGCACAAATGAGAAAACATTTCTCTATATTGTGACAACCAGAGTGCTTTGCATCTCACAGGAAATTCGGCATTTTTTTCAAAGACAAAACATATTAGAGTTCAGTACCATTTTGTCAGAGAGAAATCGGAAAAAGAAATAGTAGATATGCAGAAAATTCATACAAAGAACAACCTAGTAGATTTTCTGACAAAAGCAATCAATACTGACAAATTTATATGGTGTCGATTATCATGTGGCCTAGTAGAGATGTAAGCAACATTGAATGACAAGGTAGAAAGAACGGTGTGAAGACCTAATTGACTTTCAATCAAATCTTCAAGTGGGAGAAATATAAATAATCTATATGATGGGCTGCATGCATGTGATGCTTTATTTTGTCAAAAATGAGTGCACCTCTTTTAATTGATGGGTGAGATTAGGTGTGTTAATCAAGAGTTTAAACTCTTGATCTCATCCAACATCTCCCTATAAATAGACATGAAGTTTGAAGTCTACATTACACCATTTAGTTCAGAAGTGAGTGAGGGTGAGAATAAATTGGGAAAAATAATGTAAAAGAAATTAGAGACTTTGTATTGCTTCTATTACATGAGAGAAGAAGTTGTTGTTCTTTTTGTTAATTGAAAGCTTGTAACTCCTATTTTTACTATAGTAAAATTCTTCTACCTTACCCGTGGTTTTTTACCCTAATTTATTTTGGGGGATTTTACACTTAAAATCTATGTCCTTCATCTTTATTGTTATTGTTAGTGCGAGAGCACTTTAAATTGGCATGATTTGACACCTAGTCAAGATGACATAGCAACCAAAATGAAGTGGCATGGATAATAATGTGTAAGCATGGTGACATGGCAAGATGGCTTGGCTAGGAGGCAAATATCTTTGAAGATCTTGATGAAGCTATTTTTGGCAAGTGAATCAAGCAAGCAACAACTTAAAGGCAAGATTTCATCAAGACCATATTTTGGAGATGTGATTGAAGACTAAATATGGAGAAAGCTTAAATGAAAAAATATCTATCAATGGTAAGATTTGGAGGATATTGAAGATATGATTTGAAAAGCCTTAATAGATTTGGTTGAAGACTATTAAGGGTATGATTCAAGACATGCCTATTTATGCCATGATTGGGCTAAATGATTGAAGATCTTTTGTAGAAAATTTGAAGACCAAAATTGGGTGAATTGAAGATCAAGTTTGATAAGTTTCATGAAGACGCACAAAGACGTGCATCCCTTGCGAGGGGACTGTGTGATGAGGAGCTGAGGAGGTAGGCTAGGTTCCGGTAGTCGGGATCGAGAGATCTGGCTGCATCGACTTGGACTAAGCATGACCGGGAGGTTGATGGGTCTTGAGGTTGCTTCACAACGTAACCAGAACTCAATCAAGTCAACAGTCAGGGTCATGTTGCAAGTCGTGTTACAATAGGAGTTGCAACAACTAATTTCGGAAGGTTCTTAAGTTAGTAGCCGCGGAGATTCTAAAAGAGGTATGGACTATATTTGCGACGTTGAGGCGTCTATATATACTATCTTGGTCTGAGATTGGGTGCGACTCTTGAAAGAGGGAGTAGGGAGGTACTAGACAATCTAGAGAGGGTAGTGTTCTTTATTTGTGAGTGTGAGTGACAAGTGTTTGTACTCATGTTTTATCACCTCTTTTAGTGGATTGTTTATCTCCGAGCTTGGCCCCCTAGACGTAGGCGAGTTGACGCCGAACTGGGTTACCAACTTTGTGTATCTCCTTATTTTGTTTGTGTGTGTTTTTCTTTGAGTGTTTGAGTAATCTTTTAATCCACAAGCTCACATCGGCGGAACTAACAAGTGGTATTAGAGATTAGGTCACCGTGTTCGCTTTAGTTTCAAGATTGGTGAGGTCCTAGCAAGTTCCATTGATAGCCGGAAGGGAAGGAGCATCCGTTACACGACCTCCATTGCTCAATGGATCCAACTACCCTTATTGGAAGGAAAGAATGAAGGTGTTCATCAAATCCATTGATGAGAATGCATGGATAGCCGTGGAAGAAGGTTGGTCTCCTCCGACTCAAGTTGATGAAGACAAGAACGAGATTGTTAAGAAGAAGAATAACTGGAGTACCGAAGATATGCGGAAAGCAAATGCCAATGGGAAGTTTCTCAATGTAATCTTTGGAGGAGTGGATGAGAACCAGTTCAAATATGTTGCTACATGCGAGAGCGCCAAAAAAGCTTGGGAGATTCTTCAAACTATCTATGAAGGCACAAACTTGGTAAGAACTTCTAAACTTCAAATGTTGACAACCATGTTTGAGAATCTCAGGATGGAAGAAGATGAGACGATAGCCATATTTAACGCCAAGTTGATGGACATTGCAAACCAAGCTTACCAACTCGGCAAGAAATACTTCGACAAAAAGCTAGTGCAAAAGACTCTTAGATCTCTTCCAAGAAGATTTGATGGAAAAGTTTCCGCGAAAGAAGAGGCAAGAGATATCATAACTATGAGGCTTGACGAGTTGATGGGGTCGTTACAAGCATATGAGATGAATTTGAATCCCGAAAGGAAAGGGAAATATTTGACACTAAAGGCAAAAGCAAACAGAGAGAAGAAGTTACAACAAGTTATTGTAACAGAAGATGAAGATGAAGAAGCTAATGAATTTGTGTCTCTATCAAGGAAGTTGCACAATATGATGAGAAAATATAAGACGCAAGGCAAGAAATTCCCAAGGAAAGATCCTCTTAGTGAAGAAAAGAAAGAAGTCGAAGATTATCTAAAGAAGATCAAGTATAGAGAATGTGGTGGCCTTGGTCATTATCAAGCCAATTGTGCTAACACTCTGAAGAAGAAAGGAAAGTCACTCAATGCAAGATGGAGTGATGATTCAGATGACAGCCTGGAGGAAGAAGACAAAGACAGTCTAAGCAACCATCATATCTCCTTTCCAACAGTAATAAATAAAGCAGCATACTTCAATAAGTCCAAGCCTGTCACAGAATATGTTGCAACATCAGCCACAACATCTGACAAGAATGATAGTGAGAATGATGAGGTAACCGAAAAAAATCTTCTCATTAACTATACACTTATGCTGACCAAGTTTAATGAGATGATGTTGCAAAACAAACGCTTGGAGAAAGAGCTGGATAAATGTCAAAGAAAATTGAGCCATGCTGAAAATGTTCTAGATTTTATGAACAAAGGCAAAGCTAAGCTAGATGAAATCCTTTAAGTTGTAAGGTCAAGCAAGGTTAAGAAAGATATTGGATATGTTGGTGAGATTTCTAGTGCTAAAACTGAAGGCCCAAGAGTTACGTTTGTGAAGTCAACCGCTCAACAAAAGGAGAAGCAAGTCAAAGCCAAAAAAGAGCGCATAAGATAAGTGCCTACATGCTTTCATTGTGGAGAAACCGGGAATAAAAGACCCAAGTGTAACAAATTGAAAGAAGACTTGAAGAGTGGAAGAGTGATTGGACATGAGTAGGCAACGATCAAAAGAAAAATCAGAGGAAAGATAATTGTTATCAAAAAGCTATGGATTCAGAAAGAAGTGCCAAGAAATGATGCTGAGTGCTCAAGTACAAGTCAGAAGATGATAGAAGAAATGAGAAAACAGAAGGTTACAACATCAGTATGCAACATGAAGTGCATTGACCGAGGGCCTTGGAGGACAACAAGTCAAATACCCTATTGAGTAAAAACTCCTGTGTAAAAAATAAATAAATAAAATAAAAAAAGGGGGAGTTGTTGACCAACAGCCATGAAGATAGGGGGAGTTGTAGAAGCAGTTGTAACATATCTTGCAATAACCAGTGAAGACATTGGCATCATTACGTCACAAAGAGGGAGAGTAGCCTGCTCTGCAGACTGACTAGTTTAGTTTTTGGATTCTAGACTTATTGTTCTTGTGGACAATGTTTATGTTCATCAGTTTGTTTATGTTTAATAGTGTTTGTTCTCCTAGTTGCATTTTTGTTAAAAAGTTTCAGTTTCTGTAAGCAACTAGTAGATGTCAGTTGTATTCTGGTCTTTAGTAAATATTGTAACTGGAAGTTGTAACTGTGTCAGTCCAGTCCAGTCTGTGTTCCAGTTAAATGTTGTAACTAGATATTGTAACAGCCGTCAATCTGGGAGCAGAAGCAGTTGTGTCAAATAATGCCAAAGGGGGAGATTGTTAGTGCGAGAGCACTTTAAGTTGCCATGATTTGACACCTAATCAAGATGATGTGGCAACCAAAATGACGTGGCATGGATAATAACGTGTAAGTATGGTGACATGGCAAGGTGGCTTGGCTAGGAGGCAAATATCTTTGAAGATCTTGATGAAGCTATTTTTGGCAAGTGAATCAAGCAAGCAACAACTTGAAGCCAAGATCTCATCAAGACCATATTTTGGAGATGTGATTGAAGATTAAATATGGAGGGAGCTTAAATGAAGAAATATCTATCAATGGTAAGATTTGGAGGATATTGAAGATATGATTTGAAGAGCCTTAATAGATTTGGTTGAAGATTATTAAGGGTATGATTGAAGACATGCCTATTTATGCCATGATTGGGCTAAATGATTGAAGATCTTTCGTAGAAGATTTGAAAACCAAACTTGGGTGAATTGAAGATCAAGTTTGACAAGTTTCATGAAGACGCACAAAGATGTGCTGTGGGCCCCACACCGTTAATTATTATTATTTTTTTAAAAAAATTTTGGTTTGCTAGCATTTATGTTAATTAATAAAAATAGAAACCTTTTATATATTTTTTTTTCAATTTCCAAACCCTAGACGTACGACTCCTCAATTCTTCGGTTGTAGATCTCCGATTGGGTTCAGAAAGAGGGAGAGATCTAGCCTCTTTCCTTTTCTCTTTTGTTTTTTTTTTGGTATGTGGTGCCGGCGGCGAGGACGGAGATAGGTCTCTATGTCAAGGGTTTTGTGTCGGTTGTTGTGAGGTAAGCGTTCTACTTCTAGGATCTAGGGCTAAATGTTGAATTTTTTTTTTTTTTTTATGTTGGTTGTTAAGTGTATTATTGTTTGAAAATAATTGGCTTATTTTTGTTAGAAACAGGATCATTGAATTTCGGTATTATTGTGTCGGCAATAATTTTGGGTCTGACATATTTTTGTTATAAAACTCGTAGTCCCCAATTAATTGTGCAATAACCTTGTCACTGGGAGTTAAACACTGACCGTGTCGATACGTACTTCTGATATAAAAACTGTAGTTTCGCACCGTTCCGTCGGTGAAGAATAACGGCTTATGATATTCTGGCTCGGGTCACCGAGGGTAAACATATGAACTCTGAAATCTGACTCTGGTCACCGAATTTAAATAAATGAATTCTGATGTTTTGTTTTGATATTAGTTGTTGGGGGACTTGTATGAAATTTATTTTGGTAAATTAAATCTGTATGAATTATTTCTGATTTCTGGGTTTCGTCTTGATTTTTATATCACTATGTTATACTTGTATGTTTATTAAAAGAGTAATGCTATATATTACGAAATAGTTTCACAAAATCCACACACGACTAACGTGGCATTTAATTTTTCTCTCTCCTAATCAGCATATATTAAAAAAAAAAAATTATTTTGCAAACCCTAATCTTATCTCTTCAACTACCGCCACCTTCTTCGCATTATTACCACCCATCAACCAACGCCGCCGACGATGATGTATTTTGCTGAGGTCGGAGGTCAGCTTTACCATAGGTTTACCATAGGTTTCAGAGGAGGCGGACGACGACGCTGCTGATGTCAACAATCTTGAAGCCGCCGATGAGGATGACGATGATGGAGGGATGGTGAAGATGGCAGAAGACTTGCAGCCATTGACGAGCTTCGAGCTTCGGATCATCATGGAGATATTGTTTTGCATCTCTTCTTCTCAATCTAAATCTAAAAAAATTGGAGAACAAGAATATAGGAATTCATAGATTGGGATCAGAGAGAATTGGGGAAGTTTGCAAGCACCACCGCCGAAGAATGAGAGAGTTCAAGGGTTTGGTGATGGTGATGCTGGCTCAGAGATGATGACGATGGCTTTTTTTTTTTCCTTTTTTTAATTTATTTTTTTTAAGGGGAAAATGAAGGAAACTCTGGCAATGTTGAAATTGTTGTATGGAAAGAAAGAAAAAAATAAGAATGGGTTGTTTTTTTAATTTGTTCGACAGGCAACAATGATGAAATCACAATTTATGGATTTCGATTTGGCAGCGTTGTTTTTTTAATTCGTCCACCTCCTCTGAAACCTATGGTAAACCTGACCTCCTTTCTCTCCGGCGGCGTTGGTTGATGGGTGGCTGGTAATAATGCGAAGACGATGGCGGTGGTTGAAGAGAAAAGATTAGGGCTTGTTTTTTATTTATTTATTTAATATATGCTGATTAGGAGAGAGAAAATTAAATGCCACGTGGGTCGTGTGTGGATTTCGTGAAACTATTTCGTAACATATAGCATTACTCTTATTAAAATTATTGAAATTCATTGTGATCCCGATATTTTTAGTGGTTGCTTACTGGGCTCCCAAGCTCATTAAGTTGTTCATTTTTTTTTTCAGATCAGGAGTAAGATTGGGTGGTGGACAGCTTAGCGGGGTCATTAAGCAAGTCACCGTCTAGCTTTTATCGAATTAATAAAACTTCTTTGCCGTGAACTCAAGTCTTCTTGTCTTTGTTAAGTGTTAAATCAGACTCTATTATGTGTTTCGTTGTAATTCAAACATTGTGGTTTCCTTGTTTTGGAATTAGTACTCTTGTTAGATATTATTCATATTTATGAGACAGATTTTGAGGCCTTGCCTGCCTACTTGGTTACGGCCTTGTAGGTATGCGGCCGTTTGTTAATGCTTTGGGTTCGGGGCGTGACACGTGCGCCCCTTGCGAGGGGACTGTGTGATGAGGAGCTGAGGAGGTAGGCTAGTTGCCGGTAGTCGGGATTGGGAGATCTGGCTGCATTGACTCAGACTAAGCATGACTGGGAGGTTGATGGGTCTTGAGGTCGCTTCGCTTGACCTGTTCAAGCATGTTAGTTCGCGCTTCATGTGATTGGTGCTTGTTTCATTGTCCCTGCGATTCTCCACTTATAACATGCCTCACCAATATCACAAAATGTTTTATCTTTTAAAGTCAATAGTAATAACTATTTAAGCTAAAATGTATTACTAGGGCAATGCACTTCATAATAATCGATAATATATATATTATATTAATTATCTTATATATTCCTTGGCTTAACCCTTGCCTTAGATGACTAAATCTCCATCTATAGAAATTTTAGATTAATGCTCATGTCATTTTAAAATAATAGTTTTTTATTTCTAAACAACTTCAGTAACTAATGTGAATAATGAAAGATATATAATTATATGTATATATACACACAGTAAGGTTCATTAGATTTGTTATTAATTAATAGTATTATAAATTTATAATCTAATGAGTAGTTTAGAATCATTAGATTTTTTTTAAAGTTATTTAATGTATTTTATTTTATATTTTTATAATTTTATTTATTAAATATGGTTTAACCCGGTTAGACAGTAATCGGACTTTTTAACTTTCGAACCTTAGCCTTCTCCGGTTTAAAAGTTCGGTCCGATTCTGATTACCTAGGTTGAAACTTGATTTTAAAAGATATTGTTGTAATAATTAATAATTTGATGGTGTATGCGCAAAACAAACATGAACCAATCAAATTCATGATTTCACAAGGTCATAAACACAAAAATCCACCAACAAAGATCGTCCAACCAAATCAGATAGGCGTACGTACGTAAACACATGGGTCATTAGCCGATCCAACTGTACGGCTGAGATTGACGCACGTGCGTTGTTTATCCGGAGGCGGACCCCAAAGTATAAAATAAACGGGAAAACCGACTGTGGACAAATCCTCGTCCCGATCTTTTGGTTCTCTCCTCGGCGGGCCCCACACTAGACGCACGTAGCTCAGGGCCTCCTGCTCCGCATCTCACGGTCGCCGTCTCTTATGGGTCCCACCACCTCGCCACGTCGGATGGACCAACTTATAACCTCTGACGGTGGAGAAGACGGCGAGAACGACCGTTTTCCCTCTTATCCTACGCCGCTTCCGCTCTGGTGCACCGCCACCTCGGCCTTCTTCCAAGTGGCTTTTTTTTTTTTTGTGCATGTTGTTGGAAGTTCTTTATCAACGTCAACATTTCTTGATTTTCTAAATTTATTAGTGAAATTTTTGAATTTTTTAAATATTTTTGGTGTATCATAATAAATACCAATATTTATAATTAAAAATTAACTGATTTATTTCAAGGGGTTATGGAATTGATTGAGTTGAGCTTCAGTAAACAACCATTGCCCAATGCAGTGGATTGCTACTTGTATGATTAATTGATGAACATAAAATCAAATTTTTAGATAGACAGATTAAAATATTATAAATTGTTTGTTCACTGTTTATTAGTCGATTTAGAGGAATAAATTTTTAAAGAGTTAATAAATCACTGCACATATTTGTCCCTTGTCAACCTTTTGTAAGACAGTGTTTATCGCTTTTGTTTTAAAAAAAAATTCACAGGAAAATTTTTATAAAAAATTGTTAAGTGATAATTTTCAAATTGAGGAAAATCCTGGAAGTTAAAATGGCAATCTGTAGAAGTGTACTACTACAGGGTGATGATTATAATTTCGAATGAATTTTCTATTTATTTATTTTTTTGCTTAATTTTTTTTTATTTGTTTTTGGTTGGTGGCAATAGGATGGAAGTTTACAAGTAATAGTGTTTGAGAAATATTAGTGAAGAAACCAAGTGGATTTTTTTTTTCATATAAATTAATTTTAATTTAATTTATTCATAATTTTTTGAGAAAAAATAGAATAATAAAAAATATTTTTTATACATTAAATCAGTTTAAATGTTAATTCGTATTTCTAAGAAACATTTAAAATTAAATTTTATTAAAAATATAATTTAAAATAAGTAAGAAATGCGAGTGACTTCTAGTATTTTATAGTCAAAGAAGTTGGTGAAATTAACACGTAAACCAAAAGGGCGAAAGGCACAAATGTGTATTATTTGGGCTGCTTCCTTAATTTCTATTAACCACACACTTCATTTTGGGACCAAAACATAACATGATAAAATAACCCAAAAAATATATATATACATTGAAAAATAATTAATTTATTTTCAACCACAAAATATAAGCACAACATATATATATATATATATATATATACAATTAATAAATTAAAATTAATCCACCCCAACTTTCCACGTAATTGGTACGAAGTTTCTCGTTGGTTGTCTTTGACATGTTGTCCACCAACAACAAATAATATTCATTTTCATTTGAACAAATAATAATTTCCCAAAATAAAAATTAAATACAAATTAAATTAAACAACTTTTTTTCCATTGATCTCCTCGAATTTATAACTCACAAATTATTTTTGACAAAAAAAAAATTTATTTTTGACAAAAAAAAAATCTTGTTAGGATTCTGGGGCCCACCTGATTCATGGGCATTTTGGTAAAAAAGCACAGAGCTTTTTTTGATAAAAAGCATCAAACCTCTCATCGTTTCGCTCTTCCAATTTCTCTTCTCGCTCTGGCTTCCACTCTTTGTAGCCCACCGTGCGCTCTGCTCTCGATCTCTCCGCTTGGTTGAAGAAGAGGGAGGAGAGGACCGAGAGGGACTATTGAAGGTTTCTAGTTCCCGTCTGGTCCCCAAGCTTGGGAGGTTCTCGGATCTTTCTAAGGTATTCTCTTGATTTCTTGTTCTTTGGAATTTCCGAATTCGAGGAGGGATTCCTGTCTTTTTCGGTTGTTTTCCTGTGACTTTTTATGATATTTAAGCTCGGGTTGTTCTTTGAGTAATCTTTCCCGGTTGCGCATGGTTTTTTGGTATAAAAAGTTTGGATTTTTATGTAGGTTTTGCTTTTTGATTCGCCTGCTTTTGATTCTTATGATTCCTTTTGATTCTTAGCTTTCCTGGTGGAGAAAAAATGTTTGTTTTCTGGAGGGAAAAAATCCAAGCTTTTTGGGAGTAACCTTGTTCTGATGCTCCTCTTCAGTCCATTCCAAGTTGGCCTCCTGAGTTTCTTATGATTTCAGTGCTCTTTTGATCTGTCAATTCTTAGATGTGTGACTTTGGAAAGATGGAACTGATGTTTTGATAATCAGAGCTTTATGTCGTGAATTGTGAATCAATTCAAAGCTTTCAGCTAGTCAAAGCTGCTGTTTTCCTTAGGTTTTGCCTTAATAGTTTGCTGCAGGGTGTAGATTTCCAATTTGCGATGCCTTTTCTTTATGTGCAGTTTTTCACGACCCCTTTGGTGATCATTGACTCTCGCCTGCAACAAGTTCAAACTTACGCTATTGTAAACTGATGTAAGTATGCTGCTCCAGATCGCTTCATTTCAAGCATGGTTGTACCTCAAAGGTCTTTGTAATTCTCATTATGGAATGCTTCGCCTGAACAGAGGTATTGAATAGGTATGCATATGCCTCTTATGTGTGTGTGTTGGGACTGGATTTGAGGTTCCTGTAGTGAAGATTTGTGTGCGGGGACCATATCTGTTTGGTTAATCTTAGTGGTTTGCTTATGCTTGTAATTTTCAGTAGTCTTTTTTGTCATGTAGGTGCTAAGAATACATGTTTCTGGTGGCTCCAATTTCTGCTTTGATTTGAAATCTTTCCATTTGCACTGGTACATTGTTTGAAACCTTTTTTTCTTTGATTATGAAGGGTGAGGATTGGATTTATCGGTGCTTTTGACAGGTTTTCTTAGTATGTGCTGTGTTGTAGAGTACATAGACCAAATAGTGAAACACAGGAAGATTATTAGATTTGCGGTTTGCTTATGAGGTGAAATTATGTCTTTTCTTTGGCTCGATGTTTTTTTTATGACTAATACATGCATATCTGCGGTTTTTTTAACATAAGTCTTATTCCAAGTATATCATGTTTGAAACACCTGAGCAAACATTCTCGCCATAGAAATGTATGTTTGTGAAAGTACACTATTTGATGTAGTATGAATACCATCAGTGCTTTATAGATATATTTCCATATCAAATCAAAAGTCTCCAAGTTCAAAATGTAATTACTGTATTTATTTTTTGAGAAGATATTTTCTGGGACAAGATTGATTTAAAGTTTTCTAGATTTATATTTTAAATATGATTTTGTTCTATAAGCTTATTTGATTCCTTTAATTCTTAAACATCTTTTATCGTTGCAAGAATTTACACTGCCGATGCTTACAAATGGGCCTTTTTTTTTGTTTTAATTGGCTCTACACCATTTATCACTTGTATTGTTTATTTTTTCCCTTTTTGATTTACCATGGTGCCAATTGATGTGTGGAAATGAATAGATGTAATTGAATTTTGTGTCAATTGATTTTCTTATTTGTATTTTGGGGAGGTAGTCCTTGTTCCACATGCTTTTAAGGTGTATGTTCTTCTGAACTCTCCACACATTTTTCCCTTTTCATGAAATCATTTTCATCTTGCTTCTCAATCTCATGTTCTGTGGAACTGATTTTTCACAACTCTTTGTATTATTATTATTATTATTATTTTAATTTTTGGTGAGCATTCAGACCTCTGTTTCTCTCAGCAGGTTTATCTAATATGCATATACTTTGATTAATACAATCAACTGTTCATCCCTCTAGAGTAATAATGGTTTAGTGGCATGATGAGGATTATATAATAAATGAAAAACTGAACTCCAGCTGCAGTTTGAAAATGGCTGCTGACTCTGTAACTTTAGCTTTGCACCAGTGTTCAAGTTTTGTTTGATTTTTACTAATTAAAATTTATTATATTTATACTATTTGAGAAACCATGAAGTGGTGTTAATGATATACTATTCCTTCTATGCTGAAATGTGAAGCAATTCTGGTACAAGAAATAT